>CM042010.1:75541893-77974393 GCA_023525715.1 Cichorium intybus
ATGATGAGCATAGATGTTCAACTAATTTTGATAATGTGTCCTTCGTTATATCCTCTTGGACTATACAACATTTTGTGAGGGAGATTATAAGAAATCCCAATATGAACACAAAAGAAATGACAGACGACATTCAAAGAAAATATAGTTGTGTGGTAAGTACTAAAAGTGTCAAAGAGCAAGAGGTAAGGCGTTACTTGTAATAATGGAGAATCCGTCTGAGCATATGCTAGAATTTGTGATTATACTAATCCAAATCACAATTATTTTCAATGTATCTATTTTTGCTTTAAAGCATTAAAAGATGGTTGGATCAAGGGTTGTCGTCCGGTAATTGGATTTTACGGGTGTTTCTTGAAGGGACGAGATAAAGGAGGCCTATTGTGTGCAATTAGACAAAATGCAAAAAAAAATAAAAAAAAAAATATCCAATTGCATGTCAAAAAACAAGGAAAACTGAAAGTGGTTCATTGAACTCATAGATACCTACGTCGGATCGCAACAACGCAGAAGTCTTAGTTTGAATTCTGACCAACATAAGGTATTCTATAAACACTTCGTTGCCATCCAATAACACGAAAAATCTACCTAGAATAGAAAGATAAATAATTTTACAAACTAAAAAAACTGAAAAATCTGCCTAAAACTGAAAAACAAAAAAATATGTCGAAATTTAAAAAAAACTGAAAAATCTACATAAAACGATAAAAGTAGAAAACATTTATTTGAATAAGTTAATATTAATAAAATATGAAGTTTCTATGTTAGCGAAAGCTAGATAAAGGTTAAAGAAAAGATTTTAGTGACGAAGGACTAAATTTGCCAAACTTGAGTATGGCCTTTCTAAGCTAAGATCAAGGCCTTAAATGTTAGAAAAATAATTATTTAGAAGTTTATGTGGAATTTCCTATGTTTGAAGTGTTCACAATATTATTTTGAGGAGTTTATATATGATCTACCAAAAGTGAGAAATTTAATAAACTTAGTTTGAACATTATATTTGATTGAAGCTAGGGACCATATATGTAAGAAATTATTTAGAAATCTATTAAGTAACAAAAGTAGAACTTTGGTGATGATGGGTGTCAAGTAGAAATTGTTTAGGGATCTAATATGTCATTGGACCATAGATAGAGGTATAAAAACTCATTTCTCTATCTATTTGAATCAGAAACACATTTAAGAGCTTGAAAGGAAGTCAGTGACCGATTCAACCTTAATTGGAAGATATTTAGTGAAGCTTAAAGTGGTTTTTTGAAGGATTACAAGCTAGGATCATCACCGATGGTTATTACAAGGTAGTTTCATTAAGTTTTCTACATAAATTTCAACCTAGTGGTTAGTTTTTTACCCGAATCCGATTTACTAATGTCATTATATGATTTGAACGAGTTTTGAGGCTACATTTATATACTATAACATCAAAAGATTATCACCCCCTTAGGATGACTAGTTCGACCATTAATGGTAAACTTGGGAAAAATGAAACCATATCTTGATGTGTTGATGATTCAGTTGTGGATTCCTATGTTGATTCACCATTGGAATATAATGAAATAACTTATATATCAAAGTATTGTGTAAAAAATTGTATTACAAAAAATGTTTTCAAAACTATATGTGTTTGGAAGAGTTTAAAACAGTTAAAGGAGCATTTGAACTCAGAATTCACATATATGCATGTAAAACTCAAAATTAAATTGTTAAACATGGGAATCATGCATTGAGGATTGGATTAGATATTTTTAGATGTTTAATTCATATTTAGGAACAACATATGTTGCTTGAGCTTAAAACTTATCTGACTCGTGTGTGATGAGGATGTAAGTTCATATGAATATGTCAGTTCATGTTACAGCTCAAGCAACATATGTTGTTCCCAAAAAATGTTTTTGGTTTTGGAAAATCATAAAACCATCACATATGAATCATAATTGTGTTATGATTTTTTTGAGGTTTTAATATGTTTAGTAGTGTATTCATATCATCATCAAAGCATATCATTGATGAAAACTTAAAGTAGCAACCATTTCCAAGTTTTAAGGCATAAAAATAGAGTTTCCAAAATGATCATTTTGAACAACGATCCAATGGTTTTAATGATTTTACGAGAGCGTAAATGTAACACCCCAACTTTACCAGACGGGAATTATAAAAGATATGGCATCACAATCTGTGATGTCAATGTCCAGCGAAAATATGATCCAAAATTTCTCTTTTAAAATTTATAACACAATATAACTAATGTGGGTTACATTCAGAAACCATAAAAACACTAAATAAAAGTATACAAATCATATAACATGTACATGTAATTCCATTCTTCTCTCTTGCTAATCTCTGACAACTATCTGGACACAAAAGTTATCTATCCTGATGACTCTGATCCAATTGAGTACCTGGCACACATGTCATTTAAAAATAATACGTAAGACATTGAAATGTCTTAGGAGTATATGGGTTTTAGACCACAAAATACAATTATAAATATTTTCTTTTAATTTAAAAATGATGCTAAAATCATTTTCTCTTTTTCCAAAAGTTTCCCAAATACAATGACCCAATAGTCACATATACTTATATAAACAACATACTTTCAAATAGCACGTATGTTAAAATAATTCATTCTCAAAATAACCGTTTTCAATACTACATAAACAAATTGGAATAATCATTTTCTTTACTTCTTTGTAATATATTATGATATTAGGTCCACCGGCTAACCTGGACATCTAGACAGCACGGCTTGACGGCCGCTGGACGACACTACTTGACAGCACAGCATGGATGCCAACCTTGCCTGGCAGCACGACATGACAACTCACTAGGCAGTCTTACCTGGCAGCACTGCTGGACTGCATCTCCTGACAGCTAGCCTGGCAACCTTGCTTGACAGCACTGCCTTGGCTAGCAGGGCCCGAATTTGGCTAGCCTAAGGCCTGACCTAATTGTCCCCTATAAATAGAACATGAAGGGAACCCTAATTCCCGAAGTTATCAGCCTCCACCCTTGTAACACCAGTCTTTAAAAAAAATACACCCAAACATTTTCACTTTTATGAACATAGTATATCACACAAAACATACATAGGTGTATAAGTTACATACAAAAAGGGTACCAGTGTCTCAAGGGAGTACAAAACATATAAAACTCCCTCCGAGCTGGGCTGGTACTTTCCACTTCTACATGCCCTAAGCCACCTATCCATGGGCTATCTCCTTACCCTTACCTGGGGCATGCTCACCTGCATAGTCATCACACACACACTATGAGCTACAAAGCTCAATGAGTAATCAAATACATAATTCCACATATATAGAGAAAATAGCATTATAAATCACAATACAGTACATCTCTACATCTTTTTCACAATTTCTTCTCTTCAAACCCTTTCCACCTCAACCCCCATGGTATCGAGACATAGAGTCTCACCGCAATCTCTCCGTGTATGAACAAAGGCTCTAACCACATATGTTAGGCAATTAAGCTCAACCGCCTAGCCATGAGGCCGTAATGGAGTGTTGGACAACATTCCTAGCACTCGCGAATAAGGATCTTGGGGCGGATTTCGAGACTCTGACATGAGGATCCGTACTTGTGAAGGTGTTAAGGTCAAAGATGAAATAGGAAAAGTATTCATTGTTCCAGGAATGATTAGAAGGGTTATAAGTAGATGGAAAAATGACATAATGGCCCCACGGTGGGCGCCAAATTATTTTGGTAAAAAATGTGCAAGCCCATATTAGTCAAGGTCATGGTGTTAAGCTTGGGATCCTAGGGAGGTTATTTAAATAAAGACACTGGGATTTACGAGGAAAACCCTTGATGCTAGTGAGGATCTCCGTTACAAAACCTTGGGAGCCATAAACGACGGGCTGCCTATGTTAATTGTATTTATCGAAAAATGAGTACAAGTGTTTTACAATGAAATGACTTAGAAAAAGTAAGAAAGTTGTCGAGAGTGATCATTGTGTGTCAAATTCTGAGTATAGTGCTGCTTACTTATATGCTGAGTAGCTAACTAATTCCTGAACATCTTGGCATAATCTTCTGATTTGGGATCTTCGTTGATTCAACTTTCTAGCCGTTGAATAGAATTGACTGGAACAACTTTATTAGTGTTTTTTGGCATTATCCTAATTTGATAGGGTGTTTGTTGACTCATTCTCGACATGAATCGAATAAGCGATTGAACAAGTAACAAAATACAATGGTTTGTATCGATGAGGACCCTGACCAAGATCTTAGACAATATATCACCCAGGATCCTGACTAGGATCTTAATGAAGATTTCTACCCCTAACACATGTCCAGTTCCAACACTAGATTAAAAAGAAGATTCAAAACACATCAAATGTTCATTTATTGCTTCAAGAGGGTTTGTGCTTGCCTTGTTTCTGGTGTAAGGCTCCAGTGATGATCCAAAAATGAGTTTGTTGCCCTGGAGTTTCCCTAAGCTCCACATCATACATGGACTAAAACACCATAAAATACTCTTTATTCTTATGTTTAAACATAAGAAGACATCAAATAGAAATCTACTTACCTACAGGAGTCCAAAATGAGAAATAGAGGCTGGATCTTGCCTGAGAAATGATCCGTTGTACCACCTCTCTTCTTCTTATTCTTCTTCTTCTTCTTCTTCTTCTTCTTCTTCAAACTACACCTTAAGGCCATAATGGAGCTAGAAATCGCACAAAATGGCAAAGGTTCGTAGGCTAATGAAAGGAAACTAGTCTAGGGTTTAATGGCCTTATATAGGGTCCACGCCTGAGATTTTTCAGTTTAGTAGTTGTGGCACGTCGCACAATATGCTCAACTCATTGGTCACGATGAGCCTTCTCCACGTATCATTGAAAACCCTTCCTTGCATCGCGAGCATCTCTATGATAACGCCGCTAAGGACTAAAATACCTTAACTTTATTTAGAACTTGATCTTTTTAATCTTAAACTCATTTTTCAAAAACGGGTCTTACAAATCTCCCCCACTTATTTGGATTTTATCCCCAAAATCTGCACCTACAAATAACTCTAGATAATGCTCGAGCTTCTCCTATTCGGGTACCCGCATCCTCATAGAACTCTTCCAGTGATGTCATAATACCTTCACCATCCCAATCATCCAGCCACGCTAGGTCTTCGTCCCTCCTTTCATGACTGCTACAAGTCGTGTCTCATAGTTTAATCGCTCGCCACCTAAATATCCTACAAAATACCATGGTCGACTCAATTGCTATGCCCTTCCTTAATGTGACTCGTGAAACACGTTATGGGTCCGGCTGAGTTGTACAAGTAGCTCAATCACTGGGCCTCATTGCCTACTCGAGCAATCAGTGGGCCTCATTAACCAATCTCATAGCAATGGTGATGGGTTTTGATAAATAAAATAGAGCATTTTACTTTAAAACGGCAACGAAAGGGTTATTTAAAATAACTAATTTATTTAAAACCATTTTAAACAAAACCATCAAGGATCCATTTACATCGGTAAGAATGATATTAAAACATACCTAAGATGTTTTAAAGAGATAAACTTTAAAGCCTTTGAACCTTCATGGATTTAGGGTGTTGCAATAGATGGAAAAAATCAAGAAACTTGATTTCTCTACAAGTATCCACCACCAAGGTTAACGCACTTGGAATGCTAGTTCCTTATTGTATAAAGAACTTCTTAAGCCTTTAAGTACTTAAAAAATTAAGCACTAAAGGAGAACTGCATATACACTCTCAAACTTGGAACAAACTTCACAAAAGGAGAGAATAGAGGGAGAGAAAGAAGGCTATGAATTTGTCAAAAAAAAAAAGAGAAAAACTAGATGCAAACTTTGCATCGCACTCTCTTTTATACTTACTTATATGTACTAAGACCCATACCTCCATTTAATGCAAATGATATGATATTTTTAAGGGTATGCGTGTGTAAGGTGAAGGTTGACAAGCAACCTCCACCCACACCATGAGTGGCTGACCATATAATGGTGGAAAAGGACAAGAGTGTCCAAAACTCTTTCTTTAGAAACGAACTAAGCCTAGTTACATCCTAATATAACCTAAAGTGTCCAAAACTTTGTACATGACTTAATATATCATACCATATGATATAATAATTAGTTTAACTCCTTATAATTATTGTTTTCACAAAACAATAATTATTCTCTAATTAAATACAAGAGTTGAATTTATTTATTAATTATCAAATACTTAATAAGTATTCAATAAGTACCAACTTTATAAAGGTGTGACCCCATAGGATCATATTTCATTAGTAGTATCATTTCAAAGTGATTCTTGAGAATATAGATCCAACAAATGGAACTTCAGAATCGATATGTGATAGTCATTCTTGGTTAATTCTCACTCAAGGACCCATATCAATCTATATTTCGTGGAGTCTTTGGCCATTTTGATGATCCAATCCATGGCGACGTGTTTCCTTTTACATTCAAGGATCCTATTGACAACGCCTAATCAATATCAGGTATTTTAGTCATTGTTAGGCCCTAATCTTGGTGAATTTATATCGTATATCGTATGGTATTACTCACTTTTGTGCTAGGACTTGTGTGCAAGAAAATGATGAAAACAGGGACCAAAAGCGGACAAAATGAAAGAAGTTTGGATAAAAGCCATTTCAGTCGAAGTCATACACGCGTCGCAGAATGAAGACATGCGCGTCGCGCATAGTCAACGATGAGGCGGTGACTTGAAGATTCAAACAATGAAAAAACGGGGATAAGGCAATACGCGCGTCACAGATCCATGTTCCACGCGTTGCGGGTTTCTAGATTTCACAACTATAAATAGAGGTCATTAGGTCGAAATCAACAGGCGAAGAACGACCCGTAAGGTGGACCTGAGGCTTCTTCAACTTAGAGATTCAGATTTGAGCACCACAATTGGTATTTTTTTCATGTTTTCACTTTTAGTTTAATAATCTTTAGTTTAGTTTAGTTTCAATTCTAGTTTTTCTGGATTGTTTAGACCAGTATCAGTAGTTTAGATTTATTCTTTTCAGATTTCAGTACCCTATGTTCTCTGGATTTCGTTTTTAATTCAAGTAATCATTCGGTTTATGGTTTGTTTGCAATTTTCAATATTATTGATATATGGATGCTTGTTTGATTGTTTACTTCCGAATTCTGGATTTAGTTTCTGATTTCAGTAAGTAACGTTAGTTTAGAATTTGGTTTAGTATAGTTTGGTTTATGTTTGATTTGTTTTTTGGCATTTGTTTTTGTTGGTTTTTGGGAAAGTAGAAATAACACCGCTGGCTGTAGCGTGACACTACAGTTGGTATACTCTCGTTCTATCTTGACCACCAAAATCCCGTGGATCGACCCTTACTATTGCTATACTAGTTAGTTGGTGAGGTTTATTTTCTTATTTTTGACCACATAACGACCTAGGCGTGTCAAATTTTGGCGCCGTTGCCGGGGAGTTGTGCGCTTTAGGATAGACGACCAGTTGGGTTGTTTCTGATTTTTGTTTTAGTTTTGGTCATTTAGCTTAGTTAGTAATTTGACTTTTGGTTTGGCAGTAGTTTTGCACTAGTGCATGCGTACCCGTCGGGGTGAGCAGTCATCACCTTTGTTATTTGATTCTGAAATTGAGCGAACCGCACGCAGTAACCGTGTCCGTAGGTGTTTGATTAACATGAGTCCCAGTAGTGTAGTAATAAAAGATGTCACCAATGAGCCTATGGGCAAGGTCACTAGGGGAGCACCATATGTACCCCCGATTTTTGAGTTTCATATAGGGAGTATCAGTGCTAGTGGCGGTGCAGCTTCAGCCCCTGCACACCATCATGCACCCAACCCTTGGTCCAACCTTTAGGTCAAACCGTTACCAACCCGTTAGAAAATCCAGTGTCTGCTGTGATGGTTTGGGGAGCGCCGACCCGAGATGGCACCCCGAGTTTGCAATAGCAGATACCAATTTCTCAACCATTACCATCACCACACCAACCTATTATCTCAAAACCCCAACAGTTTTTCGAAATACACCACAAACCCAACACAATCTTCACAACCATTACACCAACAACCTATCATTTTTAAACTACAACCATCATTTCAAACTACACCACCACAAATCCAACGGCAAACCCAATTTCAAGCACAACAAAAGTACCAGTACCAGGAAGCAGATCCAGTTTATGACGAGGAGGACGGAGGATGGATACCAAATCATCCTATGCAGCAACAACAACAATGGAACAGAGGTCAGGGATCTCCTCGGCGGTAGCAACAGCAGTATCAACCGCAAGGACAATGGGGTTATAACAACAAGCATTATAATGGTAACTTCGTTCCATCACACTTCCAACCCAGGGAGTATGATGATGCTTCGCCAATTTATCTTCTTGAGAATATTGAGAATCAAGTAGAAATAAGACCACAACTGCTAGGCATTTTACCTGAATTCCTAGGATATAAGCAAGATGATCCATACAATCATCTTTATGAGTTCCTGGCCATAGCTAATGCAAACACTCCTAGGAATACTAATAGGAATATTTTTAGCTTGAGACTTTTCCCTTTTACTTTAAAGGATAAGGCTAAATATTGGTTTACATCATTACAACCTAATAGTATTACTACCTGGGAGCAATTGAAAGCCAAATTTCTTCAAGAATTCTACCCATCCAGCAAGACCACGAAGATTAATAGAGCCATTCAGGACTTCCAGCAAAAGTCGGGAGAGGCGTTCCACGATGCGTTCGATAGATTAAAGGAGCTGATGCGCTCTTGCCCGCACCACGATGTTCCACGGTGGCAGCTGGTGAAGTTATTTTTCGATGGGGTGGACCTGACGAATCAAGCAATGATCAACGCTTCTTCTAGCAGAACAATAATGATGCAAGACCCAGATGACGCCTGGCGGCTCTTAGAGCAACTAAGCAACGGTTCTAAGGCAAACTTTTCAACAAGGAAACCAGTCAGTACATCAGCGGCAGTAGGTGCAGATGCCGATTGGAAAAAGGAAGTGAAGAAAGAGATAGGAGAGCTGAATAGGAAGTTTGATCGGTTGATGTCAACTCTACAAAATGGACCACAGGGTCAACAACAAGGTAGTCAACAAGGGCAGGCCTCAGGAGGTTAATCAAGTTTATGGTCAAGGTCAAGGATAATACAACAATAATGGACGACCTTATAGACCTTATAACCAAGGAAATCAAAACTTCAACAACAACCAGCCTTACAATAATCGGAAACCCAACTATGAAGGACAATCTTCTGGTTAACCAAGGTAGTTTCAAGCCGTGAATAACGGTGGTCCCAGTGGAAGTAACAACAGCAATAAGGGGCCGACCAACAACAACAACAACGCCCCGGAGAGCCAGGAGAACATGATAGCCAAGATGTATGAGCTTGTGAATGCTAGTCATCAACAGACACATACAAATGCTAAAGCTATTGCAAATGTGGAAAGGTAGATAACTCAGATGGCTGAGGATCAATGCAAGAGAGACAGTGGTAAACTTCCGAGCAATACAGAAATGAATCCAAATCATACACAGAGAGCCGGTAAGTGTAAGACCTACTTTCTTTTTGAGATGCTTATTAAGGTAAGTAGAGTTGTTACCTTATAGTTGGTATGGTTTTAGCTATGAGTTGTGTAGAGTCGTGTGGCAATCATTTATGAATGCCTTTGAGTTTTAAGTTATTTAATGAGTAAGAAGAGGTTGAAGCCTTTCTTATGTATTAATCTTGGTGTGGTTAAGATTAGTTAGGTTGTTGTACGAGTTTGAGTGGTTAAAAACCCATTTGGGCAAAGTTTGGACTTGAAAAATGCCAAAACAGAGCTACACGGGTCGTGTATGGTCACACGAGTCGTGTAGAATTCCTTTAGAAACCAAACATCAACCATTTCAGACCAACACGGGTCGTGTACCTCTACACGGGTTGTGTAGAACAGACCTACACGGGTCGTGTAGGTCTACACGGGTCGTGTAGGCATGACAGCACTATATAATGTGCAGAAAATGCTCATTTCTAGAAAAATAGACCTAAATTCGATTTCAGAGCATTCTAAGGCGATTTTCTGCCAAATTGAGCCATGAGATGCATAAGGAAGAGTAAGGAGACTTCAATCCAACCCCGTAAACGTGTTCTTGCTTCCTAATTCGTCGAGGTGAGTACCTTCTCGGTTTTTGGGGTTTTAAACTCTAGTTTTCAATTTCGTGTTTTAAGATATAAATTGTTGCATATGTTGTTAGTATATTGCTAGCGGATGTTTCCTTGAGTTATTCATATGATTATAGTCGAGTTTCTACGGTTGAACGAGTAGAACCACGAATTTGGGGTTTCGGTAAATATAGAGTTGATATTTATCGTTTATACTCCTTTTTCCTCTTTCAATTGCTATATCTTTTGGGATAGATGTTATTGAGATGATTGTGGATGTTGGGGAACTGATTTGGATTGTGGTGAGACAACCAAGCTTAGTGAACAGGAGCCCGATACGCGTAAATTGGGAATTCCACATATTAAGCCGTTATTAAGTGAGTACTCTCTATACTTAAGAAGAGTTTTACCTTGTTGTAGGTTAAATATTTATATATGTGTTATGTTGATATTGTTGCAATCCGATTGAGGAGTAAATTGTTATTTGTGAATAACAAAAATAGCATTGAACATACATATTGATTGTATATACCGAGTAAATGCTAGTGGAGTCGTGTTATAGAGTTTTGAGTGAATTTGTATAGCCATGAGAGCTATTGAGCTAGAGTATATCTGGTTGTGAAATGAGTTTGTATATTTATATATATGAATGATTATAATTGAGTTTGTGAGAAGTACCAAGTGCGGTACTTACCGAGAAGTCGATATTTGCTAATATTTAACTCGTGTTGTAAAGTTAATGTGATTGCAGATTTCAGAGATAGAGAGGAGATTTATATTTATAATTGCTAATGAGATTAGAATGAGCGGATAATGAGAAATGAGAGCTGATAAAGAGATTATTCACTAAGCTTTATATAAACTTACACTTGAGTTGTTGTTTTGCAGGTATCTTTAGCAGCGATAGGGGAAGGCATGTGATAAAGAGAGATGGACAACTTAGATCCTGTCCTTTAGTTGTAATAGATTTATTTGTAATGCATGGTTAAAATTGTAAGGACCTTTTTGTGTAATTATTTATGTTGATAACATCTTGTTTCCATGGTTTGAGTACAAGTATGCCCAATTTAATATATTATTGTTTGAAAATTTTTGGGTGTACTTTGTATGAGATACCGGGTGTTACAAGTTGGTATCAGAGCGTGGTTTAAGTGAACTAGGTCTTTGAGAGTAGAGTCCTAGACTTGAACCGAGGAGGAGAGAGCCCCTATCGCTGTTGGATTTGGTGTCTAAGCCATGACTTATAATTGTATTTATCTTGTTAATTGATGGAAAGTCCATTTGGGTTGCCCTCATAGCTGGAGGATTGATGTAGAGTTCAATAGAGAGAAAGGTTGATTTATTAATTGTTTAATAAATCAATAGAAATAAATAAATAGTTTATTAATATATTTAAATGTTAATATATTAATTAGAAACTATAATAATTAATTAAGATTTAATCTAGAATTAATTGGATTTAATTTAGTGATTAAATTAACTAGTTATAAGTGCAGGGACTGGTTTGTATTTATTCAATAGTTGAATAACTGGCAAGCCAGTGTCCAGGGGCCAAAAGTTGCGCCAACCTGGAGGCCTCCTCTAGGGTTGGCGAAAACCCTAATTAGGGTTTAAGGGATCTGGTCCAAGTGGTCAACAGGAGGCTCCTTAGGGTTTTAGGTGTAACCCTAGGAGGCTATAAAAGGAACCCTCTGGTTCCCCAGAATTCATGCCTCCCTCTCTCTGTGATTACTCTGCTGGAATCTTCTCTCCATTGCTTTGGGTGTGACTTGCATTTGAGGTAGGATCATTTTGCTGCTAGCTTCAAGAACAAGATCAAAAGGTTGGTTATTCTTTATTTGATCCTTACAAATTATTGTTGGCCATAGGTTTTAGTTTATAATCTTCATAGAAGAAAACATAGATCTTTCTAGGGTCCCCCCTTGATTTGCTTGCCTTTTATAAGTAGGTTGTTATTTATGGCGATTATTGGATAATTAAAATAACTGGAACCCCTTATCTTTGCATGCAATTTTCATGACCTAGGGAAAGGGTTAGGAAATTAATTTGATTAATTTTTGTGATTCCTTTATTAGATTTAATTAATTTAATTAGTTGTTAATTAAAAGATAAATTAAATCAGCTTAAAAAATTGATTTAAATTTTCGAAAAATAGATTAAAATTTGCAAAAATTAAGAATAAATTAATTCTAAAATATTTTAATAAGATTAAAATATATCTTATATATTTATGATTAAAAGTTAATATTTATATATAAGATTAAATGGTTAGTCTTACCGTTAGTAGGCCTCATTCACAAAACTATCCTATAAACTGGGTATAAGGCGACTGCCTATAAAATGGCAGTCTAATGGGTATCTACTCTTACCCACCGCTCTCATGGTCCGTCGAGTGTCGTTAGCCGAACGGGTTTGATAGAACCGCTAAGCCTCTTAAAAGTATAATGCTATAATTGAAAGTACTAGAACTTTAAAACAAATCCCAATCTAGTTACTTTAGGTTTAAAAATATGAATTGGTGCTAATCCATGAAATTGTACATTACACTTTATGGAACGTTGGTAGAGTGTGTGTGGTTTACCGGCACGCCAACTGGGGTCCGCAAAGAGTCACAATGGGTTTCTCGATTTTTTCATTATTAATGGAGCGTGTGTGGTTAACCGGCACGTTAATTAGAGATGACAATTGACTTCGAGAGTACTAAGCAAATTTGCATCGTTATTCACACACGGTTTGTGATCCTCGGTATCCCAGTCACAAACAGTGGGGCATTCCCGGGATTAAAACATGCTATTGAACAGTTCAATAAATCTCATAAAGAAACTTGGAATTCCATTATAATTAGATTATTTTTTCGTGGTGGAATTGGCTGAATCGTCATTCGCCTACCTTATAAAATCTACAATATAGATTACGGCGTCCCTCTTCGATATTGTAGATTGTTATTATAGGATCCTAGCCTTATATTTATTCTTGGGTGAATATAAGGATTATTATTAATGTCTAATTGAAAATATCTTTCTTCTTATATAGATGTCTTCTGAACAAACCGCCCCCACTCGAACCCCGGTAATGTCACCTCGATTCTGTCATTGTGCTCCAAAGTAATGTTGGACGGCACGAATTACAATGACATGATCCTGATACGAATATGGAGGGGTTTGGGTCTGATCAAGAACTGGGATTAGGGTTTGGATAAGTGAATGAACAGATCTGGAGCAAAATGGCTGTTTAAGGGTTTTTTAGGAAGGGTTTGGACGTGTAAACTAGGGTTTAGGGTCTGGTCTTCCTGTGGTTAGGGTTTGGTATGGCTTAGAATAGGTTGAAACTGAATATGGATGGTTTGAATGGTGTTTGGAGCTTGTAAAACGAAAACAGGCTCTAACTCTCTCAAAACAGCTCCAAATGCGGATTTTATTGAAGATATGGAGTTTTGAGAGAAAAAGAGGATCTGAACAGAAAGAATGGATATTTTTGGTGTTTTGGAGATATAAGAATGAAAATGAAAGATACTGTGATGATCAACCAAGACCTATTGATTGATTATCGTTTGAAGACAAGCTAAGACCTATTAACTTGAATTCGAGTCAAAATCAGGAAATCATCCTTCAAAAGACGAAATTGTGAGTATGCAACTCAAGAACACAAGGCTCAAGTTCTTCAAATCATTCATTATTTGATTACAATGATAAAAGTGGCTTATATAAAGCCTAAAAACAAATTAAACATCCTATTTAAACTAGAAAAACGTTACTAAATAGAGGGCCATTATAAGGGCCTTTATTTCACCATAATAACTAAATAAATGAAGCTTTAAATCCGTTTTTCTTGGTCCCCACACCTTGGAGTATCATCCCTTCATCATGCCATCCATCATACACCTCTCCCATGCATCCATACATCATCTCCATGACAGCCACATCCACTAGCTTAACAATCTTTCCATTAACAGCCCTAACTTGCCTGATCTTGATTTGAATCCATGCTTGCATGCACCAACGCCAAGTCATTCCCCATGTGTTGTTACAGCGCAAACTCCCATCATTTTGCACCATATTTTTATTCCAAACAACCAAGATTCCCTTGTATTCAATTATAGAGCTTGAGCCATTCCAATTCGTATCAGATCCGCAACATCAAAATGGCTCCAAGGTTTGAACACAAAGAGTATGTTCTGGAAACTGAGCTTGTTGAGGTTGACCCAGATACCGCTACTCCTGAGGAAGTCGCCTCGTACACTAAACACTCTAATGATGCGACCAAAGTGGCCTGCATCATGTTCGCTACCATGAACCCTGAACTGCAGCGTATCTATGAGGACTATTGGCCTTACGAGATACACAAAGAGCTCGCGGAAAAGTTCCGCAAGCATGAGCGCATCGAAAGGCGTGAGGTTGTAAAAGCTTTCACTAATGGCAAGCCTAAAGATGGAGAGTCCATCTACACTCATGTGCAAAGGATGCATGGTTACGTGGAAAGGCTTAGGAAGCTGGAAATGCCTGTTTATGAGGATTTAGCTGTTGACATAATGCTAAACTCCTTGCCCAGTTCTTATGACCAGTTCACACTGGCGTATCATTTGAACAACAATCAGGCGACCTTAGCTGAATTACACCGCATGCTTCGTACTGCTGAAGACGGGATGAAGGGAAAAGGTCTGCTCCCTGTCAACCCGCCTGTCCTGGATATTGGCTCTAGCAAAGGAAAGAAACGGAAGGGCCCTCCGAAGCAAAACTGGAGGGAAAAGACTCATGTCGGGACATCTAGCAGTGTCCCGAGAGCCAAGTCTTCCGGCATTCCACACGTCACGAATCCCAAAGAAGCAGATTGTTTTTGCTGCAAGGAAAAGGGTCACTGGAAGAGAAGCTGCCCCATGTATCTGCAAGACATCAAGGATGGCAAAGTGAAGCCATCACAAGCATGTACATATTCTATATCTAATAACTCATCTTTTTCCTGTTCTTGGGTCCTTGATGCAGGATGTGGTTTTCACATCTGTTCTGATTTTCAGGGCCTAAAGGAAAGTAGGGAGCTGGAGCACGGTAGATTGAACTGGTCATGGGCAATAGGCGAACGTCACCTGTTACCAAGATCAGAGTCTATAGATTAGTGCTTAGTAATGGAGTTATTTTAGATTTACATAATTGTTGCTATTCGCCTGATATGGCAAAGAACATAATTTCCTTTCATGCATTGTTCAAACAAGGTTTTTATTATGAATTTAATAAATTAAATGGTTCAATTTCAGTTTTCAAAAATGATGTTTTTATGTTAATTCTATGCCTTGTGATGGAGTGTATGAATCTATTATGTGTGTTGATAATTATGGTCATAATGTTTTAGCTATTGATTCTTCAAGCGGTATAGAAAATGCGTGTTTGTGGCACTGTCGCCTTGGCCATATCAACAAGAAACGCATCGCCCAACTCCAAAAGGATGGAGTGTTGGAATCATTTGACCTCAGGTTGGATGATGTATGCGAATCTTGCTTGCATGGCAAGATGACAAAATTACCATTCAAAGGCTCCTTTGAAAGAGGTGAAGGTTTGTTGGATATCATACACACAGATGTGTGTGGTCCCTTCAGAATAACCACAAAAGATGGCAAGTGTTTCTATGTGACACTTACTGACGATTTTAGTAGATATGGATATATCTACTTAATCAAGAATAAGTCAGATACCTTTGAAAAGTTCAAAGAGTTAAAAAATGAAGCAGTAAATCAATTGGGCAGAAAGATAAAGATGCTTAGATCCGACAGAGACGGTGAGTATATTAGTATCGAGTTTCTCGATTATCTTAAGGAATGTAGAATAGTTTCATAGTTGAGAGACGAAACCGTACCTTGTTAGACATGGTTCGTTCCATGATGAGTCGAGCTTCACTTCCAATCCATTTATGGGGTTATGCCTTAGAGACTGCCGCCCATATCCTAAAGCTTGTCCCAACCAAGAAGGTTGTAAAAACACCGCACGAGATGTGGACGGGGAAAGTTCCCTCGTTGGCTCACATAAAAGTCTGGGGCTGTGAGGCTTTCGTAAGACGAGAGACTCATGACAAGATCGTGGAAAGAAGTGAGAGGTGTTTCTTCATCGGATACCCAAAATAGTCCTTTGGATACTTGTTCTACAGACCGAGCGAGGACGTGGTCTTTGTAGCAAGACGGGGGTTCTTTCGACAGAGAGAACTCATTTCCAAAGAGAACAGTGGGAGTACAATCGATCTCGAAGAAATTCAGGAGACGCCCGATGAAACAACCTTAGAAGAAACTAGCAACCAACATGAGGAAGATGTTCCTGTTGGACCCACCGACATCTCATTGCCCCATAGACGTTCGGGTAGAGTTAGCATGCCGCCCGAGTTTTATGGTTTCCATATTACTTCGGACGGTGACACGTTGGTCAGTGATCGCACATTGACTAATTTGGATGAAGCAGCTAACTACCGCGAAGCAGTGGCGGGCCCCGAGTCTGCCAAATGGAAAGAGGCAATGGACAGCGAGATAAAATCCATGTATGACAATCAAGTTTGGAACTTGGTTGACAATGTGCCGGGTCGAAAGACAGTCGGGTGCAAGTGGATCTTCAAGAAGAAGACCGACATGGATGGTAAAGTACATACTTATAAAGCTCGGCTGGTTGCGAAGGGATTCACTCAAACCCTGGGGGTTGACTATGATGAAACCTTCTCACCAGTAGCCAAGATTAAGTCAATCAGGATAATGCTTGCCATAGCTGCGTTTCATGATTATGAAATTTGACAGATGGATGTCAAGACCGCCTTCCTTAACGGGAAACTGATTGAGGATGTTTATATGAATCAGCCAGAGGGTTTTGTAGACACAAAACACTGTGATAAAGTATGTAAGCTTGAAAGATCAATCTACGGGTTGAAACAAGCATCTCGCAGCTGGAATCTTTGCTTCCATGAGAAAGTCAAAGAGTTTGGTTTCTCTAGGAGTGAAGATGAGTCCTGTGTATATGTCAAGGCTAGTGGAAGTATAGTCACTTTTCTGGTGCTGTATGTTGATGACATACTGCTCATGGGAAATGACATTCCGACCTTGTAAGATGTCAAGTATTGGCTCGGGAAGTGTTTCGCCATGAAAGACCTTGGAGAAGCTGCTTATATTCTCGGGATAAGAATACTGAGAGATAGAAGAGAAAATTAATAGGTCTGAGCCAGTGTACATATTTGGAAAAGGTGTTCAAAAAGTTTAACATGAAAAATTCCAAAAAGGGAGAGCTACCAATCCAGAGTATTGCTAAATTGAGAAAGACGCAAAGTCCGAGTACCGATGAAGAAATAGCTGAGATGAGTCGAGTACCTTATGCTTCGGCAGTAGGGTCAATCATGTATGCTATGACATGTACTCGCCCCGACGTATCCTTTGCGTTGAGCATGGTTAGTCGGTACCAGGGTAATCCTGGAAAGGCACACTGGATAGCGGTCAAGAACATACTCAAGTATCTGTGAAGGACAAAGAATATGGTATTAGTCCTTGGTGGCAGTGATGACTTGAAAGTGAGTGGATATACAGATGCCAGCTTCTAGATAGATAGGGACAGTGGTCGGTCCTAGTCGGGCTGGGTATTTATTTTGAGCGGTGGAGCGGTCACTTGGAAAAGTTCCAAGCAAGAAACGGTGGATGATTCAACGTGCGAATCAGAGTACATTGCAGCGAGTGAAGCGTCTAAGGAAGCGGCTTGGCTGAAGAACTTCATCGGGGATCTTGGAGTTGTCCCGAGCATTCAGGAGCCAGTGGAACTTTTCTGCGATAATGAAGGAGCGGTCGCTTTGACAAAGGAATCGCGAGACCATGGAAAGTCCAGGCATATCAAAAGAAAGTACTACTATATTCGACATCAAGTAGAAGAAGTTCACTTACTGGTTAAGAGAGTATCATCAGAAGACAATCCTGCTGACCCTTTGACTAAGGCACTGAGCAGGATCAAGCACAATCAGCATGGTCGGAGCATTGGACTGAAGGATGATATTATTTTTAGTAATTAGATAGATTTTGAAACTTGTAATGATATAAATGTAATTGACTTGGTGATTTTATAATGGAGATTTATAAATGAGTATTGTTACTGCCTCTGTCAATTGTTTATTAATGTGTTTCTATATTTGCATATTTAACTTCCTAAATAATTAGATTATTTAAATTTCCACAGTCGATCACACTATTAGGGGGTAAGTGTGAACGAAGGCTGTCATGAATCGGTTGTAGATTGTCTAAGGAGTTAGACATTGTAGTAAGATTGCTACAACGTTCATGAGTACTTAGAAAATAGAGATTTGAGTATTGGATAAACCTGTGCTTAACAAATTGCTTCATGGATTACATCACGAGCAATGTTAAGACGATAATATCCTTTGATCTTTAAGTGGAGAGATATGATCTATAATTTGCAAGTCGGTTGCTCATTGATAATGCAACAACTCGTCGGTAACTCGGTGTTATAAAACGCATTGTTATGAGTATTCTGACTGGTAAAATGTATGGGCATATAAGTCAAAACTTATCCGTCCCCTGACCCGATGGGGAAACAGATATTTGTAGGCCTCTCGATGATTTTGAAGTTGACTGAAAGTGTTGGCCAACCGGGACTGAATTGATGTGTTCAATTAGCAGTCTTAAAGTCATAAGCGAATCGGAAATCGAGAAACAGAGTATCGGACCAAGATTGATCTTAATCCATGTCTTGAGTCTAAAAATATCTTGTTGGATGGAGGATCATCTGATCACTTGTCTTTGGACAAAACTGACTAGGTCAGAGTTCAGGAACAGTTTTTGTGAAACTCATATTAATCAGAAGGTAAAAGGACAATTAAAGACATAGACTTATCCAAGTGGGAGACTGTTGGATTTGGTGTCTAAGCCATGAGTTATAATTGTATTTATCTTGTTGATTGAAGCAAAGTCTATTTGGGTTGCCCTCATAGCTGGAGGATTGATGTAGAGTTCAGTAGAGAGAAAGGTTGATTTATTAATTGTTTAATAAATCAATAGAAATAAATAAATAGTTTATTAATATATTTAAGTGTTAATATATTAATTAGAAACTATAATAATTAATTAAGATTTAATCTATAATTAATTGGATTTAATTTAGTGATTAAATTAATTAATTATAAGTGCAGGGACTGGTTTGTATTTATTCAATAGTTGAATAACTGGCAAGCCAGTGTCCAGGGGCCAAAAGTGGCGCCAACCTGGAGGCCTCCTCTAGGGTTGGCGAAAACCCTAATTAGGGTTTAAGGGATCTGGTCCAAGTGGTCAACAGGCTTGCCCACTTGGAGGCTCCTTAGGGTTTCAGGTGTAACCCTAGGAGGCTATTGTAACACCCGGCTTTTAAAACAAAAACACCCCTGAAAATTTTTCATTTTTAACAAAGGTTTCAGTACTTAAAACCATAAACAAAGGGGTATATTTTAATAAAAACGGGTACAAGCGTATCAAGGAGAGTATAAAATACCATAGTCTCCTTTGAAGCCGGGCTGCTACTGACAGCATCTATGAGTCCCACTTCAAAGTCACGGACTCTATCTTGTCCCCTATCAGTATCATGCTAACCTGCAGGGACAGTAACAAATATCGTGAGCCATAAAGCTCAGTGAGTAATCGTATCTGCAAATAACAAGTATTAGAAATACATTCATATAACTGTCTGGATATCGAATCCAAACTCCTAGCCTTACTGGCTGACCAAATATCTTTTAGGATTTCACATCCTAATTTATAGCCTTACAGACTAAATCATGATAACCTGCAATTATCAGCCACGTCAGTTATTTGCACATATACTCATGTCTAACCAATTCTGTCCCATGTTTCTTAGTCACAATGGACTGCATCATATGGCATGGCTATATCAGCCGTATCATGTCATTTTCAATATATATATCAAAGCCCGCAGGCCGCACCAGCTGGGTTCAATAACCCGATATCATAGCCAAAAGGCCGCACCATGTACCTGTAATATTACCATAGCCGTATAGGCCGCACCAGTTGGATATAGCATCCAATATCATAGCCACAAGTGGCCGCACCATCTATTAACAGTTTCTTTCACGATCAATTATGGCTCACGGGTTAGCCCGCTGTTGCCTTGGCTCACGGGTTAGCCCGCTGTTGCCTAGACTCACGGCTTATCCGGTCTTGTCTATATAAGTTTGACTCATCAAAGTAAACCATGGCTCACGGGTTAGCCCGCTGTTGCCTAGACTCACGGGTTAGCCCGCTGTTGTCTATATAAAGGTTTGACTCATCAGAATAAAATATGGCTCACGGGTTAGCCCGCTGTTGCCTAGACTCACGGGTTAGCCCGCTGTTGTCTATATAAAGGTTTGACTCACAGTGCCGTTATTATCTATTAAAGACTCACGGCTTATCTGGTCTTGTCAATATTAACTGACTCACAGTTCCGTTCTTGTCTATAATAAACTCACAGCTTATCTGGTCTTGTCATTTTCTTCTATCTTTACTCTTGTCATTTTCGTCCCTCGAAGCTGTTTCAACCTATAAAAGTTCAATCATCATATATCATATATGATATCAGTGAGATTACTCACCTGGATACTAGCTGCATTTCAATTTCGGTTGTTTCTTGCCTTTGCGTACACCACAACCATTTTGTCCCATACCTATTTATCCATTTATATACCAAATGATAATAGGTTAATAATCATTCCAATTAAATCTAATACAATAGAGTTCAATATAATATCGTTATAAACCATGCCTAGTTAATAAACTTTCCGTTTACTAACTTTTTATGAATTTTACTATTCACCGAGGCATTCGAATCGATCTACAGTGCCCCCAAGGGGTCGAAAACTCAATACAAAAATTTTCCCAAACTTTTCAGACCATAACGAGCCTATGGTCCAAATTTGAGCTAAAACGTACAAGCCAAACAAAAGTTAGCATTTTGGACTTCCTGCCTTGGAGGCGCATCGCGCCCAAGGGTAAGGCGCGTCGCGCCCAGACCTTCGAGTCGCGAGCGACCACGTGGTCAAGTCGCGAACGCTGGGCAGAAGTGCAGAAACTCCGATTTTCAAGCTATAAAATCCCATTTTCTCATATTAAGCCCTTAATACATGACTTAATCGATTGGGGTTTGTTCTAGGACCAAAACCTTATACTTTAACAAGGTTTTCAACCATCCAAAACAACCAAATCAATCAAAATGAAGAATTAGGGTTCTTAGTTCCAAAACCCCAAAACTTCAATTTCATCAAAAATAACAACCTACTTCCATTTTCTTGATTTAAGCTCTTACTAGCATGACTTAATGGAAGTATCTAACCATTTAAACACATAATCATAACTGAAATTTACAAATTTCAGTTTCTATAAAACCCATTTAGAACTTCTTCAAGAACTAGACAAAAAGGGCAATCTACTTACCTTAATTGCTTGGAAATCACCATTCCAACAATTGTTCCTAGTTCTTGCTTCAATTTCATGATCTCCTGCAGAAATCGTATCTCCAAACCTTCTCCCGTTGCTGCACAATGTTCAGTCAAAGAGAGAGTCAACTCTCTTCTATTTATACTTCAAATTTTTACATTTTTGGTCCTTAAGTTCATTTTCTTGAACTTTGGCCACAAAATCAAGTTTTATTACAATAAAACTTTCATTTCTTACATTTTTGCCACAACCAACAATATTTTTCATATTTGGTCTTTCACATGGTCAAATGACCAAAATACCCTTTTACGGTAAAACGACCAAAAATCAGTTTTTATAACATTTTAAGTCCAAAACTCAAAATATTATTTCAAACCAAATACTTTTCTGTCCAAAAGACCAATTTACCCTTCCAAGGTAAAATGACCATTTTGCCCTTTTATTATAATTATATAATAAAACATGTCTTGGCGTTACAAATTCTCCCCTCCTTCAAAAGATTTCGTCCCCGAAATCATACTATCAAGCGAGGGTATTTCTTTCTCGTTACAATTCCGGTTTCTCATATCATATGGAAACCTTTATGGTATTGCCTAAGCACTTAACCATACTAGTCTTCTTGTCTCGTGGTTATATCACCACTCGCATATCACTCCTCCGGTTGTCCCGGGCACCTTAATCACTTATCTTCCTCATTTCAACATGAGGGATTCGTTAGAATTTATCAATCTATGTTCTCAGAACCATGAGACCCATAGAAAACTTTATAAATATCTTGAAGTTCATCAAGAAACTTCAATCGGTACACCCCAATTCTTACTCTTTGGAACATATGGAAAAGTCCAATAGATGAGGACTTAACTTTCCTTTCGTCCCAAATAGATTTTTAGTCTTTCCAAGGGATATTTTAAGCATTACCACCTTCCCTCACTTGGAGTTTCAATGGTTTTACTCGACAATCCGCATACTACTTTTGTCGATTTTGGTCTATTATTTCCAAGCTTTCTCGAATTTGCCCAATCTTTTCTTCTGTTTGAGATAAAATCTCGGGTCCAGTCAACGGCTTCTCCCCAACTTCTGTCTAGCAATTCGGTGTGCAACACGATACTCCATACTATACATTATACGGGTCATCTAAATGTTGGTACTAAAACTATTATTATCTACGGGTTCTACCAAAGATAGGCGATCTTCTCATCTTCCACTAGGGTCTACTGTGCAATTTTCAAACACATCTTCTAGAGTTTGCATCATTTTCTCGCCTCGTCTATCATTTCTGCCATTCCTATACAGTACTTACTAGTACGTCTGAACTATCAATTTTAAGAATTAATGCTAAATTCAGCAAATAATTCTAGAGTTTCGATCCGATACAGTCGCCACCTGTAGTGCACGTCAACAATTTTCTTTTTCTATGTAGTTTTTCACTACTTTCCCGCTCTAAATTCTTCCTTAGTCAGTATAAATCTACACTGATTTCATCAATCAATCTGCAATTACCCATATGGTGTCATACCCATGCGGTACTTGCAAAGACTTTCTTATAAAGTCTATAATATTTTCGTCCCATTTCTTCTTTGGGATCGACAACGGCTAAATTTTCCGTTTGCTTTTACTGATTTGACTGTAGTTACACACTAGTCAAATACTTTTCACATATCTTTCAATGTCTTTCTTTAGCCCTGGCCACCAATACATAGGTTATATCATCCTACACAGTTTGGTACTGTTTCGGGCATTTTACATATCTACCCCAATATAAGTCCTTTAAAGGTAGATTTCATATCTCACCTTGCGTTGGAACTCACGTACACAACCACCAAGAGTTTTCAATCGCCGTGAGTTTCTAACTAGCTTCTTTCAATAGCTAATCATTCATTCACTTTTCACGTTTTCAGACTGGCACACTTCTTCTTGTGCTAACCGAATCAACTCAGGTAATCAATTCGCCACACTCACGCATGTGGTTGTATCTTTCATAAGATACTCTTTCTAATTCAAGGCAGCTATAATCACATCTGCCTTTCAGAGATGGTACAAGATTTTATAACCGAAATCTTTAAGTAACCCATCTATCTTTGCTATCTCATGTTTAGCTTCTTTTGATCAACTAAGTACTTCAAACTTATATGATCCATATAAACAGTAAGCTTTACACCACATCAGTAGTGTCTCCAAAGCTTCAATGTCAAAGTCATAATTGCTACTGTAATATCATGTATCCAAAGTCAACTCTGGATGCATTTCTATTATCCAGTTTATCTTCTCCGCTTAGCAATAATGCTACCACCGGAGCTTCACACAAGGTTTATTTCAACATTTGAAAAGATATTTGTGGTCTTTCTACCACCCCAAACTTTTTTTCACTTTTCTTGGTCAACTTTAGTCAGCTAACCAGAAATCGAGGAGCAGTTTTCTACAACTCTCCTATAATAAACCGCCAATCCAAGGAACTACAATTTCAGTCAGATTCCTCAGGCGGTTCCAGTTTTATCACATCATCAATTCTACTGGATTTATTTTATCATCTTTGGCACTATTATCATGCCCAAAGAATTGAAACTTCTTTTAGCCAAACTTTCATACTTGGAGGATTTTATATATCACTTAACTCAGTGAAATAACTCCAGTATCTGGTACAAATGTACCTCATATTCGGTCTGATTTCGAGAATATCAGATTCTCAGTAGTCAATGTAAATACACATTAACTTATCTTTCTTCTTTTCAAGCAAAATAGGGTTCCATATATTGACACATTCGGTCATATGAGACCCCAATTCAAAACAATTTCTTTCAATTGTTTTACCACTCTGCCATCTCTGCAGAGGCTAATCAATATAGAGCCTAACAACAGGAACGACTCCCAAGACCAGCTTAATCATAAGCTCTTCTCGCCAATCTGGCAGAAATCCTGGAAGTTCTTTTCAAAATATACATCCGAGAATTTATCTAAAGTAGTACACTACTATCACTGCTTTATTTGGCTTAGCCCATACCACGTATGCCAACTACAAAATCATTCCTTTACTAACTCTTTTCCGAGTTTAAGCAAAGGAAAATAATCGGTATTCTCAACAACGGTCATTTACCATGGATGTTCATCCGCTCATTTCTGTTCTAAGAACCATAATGTTCTTATTTCTACAATTCATGGTAGCGTAATTCATTGCTAACCAATTTATAAGCACAATTGCTTCAGATTCGCTGGTAGTCATCGGTTTCAGATTTATAGGGAAAATGGTCCCGTAAATCCTAGGCAGACTACCTTCCAGGTGTTCAATATCTAGAACATTCTTGCTATCTAATATAGCTATTTCCACAATTTCATCTAAAATCGTTGATGAAATATTCCAACAAGACATCAAGTCATCGATCCCAAGCATAGCTTCTTGGATCAAATATAACATACACAAGTTATATTCAGAACAATTATAGCGGAGATCATTTCAGTCTCCTCACGAGCTGCTTCCACAATCTGTTGGAATGCTCATAGTACCACCGGTCCTTTTCGACCATTCATTTCTTCTTTCTTTTCTGGGTTCATTACCCGTTACTCCACATTTAGCATGTGAGTATTTCATAAGGAAGTGATCTATAGTTCCGCGCTGGAACCACTTCCGTCCCATACAACATACTCGAGCCATATGCTCTCACTTTCTGCAATCTCAACGTGTCAACGATAGAGTCTCAACTCTAATATGTTCTGAGTGCTTTTCCTGCACTTCTTATATCACATCATCTTTTCGTTCTGGTCTCTTCCCTTCCAGGCTAGACCTAAATCAGGTTAACTTCTTCTGAGAAGTCCACTAATATTTTTCTGCTTTTCTTGTAGTCTCAACTACTGTTCTTTCACCTTGAATATCAATCAGGGTGAGCACCCAAATTTCCTTTTCTGACCACAGCAACTACTGTTGCTTATCATGTGGATTTTCCGCTACTTGTCTCGTTGCCCCTCGTTCGATGGAGCCTTGAGGAATGGCTGGTTCGCCTCTTAAAGCTGCACGCCCTAAATTCCTCCAATTAAAATTCGCTGCTCATACTTCTTATACGTTAGAAGTCAGCACCAGTTAGGTTATATATGTATAATAACAATTTATATACACCTAACTATACCTCGTGTCTACTGTCGTAAGGTTTAAGTCCAGGAATCTACTCTATAGAAACCTAGTTCACTTAAACCACGGCTCTGATACCAACTTGTAACACCCGGCTTTTAAAACAAAAACACCCCTGAAAATTTTTCATTTTTAACAAAGGTTTCAGTACTTAAAACCATAAACAAAGGGGTATATTTTAATAAAAACGGGTACAAGCGTATCAAGGAGAGTATAAAATACCATAGTCTCCTTTGAAGCCGGGCTGCTACTGACAGCATCTATGAGTCCCACTTCAAAGTCACGGACTCTATCTTGTCCCCTATCAGTATCATGCTAACCTGCAGGGAAAGTAACAAATATCGTGAGCCATAAAGCTCAGTGAGTAATCGTATCTGCAAATAACAAGTATTAGAAATACATTCATATAACTATCTGGATATAGAATCCAAACTCCTAGCCTTACTGGCTGACCAAATATCTTTTAGGATTTCACATCCTAATTTATAGCCTTACAGACTAAATCATGATAACCTGCAATTATCAGCCACGTCAGTTATTTGCACATATACTCATGTCTAACCAATTCTGTCCCATGTTTCTTAGTCACAATGGACTGCATCATATGTCATGGCTATATCAGCCGTATCATGTCATTTTCAATATATATATCATAGCCCGCAGGCCGCACCAGCTGGGTTCAATAACCCGATATCATAGCCAAAAGGCCGCACCAGTTGGATATAGCATCCAATATCATAGCCACAAGTGGCCGCACAATCTATTAACAGTTTCTTTCACGATCAATTATGGCTCACGGGTTAGCCCGCTGTTGCCTTGGCTCACGGGTTAGCCCGCTGTTGCCTAGACTCACGGCTTATCCGGTCTTGTCTATATAAGTTTGACTCATCAAAGTAAACCATGGCTCACGGGTTAGCCTGCTGTTGCCTAGACTCACGGGTTAGCCCGCTGTTGTCTATATAAAGGTTTGATTCATCAGAATAAAATATGGCTCACGGGTTAGCCCGCTGTTGCCTAGACTCACGGGTTAGCCCGCTGTTGTCTATATAAAGGTTTGACTCACAGTGCCGTTATTATCTATTAAAGACTCACGGCTTATCTGGTCTTGTCAATATTAACTGACTCACAGTTCCGTTCTTGTCTATAATAAACTCACAGCTTATCTGGTCTTGTCATTTTCTTCTATCTTTACTCTTGTCATTTTCGTCCCTCGAAGCTGTTTCAACCTATAAAAGTTCAATCATCATATATCATATATGATATCAGTGAGATTACTCACCTGGATACTAGCTG
Source organism: Cichorium intybus (assembly GCA_023525715.1). Taxonomy (NCBI): domain Eukaryota; kingdom Viridiplantae; phylum Streptophyta; class Magnoliopsida; order Asterales; family Asteraceae; genus Cichorium; species Cichorium intybus. The sequence goes on from CM042010.1 coordinate 75,568,848, forward strand.
CGTTTCAATTTCGGTTGTTTCTTGCCTTTGCGTGCACCACAACCATTTTGTCCCATACCTATTTATCCATTTATATACCAAATGATAATAGGTTAATAATCATTCCAATTAACTCTAATACAATAGAGTTCAATATAATATCGTTATCAACCATGCCTAGTTAATAAACTTTCCGTTTACTAATTTTTTATGAATTTTACTATTCACCGAGGCATTCGAATCGATCTACAGTGCCCCCGAGGGGTCGAAAACTCAATACAAAAATTTTCCCAAACTTTTCAGACCATAAGGAGCCTATGGTCCAAATTTGAGCTAAAACGGACAAGCCAAACAAAAGTTAGCATTTTGGACTTCCTGCCTTGGAGGCGCATCGCGCCCAAGGTTAAGGCGCGTCGCACCCAGACCTTCGAGTCGCGAGCGACCACGTGGTCAAGTCGCGAGCGCTGGGCAGAAGTGCAGAAACTCCGATTTTCAAGCTATAAAATCCCATTTTCTCATATTAAGCCCTTAATACATGACTTAATCGATTGGGGTTTGTTCTAGGACCAAAACCTTATACTTTAACAAGGTTTTCAACCATCCAAAACAACCAAATCAATCAAAATGAAGAATTAGGGTTCTTAGTTCCAAAACCCCAAAACTTCAATTTCATCAAAAATAACAACCTACTTCCATTTTCTTGATTTAAGCTCTTACTAGCATGACTTAATGGAAGTATCTAACCATTTAAACACATAATCATAACTGAAATTTACAAATTTCAGTTTCTATAAAACCCATTTAGAACTTCTTCAAGAACTAGACAAAAAGGGCAATCTACTTACCTTAATTGCTTGGAAATCACCCATTCCAACAATTGTTCCTAGTTCTTGCTTCAATTTCATGATCTCCTGCAGAAATCGTATCTCCAAACCTTCTCCCGTTGCTGCACAATGTTCAGCCAAAGAGAGAGTCAACTCTCTTCTATTTATACTTCAAATTTTTACATTTTTGGTCCTTAAGTTCATTTTCTTGAACTTTGGCCACAAAATCAAGTTTTATTACAATAAAACTTTCATTTCTTACATTTTTGCCACAACCAACAATATTTTTCATATTTGGTCTTTCACATGGTCAAATGACCAAAATACCCTTTTACGGTAAAACGACCAAAAATCAGTTTTTATAACATTTTAAGTCCAAAACTCAAAATATTATTTCAAACCAAATACTTTTCTATCCAAAAGACCAATTTACCCTTCCAAGGTAAAATGACCATTTTGCCCTTTTATTATAATTATATAATAAAACATGTCTTGGCGTTACAGCTATTAAAGGAACCCTCTCTCTGTGATTACTCTGCTGGAATCTTCTCTACATTGCTTTGGGTGTGACTTATATTTGAGGCAGGATCATTTTGCTGCTAGCTTCAAGAACAATATCAAAAGGTTGGTTATTCTTTATTTGATCCTTACAAATTATTGTTGGCCTTAGGTTTTAGTTTATAATCTTCATAGAAGAAAACATATATCTTTTGTAGGGTTGCATGTGAACCATAAGAATTGTTTGTTCATTGATTGCTTCAAAACCCTTCAATCACATGCTTGGAAAAAGATACTGCTGCAGATTTTAGTTTATGAGTTAAGTATAACATTTATCTCATATTTGTTATTGTTATATTCTGTGTGTGAATATAGATATGGAGACAGATGAGGACGAGTTGATGAATTGGTCATAGCCGGTTGGACCAATATTGGATGATGAGATGAGATTTTGGATGATATGAGATATCAACCAACGAGGAGACGAGAAATTCAGCTAATTTTGAGATGCCAGTTGAATATGAGATGAGATTCTGCTTATGGGGAATTTCCGGATGATAATGAGATGATAAGATGAGATCCCGGTTGAGGCGGAATTCCAACTGATGATGAGAAAGAGTATGAGTTGGTATATGTGAGTGTAGCCGAGTACACTCAAGAGTTGAGAGTCGAAGTATACAATTTTCAGCTAATGAGGATACGAGATTTTGTTGCTATGAGGTATGTAAGTAATTTTGCTTAAGATGATTAGTTGTAACGTGTCGTGCGTATTTAATTTTTGATTATACATGTAATAGAATATTTGTAAAACGTGTGGACAGATAAAAGATCAATTGAAATTACACGTCTTAGAGAATTGTAGTTATAAAGTGTAGTAATCAGCATCGAGATGAGAATCTTGTGTCCACTTGAGGTAAGATTTACCTATCACATAATGAGTGCTTTGTGATTATGTATAACTGAGATCCTAAGTGGTTGCTTGGTGAATACTTGACAACCATGGAAAAGTGTGTATAATGAGTATATACATGGTGAAAAATATATAAATTATAATACTGTATATATAGTGCTTATTATTTCACAGATATGACGAGATTTACTATGTGGTTGAGACCACATATTCTGTGGGGCCACATAACTGGTACGTATGATTAATCACAATGAATGACTGAGATAGCCAAAAGAGTATCAGTTGAGAAAGACAGTGAGTATGTAGTTGATTGCACACTATAGTTGATTATGAGTTGACATCCTGAGTGTTGAATTGTGTGGTTTCAAGTTGTCACATAATGAGATATTTGTGACAGAGATGTCAAAGGACATTTGAGTAACTACATAAAGAGTACTTTGTGGTATAATTGAGAGAACCTAGAGTGGTTCATGTAGGCCTTATTGGCCTAGAGATTGAGTTAATTGCTTAGTAAATGTGGTTGAGACCACATATTTTATGGGGCCACATAATGAGTAAATGTGATTGAGACCACATATTCTGTGGGGCCACATAACGAGTAAATGTGATTGAGACCACATATTTTGTGGGGTCACATATTGTGTAGTTGAGGTTGAGACCACATATTTTGTGGGGCCACATAACGAGTAAATGTGATTGAGACCACATATTCTGTGGGATCACATATTGAGTAGTTGAGGTTGAGACCATATATTTTTTTGGAACCACGTAACGAGTACCTTGGGGTTAGAGTAGTGAGGATCTTTGTGATTCAAACAAAAGGAGGAGTGAGGCTGAGTCTTTATGACTCGAGATCGTAGGGGAGACCCGCCTGAGTCAAAGAGGAGATGGATTGAAATTAGAGAATGGTACAAGGTACCATGATTTGATCAGAGGACGGTATGAGATACCGTGACATAACGTTGAGTAGTGAAACCGGAGGATGGTACGGGATACCATGGGCTGAGGCAGAGTAGTGTTGCAGTGTTGTGCTTGTGTGTAGACTGGCATATACTTTATGGTGATGCGGTGTAATGAGACATGTACTATCCTTGCGTGTGGATAGATATGAACGTAGCGGTTAACTTATGATTAGAGACCGAGTAACAGTACGAGAGTACTGTGAGATAATACAGTGAGTAATACTATTGAGAAATGTTGCTGTGAGTAAGTACGTTTGTCATTTAGTCATGTTGAAAATGTGTGAGATTTCTTGCATGTTGAATGAGAAGAATTCTATAAATACATGATGAAAATATATGTGTTAAAAAGAGGAGGAAAGTAATTGTGATAGTGATTGATAGGAATTGTTCCTTAGCAATCAAACCAATTACTGCCAATGAGAGAAATTTGTGAAATCGAGATGACAAAGCTATTTATTCGTATGAGGCGATGGATAGTAGATTTTGCTATAATAATCTTGAGTTATTTTCTTGAGATTAACGAGTTAGTCAGGTGATGAGATATGATCTCACCGTAGAGATTGCGGTGTTGAATATTATTATTTTCTTATGAGTTGTGTGTAGAGATTTTGGTGAGCCGTATGTATGTACGAATTATTTTGTGTCATTCAGACGAGGGTCAGAGTGAGAGTAAAAAAAAAGAAAGAAAGAGAGGAGAAGATTATAATGGATGTCATGAATGAGTTTATGATTTCCATGGTCTCGCTTGAGATCCCGTTTCTCTTCTTCTTCTTATCGATGGCACCAGTGCCGGCTTTGTTGGGAAGTTTCTTCGTGATCCTTCTCAGCTGGCCTTTTCTCCGCAGACTCTCTCTCTACCTTTGGTGCCATTGTGGGGATTGAGTTTTGAGGAAGCAGTTTAATTTTTTTTAAAGAGAGGAAGATGTGTTTAGAGTTTTATTTGATGATGGAATTATTAAGTCTATTAAGACTAATAATTGAGTGAGAATATGATGTAACGAGTGAGTCTATCAGGAGAAACAACATGAGGTATGTTGTTGAAGTGAGATGAAGAGGAGCCATTCGTGGTGGAGGATTGTTAATTGTGTATTGGGTAAAACCCTAAAATGTGTGCTGAGCTGGGAACAGAGATAAATGAGCTTTTAGAGAAGTTGTAATCGGTCGTGGTGATAAAACAACTGAAAGAGGTCCTATGTGACAAAAGTGTCGATGATTAAATACCAAATTTAGAGGAGGCACGAGTGAAACTTGACATAGTTTCTAGTATTTTGGAATTATACCAGAAATACTGAGTTTTGTGACGTGGGTGAAACATTTTGATGTCTGTGTTTTGTATGTATATGAGATTTGTATTATAGAGAGAGTGTGTATGGTACGTTGTGAATGTGGCTCGATGTGAGCCATGGATATGAGTCTATGTAAATGATGATAACCAATATGGCTATAGAGATCATATTATGAAGATGATGGCGGACGTTAGCTATATTATGAGTAAATGAGATGTGATAATATGTATATGTCATATGAGATGAGGAGAGGATAAAATCATTATTTTATGTGATGTATGATTACGGTAGTAAAGTGGTTTTATAAACCATGCCTATTCTAAGAGATTCCGAGGACGGAATCTTTTGAAGGAGGAGAGAACTTGTAAGACCTACTTTCTATTTGAGATGCTTATTAAGGTAAGTAGAGTTGTTACCTTATAGTTGGTATGGTTTTAGCTATGAGTTGTGTAGAGTCGTGTGGCAATCATTTATGAATGCCTATGAGTTTTAAGTTGTTTAATGAGTAAGAAGAGGTTGAAGCCTTTCTTATGTATTAATGTTGGTGTGGTTAAGATTAGTTAGGTTGTTGTATGAGTTTGAGTGGTTAAAACCCTATTTGGGAAAAGTTTGAACTTGAAAAATGCCAAAACCGAGCTACACGGGTCATGTAGAATTCCTTTAGAAACCAAACAGCAACCCTTTCAGACCAACACGGGTCGTGTACCTCTACACGGGTCGTGTAGAACAGACCTACACGGGTCGTGTAGGTCTACATGGGTCGTGTAGGCCTGACAGCACTATATAATGTGAAGAAAATGCTCATTCTGGGAAAAATAGACCCAAATTCGATTTCAGAGCATTCTAAGGTGATTTTCTGCCAAATTGAGCCATGAGATGCATAAGGAAGAGTTAGGAGACTTCAATCCAACCCCGTAAACGTGTTCTTGCTTCCTAATTCGTCGAGGTGAGTACCTTTTCGGTTTTTGGGGTTTTAAACCCTAGTTTTCAATTTCGTGTTTTAAGCTATAAATTGTTGCATATGTTGTTAGTATATTGTTAACGGATGTTTCCTTGAGTTATTCATATGATTATAGTCGAGTTTCTACAGTTGAACGAGTAGAACCACGAATTTGGGGTTTCGGTAAATATAGAGTTGATATTTATCGTTTATACTCCTTTTTCCTCTTTCAATTGCTATATCTTTTGAGATAGATGTTATTGAGATGATTGTGGATGTTGGGGAACTGATTTGGATTGTGGTGAGACAACCAAGTTTAGTGAACAGGTGCCCGATAGCGTAAATTGGGAATTCCACATACTAAGCCGTTATTAAGTGAGTACTCTCTATACTTAAGAAGAGTTTTACCTTGTTGTAGGTTAAATATTTATATATGTGTTATGTTGATATTGTTGCAATCCAATTGAGGAGTAAATTGTTATTTGTGAATAACAACAATAGAATTGAACATACACATTGATTGTATATACCGAGTAAATGCTAGTGGAGTCGTGTTATAGAGTTTTCAGTGAATTTGTATAGCCATGAGAGCTATTGAGCTAGAGTATATCTGGTTGTGAAATGAGTTTGTATATTTATATATATGAATGATTATAATTCAGTTTGTGAGAAGTACCAAGTGCGGTACTTACCGAGAAGTCGATATTTGCTAATATTTAACTCGTGTTGTAAAGTTAATGTGATTGCAGATTTCAGAGACAGAGAGGAGATTTATATTTATAATTGCTAATGAGATTAGCATGAGCGAATAATGAGAAATGAGAGCTGATAAAGAGATTATTCACTAAGCTTTATATAAGCTTACACTTGAGTTGTTGTTTTGCAGGTATCTTTAGCAGCGATAGGGGAAGGCATGTGATAAAGAGAGATGGACAACTTAGATCCTGTCCTTTAGTTGTAATAGATTTATTTGTAATGCCTGGTTAAAATTGTAAGGACCTTTTTGTGTAATTATTTATGTTGATAACATCTTGTTTTCATGGTTTGAGTACAAGTATGCCCAATTTAATATATTATTGTTTGAAAATTTTTGGGTGTACTTTGTATTAGATACCGGGTGTTACAGTATGGAGCATGTTAATGCTGTGGAGACCGAATGGAGGAAGGTCACCATGGAAGACCTGGTAGGAAAAGAAGGTGAAACTAAGGATATGGAAGAAATTCAGAAAGAAGAGCAACCAACAGTCGCTGGTATTAAGCAGAAGAAGAAGGATAAAAAGGTGAAAAGAAGCAGGATGTGCCGAAAGGACCATCCATTGACCAGCCTCTATGGGATGAGCTAAGGAATGCTCCCGAAGACACAAAGATTCTTCAGGAGATGTGTAAGAAGAACGAAAAGCTGAAGATGCCAGCACCAGACATGGTGCGCCTGACTGTAAATGCAAGTGAGGCTCTGTTGGCAACATTGCCCAAAAAGGAAAAGGATACGGGTTCACCGTTAATCAATGTCACGGTGGGTGACGTCATCATTAGGAACATATTACTGGATTTAGGAGCGAGTGTTAATATTCTGCTGGGATACCTTATGATAAGTATAAAAATGAAGAGCTGGAACCTGCGAAAACGATGATACAATTGGCAGATCAGTCGACAAAAGTGTCTCGGGGTAAGCTCACGAATATGATCGTCAAGGTCGGCGACTTCTTCTATCATGTAGACTTTCTGGTAATGGAGTATTAAAGTCTGGAAGATGTGTCTGCTCTGATTTTAGGACGCCCATTTTTGGCTACAGCCGGGGCTGTGATGGACTGTAAGACAGGAGACATGGACATCTCCTTTGGGACACGGAAGTGTAGGCTGAATATGTTCGGGTGTCCGATATCTTTACCACTAGGGTACGATGATAAATATTTGAACAACAGACCGCTTATGGCACCAAGGGCGAGCGGTAAAGGTAAGAATCAGGTACAAGAAAATGGAAGCGATGAGGAAGAGATTTTGTGGGAAGCAAAGAGACATCTGTTGGCATCCGTTGATAAGATGCAACTGTTAGATATGATTGAAATGATGGAGCTGAAGCACCAGCAGTACGAGAAATACACAAGATGCAGGGAGGCAAAAGTTTTTGGATTCTAGACGCTCAACAACAGTGGATCAGTCAGGTGCGTGACCGTATGACGCAACTCACGACATTGCTTGCCACATTGGTTCATGACTTTGCACCCGAGATGAGGAGGATGATGCCACAAGAAGAAAGGTAAGAATAGGAAATGTATGTCTGGTTGATGACGTTAAACTTAACGCTTGTTGGGAGGCAACCCATCCGTAATAGGTTAGGTCTTTTGTTTTTAGAAGTAATTAGGAAAGTATAATCATCATCATAGCAGGAATTCGTGGTACGAGGCAAGCGTGGGGTCAAACGAAGGACTTTGAAAGAGTTGAGAGGTGTGACGCGGTGAAGTGTAAGTCGTGCCGCACATTCGCAAGGTAACCCGATGCGCAGGGGTTTTCTTGGACACGCACGACGCGCATCACCTTTACGCGTGCCGCGTATTATGATTGGTCAGAAACTAATTATAAGGTATGTAACAGTAGTCGCACACACACAACACCAACGATGTGCACGAATAGAGCACCCCCGATCACTCGATTTTTCTCGATTTTCTTGCATTCTCGTGTATCCTCTACTAAGGTATGTCATCTGGAACTCGTTATTTCAAGTATTTGCATGCGTTTGAAGCGAGAAATTGATTGAAATAGGTGAAACTATGAAAACTTAGAAAATCGACAATGCCGACTCGTAGGGTGTTGCATTTGCAAAATCCTCACCCTAGAGGGGCTAGTCGATAATTAGGGTGCCTTGTGATTGCTTGGGATTGAGTTTAACATATGATTTTGGTGATTTGTGGAATTTGTTTCGCACCAGACGTACGGCACGACACGGCTTGTTCTTGAGCCACGTCGTGCGTGTTTGTGCGACACGCAGGGACTGATTTTGCAAAATTTTTGTGTGGTGAAATTTCTTTTGTGTAGATGGACTTCAGACCAGGACACCCATTCCTTCGATTTTTTGATATGCTGGAGGAGACTCCAAACTACCTGGTCGACTCGATGACCTCCGTACCCGACCGATCCTCGCCGCTATTTATTTGGACCGGGAGATATTGACTCAGGCGGGACTATGGGCCGAGCTGCTACCCTTCATTCACCGTACGTGGACCAATGGGACACATACTTTCACTTGCTGGGGCTGGGACAGGCTCATGGCCACTACAGATGATGTGGTGTATAAGGAGCTCGTGCTCTAGTTCCTTTCTACTTGCCGTTACGCTCCAGCTTCACACTTCATCACCCTCCTGGCTCGATCTTATGATATCTTGACGGCCAAGGTTATTGCCAGCATGGCACCGACCGAGCCCTCGCGGGCTTCGGTGCGCTACATGGAGCTTATGAGGATTATTCACCAGCCGCGACAGTGCATGATTGAGCGGATGCGGACGGACGAGGCAGCTGGCCCCCAGGAGGAGCTGTTGAGGCGAGCTGCTTAGTGCCGGAGGGTAGACCCACCAGTCCAGCCGCCACCACCACCAGTTCAGCCACCACCGCAGCTTGCAGACGTATTGGCTGCCGTACAGGATTTGAGAGAGAGGATGACGGTGCTGGAGGAGCAGCAGGTATGGATTGGGGAGGCATTACTTGAGGTACTCATGCAGTCTGGACGCCGTCCACGACCCTTCCCTTCCAGAGCCCACGATGACGAGGCTGGTCCATCTCGGACCTAGCATGATGATGATTGATGTATTTTTCTTTTGATCTTTTGGAAATATTGTACATGACTTATTACTATCTTTTGTTTCTATCTTTCTTTTATGTGTTTTTTCTTTTTGCGTTTAATTGTTTGTGAGTGTTTGCATGTGAATACCAATGGAAGTCTACTAGGAGTTGTTTCAAGCAAGTGTGGGGTCATTGTACCCCTACACTTGCCATTTCACCGGCGTGTTTACTGTTGTGCCACAACTCCTGGGAATCTGAATCGTGAGGAGTACGTGTTTTTGTATCCTGTGACAATCGAGTTCCAACAAGCAGTCTACCGTCTAAAGGGGTAACTCTTTCTTCCTAGTTCTGAAATAATTCTTATGTACAACGGGGATGTTGTACGATTTTAAGTGTGGGGTGTGGACGGTCGAAAGAATTAATTTTTGAAATTTTTGCAGGAAATGTCCAATTTACAAAACATTTTAGCAATTTTTCAAAATTTTTAATAGGTTGTAATTTTGAAACGAATAGCTTTTGAATGTTATAGCATTGATATTTTTCAAGAAATACTGTTTAGTTGTTAGCATGCTATTAGTTTAGTCAAATAAGTTGAGTTCTAGGAGTTAGAAAATTTAATAATTGGAATATTTTAGGATTGGATTTTAGGAGGGAACTGTCAATCAGTGGCCTTTGGTGTTCGAGCCGGTAGGTATGAAACGGGTGGCCTCGAAGAGGCACTTATGCACCTTACCACCTAAGATCGTCTGGTTTGGGATGATATTTCTGAAAGCTCGTTACACAGACAACATCGAAAGTCATGGACAATTCTTTAACGGCCTTTAGAATCTGAATGAGTACGTGCACTTTTTCTGAACAGAAAATCTATAATTAAGGGTTCTTTAGAAAGCCGTGAATTCCAAAGAATATTCTAGTCAGTTTTATCAAAATCATATTTCAATCTAATTCTGGAAACAATAAGCTTTGAAATTGAACACGTTCAAAAATGTTCGAGTCTTAGTAAAATCTGTTAAAAACTCTCTTGCTTAGGGACAAGCAAGGCACAAGTGTGGGGTGTTTGACAACGCCTACCAATATCAATTAGTTTAGTCGTTGTTTCGCCCTATTCTTGGTGAATTTATATCGTATATCGTATGGTATTACTCACTTTTGTGCTAGGACTTGTATGCAAGAAAATGATGAAAACAGAGACCAAAAGCGGACAAATGAAAGAAGTTTAGATAAAAGCCATTTCAGTCGAAGTCGTACGCGCGCCGCGGAATGAAGACACGCGCGTTGCACATAGTCAACGATGAGGCGGTGACTTGAAGATTCAAACAGCGAGAAAACGGGGATAAGGCAATACGTACGTCGCGGATCCAAGTCCTGCACGCTGCAGATTTCTAGATTTCACAACTATAAATAGAGGTCATTAGGTCAAAATCAGCAGGCGAAGAACGACCCGTAAGGTGGACTTTTGGCTTCTTCAACTCAGAGATTCGGATTTGAGCACCACAATTGGTATTTTTTTCATGTTTTCACTTTTAGTTTAATAATCTTTAGTTTAGTTTAGTTTCAATTCTAGTGTTTCTGGATTGTTTAGACCAGTAGCAGCAGTTTAGATTTATTATTTTCGGATTTCAGTACCCTATGTTCTCTGGATTTGGTTTTTAATTCAAGTAATCATTCGGTTTATGGTTTGTTTGCAATTTTCAGTATTATTGATGTTTGGATGCTTGTTTGATGTGTTTTGTTTGATTGTGTGCTTCTGAATTCTGGATTTAGTTTATGATTTCAGTAAGTAACTTTAGTTTAGAATTTGGTTTAGTATAGTTTGGTTTATGTTTGATTTGGTTTTTAGCATTTGTTTTGGCATTTGCTTTTGTTGGTTTTTGGGAAAGTAGAAATAACACCGCTGGCTGTAGCGTGACACTACAGTCGGTATACTGTCGTTCTATCTTGACCACTAAACTCCCATGGATCGACCCTTACTACTGCTATACTAGTTAGTTGGTGAGGTTTATTTTCTTATTTTTGACCGCATAACGACCTAGGCGTGTCACCTATAAGATTGCAGCTTGTCGTGACACTTTCGATGCTTGGTTTCAACTCTTCGGCAGATCGGTCACCCTTCAACATACTAGACTACGTTTCGCTTCATGTTGGGTCACCAATAAACATCTCGTATATCCCTACATGCATTTTTCGTGCCCGAATAGATTGAAAACTTCGATGTCTATGCTCCTTCTAACAGTGTCTCAAAAGTGCACTAAACTTCCTACGGCTCAATACGTCGACCACCACGATGGCCTTACCTGAGTTGCATAAAATCACATAGTCATAGTCCCTAACTACATTGATTCACTTCCTCCGCCAAATGCTAAGGTCTGGCTGGCCCGACAATTACCTCGAATTCTTGCGGTTTGTGCTTCTCCTTGTCGAACGAATTTGGCTATTTTCGAGGTGACTTATTAGATCTCACCAATCCTCAGTTCAACAGTTCTTAAAACTGTATGGATGTCTTGCACATCCCCGATGGTGTAATGCGATCTGATGCCTTGGCTATCGGAGCTGCAACGGTGAAATAACCCAAACCAAACTCCACCCGTCCATATGTAGCGATACACCTGAGTTTAGTACCTCAGAGCTGAAGATACTTCCGTGGCCTGAGAGCCGAATAAAAGGTCGCGCTGCCTCTCATTCCCTCATTCTAAATCATCAGCTCTCCCCGACTTGGGTTTATACCTACCCCTTCTGCCAACCGTAATCAATGAATGCCTCAAAATGACTCAACCGATTTGTTCCGAACATTATGCTAGTCTCACCCATTAGAAATGGGATGAGGTCTATCAGAAACCTCACTCGACGGATCACTAGTGGGAAAGTACGATAGACTCCAAGGCTCTAACCTTCCACCACTTGCAATCTCAGTTTCTCTAGGTTAACCCAATACTACTAGTGTATCACTAGGGTCCTTACTAAGAGTGAGCAACACAAGACACAACTTTCTCCTAAGCTAGCAATATTAAAGCAATGCGGTGCTAACTAAAATGTACCCTATCCAATCATAAGTAGAGAGAAGTATAAAAAAATAATCAATATGTACTGACAGTGACATCCGATGCTGCCGTCACCTCCCACGCCATAAGCTGCTAACCTTTCTCCTCATCCCACAAGATCTATGTCTTTACCTGGCGGATTTCTGTGCTCCTCAGTGAAGCGGGTGTTGGTGCCTCTACCGCTTCCCTCGCCAAATTGGAACAATTTTTCCTTAATGTTGCCTACCTGCTCGTAATGGTTATACACCCTCATCTCATACTTAGAGTCATGACTGAGATGACCCTCCTTGCCACACATGTGGTACGTAAACATACCACACCTACTGTAACACCAAGATACTCTTTTTATAAATATAATAAAAAGGGTAAAATGGTCATTTTACCTTGGAAGGGTAAATTGGTCTTTTGGACAGAAAAGTAATTAGTTTGAAATAATATTTTGAGTTTTGGACTTAAAATGTTATAAAAAACTGAAATTGGTCGTTTTACCAAAAAAGGGTATTTTGGTCATTTGACCATGTAAAGAACCAATTGGGTAAAAATATTGTTTGCTTGTGGCAAAAATATAAGAAATGAAAGTTTTATTGAAATAAAACTTGATTTTGTGGTCAAAGTTCAAGAAAATGAACATTAGGACTAAAAATGTAAAAATTTGAGGTATAAATAAGAGAGAGTTGACTCTCTCTTTGACTGGCCATTTGTGCAGCAACGGGGATGGGTTTTGAGAGCAAAAACCTGGAAATCTTGAAGGATTGAAGTGTGGAATTGAAAATCATAGCTTGAAATTGAAGATTTTGGAGCATTAAAAGGTTAGTAATGAATTCTAACCTAAGTTTTGTGGGTGTTCTTCTTGGGATAATCTGGAAACTGAAATTCAGTTATGATCCAAGAGGTTCAAATGAATTCTAAGCCTCAAACATGTTTATGTTGTAAGAATTCATATCAAATTGAAAGTATGTTGTTATTATTGAAAAATTGGAACTTTGCTCAAGAACCCTAGAACACATGATTATATGATCCAGTGGATTATAATGAGTTCTAATGAGTTCTAATGAGTTCCAAATGTTGTTAATGATGAAAATAATCAGTAGAAGTGATTAATTTCGAAGAATTTCGGTTTTTGGACCAAAATGTCAAAAACGGGAATTGTTGGAAAATGTTTGAATTATATGATTTCCATGGGTTAAAACTAGATGTAAATGAATGGTTTTTGACCTGGAGCAATCCTCTATCGATTAAGTCATGTATTAAGGGCTTAATATGAAAAAATGGGAATTTGTAGCATAAAAATAGGGAATTCTGGACTGCTGTTCAGTAGCCGCGACGCGCCCCTAAAACTGAGCGCGGCGCGGGTCGAGGCAGAAGCTCTAAAACCCCCTGTTAAAATTTGGTGCATTTTCCAAGTTTGATTTTGATGCTAGGCTTATCCGATTGACCTGAAATTTTAAACATAGGTCTAATATGTTGTGAAACTTCATGGAAAATTATCGGAATATGAATACGACCTCCCGAAAGTACTGTAGTAGAATACGCGTATTTCGGGAAGTGTATTAAATTTTTATAACGATGGTTATTGATTGGAAATGGTCCCCAATTGTATTATATAGGACTCTTGTGTAGTAGAGTCAACTGAAATGGTTATTAACCTATTATCATTTGGTATATAAATGGATAAATAGGTATGGGACAAAAAGGTTGTGGTGCACGCAAAGGCAAGAAACAACCGAGATTTAAATGCAGCTAGCATCCAGGTGAGTAATCTCACTGATATCATATATGATATATGATGATTGAATTGTTACAGGTTGAAACAGCTTCGAGGGACGAAAACGACAAGTGTTAAAATATATGTAAAAGACAAGACCAGATAAGCCGTGAGTCATTGCGATGACAAGAACGGAGCTGTGAGTCAATACATATATATATATACACTATGAATGACAAGACCAGATAAGCCGTGAGTCTATTCTAGACAAGAACGGAGCTGTGAGTCAATAACAATGACACGACAAGACCAGATAAGCCGTGAGTCTATGATAGACAAGAACGGAGCTGTGAGTCAAACCTATATAGACAAGACCGGATAAGCCGTGAGCCATTGCGATGGCAAGAACGGAGCCGTGAGTCTAGGAAACAGCGGGCTAACCCGTGAGGCACAGTTTATTCTGATAAGTTAGATTATATAGACAACAGCGGGCTAACCCGTGAGTCTAGGCAACAGCGGGCTAACCCGTGAGCCAAGGCAACAGCAGGCTAACTCGTGAGCCATATTTGATTTTGATACAAGCTGTTAATAGATGGTGCGGCCACTTGTGGCTATGATATTGGATGCTATATCCAACCGGTGCGGCCTATACGGCTATGATATTATTACAGGTACATGGTGCGGCCTTTTGGCTATGATATCGGGTTATTGAACCCAGCTGGTGCGGCCTGCGGGCTATGATATATATATTGAAAATGACATGATACGGCTGATATAGCCATGACATATGATGCAGTCCATTGTGACTAAGAAACATGGGACAGAATTGGTTAGACATGAGTATATGTGAAAATAACTAACGTGACTTGATAATTACAGGTTATTGTGATTCAGCCGGTAAGGCTACAGATTAGGATGTGAAATCCTAGAAGATATTTGGTCGGCCAGTAAGGCTAGGAGTTTGGATTTGATATCCAGACAAATACATGATTGTATTTTTATATGTGTTATTTGCAGAAATGATTACCCACTGAGCTTTGTAGCTCATACCGTTTGTTAAATGTCCCTGCAGGTTAGCATGATCCTGATAAGGGAATAGATAGAGTCCGTGACTCGAGAAGTAGGACTCTTAGATGCTGTCAGTAGCAGCCCGGCTTCAAAGGAGACTACGGTATTTATACTCTCCTTGATACGCTTGTACCCGTTTTTATTAAAATATACCCCTTTGTTATGGTTTTAAGTACTGAAACCTTTGTTAAAAATGAAAAATTTTCAGGGGTGTTTTGTTTTAAAAGCCGGGTGTTACAAGTTGGTATCAGAGCCGTGGTTTAAGTGAACTAGGTGTCTATAGAGTAGATTCCTGGACTTAAACCTTGAAATAATAGACACGATGTATAGTTAGGTGTATATAAAATGTTATTATACATATATAACCTAACTGTTGCTGACTTCTAACATATAAGAAGTATGAGCAGCGAATCGTATTTGGGGAAATTTAGGGCGTGCAGCTTTAAGAGGCGAACCAGCCCTTTCTCAAGGCTCCATTGAACGAGGGGCAACGAGACAAGTAGCAGAAAATCCACATGGCAAGCAAGAGTAGTTGCTGTGGTCAGAGAAATAAATTGAGTGCTCACCGTGATTGATATTCAAGGTGAAGGAAGAGTAGCTGAGACTACAAGAAAAGCAGAAAACGATTAGTGGACGCTTCAGGAGAAGTTACCACAGACTGGGTCCAACCTAAAAGGGAAGGGACCAAAACAGAGCAGTTATGTGATGTAAGAAGTGCAGGAAAAGCACTCAGAACATTTTAGAGTTGAGACTCTACCGTTGACATGCTGAAATTTTAGGAAATTGGGAGCATATTGCTCGAGTTTGTTGTATGGGACGGAAGTGGTTCCAGCGTGGAACTAAAAATCACTTTCTTATGAAGTACTCACATGCTAAATGTGGAGTAATGGGTGATGAGCCCAGAAAAGAACAGGGAGGAAAGAAAGAAGAAACGAATGGTCGAAAAGGACCAGTGGTACCATGAGCATTCCAGCGGATTGTGGAAGAAGCTCGTGAGGAGACTGAAATGATCTCTGATAAAATTGTTTTGAATATAACCCCATGTATGTTATATTTGATCCATGAAGCTATGCTTTGGATCGATGACTTGATGTCTTGTTTGAATTTTTCATCAATAATTATGGATGAAATTTTGGAAACAGCTATAGCAGATAGCAAGTACGTTCTAGATATTGAACACCGGGAAAGTAATCTGCCTAGGATTTACGGGACCATTTTTCCCTATAAATCTGAAGCCGATGACTACCAGTGAATTTGAAGCAATTATGCTTATAAATTGGTTAGCAATGAATGATGCTAACATGAATTGTAGAAACAAGAACAGTATGGTTCTTAAAACAGAAATGAAACGGATGAAAATCCATGGTAAATGACCGTTGTTGAGAATACCGGTTATTTTCTTTGCTTAAACTCAGAAAAGAGTTAGTAAAGGAATGATGTTGTAGTTGGCATACGTGGTATTGGCCAAGTTGGATAAAACAGTGCTAGTAATGTACTACTTTAAATATATTCTTGGATGTTTTGTTTGAAAAGAACTTCCAGGGTTTCTGCCAGATTGGCTAGAAAAGCTGACTTTGGGAGCCGTTCCTGCTATTTAGGCTCTGTATTGATTTGTATCTGTAGAGATGGCAGAGTTGGAAAACAACTAAAAGAAAATGTTGTTTTGGGGTCTCTTATGACCGTATGTGTCATCGTATGGAGCCCTATCTTGTTTGAAAAGCAGAAAAACAAGTTGATGCATATGTGCATTGACTAATGAGAATTTGATATTCTCGAAACCAGATTGAAAATGAGGTACAATTGTACCAGATATTGGAGTTACTTCACTGAGTTAGGTGATTTGTAAAATCCTCCAAGTATGAAAATTTTGGCTAAAAGAAGTTGCATATTCTTTGGGCATGTTAATAATGCCAGAGATGATAGAGTGTATCCAGTGGGAAATGATACTCTGATAAAACTGGAACCGCCTGAGGAATCTGACTGAAATTTTAGTTCCTTGGATTGGCGGGTTATTATAGGAGAGTTGTAGAAAACTGCTCCTTGATTGCTGGTTAGCTGACTAAAGTTGACCAAGAAAAGTGAAAAGTCTGAGTGGTAGAAAGACCACAAGTATCTTGTAAAGGTTTGGAATAAACCTTGTGTGAAACTCTGATGTTAGCAATGATGCTAAGCAGAGAAGATGGATTGGATCATTGAAATGTATCCATCTTTGACTGTAGATGCATAATGTTGCAGTAGCAACTATGATTTTGGCATTGAAGCGTTGGAGACACTACTTGTATAGTGTAAAGCTTATCGTTTATACGGATCATAAAAGTTTGAAGTACTTTATTGATCAAAAATAAGCTAAATATGAAATAATAAAGATAGATGGGTTACTTAGAGATTTCGGGTATGAAATCTTGTACCATCTCAGAAAGGCGTATGTGATTATAGATGCCTTGAATTAGAAAGAGTATCTTTTGAAAGGATACAACCACATGCGTGAATGTGGCAAATTGATTACCCGAGTTGATTCGGGTAGCACAGAAAGATGTGTGCATGTCTAAAAATGTGAATAATAAATAAATGATTGAATATTAGCAGAAGTTAGTTGGAAAATCACAGTGGTTTAAAACCCTTGGAAGTTGTGAATGTGGATTCCAAAGCAAGGTGAAACGTGAAAATCATCTTGAAAAGATGTATTTTTTACTAGATATGCAGTATACCCGGAACAATACCAGACTGGATAGGTCGATAGAACCTATGTGTTGGTGGCTGGGACAGAAGAAAGGTATTGAAAGAGGTATGAAAAGTATTTGACTTGTACGTAAAGTAAAGTCAAACCGGTAGAAACGTGCGAAGAAATTGACCCATTGTTGGCCCCAGTAAAGAAATGGGACAACATTGTTATAGACTTTGCGATAAAGTCTCTGCAAATACCGTATATTGATGAACAAAGTGACCTGATGATGCAGATTTTAGAGGATATGCTTGAAAATAGCATAGCAGACCCTAGTAGAAGATGAGAAGATCGCCTGTTTTTGAGAAAATTTGTAAGAAATAGCAGCTTTCATGCTTGTAGTTTGGTGATTTACATGAAGTATGGTTTGGAATACCGTGTTATTCTCCGATTTATTGGATTGAAGATGTGATAAAACGTTGACTGGATTCTAGATTCTTGCACAAACTGAAGAAAAGACTTGATGAGTACGATCGAATTTGAAAAATGGTTAAGAAATTGTAAAACGGTATGTGAACTGCCGAATATAAACCTTTGAAATTCCAAGTAAAGGAATATGGTTGTATGAAAGTAATCTTTTGGAAAGGTTAAATTTTTTTGGGACGATAAGAAAGAAATTATGTATTAATAATTTCCAACAAATTCCTTATGATGAAATGAGGAGATAAGTGATTAAGGTACCCGGGACAACCGGAGGAATGATATGAGAACTGTGATATAACCACGAGATATGAAGACTAGTATGGTTAAGTGCTTAGGCAATACCATAGAGATTCCGACATGATGTGGAAGACCGAAAGCGAAACGAGGAAGACAAACCCTCAACTCCTTGTATGATTTCGGGGACGAAATCTTTTGAAGGAGGGAGAATTTGTAACACCAAGATACTCTTTTTATAAATATAATAAAAAGGGTAAAATGGTCATTATACCTTGGAAGGGTAAATTGGTCTTTTGGACAGAAAAGTAATTAGTTTGAAATAATATTTTGAGTTTTGGACTTAAAATGTTATAAAAAACTGAAATTGGTCGTTTTACCAAAAAAGGGTATTTTGGTCATTTGACCATGTAAAGAACCAATTGGGTAAAAATATTGTTTGCTTGTGGCAAAAATATAAGAAATGAAAGTTTTATTGAAATAAAACTTGATTTTGTGGTCAAAGTTCAAGAAAATGAACTTTAGGACTAAAAATGTAAAAATTTGAGGTATAAATAAGAGAGAGTTGACTCTCTCTTTGACTGGACATTTGTGCAGCAACGGGGATGGGTTTTGAGAGCAAAAACCTGGAAATCTTGAAGGATTGACGTGTGGAATTGAAAATCATAGCTTGAAATTGAAGATTTTGGAGCATTAAAAGGTTAGTAATGAATTCTAACCTAAGTTTTGTGGGTGTTCTTCTTGGGATAATCTGGAAACTGAAATTCAGTTATGATCCAAGAGGTTCAAATGAATTCTAAGCCTCAAACATGTTTATGTTGTAAGAATTCATATCAAATTGAAAGTATGTTGTTATTATTGAAAAATTGGAACTTTGCTCAAGAACCCTAAAACACATGATTATATGATCCAGTGGATTATAATGAGTTCTAATGAGTTCTAATGAGTTCCAATTGTTGTTAATGATGAAAATAATCAGTAGAAGTGATTAATTTTGAAGAATTTCGGTTTTTGGACCAAAATGTCAAAAACGGGAATTGTTGGAAAATGTTTGAATTATATGATTTCCATGGGTTAAAACTAGATGTAAATGAATGGTTTTTGACCTGGAACAATCCTCTATCGATTAAGTCATGTATTAAGGGCTTAATATGAAAAAATGGGAATTTGTAGCATAAAAATAGGGAATTCTGGACTGCTGTTCAGTAGCCGCGACGCGCCCCTAAAACTGAGCGCGGCGCGGGTCAAGGCAGAAGCTCTAAAACCCCCTGTTAAAATTTGGTGCATTTTCCAAGTTTGATTTTGATGCTAGGCTTATCCGATTGACCTGAAATTTTAAACATAGGTCTAATATGTTGTGAAACTTCATGGAAAATTATCGGAATATGAATACGACCTCCCAAAAGTACTGTAGTAGAATACGCGTATTTCGGGAAGTGTATTAAATTTTTATAACGATGGTTATTGATTGGAAATGGTCCCCAATTGTATTATATAGGACTCTTGTGTAGTAGAGTCAACTGAAATGGTTATTAACCTATTATCATTTGGTATATAAATGGATAAATAGGTATGGGACAAAAAGGTTGTGGTGCACGCAAAGGCAAGAAACAACCGAGATTTAAATGCAGCTAGCATCCAGGTGAGTAATCTCACTGATATCATATATGATATATGATGATTGAATTGTTACAGGTTGAAACAGCTTCGAGGGACGAAAACGACAAGTGTTAAAATATATGTAAAAGACAAGACCAGATAAGCCGTGAGTCATTGCGATGACAAGAACGGAGCTGTGAGTCAATACATATATATATATACACTATGAATGACAAGACCAGATAAGCCGTGAGTCTATTCTAGACAAGAACGGAGCTGTGAGTCAATAACAATGACACGACAAGACCAGATAAGCCGTGAGTCTATGATAGACAAGAACGGAGCTATGAGTCAAACCTATATAGACAAGACCGGATAAGCCGTGAGCCATTGCGATGGCAAGAACGGAGCCGTGAGTCTAGGCAACAGCGGGCTAACCCGTGAGCCACAGTTTATTCTGATAAGTTAGATTATATAGACAACAGCGGGCTAACCCGTGAGTCTAGGCAACAGCGGGCTAACCCGTGAGCCAAGGCAACAGCAGGCTAACCCGTGAGCCATATTTGATTTTGATACAAGCTGTTAATAGATGGTGCGGCCACTTGTGGCTATGATATTGGATGCTATATCCAACCGGTGCGGCCTATACGGCTATGATATTATTACAGGTACATGGTGCGGCCTTTTGGCTATGATATCGGGTTATTGAACCCAGCTGGTGCGGCCTGCGGGCTATGATATATATATTGAAAATGACATGATACGGCTGATATAGCCATGACATATGATGCAGTCCATTGTGACTAAGAAACATGGGACAGAATTGGTTAGACATGAGTATATGTGCAAATAACTAACGTGACTTGATAATTACAGGTTATTGTGATTCAGCCGGTAAGGCTACAGATTAGGATGTGAAATCCTAGAAGATATTTGGTCGGCCAGTAAGGCTAGGAGTTTGGATTTGATATCCAGACAAATACATGATTGTATTTTTATATGTGTTATTTGCAGAAATGATTACCCACTGAGCTTTGTAGCTCATACCGTTTGTTAAATGTCCCTGCAGGTTAGCATGATCCTGATAAGGGAATAGATAGAGTCCGTGACTCGAGAAGTAGGACTCTTAGATGCTGTCAGTAGCAGCCCGGCTTCAAAGGAGACTACGGTATTTATACTCTCCTTGATACGCTTGTACCCGTTTTTATTAAAATATACCCCTTTGTTATGGTTTTAAGTACTGAAACCTTTGTTAAAAATGAAAAATTTTCAGGGGTGTTTTGTTTTAAAAGCCGAGTGTTACACCTACCCATGTGGATCTTCCGACATTCAGCACACTGTTTGTGACCCCTTTTCCCTATTGGTCATGAATCACTAGCCATGGACCTTTTCATTAATAGCTACATCTGCACCTGAGCCTGTCTCTTCTGCCCTTGCTGGGTTTTGAGCTCCAATTGTTTTGATTTTGTAGTGCTCTCCATTCTCGTAAGGGTCTGACATCTAGAAGCGACTACGAACTCGCAGATCTCCTTCTTCACCATGAATTGGTACCGAGCCATCGTCATCTCCTCGTTAGCAGCGTATCTCTCATTGAACGTGCCCAGCAGCTCTATATTGATCGAGCCCATCACCAGTGGAATCATCGCAAGTAACTCTCTCAACACCTCAGCGGTGATCATATCCTGTACATCCTTATCACTCAACCCCAATCTGCTCTGGCCACTTGCGCCCGAACCGGATCCTGAACTACCCTCTCCTCAACCATTCGTCATTGTGTTGGAGATAAAATAAAGTAGATTATAATGAATTCATAATACGAATGACACACGATTCCCTTACCAACCGGCTCCTTAGAATCGTTGTGACTATTTCTGATCCAGGTGTGAATCCTGTGCTTCTGATAGTACGGGTCCTTGAACTACCGTCCACATGTATTCTTACTTGTCCTAAAACTCACCTCCAAGCCTCTAAGTCGCACCTCACCACTACTAGACACACGTATCTCGCTCACATAGTCGTCACATAAGTACCCTAGCACTCTCCCTAGGTTACCTAAGCTTTCACACCCCATACGTGTTGAGAGAAATGTATGCTAATGTCATTGAGTTGTCTTATGAATCCACAGTCATGCGTAATGGAGAATAAGATAGACAGTCGACTAAGTGACCCTACCCCAAAGTCACAACCAAACAAGGAACAACCAATAAGGATAGATCAAGAATTCTAAGGCTATCAAGCCCTAATTGCGTACAACCCTAAGCATCACTTAACAACCTAACAATATTCGTATAGATTTTGAGTAGCACAACGTAACAACAATCAAAGAAATAAAGCATCCTTATAATCCAGGTAATTCTATGCAATTCCTGAGTGGATCATTAGCTTATATTCTAGTATGCATATCTATCGATTAACATAACACATAAACATGGATATTTTTGGAATCAAAATCCTTTTCGAACTTTGGCTAACTACACGCATCACATGCTTTCTCCCTTATTTGAAAGCCATTGAAATAGTAAGTCAGTTATTCATCCATATTTTGAATCCCCAAGCAAAAATCAAATAAGAACATGCAAAGGGTCATCTATACAGTCCTCACCCTGATTTATATGAACTTTGTTGGGAAAATACTTTTCTTTAAGAAAGGTTTAAAAAACCCTTCAATCCCTAGTTTGAGTTTGGACTCACATTACAGTTCATCTAAAACCCTCAAACTAAGGCTCTGATACCACCTTGTAATGTCCCAAATTTAAAGCAAAATATTCATTTGTAAAATTAAGCGTAGATAAAAGAAACCATCGCAACGTCCTAAAAATAATTTAAAACACAACAAAATCCATTTGTTCACATTAAAGAAAATAGTATTCCGAAATCCATAGTAATAAAATCCAATTTGACAAATATATGTCAGCGGAAGTCTGATGTAATAAAAATGTTGGATGTTAGTATAGCCAGGCCATGTCCATCCTTTTATCTAGAAAAGTAACTGAAAAACATTTAATTTGTGAGATTCCCAAAATACCACATGTTCCATGACATAATCACGCATCATATAATAGCTCTCGGACCAGCTCCGATTCGCCAGCAAATGATGACTCTTGGTCAGACCCCGATCCATTTGGCTCATGGGCGGACCTCAATCCGCCTGATTCGCGCGTAATCTATGTTCTGCCAACATCACTATCATTATCGAAGGACTATTTGGCCGACCCCGATTCATCTAGCTCGCGGGACCCAATCCACCAATATCCGACACAGTTGTAAGACCAAATCATACGATTAAGCAAACAACAAGTAAAACTATATTATCCTAAGCATACAATCCTACCCTAACAGGTGTCTAGCTAACTACAAAGGCAACGTCACATGCAATATAATGAGAAAACTCACCTAAACCACAAGTTGTTGCACATAAACAAATCGTCCTCGACACTCAACAACCCGAACCGCCTAAATCAACATTAGATGTATCTTATTGACTCGAACCATTAAAAGGTCAACCCCTTTTGTCCACCTCTCACATTCCTCAAAGTTTGACCAAAAGTCAAACAGTTCAAAAAGTCAAATATCAAAGTCAAGGCAACGAGTTACATAACGACAGACACCATTAACATCGTGACAGGCTGCGTTCCGAAACGGGCCTCCCCAGGGATACTTCCCTATCCTCTGATGTTAGCGACGCTAACCCGAAACATCTCCACTTTCGTTTTAAGCACTCAATCCGTTAAGTTAGAGGCTAGGGTCCATCTAAACTCATTTATTTAGGCTATTGATGAGAAAAATGTGAACTTTATGGACATGTATGTCCAATACATGTCTAATTCCAATCTAGATCGAAAATAAGATTCAAAACACCTTAAAGGTCCATTCATTTCTTCAAGAGGGTTTTTGATTGCTCTCTTTCTGATCTAAGGCTCCAATAATGATTAAAAAACGAGTTTGTTGCCCTGGAGTTTTCCCAAACTCCAAAAACACTTCATACTTGGACAAAAACTCCATAAAACATTATTAATTCTCATATTTAAACATCATGAGAAATCAAAGAGAATCTACTTACCTACAGAAGTCCATATAAGAAATAGAGGCTCGATATTGGTTGAGAAATACTCCCTTGGAGAATCTCTCATCTTCATCTTCTTCAAACCACACTTTAAGGCAAGAATGGAGCTAAAAATCACAAAAAATGGCACAGGTTCGCTTCTAGGGTTACAGAGGGGAAGAGGCTGATGAAAGTAGACTAATATAGGGTTTCAAATCATTATATAGGGTCCAATGCCTAAGATCTAGGGTTTAGAAGTTACAGTACTTCGCGTTGCTATGCTCAAGTCATCATGTCGTGATGAGGTGTTCTCCGCGTATCCTTGAAAACCCTCCCTCGGGTGGCAATCACCTATGTAATAGCGAGGCTAAGGGATAAAATACCTTAACTTTATTAAGAACTTGATCTTTTAAATATTAAAATCATTTTCCGAAAATGGGTCTTATATGAGGTCTTGGTTGGTGGTCACAGGAACCATATGATTTTCCACTGAAAGATGGAGAACTGTTATACGCGGTGCCGTATCTTGAAATAAGGAGGAGAACGATGCCAGAAAAAGTGGAGAGTATGATGTCGATTGAACGAATATAGAGAAAGAAGATTATTCTTGGATGATAAAATATAAAGAAATTGAGGGATGAGATAGGGATTAAGGGTTGCAAACTTACAATGGAGTTTTTATGGATTTTGTTTTAGCCATTAGAGCTAATCGAGATATAACAAAATAGAGATGTCAGTATAACAAGATCTTTTGGTGTTTTATGGCATACTAAGGCAAGGAAATGTTTGGCACCGTTAAAATCCAAAACTTCAAGGGTGGGAGAAGTCTTATCATTTGGGGGGGGGGGGGGAATTAGAAGCGCCAATATAAAAGATAGAATTTTCAATGATATCATGGCATTAAAAATATGTGTTATTAAACATATATTACACTGATAGAAAAACAAAAGTGCCATTAAAAGCTTGTGGCACTAAATGTAATTTTGTTTGTAGTGTATGGATAAGACATCCCATCGAGTAGTGGTACTTAGTGTTGGTAATGTGTGTAGTGTTGCCATAAGTTGTTGCAGAGCTTTTTCGGCCTCTAGTGTCCATTTGAAATAGCTTTTATAGACACAGCCCTTCAACTTTTGATTAGTAGGTAGGATTTTTCTACATATTTGGCTAAGAACCTCCTTAAGACTTAGAGCTTTCTACTTAGCCCATGCATGTCCTTCCAGCTGCATAGTGTGTCTGTCTGCAATATGTAAGACCCGTTCCGCCGAGTCGCGGCACGAAGGAATCCGCGGCGCGGCTTTAGGAAGAATCTAGAATCGCAAAGGATTTGTACGCGCGGCGCAGATCTAAAGATCCCGCGACGCGGTGCGCCTCTAAAGTGAAAAACCCTAATTCGGATTTAAACGTCTATATAAAGGGACCCAGCCCTAGGGTTCGTGTTTTTGGGAGTTTTCTGGAGTAGAGGCGTCTGGTTTCAGCAGAGACTCTTTGGTTCCAAGGCTTTGGAGGTTTGAAGGAAGAGATACAACGTGGGGGAAGGTGGTAGTCGATCGGGTGCATTTCTCTGTTTTCCAGAAGCAAGGTAAGAGGATCTACCTTCTGATATTTCAGTTTATCCCGTTTTTATGGTGTTATTCCTTAAGTGGTAGTCTTCGATGACTTGTAACCCTTAGGGTTAGACTAAGGACATGAATAGACTTGCATGTCCCTAAGGAAGTAATCTTAGGGTAGTTTCTGATCTCAGGAAGGGTTTGGAGTGAAAGCCTAGCCGATTGATGCACTGTTAAACGCTAAAAACATTTTGGAAAGTTACGAGCCGCGACGCGTACTGGCTATGTCAGCGGCGCGGACTCGGCTGAAACCCCGTGTTTATTCGATGATAGCCGCGGCGCGTAGGAGGATGAGCCATGCCGTGGCGAGCGACTGTTTGACCAGGAACTTAGTTTTGACCACGGTTTATTGGCAAATATTGAGTCTAACCTTTAGGCAGGTCTGCAAGAGCCTGGTCAGTAATTGATATGTTGTATGTCTGTGGGATTTAGGTGTGTGGACGAGCTAAGTGGGGATATTAAAGAATATCTACACGGTTTCGAACCAGGTGAGTATCCTCACCTTACTATATGATGTTGCATGTTAGGCATCTTGTGTGTTATTTCCAGTTATATGATTTGCTCTATATCTGTGGTTATTTGTTGTTGGGCTCAGTACTGATGCGTGTCCCCTCGTAGCTGTTGTATGGCGAGTTGGACTATTGCCTTGTCCCATAGCTGTTGTATGATGGGCTGGGCCATAACCGGGAACCCATAGCTGTTGTATGATGGGTAGAACCTTCCCGTGTCCATAGCTGTTGTATGATGGACGCCCGTAGCTGTTGTATGGCGGGTAGGGTCGGGTCGTTCCCGTGGACGGGTTGTTTAATGTGTGGGCATGTATGGTAAGTTGTGGACTCACTAAGCTTTAAGCTTACCCGTTAATTTCACAACATTTCAGGTAGTTCAAAGGACAAAGGGAAGGGCAAGGCTTGACGGCAGCGCGTTGCATTCAAGAGATTGATGTCAATGAACTATATTAGTATTTTCAAATGTTTCCGCTGTCAATTTAAGTATTATGTTGAACAGGTTTACGTTTTGGAATAAATGTTTTATTGGAACCTTGGTAATAAATGATTTTTAAATTTTTTTTGAAATTGGAGCGTTACAAATTGGTATCAGAGCCTTGGTTTGAGGGATTTGGATGAACTGTATTGGGAATCCAAACTCAAACTTAGGACTGAGCGATTTTGTTAAGAAAATGTTTTTGGAAGGTTAAATTAAAGTAAAAGAAGATGCGATGCGAACCGTCAACCGAGCTCAAGTAAGTTTTGTGATTGCCAATTACCCATGCCAAGTTTGTGCTTTGTGATAAAATTTATTGTGCTAGAATGTAAAGTTGCCTGGATAAAATATACTCTGTAGACTGTTTTGTGCCATGTATGCTGCTTTGGAATTTTATGCTACTGTCGTTAGGTTGCTTAGTGAATGCTGGTAGGTTATATGCAATTAGGGTAAGATAGCCTGAGAATTTTTGGTCTGGCCTTACTGGCTGTTCCTTGTTTGGTTGTGACTCTAGGGTAGGATCAATTATTCAAACGTCTATCTTATTCCCGATTTAGTAAAGTTCATATATGAAGCATATGCAAGAAAAATCCGAATCGCCTCCAACCTCGCCACCGGAGCATACACTTCTTGTGTAGTCAAGACCTTCAATTTGTCGAAATCCACGGACAACCAGGCGTGCCTTATTACGCACTATTACTCCAGAATCATCATGTTTGTTGCGAAATACCCATCTTGTGTCAAGAGACTTTTTTCCCTCGGGTAATTCCACCAATTGCCAAAAGTTCAGCTTCTCAAATTGACTCCACTCTTCATGCATGGCGTCCACCCAACTTGGTTCATTAAGTGCCATCTCCACATTCTTCGGCTCAATTTGAGAAATGAAGCATGAGTAAAGGCACTCGTTGACTTGAACGCTCTGGCTTCTAGTTTGAACCCCATCGTCCAGAGAGCCAATAACATTATCAATCGGGTGATCGCGTTGAATTCTTGAAGGAATGGCATGCTTGAGCGAAGCAGAAGAAACTGGAAGGTTCGTTATGTTTTCAACTCTACCTGAGCCTGAAGCACCTCTGTCGGAATCTCTGAAATCGTGTGAAGTGACTGCCACATACTCATCAGGAATTCTTTCTGGGAAGAGAGAATCCATGAAAGTACAATTGAATAAATCAGCAGGTTCAGAATTGATAACATCTTCTCGAATGGCATATTCTTCAACAACTGGTGGTTCGCCAACAATCTGGGATGATTCAGCAGGAGCTTCATCAGTTACTGAAGTGGAAACAGGAGATGCACCGTCATTCAGAATAGGATCTTCAAAAATCACGGACGGTTTGATGGGATCAGCGGTGATTTCCACATCATCATCTCTGTTGACTCCACTTGGACCTGACTGTGTGCCTGAGACATCATCAGAAAACACATTAAACGATTTAAACAATTCAACGTAATTGAATATCCAGTCAGGTCCAACACGGGCATACGTTTCATTCTCCTCTAGCCACCGCACGTCAAATGATTCCACAATCTGCTTGGTGACCTTGTTATACACCCGATAAGCAGTTTTACCTGCATACCCCACAAAGTAACAATCATCAGCTTTAGAGTTGAACTTTAGAGTAGCTTCAAGATGAAGAATGGTGCAAGGACAACCGAAGGTGCGGAAATGTGCTACAGTTGGTTTGCGGCCATAGAGAACTTCGTACGGAGTCTTCATTTGATTCTTGTTGATAATGACCCGATTCTGGACATAACACTCTGTGTTAATTGCTTCGGCCCAGAAAAACACTGGTAGTTTGGAATCAACAAACATGGTACACGCAACATCAATTAATGTTCTGTTACGGCGCTCAATGACACCATTTTGTTGAGGTGTACGACTAGCAATATACTGACGCTGCATTCCCTTATCTGCATAAAATTTACCCAACACCGCGTTCTTGAATTCGGTCCCATTGTTGCATCGAATTGCCTTCACCTTCTGATTCGTTTGATTTTCAATAAGAGTGATGAATCTCATGACCAGCTCTGTAGTCTCGCTCTTATTGTTCAAAAAGAAAACCCAAGTAAAATGTGAGTAATCGTCAATAATATCTAAACAATGGTGTTGACCAATTTGGGATTGTGCGGCTTCGGATGATGTTTTCCTTGAGCACATGCAACACACTTCTCAAATGTAATGAAGTCTTTAATTGGAAGCCCCCGGACAAGATCGTTTTTGGCGAGACGATTCAAATTCTTCGTAACGGCGTGACAAGACGACGATGCCATAACATGGCATTCTGTTCAGAGGCTTTTGAGAACAAGCAAGTGACATTTTTAGGAGTGTTGTGATTATGTCAATGATATCAGCGTTGCTTTTGCGTCCGTATTTGACAAGAATCTACTCCTCAGGAATCTTTGTAAAGTGGGTTGAAAAACCTTTGTCGCAAATTTGTGAAACGCTCAGCAGACTGTGCTTAAGCTCAGGAACAAAGTTCACATTCTCGAATTTCAACACACCGTTGCTCACGGTCCCCTTTTGAGGGATCTTTCCTCTTTCTCCTCCCGCGAAGGAAACATATCCACCGTTGAAATTTTCAATATCGTGCAACTAGGACATGTCTCCTGTCATGTGCTGGAACAACCACTATTAACATACCAGGGTCTGATGATATTCCTCTATAGCTATTCCTGCACAAGTTGCGGGATTAGTTAGATTTAGGGACCCAGTCCATTTGGAAACTGGGGTGACCCTTACTATTGATACAGGAAACATGTTCTAAGCTCATGTCACGGTAATCAAATAATGAAAAATTTAAAGAATTCTTTGAAACACTGCCCTTGGGAACCATCTGTAATTAGATTTGAATCTTTTATCTTTACACCAAATGGGAACATTAATATTTGATTTCGAATAATAACTTCCCGTTGATTTAGATCTATTTTGCAAATTAGAACTAGAGGATGATCCTTGAGATGACTCAGACCTCACCGATTTTGGTTTGGTACAATCATCTCTCGAAGCAACCCCTTTTTCCTTGGGAATTCGATTCTAGGAATTTTTAACATTCCAATTTTTATTTCGAGAATGTGACCTCGAGGGTTTTAACATTCATGTTGTTGAGCATACAAATATCGGGGACAATTGCTTGCAATGTGACCAGCAATTCCACAATTGAAATAAGTTTGTCTTTTCAAGGGGGCATTGGAGTTTTGTTGTGGTCCAGATTCATTCAAAACATTTCCACAAACACACAAGCATGCAACAGACGTTTTAACAGAATTCTTGGTCCTAAATTTTTAAAATTAGCATACAAGAATTTTTCAAAACATTAACAGTTTTAGTGTCACATCGCACGCAATCATTCAAAACAGATAGAGCAGAAACATTAGTCTTTGAACAAATTTTAACAGAATTAAAATCATGCTTGTCTTCCTCATCCTCATCCTTCTCTTTTAGTTTATCTGCACATGAGTTAGAAGCATCAGTAGAGTTCATTTTAGTACTCTCAGCGGTGCCAGATTGATCATCCTGAACGGAACCGGATGTAACGGGTTGTTCTTTGTCTTGGTTATCAACGGAGGGAGTAAAGTTATTATTAAAAGGTGGTGGAACCTTTTTATACCCAAATCCTTCACCGTGTTTGTTTTGCCATTTTAACTAATGTTTAATCATAGATTCAACAACTGTACTTGATGCATCGAATTTTTTAATGTTAAAATCAACATCATTATTCTTGGCTTTCAGTGCATCAAGTTTAGTAGTTAAGCTGGAAATATCATCCTTAGCAAATTTAAGGTGACAACATTTTATGGTATAATCTTCTTGCAATTTATTAAATTCTGAAGTTTTAGCATTTAGCATTTCTTGAAGAGGTTTCAGCTTCTTTTTAGAATTGTAAACAACATTTTCAAGATCAAATATTTCTCTAACTAATTTATCATTCAATTCACGGTATTTACCAATTTTATCATCACAGGATTTAGAGCAAGAAACTTCACTAACCTCATCATTTGCGAGGGTGGTAGCAAGAGTAGTGGAGACCATGAAAGAAAACTATAACTCCATCATATGTTCCTCAGCAGCATCAGCATCTTCGTTTGCTTCAATCTAGGCCAGGTGAGCACCTCCATCTTCAGTTAAGTTTAGGGCCTGCATCTGGTCCTCCCATGGGAACTGTTGTGCCACCATAGCCCTTTCTGTATTTTCAGTAGCTTCACAATTAGTTCCAGTCGGCACCAGATTCCTTTCAGTGTTTGCATTCTTCACTATTGGCTTGGTGCATTCACGAGCAAAATCTCTCGGCGCGTGACAATTGTAGCACCGAAGCTTAGCCTTGTTGAAGCCCACCCTCCTGTCTACATTATGACCCCAGTTGTTACTAGCCGTCCGCTGAGTAAAATTTTTAGCCCTGAATACCACCATAGCAATATGCCAGGAGATATCCATTTCTTCAACGTCCTCAGGGTGAATCTGATCCAGATCTCCAATAATCATTGGTTGAACTAGCTCACCAGCTACGAAAGCGTTGTAGCACTTCATAAACCCAGCCATCAATGCCATATTTTCTTCAGCTCCTTTGGGAACAACTAGAGCTGGAGTGGCTGAATTAGTAGCAGGATCAGAGGGGGTATGAGATGCCATTGGAAGACCGGAGGAAGAAGAAACTTGTTTTGCAGGAAGAGCAGAAAATGCAATGTTCGTAGATGTACCCAAGTTGGCAGATTGATAGGAACTGACATGGTTAATTTCTCTTTGCTTATCATCCATGTCACATGATTTGATGATAGCCATGACCTCAGAAAGAGAAAGTTTTCCCAAGTCCCTTGTCTTCTTAATGACAGCCACATTCATGTCACAACTTCTTGGTAAGGAGTTTAGCAACTTCTTGTTGACTTCAATCTTTGGCAACACAATTCCGGCAGAAGACATTTCAGTTTTAAGAGTGATAAAGCGTTGCAATTGGGTCTCAAGGGTCTCTCCAAGCACGTGATTAAACATATTGAACCCTGGCGAAGCAGGTATTGTATGCTTTGTTTCATATCATCGTTTCGTTCGTAGACCTTAATCAATGCCTCCCATAAATATTTGACGCTTTTGTGCTCTCTAAAGCCCTGAGCAATATCGGGGGATAGAGCCATATTGAGGATGGCAAGAGCTTTCTCATCTTGGTCCACCAGGTCAAAATCCGCATCTGTGTAGTTTTCTAAAGGTTTCTCAGCCACAGTATTGTCTTGTCGAGTGACTGTAATTTTGACTGGCTTAGGAAGGAAGCTTCTCCATACTTTCACATCTTTCATTTTGATGTATTTTTCAAATCTGTATCTCCATTCTGAAAACCCTTCAGCGTTTAACAGTCATGGAATGCGGGTAATCGTACCCATGACAGAATCGAGATCGGAATGCATAGTGGAAGCTAGCTCCATCGGAAATGCGAAATTAAAAGCTAAACCGAAAACTAAGAAAATAACTTCTGACTGGACCGAAAAACACCAAACCGAAAACAACAAATCTGACTGAAAAGCTTTATCTGACCATAATCTTCAACCGAACACTCAACTGGATCGAAAACAAGGCTAGATCCTGACCGAAATCTCCAAGTTGAACCGAAATCACCAAAACCCTAAAGACTTCACCGAAAACTCGAACTAGGCTGACCTAAAGCCCAAAAGAACGGATCGAAAACGCAAACCCTAACCGAAACTGACTAAACCCTAGCCAGGACAGACCGAAATCGCTATACAGATCCAAAAACGCCGATTTTTACTGAAAATTGAGTTTTGAATATCAAAAACTCAATTTTACCAAGAACAATGAAGAACACATGGAACACAAACAACCAATATCGATCAAAACAGTCCAAAATACCTAAAAATCGTCCAAATCTCCAAGAACACCAAGATCTAAGCAAAGGTTTTGAATAGATTGATACCAAAACACCCAAAAACACAAGGTTTTGAGGCTCTGATACCAATCGTAAGATCCAAAAACTCACTAGATCAACAGGTATCAATCACAAACACGTTTGGTGCAGAATCCCAAATGTATAATCAACCAAAACAGAAGAACAAAGGAGATTAAACCTTCAATGCACACCTTTTGATTACTATGAGGTGTAGTACATAAAATCTCTTGATTGCTTGAATACAAGTTTCTCTCTCTATCTTAGCACAAACTTCAAGGCAACCAACTAGGTAAATGACGGCTACAAAGAACCTTAAATACCTACGCCTAACCCTAGCCCACTGTTACCTAGCCCTACCGAAATCACTAATCCCAAGCCCACGAAATCCTTTGGATTTCGGTCATGACCACCGAAATACTAGGAGATTTCGGTCCCTGGCCAAAAACCCAAGGCAGCCTCTAAAATCTTGTTTTAGCAATAAAACGCCAAGCATAAACCATCAATTTTAGGTCCTAACACTGATCAAGACATGAGATGACCCTTAGATAAGAGATCATTTATTCTTCTGTTCTTCAAGATATCATTATGAACCTGAGACATGGATAATATCAATATCCTTATTGTTTCAGCATTGAAGATCCTAAAATATTTTATGATGCAATGAAATCTCAAGATGTTTCTTTCTAGAAAGAAGAAATTAATGATGAGGTGGATTTTCAAGGGAAGATGAAGGTCGATAGATCAAGTGACAAATTTAAGCATGGATTGGTCATTCAAGGTTTTAGACAAAAAATTTGGAATCGACTAGTTTGATACTTATGCACATGTAGCTCATATTTCTACTATAACATTGTTAATTGCCTTAGCTGCAATTCCCAATTTGGTTATTCACCATATGGATGTTAAAACAACATTCTTGAATGGTGATTTAGAAGAATAGGGGTGTGTGTGTGTGTATGTGTGTCTATATATATATATATATATATATATATATATGTGTGTGTGTGTGTGTGTGTGTATGAAACATTTAGACGTTTTCATTATGCCAAGTAATGAACAAAAAATGAGTAAGTTAGTTAAGTCATTAGATGGGCTGACATAAGCACCTAAACAATGACATCAACATTTTGATGATTTTGTCTTGACTAGAGGGTTTAAGTTTATTTAATGGGACAAATGTGTATATATTAAGGCTGATACATATCGTAAAGATGCAATTATTTTTCTATATGTGGATGATATGTTGATCTTTGGTACAGATCAAAGACAAGTTGATATGACCAACGAATTTTTATCATCCTAATTCTCTATAAAGGATATGTGGGTGGCGGACTGATTCTTCGAATAAGAATGAAGCATAAACACCAAGGAATTTATATCTCACAGTCTCATTATATTAAGAAGGTTCTTCAGAAATTTAATTGTTTAGATTGTTCTCCTGTAAGTACTCCTATAGATCCAAGTATGAAACGTATGCCTAATATTGGTCAAGCAATTTCACAACTTGAATATTCAAAGGTCATTGGTTGTTTAATGTATGTCATGACAAGCACAAGGTCTGATATTACCTTTGTTGTAGCAAACCTAGTAAGTGTATAAGTTAGGAGAACTACCTATGTGAGTGTGAAGTTATGCCACTTTAGAAAGCTTGGGCTAGGCTTTTATGCACTCATGAACGGATAGGACACACGAATTGTAATATTAGCATAAACATTAGAAACTGTGTAAAACTTATGTGTATAATATATTCAGTTGCTCAGATGAGTTGATGTGTTCAATCCATAGGACACCCAAATTCTCATATATTTGAAATGTGTGTTATACTAATATGAAAATTCAATCTTCAGCATATTTTCATTTATGTATGCGTTTGGTTTTGTGTTTGTTATTTAGGTTAATCAATACACTAAAATAGGGGAGGAATGTTGATGATTTTTGTGCCATCAACACATTTAGTATAGTTGGGATTAGTTTAAGCTGAGTTCAATTTGGCTACTCTCTCATACTAGAGATGCGAAATGCATATTTGGATAGTTAAT
Organism: Cichorium intybus; assembly: GCA_023525715.1. NCBI lineage: Eukaryota > Viridiplantae > Streptophyta > Magnoliopsida > Asterales > Asteraceae > Cichorium > Cichorium intybus. The sequence goes on from CM042010.1 coordinate 75,603,370, forward strand.
AAGACCTCAAGAAGACGATGGTCTGGGGCAGCACCCCTAGAGGGGTTCCAACTGGAAATCGCCCCTTGGCGGCGTCCGGCGGCGACACCCCTAGCGGGATCTAAGGGGCAAAGTCCCTGGCGGCGGTCTAGCCGAAATTTTCCCGCCAAAATTCAAGGGTTGGTTCTATTCCCAAAAGTTGCGACGTTGATATGATAACCATGATGTCCTTCATGCAAATTGGAGAATTTTATCGTTACAAAAATATACAACAAAATTTGCATCTATATTCTGCCGATTTTGTCTATGAAGAACATGAAACACAACAAAAGTATTCTGTGTTTGAGATTCCCGTTAGGCATGTAATTCAAAATTGTTTTCTTAAATTATCCCAATATCTGAATTCGATTAAACCCATATATGGTCGAATTACAAACTTCGAAAAATATTTTTACATGATCCACAAAAGTATCGAAGTCCTTGTATTATTATTTGAATCCCTATGCGTACCAGATTATGTTCCTTTAAGGGACTTGAACTGTGGTTGGGTTTTCTCTATGACACATGTGTGGCATGGAATAATTAATGCGATGCAGAGCAGAGGGTTTGTCTTAAAAAAGACTTGGAATGAAGGTATGCTTCTTCTAATGCTACGACTGAATTAAAATAACAAGACTTTCATGTTTTTGGTCTATCACTTGAACCCCACCCATGAAACTTCCAACATACATATAATTAACGGGTCAAACAAGTTATGTATCGGAACACTTTGAAAGATAGGGAAGAAACTACCAATAATGACTTTCTTTAAAGAATGTAGGCCACACATATCTTCGCTGTTCAATAGACTTTGAGAGTGGAGTGGGGTATAATCACTCTTTGAGCACAAAATTTTAAATACTACATACAATTTTATTTTTATTTCTAGACTCATTGGTCTGAACCATGTCCGCAGATGACAAAACTCGACTACTTAGTGGTGGACTGACGGAATTTTTGTCTCTAATTTAGCAACACCTCTTTCATTCGTTAGTGTTCTCAAAATAAAATTTACAACAAAATATCTTTATTAAATTAGCTAGAAAGAAAAGAAATCACACAATACATTCAATATACAAACGTATTTACAAGAGATCACGAAAAATCATGTTCCTGTTAATAAACAGAAAGAAGAGACTGGCTCATAATCATTCCATATTTTATTTCTGACACGGTCAAGCTCAATCCATATTTTATTTCTTTTTATTAGACGATTGTATTTATTAGTTGTCATTATTCTTTCATTTATTTTCTGATGTAAATTCCTTGCATATATATTGAGTTACTCCTTAGCCTTTTGGCATAGAGACCGTTTATCTCATGTTTGAAGAAGCATGTCTAACGATATCAAATAGTAAAATCGCAACGTAGTCATGTCTTCAACAACCGGAATCAACATCTATTTGTGTCCCCTTCAGGCCAAACATTTTTTATCTTTTAACTTACCTGTAACCGAAAAAAATATGATCTATTGCATTTAACTAGAAATAAAATACATGAAACTGCATGTTGGCTTTTAATTAAATCGGATCAAATATCGTAGAGAACAAATATATAAATCTAACATGCAAAACCGACCCATCACAAAATTAATAAATCAAACCATTAAAGTTTCCATGTCGGACCACCATATATTAATTTGGAAGAAATCAAAACCAGTAATGTGTCAAACGTAGATATCCAAGTTGGACAGCATTGATAGGGACCAAGTATTCAAGAGTTACATACCCATGGTTTCCATCTTGATCGAAACTCATCCCTTAAATTCTGTGAATCAGAAATAGGAGCCAAATCCATTAAAAGTCATGGGAACCAGATTCATTAATATTTTGAATTTCTTTGATTAATAAGGTAAGAAACAAGATTCAATTAATATTTTGAATTTCTTTGAAGAAGACAAAACTCATAGTGCCCCCAAGAAATATATAGTTACAACTTACAAAAAACCACTCTATCAGTCAATTAAGGTTTATCTATTAACCGAAACAAAAATAAACCTGATAAGCAATAAGGTAAGAAACAAGATTCATTACTATTTTGAATTTCTTTGATTAATGCACTGTATAATGAAATATCAATGGCATCGGTCCCCAGTTTATTCATCAATTAATGAAACATGTACAGGACAAACTCAAAATTCATATATGCTTCCGCCTAATACAACTTCATTCAAAAAGGAAACAAAAAAGGGGTTTTGTAAACAATATCAGTAGCACATGCAATAAAACTAAAAATATATTAATGCTATAAAAATCTTTAAACCTCATCCCTTCGTTTCTATGTTAAATAACGAGTAGATTTAATGATTCTATATGGGTTTCTGCAATTTTCATTTCTACAACGGATCAAGTTACAAAACAGGGCGAATAAACCACATTATGTTTGGTAAAAAACAGTCGACACAGAATCTATAAAGAAAAATGATAGTTGAAAAGGCCAAAAAAGATCCCATAAGCGGTGTCGTTTTGAGAAGTTTTGAATCAGTAAACGCAACCAAGTCTAAAGCGTAACACAGGTGCACAAGGGCTCAAATCCATGACTTTTTGGTCAAAAGGTAGCCAGGTTTTAAAACTTTGACTAAGTTATATGCAAAGGAAATCAAAATAGAATCTAATCGGTCAATCCAATTCCATCTCATCGAATTGATCGAAAGCAGCGAGCAAATACCCTAAAACTTATCATTAAATTTTCTTGCAAGAGAACTTTCTCCTCTTTGGATGTATAATGTATTCAACCGGAAATCAAACTTCCTCCATCTCAAGCACAACCATTATTTGATACCTACCATTTTTCTATAATCAGAGATAGCTTGCGATTCCAGATGAAACTAAAACAGAATATGAGAAGGATTGGACTATCAGAAAGAAAAGGAGTTTTAGTCTTGTGATGGTAGGGAGGTGGTCCTCGATCGTCACCTTCCAATATTCAACTATACATGAAGAACAACAAAAAGAGAACTCTAGGGCTCAGTTAGCAAAACCCACATACGCATACATAAATACATACATATACGCGCCTTCAACTGACCTGAGCTGACAACGGAGGGAAAGATAATAAATGAAGTCCAGAAAGATAAACGCCAACGAGAGAGAGAGAGGTGAAGGAAAACTGTAGAAAATGCGAAAAATGGAGCTTTTAAAACATAATATATTTAGAGGTAATTCTTCTATTCTTCTATTAATCAATTCCCGTAAATTTTTCGTTTGTGACATCCGGATTTTTTGTGTTTGTGACACGCGGGTCTTTCCTCGGATCCGGGTCTTCCAAATCCGGGGCCTGTTCTACACTGCCTCAATCGTTATCGATTTTACGTCTCAATCCCTAATCTCTCTCAATCTCGCTCCTACTGTTATCTGCCACCACCGTTTGCTCCGCCGCTCCTCCCCTGCAACTCTGCTGGAAAACGAAGACCTCCGGCCATCAATCCCTCACCTAGCGTCTACTCTGCAACTGTGTGGAATTCGCGTCTGTCATCGTGAGATCAGCCCCCAAATACCAGTTCATGTTGCAGGGACGCTCCACCGCTTCGTCGATATGCAGTTAGGGCTCGATTTCGGATTGTGGGTTACGATTCTTCTCACATCGAGGAAGAAGAGGAGCAACAGTCGGACGGTTTTGCGGTGGGAAGGCGATGGCGAATTCAGCCTAGCGGAAATGATGCTGCCGGCAGTTCCAGCGGGAGAGAATGACGAGAATGAGATCTGATTTGGGGTTCTTGGGGTGCGATTTTCACAGAAAGGTCAAGCAGCAAGGGTCCGTTGGTGGGCGTCTGTCAGAGGTTTCACCCATCTCTCCTTCCAATTGTAGATTCATGGGTCTCTTGTAGAACAAAATCTCATCACCTTTTCACAGCGATTGTTGCCGACTGATCTCCCCGTCCAATTTCTGCCGGGAGAATAAACTGGTAATTTCATTCCCTCTTTCTCTTCTACTTACGGTATATATATTCGATTGATTAATTGGTCCATACTAAAAATTCTCTATACCGGTATTTTTTGTTGAAGGTTGGGAATAAATATATTCTCTATACCTGTATTTTTCTATTGAAGGCTGGGAATAAATAAAAAGTATGGTAACGCCTCTAAAGTCATACTTTGATCAAGACATTTTATCATCCATCTTCTTGATATATTTAATGTCCTTGTCCAAAACCTCAGAACACATGGACTTCTATTTAGCATCAATGCTTTGCACATTAAGGTTGAGTGAACTTGGTCAAGATGTTAACGTTAGCCAACATTCGTGTGCATTCTTATGGGTAAATTTCATAAACGTCTAATGTTGTTATTTTGAAAGATAAAAAAAAAATTAATAGTGCTTGTGAATTTTTTTTGTTTTATTAAAAGTTGTTTTAGTTTTGAATTGTGTAATTTAGGTGCCATATGAATTTTCTCTCCGTTTACAATTCTAATTTAGGCATCTTTATCAACTTTCAATCCAACAACATGAAAAGGTAGTGTTTCATTTATCTTGATTTCTAATATTCATAATATCGTCTTTGCAGGTTTTGGTTGTTAGTTGGAGGTTTTAATCTTACAGATCGAAAACGTTTACTTTGTTTGTTTAAGCAGGGTAGTCTATATTTGGAGTTTCGTGTTAATCAGGTAGTTAAATGCCCTCTTTTTCTAAATTCCACAACAATTGTTTTTTATGTATGATTGGAGTTCAATTTTAAGTTTAGCCCTTTATTTGTACGTGGTAACAGTATAGCTAAAAAAACAAGGCTTTTTACACTTCCAATTTACAGAACAACAATAAAAAAGATGATGTAGATTGCCGTAAATATGATGTGGGTTATCTTTTTTTTTGAATTTCTTAAGTATATGATTTCATTATAGTTGTCCGTTGCAGAAAGATTTCTTTTGTACTCTAAAATATTCATATGCTATGATTTTGGATTTATTCCTACATATTCATTTAACTATTTTTGACGTAACTTTGTGGAGTTCTAATTGAAAATTTTGATTGCTATAGTTACGATACATGACACTTTCCGATGACAAAATATTATTCCATTGGTTTTGAAATTGGAAAAGGGACTGCCTTACAATTTAATTGCTATTTACTGAATATAGACATTTTTGCTTAACAAATCTAAGAGGATTATATACTAATTGACACCGATTTGCCTTTTTTCTTGAATCGGTAGGATAATTGACCCTGTAAATTTTCATAAACATGCCTTGAACCACGCAAGTAATGTTCTCTTGTATCTATTCTGATTATTAGAAAATGGCTTCAATGTTTTCTATGGTCATTTTGTTATTTTTGTAAGTTGGATGATTTGAATAATCATAATATATTGAATGGCGGATTTTTAGTTCTATAATACACAAACAAAGTAAAAACTTATTTGCTTTTCATGGGCAGTTGCAGGATGATTGTGAACATTTAATGTATATTGCTAAACCTCACATGAAGGACTCAAAGTAGTAGATAGCAATATAGTGTTACAGGAAAGAGCAAAGATAGTACGTGCAAAGTTTTTTCTTGCTCCATTTAGCTACTGTCGGGATTCTTTTTACATTTATGTTTATCTTCTAAACATTCTCCAATGCATAAGGTGATTAACGTCTTTACCATCATGACATGTTTAAATACAGGCTGAATCTACTAAATCTATTAAATTTTAGGAGAGAACATGCTCTTTTTCCATTGATTCATAACATAATTTGTGTTTTTTCTTTTCATATCAACTTCTCCATCTTCTTTTCAAGGTTGCTTGCAGTACTCTGTTTTCGTTCAATATTAGTGATTTCAGCCAAGTAGTACAATTATGAGTGGTAAAATAGCTGATCAACTTGGACAGAGAAGGGTGCTGTTATTACTACAAAGTTGGTGGTTTTCATTTTCATGTTTGTCAGTTCACTCACTCTTTGATTTGAATTGTCTTACAATTCTAATAACAGGATTTAATATTATTCTGATTTCAAATCATGGTATACCATAATGATTGAAAGTACATAGCTATTTCTTGCATTTTGCCAATTTTAACGAAAGTACGTTGCTATTTCTTGCATTTATCCCTTTTTTGTGCATATTTGACGAATTTATTTGATTTGCAGATAAATCTGGATTCTGCTAGAGGCTAGAAATCACGTGGGATTGCACGGTCAATGCTTGCTCAATGGGAGAGGCTACAAAGGATCTTCATCTTGCATCAACGCTTGCTTACGATGAGGAAAAAAAATCTGTTCTCGAGAAGCTGTGCATAGCACGGCACCCCACTAGTTAAATAAAAAAAGGGTTATGTTTGTGGTTTGGTTTGCCTAAAAACTTTTTAAAATTGTTCATTATATTATTTTTTCTCCGTTTATGTTGATTTAACATCCTATATATCATCCTAAAATACTTGGAAGAGTAACCAACTTTTAAAATTGCTCATATCATAGTCATTGAACTTATTTTTGTAGTTGATTCATCAATGAACTGTTTAGAATTGTTCACATTATACCTTTATAATTGGTTATAGAATGTTTATGTTCTTTCGCATCGTACGTGGCATCAGAGCGCCGAGACATAAAATAAGGGTTAGTGGTCTCTGGTTGGGGTTCGTTTTTATGCCCTAATCTACGAGGAACGGTAGTTCAATCTTGTAATGTCTTTCTCCTCCTCAGCCTTCTCTTAAATTCGCAAGTCTTCTAATATGAATTACCATAATCGTTGTGATTGTGATTTTCGTACATGCATTTGAACCTCAACTACAGAAAAGAACTCGTGTAGACGATTCTTGGTGTGTGATAACTCACATATAACTCCACTGGTTTTGGATACAACCGTTTCCAATATGAACATTTTTTCTTCAAAAAAAAATCAATTTGCGATACATAATTTTAGTTTCATATTAACCTTTGTGCTAGGAGATTGATACATTCTCAATATGATGCCATATCATATTTGTAAGAAACTACTCTTTGAGTCTTGTATCTTGAACCCTTTTAAGATCTTCTTAATATATGCACTTTGACTAAAACTTTTAAGTCAACTTGATCTATCTTGATAAATCTTTGCTCCAAGAATATGATTAAACTTTTCTAGATCTTTCCTAAAGAAATATTTCTTGAGCCTTGCCTTAATTCATTCCAAATATTAGTATGTCACCCACGTACGATATTAGGAATGTTGTTATGCTCCCGCTAGCTTTCATATAAACACAAGTTATATTCACTTTGATGAAAACAACGATCAAAATGAAGACTCCTACTTTGAGATACTTACTTTCATGCATGAAAATATTGTATTATGGTAATTTGACTGCTCCATCGGAACATATCAAATAACATTCGTCATTAGTTATGAGAAAAACAATTTCTCAAAATCTATCAGATTTGGGAACATTTTGTGTTTTACCGAGTTTCTGATCAATCCAAATTTCTAGACTCAACAACCTTTTGTAGAACACTAGTTTCAACCATGGTGCATTAGGTTGTGGTTCTTGATCTCCTTGAAGTTCCACAATCCTCCTACTTACCCTGCTTATTATAAACTTGCTTTTTAAGAACCTAGCCATTCAATGTAATGAATAATTTCCAGTCAGTAGGATTGTAGAATCGGTATCCTCAACAATTTTTAGGACATCCTACAAATATGCGTTTAACAGACTTTGGTTTGAGTTTATTTGAAGTTTCTTGTCTTACATAAGCCTCTTTAACTCAATCTCTTTAATCAAGATGTAGCGCCCGGTTCCTCACATATGAATTACACCTCGATTTTTCTCAAATCAACATATAATTAAAAGGTGTAACTCAAGTTAATAAACAAGTCATACAAGGTTGTTACCAAAAACATAGTTTAAGTCCTAACCTATGTACATCAAGTGCTTACAACAGTTATACAAAAACCGGGTCAACAACATAGTTCAAACAAACAAGTAACTCTAAGTCCGATATCCAGCTATCCCTCCATGCTACGCTTCCGCGATCTCTGTTACCAAAACATAAACACAAACAACATTAACAACAATTTTATGAGCCACATGAGCTCAATGAGTAATAAGTGTTAATCAGATTGTAACATCAAATATCTTGTTTAAGTCAATCTTAATGGACTATCTCAGTCCTTAGTGTGATACACACAATGTAGCTCTTTACTTCACACACTCAAGATTGGTTATACACAACCAAATCAAAGCATATCATACTTCTTTTTTGCAATAGTAAACATCTCAACAAAGCACAGTTCATCTAAGAATTTATAGTAACTAATCACTTGATGTCGCGTCAATCTATGGAACTCCTGAACCGCATGCACTCTGCTCCTGCTAGCGTTAGCTGTATCACAACAACTCGGGTCAAAACTCAATACCCAAAAAATCTCAATATCAATACATCTCAAAAGAGTATGCAATTAGGGTGAAAGAAACTATAACAAGAGATAACAACAGTATCTAAGTTACAACTATAATTCCTGTAGCATCATACTCAAACGACCATAAGTACGCAATAAATATCACACCCGAGACAAGGGCTTAAGATTAGAACTCACTTTCACGTACTAATCAAAGAAACTTACCGAACTCATGCTTAGTTGCAGGTGGTTCACCCATACCACCTGGAACTAACTCAAACCAAGCAAATTAATAATCAATTCAAAGCAGAACGTAGGAGATTATCTTTCAACCGCAAGGTATCGAACCCTAGCCTCAATTCTCAAACTATAGGCTCCGATTTAGACTCTAGAGTGTTTGAGATATGCTTTAGGGTTTGAGAGAGAAAACCACGAATTGGACTTTTCCCTCAAAATGAAGCAAAATCAGACTTTAAGTGGGTCTGCTGCGACATTGGCACCACTAATGTCTATATTAACGCCGCTAATGTTCGCAGCACGACCTCTGCTCGCGAAAACGACCTCGTGTAATCCGTTCTAGCTCTCGGACATTTTTGGACCATTTCTACACGACCCTGTGTGGAATCACACGACCCCGTGTAAGTCTAGAAGGCTCTCGGGTTGTTTTTAAGGCTTCTTACATTACCCCGTGTGACTCTACACCAGTGTTGCAAAAGACGCTAGATGCTCCCAGGTCGGTGGACTAGCATATGCTCACAGACACTCTGTATCTTCTCCTCGGTCTCGGCTATAATCTCGGGCACCACCAATGGTTTCTCTCCTGTTTCCGTCCAACAAGTCGGTGTTCGGCACGGTGCACCATACAATGCCTTAAAAGGTGCCATCTTATGCTAGAATGGTAAGTGTTGTTGTAGGAAAACTCCACTAGAGGCAGGTGATCTTCCCAGCTGCCTCCGTATTGTCCTCTCTGACCGTCCATCTGTCTAAGGATGATAAGCAGTACTCTACAAGGCTTTAGAACCAAAATGCTTCTGAAAACTCTTCCATAAATGTCAAGTGAAACGGCTATCTCTATCTGAAATTATTGAAGCCGACACTCCATGTCGTCTCACCACTTCTCTGGTGTAGATCTCGGCTAACTTTGACACTTGGTAATCGTCTCGAATCGGAATGAAATGAGCCGACTTTGTCAGCCTATCAACAATCACCCATATTGAATCATATCCTCGTGGAGTCTGAGGAAACTTTGTGATGAAATCCATAGTGATCTCATCCCATTTCTTCATTAGCATTGGTAATGGTTGCACTGCTCCATTCAACTTTTGATGATTAGCTTTTACTTGAAGGCACGTCAAGCAGTTCTCCACAAATCGCCCTACATCTCGCTTCATATCGGGCCACTAGTAGTACGGCTTTAGATTGTGATACATCCGCCTACTACCAGGGTGAACCGAATATCTGGTACAGTGAGCATCCTCTAGCAACACCTATCTCGCCTCGCCATGCTTCGGAACCCAAACTCGCCATTGGAAAGTCTTGATTCCTTGTGCATTTTCCATCAATTTCTTTGCATAACTAGCCATCCTCTCTTTTTTCAAATCATTAGCCTCACTTTGGCATCTGTATCACCTCCGACAATCGACTCACAACTCCCATTCGAGCCGATACGACTCGAATAGGTGGCTCTTTACGACTCAGTGCATCCGCCACCACGTTAGCTTTATTGGGATGGTAAAGTATTTTACAATCATAATCTTTTAGCATATCTATCCACCGTCTTTTCCTCATATTTAACTCCTTTTGATCGAATAGATATTTTAGGATTTTGTGATCTATGTAAATCTGGAATCGTACATCATAAAGATAGTGTCGCCACATCTTCGATGCAAAGATTATCGCTGCCAATTCTAAATCGTGCACCGGATAAGCTTTCTCGTACGGTTTTAGTTTTCGAGAGGCATAGGCAATCACACGCCCTCTATGCATTAATACGCACCCAATACCACTTAAGGAGACATCACTGTAAAGAACAAAGTCTTCCCCTCCTTGCGGTAAGGCAAACACTGGAGCCTTACACAAACTGTCTCTTAATTGTTCAAAACCTAACTGTTGTGCCTTAGTCCAGCTGAACTTCTCCATCTTCTTGGTCAACTTGGTTAGAGGTGTAGCTATACGAGAAAAGCTTTCAACAAATCGTCGATAGTAGCCCGCTAACCCCAAGAAACTACGAACCTCCATCGGACTCTTTGGCGGCTCCCAACTCATTACGACTTCAATCTTTGCCGAATCCACCTTTATACCATCTTCATGTATCATATGGCCGCGAAGTTGAATTTCTCGAAATCAAAACTTACACTTTGAAAATTTTGCATACAACTTTTCGTCACGAAGAAGATCTAGCATCTGTTGCAAATGAAATCTGTGCTCATCTCGACTCTTTGAATAGATCAGGATGTCATCAATAAATACAATCACAAATTTATCAAGAAAGGGACGACAAACCCGATTCATTAAATCCATAAAGGCGGCTGGAGCATTAGTCAAAGCGAACGGCATGACTAAGAGCTCGTAATGACCATATGTCGTATGGAAATCCATTTTTGGAACATCAACTTCTTGCACTCTAAATTGATGATAACTGAATCTCAAATCAATCTTCGAGAAACACGTGGCTCCGTGTAATTGATCAAATAAATCATAAATCTGCGGCAACGGGTAACGATTCTTTATCGTGATCTTGTTGAGTTATTGGTAATCTATACACATTCTCATGGAGCCATCTTTCTTTTTCACAAATAGTATAGGCGCACCCACGGAGATGAGCTCGGACGAATAAACCCAAGCTCTAACAATTCTTGCAACTGTCTCTTTCATTCCTCTATCTCAGAAGGCGCTAATCGATAAGGTGGTCGAGCTACCGACTTCACCCCCAGTATTACATCGATCACAAAATCAACTTGTCGATCCGGTGGTAAGCCTAGAAGATCATCAGGAAATACGTCGGAATAATCGCGAACCAATTCTACTTCCTCGATTTTGGGGTGCTTTGACTCAGCACGAATCACATATGCCATAATTAACTGGCCCACTCTCTCTATGTATCTCCGAGCCCTGGCAAACGACACTATTGGTACTTTTCGAGAACGCCGCTCACCTCGTATCAATATTCGGGAACCAATCGGTGTTTTTACTGAGATTGTCTTCTCGTGACAATCCATTTGACCTCTGTTGTCATCTAACCAATCCATCCCGACTATCACATCAAACTCGTGATTAGTGATCGGCTTCAAATCAATAAGGAATGTAACTCCATAAATCTCAAGTCGACACTGCTTATATTGACTCTTTACAAAAACACACCTCCCATCCACTACATCTACTATCACTTTCTCATATAAATCAACCAATGAAACACCCAATTTGGATGAAAAAGACACTAATATATAAGACATAGAAGCACCAGAATCAAAAAGTACTCATGCTTGAGAAGAGTTCAAGCTAAACATACCTGTAATAACATCGATTTGATCTCGAGCCTCATCGATGGTTAATCGAAAAGCTCTCGTTTTCACAAGACCGCCGCTTTTGTCTCTCCGGTCATCTCGATCTCGACCTCCTCCACGTCTGGTCTTTTGCGAATCTCTTTGGGACTCGGACTTCATCCTCGGACACTCGGCACAAATATGCCCACTCTTTCCATAGTTAAAACAAACTGGGCGACTCTCTGTACATTGGTTGGCCATATGCCCCGTTTTCCCACATTGAAAACAAACCGATGGTGGGGATTGGGAATCACATTCACCAGTATGTTTTCTTCTACATCTCTTACACCACCTTTCTTCGTTCTTCTTTGACTCTCCACGGAATTGAGAACCCGTGGTAGTCGACCTCTGAGAATTATCTCCAGCTTTACCTTCCCACTTCCTCTTCGATCCTCCACTTTCTCTTTCAATTCTCCTCGTGTCTCTGTAACTCTCTTTCTCTTGATGTTGCTGCCTCCGCAACTTGTTGATAGGTAGTATACCTCAATCCTTGCAAAAACTCTTGGCTCTGGGTCTTTAAACCCCACAAATAACGTACCATTATACGCTCCTCTATATCCACTTGATGTTGCACAAATCTCGCTTTCTCATTTGAAATCTAACGTGTATTGTTGTACTGTTATTAACCCTTGCTGCAACTTCAAGAACTCTTCTTCTATACCCTTCATAGCATTATTGGAATAGTAATGTTCCATGAACTTCAGTTTGAATTGTTCCCAACTCAAGGTAAGCACCAGGTGCTCTCCGACCTACATACAAGTATTTTCCCACCAAAACTGTGCATCCTCTTTTAGTAAGTTTGATGCAAACTCAACTTTATCCGACTCATCAGATTTACTTGTGCGGAACATCTGCTCAACATGTGTCAACCAATTTCTGGCTGCTATGGGATCATCCTTCCCATAGAAACCGTATGGTTTGCAGTTCTGAAATACATCGTAAGTACACTTCCTCGTTTTCTTCGATGCTCTGGCTACAGTCGCCTCAGTAAATATCTCTCCGTGGTAGGTAACAAGTAGGTAACAACTCTTTGATCGCCTTAGCTACCTCAGCTGCGATCATCGCCTGCATATTACTCTGTATCTCAGGAGGTCTCTCTCCCTCGGGTTGGCGCTCCTTACCCGAATCTCGTGATCCCGATTGATCTCTTGGCGGATCACCTCGCTCTTTTTCTTTTCCAGTGCTCATTTCAACTAAAAAAGAAAATCAACTCATTTAGTAATTACCACCATAATACTCAATATGGTTGTATAATCAACTCAAATTGTATGCCACCATAATACTTAATATAGATGTATAATCAACTCATTTAGTACACCACGAGGGATAGCTACTCGGGACTCTTTGGGACCTCTCCATCTCATTGGTTTAAGCCTAAACCCATCTCAAGGTTTAATTCCCTTAAACCATTGCTCTGATACCAACTTGTAGTGCCCGGTTCCTCATATATGAATTACACCTTGATTTTTCTCAAATCAACACATAATTAAAAGGTGTAACTCAAGTTATGAAACAAGTCATACAAGGTTGTTACCAAAAACATAGTTTAAGTCCTAACCTATGAACATCAAGTGTTTACAACAGTTATACAAAAAGTGGGTCAACAAAATAGTTCAAACAAACAAGTAAGTCCAAGTCCGATATACAGCTATCCCTCCATGCTACGCTTTCTGCGATCTCTGTTACCAAAACATTAACACAAACAACATTAACAACAATTTTATGAGCCACATGAGCTCAGTGAGTAATAAGGGTTAATCAGATTGTAACATCCATATCTCATTTAAGTCAATCTCAATGGACTATCTCAGTCCTTAGTGTGATACATACACTATAGCTCTTTACTTCACACACTCAAGATTGGTTATACACAACCAAATCAAAACATATCATACTTTTTTTTTGCAATAAACAGCTTAACAAAGCACAGTTTATCTAAGAATTTATTGTAACTACTCACCTGATGTCGGGTCAATCTGTGGAACTCCTGAACCGCATGCACTGTGCTCCTATCTAGCCTTAGCTGTATCACAACAGCTCAGGTCAAAACTCAATACCCAAACAATCTCAATATCAATACATCTCAAAAGAATACGCAATTAGGGTGAAAGAAACTATAACAATAGATAACAACATTATCTAAGTTACATCTATAATTCCTATGGCGTCATACTCAAAAGACCAAAAGTACGCAATAACTATCACACCCGAGACAAGGGCTTAAGATTAGAACTCACTTTCATGTACTAACCAAAGAAACTTATCCAACTCATGCTTTGTTGTAGGTGGTTCACCCATACCACCTGGAACTAACTCAAACCAAGCAAATCAATAATCAATTCGAAGCAGAACGTAGGAGATTATCTTTCAACCGCAAGGTATCGAACCCTATCCTCAATTCTCAAACTATAGGCTCCGATTTAGACTCTAGAGTGTTTGAGATATGCTTTAGGGTTTGAGAGAGAAAACCATGAATTGGACTTTTCCCTCAAAATGAAGCAAAATCAGACTTTAAGTGGGTCTGCTGCAACATTAGCACCACTAATGTCTTTATTAGCGCCACTAATGTTTGCAACACGACATGTGCTCGCAAAAACGACCTCGTGCAATCCGTTCTAGCTCTGGGACATTTTTAGACAATTTCTACACAACCCCGTGTGGTATCACACGACCCCGTGTAAGTCTGGAAGGCTCTCGGTTTGTTTTTAAGGCTTCTTACACGACCCCGTGTGACTCTACAAGACTCATGTAACACCTTTTTAGCATTTTTCAAGCTCAAACTCCTCCCAAATGGATTTTTGAGCGTCCTAAGTCATATAACAACCTATTTAACCTTAATTACTCTAAGATTAACACAATTTCACTATAGTTTAGTAACACGGTATTACACAAGACAATTATAGAACTTTTCATATGAAGTCTTATAAAGTATCTAGTCTACTAACTTGGTTGGTGTCATATTCATGGTGTGTGGGACAGTAAATAATGTATAACTTTGAAGTGGTAAACGAAGTGTTTTATTACTTTATAAAGAGAACCATGTCTAATAAAGATTGGTTCCTTCTTTTAGACATGCCACTATCATGTAATGTTCTATGTGGAGTATGTCATGAGATAGTCTCATAACTCCTAAGATGATTTAAGAATTATTTTGTTATATATTTTCTCCATTTGAAGGTTTTAATGGAGCTATTTAGTTGTTTCTTTTAACTTCACTTTGAAACAATCTTAAACATTTAAGTTGTCCTAGTTGGAAAATGTGTAGAGTTGCTAATAACTAATGGTAGGGTAACTTTTCCCTCATAGTAATTACAAAACCATCTTTTCAAAATTAAGTAATCCAAGTGGTTAGGTACTCATTTCCCATAAAGATTAATTAGATTAATAATCAACAAGTGTTTTTCAAAAAGATAACATATTGGAACTAATGCCCAAGAATCATTATAGAATGATATTGCTAATAGCATATGATCCGGTTAGGGTCACGACAGTAACAAGTTATAAACCAAATTAATATTTATGAGGAATTTGATTTTTAAAAAAATTAATACTCTTTGTAAATATTATATATATTATTGAATATATAATTTATAATATCAAATTAAAATAAATCATTCTAATTTATTATATGATGAGATCATATATGATTAGAATTTATAGAGATGGGTTACATTTATAAAGTTTGATTTGTTAAAATAATGATTTTAAAAAATTTTAAACTAGAGGGACTAAAAGTGTACATTTGCATGTAAGGATTGAATGTGATTGGTCCATTCTTCATGGTGACTTGCACAGTCCATGTCTCTCTTACTTTATACTTTCAAGTTATGACATGAACATGGGATAATGATTTGATTTTGACTCTCTTTCCCTCTTAGTCTACGTGAATGGAGAAAAGAACACAGACTTAGTGTGTGTTCTTGGTGTTCTTCCTCTAGGATGAAGATCCACTTGATTTTCCATTTTTCAAGTTTGTATATTTGATTAAATATTAATAAACTATACATGAATGCTTAAGACCAAACAAGAAACACTCAATATTCTGCCCCCTTTTTCATTCTAGAGTTTGATGAAAGAACACACACTTAGTTTGTGTTCTTGGTGTTCTTTAAATATTCTTGGAGAACATTTGAAGATAATAAAGATATTGCATTTACAAGGAAGGACTAGCATCCACAAGGTATTGGAAGCTAGTTAGTGAACACCATTAGAGAAGTTTTGTATTAGACTTATGCCATCAACAACATCCAACTCTTGGAGTTGGACCAAAGGACTGTAAAGGTTGTATATTTCCCATTTGATGGTTGTTTAATTTATTTCTTTACATGCATGTAACATTCACTTGTTTATGGTAATAAAACAATGATTTTATGTTTTAAACAAGTTTATGCTTCCGTTGCCTCTATCTTTAAAACTTTCTATTTTTGAAAAAAAATTTAGAACACCAAAGATTCCTATCATAACATGAAATATGTTTCATAAACACAACTATAACGATTGAGTTCTTAGTGAAGATGCATAGGATGTATCACCATATGATTTTGAGAAGACTACATACATCAACATGTATTATTATTGTCAAAACTCTTGTTCTATTACTTCTACTTGAGAAAATAGGTACATTCAACTTTTCATATATGCAAGACTCGCACATATCAAATGGAACACCCTCATTTGTCCTTAAAATACCATACTTTTGAGGTTTGGATATGAGTTTAATGTTTAAGTGACTAAGTTGAATATGCTATATCCAAATCAGATTTGAATCTATGGTGTAGAAGTATTGTTTAGAATTTTATTGAGATTTACATCAATGTTCCACTAACAGGACTACTCCCTGTAATGAAATTAGTCATTTCCGAATACGTATTCTTTTTAAACACGATTATGTAAATACTCATCATAGCAAAACATGCAACTGAAACAAGCATATTTAGTTATACTAAATTGAAACATATAATGTTCTAAACAATTATCAATTTCCAATACAAGTCTTTTATTGTTCAAAACAAAATAATAATTCTGAAAAGAAAAGATCGCAACTTTTGCTCAACTTGTATTTGAAAATCTTGTTGCTCATTCTCTATTGCTTACTTTTCTTGAACACTTGAAGTGCCCTCCATGGGTGTCTTAAATCTAGCCTCAGTACAACGTTGTCCCCTCCAATGAGTAATGCTTCCACAAATGTCACATTAAAATGTGTTCCCGAGAAGACCCCTTTTAGTAGGTACACGCATCTTATGCAATTATGAAATAGGTGTACCACAGATGTCAGGGTTCAAATTCTTGACCAAATCATTGTATTGTTTGGTCAATGAATCAAGAATCCAAGTTACGACTACTCCATTTAGAATTGGATCATGAAGTTAATCCAAGTACTCAAGATGCTATTTTATTGGGTAAAAATGGGATTTTATATCTTGGCTTTCTATCATCATACAAATCATTCAATGATTGAATTGTTTTATATTGTTATACCCTTTGAAAGCTATAGAACGCTCCCTTAAGCTCATTTATTATGTCATATGTTGGAAGCCGTCTCAATCTTGTTTGGAAGAATGGAGACATGGTTTCTAGCATAAGAGCGGATACTTCGATTGAACCATTATAATGTTTCAACCAGTTACCATGAGCCTTCGATGGTATAATCGGAGGTTCTTTAGGAAGAGGTTTACGAATCACATAAGTCCTCCTGTTAAATATAAGAACACTTCTCAAGTGTGAATATCAGGAAAGGAAATTGTGACGGTCTACTTTAATCTCGAAGACGAGTGAACGTGGGAATCTTCTAATCGCGTTACTTCTGTTTTGGTTCATCTACAATATAAAGTTCTTTTAGCATTTTCAGTATTTCAATATTCAATAATTAATACCCTTTATGTTTGTTAAATCATTTCCAAGTTGCGAAAAATAAACAGTTAGGTGTGTCACTGACCAGCAGTCGTTGCTGTGGTCAAAAGTAATTAACCTCAATTACCACTAAATAGATTGGGTAAGTAAGGGTTGGATCTAAGGAGTATGTGGTTGAACTATTGCATTGAAAATAACAATCTAGCGATACTGTCACGATAAAGCTAGAATAAGACTTTTACTACGAAATTAAACTTTTACTCAATAGATAACTAAGTAGGACACTTCTGGATCATTATGGATTATCAGACTCACGTGTTTTTCTTCCCTTTAATAACGCTTGTGATAACTCTAAGTTATGATCGATGACGTTGGGTACACACTATGTTCCTCAACTAACTGTCTCAATCCGTATCATTAGGGACACAATCAGTGATTGGCGAATACAATGTCTTACGTTCAGCAACTGCAACTTATATTTTTTTAACGTCACAAAGTTGGTATGATGTATGTTCGTTTGACCAACCGTCTTAATTCGATATAGAAAGAACACGACACGATTAGTGAAAAATCATACACTATCTTAATCAAAAAATTAAACACAACTTGAAACCAATTTGTTCACCATGCTAAAAATCAGATTTTTACTCAAACAATAATCAAGATGAAACGATTTGAAAGTAATAACAAAACACGATCATTGTCTCATTAATATGTCCCCAGAAGTTTCCTTAAAGGATTCATGCTTCCATTGTAGGGAAAACGCAAGAATAAATCCAACATAAACTAAACTCATACTTGAAATTAAACTAAACTGCATAAAAAATAACTGTTCAATAAAATATTCAAAACAAACAACTAAAACCGTTCTTCTACCCACCGAATGATTCTGTGGAATGAATGAATAGTAGTCAGTATATGCAGAGGCAATGCAATGATTAGGAATCTTCCTTAACACCAAAATGACACTAAAACTCAAACAAAAGGCTTAAATGCCTTAAAAGATGAATATAAACCCAAGTGTGATAGATAATGGCGAGATCTGGTCATGAAAGAACTCTCTTGTACCACAAAGCCTCCAGATTCCCCTTGAAATATGACTGGAACTCGATTTTTTATAATTGTGGAATCTGATGAGATAGCGCCACTATTTGAGGTAGATATCGTCGCTATGAAACTAACAGTAACACCCCTCGCTAGGGTATAATTTATTTCAATGTTCTTCTCCAACAGTCCAAATTAATTCAGTTAAAAGTTCACCATTGCGGAACTTAGGTCCCAAAACACAATATATAGGTTAACAAAACGATATAGTGAGGTAGTATCCTAATTCAAGTAACAAAACACAGTCTAAATGGCCTCACTTCTCATGGTCTTTTAAATATCATCGCTCACGCCTCAACCTCCTACCATCAACCTGAGTACATATCAAGATAAGTTAGGCAATTGGAATTCCTAGTGAGCTTACCTGAGGTTGTTTCATTAAGAGTAAAAGGGATAATCCTATCACTCGAGACAAACCCCCAAAAATGGTTTTCAAAATAAAACCAAATTTGGATATAAATCATTTCAAAGTTCTTTTAAAACAAAGCATAACAACAAGTTTAGTCAAAACATGGATAGTCATGAAATGCAATGCAATGCATGATGCAACTATCCCATCCGCACGTCCATCTCACCCTCAATGGCACCCTCCTAAGTTCAAAAGTAGCACGCACAAAGCATGCTACTTGATCCCTCGTTGGGTTAAACTAAGACTAGTGGCCATCACACTGGCCTCATGAGGGGTAGCTACCCCCTCATGCAATTCCCTAGTGGTAGGAACATCGTCGTCAGCATCATTATTTGTATTCCTTACGTGCATGTAAGACTAAAACGTCACCTCAGTCCTTTTTGGTTGAGAAAAGGACCAAACTCGTTCTCAAGGTTTCACACAGTCAATCCCCTCCTACATGATATGCACAATACAATGTCCGAAACTCTTTTCAAAAATAACATCATAGTTTTCCGCTTGAAAACTTCTTTAAAATTCATTTTATAGAATGCACAAATAATCATCATATAGCACATATCACATAAAAGATATGCATGAAAGTATTTTTGAATGCATATAAAAGTTAATCATAAGGATGTGTACTCCCAATAAACTCACCTTACTCACATCACCAAGATTGATGCTACTTCTTCACTTCAAACTCCAATTACTCTCTTCGTATAAGAAAAGAATAATCAACATTATTCTAAGCTCTAAGACAAGTTTAACATCTCAAACTAAGAGGAAAACCCAAGCTAAACATTTGATAGGAGTGGGCTTGAGCCTTGGAACCCAAAGCCCAAAGCATAGGGCTCAAAACATAAACAAAAAAGAAAACTAGGCTAGGCTTTCATGCGGGTCGCGTGACCCACATGCCTTCACTCATGCGGGTCGCGCATCTAAACATGGGACTTCCATTTTCAGTCTAAATTTGACATCCCATTTGCATGGGTCGCAGATCCTAAGCCTAGATTTCACGCAGCTCACGTAAAACATGCTGAGTGACTCATTTTTGGCCCATTTCGACCTCCAATGACCTAAGTTAAGTTCTAACATATTCCATTACATTATAACATCAAAAATACATGTCCAAAGGCGGATTTGCACTGATTGACACTCATTTTTGGGGTGTTCATAGTATAACTCATTGATAACTTGTTCTATTAAGCTCTTAACACTAAGATAATATGTTGGGTTTGTATGTCCCAAAACAATCCTAGATCTATGAAGGTCTCAATCAAATCACAAGAACACAAGGAGATAATCAATCTTCAATGCACACTATATTCAATAATAGTCTAGTAAATAAGATTCTTGATGAATGCTAGGAAGAATATTCTCTCTAATGTTGCACAAATCCCAAAGCACTCAACCCCCACAAATGGCGGCTACATGAGCCTTAAATACCCTAAGATACCTATCCTAAACCCTAAGCCCAAATAATAGCAAGGCCTAGCCGAAAAACCATGAAGCCCACCGAGAGGTTTCTCGGTCATTATTACCGAGCAACCCAAGGTTTTTCGGTCCAAACCGAAAAACCAATTCAGCCCTCAAATTATATATATATATATATATATATATATATATATATATATATATATATATATATATATATATATATATATATATATATATATATATATATATATATATATATATATATTGATTCAAACGAAAGGAGAAGTCAAACAAAGAAAGAAGAAAAGCTTGGTGGCAATATTTCTACGATGGATCCACTTGAAGAAATACATGGTCCAATGACTCGTGCAAGGAAAAAGAAGATGCAAGAGGCCCTAAAGGAAATAATTAATTCAGTCCATTCTAAAGAAGAGTTGAAGATCCAAGACTATAAGCCCAATTTAATAAATTATCTTTTTGTTGTTGGGCTAGACAAATAACGGGTGGCCTTATTGCTAATGACCCATTTTAAGAGTTATCCACGTTTTTTAGGGTTTTCTAGTGAAAAGTTTTTTTGTATTTATTAAGGCTATGCAAAATAGGTGGTCTTTCCAAGATGTAATCACTCATTTTTCTAAATCAACATATATTGTGAGGTTTTTCCCTTTCACTTGTAGTTCTCGTGATTGAACTTATTTGGGTCTTGCAAGTGTAGTGCTGCTTGCAATTCTCACTTGGATTCGACTAAGTTTTCTTGCACTTAGTCGTGTGCGTCATATAACATTGATTACTTGCTTTCATTGTAATTCAAAGGTGTTGGATTTCATATATCCAATATTCTTGGATTCAACAAGTAAGGGGTTGTGTTCTTGGAAGAAAGATCAACAAGGACGTCCAACAACATCGTGAAGCTTTCTCACAGGTTTCATATCAGTTGGTATCAGAGCTAAGTCTCTTTGTTTGATCATATCATTTTTTATTTGCATATTTATCTTATTTCTTCTTTTTGTATTTGAAAATCAATAATATTATCTTTTCTACTTTACATTCTTCATTTTCGTTTATTTTGCCCATATCATATAAGAAAAGAAAGAGACCAAAAAAAAGGAAACAAAAAACGTTAAAAACAACAGGAAAAAAACGTGAAAAAAGGAGAAAAAAGGTGAAAAGAAAAGGAAAAAAAAGTGTAAAAAAACGAAGTAAAAGAAAACAAAAAAAACAGCAAAAAAACGTCTCTCTTTTGGGCCATCGAAAGGTTTTTACTTTGCATCAATCTTACTTTTTATCATCTTGATAAATTTTTTTTATCTTCTTTTGTTGGTTACTTCATATTCTCCCCATTCTTTTCGTATTCATTCTAGCCAAGTGATTTATTGTTTGAACACCTTGTAAGGGTTGAATTTGTTCTCATTAGAACTACCAAAGTGAGGGGAATCGAGTGGTAAAAGTCAAGAGTGATACATCCAGATAAAAGCCAAATAAAGAGTAATACGCTTGGGGTGAGTAGTATAGGATTGGGAAACAACTTTGGGGGGAAGGGTGTGAGGTTTAACACTTATTATTTTCATATTAATCTTAAAATCATCATGGGAGACGTAAAAGAAACATTGGAACAAAAAACTTGGAGGGAACATTTGTTGGGGCAATTCAACAAGATGATGGAAACTATGATGGATCGAATGGATCGTTTGGAGGTGTCCATTAACAATAAAGGCGGTGATGGGTTCGAAGCATCCAACAATAACCGAAGAAATCCAAATAGAGTCGACAACAACCTTGGTAGCATCAAAATGAACATTCCTTCTTTCCAAGGTAAAAATGACCCTGAGGCGTATTTAGAATGGGAATAAAAGGTAGAAAACATTTTTGGGATCCACAACTATTCAGAAGATAAAAAGGTAAAAGTCGCATCTGTTGAATTTCATGGTTACGCTCTAACATGGTGGGACAAGTTGGTTTTGTCTAGAAGAAGAAATAGAGAGCGGCCTATTGATACATGGGATGAAATGAAGGTTTTGATGAGGAGGCGATTTGTTCCACCTCATTACTATCATGATCTTTACAATCGACTCCAAGGCATTACGCAAGGAGCAAGAAGTGTCGAGGAGTACTACCAAGAGATGGAAGTGGCTATGACAAGGGCGAATGTTGAAGAAGATCCGGAAGCTACTATGACAAGATTTTTAGGTGGCCTTCAAAAAGAAATTGTTGATGTGGTATAATTACAACACTACATGGATTTAGAAGAAATGTTGCATATGGTAGAAAAGGTTGAAAGGCAACAAAAAAGAAAGGCAAGTTCAAGTAAGTTTTCTTCCAACTCATCTTCTTCCTCTTCTTGGAAAACGAATCGATGGGAGAAAAATGATGGTGTCAAGAAACAAAAGGAAATTAAGGGGTTTGATTCCAAAAAGTCTTTTTCATCAAAAGGTGACAAGAATACTCCCTCTACTTCTCATACTTCACGATTGACATGTTTCAAGTGTTTGGGAAAGGGGCACATAGCTTCACAATGTCCTAATGCTAAAACAATGATTATGCTTGATGATGGTACTTGTTTGAGTCAAAGTGAGGATGAGGATGATGGAGAAGCTGTACCACACACAACACGTGACGATGAGAACGAACAAAGGGCTGTTGAAAGTAGTGACGAACGTGATGCTCTTGTAACTATGAGGGCATTCAACATTCAGGTCAAGTAGGAGGATGATCAACAACGCCACAACATTTTTCATACACGATGTTTTATCCAACATAAGGTATGCATGTTGATCATAGATAGTGGGAGTTGTACTAACTGTGCTAGTTCTTATCTTGTTGACAAGTTGGATTTGCCAACTCGTAAGCATCCAAAGCCATACCGTTTGCAATGGCTTAACGACCATGGAGAAATCAAGGTAAACAAGCAAGTGTTGTTGAAGTTTTCCATTGGAAAGTATGAAGACGAAGTTTTGTGTGATGTAGTACCAATGACGGCGGGCCATGTTATTGTTGGACGTCCATGGGAGTATGATCGTAAAAGAACTCATGATGGAAGTTCAAATAAGTACCACTTTGTTTTGAAAAATCAGAATTTCACTCTTGTACCTATGACTCCACAACAAGTGTTAAAAGAAGAAATAAAAATGAGAGAAAAAAGGCAAAAAGAGGAGAGTTTGAAAAAGCCAAACGAGAGTGAAAAAAATAACAAAGAAAGAGAGAATAAATCTTCGAGTGGAAAAAATAAGAGTGAAAAGCCAAAAGCATGTGAGACAAGAGGCGCTTTATTTGCAAGCATGAGAGATGTATATAGGGCTTTATCATCTCACAAACCCCTTGTTGTACTTTTGTACCAAGAAGTTTGTGAACCTACTAACGATTTACCTCACACTTTGCCATTAGCAATTGTTTCAGTTTTAAATGAGTTCACAGATGTTCTACCAGAAGATGTGCCTGATGGTTGCCACCAATTCGAGGCATAGAACACCAGATTGATTTAATGCCCGGTGTAACGATTCCAAATAGACCAGCATATAGAGCCAACCCGCAAGAAAAAAAGGAATTTCAAATGCAAGTTGGTGAGCTGCCGGAAAAAGGTATTATTCATGAGTCCCTTAGCCCTTGTGCTGTTCCTGTTATATTGGTTCCAAAAAAAGATGGCACATGGCGCATGTGCATTGATTGTAGGGCTGAAAATAAAATTACTGTCAAGTATCGGCATCCAATTCCAAGATTAGATGACATGCTTGATGAGTTGCATGGTGCTACTATTTTCTCAAAAATTGATCTTAAATCTGGATATCACCAAATTAGTGATGAATGGAAAACTGCTTTTAAAACAAAGTTTGGTCTTTATGAGTGGTTAGTTATGCCTTTCGGCTTAACTAATGCACCAAGCACTTTTATGAGGCTTATGAATCATGTTTTGAGGCATTTCATTGGAAAATTTGTTGTTGTGTATTTTGATGACATCTTGATTTATAGTAGGAGCGTGCACGATCATGCCGAGCATCTTAAACTTGTTCTTACCACCTTGCGTGAGCAAAAGTTGTTTGCCAATTTTAAAAATGCACGTTTTGTGTAAAGGAAGTTGTTTTTCTTGGATATGTTGTTGGTGAAAATGGTTTGCGTGCTGATGAAGCAAAGTTGAAGGCTATCCTTGATTGGCCTATTCCAACTAATGTTTATGAGGTAAGATCTTTTCATGGGCTTGCTAGTTTCTATCGAAGGTTTGTTAAAGATTTTTCATCAAAAGCTTCTCTTCTAAATGATTTGGTAAAGAAGAATGTTGATTTTAAGTGGGGAGAAAAGCAACAAAACGCTTTTGAGCAACTAAAACATGATCTAACTAATTCTCCTGTTTTAACATTACCTGATTTTTCTAAAACTTTTGAGATTGAGTGTGATGCTTCAGGAATTGGTATAGGTGCTGTTTTGCTTCAAGGAGGTCGTCCAATTGCCTACTTTAGTGAGAAGTTGAATGGTGCAACATTAAATTACCCAACTTATGACAAGGAACTGTATGCTGTTGTGAGAGCTTTGGAAACATGGCAACATTATCTCATGCTTAAGGAATTTGTGATCCACACCGACCATGAATCCATTAAGTACCTGAAGGGCCAATGAAGTCTTCACAAAAGACACGCGAAATGGGTTGCTTTCATCGAAACATTTCCTTATGTTGTGCGTTACAAGAAATGTAAAGAAAATATTGTGGCTGATGCGTTATCACAAAGGTATACTCTCCTTAATATATTGGATTCTAAAATCATGGGGTTTGAGTTTATTAAAGAGTTGTATGCGTCTGATAATGATTTTGCGAATGTTTTCAATGCTTGCAAAAAATCAGCTTTCAATAAATTTTACAAACATGATGGATTTTTGTTTAAAGAAAATAAGTTGTGTATCCCTTCATGTTCTCTTCGTGAACTTTTGACTCGTGAAGCTCATAGTGGAGGTTTGATGGGTCACTTTGTATCTTGAAAACATTGGATGTCTTGAATGAACATTTTTATTGGCCGAAAATGAAAAGGGACGTTGAACGTATTTGTGGACATTGTCTTCCATGTAAAAAGGCCAAGTCCAAATCCCTTCCTCAAGGATTGTACACTCTGCTTCCAATCCCACATTCACCTTGGACATATATTTCCATGGATTTCATACTTGGTTTGCCAAGAAGTCAAAGAGGAATGGACTCGATTTTTGTTGTTGTTGATAGATTTTCAAAGATGGCACATTTTATTGCTTGTAAAAAGATGGATGATGCAAAACATGTGGCTGATTTGTTTTTCAAGGAAATCGTCCGTTTGCATGGTATTCCAAAAACCATTATATCTGACAGGGATGTAAAATTCTTGAGTTACTTCTGGAAAACTCTTTAGGGAAAATTGGGCACAAAATTACTATTTTCAACTTCAAGTCACCCACAAACTGATGGGCAAACTGAAGTGACAAATAGGACATTGGGGGTTTTGTTAAGGTCTGTAATTCAAAAGAATTTAAGAGATTAGGAGAAGTGTTTGCCTATTGTTGAATTTGCCTACAATGCACTTTGCACACTGCAACTAACTTTTCTCCTTTTGAGGTTGTTTATGGTTTTAATCCATTAACCCCTTTGGATTTATCTCCTTTGCCTGTCAAACAGCAGTTGAATCCTCGTGGTGATAGACCATTCCAAGTGGTTGCTCGTGTTAATGATAATGCTTATAAGCTTGATTTACCAGGAGATTATGGTGTAAGTGCAACTTTCAATGTTTCTGACTTATCTCCTTTTGAATTTGATACAGGTTCTTTGGATTCGAGGACGAATCCTTCTAAAGAGGGACGGAATGATGCAAACGAAAGGAGTAGCCAAACAAAGAAAGAAGAAAAGCTTGGTGGCAATATTTCTACGATGGATCCACTTGAAGAAATACATGGTCCAATGACTCGTGCAAGGAAAAAGAAGATGCAAGAGGCCCTAAAGGAAATAATTCATTCAGCCCATTCTAAAGAAGAGTTGAAGATCCAAGACTATAAGCCCAATTTAATAAATTATCCTTTTGTTGTTGGGCTAGACAAATAAGGGGTGGCCTTTATTGCTAATGGTCCATTTTAAGAGTTATCCACATTTTTTAGGGTTTTCTAGTGAAAAGTCTCTTGTATTTATTAAGGCTATGCCAAAGGTCATCTCTTTCACCTATAAATAGGTGGTCTTTCCAAGATATAATCACTCATTTTTCTAAATCAACATATATTGTGAGGTTTTTCCCTTTCACTTGTAGTTCTCGTGATTGAACTCATTTGGGTCTTGCAAGTGTAGTGCTGCTTGCAATTCTCACTTGGCTTCGACTAAGTTTTCTTCCACTTAGTCGTGTGCGTCATATAGCATCGATTACTTGCTTTCATTGTAATTCAAATGTGTTGGATTTCATATATCCAATATTATTGGATTCAACAAGTAAGGGGTTGTGTTCTTGGAAGAAAGATCAACAAGGACGGTCCAACAACATCGTGAAGCCTTCTCACAGGTTTCATATCATATATTCTATTTTAGACCATATTAAATGCAAAGATTAAACCACTATAATAATTCCTACAATGTCCCCCTTAGTTTAATGCTTTCATTTAATCTTCAGGCTTTTCTTGGACTTGACCTCGGTTGAACACTGCAGCAACATTTCAACAATCTTCCCTTTTGCATAACAATCTCCCCATTAGCAGGTGACTGGTATAGATGTTGATAGCTTTCAGCACGTTGCAGAGACAACTTCATCTTCGGTATCAGACTGTCTTCAAGTTTAACTTTGTAAGTTCATTGGGCTAGCCGGTCTTCAGCGTAGGTCTTGAATCAGCACATCCAGATTCTGATTTGACTTTGATCTTGACTGGAGTCTGAATCTTCAAGTCTTCACTCTAGATCACATGAAGGTACGAATGAAGCAACAAACAGGCTGAGGAGGAATTCAAGCAGCTTGTCACATGGAATTAAGCTTCGCCTTCTTCGGGAACAAAATATTCGTGTCAAAACTTTCAAACTTCACTTCTTGCTGACACTTCTCGATACGAACAATGACCGCAAATCCTGTGGGTCACAGAGTTATAAACTCTCACCACAGTTGTTCAAGGATTCATTCTTGGCTCAGAATGAGACTTCTCGCAGTATTTCTGTGAACTACTACGATTGTTTGAGTATCGGTGAACTACTCGTTGCCGTTTTGATTTAGGCCCCTGCATATCTTTGATCAAAGATCTCAATGCAGTTGACTAGTCAACAAGTTGACTTGGCTCTTGGCGAGACGTTCAATGGTATCCAAACTCTACGGAGTGTACCATCCTAGTGCCAATTTTGAATCAGGTGAAGTTGTTGGGGTCTCACAGCTATTGTGGTAAACAACAACGATCACTGACCCAGAGTTTTGATATTTCATAAATGTGAGGTAATATCACATTGAGTCACGAACATCTTGTTTAGAAGAAGGTATGGGTTCAAGAGAGGTATGAGCGTATAATATGTCTTGGTTACTAGACATACCCATCGGCTAGACTTTTGAATTGTTATCAGTGCATGGTTTATTACACCGAATCATCTAACTCTTGAATTAGAAGGTTTGTAGGTAAGAATGGTTGTTGATGCCTCACATCTACTAGTTGTGTTGTTGTAGAGATCACTGGCATAGAGTGTCGACATATTATCACTACTTGGTTTAAAGTAATGAATCGTCTATTTCTTTCAGCGGAAAGTTAGAGGTGGTTGAGAATGGATTGGTGCATGTGATAGATTACGGTACGCAATCTAACCATCGGCATAGACTTTTTAACTCTCGACTCTGAGTGGCTTTACTTAAAGTGTCTAGAAGTTTGTGTTGCAGAAATATTTTGAGGTTGGTTAAGAAAGGTTGTCTGTGCTTCAAACTTACTATGGTGTAAGAGTAAGAATCATGAACACTTAATTGTTACCTCAGTAGTGAGTGGTATTATTCGGTGCGTCGTCGGTAGGTAAGAAATGTTTTTGGATTTTTTTAAAGTAAAGACAAAGAAAAAAATATTTTTGTATTCTTAAAGTTTTGTAATTTTTGTTTTATTTTTAATTCTCCCCCTAAATTTGTGCATGGAAGAGAATTGCGAAAGTAAAAATCATGAACAAATTTAACCAAACAATAATAGAGTAAAATATTTACAGAACTGAGTTAACAGTCATCGAAGCGTATCATTTTGAGCATTTCGACCAGCACATTGAATCGAGCTTTAGAAAAAGGTTTTGTGAACAAGTCCGCCACATTGTTATCTGTGTGGACCTTTTCCAAATGAATCAATTTTCGATCGAAGCAATCTCGAATAAAATGAACTTTAATGTCAATGTGCTTAGTCTTAGAATGTTGAACAGGGTTTTTCACAATTTGGATAGCCACCTCATTTGTCACAGAATATGGGTGTGTCAAGAAAGTTCATACCATAATCAAGGAGTTGATGCTGCATCCAAATGACTTGAGAACAACAGGACGAGGTAGCAACATACTCAGCCTCAGCTGTAGACGTTGATACGGTCTGCTGCTTCTTGCATTGCCAGGAAATCAGTCGGTCTCCTAAGAATTGACATCCAGCACTAGTAGACTTTCTGTCAATGTCGCAACCCCGATAATTGCTATCTGAAAAAGCATAAAGATCAAATTCACGATTCTTTAGATACCAGAGACCTAATTTAGGTCTCCCTTTAAGGTATCTAAAGATTCGTTTGACAGAAGTTAAATGAGAGTTTTTAGGATAAGCCTGATGTTGGGCACACTGGCAGACTGCAAATATGATATCCGGTCTGCTGGCGGTCAGATACATCAATGAACCAATCATCGAACGATAGTATGTTTGATCGACAGATTGACCATCTGGATCCGCAATCAGCAGTGGTCGCTCAGCCATTGTAGTGTCAGCCGCTTTTGCATCCTTGAAGTCGAACTTCTCGAGAATATCCTCCACATATTTTCCTTGATGAAGCAGAATACCCGTTGAGCTTTGATTTACTTGCAACCCAAGGAACATTGTCATCTCACCCAACGAACTCTTCTCAAAACGTTTCTTCATCACTTGTTCAAACTCTTTACACAAGACCTCACTCGTTGAGCCAAAGATAATATCATCCACATAGATTTGAACAAGAATTTGGTCAGAGCCCTGGCGCTTGATGAATAACTTCTGCTCAATAGTGCCTCTTGTGTAACCATATTGCAACAGATGATCCGTCAAAGTTGCATACCACGCGCGGGGAGCTTGATGAAGACCATAAAGGGCCTTATCAAGTTTATAGACTCGGTTCGGAAACTTAGAGTTGACAAAACCTAGAGGTTGATCAACATAAATCTCCTCCTTGACTTCCCCATACAAGAACGCAGTCTTAACATCCATCTGGTAGACAGTAAAGTTCATGTACGATGCATAGGCGAGGAAAATCCGAATCGCTTCTAATATAGCAACTGGGGCATACACTTCGGTGTAGTCAAGGCCTTCAATCTGCCGAAATCCACTTCGGTGTACCCATCGCGTATTAAGAGATTTCTTGCCCTCGGGTAGATCCACCAATTGCCAAAGTTTCAGCTTCTCGAACTAATTAAGCACTTCATGCATGGTGTCCACCCAACTTGGTTCACTAAGTGTCATCCCCACATTCTTCGGCTCTATTTGAGAGATAAAGGATGAGTAGAGACACTCGTTGACGTGACCACTCTGGCTTCTGGTTTGTACCCCATCGTCCAGAGAGCCAATTACATTATCAAGTGGGTGATCGCGTTGAATACGAGATGGAATAGCATGCTCGAGTAAAGCAGTAGAGACCGGAAGATTTGTTATGTTTTCAACTCTGCCAGAGCTTGAGGCACCTCTGACAGAATCTCTAAAGTCATGAGAGGTTCTTGCAACATATTCTTCAGGAATTCTCTTTGGAAAGAAGGAGTCCATGAATGTAGAGTCGAAAAGATCAGCAGGTTCAAAATTGATAACATCTTCCTGAGAAGAAGATTGTTCAACAACAGGAGGTTCGCCAACAATAGTTGATTCACCAGGAGCATCTTCAGTTAAGTAGTGGAAACAGGAGATGCACCGTCGATTAAGATAGGATCTTCAAATATTACAGACGGTTTGATAGGATCAGTAATAATTTTCGCATCGTCATCTCTGTTAACTCCACTTGTACCTGGCTGTGTGCCTGAAACAACATCGGAAAACACATTAAATGATTTAAACAGTTCAGCGTAATTAAATATCCAATCGGGTCCAACACGTGCATCCGTTTGATTTTCTTCCCGCCACCGTATGTCAAACGATTCCACGATCTGCTTGGTAACCTTGTTATACACCCGATACACAGTTTTACTTGCATACCCCATAATGTAGCAATCATCCGCTTTGGAGTTGAACTTCGGAGTAGCTTCAAGATGAAGTAGGGTACAAGGACAACCAAACGTGCGGAAATGAGAGACATTTGGTTTACAGCCATAAAGAATCTCATACGGGGTCCTCATTGGGTTCTTGTTGATGATGACCCGATTCTGGACATAACACGCTGTATTGATTGCTTCCGCCTAAAAGAACACCGGCAGTTTGGAATCTAAGAGCATGGTACGTGCGGCATCAATTAGCATTCTGTTACGGCGCTCAGCAACACCATTTTTTTGAGGTGTCCGAGCAGCACTATACTGACACAATACACCTTTATCTGCACAAAACTTATCCAAAACTGCGTTCTTAAACTCGGTCCCATTGTCGCACCGAATTGCCTTCAAATACTGATTCATCTGATTTTCGATTAAGGTAATGAATCTCATGACCAAATCAGCAGTCTCACTCTTACACTTCAGGAAGAAAACCCATGTAAAATGCAAGTAGTCATCAATAATAAGCAAGCAGTAAGAGCTCTTGTTTATGCTGAGAACGTTGACAGGGCCAAAAAGATCCATATGGAGAAGTTGAAGAAGAGAATCAATGGAGTTGACCAACTTGGGCTTGTGGGGATTTCGATGTTGTTTGCCTTGAGCACAGGAAACACATTTTTCAAAAGTAATGAAGTCCTTGATTGGCAGCCCCCGAACTAGATCATTTTTAGCGAGGCGATTCAAATTCTTCACATTGGCATGACCGAGACGTCTACGCCACAACATGGCGTTCTGTTCAGAAGGTTTTGAGAACAAGCAGGTGACGTTTTCAGGAGTGTTGTGATTCATGTCGATGATATAAGCGTTGCTCTTTTGTTCTGATCAGACAAGAATCCACTCCTCAGGAATGACAACGCCGGGCTTGAGAATTAGACATTCCTTCTTTGTAAAGTGGGAGGAAAAACCTTTGTTACAAATTTGAGATACACTCAACAAACTATGCTTGAGCTCAGGTACAAAGTTCACGTCAACTGCCAACATTTTTCATGGGGTCAATAGCCCATTCATCAGACCAGCGATTACCGAATCACAGGTCCTGGTTTAGTAGCATCCGACCGAATATATTTTTTAACCGACGTCTTTCGACCGACATGTTCCGACGATATTGTCCAGAACTACAGCTCATTGATTATCCTCCGGTTTGCGACCGAAGCTTGGATTGCTTACTTCACATTTCTCTTTAGCGATGCATCAGCAACCGAGGATTTACTGTCGGTCACTCAGCCATTCTTCAGCATAGCAGAGATTTTTTTAGCATATCTCCTTTATTGTTTTACTGATACTTATGTGTTCAGCACAGCGCAGCAGAGTCGATCAACTACAGATGATCAGAAAGTATTTATTTTACTTTCTGTCTCATGTTTTATCGAGACCCTTCACACATCTAGGAGATCATGTGAAGCTCATGGTATCAGAGATTCTCCTACCCGGATTATTTATATTTGATCGTTCACTTGCGATAAAAAAAATAGGGAGATAATAGATTACAAACATCCGGACCGTATGTTTTGATTCGTGAGTCGATCGCAGACGAAGAGTACTTTAGCGCTACGGTGCGATGTGACACTGATTTTGATCATCGGTGATCAAGTTTTTGACATAACTGGATTCTCTTCGGTTACAAATTACTTATCATACAAATTCAAAGCACTTCTTATTAATGTTAGAGTATGGATTTCCGAAGACATCCGAAAACGAAGGGTTATTTAGTGATGCGACGTGACACTTATTTTTTTGTCTTCAGAGATCAAATTCATGGTATTTCTAGATTGTCTCCGAATCACAACTATTTATTGTTTAGACTATATTACAGGATGTTTATTATTTCTCAATAGATTATTCTTATTATTCCCTTTTGTAACACCCTATCTTTTATATACCTTAAATGGTGTAATAAGTTATAAAACACAATATGTTATAAAAACTTGTATTATTAAAAATCTCATTTATTCCATTAGGTCGTATCGTTGAGATTTGGTCCCAGCAAAAACAAATGAGTTTTAAAACGTTTAAAAATCTTTGGTGGTGGATGGAAGTTTTGGAGAATCTAAAGATATCGCCGCTAGCATCTCTGGTTAGCGACGCTAACTGCAGGAACCCTGTAACTGGGATGCGTACTTAGCAACACTAAGGGTAGGTGATAGCGTCGCTATGACCTCTATTGTAGGCTTTTTACTAGGAGTTGACTTTTAACTGCTGACTAGTGTTGATTGGTGGGTTTGACTTTTAGACAGACCTATAGGATCCAGAATTATGGTTGTGATAATGTCGTACTCAGTGTTGTAAAACTCGGCCTACTCGGCTGAGTACTCGGAATCGGGTGTTGTCAGATGCGCTTTTATGAGAATCGGCCAAAAAACTCGGACTCGGTCAAACTCGCTCAACCTCGGTGCTACTCGGTCAAACTCGGTGCTACTCAGTCAACATCGGTGCAACTCGGTCAACCTTAGAATCGGAAAAACTCGGTTAAACTCGAAAAAACTCGGTAAAATTCGGAAAAAATCGGTAAAACTCGAGAATTTTGAACATTTTTTTATAAACTAAATAATATAATTTTTATGTAGTTCGATTAAAACGTATCATATATTACTTGTTTAATAAATATTTTATTGTTTAATTTTAATTTGTTTAATTCAAATCAAATTTGATGCAACTATCAGTATAATTAGTATTTCAGTATGTATAATTATATAATATGTACATATTTACCCTATCCGAGTACTCGCTGAGTACTCCCTACCTAGACCGAGTACTCGCTATTCGCTAGTCGACCGACCTAGCAACACCCAATGACTTTTGCAACATTGGTCGTACTATGATATTTAGGTGTTTTGCTGTTTGAGTGTAGCAATCCTAGCAGTAACTAATTTGTTTGCGAGATAGGTGAGTATCCTCACCTTACAGTATTTTGTTGCATGTCTGGCAGCTTGTATGATACTTACAATTAGTTGATTTGTTCTTATGATTGTGGCTGGGTTTATGTTTACAGGTAGGACAGTACTGATGTCGTGTCCCAATTACGTAGGTGTTGTATCGTGGGTTAAGGATGATGCCAAGTCTCATGTATGTCATATACCGGGTAGGATGATGCCACATCCTGATCACGAGTCGGGTAGAATCATGCCGTGTCCCGAGGACTTGATGTTTGGGTATATTGCATGTATGGTAATTAGGGGAAGTCACTAATCTTTATGCTTACCCGTTGTTCTAAAATGTTTCAAATACTTCTATTGATAAGGGGAAGAGCAAGGTTTGACGGCGGGGCATCGCATTCATGGGACTATTATTATGAGATGATTTTGAAATACATTTTACTATGGTTGGTAATACCTCGTTTAGACATGGTTTTTCAGTTAAAATATATTATGTTTTGTATAAAAATAAATAAAAAATTGTGGTTGAAAATTTGGGTCATTACAATAACTTATTCGTTATAACTCCAAATGACACGAATCTTTTTCCTATATTCTTTTTACATCAAATATTACAAACATCTCCTTGATGACTTATTCACGTTTTCTTTTAGATTTTGAGATGTTAATTTTTAAAGATTAGACAATAATTACTTCACTTTTTGTTCTCAAATTCCTATTTTCCCTTATTTATTTACAACTAAACTCTACATGAAAATATGTCATAGTGACTTAATAAAAGGTCTTAAAACATAAATTTCCATATTTTTACCTTCTTTGATCATTTTTCCCTTGCATCACATAAGTAGCACATAAAAACCTTACACTTCTAATTATTGAATATACTTATTTTTCATTTATTATCTCATATCAAGTTTTAGGTCGTCACACTATTAGTGTTCTATGGAATTCTTCAGTGATTTGAGGAACAAGAGATGATTCAGAATTCTTGATGATGATGTGTAATCTAATCATTAGCATCTTGTAACGTCCAAAATTGTAGAATAAATATTTTATTTACAAAATGGTTCAAATACATAAAAACGGGTTGCAAAATAAAACCATTTAATTCAAACTTGACCATCAAAACATTTTAAACCGAGTTTATCAAAACAGTTACAAACATTATCTAACGAAAGATTTGAATACCGAAACCCTAGATGCGATACAGTCACGCTGTGCTCCAAACTCAAGCCATGAATACCTGAATAACATTTAGTGAGTTCCCCAAAATACCACATGATCCATTCCATTCATACACATAAGTCACATTCGACATTTAGGAACGACCAGTCATGCATCGTCTTATCCTCATTAAACATCGTCGGGTGCCCAAAACGACCGGTAATACATCGTCCTTTTATCATGCAGCAACCATTGGATTTATCAACTCATTCTTTGGACTCTCAGGCTTGCCCCGATCAGTCTGGCTCGCGGCTTGCTCGCTCCGCCATCATTATTTAGTCGCCAGAACGAATCCAACAACTAATACATACAAACATAGAAGCCTATGCATACAGCCTAACCCATCGGGTTCATATTATAAACCATACTGTCAAATAAAGTAAGGCACGCCTAGTTAAAATACATTACTAGACACAGTAATTAAGGCTACTTAGGTATGCAAGTTCACACATAGTATAGTGAGAATACTCACCTGATCCGCCAACCCAAACAGCACTCCACATGTGTGTTATCGGGTCTCGACAATACGAACCTCCTAATAAGGATAAACTTCACTTAGAAATTCCACAACCACAAACATGATAACCCCTAAGACCGGTACCCCGAATCTCTCAAGTTTGACCAAAACTCAAACTGGTCACAAAGTCAACAGTCAACGGTCAAAGTCAAAGTCAATGATCAACAGCCAAATAGCCCCGCTATCTGCTCAATGATAGTGTCGCTATAACTGTTGGCGTTGCTATCTCCTTAAGATAGCAGCGCTATTTATGAACAGTTTCAAAACTTCATTAAGCTCTTAAACCACTCAGTCGGGGGTTAAGTCCTTCCAACACTTACCCAAAATGAACATTGACCTATAAAGTTGCTACGTTTATGGTCATGCATGCCCAAAACTCAAATCCAAAGTCCTAAAAGCTTAAAACTATCCAAACACCAAAAGTGAGCTTGACACACTCTCTAATTTGACTTAGTGGCTCCAGAAGTGCTATAAGAAGCATAAAGGTAAGAACTTTCCAATCAAATTCCAAACGCCAAGCCAAAAAGGGAACAAAGATTCATTTCCACCATCACAAACACCATATCAACCTTATAAACACAAAAAGGAATAAAATTTACTTACAAAGGTCTAGAAATGTTAGGACTAATTTATTTGGTTTAATCTTTACATTTTAAAAGGGAATAAAATGGAATATATCAAAGTTAAAGGGTTGTTTGATGATTTTGTCCAGGGACCGAAATCCCCCAGGATTTCGGTCATGATGACCCGAAAACCTAGGGTTTTCGGTTGGCCTGGCCTAACCATTTCGGTCTGGTCTTGGGTCCGCGGGCTTAGGTTATCGGTTTGTGTAGCTTAGGTATAAATACCTTTGTTTAGCCTTCATTAGGCTAGTTAGTTGTTTTGGAGCTTCATTCTAGCATAGAGAGAATTTGTATTGCTTAAGCAACCGTATTCTTATGTACTTGTTGATTGTTCAATATAATCGAGTGCATTGAAGAATTGATTTCGTGTTTGTTTTGATTTGATTGATACCGTGTGAAGATCTAGGATTAGTTTGGGTCCTACAATTTGTATCAGAGCTTGAAAATATTGTGTTTTTGAGTGTTTTGGTATCAATCTCATCATTCCTTTGCTTGGATCTTGGATTTTTTTGACGAATTTGGATTAAATTGGACTGTTTAAATTGATTTTTGGTGTTTTTATTCTTTGAGTTCTTCGTGTTCTTGGCATCTTCAAGAGAAAACTCATCCAAAAACTGGGTTTTGATCCAAAAACGGTGTTTTAGTAGCTGTTTGTGCGAGATCTAGATCTGAATGAGGTTTTCGGTCACGCTCCCTTGGATTTCGGTGGCGGCGGCAATAGTGCAGGCTTTTCGGCTAGGGTTCGCAAGCTTTTCGGTCTGACAGTGAGGTTTTCGGTCAGCCCGTTAAGAGGTTTTCGGTGTTACCTTAGGGTTCTTCAAATTTCGTTATAAGGTGGATTTCGGTCAGAAGATTTTCATTCCAGGATTCCATTTAACTGTTTTTCGGTGTAGCTTGTCAGTCCAGGTGGTTTTTCGGTAGAAGATTTCGGTGTGAACTAAGGTTTTCGGTCCAG
This sequence comes from Cichorium intybus, assembly GCA_023525715.1. Taxonomy (NCBI): domain Eukaryota; kingdom Viridiplantae; phylum Streptophyta; class Magnoliopsida; order Asterales; family Asteraceae; genus Cichorium; species Cichorium intybus. The sequence continues at coordinate 75,640,569 of CM042010.1, forward strand.
CTGCTGTTTGATTTTTACGTCTTTGCGTATTTTCTCGTTGATTTTTGGTGTTTTTTTAAGGTTCATTTCCGATGGATTCAGCTATTACTAACGTCAACAATGATCTCGGCTCTGTTATGGGTGCGGTTACCCGTATTCCTTGGTTGATCAAGATTGAAGGCTTCACTGAATGGAAGTACAGATTTGAATAATACATCAAGATGAAGGATGTCAAACCGTGGAGAAGTTACTTGCGTCCACCAGTCAGAATTACTATGATCAGAGACAATGTTGTGACTGATAAGCCTTTTGAAGAATACTCTGACTTGGATTTTGAAAATGTTGAGCTTGATCAGAAAGCACTTGCTACTCTCTCAATGGCACTGTCACCTGAAATTGCTCAGGGTTTCCGTGAGTACAAGACTGCTAAATCCCTTTGGGAAGCTTTAATTGATGTTTATGAAGGAAATGACGACATGAAGCAAAGCATGCAAGATATGCTTCGTCAAAGGTTCAACTTGTTTAACCATGTGCTCGGAGAATCTCTTGAGACTCAGTTACAACGCTTCATCACTTTGAATACTGAGTTAGCAACTGCTGGAAATAGCTATCCAAATATTGATGTCAACAAGAAACTCTTGAACTCTCTCCCAAGAAGTTGGGACATGCATGTGGCAGTTATAAAGAAAAAAAAAAGATTTGGTTAGACTTTCACTTTCTGAGATTATGGCTGTTATCAAATCTTGTGATATGGACGACAAACAAAGAGAGATGAATCATGTCAGTTCTTTCCGGTGTGCAAACATCAGTACTTCAACCAACAGTGTAATCTCTGCTCTTCCTGCTCAAGCTACTACTCAAACTCAGTTTCAGCCAGTTTCATCTCCAGTGGCACCTCCAACTTCATCTGCTTCTGCTTCTACAACAATTCCTACTCAAGTTCTTCCAAAAGGAGCTGAAGAGAATCTGGGTCTGATGGCTGGGCTTCTAAACTGTTATAATGCTCTTATTGCTACCGAGCTTGTTCAACCCATGATAGCGGGGGACCTAGATCAGATTAACCCTGATGATCTGGAAGAAATGGACATTTCTTGGCACATTGCTATGTCGGTTCATAGGGCCAATAAATTCACTCAAAGGACTGGAAGGAACAACTGGGTGAACAACAATGCTGACAGGAAGGTGGGTTTCAATAAAGCTAATCTTCGGTGTTTCAACTGCAACGAGCCTGGTCACTTTGCTCGTGAATGTACCAAGCCCAGAATGGAGAATACTGAAAGAACCTTGGTGCATGTTGGAACAAACTGTGATGCTACTCCTCAAACTCAGAATACAGAGATTGCTATGGTGGCTTAGCAGTTCATGTAGGAGAATCAATTCCAGGACTTGAATCTGAAGGGAGACGGTAGAGCTCACCTTGCGCAGATTGAAGGTGAAATGGACGTTGATGCAGCTGAGGAACAAATGATGGATTTGCAGTTTGCCTTCATGGTCTCTACTACTCCTGACACTCCTGTTAATGATGAGGTTAGTGAAGTTTCTTGCTCCTCTCAAACTTGCATTGGTAAAATTGCAAAATATCGTGAGTTGAATGAAAATTTAGTTAGAGAAATATTTGACTTAGAAAACCTTGTTCATAAACACAAAAAGAAACTGAGACCTCTCCAAGAATCATTATATGCTAAAACATTAGATTATCTAAAAATTCAAGATGAACTCAGCATAAAAAATTGCCATATTAAGTTTCCTAATGAGGACATTGCTAGACTAACTGCTGAACTCGATGCATTAAAATCAAATTTTCAAAATGCTGAATCAAATTTTAAAAAGTTTTGTGTATCAAGTGAAGTAGTTGAATCTATGATTGAACATCAAACAAAATGGTCAAATATACACGGTGAAGGACTTGGTTATAGTGTTGTTCCCCCTCCATACAATAGCAATTTTTCTCCATCCCTTGATACTGAAGAATCAGAAGAATGTTATCTTTCAAATTATATTCAAAAGAACAAATCTGGCACCGCTGAGAGTTTTGAAATGAAATCTACTGATGCTTCTACCTTATTTGCACATAAATTGAAAAAGAAGATTGATGACATGGAAGACTCGCATGCTCTTAGTTTTGAAAATAGTTGTTTGAAAACTAATACTTTTGGTTTGCGTGATGATGTGGAACTTGACACTAAAATTCCTGGTGTTTTTGAAAAACCTTGTGATATTCGTTTTAAAAATTCTAGGACAAAGAATTTGATTGATAAATCTGTTGCATGCTTGTGTGTGTGGAACTAATTTGCATAAATCTAGACCTGGACAAAATTCCAATACTCTTTTGAAAATACAGAGTTGTTTTAACTGTGGAATTGCTGGTCATATAGCCAGAAATTGTCCCCGACACTTGTATGCTTCTCAAGATAAACAGGTTTGGCAGAACGTGCCAAAAGGGAGATCTCATAAAAGAAAACCCTCGAGGTCACGTTCTAGAAATAAAAATTGCAATGACACAAAAGCCTGCAATCAAACTACTATAAACAAAAAGCCTGTTTCTAGAAATAACTATGTCTTATCAAATTTTGTGAGATCAAGGTCATTTCAAGAATCAACTTCAAGTAGTTTTGATTCTACATCTAATGCAAATGTTCCCATTTGGTCAAAAGATAAACGATTTAAGTCACATTTTAAATGGGTTCCTAAAGACAGTGTTAAAACATCTTCTGACATTTCACCATTACTTGATCAACGTGATATGAGTTTTGAATCAGTTTCATGTATCGATAGTAAGGGTCAACCCAGTTTCCAAATAGACTTGGTGCGTAAATCTAATTGATCCCACAACTTGTGCAGAAACAGTTATGGAGGAATATCAACAAACCTTGGTATGTTGATAGTGGCTGTTCTAGGCACATGACAAGCGACATGTCCCAACTACACAATGTTGAAAACTTTAATGGTGGATGTGTTTGCTTTGCGGGAGGTGAAAAAGGGATGATCACGCAAAAAGGGACTGTATCGAATGGTGTGTTGAAATTTGAGAACGTTAATTTTGTACCTGAGCTCAAGCACAGTCTGTTGAGCGTTTCTCAAATCTGCGACAAGGGTTTTTCAACCCATTTTACGAAGAAGGAATGTTTGATTCTCAAACCCGGCATAGTCATCCCAGAGGACTGGATTCTTGTTCGATCTGAACGAAAAAGCAACGCTTATATCATCGACATGAATCACACCACTCCGGACAACGTTACCTGCTTATTCTCAAAGGCATCTGAACAGAACGCCATGTTGTGGCATAAACGTCTCGGTTATGCCAATGCAATGAATTTGAATCGTCTTGCAAAGAATAGTATGGTTCAGGGATTTCCTATCAAGGACTTCATCACGTTTGAAAAATGTGTTGCCTGTGCTCAAGAAAAACATCATTAGAAGCCACACAAACCTAAATTGATCAATTCCATTGATTCGCTACTTCAGCTGATTCATATGGATCTCTTTGGTCCAATTAATGTTCTCAGTCTTAACCGTAGTTCTTATTGTTTAAGAATTATTGATGATTACTCACGTTTTACTTGGGTTTTCTTCTTAAAGAACAAAAGTGAAACTGCAGGGATGGTCATGAGGTTCATTAAACTTATCAAATATCAAACAAATTAGAAGTTGAAGGCTCTTAGGTGTGACAATGAAACGGAATTCAAGAATGCGATATTGAACAAGTTTTGTGCAGATAAAGGTATCCTGCTTCAGTTTAGTACACCGTAACATAACGGTGTTGCTGAGCGCCGAAACTGAACTCTTATTGACGCTGCTCGTACCATGCTGTGCGATTCCAAATTACCAGTGATCTTTTGGGCTGAAGCAATTAACACAGCCTGTTATGTTCAGAATCGGGTCATCATAAAAAAATCCAGATGAAAACACCATACGAGATTCTCTATGGTCGCAAAGCTAATGTTTCACATTTTCGTACGTTTGGCTGTCCTTGCACTCGTCTTCATCTTGAAGCTACTCCGAAGTTCACCTCCAAAGTGGATGATTGCTACTTCGTTGGATATGCAAGTAAAACTGCGTATCGGGTGTACAACAAGGCGACCAAGCAGATTGTGGAATCATACGATGAGCGCTGGCTAGAAGAGAACCCAACTGATGCCCGTGTTGGACCTGATTGGTTGTTTGATTATGCTGAACTGTTTAAACCGTTTTATGTGCTTTCTGATGTTGTTCCAGGTACACAGCAAGGTGCTAGTAGAATTAACAAAGATGATGCTGAAGAATTTATTCATGGTCTTATTACTCCGTCAGTTATCCTTGAAGACCCTATTCCTAATGACGGTGCATCTCCTGATACTACTACTGTAACTAAAGTTGCTCCTGCAGACTCATCCCAAGTTGTTGGCGCTACTCCAGTTGTTGATCAATTAGCTGCTCGTGAAGATGTTATCCACTCTGAATCTGCTAATCCTTTTGATTCTAATTTAATGGATTCTCTCTTTCCTGAAAGGATACCCGATGAGTATATTGCAAGTACCTCACACGACTTCAGAGATTCAGACAGAGGTGCTTCAGGTTCAGACAGAGTTGAAAACATAACCAATCTTCTGGTCTCTACTGCATCTCTCTAACATGTTGTTCCTTCAAGAATTCAACGGGACCACCACTTGATAATGTTATTGGTCCTTTGGATGATGGTGTTCAAACCAGAAGCCAGAGTGGTCAACTTAACGAGTGTCTCTATTCGTGCTTTATTTCTCAAATCAAGCTGAAAAACATAGAGATGGAACTCAACGAACCAAGTTGGGTGGATGCCATGCATGACGAGCTAAATCAATTTGAAAAGCTAAATGTTTGGCAACTGGTGGAACTACCCGAGGGCAAAAAGGCTCTAGACATGAGATGGGTGTTTCACAACAAGCATGATGATTCGGGAGTAATTGTACGCTACAAGGCACGCCTGGTGTTTCGTGCTTTTCGTCATATTGAAGGACTTGATTACATGGAAGTTTATGCTCCTGTGGCCGTTGAAGCGATTCAGATCTTCCTTGCCTATGCCTCATATATGAACTTTACTGTATACCAGATGGACGTCAAGACTGCTTTCTTATACAGTGAGGTGAAAGAAGAGATTTATGTTGATCAACCTCCAGGTTTCGTCAATTCTAAGTTTCTGAATCATGTCTATAAGCTCGATAAGGCTCTCTATGGTCTTCATCAAGCTCCTCGTGCTTGGTATGCTACGTTGACGGAACATCTGTTACAGCACGGTTACACTCGTAGCAAAATTGATCATACCTTGTTCATTAAGCGCTAGGATGCAGATCAAATTGTTGTTCAAATCTATGTTGATGACATCATATTTGGTTCAACAAGTGAAGTTCTGTGCAAAGAGTTTGAGCTAGTGATGAAGAAAAGGTTCGAGATGAGCTCATTGGGTGAGAAGACGATGTTTCTTGGGTTACAAGTTAAGCAAAGTTCAACGGGTATCTTACGTCATCAAGCGAAGTATATGGAGGATATTCTTGCAAAGTTCGGTTTTAAAGATGCTAAGGATGATAATACTCCAATGGCTGAGCGACCTCTGTTATCTTCCGACTTGGATAACCAATCTGTCGATCAAACGTATTATCGTTCGATGATCGGTTCGCTAATGTATCTAACAGCTAGCAGGCCGGATATCGTTTTTGCAGTTTGCCAATGTGCTCGATATCAGGCTACTCCTAAACCTTCTCATCTTTATGCTGTCAAACGGATCTTTCGATACCTTAAGGGAAGACCTAAATTTGGTCTCTGGTATCCAAAGAATCGGGAATTTGATCTTTATGCTTTTTCAGATAGCAACTATGGAGGGTGCGAAATTGACAGAAAGTCCACCAGCGCTAGATGTCAGTTTCTAGGAGACATATTGATTTCTTGGCAATGCAGAAAGCAACAGACCGTGTCAACTTCTACAGCTGAAGCTGATTATGTTGTTGCCTCGGCTTGTTGCTCTTAGGTCATCTGGATGCAGCATCAACTCCTTGATTATGGTATAAACTTTCTTGATACTCCCATATTATGTGACAATGAGGCTGTTATCCAAATTGTAAAAAACCTCATTCAACATTCAAAGACTAAGCACATTGATATCAAAACTCACTTTATTCGAAATTGCTACGAGCGAAAATTGATTCATTTGGATAAAGTTCACACAGATAACAATGTGGCGGACTTGTTCACAAAACCTGTTGCAAAAGCTCGATTCAATGTGCTGGTTGAAATGTTAAAAATGATAAATTTCACTGAGTGTTAAATCAGTTCTGTAAATTTTGTTCATAATTTTTGTTTTAGTTAAATTTGTTCATGGTTTACTTTCAAAATTCTTTCCCATGCACAAATTTAGGGGGAGAAGAAAAACAAAAAAAATTAAAAAATTCAAAAATACAAAAATATTATCGTTTATGTCTTTATTTTTTTGAAAATTAAAAATCCAAAAATACTTCGTACCTACCGACGACGCACCGAGTAATACCACTCACTGCTGAGGTAACACTTAAGTGCTAATGATTCTTACTATTACACCATGGTAAGTTTGAAGCATTGACAACCATTTCTTGACCCAGTCCTAAAGCTACTTCTGCAACATCATCTTCTAGACACTTTGAGAAAAACCACTCAAAGTCGAGAGATAAAAAGTCTGTGCTGATGGTTAGATTACGTACCGTAATCTATCACAGGCACCAACCCATTCTAAACCACCTCTATCCTTCTGTTACAAGAAATAGACGACTCGTTACTTTAAACCTAGTGGTGATGATATTTCAAAATTCTATGTCAGTGATCTCTGCTACAACACCAGTAGTAGATGTGAGGCATCAACAACCATTCTTATCTACAAAGCTTCTAATTCAAGAGTTGGATGGCTCAGTGTAATAAAACCATACACTGATGACAATTCGAAAATCTAGTCGATGGGTATGTCTAATAACCAAGACATATTAAACGCTCATACTACTCTTGACCCTGATCTTCTTCTATTTAAGATGTTCGTGACTTAATGTGATTTTACCTCACATTGATGAAACATCAACACTCTGGGTCAGTGATCATTGTTATTTACCACAATAGCTGTGAGACCCTAACAACTTCACCAGATTCAAAATTGGCACTAGGATGGTACACTCCGTAGAGTTTTGATACCATTGAACGTCTCGCCAAGAGCCAAGTCAACTTGTTGACTTGTCAGCTGCATTGAGATCTTTGATCAAGGTTATGCAGGGCCAAAATGAAAACGGCCACGAGTAGTTCTCCGATACTCAAACAATCGTAGTGCGTTCCTCCGGGTTCACACAGATACTGCGGGAAGTCTCATTCTGGGCTAAGGATGAATCCTTGAACAACTGTGTTGACAGTTTATGACTCCATGATCCACAGGATTTTGCAGTCACTATATGTATCAAGAAGCGCCAATCAAAAGTAATGTTCAAAAGTTTTGAATCAACTTTTCTGTTCCCAAAGAAGGTGAAGTTGAATTCTATGTGACAGACTGTTTGAATTCCTCCTCGGTCAGTTTGTTGCTACATCTACACCTGCATGTGATCAAGAAGAGATGAAGAGTCAGATTCCAGTCAAATTCAAGGATAAATCAAAAGTTGGATGAGCTGATTCAAGACACTTACTGAAGCGTGATTGCCTAATGAACCTTCAAAGTCATACCTGAAGACATCCAATACCGAAGATAAAGTTGCCGCTGCAAATGTGCTGATTTTCATCAACATCTATACCCGTCACCTGTAAAGGGGAGATTGTCACGTTAAGTGGGAGATTGTTGAAATGTTCTGCAGTGCTCAACTGAAGCTAAATCCAAGAGAATCCTGAAGACTAAATGAAAGAATTAAACCAAGGGGGAGATTGTTAGGACTAATTTATTTGGTTTAATCTTTGCATTTTAAAAGGGACTAAAATGGAATATATCAAAGTTAAAGGGCTGTTTGAGGATTTCTGCCAGGGACCAAAATCCCCCAGGATTTCGGTCATGATGAACTGAAAACCTAGGGTTTTCGGTTGGCCCGGCCTGACCATTTCGGTCTGGTCTTGGGTCCGTGGGCTTTGGTTATCGGTTTGTGTAGCTTAGGTATAAATACCTTTGTTTAGCCTTCATTAGGCTAGTTAGTTGTTTTGGAGCTTCATTCTAGCATAGGGAGATTTTGTATTGCTCAAGCAATCGTGTTCTTATGTACTTGTCGATTGTTCAATATAATCGAGTGCATTGAAGAATTGATTTCGTGTTTGTTTTGATTTGATTGATATCGTGTGAAGATCTAGGATTAGTTTGGGACCTACAAGAAAGAAGAAGTTCTTGCTGCCTCACACTTGTAGAACACCTTCTAGCACCACCCTGCACCTCCTAGCACCATCATTCTCTTCAAGAACTCTTCTAAATGATCAACAGCACCAAAAATCACCCTAAGGAGGCTAATAGAGGGTTTGGAACGCTTCTGGAGGCCGAAGGGTGACAAATGACGGCAGTTAGGGTTTTGTGCCCTTAAATACGACCCAAAACTTGAAATCTGGGCTTTGTTCCAAACAGCGACAGATAGCGGCGCTATCTCTTAAGATAGCGTTGCTATCTCATCAACGTGCCATCCCACGACCACGACCAGCATAGTATCATTAACAACCAATGATAGCGCCACTAACAACCATGCCATAGCATCGCCAAGAGCCAAAAATAGTGATGCTAACACGCCTTTAAGGCTTTTCTCCAAAACTTTATTCTTTTAAACTCCAAGATTGGTCATTTTAGGAACATGGTCTTACAACTCTCCCCCAATTAATAGGACTTCGTCCCCGAAATCCATTCCTTACTCACCCAGACTGCGCGCCTAAACCTCATATCAATTCGTAGCCACTTACGACTCATAACATGCCCTAAATTCCTGACACCAGAAAGAACTCACCCCTATCCTCAAATAAAAGATCATGAACACTCAACGAAGACACCCTTAAACCAAGCTTCACACCTTGACGCTCGAGAACCACGTCGGTCATCTCCCGCCTAATCTATGCCGACCTACAAACTCCTGATACCCACCACCAGAAAAGTCCTTACAAAGCCTAATGGCTACCAAACCTAACTTACGGTGGCTCAACCGATACTCAAAGGTATCACAGCAGATAAGATGTTCACACGAAATCAACCATCAGCCTACCAATCCATAAGCACTCTATCCAAGAGCATCCATATAATCAGGTCCAACACCTCAACCACAACAAACCTACGGGACATCGAACTATTTCTATCATATATCACCTACGGACTCTCAGGCTTCTCCCCGACATGTCTGGCTCACCGGCTAGACATTCAGGTTCCCTGATCTGTCCACCAACAAAACTCCTCGGGTTCTTCGCTCCATCTAGCTCATAGCTGAATTCACAGTCCTTTCCTGAATCATTATGTTTCCCCTTAGTCGCGAGAACTGATCAGGTGACCAAGAACAACACCTAACACATATCAATCCACCCATAGGGCTACACACGACTTACAAACCTCAATTTTCGGATTCCAACCCTAGGGTGAACCATCCAAACAACTCCAGCAAACTCAAAAGAGAAACTCCCACTCGATTCTCTAACGAAGGGATGATTCACCCGATCCCTTACACAGGTCAGAACAAACCGGCCTAACCGAGAACCACCACCCAAACTAATGGCCGACCCAAAGGCCTTGCTGAACTTAACGCACCCATAATCTTACGTCCTCCCAAACTGCACGACCTGCTCGCCTCTTGGAAATCGAAGACAGCCCGAGACGCACCCGAACAGGAGTCATGACAACACTCCACTCACCAAATAGACAATCATGCCAACTTCCTTACCAGATGCCAACCTTGAGCCAGCCTGTTCTCCATGCACAACATTGCTTCCCAAAGGAGATACCCATCCATATTTCGATGATCATAATCAAATAGGAACCAAACTGATTCAACTTTTCAACCGCTTCCCAGTTCGGTTATCCAACCGGTCCTTATCGCATTGTGAAGAAACCCTATTAACCCAAGCGCTTCCAACACAACCGCTCCATCTTCCTGAGAGACAATCCTGTCGAATTGATCCTAGCATCTCCAATGCTGAAGAATCGTGGTCCTCCTCCTACCAATCGAAAGAGCATGCTACCATCAATTCCCTTGCACAAACCTTCCCAGTTGACCTACCCCACTTGCCATCGAGAATGCTTAACCCGAACTAGAACAATTAACCATAACCTTAGAGGCACACAATATGCTTAGAAGAAATCCGCCATCGATCACACTCATCCTATACCTGATCTAGGTATATGACCATAACGATTCAACCAACCTAATCAAGAGTCCTACCTCTTAACTAAATATCTAACATCCTGAGACTAACAACAGGGCCATCATCCTTCTGGCAACACCACAGTATTGGCAAAAATCCAGCGGCATTCCCCATGCAAATCCGGGCAACCTAACATACAAAAGCACACTCAACTGATAACCTAACAAGCAGAAAGAAATAGCCAACTAGCCTAACTCAACAACCGAAAACTTCGTCGGACCGACACTGCACGCCAATACCCGAATGGAGAAAACGAAATAACTAGAGCACAACGAAGCATGACCGGCTCAACCTCTGATGCAGCTTCCCACAATAATTTCTAAAACTCGCCATTGGCCCTCAGGGCCTCATACTGAAATTCTGCACCCAACGATCACCCTTAGACAACAACACAGAAATCAACACAACTCTCAAAACCATACAAACGTTGACCTCCAAACAACTCTAGGAACAATGACGGCGACCCACGCACTCTCTTTCGAAGCGTACGGATATCTGGTGCCTGGCCAGAATTTCGTACCACGCTCGACTTGAACAAACTCCCACTTGCTCCGTAATGCACCTTAAGAACTCGCAAACGGATAACGAACTTCCTTAACATACCGCCATAACCTATCACCATCGACATTTCTTCTATCCTGAACAGACGATGAAGTCTACCAACGACGATCCATAATGCAGGAGCTCCCTACATAATTTTTCAACTCAACGAAACGCACCACGTCAAACCATTAGTATCTAACCTAGAAGTTCTTCCGCACTTAGACGACAACACGGGAATCAACACAATTCTCTAAACCATAGAGACGTTGACCTCCAAACGACCCTAGGAACAATGATGGCGACCCATGCACTCTTTTCCGAAGCATATGGAAATCTGGTGCCCGGCGAGAATTCTGTACGATGCTCGACTTGAACAAAGTCCCACTTGCTCTGCAATGCACCTCAAGAACTCGCAAATGGATAACGAACTTCCTTAACATACCGCCATAACCTGCCGCCGCCGAACGTTCTTTTATCCTGAACAGAGGACGAAGTCTACCCACGACCATCCATAATACAGGAGTTCCATACATAATTTTACAACTCAACGGAATGCACCGCGTCAAACCATCAGTCTCTAACCTAGTAGTTCTTTCGCACTTAGGGCTCGAACTATTACCTGTTGACCAATAAGCCACTGTCGTTGGAACAAACAATCATGTTGGGATTTTATAGATTAACACAATTCAATCAGGCAGCGGAAGATAAAATAGATTAAATCCCAAAAACTGAGCAGATTATATAGCAGGATGATGTCATGTTCATAATTAATATCATAAGTTCATAAATGTTGCATCAACATTAATATGAATACGATTCATACCTTTTGTTTCGATGTTAAGGATCTAAACCAGAATCCCTCTAATGACAAACACCCAAGATCACCAAAAGAACAACCAGACAGAAACTTCTAAGCTTGTGGAGATCAATCCAGAGAACCCTTGAAGGGTTACTGAAATCGACACAGAGGGAAAGGGATGTGATTTTTGAGGGTGGTGGCTCCTTGTGGAGTTGGGATGCCTTAGGGTTGCACCCTAAAGCCTTTATTTATAGTGCAAGGGTTCCTAGGGTTTCAAACTTACGAGCCTTTTGGCGGCCGCACCCCTAGACTTGTTCTATTAATTAATTACAGTCTAATCCCTTAATTAATTTCAATAAATTAATTTCACAATTAAGTTATCAATTAATTACTTGATCCAGTTTCTGATTAATTAATTTATCAATTAATTAATAAACTAATCATTCCTCTATTATTTGTGCTACTGATTGTTTTTACTGGGCTATGATGGCAACCTAAATAGGACCCTGCTATTATTAGAAATATCAACACAGTTGATGTCATTAACATATTTCCAACAGTCTCCCAGTTGGACATGTCATCAACTTTGTGTGGTCTGATACTTTCAGATAATAAGTAGAGAGTGTTACATCCAATGCAACTGCCAAACTCTGATCAAAATTACGATCACGAGATGACCACTAGATAAGAGATCAATTATTCCTCTGTTCTACAAGATATCTCTTATGAACCTAGGACATGGATAAGGGTCAATTCCCAAAAGTTTAAATTTTGTTTCCCGATAGAGATTTATGATGACCATATCAGACTACTTAATCGAACATATCAATAGTCAGAGCCCAGTAGAGCCTTTTGGTGTTAACATTAAATCATCGAGGGGCCCATAGATATCGCTTCTCCTTGTTAGGGTAGAAGGAACAGATAAACTTTGACTACATAGTCTCTGTCTACTTCATCAAGTTATACTCAGACATGCCCTTTATAACCACCAGTTACGGACAGTGTTTGAGTAGGCCAATGCACAACATATTCATAAACAAGATCCTCATGCATCTTGGTTTGAAGAATAAAAGACATTATCATCCTAGATTACTTGTGAGTTAATCCATGAAGTAATCTCTAGGTGCGGGTTGTTCCAATACTTGAATCTTTATTAAGTACTCATGAGGGTTAGTCGCAATCACCATGTTATGTCTAATCACTATAGACAATCTACTGACACTCATGACAGTCTTGAATCACTACTTGCTTCCAAGAGTATGACTAACTATGGAAGTTTGAGTAAATTAATACTCGGGAAGCGGCTTCTAAACATGCTAAAGTGAAACACAGCGTTAAAACAATGTGAATGGTAGCTACTTAGCTTATTACCAAGTCTCTACGTGATAATCACCAATTCAAGTATATTTTAATACTGCTATATATTTCTTGGTTCTATTAAACTTATAATTAATATGTTATTTGTCTATATAGCCAAAATGACATTCTTTTTGTCTATGTACCCAAAATGACCTTCATTTTGTTTTGTGTCAACAACATTGCAGATTATCCAATTGGATATCTTTCGGATGACATCTCAATGTTACCTTTCTATCCTAACTCAATCCTGGGATAAGCAGCATTCCTTGATTATTTGTTTTGACTTCTCATGGAATCCTTAGTCAAGATGACTGCATCCTTTAGAGGATTTCAAGCTGTATCATGATGTTGAGGACAACCATCAAGATACCGATGAAACTCTTCAACCATGATGCTTGTACCATGATGGCAGAGTTAGTTAATAATTTCATATTTGAAACTCTTTTAAATTATTATTATATTTCGTATTCACCCAAAACACAACCCCTTGTTATCTCATGTATGCTCTAATAATGTTTTCGACCAGGGTCCAGTGACTTCTGTCAGGTCTTGTCCTGAAACTGACTTACTGTGCTCTAAGGATGCAAGTTTTCAGGATAAGTATACAACACTTATGATCGATCCAATAGTAGAAGCTCATGGGACTCGACTCATATTGTTATGAACTTCTTCAGTGTTAGGAGATTGATTTACAATTATTCTCGTGTCATGATTTAGAAGAGTTCTTTTCTCAAAGTCATGCATCTTGAATTTCTTCAAGATCATACTCAAAATTCGCTAAGTCCCTTCAAACGTTTTCATTAATATCTATAGATGCTTGTACCACGTGTGTATATTGTATCTCCTTTAGTCCTTTTATAGCGAAGCATTTCTTAAAGCTAAGTCATTACACTTTGTAACAATAAAAAATTGTTTCATCTAACCATATGTCACCGAAAATGCTCCCACTAGCTTTGACATAATTATAGAACTGTTTCATGCTTTCACAAAATCCAAACACTTTGGCATATTTTATGATTGCAAAGATCCTGGCTTGCGAGGTGCTGGTTTGACTCTCTAGATGAATCTCTCAAGCTATGTACATTCTGTTTGGATATTTTGGCATGCTCAAAAACTTTTTGTTTTCCATTTAAGGAAAGCGGTCCCGATCATCCAATTTTGCTATGACTCACGAAGTGTAGTTATGGAAAACGATATCTTCACAGACTCATTCTCAGCTGCCAATGAGAGTGCTTTTCCCAAAATCAGTTTCTTGAGTCTGAGCATTGCCCTACTCGATCAACATTGCTTTGAATGTGAGTACATTCCTATCTATGTCTTTTTCTTTTGACGATTCAATTACTCCCATGATTTTTAGGCCAGGTGTAAGATCAGTCAAACTAATACATAGATTGAGTCTCGCTCTTTTATATCCTCTATTTGGTAGTAACTAGGCTCACCGATGCTTCCATGTAGTTGGATTACTCATCCATACTGACTTAGTGTTTTACCACTAATTAATTTATCACCTTTTAGTAATATGAGACCATAATACGTCATAAAGGTGACCAATACTACTAAACTTGCAAAAAGGAAGAAAGTATAGAAATTTGATCCCTAGTCAAGTACTAGTGTTGACTAAAGTTTTCTTCATTGGTTAATCCTTGAATATCTTTAGAATTACTCTTACTCCCATTGGTATCTTAGGATATGAGCTCTTTCCAAAGAAGGACTCTTCATTTGAGATACAAACATTTGATCTCGAGTGACCCAGACTTTTACATTTCAGACGATGGACACTACATGACCCAGACTTTTACATTTCAGACGATGTCTCTGAAACCTACTCAGTCTAAGATGTGGTTTTAAGTTATTTGTGGTTGTTAAGGTAAAACTGATTAGAATATCTAATCTTTTTGAAACTAATTGGAAGTGTATCCCGATACATCAAGGATCGAACCATTTCAAATAATGTTTGACTTCTCCTTTAAGACACACTATAACACTGTAGTGTTCTTTGGAAGGAGATGATTGTGAAATGTTTTTCTCAGTTCCTAAGATGTTCATGTAACTCATTTACTCATATTAACTTTGTTGATTTTTATACTTCACTTTGAAACCTTTGAACAATTCAAAGTTTTCCGACTACTGTTTATTCAAATAAACAAGGTTATATTTGCTAAACAGAATGGCAAATATAGTGAAGTATAACTAATTGTGTCCATTGGTGGATCTGGGCAGTTCACAGGAACTAGTGTGGACATTGCCCTATAAACTTGATTTCTTTCACTTCTCTATGTGAATTATGACTTTGTTAATTTAATCAAGATTGGCATTCATCATATGACTCTAAGTCAATTGATTCCAAAATCATGTCCATTGGATTTTTGGGTGATGCAATTCTTTTTTTAATCTATTTTAATTAAGAGTTGCATTCATCATATGACTCTAAGTCAACTGATTCCAAAGTCCTGTCCACTTGGATCTTTGGATGATGCAATTCTTTTAAATCTAGTTCAAATGATCATATAAACACAATTATATATATATATATATATATATATATATATATATATATATATATATATATATATATATATATATATATATATATATATATATATATATATATATATATATATATATATATATATATATATTAGCGGCATACCCGCGCGATGCGGCGGCAGTGAATATTTCATTTCAGCATTCAGGATCACGACAGCGGTTAGTTTCTTTTCGAGTTTAGTTTTTTTTCAGAGTCATTATATTCAAATAACATACAATGCATTCAAAAACATATTTTTTTCAGCAAATAAAAAAGATAGTATAGGCTTGAAGAATAAAATACAATGCTGAATATATATTTATACGCACGATGAATATGCAAACAGTCCAATGATAAAGTTCCTCTTTTGTTTTACCATGAAAAGTATCTAGAAATCCCATCCCTCTTCTTCGTCCCTTCACCATCATTAATTTCGTTTAAACCAAAACCATATTCAAGTCCTGACTTTTCAAAATTAGATATTAATGGCAAGAGAAGTTTACATCATTTCCTTGTGAACGGATAGTTGTTCTTGATCCTTTGCCTAAATTAATTTCTTATTCTCGTAATATATTGTAATCATTAAAAACCACAAAATATATCCGCAAAATAAATTTTTTGCTAACAAAAATCAGAGACCAAAAATTCATCAAACAATAGTTCTTAATCTTCTGGAATGATGGGCGATTTAGGGAAAAAAAATTAAGGATTCAAAACATCTAACGGCGAACCCTAGCTGGATGAGAAAATGACAGAATATTATGTTAATTCATCAAACAATAGTTCTTAATCTTCTGGAATGATGGGCGATTTAGAGAAAAAAATTAAGGATTCAAAACATCTGGCGGCGAACCCTAGCTGGATGAGAAAATAACAGAATATGATGTTGATGTATGGATCTGCGCTAACCATATCTAAAACCAAAATTATAGGAAAATTGAATATGGGAACAAAAACAAAAATACAAAACAAACACCAAACAGTAACCTTATCTCAAGAACAAATACGAATCTTAAAAACGAACGACAAATCGCAAGCTTTGCTCATGAACAAAGGTAATAAATAAAAAACCAAACTAAACATTGAACAACCCAAAATCCACTTTCTGTTACACACCTCCTGTTGGATTAGGTGTCTAAGCCATGACTAATAATTAATATTTACCTAATTAATAGTAGCATAGTCCATTTGGATTGCCCTCATAGCAGAAGGTTTGGTAGAAAGTTCAGAGAGAAATATTGATTTATTATGTGATTAATAAAACAATAGAAATTAGATAAATAGTTTATTAATATATTAAAGTGATAATATATTAATTAGAAACTATATTAATTAATTAGAAATTAATCTGGAATCAATTAGAATTAATTTGGCGATTAATTTAATTAATTAAAAGTGCAGGGACTAGAATTGTAATTATTCAATAGTTGAGTAAGTGACAAGTATAGCAGGTAATTAAATCAGCAAAATATATATATATGGAAACATATATTATCGATTTTCATATATAGGAGATAATTAGGTTTGAATTATTACGATAAAGGCTTATCTTAATTTGAATTAAAAAAGACTTATCTCTAAAGGTTTATCTGCTTATCTGCTGGAGACTATAAATAGAGTACCCCAAAGACCAGAAACCTGTGCCATATTCTACCCTAATCTCTCTGGAATTTTCGACATGTGACAACGCCTAGTAATATCAAATATTTTAGTCGTTGTTGAGCCCTATTCTTAGTGAAATTATATCATATATATCGTGGTATTCTCACTTTTCGTGCCAGTACTTGTTTGGTAATAAATAATGAAAACAGGGACTAAATGCGTGCAATTTAGAAGAAGTTTGGAAAAGAAGGCAAAATCAAGAAAATATGTACGCGCGCCGCGGAAATCCTCAATGCACGACGTGGATATAAGGCGGTGGAACGAATTCAAATGCCGATAAAATGGGAAGAGATCACTACACGCGACGCGGAAACCATAAATGTGCGGCGCGGCTGCGGGAAATTTTCAACTATAAATAGAGGCTTTTTCAGCCGAAAACCCTAGCAAAGACCTGGTGTAAAATCGACATTCAAGGCTCTTTGACTCCGAGATTTAGCTTCAGCAACTACCTTTTTGGTATTTTTCAGGTTTTATGTTTAATTTTCTTTAGTTTAGTAGTTAGCATTAGTGGCTAGTGTCTTTGGGAGTAACAACCATTGACATTGAGCTTGTTAGTTACTGTTTTCCGGTAGTAGGTTACTGTTTGTACCTGTGGAATTCGTTTTGGTTTATAATAATCATTTGGTTACAAGTAATTATTGGTTTTTCGGTGTTTTATGCTTGTTATTGAATTGTGCATGTTTGGATTGTGTTTGGATGCATGTATGACCTTGATTGGAGTGATTTCCCTTGCTAATTTCAGTGACCAACTAGGGTTAGCTTTTGGTTTTGATCTTAGCCAGTGACTGTTCATTTGGACTTTAGTTATTGGTTTAGTTTATGCTTGGTTTGTGTTTGATGTTGATTGCCTTTGCTTGCTTCTGAATTAGAGATGTACTTCTGATTTTAGTAAGTGGTTAGGTTTGGTTGATAGTTTAGTTTAGTCTATGTTTGGTTGGAATTGTTTCAGTTTATGATTTTTGGGATTAGTTGTCAAAAGTTAAAAACTAGGTCCTCTGACTATAGCGTGACACTATAGTTGGTAATCTGTCACCTGTCTTGACCACGTAACTCCTGTGGATCGACCCTGACTACCACTGTGCTAGTGTGTGTTAGGTATTTCTCTTATTTTTGACCGCACGACGACCTAGGCTTGTCAAATTTTGGCGCCGTTGCCGAGGAGTTGTGAGCTTAAGAATAGGTGATTTGTAGGAACTTTGGTTTCTGAATTTTTTTTTGTGAGTTTCATTTGGTTAGGATTTTGCTTTTTGATTTTTCGGGCGTTTTGCACTAGTGCATGCATACCCGCAGGAGTAAGCAAGTATCCCCTTTGCGTTTTGACCCTGAGATTGAGCGAACTGCGTGCAAAATCCGTGCACGTATGCGTTCCAATATCATGAGTTTTAGTAACATCAGTAGTAGTTCAGAGCATGTTGCCCAGGAACCCTTAGGTGAGGCAACGAGGATGTCATTTATTCCCCCGGTTTCGGAGTTTCATTTTGGGAGCACGAGTGCTTCTGGTGGTGCAGTTTCAGCCCTTGCACCTATACCATCATGCACTTCGCCATCGATTCCACCATTTCAACCTGTATCTCAACTACAATCCACAAATCCATTTACATCTGCCATGTCCTAGGGAGCGTCGACCTGTGATGGCACCCTAGTATCTAGACAGCAGACACCCATTTCACAACCATTTTCACAACCACAACCAGTACTTTTTAAACCTCAAACCACATTCCAACCTACACAACCGCAACAATACCAGCAACCTCCTCAGCAACAGTACCAGTATCAAGAGGTAGAGGAGAGATATAATGAGGAAGATGAAGGATGGGTTCCACCAGCACCACAACAACCATGGAACCGAGGTCAAGGACCTCCAAGAAGAGCACAACAACATCAACCACCACAAGGTCAGCAGGGATATAACGATCATCATTTTTACGGTAATCCTGCTCAACCTTTATATTTCGCACAACCGAGGAGGCAATCGGTTGCATCACATTTCTAGCCACGGGAATATGATGACTCATCGCCTATTTTTATTCCTGAAAATATTGAATCACAAGTAGAAATTAGGCCTCAGTTGTTAGGAATATTACCGGAATTTAGGGGATAAAAACAGGATGACCCATACAATCACTTGTATGAGTTTATAGCTATTGCGAATGCTAACACCACTAGGAACACCAATAGGAACATCTTTAGGCTTAGGTTATTCCCATTCACTCTTAAAGACAAAGCCAAATATTGGTTTACGTCTTTGCCAGTAAATAGCATCACTACATGGGATCAACTCAAAGCTAAGTTCTTACAAGAGTTTTATCCGGCAAGCAAGACCACAGAAATCAGAAGGGCCATTTAGGATTTCCAACAGAAGCCTGGAGAAGCTTTTCATGAAGCATGGGATCGGTTAAAGGAGCTGATGAGGTCGTGCCCTCATCATGACATTCTAAAGTGGCAACTGGTCAAGTTGTTCTTTGAAGGAGCAAGTGAGACAAACCAAGGCATGATCAACGCATTATCTAGTGGCACCATTATGATGCAAGACCAAAAGGAGGCTTGGCAGTTTTTGGAACAATTAAGCAATGGCTCCAAGGTAAACTTTTCCACAAGAAAAACAGTAGGCACAGCAGCAGCAGTGGGAGCTGATGCTAATTGGAAAAAAGAAGTAAAAAGGGAGATAAGTGAACTCAATAAGAAATTCGACAGGCTTGTGTCTACGCTACAAAATGGACCTCAGAATCAACCAAAAGGAGGACAAAAAACTCAGGAAGCGAATCAAGTTTATGGCCAGGGTCAAGGTCAGTATAACAATGGATGATCCTATAGACCATACAATCAAGGGCAGCATAACTTCAATAACCAGAGGCAGAACAACTACCAAGGCCAATCATCTAATCAGCCTAAGCCATACCAGCCCACAAACAATACTGGAAATGCGAGTGGGAGTGGCAGCAACAACAACAATAGGGAGCCCAACACTGCCCCAGGAACCCAAGAAGATTTGGTCACAAAAATGTACGAAATGTTCAGCGCTACTCAGCAGCAATCCAAAGCTAATGCAAAAGCTATCGCTAACATGGAAAGGCAAATTGGCCAAATGGCTGAAGACTAACGAAAAAGAGACAATGGAAAGCTGCCAAGTGCCACAGAAGTCAATCCAACCCATGGTCAGCGAGTCGGGATGGAACACGTCAACACTGTCGATGCTGAATGGAGGAAAGTCACCCTGGAGGATTTATTAGAATCAGGAAGTGAGGCTGAGCTGGAGAAAGAAGAAAAATTCTAGGAAAAGGTGGAGATGAAAGAGGAAAGTAAGAAAGGAACACGAGAAAAGGAAATTCCTGTTGAGGAGGGAACTCAACCAAAGGAGCACAAGGATGTCCAGGAGGAAGAGCAGTCAACAATAGCAGGAATTAAACAAAGAAAGAAGGATAAGAAAGGAAAGAAGAAGCAGGAAGCACCCAAATCGACAGGACCATTAATGAATCAACCCTTGTGGGATGAACTTAAGGACGCTCCTGAGGATACAAGAATCCTTCAGGAAATGTGCGAGAAAAATGGGAAAAGCAAGACTCCCACACCTGACACTGTGAGGTTGACAATTAAGGCTAGCGAAGCACTGTTGGGAACACTGCCCAAGAAAGAAAAGGATCCTGGATCACCACTGATCACTACTACTGTAGGAGATGTGGTCATTAGGAACACCTTGCTGGATTTGGGAGCAAGTGTGAATGTGCTACCAGGATACTTGTATGATAAGTACAAGAATGAAGAATTAGAGCCAGCAAAGACTGTGTTACAGCTGGCTGACCAGTCGACGAAAGTATCTCGTGGTAAGTTGACTAACGTGATAGTAAAAGTTGGGGACTTCTTTTATCCTGTAGACTTCTTAGTAATGGAGTATGAAAGTGTGGAAGACGCGCCTGCACTAATATTAGGACGCCCATTTTTGGTTACTGCCGGTGCCGTCATTGACTGCAAAACAGGAGATTTGGACATCTTCTTTGGGACGCGAAAAAGAAGGTTAAACATGTTTGGAAGTCCTCTATCGCTACCTCAAGGGTATGATGACAAGCAATTGGACAGAAGTATGCTAACGGAGCCTGGGATTAGGAACAAAGGAAAAATATGGACGCAACAGGAGAAGGTGGAAAAGAGGTGATCTTAAAAGAAACTAAGGAGCACCCGTTGTCCACCATTGACAAGGAGCAGCTGTTGGACATGATGGAGATGTTGGAGGCAAGACACCAGCAGTATGAGAAAGAAGCAAGAGAAAGAGAAGCAAAGGTCTTCAAGCTTCTGGAATCGCAGCAATAATAGATTAGTGGAGTTAGTGACAGGATGACTCAACTCACATCCTTGATGTCAATGATGGCCCATTTCATGCCGGAGTTCAAGCAGATGTCATCATGAATTCAGGATGAAGAAGAATAGGAGTAGGAATGCTACGTCTGCCTGAAGACGTTAAACTTAGCGCTTGTTGGGAGGCAACCCATCTTTTCATAGGTTAGGTACTTTATTCTTAGGAGTAATTAGGGAATTATATCATCGTCATTTGCAAGTATTATTGGTCCAAGGCAAGTGTGGGGTTGTTTGAAGAAATTTGAATTTTTAATGAACGCCCCGCAGTTTGTTCATTTGTGCACCGCGGGATCGTAAACCAACCCGATGCGCAGGGGTTGATTTGGGGACACGCGCGTTGCGGGTTGTTCATTTCCGTGCTGCGGGAGTTGATCGGTCGGAATTCTTCGATATTAAGGTAAGCCACGACACTATTCACACACACCACGCCTCGGAGCTCTGATCACTCAAAAATTTCTCGTGTTTTTTCTTGCTCATTTCATTCCTACTACCAAGGTACGTCATTCTAACTAGTTTTTACGTGTTTAAACTAGTGATCAGGTGGTTAATTTGGTCGATTTCTCCAAAAACTTCAAAACTTAGAAATTGTCAATGCTGACTCATAGGGTATTTATTTTGCCAAATAAAGACCCTAGATGAGTTAGTCGGCACTTAGGCTACCTTGTAGTGTATTTGGATTGAGTTTAAACAGGTTAAATCGTGAGTTTGGTATTGGATTTTGAAACAGCCGCTCGCCGCGCCGCGCCCTGGTTCTTGGGCCGTGCCGCGGTGTGGTGGAGAAGAAAAGGACTGAATTTAAATAAAAAATTTATTTTGTGCAGATGTCGTTCAGATTTGATCATTAGTTTCTCCAGTTTCCAGAGGGGCCAGCCAGCTTTGTGGAGTACAGCTCGAGGAGGGACGCACTGTCAGGTCGCCGGGTTCTTGAGGCGACAGTTATTGACCGGGACATCCTCAGGGACGCAGGACTTTAGGGAGAGATCGAGCCATTCCTCCACCGCACATGGACCCATGGGGATGCCTCGTTCACATGTCGAGGCTGGGACAGGCTGATGGCCACTGAGGAGGACACAGTCTACACAGAGCTTCTCTTGGAGTTCTTATCCACCGTCCAGTCTGCACCGGGCTCGACAAATCCTCGTTCCAGGTTGATAGGATTTAGATTAGGGGGAGCACAGAGGGAGTGCAGTCTCCGGGAGTTTGGGAGGAGCATCAGCATATACAGCGAGGCGGACCTGCAGCACCGCCACTTCACGTAGTTCATGGGTGCGTGCATTCAGGGGCAGCCCGAGAGGGCTGCCAATATGGAGGTTTGGGCACCGTTGTCCAATGTATTTTACGAGGCGGGGACATCCAGAGAGAGCCATCTTCGCGATCCGCTTCACAGACTCATGCACCGCATCGTGTCCACCTCTATCATGCATACGGAGGGGGGCGAGAAGGTGTCCGGCTATGACATGACTTATCTCTGGGTTCTCCTCGACCCTTCCAGGTTCCTTCACCTCCCATTCGCCCTAGCCGTCGCCCTGTCCACCCGTGCGACGGGCGCATCTGCCAGCAGTCCTCTGGGTCGGGGGTACTTCATCACCCGCTTGGCCCGTTCGTACCGGATTCTTACTGCTCCGGTTGTGGCATCTTTGACCGCTTTACCTCCAGTTCGCACTACATCGTGAGCCCTGGAGAAGATGGGGCTCATTGAGCAGCAGCACCCAGGCCAGTTTATGAGGGTGGCGACTGAGGCACCCCAGGACCCCAAGCCAGCTTACGCCCAGCCGGGCAGGAGACGCCGGAGAGCGGCGGCACCAGCAGATCCAGCACCGCAGCCACAGCCAGAGGTGACAGAGATGAGGCGATTGGAGGAGCGAGTCACCAGGATGGAGGAGCAGCTGGAGTGGATCGGAGGGGTACTTTTGGAGTTGGCCACACAGCAGGGACACCACCCCCGACCATTCCAAGCCCGAGCTCACGATCATGAGGCTGGTTCTTCCAGGCCACCAGGTGGCGATTGATGTATTTTCTTATTTTCTTTTAGATATTTGTACTGTACTTATGATATTGTTAGTTTATATTGTTTTGTTTGCATTTAATGTTCTGTTGAGTCATGCATGTTATACCAAAATGGGAGGAGTTGTTTCAAGCAAGTGTGGGTCACCTTGCCCCCTCCACTTGTCTTGACCACCGGCGTGTTTACTGTTGCGCTACAACTCCAGAACGCGAAATCGAGGACCTTTTTGTTCGTAATTTGTACCTGTAATACCGAGTACCAACCAAGCGATCTACCGTCCAAAAGGGTAACTCTTTCTCCCTTGTTCTAAATAATTTTTGTACAACAGGGACGTTGTACGATTTTAAGTGTGGGGTGTGGACGGTCGAAAAAGTAGTTTTTTGAAATTTTTGCAGAAATGACCGATTTTCAAAATTTTAGCAACTTTTTCAAAATTTTTACTAGATTGTAATTTTGAAATAAATAGTTTGGTGATTGTTTATAGGATCAGTATTTTTCGAGAAATACTATGTAGTTGTGATCATGCTATTAGTTGAGTCAAACAAGTTGAGTTTTACGAGTTAGACGATTGGACTGTTTTAGGATTGGAATTTAGGAAGGAATTATCAATCAGTGGCCTTTGTTGTTCGAGCCGGTAGGTCCGAAAAGGGTGGCCTCGAAGAGGCATTTATGCACCTTACCACCTAAGATCGTCTGGTCTGGGATGGTACACGAACAACATCGAAAGTCATGGATAGTTCCTTAATGGCCTTTAGAATCTGAATGAGTATGTACACTTCATTGTGGACAGAAAATTTGTAATCAAGGGTTCTCTAGAAGCCATGAATTCCAAAGAACGTTCCGATTATGTTTTCACGAACTATTCCACTCTAACTCATAAGGCAATAAGCTTTGAAACTGAACACAGTCAAAAATTGTTCGAGTCTTAGTTAGAATCTATTAAAAACACTCTTGCTTGGGGACAAGCAAGGCACAAGTGTGGGGTGTTTGACAATGCCTAGTAATATCACATATTTTAGTCGTTGTTGAGCCCTATTCTTAGTGAAATTATATCTCATATATCGTGGTATTCTCACTTTTCGTGCTAGTACTTGTTTGGAAAGAAATAATGAAAACAAGGACTAAAGGCGTGCAATTTGGAAGAAGTTTGGAAAAGAAGGCAAAATCAGGAAAATACGTACGCGCGCCGCGGAAATCCTCAATGCGCGACGCTGATATAAGGCGGTGGAACAAATTCAAATGCCGATAAAACGGGAAGAGATCACTACACGCGATACGGAAACCATAAATGCGCGGCGCGGCTGCGGGAATTTTGCAACTATAAATAGAGGCTTTTTCAGCCGAAAACCCTAGCAAAGACCTGGTGTAAAATCGACCTTCAAGGCTCTTTGACTCCGAGATTTAGCTTCAGCAACTACCTTTTTGGTATTTTCAGGTTTTATGTTTAATTTTCTTTAGTTTAGTAGTTAGCATTAGTGGCTAGTGTCTTTGGGAGTGACAACCATTGACATTGAGCTTGTTAGTTATTGTTTTCTGGTAGTAGGTTACTGTTTTGGACCTGTGTAATTCGTTTTGGTTTATAATAATCATTTAGTTACAAGTAATTATTCGTTTTTCGGTGTTTTATGCTTGTTATTGAATTGCGCATGTTTGGATTGTGTTTGGATGCATGTATGACCTTGATTGGACTGATTTCCCTTGCTGATTTCAGTGACCAATTAGGGTTAGCTTTTGGTTTTGAACTTAGCCAGTGACTGTTCATTTGGACTTTAGTTATTGGTTTAGTTTATGCTTGGTTTGTGTTTAATGTTGATTGCCTTTGCTTGCTTCTGAATTAGAGATGTACTTCTGATTTTAGTAAGTGTCTAGGTTTGGTTTATAGTGTAGTTTAGTCTATGTTTGGTTGGAATTGTTTCAGTTTATCATTTTTAGGATTAGTTGTCAAAAGTTAGAAACTAGGTCCTCTGAGTATTGCGTGACACTATAGTTGGTAATCTGTCACCTGTCTTAACCACGTAACTCCTGCGGATCGACCCTGACTACCACTGTGCTAGTGTGTTAGGTATTTCTCTTATTTTTGACCGCACGACGACCTAGGCGTGTCAACCTGCTCCTGCTCCCTTGGTGTGACTTCATTTGAGGCAAGATCCATTTGTTGTTTGCTTTGCTTCCAAGAAACACTAAAAGGTTAGTTTTTCTGTTTTTTATTCTTTTAGTTTAATACTTCTGGCCTTTAGGAATTTATTATATATTCAATTAGAAGAAAACTTAGATCCAAATAGGTTGCATGTGAACTTAGGGTTTTAGTTCATAGATTTGCAGAAAACCTTTCAGTGCTATCAGAACTTTTTGGTTGTTTTCTTGTTGAATTGCTATAATTGTTTTCCTAAAAATCAGGGTTTAAAGCTTATAAACCCTAATATGGCTGAAATCGATTTAGGGCTATGGTTTTCAAAACCCTAGCCCCTCCCCTCCATATTTTGCGATTTTATCATTAGGGTTTTAGAAGGTTTTCTATTTTTGGTAACTTTAATTATTTAAATGGATAACCTTAAACCCATTATTTGTTAATTTCGAAAATTAGGGGGTTTAAAATATGTTTAAATTAATTTGATTAATTTGTGATACCTATCAGAATTTAATTAATTTAATTAATTGTTTAATTAAAAGATAATTAATGGTTTAATTTAATTTTAAATTTAATAGTTTTAAATTTCGAAAAATTAAAGAATAAAACTAGGAATATTTTAAAAGTCTAAAATATTTGCATTTAAATTAATTTAATTAATTGTTTAATTAAAAGATGAATTAAATCATTTAAAGGTTTAATTTAATTTTTAAATTTAATAGTTTAAATTTTCAATAAATTAAAAGATAAATCAGAAACATTTTAAAAGGTTTAAAATACATCTTATATATATTATAATTAAAAGTTAATATTATATGTATAAGATAAAATGGTTAGTCAAATCAATAGTAGGCCTCATTCACGACGCTGGTCTATAAAGAAGGTATAAAGAGACTGCCTATAAAATGGCGGTCTAATGTGTGTCCACTCTCACCCACCGCTCTCCTGATTAGTGGAGG
Organism: Cichorium intybus; assembly: GCA_023525715.1. NCBI lineage: Eukaryota > Viridiplantae > Streptophyta > Magnoliopsida > Asterales > Asteraceae > Cichorium > Cichorium intybus. The sequence goes on from CM042010.1 coordinate 75,667,200, forward strand.
GTCGTTAGCCGAACTGGTTTGATAGGACTGCTTAATCTCATTAAAAGTATAATGATATTATTCAAAGTACTGGAACACTTTACAAAATCCCAATCTAGTTACTTTAGGAAAAATGTGAATTGATGCTAATCCATGAAATTACACATTGCACTTTATGAAACATTGGTGGAGCGTGTGTGGCTTACCGGCACACCAATAGGGGTTCATCAAGAGTTGCAATGGGTTTCTCGGGTGTTATCATTGTTGATGGAGCATGTGTGGTTTACCGGCACATCAATTAGAGATGGTAATTGACCCCGGTACCAAGATAATTTGCATGGTTATTCACACCCGGTTTGTGATCCTCGGTATCCCAGTCACAAACAGTGGGGCACATCTGAGATTAAAACATGCTATTGAACAGTTCAATAAATCTCAAAAGAAACTAGGAATTCCATTATAATATGATTATTTTTCCGCGGTGGAATTGGCTGAATCGTCATTCGCCTACCTTTATAAAATTTACAATTAGACTACGGCATCCCTCTGAAGGGTTTCTATGTAATCAATGAACACAAAATTACCTAAGGTTCACATGCAACCCTAATATTGATCTATGTTTTCTTCTATGAAGATTAGAACTAAGAACCTAAAGGATACAATTCAATTCTAAAGAAGAATTAAGAAAACCAACCTTTGATCTTATGATCCTTTTAAGCAGCAGCAAAAGTATCCTGCCTCAGATGCAAGTCACACCCAAGGGATGGAAGAATCAGTCCAGCAGAGTGAATCCAGAGAGAAGATGGCGTGAATATGAGGTGCCAGGGGGTTCCTTTTATAGCCTCCTGGGGTTACACCTGAAACCCTAAGGAGCCTCCAATTGGACAAGGCTTTTGACCACTTGGACCATGCTTACCAAAACCCTAATTAGGGTTTCGCCAAACCCTGGAGGAGCCTCCAGGTTGGCGCCACTTTTGGTCCCTGGTTTTACCTGGCCAGTTATTTAACTATTGAATAAATGCCAAACCAGTCCCTGCACCTTTTAATTAATTAATTTAATCTCCAAATTAAATCCAATTAATTCTAGATTAAATCTCAATTAATTAATATAGTTTCCAATTAATATATTAACACTTAAATATATTAATAAACCATATATATTTTTTCTATTGATTTATTATACAATTAATAAATCAATTATTCTCTCTACTGAACTATATATATCTATCCTCCACCCATGAGGGCAACCCAAATGGACTTTGCTTTTAATCATAAGATAAATACAATTACAAGTCATGGCTTAGACACCTAATCCAACAGTCTCCCACTTGGATAAGTCTATGACTTTAATTGTCAGAACTCTGACCCAGTCAGTTCTGTCCAAAGATAAGTGATCTGGTGATCCTCCGTCCAACAGGATATTTCAAACTCAAGACATGGACTAACATCAATCTTGGTCTGACACTCTGTTTCTCGATTTCTGATTTGCATATGACTTTAGAGACTACTAATTGAACACATCAATCAAGTCCCGGTTGGCCAACACTTTCAGTCAACTTCTAAATCATCGAGAGGCCTACAGATATCTGTGTCCCATCGGGTCATGGGACGGATAAGTTTCGACTCACATGTCCATAACTTTTGCGGGTCCAAATACATACAACAATGCGTTTTATAGCACCGAGTTACTAGCGTGGTTTCGTATTGTCAATAAGTACTTGTATCGCAAATAACAGATCATATCTCTCCACTTAAAGATCACCGGATATTATCGTCTTAACATTTCTCGTTATATAATCCATGAAGAAATCTGTTAAGCACGGGTTTATCCAATACTCAAATCTCTATTTCTAAGTACTCATGAACGTCGCAGCAGTCTTACTGCAATGTCTAACTCTTTAGACAGTCTGCAACCATTTCATGACAGTCTTAATTCATACTTACTTCCTAACAGTATGATCGACTGTGGAGTTTTAAATAATCTAATTATTAAGGAAGTTAAACATGCAAATATAGAAACACAGAAATAAACAATTGACAAAGGCAGTAACAATACTCATTTATAAATCTCTATTATAAAATCACCGAGTCAATTACATTTATACTTTTACAAGTTTCTAATTTATCTAATTACTAAAACTAACATCATCCTTCAATCCAATGCTCCGAGCATGCTGATTGTGCTTGATCCTATTCATAGCCTTAGTCAAAGGATCTACAGGATTGACCTCGGATGATACTCGCTTAACCAGTAAGTGCCCTTCTTCTATCTGATGTCGAATGTAGTGGTACTTTCTTTCGATATGCCTGGACTTTCCATGGTCTCGCGGTTCCTTTGCCAAGGCGACCGCTCCTTCATTATCGCAGAAAAGTTCCACCGACTCCTGAATGCTCGGGACAACTCCAAGATCCCCGATGAAATTCTTCAGCCAAGCCGCCTCCTTAGACGCTTCACTCGCTGCGATGTACTCTGATTCGCACGTTGAATCAGCCACCGTTTCCTGCTTGGAACTTTTCCAAGTGACCACTCCACCGTTCAAAAGAAATACCCAGCTCGACTGGAACAGTCCACTGTCCCTATCTGTCTGGAAACTGGCATCTGTATATCCACTCACTTTTAACTCATCACTGCCACCAAGGACTAATACCATATTCTTTGTCCTTCGCAGATACTTGAGTATCTTCTTGACTGCAATCCAATGTGCTTTTCCAGGATTACCCTGGTACCGACTAACCATGCTTAGTGCATAGGATACGTCGGGACGAGTACATGTCATAGCATATATGATCGACCCTACTGCCGAGGCATAAGGTACCTGACTCATTTCAGCTATTTCCTTATCGATACTGGAACTTTGAGTCTTACTCAATTTAATACCACTTAGGATTGGTAGCTCTCCCTTTTTGGAACTTTCCATGTTAAACCTCTTTAACACCTTTTCCAAATATGTACACTGGCTTAGGCCTATCAATTTTCTTTTTCTATCTCTAAGTATTCTTATCCCGAGAATATAAGCAGCTTCCCCTAGGTCTTTCATGGCGAAAAACTTCCCGAGCCAAGCGTTAACATTCTGCAAGGTCGGAATGTCGTTTCCCATGAGTAGTATGTCATCTACATACAGCACCAGGAAAGTGACTATACTCCCACTAGCCTTGACATATACACAGGACTCATCTTCACTCCTAGAGAAGCCAAACTCTTTGACTTTCTCATGGAAGCAAAGATTCCAACTGCGAGATGCTTGCTTCAACCCGTAGATTGATCTTTCAAGCTTACATACTTTATCAGGGTGCTTAGTGTCTACAAAACCCTCCGGCTGACTCATGTAAACATCTTCAGTCAGTCTCCCGTTAAGGAAAGCGGTTTTGACATCCATCTGCCAGATTTCATAATCATGAAACGCAGCTATGGCAAGCATTATCCTGATTGACTTAATCTTGGCTACTGGTGAGAAGGTTTCATCCTAGTCAACCCTCGGGGTTTGAGTGAATCCCTTCGCAACCAGCCGAGCTTTATAAGTATGCACTTTTCCATCCATATCGGTCTTCTTTTTGAAGATCCACTTACATCCGACTGTCTTTCGACCCGATACATTGTCAACCAAGTTCCAAACTTGATTGTCATACATGGACTTTATCTCGCTATCCATTGCCTCTTTCCATTTAACAGACTCGGGGCCTGCCACTGCTTCCCGGTAGCTAGCTGGCTCATCCAAATTAGTCAATGTACGATCACTGACTAACGTATCTCCATCCGAAGTAATATAGAAACCATAGAACTCGGGCGGCATGCTAACTCTACCTGAACGCCTAAGGGGCAACGAAATGTCAGTGGGTCCAACAGGAACTTCTTCCTCATGTTGGTTGCTAGTTTCTTCCAAGGTTGTTTCATTGGGCGTCTCCTGAATTTCTTCGAGATCGATCGTACTCCCACTGTCCTCTTTGGATATGAGTTCTCTCTCTCGAAAGAACCCCCGTCTTGCTACAAAGACCACGTCCTCGCTTGGTCTGTAGAACAAGTATCCAAAAGACTGTTTCGGGTATCCGATGAAGTAACACCTCTCACTTCTTTCTGCGAGCTTATCTGAAGTATCTCGTCTCACGAATGCTTCACAGCCCCAGACTTTGATGTGTGCCAACGAGGGAACTTTCCCCGTCCACATCTCGTGTGGTGTTTTCGCAACCTTCTTGGTTGGGACAAGATTTAGGATATGGGCAGTCTCTAAGGCATACCCCCAGAAATGGATTGGAAGTGAGGCTCGACTCATCATGGAACGAACCATGTCCAACAAAGTTCGGTTGCGTCTCTCTGCAACACCATTCAGCTGAGGTGTTCTTGGAGGCGACAACTGTGAAAAAATTCCACATTCCTTGAGGTAATCGAGAAACTCGATACTAAGATACTCACCGTTTCTGTCGGATCTAAGCATCTTTATCTTTCTGCCCAATTGATTTTCCGCTTCATTCTTAAACTCTTTGAACTTTTCAAAGGTATCCGACTTATTCTTGATTAAGTAGACATATCCATATCTACTAAAATCTTCGGTAAAGGTCACATAGAACCGCATGCCATCTCTAGTGGTTGTTCTGAAGGGACCACACACATCAGTGTGTATGATATCCAACAGACCTTCACCTCTTTCAAAGGAACCTTTGAATGGTGATTTTGTCATCTTTCCAAGTAAGCAAGATTCGCATACATCATCTGACCCGAGGTCGAATGATTCCAACACTCCATCCTTTTGGAGTTAGGCGATGCGTTTCTTGTTTATATGGCCAAGGCGACAATGCCACAGACATGCCTTTTCTACACCGCTTAAAGCATCAATAGTTAACACATTTTTACCATAATTATCAACACACGTAATAGATTCATAAACACCATCACAAGGCATAGCATTAAATATAAAAACATCATTTTTGAAAACGGAAATTGAACCATTCAATTTATTAAACTCATAATAAAATCCGTGTCTAAATAGTGTATGAAAAGAAATTATGTTCTTTGCCATATCTGGCGCATAGCAACAATTATGTAAATCTAAGCTAACTCCACTGCTCAGCATCAGTCCATAAACACCAATCTTGGTAACAGGTGACGTTCGCCTATTGCCCATGACCAGGTTCAGTCTGCCATGCTCCAGTTCCCTACTTTCCTCTAGGCCCTGCAAATCAGAACAGATGTGAAAACCACATCCTGTATCAAGGACCCATGAACGGGAAAAAGATGAGTTATTAGATATAGAATACGTACCTGCCTGTGACGGTTTCACTTTACCGTCCTTGACATCCTGCAGGTACGTTGGGCAGCTCCTCTTCCAATGACCCTTCTGCTTGCAGTAAAAGTAGTCGGCCTCTTTGGGTTTCCGAACATGTGGAATTCCGGAAGACTTACCTTTCGGGGCACCGCTAGATGACCCGACGTGAGTCTTTTCCCTCCAGTTCTGCTTAGGAGGGCCTTTCCGTTTCTTTCCCTTTCCGGAGCCAATAGCCAGGACAGGCGGGTTGACAGAGAGCACAACTTTTCCCTTCATCCCGTCCTCAGCCGTACGCAGCATGCGGTGTAACTCAGCTAGATTTGCCTGGTTGTTGTTCAAATGATACGCCAGTGTGAACTGGTCATAAGAACTGGGTAAGGAGTTCAGCACTATGTCAACTGCTAAATCCTCATGAACCGGCATTTCCAGCTTTCTAAGCCTTTCTACGTAACCATGCATCCTCTGCACATGTGCATAGATGGACTCGCCCTCTTTGGGCTTGCTGTTAGTGAAAGCTTTACAACCTCACGTCTCTCGATGCGCTCTTGCTTGCGGAACCTTTCCGCGAGCTCTTTGTGCATCTCGTAAGGCCAATAGTCCGTTCCGCGAGCTCTTTGTGCATCTCGTAAGGCCAATAGTCCTCATAGATACGCTGAAGTTCAGGGTTCATAGTAGCGATCATGATGCAGGCCACTTTGGTTGCATCATCAGAGTGTTTAGTGTACGCAGCGATTTCCTCGGGAGTAGCGGTTTCAGTGTCTACATCAACAAGCTCGGTTTCTAGAACATACTCTTTATGTTCAAACCTTAGAGCCATTTTGATGTTGCGGATCCAGTCATTGTAGTTGGTGTCGTCTAACGTCAACTTTGAGAATAATGACAGAATCGAGGTGACACTACCAGGATTTGAGTGGGGAACGGATTGGTCAGAAGACATCTGAACAAGAAGAAGGTAGTTTTAATTAGATAGAGTAATAATAATAATCCTCATATTCACCCAAGAATACATACGACGCTAGGATCCTACAATAACAATCTACAATACCGAAAAGGGATGTCGTAATCAATATTGCAAATTTTACAAGGTAGGCGAATGACGATTCAGCCAATTCCACCACAGAAACATAATCATATTATAATGGAATTCCTAGTTTCTTTGAGATTTACCGAACTGTTCGATAGCATGTTTTAATCTCGGGAATGCCCCGCTGTTTGTGACTGGGATGCCGAGGATCACAAACCGGGTGTGAATAACCATGCAAATTGCTTGGTACTCTTGAAGTCAATTGTCATCTCTAATTAACGTGCCGGTAAACCACACACGCTCCGTTAATAATGACAAAATCAAGAAACCCATTGCGACTCTTTGTGGACCCCAGTTGGTGTGCCGGTAAACCACACACGCTCCACCAACGTTCCACAAAGTGTAGTGTGCAATTTCATGGATTAGCACCAATTCACATTTTTAACCTAAAGTAACTAGATTGGGATTTGTTTTAGGGTTCTAGTACTTTCAATTATAGCGTTATACTTTTAAGAGGCTTAGCGGTTCTATCATACCCGTTCAGCTAACGACACTCGACTGACCAGGAGAGCGGTGGGTAAGAGTAGATACCCATTAGACTAACATTTTATAGTCAGTCGCCTTATACCCTTTTTATGGACAATTTTGTGAATGAGGCTTACTAGCGGTAGACTAACCAATTTTCTTATATATATATATATATATATATATATATATATATATATATATATATATATATATATATATATATATATATATATATATATATATATATATATATATATATATATATATATATATATATATATATATATATATTAAATTAACTTTTAATTTTAAATGCATATAAGATATATTTTAATCTCATTAAAATATTTTAGAATTAATTAAGTTCTAATTTTCGCAAGTTATACAATTTTGTTGAAAATTTTAATTAATTCTTTAAACTGATTTAATTGGTCTTTTAATTAATCAATTAATTAAACTAATTAAATATAGGTTACAGATTACCAAATTAATCAAATTAATTAATCTGTATTGGTCTTATGAATTTCAAAATACACATGCCAAAGAATTAGGGTTCAAGTTATTTTAGTTGATTTAGTTACCAAAAATAACAACACATAATTAAGGCAAGCAAATCAAGCATTCAAGGGGGGACCAAGGAGGGTGGCGGCTAGGGTTAGGAAACCCTAGCCTTGAGATCGATTTTGGCCTCCTCCCAAGGGTTAATTTTCGCCAATAACCCTTAGGCACAAAACAATTCAAGCAGTTCATAATCAAACACAAGAAAACAAGCTAGCTCTGATACCACTGAAGGGTTTCTATGCAATCAATGAACACAAAATTACCTAAGGTTCACATGCAACCCTAATATTGATCTATGTTTTCTTCTATGAAGATTAGAACTAAGAACCTAAAGGATACAATTCAATTCTAAAGAAGAATTAAGAAAACCAACCTTTGATCTTATGATCCTTTTAAGCAGCAGCAAAAGTATCCTGCCTCAGATGCAAGTCACACCCAAGGGATGGAAGAATCAGTCCAGCAGAGTGAATCCAGAGAGAAGATGGCATGAATATGAGGTGCCAGGGGGTTCCTTTTATAGCCTCCTGGGGTTACACCTGAAACCCTAATGAGCCTCCAATTGGACAAGGCTTTTGACCACTTGGACCAGGCTTACCAAAACCCTAATTAGGGTTTCGCCAAACCCTGGAGGAGCCTCCAGGTTGGCGCCACTTTTGGTCCCTGGTTTTACCTGGCCAGTTATTCAACTATTGAATAAATGCCAAACCAGTCCCTGCACCTTTTAATTAATTAATTTAATCTCTAAATTAAATCCAATTAATTCTAGATTAAATCTCAATTAATTAATATAGTTTCCAATTAATATATTAACACTTAAATATATTAATAAACCATATATATTTTTTCTATTGATTTATTTTACAATTAATAAATCAATTATTCTCTCTACTGAACTATATATCTATCCTCCACCCATGAGGGCAACCCAAATGGACTTTGCTTTTAATCATAAGATAAATACAATTACAAGTCATGGCTAGACACCTAATCCAACACCCTCTTCTATATTGTGAATTGTTATAGTTGGGTCCTAGCCTTATTATTATAATTGGGTTAATATTAAGGGTTATATATATGTATCTAATTAAAACTACCTTCTTTTATAGATGTCTTCTGCTGATCAATCCGCCCCCAATCTAACTCCAGCAATGTCACTTCTATCTTGTCATTGTGCTCCAAAGTGACGTTGGACGACACTAACTACAATGAATGGATCCGTAACATCAAGATGGCTTTAAGGTTTGAACACAAAGAGTATGTTCTAGAAACCGAGCTTGTTGACATTGACCCTGATACTGCTACTCCCGAGGAACTCGCCTCGTACACAAAACATTCTGATGATGCAACCAAAGTGGCTTGCATCATGATTGCTACCATGAACCCTGAATTGCAAAGGATATATGAAGACTATTGGACCTACGAGATGCACAAAGAGCTTGCGGAAAACTTTCACAAGCAGGAGCGTATCGAGAGGCGCGAGGTGGTAAAAGCCTTCACCAACGGCAAGCCAAGGGTTGGAGAGTCCATCAGCAGCCACGTGCAAAGGATGCAAGGATACGTGGAAAGGGTTAGGAAGCTTGAGATGCCTATTCATGAGGATTTAGTTGTAGACATAGTGCTGAATTCCTTACCGAGTTCATATAACCAGTTCACACTGCATATCATTTGAACAACTCTCAGGCCACTCTGGCTGAGTTGCATCGCATGCTCCGTACTGCTGAAGATGGGATGAAGGGTAAAAGTGTACCCTCAGTTAGCCAGCCCGTCTTGGCAATTGGAAGTGGCAAGGGGAAGAAGAGGAAGGGCCCTCCCAATCAGAATTGGAGGGAAAAGGTCCATGTTGGGTCATCCAGCAATGGTCGAGACCCAAGTCTTTTGGCATTCCTCACATTGCCAACCCCAAAGAAGTCGACTGCTTTTATTGCAAAGAAAAGGGTCATTGGAAGAGAAGCTGCCCGAAATACTTGCAAGACATAAGTGTGACATCCGCCTAAAATGGATTCGGGTCAACCCAACCCAATTGGAAATTTAATAAACCCTACTCAATATTACTTGACGCTAATAGGATCAAAACCCATACAATACGATATAAATTGACGTTAATAGCAATATAGCATAGTATAACGTTATAACTATAATCAAATTAAATTATGATACCATATTAAAATAAAATCAAAGTATGATGCTCTAATTAAATTAAAAGAATCAAACAAAAATGCTATAATTAAACTTCAAATCAAAGTAGATTGTTATAATCAAATAATAACCTATTTTTTTTTATAAAACTCTATTTTTATAAACTCTACATTAAATTTTATAAAATTCTTATATTCATTAGTGTATTACATAGAGATGCTTGTGCTAGTGGGAAATTATGAACACCACCAAAAGCCAAAAGTTATTCCCATGGTCTCCCACTCACACCTCCTATCATCTTTCCTTTCATTTTTCTCCCAACACATTATTCTCATCACCACTCAAACCCTCCCTATTCTTTCTCTCACTCTCAATCTCGAAATTCTTCCAAGAAATATCAATTTTCCAGCCAAGAACAATCCCTCATACTCAAATCTCCATCCCTCTTGAAGCATTCATCAAGGTATGTTGTTAAAAGTTTCAAATTCATTAATGAAACAAATTAAATCCACCAAAATATCTAAAACTCATTTTATATATAAACCTGATTTTTCTCAGAATCCCAGCAATAAAATAAGAAGTTCTGGAAATTTTCAGAAAATAACTTACTTTTATTGAATTACTATAAGTATTGCAATAAAATAGGGCAATAATTCACATAAAATACTTTTTGCAGTCAATAAATTCTGGCAAAATTTTGGAACAACCCATACATTGGGTAAAGTGGATTTAAAAAGTTTCATGCATTTATATTACAGTTTGATGCTTATTTTGTATTTTATTTTGTTATAGATAAATAAATTGCAAAATATAGTTATGTATGTTAAAAACTAGATTTTATATTTTTCGAACCTTATTAACATTTTAAAGACTCCATGACAAGATTTACAGATTTTTGTAAGATTGTTTGCTTATTTTCCTGATTTAATGATTATTTAATGGTTTAAATTGATAATAAATAGAAACACATGTCCAAAAATTATAAAACCTTTTCGGAATATCATATATAACATGTTAATCATAAATAAAAAGTCTAATGAATTTCTCTTAATATTGTACTATTATTTATGATTTTATTGATTTGTTAATAAGGAAAAACATAAGAAAAATACTTCCCATAGTCCAAAATATCCATCATATTTACAGTAGGCTTAATATAATGTTAGAAAACTGTGGTTCATTTTCCAGAATTTTTGGGAATCATTTATTATTTTTCCCGAATTTTGTTGTGGTTTAATTATTAAAATACTAAATAAATACTAAAGCAGTTAAGAAAAATATGAAAATTTTACAGTAATTACTATTTTATGAAATAATGAGTTTCTGATAATTTCAGAATGTTTCATTACTGTTTAGTGTTTAAAACCATTTTCCTAAATGTCTAAGCATGTAAAAATGCATTTTTAATGATTATTTCATATAAATAATTGTTATAATATATAAAATCTGTAAATACTTATAATTTGACTAGTTATTATTTTAATAAGAAATTATTAAAATGTTGCCTAAATTGAAAATATAAATTAATTATGCAAAGTAATTAATTCAATTTAAAATTCATTTAACAAATAAATACCTTAATATTCAAATCAAAATGGATTATTGTTAATTCATCTAATATAATAATATGTGTCTAATTATTTTTATTAATATTCCATTCCCGTTTAGCAGTTCCTAAACCAAAACTATTAATTATATTAGGTTCTACGACATTTTGACCCGGGCCGTCTATCGTACGACACGCGTATTCCGTTTGGACTAAAGTGAGTAATCTACCCCATATTTTATAATTTTCAATACTTTTGGGGTGTATCATGTGGTTCTATTATGTTTTCAACTTCATTTTATTATTTTATCACAATTGAGACATTGTTGAGACATTTATACTTGAATCATTATTTGTATAATTATTGTTTGTTTACGCTACATGTACTTGTAGTGCATTATCATTTTTAGTCTAATCTCCATGACTATGCCCGTATTCTTGAGGTACGTTATGGACAATAATAGCGCTATTGAGTTGACCACCCCGCCTTGGGACGCTAAGGTGATTGATTGCACGTGGTTGAGTGTGTATGATGATTAGATGCTCCATCCTATATATATACATATATATATATATATATATATATATATATATATATATATATATATATATATATATATATATATATATATGTATATATAGGGTGAGGACTTATTGTTGTTGTTATCATTTGTTAATCAATTTTTGATTTATAAATTGTTATCTCAATAACACTTGCTTGCCAACTTCAAAAGAAAACAAATTTCAAATTATTCAAACTCACAATTTTCTTTAATAAAACTAGATTACTCACCAACTCTCGTAGTTGACCTGTTTTTACCCATGATGCAGATTTGAAGAATGAAGTTGATGAAAAGTAGGGTTTACCTTAGAAACCCACAAGACTATTTAAATTTGATGTAATAAATGTTATTGTATTTTGATTTGTATTTGTATGTTGTGGATCTTGTTTGCATACTTAGTACTTAATTGAATCTAATCATATTATAACATAGTTGTCATGAGACTTTGAACAATATATCACGCCTTGATCGATTCCGCCAAGGATCGAGGTGTGACAGATTGGTATCAGAGCCCTTGACTATAGGGAATTAGGTTCATTGCCTTGACCTAGTCTATAGCCTCTAGGGTCCTCTCGTATGCTAGTTTATAAAATGCACACACAACTGCATGCAATTCGCACTTAGAAAATCCTAGGAATACCTTTGTGTGCTAATTGCTCCCTTATGTGCTTACGTATTTTTCCCGACACTTATATGTGTGCATACACTTGTGAATTTTCTTTTCTTTCTCTTAAAATCACACACATACTCAAATGGTTTCAAAATAAAAATCTATATACATATATATTCCTTAGAGCTAATAGGAAATTAAAAGTCATCCACTCTAGTTGGGTAGGATCAAAGTAATGGACGCGTAGTAACTGGAAGGGGGAGGTGCCGGTAGCCCGAAAGTCCTGACTAGGTAAGCATTCGTATACTTCCCAATCAACCGAGGGACCAGTTTGCTTACCTGGGGACCAAAGGCGAGAGTTCCCAAACCTATAGGCCAAAGCGCGTCATTCACATTACTTTTGAGCCATCAAAATACCCGACCTTATCAAACGTATCCGAAAGGATACACTCCAAAATGGCCAACTCATTGGACTATTAAGTTCCCTAATAGGCCTTGAAATGGGAAAAACATGTGAAAACTTAGTATTGTGGGGGCCCACGCAATTGCTACATGCTTCACATTTAGTACCCATGGAAAGCCCAAAAGGTGCCCAACACTTCTAACAATGGCCCAACAAGTGTTTTACAATCATTTTACCCAACAATGTCTACAAACTTAATTTCCATAATCAATTTACAAATAACTCACAAGTCCATATGCGTGTTTCTCATAGATGGCATTACGACCCCCATACGCTACTCGTAACAACCGAAGGCTAGCCGCCCTTATCGCTAAGGAGGTAGCAAATGTCATCCCAACAATTGCAACCCATCTTCAAGCTCTTCAACCGCAAGCTCCAGCAACCACTCATCGTTGCTCGTTTAAGCACTTTCGTAGCTGTAATCCGCCTTACTTCAAAGGCATCGAGGGTGCCACCGCACTCCTCACATGGATCGAAGAAATGGAGAGTACTTTCATCCACAGCGAGTGCCCTGAGGACCTGATGGTCCGTCATGCCACAGGGTGCCTCCAAGGTCATGCTCTCACCTGGTGGAACTTAGAAAAACGGGCAAAAGGAGAGGCTGTTGCCTTGGGAATGACCTGGCCAAAACTAAAGGAACGCATGAGGGAGAAGTTCTGCCCTGACAGCGAATTACAAACTCTCGAGGATGAATTTTGGAATCTGAAACAGGTGGGTGGCGATAACGCGACCTATACCAATAGATTCCATGATCTCTCGAGACTCCTACCTCACATGGTTCAACCTATGAAAACTGCATTACGCCGCTACATCAAAGAGTTACCGCGCCAGATCCGTGACTCGGTGACCAGCAGCAGGCCATCTACCCTGGAATCCGCTATTGAAATAGCAGGTCAACTCAACGAGGATAATATGAACGATGGTGTCCTCCCACGCAAGGGTTCAAAGATGACAATTGAAAAGCCGACCCCTGAGACTCCCATAATTGTCAAGTCCGAGTCCTCACACCGACACGACAAAAAGAAGCGGAAAAGCCATCACCACAACCATGCTGTTATTACCCCTGCTACTCCTATCACCCAAGTCAACCAACCAAACAAAAAGTCGTATACCGGACCTCACCCCCTCTGTAACCATTGTAACTATCACCATATGTCCACCAGCCCATGTCGCCTTTGTACGACTTGTGGTCACTATGGCCACTTGGCGGACACATGCCGTGCACCAAAAACTCAACGACCATTCGCTCTACCCTCAAATCAGCAAACACAAACTCGATATCCAACTGGAACATGCTTCAACTGTGGTGACCCCACCCATTTCAGAAACGCGTGTCCTAGGCTTGTCAATATCATTAACACTCAAGCCCAGGCAAATCCAACAATGCAGGTTCCAGCTCCCAAAGGCCGAGCGTTTGTCATTACCGCAACCCAAGCACAGACCGATAACAAGGTCGTAAATGGTACGTTTCTCATAAATGACTGCTACGCTTCAGTACTTTTTGATTCAGGTGCCGATAAAAGTTTTGTGTCTTTGGAATTTGAGCCCATACTTCACACACCTCGCACGATTCTTGATGAGTACTTTACCGTAGAAGTCGCCAATGGAAAATACGTTTCACTCAATGCAGTCATCCAAGATTGCACTTTCGATTTTAGCAGTCATAAATTTTCTGTCAATTTAGTTCCTATGGAACTTGGTAGTTTCGACATCATCGTGGGAATGGATTGGCCATCCCAAAACCATGCTGAAATAGTATGTTACGAGAAGTTCATTCGTATTCCTCTTGCCGACGGTCAAAGTCTTCGTATTTATGGCGAGACTCATTCGAAAAAGCTTAGTCTTATGTCATGTACTAAAGCTCGATCATATCTACGTAAAGAATACATGGATTTCTTAGCCCATGTGGTGGAAACAAAGGTCACAGAAAAGAAAATCGAAGATATTCTGATTGTACGAGACTTTCCCGACATCTTTCCCGATGATGTATCTGGACTCCCTCCAGTACGTGAGCTAGAGTTCCGCATCGATCTCGTTCCTGAAGTTGCTCCCATAGCCAAGTCTCCATATCGGTTGGCTCCAACCGAGATGCAAGAATTGGCAAGTCAGCTCCAAGAATTAACTGATAAGGGATTTATCCGCCCTAGTACTTCACCCTGGGGAGCCCCGGTTCTCTTCATAAAAAAGAAAGATGGTTCGTTTCGTATGTGTATCGATTATCGGGAGTTAAATAAATTGACTATCAAGAACCGATATCCGTTACCTCGGATCGACGACCTTTTTGATCAGCTTCAAGGAGCTTCATGCTTCTCAAAAATCGACCTCCGCTCGGGTTATCACCAACTTCGAGTACGGGGAGAAGACATCCCCAAAACCGCTTTCCGAACCCGCTATGGTCATTACGAGTTCACCGTTATGCCTTTTGGCCTAACGAATGCCCCTGCCGCATTCATGGACTTGATGAATCGAGTATTTAAACCTTATCTCGACCGTTTTGTTATCGTCTTTATTGATGACATCCTCATTTACTCCAAGACAAAGGCAGACCATGAAAGACACCTTCGTCTAACTCTCCAAACATTGCAAGGAAATCAGCTCTATGCCAAATTTTCGAAATGCGAGTTTTGGTTAAATGAGGTACAATTCCTCGGTCATATTGTAAGTGACAAGGGTATTTTAGTCGACCCCGCAAAAGTTGAAGCAGTCAAGAATTGGAAAGCCCCACGTACCCCCAAGGAAATTCGGTCCTTCCTCGGTTTAGCTGGCTATTACCGGCGTTTCATTTCAAATTTCTCAAAGATCACTTTACCGCTTACTTCTCTCACTTGCAAGGGTACGCCATTTGATTGGGGACCCAAGCAGGAAGACGCTTTCCAAACCCTTAAACAAAGGTTGTGTGACGCTCCGATTCTTACACTCCCTGAAGGATCCGAAGATTTCGTGGTATATTGCGATGCCTCCAATCTCGGTCTAGGTTGTGTTTTGATGCAAAGGGGAAAGGTTATAGCTTACGCATCGCGACAACTCAAAATCCACGAAAGGAATTATACGACTCATGATTTGGAGCTCGGTGCCGTGGTTTTCGCTCTTAAAATTTGGAGGCATTACCTTTACGGCACTAAATGCGTAATTTTCACCGACCATAAGAGCTTGCAACATATTCTTAATCAAAAGGAACTCAATATGAGGCAAACACGATGGGTCGAACTCCTAACTGATTACGAGTGTGAAATACGCTATCATCCGGGCAAGGCGAACGTCGTAGCCGACGCGTTAAGCCGAAAAGAACATGCCAAAACATTTCATTTAATATGTTCTCCTATCTTGTCCAATCTCAGCGACCGAATTCGAGGAGCCCAACACTCGGCAATTACCGAAAATGACATGCCTACGGGAATTGATGGGGAGTTGGAATCTAAATCTGATGATATTTTCTATTATCAAGATCGCATCTGGATCCCAGATCGCGACAATCTTCGTACATTCCTGATGGAAGAAATCCATAAAACTCGATATTCCATTCATCCGGGCGCTGACAAAGTGTATCATGGCTTGAGAACCAATTATTGGTGGTCGGGAATGAAAAAGGATATTGCTTTATTCGTAGCCAAATGTCTTACATGTTCCAGGGTCAAAGCAGAACATCAACGACCCTCTGGACTATTGGTCCAACCGGTAATCCCCGAGTGGAAATGGGAAGCGATCACCATGGATTTCGTAACTAAACTTCCCCGTACCACAAAGGGACATGATAGCATTTGGGTAATCATTGACCGTTTGACTAAATCTGCTCACTTCCTTCCCATCCGTGAACATTTCAAGGTCGAACAACTTGCTCGGATTTACATCGACGAGATAGTTAGTCGGCATGGCATCCCTCTCAGCATCATTTCAGATCGTGATGGGAGATTTCTCTCTCGATTCTGGCAATCACTTCAAGAAGCCATGGGAACCCGCCTCGATCTCAGTACCGCCTATCATCCTCAGAGCGATGGTCAATCTGAGAGGACAATTCAAACACTCGAAGATATGTTGAGGGCGTGTGTCTTAGATTTCGGAGGAAACTGGGACTCTCATTTACCGTTGGTGGAATTCTCCTATAATAACAGTTATCATTCTAGCATTGGGATGCCACCATTTGAGGCATTGTATGGCTGTAAATGCCGATCTCCTATTTGCTGGCATGAAATTGGCGAGTCCCACGTAATTCGCGCAACAGTGGATTCTCCAATCGTTGGTCCTGAGCTTATCCAGGAAACAACCGACAAAATCACTCAGATTCGCAATAACCTTCTCACAGCTCGTAGCCGACAAAAGAGTTACGCCGACAAGCGACGCAAACCGCTTGAATTTACCGTGGGTGACATGGTCATGTTAAAAGTGTCCCCATGGAAAGGTGTGGTTCGATTTGGACGCAAGAGTAAATTGGCACCACGCTATGTAGGCCCGTTCAAAATCCTGAAAAGGATCGGACCAGTAGCCTACGAGTTGGATCTACCAACAGAACTTAATAAAGTTCACCCAGTATTTCATATAGCCAACCTCAAGAAGTGTTTAGCAGACGAGAACCTTCATGTTCCTCTCGAGGATATCCAAATCGACGAAACAATGCAATTTATCGAGAAACCCTTGGAAATTGCCGACCGAAAGAAAAAGCAACTCAAAAGAAGTCGCATTCCCCTGGTCAAGGTCAGGTGGCAGTCAGCACGTGGACCCGAGTATACATGGGAGCGTGAGGATCAAATGCGTACCAAATACCCGCTGCTTTTCTCTTAAGGTACTTTCTTCTTAAATTTCGGGACGAAATTTACTAAAGTAGGGGAGACTGTGACATCCGCCTAAAATGGATTCGGGTCAACCAAACCCAATTGGAAATTTAATAAACCCTACTCAATATTACTTGACGCTAATAGGATCAAAACCCATACAATACGATATAAATTGACGTTAATAGCAATATAGCATAGTATAACGTTATAACTATAATCAAATTAAATTATGATACCATATTAAAATAAAATCAAAGTATGATGCTCTAATTAAATTAAAAGAATCAAACTTGAATGCTATAATTAAACTTCAAATCAAAGTAGATTGTTATAATCAAATAATAACCTATTTTTTTTTTTATAAAACTCTATTTTTATAAACTCTACATTAAATTTTATAAAATTCTTATATTAATTAGTGTATTACATAGAGATGCTTGTGCTAGTGGGAAATTATGAAGACCACCAAAAGCCAAAAGTTATTCCCATGGTCTCCCACTCACACATCCTATCATCTTTCCTTTCATTTTTCTCCCAACACATTATTCTCATCACCACTCAAACCCTCCCTATTCTTTCTCTCACTCTCAATCTCGAAATTCTTCCAAGAAATATCAATTTTCCAGCCAAGAACAATCCCTCATACTCAAATCTCCATCCCTCTTGAAGCATTCATCAAGGTATGTTGTTAAAAGTTTCAAATTCATTAATGAAACAAATTAAATCCACCAAAATATCTAAAACTTATTTTATATATAAACCTGATTTTTCTCAGAATTCCAGCAATAAAATAAGAAGTTCTGGAAATTTTCAGAAAATAACTTATTTTTATTGAATTACTATAATTATTGCAATAAAAATAGGGCAATAATTCACATAAAATACTTTTTCAGTCAATAAATTCTGGGAAAATTTTGGAACAACCCATATATTGAGTAAAGTGGATTTATAAAGTTTCATGCATTTATATTACAGTTTGATGCTTATATTTTATTTTATTTTGTTTTAGATAAATAAATTGCAAAATATAGTTATGTATGTTAAAAACTAGATTTTATATTTTTCGAACCTTATTAACATTTTAAAGACTCCATGACAAAATTTACAGATTTTTGTAAGAATGTTTGCTTATTTTCCTGATTTAATGATTATTTAATGGTTTAAATTGATAATAAATAGAAACACATGTCCAAAAATTATAAAACCTTATCCGAATATCATATATAACAGGGTAATCATAAATAAAAAGTCTAATGAATTTCTCTTAATATTTTCCTATTATTTATGATTTTATTGATTAGTTAATAATGAAAAACATAAGAAAAATACTTCCCATAGTCCAAAATATCCATCATATTTACAGTAGGCTCAATATAATGTTAGAAAACTATGGTTCATTTTCAAGAATTTTTGGGAATCATTTATTAGTTTTCCCGAATTTTGTTGTGCTTTAATTATTAAAATACTAAATAAATACTAAAGCAGTAAAGAAAAATATGAAAATTTTACAGTAATTACTATTTTATGAAATAATGAGTTTCTGATAATTTCAGAATGTTTCATTACTGTTTAGTGTTTAAAACCATTTTCCTAAATATCTAAGCATGTAAAAATGCATTTTTAATGATTATTTCATATAAATAATTGTTTATAATATATAAAATCTGTAAATACTTATAATTTCACTAGTTATTATTTTAATAAGAAATTATTAAAATCTTGCCTAAATTGAAAATATAAATTAATTATGCGAAGTAATTAATTCAATTTAAAATTCATTTAACAAATAAATACCTTAATATTCAAATCAAAATGGATTATTGTTATTTCATCTAATATAATAATATGTGTCTAATTAATTTTATTAATATTCCATTCCCGTTTAGCAGTTCCTAAACCAAAACTATTAATTATATTAGGTTCTACGACATTTTGACCCGGGCCGTCTATCGTACGACACACGTATTTCGTTTGGACTAAAGTGAGTAATCTACCCCATATTTTATAATTTTCAATACTTTTGGGGTGTATCATGTGGTTCTATTATGTTTTCAACTTCATTTTATTATTTTATCACAATTGAGACATTGTTGAGACATTTATACTTGAATCATTATTTGTATAATTATTGTTTTGTTTACGCTACATGTACTTGTAGTGCATTATCATTTTTAGTCTAATCTCCATGACTATGCCCGTATTCTTGAGGTACGTTATGGACAATAATAGCGCTATTGGGTTGACCACCCCGCCTTGGGACGCTAAGGTGATTGATTGCACGTGGTTGAGTGTGTATGATGATTAGATGCTCCATCCTATATATATACATATATATGTATATATAGGGTGAGGACTTATTGTTGTTGTTATCATTTGTTAATCAATTTTTGATTTATAAACTGTTATCTCAATAACACTTGCTTGCCAACTTCAAAAGAAAACAAATTTCAAATTATTCAAACTCACAATTTTCTTTAATAAAACTAGATTACTCACCAACTCTCGTAGTTGACCTATTTTTACCCATGATGCAGATTTGAAGAATGAAGTTGATGAAAAGTAGGGTTTACCTTAGAAACCCACAAGACTATTTAAATTTGATGTAATAAATGTTATTGTATTTTGATTTGTATTTGTATGTTGTGGATCTTGTTTGCATACTTAGTACTTAATTGAATCTAATCATATTATAACATAGTTGTCATGAGACTTTGAACAATATATCACGCCTTGATCGATTCCGCCAAGGATCGGGGTGTGATAAAAAGGGATGGCAAAGTAAAGCCGTCTACAGCAGGTATATACACTATCTCTAAAAACTCACCATCTTCCAGTTCTTGGGTCCTTGATACAGGATGTGGTTTTCACATTTGTTCTGATTTGCAGGGCCTAAAAGAAAGTAGGGAGGTGGAGCATGGTAGATTGAACCTGATCATGGGCAATAGGAGATCGTCGCCTGTTACCAAGATCGGTGTCTATAGTTTAGTGCTTAGTAGTGGTGTTTGTTTAGAATTAATAAATTGTTGATATTCGCCAGAAATGGCAAGAAACATAATTTCCTTTCATGCATTGTTCAGACAAGGTTTTCAGTTTTCTTTTGATAATGATATTGGTTCAATTCTGTTTTTCAAAATGGTACTTCTATATTTACTGCTTTTCCTTGTGATGGTGTGTATGAAACGGTGCAATGTGTTGACAATTTAGGACATAGTGTAAATTATATTACTTCTTCTAGTGGTGTAGAAAAGGCGTGCTTGTGGCACTGTCGTCTTGGGCACATTAACAAGAACTGCATTGCCCAACTCCAAAAGGAAGGAGTGTTGGAATCATTCGACCTCAAATCGGATGATGTATGCGAATCTTGTCTTTTGGGCAAGATGACTAAGTCACCTTTCAAAGGGTCATTTGAAAGAGGTAAAGGTCTATTGGACATCATACACATAGATGTGTGTGGTCCCTTCAGATCAACCATAAAGGATGGCACACGGTTCTATGTGACCTTTACTGACGATTTTAGTAGATACGGGTATATTTACTTAATAAAACACAAGTCAGACACCTTTGAAAAGTTCAAAGAATTCAAAAACGAAGTTAAGAATCAATTGGGCAGGAAGATAAAGACGCCCAGATCAGACAGAGGCGGTGATTATCTTAGTATCGAGTTCCTAGACTATTTGAAGGAATGTGGAATAGTTTCACAGTTATCACCTCCTCGGACACCACAGTTGAACGGTGTTGCTGAGAGGCGTAACCGAACCCTGTTAGACATGGTTCGTTCCATGATGAGTCAAGCTTCCCTTCCGATCCACTTCTGGGGGTATGCCTTAGAGACTGCCGCCCACATCCTCAATCTTGTCCCAACTAAGAAGGTTGCTAAAACACCTCATGAGATGTGGACGGGGAAAGTTCCTTCGTTAGCACATATCAAAGTCTGGGGTTGTGAGGCTTTCGTAAGACGAGAAACTCACGACAAACTCGCTGAAAGAAGCGAGAGGTGTATTTTTATTGGATACCCCAAACAGTCTTTTGGATACTTGTTCTACAGACCAAGCGAGGACGTGGTCTTTGTAGCTAGACGAGGAGTCTTTCGAGAGAGAGAGCTCATATTCAAAGAGGACAGTGGGAGTACCATTGATATTGAAGAAATTCAAGAGTCATCAGATAACGCAACCTTAGAAGAAACTAGCAACCAACAAGAGGAAGAAGTTCCTGTTGGTACGACTGGTATATCCTTACCTCTTAGGCGCTCTGGTAGAGTTAGCATGCCACCCGCGTTTTATGGTTTCCATATAACTACAGATAGGGACACATTTGTCAGTGATAGGATTGTTAGTTCTGTATGCCCAAGGATAATCATAAAATGATATTACTAATAATACATGATCCTATAGGGTCACACCAACAACAAGTTTGACACCAGATTGATCATTTGGAATGTTAAATTTGATTTAACATCAAATGATACTAAACTTGCAATTTAATTTTGTAGGTTATTATTATTTGAGGTAAATAATAATAACACCAAAATTAATGGTTGATTAATAATTCATATGTGATGAATTAATTAAGTATAACAATTAAATTGTTTAAGTTGTTAAATAATTTAATTGATTTATAAGTAAACCTTTTATTTAATTTAATTGATAAATTAAATGAAACATGTACATTATAATATATATATATATATATATATATATATATATATATATATATATATATATATGTATATATATATATATGTATATATTTATACAATCATAATGCATGTTTAAAAGGGTTTATATATATATATATATATATATATATATATATATATATATATATATATATATATATATATATATATATATATATATATATATATATATATATATATATATATATATATATATATATATATATATATATATATATATATATATATATTGATGGTTTAAATGTTACTCCATTAAACAAAATATGAAAGTTTTATTATTTATAAAACTTATTGGATAAATTTTATAAATAATAGAAAAGTGATATATTCCCCTTTTGACCAAGCATGGTCGGATCCTACCCTCTCCCAATGAGCATGTGTTTGAACATGGAAAGTAGAGTTAGATGCTTTGTGTCCCCAAGACATGGACATATAAAATAGAAGTGCTTTGTTTCATTTTACTAATGATTCTTCTCTCTTTTCTCTTCTCTTGGTCCGGCCATTTTGAGAGGATATCATCATCACTTTCATGTTCTTAAAATCAGCCAAGAACACCTTCTTACATCTAGCAAAAATCGTTTTTAAGCTCAAGTGTTAAAGGTGTTCATTTTGCAAGTTAACAAGACTAGCATCGAAGGTGTTTATACTTGTGGGTGGATCAACTATAGAGGGATTCTATCTTGGTTCCTAGCCATTCCAAGTCATCCAAAACAACCCAAGAACAAAGGTTATGATCTTGAACTGTATCTATGTTTGTTCTTCATCTTATCTCTACATGCTTGTAGCATGATCCTCTTGGAATGAAATTCGTGTTCATGATTTTATGCTTCCGTTGCAACTTCAAGTTTTGAAACTCATAACATGAACATGGATTTCCAACAATTGGTATCAGAGCCGATAGCTATATTGCATGTTTAGATAATAAGTTTATTTGGATAAACTTGGTTTTTGGAAGCCATGAATGTTCATCTTCTTGAATGCAATGTTCATGCATGGCTTCTTTGGCAACATGCATATATATATATATATATATATATATATATATATATATATATATATATATATATATATATATATATATATATAATCTATGATTTTATGTAACCAAATTATATTTATGTTGCATGCATTTGGTTACATAATTGTTGCCTTAGAAAAACAAAGTGTTGATTTTCTTATGATTTTATGTGATAAAATGGTGCATAAACAAGCCAAGGACCACGTGTTGCATGTTTTGTGTTTGAATTCGATTTGGTTGTAATCTATTCTTTTATTCAAATGGTTTGTAATAATAATTAGTTATTTCCTTCTTTTATTCATTTTGTAAGCATTGGAATAGTTGTATTCTTTTATATCTTTTATAAAATGTAACAAGAGAAGGAGATAAAGGCATAAGAAGCAACTACCAAATAGCAACATTTTTCCTGCCATGGCTGCCATTTTCGGACCTGTTAAGGAGGGTTTAGAAATTTATATATTAGTATTTTGATGCTATACTTGTTGGTAACTTTAATATCTAGCATATACAATAAGTGTTGGCAAGTATAAGCATCAATATGACCAAGGATGAAGTGAAGAAAGTTATCAAAACAACAAAAACCCTCCTGTTAGAGGCTGTTCCTGTCGCAAGTTTTGAGCATGCCAAAGAAAAATCACAAGCCCTTCCATGGGGTTAAGAAATTGTGGTTCAAGTGGCATTTGATGATATAAGAAGCTTGGCAAAATTGTAGCCAAATCGAAGATCATTTAGTTGAGTTTTTGTCACCCTTTTGTCCCTAGGTTTGGACTTGATATTTCATGTATGGCTCACATGAAATATCAAATTAGTTGGCTTGTGTTTATGCACCCATGCATGCATGTGATGATTGAATATTTTATGATTTCATGTTGTGGATGAAAATACGATTTTGCATGCTAGACAACCTAGATAATTAAACATAATCATCAAGGAGTTTGTAATTTTCAAAATTGACATTTAAAACATAAGATGTGATACAATTAGTTTTATTAAAATGGGTTTTGTTAAAAAACTTTAAAAGTCAAGATTTGAAAATGAATGAAACAAATAAAATGGAGATTTTATGAATTCTTACAAACTCCAACTCTAAATAATGATGGTAATTATTTAGGATTAAAATCGGTTCTAATGTATGTGATCAAAACTCAAACTTAATATTAGATATTAGTTCTAATCTTGACCACAAACAAAGAGTTAATAAAATGGAGATTTTATAATTAAGGAACCAATTAACAAAATAAGATTTTAATGGTACCATGTTCATTGGATGCATGCAATCTACATGATACCATATGTTTTTCAAAATTAGAATTGTAAAACATACAAATCCCTTTCGAAATACAAATCAATGCCGTCCCTCTTAAAGACACTCATGTATCACTTGTATATCCTTGTGGGATAAAGGTTACCTAACCATTTGGAGTTTTCTTGTAATACAAGAGGTAGCTTTGCAATATTGATGGGATAAAGGACACCTAACCATTAATAGTTGTCAAAACTACACGTCAGTTTAAGTGGGATGATTTGTTTGGAAATCTTTTGTGATAAAGGTCACCTAAGCATTAGAAATCCAAGGCATAGATGGGATCAAACATGCCAAACTTATAAATGTTATAATGGGATCTCATACATCTAGAAATTATATTTGGATATAATTGGTAAACCGTTACCTACCTTGTTGATTCAAATAGGCGGGATAAAGGATACCTAACCGCTTGTTCGTATTGCAACTTGGATTCTAGACCTTAATCAATTAAAGTTTATGAAACAAGAAAGGGTATTAATTATTAAGGACTTAATATCATAAATTGCTAAATTGAACCTTGTTAAAATTTTGTAGATGGCACCAAACGCAACAAACCCGGCTCCAAACAAAACTTCACTACGGTCTCTCCTTGAGGGAGAAAAACTCAACCACACCAACTTCTTGGATTGGTACCGTAGTGTGAGAATAGTTCTCAAACAAGAAAAGAAAGAATATGTTCTCAATGAACCACTTCCTGAAGAGCCCCCTGCCATTCCTAAGCCTGCACACGATGCATGGCTTAAAAAGATGGATGATTCCATTGATGCATCATGTCTTATGTTGGCTACCATGATTCCTGACCTTCAGAAGGACTTAGAGAATCATTCAGCCTATGACATGATCAATCAATTAAAGGAAATGTTCCAACAACTTGCAAGAACGGAAAGGTTCGAAACTGTTCGGGCTTTCCATGCTTGCAAGATGGAGGATGGTCAGACGGTCAGCTCTTATGTGCTCAAAATGAAGAGTCACATTGATCATTTGGCACGTCTTGGAGTTGTGATGCCTGAAGAGCTAGCAACGGATATGATCCTTAACTCCTTGACAAAGTCTTTTGATCCCTTTGTCATGAACTATAACATGAATGGTTTGAACAAGACTATCCCAGAATTGCATGGGATGCTAATTACCGCGGAGAAGAATTTGCCTAAGAAAACCACTCAAGTTCTCATGATCAAGGAAGGTGGTACAAAGAGGACTAGACCCGATCACCCCACAAACTCTAAGGGTAAAGGGAAGGCAAAGGTTGTCAAAGGGAAGGGCAAGAAAGTTGCCCAACCATCCCGACCACCCAAGAAGAAAGCAAAGGTAGCCAAAGAAGACGCGTGCTTCGAATGTGGCAAAGTTGGGCATTGGAAGAGAAGTTGCCCTACCTATCTTGCGGAGTTGAAGAAGAAGAAGGCCGGTGAGGGCACTTCAGGTATCTATGTGATAGACCTAGAGCTTTATAATTTATCTCCTAACACTTGGGTATTTGATACTGGTTGTGGAACTCACATTTGTAATATGTTGTAGGGGTTCAAAAGGAGTAGGCAACTGAAGGCAAACGAGGTAGTACTCCGGGTTGGAAACAGTGCAAGGGTTGCGGTGGATTCAATAGGAAGTTTTGATTTATTACTACCAAGTGGCATGTATTTGACATTGTTGAATGTTTATTATGTTCCTAGCTTGACTAGGAATATTATTTCGGTTGCTAAGTTGAGACAATGTGGTTTTAATCTTTGCTTTATGAATGATGACATTTGTGTTTACAAAAATAATGTATTCTATTTTGAGGCTAGGCCTTAAGGTAATGACCTTCAATCTACAAGTTTGTGATGCATTTGTTCTACTTGCAGTGCTGCTTATGTGACAACCAAAAATTTATTTACACGTATAAGATTGAATTTGGCGCGTAAACGTTTTATAGATGAGCAAAAAAATGTCAAATAAGGTGGAATTATGAAGAAATTAATTGTTAAGGGCTTTATTTAAGTCATGATACGATGACTATTGGATCATAATTTAACCTTAAGGACATAAGGGGAAAGTTTGAAATAAAGGACTAAAAGTGAAAAGTTTATTGCGCAAAGTTTGGAAATTATTATCTCAAAATCTAGAAAGATTTAAGCAAAAGTCATCAAGATGACTTCTGTAATATTTGACATAAAAAAGTATAGGAAAAAGATTCGGGTCATTTGGAGTTGTAACGAAGGAGATATGATGGAATTAAAATGGCCCAAAAGTGACAAAAATGACCAAATGGTCATTTTCAAGGGTTAATTGTGGAAACTCTATAAAGATTTCGACTTAATTCAGTAGAAAGAAGTTGTAGAGCTCATTCCCACCTTTCTAAAGGCATAAACTTTGTGAAATTTAGAAATCATACGCGAAAGTTATGATACGATGAAATCAGGAAAAAGTTAAAAACATAAGATGGAAAATATTTCTAAGGCACAAGGCTGAAGGGGCTTTTTTGTAATTTATCCGTTGACCAGTCAAAATCAGCTCTACCTAAAACTGGTACGCATTTTAGTGGGATGCGATTCTTGTGTGCGTCAAATAGAAAAGAAATCGGGAAAGGGGGAATCATTTTTTTTGTAGAGGACGCAAACACACACACACATGCGTGTGTGTGTGCAATCAGATTCAGTAGATCGAGAGAGGCAAGAGCTAGGTTGGGCTATGATTTTCGAGCAAGCATGAGCAAGAACCAGATGTGAAGGACGAGAAGCAGCGACAACGGCAGTCGTTTCTCGCCGGCGGCGACGGCTTAGGTGTGTGCGTGTTTGAGCGATTTCAACCCGAGAGGAACAGATTTTTTGGAAGAAATGTGGAGGTTGTTTGATAGAAAGTTTGAACATGGAAATTATGACTTTGGAAATGGTTGAAAAGATGATTAATGGATTGATTTTCCGATTTCGTCAAGTTTAATCATCAAATGGAACTTTAATTAAATTGATGATTGAATTATGTTGTTTCATATACATTAAAGTGTAAATCTTGGATCTTGTATGGTGTTCATTGGAATACAAGCCTTATGATAATAACGAATTATATCAAATCTACCATTAGAACGTATTATGGCAATTTCACAAGTTATTGAGATTTATAAACGTGATTTGGAGGTTTATCACATATGTTGTTTTTGGAATGGAAATGTGGATTCCAACTTTTTTTTGGGACAATTTCGATATGTACAAAAATAACACAAAATGAACCTAGAATTTAATCGGAATAACATTATGGAATGTTGAGATTATTTTAGTGTCAGGTTAACATAAAGTAACATGTTTTATAACGGTTTCTATTAATAGAAACTTTATTCGTTAAACTTTGCCAAAACGGCATAAACGAGTAAAATGAAAGATGTTTTGACATTTAACCATTTGGGATAAACTTATAAAGATTTGAAAATTTGAAAGTCACTGAAATAACCTTGTAGAGCCCGAAAATACCATTTTTTTTTTGTCAAAATGGGGCAAAGGGTAAAATTGTCCAAAATGGTTATGATGCTTTAGGAATCATACTTAACCATTAGTATGTTATTAGATAATGACTAGAAGTAGTCTAAGAATGAGTAGACAAATATTTTATGTTTAGTTGCGAAATAAATTCTAATTTTCTATTAAATTAATAGAGATTTTGAAGGACGTTTGGAAGCAACGAAGGACTAAGGTAATGTGGATTAGTGTAGCTAGACGTACCTAGCTACTAAAGTGAGTACATGTGGCTTTTTCCCACTATGGGGTACATGGAAAAGTATTTATAAATCCTTATGTGACATTCAAATATGAAATGAAATGCAAGTCTTTTGACTTATGTAATGTTTATGAAAGTTTTATATCTCGTTTATGAAAGAATGTTTTATGAAAGTAACTTTTGGCATCAAGCCATAATGATATGAAAAAATGTTTTGGCATCAAGCCTACAATGATTATGAAAGTATGTTTTAGCCTATTATGTTATTGAAAGTATGTTTTGGCATCAAGCCTATAATGATTACAAAAGTATGTTCTGGCATCAAGGCTACAATGATTACAAAAGTATGTTCTGGCATCAAGCCTACAATGATTACAAAAGTATGTTCTGACATCAATCCTACTCTGTTATTGAAAGATCGCTTCGGCTTTAAGCCTACTATTCTTATGAAAGATTTAAAATGTTAATGTTTATATTATTGTACATGCGTCTCATGGCATTATGATTTCTTGTACAAAAGAAGAGTGTTTTTACGCATGCATAGAGTGTGATTGCATGAGTCAGCGAGGTCCGGAAACATCCCCGTAACGGGACACCAAGACTCTACTGGGATGGTACCTCCCGTCGCGAAGTAGAAATCTCCTAAGATGCCATTATAGGAAGATTTGTTCTCCTATTTTGGTAAGCTCTTGGTCTTTATAGACCTTAAGATGCGGTATATAACCGTAAGCTATTCTCACGAAAGTGACTTGGTCTTTTAGACCTTAAGATGCGGGAAGGCTAACCCGTAAGCTGCATTTGTGTGAGAATCATGCATTGCATACTTGCACTTTGCATGACTTATGATTATTTGAAAAAGAAAAAGAAATTATTTCTATTCAAAAGTTTATTTGTATGAATCAACTTTTAAAAATGTTTTAGAAATAAAGAATAGCTTATATGAGTCGCTTTTGCAAAGAATTTTTGAAGTAGATGTCCTCTATATGACTTAGATTTTAAAGAAGCTTTTGGAAAATAAAGGTAATATTATATGACTTATTTTGCAAAGGATTTTGAAAAGAAATATGCCAAAAGTATGATATTGATTATAAAACATTTTCAACGATGTTTTGAGTCTAAAACCCATGTAGCTCACGAGACGTTTTCGTCTTACGTATATTTTTATGTCATGTATCCCAGGTATTAGATATGAGAGATAGAAGCAGGTAGATGATGAAGAGATTTGTATCTTAGATGGACCTAACCTGGTGATGTACTGGTTTGTAATCCTAACTTGCTTTCTATGGTTTAGTTTGGTATGAAGTTGTAACCCTAGTAGTTGTTCAAACATTTGTACAACTTAATTGTTTTTGTTGGGACCTAAATTTTAAGACATAACAAGATGTCATGAGAAAAGTTTTTAAAAGTTGACAATTTGTCACATAATGTTTTTAAAACATGACCGAATAACGTTTATGCGCTTTTAGCGCAATTGTGGTTTTAACGTTATTATGCTTTTTAAAAAAAATTATGAAAACTTTGGGGGGTTACAAGTTGGTATCAGAGCCATAGTTTGACCGAATTAGGTGTCGAGACTCGAACCTAGGCTTAAACTTTGTGAGTCTTAAGTGAGAATATGGACTTGAGATAAGACCATAAGCAAGAAAGTTAAGGCTATGATAAGATACATTATAAGATAGGCTGTTGAACCTAAGAACCTACGATACGTTGCAAAACTTATATGATGGTTAGACAGTTGAGCCTGAGATAATGTTGGACTGTTAGGGAAATATGTGTTTATTTTTTTCATAATTGTTTGCAGTTATGCAAGTATTTTCTTATGAGCAATAAGATTCCCTAATACATGTTAACAATATAATATATTGTTGTGAAGTATGTTATCTTGAATTAGTGGACCGTGAGACCTAGTGGTAATGCCAAAATCAAATATGTGTAGGTGGTTATGGTAATATGGGCCCGTATTATCATAATCATAGGATATGTATTTGAGATTGGTGGAATCATGAGAATCTGGTAAGGGATACAAGTAGAAAGTAGCAAAGAGAAGATAAAAAGTTCGAATAACATAGGATTGTTATACCTATATAATAAGATCAAGTATGCTCTAAATTATTAAAGATAATAGTGGGTATGTACCATGCAGTTGGGAAACTCGAAATTGATAAATATGATAATTGTTTTTCCTTGTATAGATTGCTTACCACTATAGGGTATGCTTATACTAATAAGATAATGTGAATAGAATATTTAAAGAAATATGATGCGTATGTATTACCTAAATGGGAGTTGCAGATCAGTTAGCCATAAATGTAGATAATGAATTGGATTTTGCTGATTGGAGACAAACCCTATGTATATAAGAGACAAGTAAGGAAGAAAGACCGAAAGTAGCAACCGGGAATGCCATTCAGGGTCTACCATTGGATTCAAGCATAACTATTAAAGGTTATGACTAAGTATATTGGTTAGAAAAAGATGGTAGAATGCCTAATCAAGGCAAATAACTCAATATAATGATGTAAGTCAAAGAGAGGAAATAAAAACAAAAGCAAGAAGTGGGAAGTTATTACTTCCAAACTCGAACGAGTACGTCGAATGAAAGAATTCGATGGATGAACGAATGACCAAGTCATAAGTATGGTTGACTTAACACGTAAGATGACAAGTGAAATACCCAAAGGAAGAAAGAAATGAAAATGGAAGGGTAGCGAAGGTACGAAATTTCAAGTACTATACTTATCATATCTTTGGTGTCTATATGAGCCTAAGCTATGTGTAAGGGTGCTGAAGATTTCACGCATTAAATTACTAAGTATGACATGACACATGTTTTAAGCGTAGTGTCAAAGTTTGGCAACCTAAAGTGTTGTGGTTGAGAAGATATAAGATCTAAGCAAGACAAGGACTACTACATGGTAGTAAGTTAGTTGCCATTTTAGTGTATAGAATTCGAAGTAGATTACCCAAGCTAGGGTACAAAGGGATTGCCATTTAAATGGGCTCGTGGGTATCACGACGCCATGATTGAGCATAAGTCGATGTTCAGGACGGTATTCCATGGACGACATGCTGAAATGAAGAGAGCGCATGGTGCTTAAGTGGACACGATTCGACATCGGAAGATAGTGACGCTTGGGCTATACTAAGTTATAATTGTGTATGTGTGATGATTCATGAAGCTTCTCGGTTGCTCCTAAGGGACTCTTCATTGCCAGAAGCTAGATTTAAGATGAAGTCGATGCATTAACAGGTCTAGTCGTTGAACGTGCGATATGTCTACCTAGTGATTAATGACAATAGATTGAGATGTAAGCTGTAAATTCACAACTTAAAGAAGAACATTGGAATTATGTTTGGATAAGTAAGATTATCATGATCGTTGTGCTAGATTTAGTAGTGAAGGATGATAATTAGGAAAGAAATTCATGGCCTGTTAGGAGGCTAGTATTACCTCACTCTGAGATGATTATTCACTATGGTGATATTTTGATTGGAAATTCAATCGATTCAAATGACATAGTAGACTTATGTCATCAAGTAGAGTTAGTTGAGAACTAAGGGAAACTGACATTTAATGGTGTCAAAATTTTATCAAGGGATAACAAACCGTAAGAATGAACAGATGGAATATAGGTTCCATCATGTAAAAATATTATAAAGAATTAGACCTTAAACGAAAATGCCCTTCATTTCTGTTTAAGGGGTAGATGGGAAGACCTAGGATGGTTGGTTTTATGAAGGGTCAAGTTGATCTATTTGTGCAAGTGCAAGACTAAAGACTTGACGAATGGAATGCAGCAGGAGATCGGGAGATGATGAAAATCATGATAGGATGCTTTGAAGTACATATGTCATCAAAGGGATGACGACGCAAAGGATTGGATCCTAATATGAAAGTATATCGTTGCACGAACCACGTAACCACGTGAGTATTACACGTTTAGGGGTCGAGCCGACCGTGATCATGGACTAGGAATTGATTGTCGGTGGTTGCTGAATCTAGAAGACTAAAATGTCCAAGTAAAGTTATCGAACATCTTGGATGCATCTAGAAGATGGAAGCGTGCTTGGGGATGTTGAAAGTCAAGTAGCTACAAATCCCTGAATTAGGAATGATGATTAAGAATTTTAAAGGCAATGATTGATGCAAGGGTCATGGATAGTAACTTGAACTACCGATATACGTGCAATGAAACTAAATAAATGATTCACTAATCATTTGTAGTAGCATTAATGCGGTAATGCAAGAAACGTAATGACCAATTGGAATGGTCAAAGAAAATTTGGAACTTAGTAAAAGTTCAAAGACTAAATGAGTGAATGATGAAAGCATGGAAACAGTAACTATACTAGGGTGTTATGATACTATGGCATGACTAATCTAATAGTCAAAGTTACTCATGATAAAAGAATTCAATGGAGAGAAAGACTCTTGGAGTCAAAGTCTGATGACAAACGGCTAAGTAGGAATGACAAAGTAGAATGCTACTTCAGGTACAAGTGGCAAAAAGGAAATGAATGGAGTACAAGTTGACTTTTGGGAAAAGTCAAACTTACTATGGCATATAAAGTAAAGAATCGCCAACGATTCTAGTAGAAGTATATTGTAATGATAATGAGTTAAGTAAATGAAACATGATAAGTGAAAAAAAAAAGAAATAATGTCAAAGGAATGACTACCATAAGAGCTTCACAAAGCAATGAGTAATAGATGTTATACCCATGATATTTACTTAGTAATAAATTCTAATACATGTTGGATTATGCAGTTAAAAGTTAAGCCATTATCATATTAGTGATTCCGAGGATGGAATCCGTTTAAGGGGTAGATAATTGTGACAACCAAAAATTTATTTACACGTATAAGATTGAATTTGGCGCTTAAACGTTTTATGGATGAGCAAAAAAAGGTCAAATAAGGTGGAATTATGAAGAAATTAATTGTTAAGGCCTTTATTTAAGTCATGATACGATGACTATTCGATCATAATTTAACCTTAAGGACATAAGGGCAAAGTTTGAAATAAATGACTAAAAGTGAAAAGTTTATTGCGCAAAGTTTGGAAATTGTTATCTCAAAATCTAGAAAGATTTGGACAAAAGTCATCAAGATGACTTTTGTAATATTTTGAGATAAAAAAAGTATAGGAAAAAGATTCGGGTCATTTGGAGTTGTAACGAAGGAGATATAATGGAATTAAAATGGCCCAAAAGTGACAAAAACGACCAAATGGTCATTTTCAAGGGTTAATACCGGAAAATATATAAAGATTTGGACTTAACTCAGTAGAAAGAAGATGTAGAGCTCATTCCCACCTTTCTAAAGGCATAAAGTTTGTGAAATTTAGAAATCATACGAGAAGGTTATGATACGATGAAATCAGGAAAAAGTTAAGAAACATAAGATGGAAAATATTTCTAAGGCAAAAGGCTGAAGGACATTTTTGTAATTTATCTGTTGACCAGTCAAAATCAGCTCTCCCTAAACCTGGTACGCATTTCAGTGGGATGCGATTCTTGTATGCGTCAAATAGAAAAGAAATCGAGAAGGGGGAATCGTTTTTTTGTAGAGGACGCGAACACACACACACACATGTGTGTGTGCACTCAGATTCAGTAGATCGAGAGTGGCAAGAGCTAGGTTGGGCTGTTATTTTCGAGCAAGCATGAGCGAGAACCAGATGCGAAGGACCAGAAGCAGCGACAGCGGCAGTCGTTTCTCATCGGTGGCGGCGGCAACTTAGGTGTGTGCGTGTTTGAGCGATTTCAACCCGAGAGAAACAGATTTTTGGGAAGAAATCGAGTGCAATGGAGGAAAGGTTGCAGTGATTTGTTGCTGCTGCTCAAACTAGAAAAGGGACCGCCGATCTTGGCGACTGTCGGCGTCGTGTCTCGATGCCGGAGTGACAGTGGAGGTCGCCGGCAAAGTTAGGGTCGGGGGTTAACTGCTTGGGTCCGAATTTGGATGATTTCAGCTTCTATTTCCATGATTTCTTGCTGGTGGACAGATTTGAAAAGGTAAATTACATGCCCTAGTAATCTAATTTCCAAGAACAAAATAATTGCTCGGGATCGTTCTTGCATGTTACTGATTTTCAGATTTCATGAACCTTGCTAAAATTTTCCTTGAAAAATCAACTATGTGTGAAGAACATTTCATATTGGTGGTTAACTTCTTTGTTATGATGGAACATTGATAATTATGATTGAACTTTGGAACATAGAATCAACAAGAGATTATATTGAATTGGTACTTAACATGGATTATGCAAGAAGAAATGAAGACTTGGGCTAAATAAAAGTGTTTTGGTGCTAGAAATGTGGAGGCTGTTTGATAGAAAGTTTGAACATGGAAATTATGACTTTGGAAATGGTTGAAAAGATGATTAATGGATTGATTTTCTGTTTTGGTCAAGTTTAATCATCAAATGGAACTTTAATTAAATTGATAAACTTATAAAGATATGAAAATTTGAAAGTCACCGAAATAACCTTGTAGAGCCCGAAAATACCATTTTTTGTCAAAATGGGGCAGAGGGTAAAATTGTCCAAAATGGTTATAATGCTTTAGGAATCATACTTAACCATTAGTATGTTATTAGATAATGACTAGAAGTAGTCTAAGAATGAGTAGACAAATATTTTATGTTTAGTTGCGAAATAAATTCTAATTTTTTATTAAATTAATAGAGATTTGAAGGACGTTTGGAAGCAACGAAGGACTAACGTAATGTGGATTAGACGTACCTAGCTACTAAGGTGAGTACATGTAGCTTTTTCCCACTATGGGGTACATGCCAAAGTATTTATAAATCCTTATGTGACATTCAAATATGAAATGAAATGCAAGTCTTTTTGACTTATGTCATGTTTATGAAAGTTTTATATCTCGTTTATGAAAGAATGTTTTATGAAAGTAAGTTTTGGCATCAAGCCATAATGATTTGAAAGAATGTTTTGGCATCAAGCCTAGAATGATTACAAAAGTATGTTCTGGCATCAAGCCTACAATGATTACAAAAGTATGTTCTAACATCAAGCGTACTCTGTTATTGAAATATCGCTTCGGCTTTAAGCCTACTATGCTTATGAAAGATTTAAATTGTTAATGTTTATATTATTATACATGCGTCTCATGGCATTATGATTTCTTGTACAAGAGAAGAGTGTTTTTATGCATGCATAGAGTGTGATTGCATGAGTCAGCGAGGTCCAGACACGTCCCCATAACGGAACACCAAGACTCTATTGGGATGGTACCTCCTGTCGCGAAGTAGAAGTCTCCTAAGATGCCATTAAAGGAAGATTTGTTCTCCTATTTTGGTAAGTTCTTGGTCTTTATAGACCTTAAGATGCGGTATATAACCTTATGCTATTGTCACGAAAGTGACTTGGTCTTTTAGACCTTAAGATGCGGGAAGGCTAACCTGTAAGCTGCATTTGTGTGAGAATCATGCATTGCATACTTGCAGTTTGCATGACTTATGATTATTTGAAAAAGAAAAAGAAATTATTTCTATTCAAAAGTGTATTTGTATGAATCAACTTTTAAAGATGTTTTGGAAATAAAGAATAGATTATATGAGTCGTTTTTGCAAAGAATTTTGGAAGTAGATGTCATCTATATGACTTATATTTTAAAGAAGCATTTGGAAAATAAAGGTCATATTATATGACTTATTTTGCAAAGGATTTTGAAAAGAAATATGCCAAAAATATGATATTGATTATACAACATTTTCAACGATGTTTTGAGTCTAAAACCCATGTAGCTCACAAGATGTTTTCGTCTTAAGTATATTTTTATGCCATGTATCCCAGGTTTTAGATATGAGAGATAGAAGCAGGTAGATGATGAAGAGATTTGTATCTTAGATGGAGCTAACCTTGGTGATGTACTGGTTTGTAATCCTAACTTGCTTTCTATGGTTTAGTTTGGTATGAAGTTGTAACCCAGTAGTTTTTCAAACATTTGTACAACTTAATTGTTTTTGTTGGGACGAAATTTTAAGACATGACACGATGTCATGAGAAAAGTTTTTAAAAGTTGAGAATTTGTCACATAATGTTTTTAAAACATGACTGAATAACGTTTATGCGCTTTTAGCGCTATTGTGGTTTTAACGTTATTATGCTTTTTTTAAAAAAAATTATGAAAACTTTGGGGGGTTACATCTTACAACAAACATTTTAATAATATGTTAGACTCCTGAAATTCAAATAACATATCCACATATTATAATGACTTTAAATAAAATTAACAAAACCTTTTCCGATTCAAACCTTTATTTCATTAGTAGATGATAAAAAAACTGGAATTTATACCTTGAAAAAAAAAAAGAAACACCAAACACCCAAAAGAAACTGACTGAGGCAATATGTCAAACACCTTATATTCAAGACTTTTAGGCCTGTTAAATGTTAAAAACACTAAAAAATGGTGAGCATATAAAACCATGATTGTTGCAACGATGTGAGGCCGTGGTGGTGTTCGTTTTTCAGATGATTATTTCATTGTTGTTGGAGGCTGAACTATATCCTTGGAAGGATGTGAGATCGTGTTCCATAGTGGTCTGTTATGAAGAAAAGGTGGGTTAGGGTTAGCTCGTGGTCAGTTGACGCATCTGATCTCCACATAGAGAAAGTAGACTAACTTCGAAATGGTGTCAAATCTTCCACAGTAACGAGGATGATTGGTGGCTTTTTGAGGGTTTTTGGTTTTTGAGGGTTTTTGGGGAATAAGGCGAGTGGTGCCGGAGGAGATGATACATGTTAGGGTTTTTCAGGGTTTTTGGTGATATTGATTACAGGGATTACATCGACGACAGGAACATATGGAGAAGATGCTGGTATTTTGCGAGCAGAGGAAATGTTACAGGGAGCGGATTTGGGATTGAGAGAGTTTTGAGTGTACGAATTCAAAAAATTTTGAATTAGGAATTGTATGGGGTCAGTCTTTATATACGATCCTTCATATCCAATATCTTAATTTCAAATTCACCCTCCTTTTCGTTCCAAATTCAGTTTCACAATTGGCCGCAGTTGGCTAGGGAGTAGACCTTTGTTTCTTCCAATTTATTTCAAAGTTGAATCGCCCGCTCAATTGTGATTGTGCATTAAGAGGTTGTACCTCTTAATTTTAAGACATTGGTGCAATAAAAACTTGTACATGTTATATATGTATTATAGTATGTCTGTGTCTATATATATATATGTGTATATATATATATATATATATATATATATATATATATATATATATATATATATATATATATATATATATATATATATATATATATGATCCCTAGTCAAGTTCTTGTGTTGACTAAAGTTTTCTTCATTGATTAATCCTTGAATATCTTTAGAATTACTCATACTCCCATTGGTTTCTTAGGATATGAGCTCTTTCCAAAGAAGGACTCTTCATTCGAGATACAAACATTTGATCTCGAGTGACTTGTAAAATAAGTATCCTAGGAACTTGTGGGATCACCAATGAAACCACACTATCCTGATTTGGTTTAAGTTGGTTATAAGGTTTGGATGAACACTACATTACCCCAGACTTTTACATTTCAGACGATGTCTATGAAACCTACTCAGTCTAAGATGTTGTTTTAAGTTATTTGTGGTTGTTAAGGTAAAATTGATTGGAATATCTAATCTTTTGGAAACTAATTGGAAGTGTATCCGGATACATCAAGGATAGGACCATTTCAAATAATGTTCGACTTCTCCTTTAAGACACACTAAAACACTATAGTGTTCTTTGGAAGGAGATGACTGTGAAATGTTTTTAAAAGTTCCTAAGATGTTCATGTAACTCATTTACTCAGATTAACTTTGTTAATTTTTATACTTCACTTTGAAACCTTTGAACAATTCAAAGTTTTCTAACTACTGTTTATTCAAATAAACAAGGCTATATTTGCTAAACCGATTGGCAAATATTGTGAAGTATAACTAATTGTGTCCATTGGTGGATCTGGGCAGTTCACAGGAACCGGTGTGGATATTGCCCTATAATCTTGATTTCTTTCACATCTCTATGTGAATTATGACTTGGTTAATTTGATCAAGATTTGCATTCATCATATGACTCTAAGTCAATTGATTCCAAAATCATGTCCATTGGATTTTTGGGTGATGCAATTTTTTTAATCTAATTTAATTAAGAGTTGCATTCATTATATGACTCTAAGTCAAATGATTCCAAAGTCCTGTCCACTTGGATCTTTGGTTGATGCAATTCTTTTAAATCTAGTTCAAATAATCATATAAACACAATTATATATATATATATATATATATATATATATATATATATATATATATATATATATATATATATATATATATATATATATATATATATATATACTAGCGGCATACCCGCACGATGCAGTGGCAGAGAATAGTTCATTTCGGCATTCAGGATCACGACAGCGGTTAGTTTCTTTTCGAGTTTAGTTTTTTCAGAGTTATTATATTCAAATAACATGCAGTGCATTCAAAAACAAAATTTTTCAGAAAATAAAAATATACTGTAGGTTTGAAGAATAAAATACAATGCTGAATATGTATAAAATATTTATCTATACAATAATAAACACAATGTACACATTTGTTTATACGCACGATGAATATGCAAATAGTCCAATGATTAAGTTCCTCTTTTGTTTTACCATGGAATGTATCTAGAAATCCCATCCCTCTTCTTCGTTCCTTCACCATCATTATTTCTATTTAAAGCAGAACCATATTCAAGTCCTGACTTTTCAAAATTAGATATGAATGGCAAGAGAAGTTTACATCATTTCCTTGTGAACGAATAGTTGTTCTTGATCCTTTGCCTAAATTAATTTCTTATTCTCTAATATATTGTAATCATTAAAAACCACAAAATATATCCGAAAAATAATTTTTTTGCTAACAAAAATCAGAGACCAAAATTCATCAAACAATAGTTCTTAATCTTCTGGAATGATGGTCGATTTAGGGAAAAAAATTAAGGATTCAAAACATCTGGCGGCGAACCCTAGCTGGATGAGAAAATGACAGAATATGATGTTGATGTATGGATCTGCGCTAACCATATCTAAAACCAAAATTATAGGAAAATTGAATATGGGAAAAAAAACAAAAATACAAAACAAACACCAAACTGTAACCTTATCTCAAGAACAAATACGAATCTTAAAAACGAACGACAAATCGCAAGCTTTGCTCATGAACAAAGGTAATAAATAAAAAACTAAACTAAACATTGAACAACCCAAAATGCACTTTCTATTACACACCTCCCACGTACGGGAAAATGGAAATACAAAACCATGGAACATGAAAAAGTGCAGCTCCAAAGAACAAACACAACTAAAATAATGCAATGACTCTAAATCATATAGACCAAATTTGAAAGTGCAGCTATACACATAAACTACCAGTAGCGAAGATGCAAGGGTGGCACCCAACATTGTAAACTCTCTTTTAACAAAATGAAATGACCTTCAATCTACAAGTTTGTGATGCATTTGTTCTACTTTCAGTCCTGCTTACAACAAACATTTTAATAATACGTTAGACTCCTCAAATTCAAATAATGTATCCACATATTATAATGACTTTAAATAAAATTAACAAAACCTTTTCCGATTTAAACCTTTATTTCATTAGTAGATGATAAACAAAAAAAAAAAACTGGAATTTATACCTAGAAAATAAAATAAAAAAGTAACACCAAACACCCAAAAGAAACTCACTGAGGCAATATATCAAACACATTATATGCAAGACTTTTAGGCCTGTTAAATGT
Source organism: Cichorium intybus (assembly GCA_023525715.1). NCBI lineage: Eukaryota > Viridiplantae > Streptophyta > Magnoliopsida > Asterales > Asteraceae > Cichorium > Cichorium intybus. The sequence goes on from CM042010.1 coordinate 75,707,153, forward strand.
TAAAAAAACACTCAAAAATGGTGAGCATTTAAAGCCATGATTGTTGCAACGATGTGAGGCCATGGTGGTGTTCGTCTATCACATGATTGTTGCATTGCTGTTGAGGCTGAACTATAACCTTGGAAGGATGTGAGATCGTGTTCCATGGTGGTCTGTTATGAGGAAAAGGTGGATTAGGGTTAGATCGTTGTCAATTGACGCATCTGATTCCACATAGAGAAAGTAGACTAACTTTGTAATGGTGTCAAATCTTCCATAGTAACGAATATGATTGGTGGCTTTTTGAGGGTTTTTAGGGAATAAGGCAAGTGGTGGCAGAGGAGATGATGACTGATAGGGTTTTTCAGGGTCGATGTGGAAGGTAGCATCATTGGTGGTATTGATTACAGGGATTACATCAACCACAGGAACATATGGAGAAGATGATGGTATTTTGCGAGGAGAGGAAATGTTAGTACGAGTGGATTTGGGATCGAGAGAGTTTTGAGTGCAAGAATTCAAAAAATTTTGAATTGTGAATTGTAAAGGAGCGGTCTTTATATACGATCCTTCATATCCAATATCTAAATTACAAATTCACCCTCCTTTTTGTTCCAAATTCAATTTTACATCTGGCCACAGCGGGCTAGGGAGTAGACATTTGTTTCTTCCAATTTCTTTCAAACTTGAATCGCCCGCTCAATTTGGATTGTGCATTAAGAGGTTGTACCTCTTAATTTTAAGACATTGGTGCAATAAAAACTTATACATGTTATATATGTATTATAGTATACTAGCCGCGTACCCGCGCAATGCGGCGGCGGAGAATAGTTTCTTTTTGGCGATTAATTACTATCGGTGGCGAACATTAGTTTCATTTCGACGAATAATTTTCGTTATGCAAATATAAGTACGTTTTTGTTTCTAGCGGCGAAACGTATCTGTTATGTTGTAAACCGGAACCGTCTCGAAAACGATTAAGCAATTCGGTTTCGATTCTATGAATTTTATTTTTCTGGTTTCGGTTCGGTTTTTTTCGATCATGTTCAAGAATTGATCTTGTCATAAATGAGTAAAATAATATTTGGAACCACAATTAGTTAACCCCGCGATGCGGCGGGCTGCAATTAGTTTTCCGCAATTACTTGTTTTTTAGTGATTAGTATCTTTCGACAGACGACGAATCGTTAATTTCGATGAATAGCGTTCTTTCTATGTTTAACATGTGTCCAATTTAGATCACCAACTCTTTAATATGTGTCCAATTTAGAGCACAAACTCTTTAATAAAATTGAAAATGACATGTTTTATATAAATAACTAGGCGTATCCCCACGCATTGCGCAGGAATAAAAATATTTGATAAAAAATATTGACATATTATATAAGAATCTGAAAACATTAGATCTATTATAAATACGTAGGTTTAGTTATAAATATCTCATCACAATATATATATCATGTATCAATTATAAAATTTTCATCACAAAACCCAAACATAATATCAAAATCATATATTTAATATAATTATAATGTTATTAACATGTTAATTTAACTAACATCAATGAAACATCCAATAGTAATTATGTATTACATATGGATAGTGTAATTAAAACATAAGAAAATGTCTTAACATGAATTAGCTTAACATCTAAAATAAAATAGAAATAAACATAGTAATAATATTACAAATGTTACCATTGAGAAAGAATTGTATTATTATGAAAATTTTTCTTCATTAGTTTCATCAAAGGTAATGAATAACAACTTTTGCATATTTTATTATTTAATTACATTCGAATCATTACATTTCATTGTTTACCTTATCTATTATAAAAACTAACAATATACTTTGACTTGTAAACAATTTCACAAAATCAAACTTAAAGACTTTCTTTAAACATAACTAACTCTCATTGATAATTAAAGAATAAAGAATCACTTTTCTCTCTTGAATAATATCGTAGTATGAATTTTATGAATTTGATATACATATAACATTATGCAAAAGATAGTTCTCTATATTTCTCTTTTTCATCCGATGAACACATAAATACCTAGAAAAAAAAAGAAATATTAAGGTAAGTTAGTAAATAATGAAACTAAACCACGAAATCTCAATGGATGTTAGCAAAATATATAAATGTGTTTCAAGTCTTATTTTCCTTCATCTTATTCTTTAAGCCAAGCAAATTAATTTATCTCAATAAACTATATATACATTTATATTAACCATAATCAACTATTAAATATCATAAGTTAGAAAAACTCTTATGTTGTAGTAATTAATTAGGTGAGAATTGAAAGGTTTTTATTTATGATTAACCAATATGAATTACTAACCAGTTAATTAGATTAAGTTGAAGAGTTTTGTAGTTTCAAAAAAACATGGTTCAAGATAGATGACATATCTTGAACCACATTGAATTGTAAGGTATTTATTATAATAATTATAAAGATTATAATGATAAATATAAAAATAAAGAAAGATAACTATTTAATCACTTATAATTAATTTAATTAAATAAAAGTTTCAAAATTAATATATAAGATATAATTATTTTTATCAAACCATATGCTTTTATTTCTATATACTACTTAAAAGTCAAAAAGTTTAATCAATATAATATATTTCAATTAAAAACATTTCATTAAGTGCTTAATTGATTAATTTAAAAAACTTAAAACCTATTCAACTACCATCATTTGATACTCATAAATTATAACATCTTAAATAGACTACTTAATATTATTAGTATGCAAGCCAAAAACTCTTGAATGATTGTAATTAATTAGTTGAAAGTTGAAGGGTTTTGGAAGTTTCAAATAAATATGGTGCACGTATGATTCATATCTTCAACCATATACCTTTAAACACCTCTGTTATATCATTTATAATGATGATAATGATAATGATAATGATGATGATAATGATAACGATGATAGATGATAGATGATTTTGGTCATTTATTTTAGATAACATTTTATAACGAATTTGATGCATAAAATTACTATAATTATATTTATATCATGTTTTATAAAGTTTTATTATTATTTTTATTATACTTTTATTAAGTTTTAGATTAGTAGTTTTTTCTATTATATTATTACTATGCTTTAAATTAGTAGTTTTTTTTTTGCTCAACAATCTTATCCATGCTACATCATTTAATCTAAAAACATCAACCAAACATCATAAAAAATAAATATAAGATTAATGTTAAAAATGTAACAATGATCACAACGAAAACAAATAAATTCATAACTGAAGAACGATCAAAAAAGCTAATAATTATTTGACCATCATCTTGGCAAATCAAGTCAATAGATAATCTATTGATAGTAACATCATTCTTCATTCAAATAAACCAACATGTTGATTTCAAAAACTTAAAAATTCAACTCATTATATTAAGGACCAAGAGAGATGAAATAGAGATCATATATTTTTCTTCATATTCATTGTCAAACTAATAAGAAATACAATCCATCGTTATTTAAATCTCGAAAATAAAAATCTAAAAAAGCGATAATAATAACAATTTTAACTAAAAGTCAAACAATATAATATAATCATCTATTTTAAGTTAAGTGTATATGAACAATCCAACATTAAAAATATAGTATAACACATTGACATGAACTATGTTAGAATCTAATACAAACAAATAAAATGTATTAACAATAATACATAATGTCACAACTTTAATATTATTTTCCTTGCCAAATAATGCTAATCTGAAAAGCATAAAAGATGTTTGTTTGCTAAAGTATTAAGATGTTTTGTAGCTAAAGCTTTTTTACTTGTATTTATGTGACGATTTTTTACCTTTTCAATGTTTAATTTTTTTACATGACAATAATGTCAACTTTTATATCATTTTTCCTATTAAATAATATTAATCTTAAAAATTTCTACAAAACCAAACCATTAAATACTTCATTAAACAACATAAGCCCAATTATTCAAACATTATAAAACATTTTTTGATGAATATGGATTAGAAAACATTATATATATATATATATATATATATATATATATATATATATATATATATATATATATATATATATATATATATATATATATATATATATATATATATATATATATATATATATATATATTACATACTTTGTGGATCAACAATAGATTATCGAGGCATTGAAAATCACTAATTACAAAGAATAATCAATTATACTAAATGTATTATATATCTTTCTAACGTTATGTTGAGGTAGAACCAATATGCACTTTATCTCTTCACGTTTCTTCTTTCTAATACAATATTAACATATGTACCTCCAAAGTATGTGTTAGCAACCATGTCATTTCTTTCTTGCCTCTTGCCTCTTGCCTCTTGCCTCATGACTTATGATTTGTTTTAGTTTCTTCATGTTTCTCCTTTGTAATACAATATGAAAATTTGAAATTTCAAAGTGGGTGTGCTCTCAAGTCAATTTTTCTTCCATCATATTCTCCAAGATAGAATCAAATTTATATGTGAACTATATATGACTCTTAGATTAATTATGTGTAATAAGTAACAATTAAGTATCATAGGTTTGTTGTACATGTTTAATTATATGAAAGTGAAAAGCTTTGTAAGTTTCAAATGAATATGGTGCAAGAATGAGACATATCTTGAACCATATTCATAATGGCCTCTATTATAACAGTTATATAGTAAAGAATAATCAATTATACTAAATGTATTATATATCTTTCTAACGTTATGTTGAGGTAGAACCAATATGCACTTTATCTCTTCACGTTTCTTCTTTCTAATACAATATTAACATATGTACCTCCAAAGTATGTGTTAGCAACCATGTCATTTCTTTCTTGCCTCTTGCCTTTTGCCTCTTGCCTCATGACTTATGATTTGTTTTAGTTTCTTCATGTTTCTCCTTTGTAATACAATATGAAAATTTGAAATTTCAAAGTGGGTGTGCTCTCAAGTCAATTTTTCTTCCATCATATTCTCCAAGATAGAATCAAATTTATATGTGAACTATATATGACTCTTAGATTAATTAGGTGTAATACGTAACAATTAAGTATCATAGGTTAAAAGACTCTTTAGTTGTACATGTTTAATTATATGAAAGTGAAAAGCTTTGTAAGTTTCAAATGAATATGGTGCAAGAATGAGACATATCTTGAACCATATTCATAATGGCCTCTATTATAAGAGTTATATAGATATAGATATATATATATATATATATATATATATATATATATATATATATATATATATATATATATATATATATATATATATATATATATATATATAGATATATTGTATGTGATTTAAAATCCATATTATTAAAAGAAAGCATTCATATTATTTTGAAAGCACTTTCAACTCATTTATTAAATGTTTTATTTTTAGTTAAGTTATAAAAATTTACCCATGTGGCGTCTTAGAAGTAAACAAAAGAAAAAAGACAAATCAATAATTCTAAGTGGATGAGTCTAGATCATTTTTTATAGGATAAATTTTGTTACCTAAACTAAATGTGCAAAATGTAACGCAAGTCGGACCACATGGGCACATGGTTACACCATGCAAAATCATTTGGCATTCCATCTTCACATTTATTAAAAAGACTAAATAGATGGCATACAATAGGTATTAAAGACAACTTTAATTAATTATCTTCTTACATAGTTTGTATATTGATGACTATAAGATTCAGACCGATCATCTTCACATTTCCTAAGGTAACTGGTAAAAGTCTAAAAATGTCATGAAAATTTTAAATTAGGGATGAAATGGTATAGATATAAGTCTATACAATATCCAAAAACGTTGATATAGAATGGACTAAAAGTGCAATTTGGTAATAACAAAAAATTTATCATTATTAGTTGTTGCAATACTCCGAATAGTAGAAAAGAAATTAAAATCAAAGTTAAATACTAATGAATATGAAATCATATAAAGTAAAGTTAAATGCATACCACTATCATCCGCCTTCCATTTGAAATCATATAAAGTAAAGTTAAATACTAATGAATATTCACTTTAATCGATATGTCTTCTTCTTTAACATAGATTGGAGAGAGAAGCCAACAAACACATATATATGATGAGTTGGTGTAGACGCATGCTACTAACAAATAAAAAAACAAGTTAGGTTTTTCTTTTTTTTTTTTGAAATTCCATACCTGCAAACCAACTTTTTTTTCGTCTGCACTCTCATGCGGCATGTGAACATTAATGATGTAAAGAATTTATAAATTATAGGGTCAAGTTTGTAATTTACGTCTTAATATATATACATATTTTACATATTAACCTAAACCTAAAACAATTTGTTGTTACCCCTTTACTACGCCTCCCACATTCGATCTGTGATTGCCGATTCTGAAGCGTCGCCTTCGTCAATCCCCATACCGTCAAACATCTGAAGCCTGTCGATCGATTCGGCTAGTTCCTCCTTAGACACGCACACATTCAATCTGAAGCATGTCGATCCTTTGCTCTCGATCATGTCGATCCGCCTCCATTCCTTTGCAGATCCTTTCGATCCGGTTGTATACATCGAAATGAATTAACCATCTCCCATTGGAATTGCCGCCGCTGATGATCCGGATCTGTTGCTACCATCGGTGAGTTGGTTGGTCTGCTCGTACTTTCAACCGCAGATCCGCCTTTGATTTCGTCGCTTTACTTCCTTGGATAAACCCTCTTTCACCAACTTATTGAAGCCTCTGATGAATGCTTCAACTCTAACATCCTCGTCTTTTGCTCGTACTTTCAACCGCAGATCCCCCGTCGTCTGCAAATCTTCAGTAAATCAAGGTCTCTTTCTTTAAACTTTCAGTTCTCTGTAAGAATGCATGTCATTAGAATTTTTTAGTTCGATCTTGGTTCTGATTGTCAATTTCTTAAATTCCGATCGGTTATATTCTTGGATCTGATTGTCAATTTATTAAATTTCAATATTTGGATATTTGGATCTGATTGTCAACGTGCAATTTGTTAAATTTTGATCTTTGGATCTGATTGTCAATTTCTTAAATTTCGATCTTTCTATCTGTTTTTGTTTCTATTTATCTGAATAAATTTGTTAACAAACTGAAATACAGACAACGATTTCTAACAGTTTTTGTTTCTATTTATTTGAATAAATTTGTTGGATCTGATTTTGCATGACTTGATAGATATTGATTTATAATCTTTGAATCATCATTCAAAAAGTATATGGATGAACAAATGTATCATTGTACTTGTAATTGTGAGTTACATGCTTTAAAGGTTATCTTCAGTTGACAAATGTAACAAATATATTTTTGTATCTAAAAATACAGGTTAATACATGGGAGTTGGCAGGTAACAAATAGTCTGGCAACTATCTATTTTGGGCTTATTGCAAGCAATAACAGGACACTTTGAGTTATTCTACGTACATTTGTTTTGTTTTTTAGATACTCTTTTTAAAAAGTGGATGAAGAAGAGAATCACGCCAACTTGGATTGTTTGTGTGCATCATGAAGCACCTTGTGGTGTTGTAGAGAAACATGGTTGATTCAACAAGAAGGTGCAGGAGAGATCTTTGTCTGCAATTAGGATTTTTAATAAATCATACCTGTGTTGCGTCTGTTTTGAAATTGCTGATCAAAATGCTTAGAATATTTAGATCTAAAAAGATAACATCTAAAACAGATAAGAAATAACATTTATTTAGATCAAAAAAATAAAAGATAAAAAACAGATGAAACATAATTTATATTGTGTGACCTATACATCCACTGCTGAGATTTTTTATGTTTCTCTAGATCTGCTATTCATATGCTTCCATATGTTGATTCAAACTATCAAACACCAGAAGCAGCAAAAACAATTAATTTCTTCAAAATACCTGCAATTACAAACTGTTCCGTGGAAGCCCTGCAAACAAAGAGATATATTTAAATAATTGTGTGTATGTGCAGAAATTAATTTGAGTTTGCTGAATTGTGTATGTGCAGAAATTGATGAGTTTGCAGAAAGAAATTAGGATGAACAATCAGATGAAGAATGAAAAGATAGGGCAAAGAATTGTGTATGAGGCTTCAATATTTTATAGTATAATTTTTCGATCTTTTGGAGGGAGTTTATGTTTTGAATTTGTGATCCATGTGAAATTTTCATAGACATTCTCAGCCTTTGATTAAATTGTAGACATCTATGGTCCAAATTTTTTTGGATTAAGTATTTAAATTAAATAGAAGGAAAGACTGGTATGCATTATAGATTTGTACTGTCTTAAAAATTAGGACTTTGTGCTTTAAAGTGTTGTAAATTATATATGCTTTATATAGTATTATATATATATATATATATATATATATATATATATATATATATATATATATATATATATATATATATATATATATATATATATATATATATATATATATATCCAATACACTTTTGGGTGTATCAACATTCAAATTATTACTATTTATGCAATCAACACATTCATACAACATTGTAAGGATAATATAAAACAACCATGCTTTTACAAAAGAAAAATACAATATTTTTTATTAAATTTGAAATAAATATCCTTAAACAATGTAAAAAATGAAAAAAATGTCATATGCAACCACTAGCTAATAACATAATCAAATATCTAAATAAACATCAAAACTGCAGGAGCCCGTAATCCTGATCCTGTAACAACGACATTGCTCTCACGATGCAAATGAGCTCCTATGCATCATTGTCTCGCATCCTACTAAGTCCCTGCATACAGTGCAAATGTGATAAACACATCCTGTATTAAGAAATTAAGGATCAGAAGTTTTTGAGTTTTAGATATACCTGAGTTGCCAAACGGTTTCGCTTTAGAGCATCTTTCAATCTTTCTGTAACTATATCCCACCTTGTGAATTCCCAGTTTGAGACACCTCAGAGTTGCCCCAACAGTTGCCCTGGACCGTTTCTTGATATGTCTCATGACCGGACTCAATCCCGATATAGTTGGATCAGTGGAACTATGTATCTCTATGAACGACTCATACAGAGTCAACATCGAATGCATCTCCATGATACTATTATCCTAGTTCCCCTTTCTGTACATCTGGATGAACAGATCATACTGGCTGGTCAGCGAGTCGAGAATGATGTTAGCACTTAGATATGTCTCATGACCGGACTCAATCCCGATATAGTTTGATCAGTGGAATTATGTATCTCTATGAATGACTCATACAGAGTCAACATCGAATGCATCTCCATGATAGACTTGTCCTGGTTCCCCTTTCTATACATCTGGATGAACAGATCATACTGGCTGGTCAGCGAGTCAAGAATGATGTTAGCGCTCAACTTTGGATCAATAGGGTGACCAAGTCTGCACATCTCGCTAATGTATCCCTGGATCTTGAGAACATGCGAACCGATGCTACTACCCTCTTTTAGCTTGCATCCTTCAAATTCTTTGAATATCCTACTTCGTTCTTGCTCAACCAATTCTCGGAACCATTCCTCAACCAGACATGCTAACCCGTGAGGACCCAGAAACTCGAAATCCCTGGGGATCTTGGGAACAATGTTCAACAGCATAAGGTAACGAACATCTTCAGACTCGTCAATGAGGAAGTCGTGCTTAATCTCTTCTTCCTTTGAAAGGGTATGCGGTGGTATAATAAGGAGAGGATTCTCAATTAGATATGACTTGCCTTCGAACTTTAGAACGAGACTCCAAGTTTGAAGCCAGTCCATATAGTTTAGACCACTAAGCTTATCCATATCTAGCAGATACTTCTTAAAGCTTTCAGAGATGGGTGATGGAGGAAAATGAGGAGAATTAACACTTGCTTCAGACATTTATAAAATAAGAATTTTTAGTTAGTTTAATTTTATTCCTTTTAAACAATTACCCAATTATTATTTAACAAGGCTAGCATCCAAAATCTTCCAGTTATGATGTGAAGAGGGATGCCGCAATAACCACATAATGGTCATTAAGGTAGATAAACATTTATCAATTTCAGTCTCTATGAAATTCCTAGATCTGTGAGATTCATTGACTAAGGTCAATGGCATGTTAATCTCGGTTATGCTCATCTCACATCCATGACAGGGATGCCGTGGATCATGGATCAGATGGTGAACAGACCATGCAAAAACCGCGTGATCCTCGGCTTAACATACGTTTAAGAATCGCGAGTGCCACATCACTCTCAACTATGATCCAAAGTGACATGCCAGTTAACCACACAGCTCTGCCAGCAGATCATAAAGAAAATGTGTGTCTTTCATGGGTACCATATGAGTCAAATTTTATTTTAATTAAAACGGGACTTTTGTTTTAATACTTTTGAGTTAAATACTTTTTAACTGATAAACATTTCCTATCAAACCCTTTCGGTAACTCCACTATGAAAAATGTGACAAGCGGTGAGGGTGGTAGACAATAAATGTCATTTAAAAACCAACCTCATTAGAATTCATAAGAATCCTCCTTTAAACCTTCAAACACATTTAAAGTGGATGAGCCTAGTCATGGTTTGACCAATGTTCTTGTTTTAATTTAAGTTTTAATAATATATAAATAATGTTCTAAATATATTACGTATAAAATTTTAAACAATTTAAAATTTATTTTTGTCATATTTAATTCCATTAAAAACAATTTAATAATTAAATTAATTGTCTTAAATCAAAAGAAAGCAGTTTAGGCAACAAGCTACTTAAGGAAACTAAGCAAGTTAGGATACTTGCAAGGCAAGGAAGGGTTTGTGAAACCCTAGCTGCCAACTAGCCTAAGGAGGCTCCTAAACCTTTCAAAAAAGTCGACTAACATGTATATAGGAACACAAATCAGGCAAAATTCATAACATGCCATTTTCATGATTTTCTAGCAGCATACCTATGTTTTTCGAAATTTTCAGCAAGAAAAACAATCCATATTCAAGTTTTAATCTAATGTGCATGCAACCTAAGAACAATGGCTCTGATACCACTGTTGAGATTTTTACAGATTAACACACTTCAAGAAGGCAGTGGAAGATAAATCAAATTAAATCCCAAAAACTGAGCAGATTACATAGCAGGACCATATCATGTTCATAATCAAGATCATAAGTTCATAACAGTTGCATCAACAATAAGATAAATATGATTCATATCTTTTGTTTGGATGTTAAGGATCCAAATCAGAATCCCTCTAATGACTCACACCCAAGATCACCAAAAGAACAAGCAAAAAGAAACTTCCAAGCTTGTGGAAATCGATCCAGATAACCCTTGAAGGGTTACTGAAATCGACACAGAGGGAAAAAGAGGGGAGTTTTGAGGGTGGTGGCTCCTTGTGGAGTTGGGATGCCTTAGGGTTGCACCCTAAGGCCTTTGTTTATAGGCAAGGGCTCCTAGGGTTTCAAACTTAGGAGCCTTTTGGCGGTTGCACCCCCTATACTTGTTCTATTAATTAATTAGAGTCCAATCCCTTAATTAATTTCTATAAATTAATTTCACAAGTAATTTATCAATTAATTACTTGATCTAGTTTCCGATTAATTAATTTCTCAATTAATTAATAAACTAATCATTCCTCTATTATTTCTGCTACTAATTGTTTTTACTGGGCCGTGAGCACAACCCAAATAGGACCCTGCTATTATTAGAAATATCACCACAGTTGATGACTGTAAGATAAAAAAAATTAAAGCAAACAACGAGAACAATTGTATATTAGTATTCAAGTAGTCGAATGATTATTATTCACTGTAAAAGATTAGTGCTCCTAATCTCAAAGATGAGCAACTATGAGGATCGTTACAATGAATGTTTCAACTAAGCTAATGACCGTGGTACTATCCAGGGTTACAAGTGTTTAAATACTAATACGTAATGGACCAAGTACAAAAATTCCATCGATTATAGATAAGTACGTAAACCCTAGTCATTATCACTAACTATCAAAGATAATTACAAAAGATGACAGCTAGCAGTCTTTAGATCAGGTCACTAGCTTCGGATAAGTCTTCACCTTCGACAGGAACTCTTGTACTTCGAATATCAAATATCAACACAATTCGTATCCTAACATTCTCCACCTTTGTGGTGAAGATGCCAGGTATCCGAAGTTTATAACATATGAAAGGCTTTGATCAGTTCCTTCCTAACTGCAATCCACCACTTAAGATGTTCACATAAATCTTTCTTTGCATCCTCCGAATTCTCATTTTTCACCGTTACCCTTGTCACCATTCCTTCTAAGAACGTTGTGGGAAATTTCTCCTTCTCATTCATGTCAAAGAACAATTTCTTCATAGCACCTTTTCTTGTGAGTTTTCCTCTGTACATAACTCCCCAGGGCTTTTGTAGAATCTTTCCATCACTGATTTTACTTATTCCAGTGAGCTCTTTATCCGTAGCTGGAACATATTCTTTGAACAACTTTGCAATCTCATAATCATATAGAGAGAAGTTTCGGAGATACGAACCCATAAACCTTCCTATAATTCTTTGTCCACGTGTGGGACCCACCTGCTTGGATATCCTTGTTTGATTCAAGCTGTAAAATCTTTCCACAAGAACAATGAAATCATTTGGGTTCATCAGAGGGAAGTATGCACCAGTGAACGAGCTTTCAATCTTCTGTTCACCTCTTCGAACGTGATAAGTGAATTTTTGATACACTTCTTCGAACAATTCACCTATCTCAATTTTATCTATCCCACAATCTTTAAACAAGACCAGGTATGAGTTTGATCTACACCAAGGTTCGCATGAAACCTAGCTTTTTGTTCTTGAAATTTTCTCTTCTCAGAAAGATCAAACTGAATGTCGTAGACATTAGCTGCATACAGTTTCGGATTGAAAGGAATATCCAGCTGAAGTTCTGTAGTGTTTTTGACATCGTATGATACAAGAGGCACTCATTCGAACATCTCCACACTGGTGAAAGCCAATGTCATTATTGTTTCATAGGTCCAGATTCTGTTGACCGGCCCCATCTCTTCCTTCTTTCCCATGCGACTTCGGGAAACAGCATACAAATGCCTTAATTTCTCATATTCATCAGCCTTCTGTTGCTTTTGTTCGGATTTGGAGAGTTCGTGTGCAATCTTTTGGCCTCTGTCAACAGAAGCACCAGTTTTAGGTGGAACTTGGGAAGTGGTTGTTTTTGTTGAGGTGGATGTTGGTGCAGAGCTTACTCCAATTTTGATTCCACTCGAGAAATCTTTTTATGATACTCGAGGTGGACTCAGTTGAAATTGGGGTGGAAGACGAACGTCCCCAAGTGAGAGGATTTTTACTAACCGATGTGGTTGTAGAAACTGTTGTTGAGGATGGAGCTAAAGTAAATCCAAAGAATGGTTTTGTTGTTGTAGGACCAGTGGTGGTTGTTGTTTGAGTGATTGGACCAAAGGTTGTAACTGGTGTGATAGTTGTCGTTGGTACGAAGGTGGTGGTTGTCCTTCCCGTTGGTCGATTTATGTCTCCCCCTTGTGACGAAGGTTGGAAAGGCTTCGGAGCACCCGGTAATCGACTATCCAAGGTAAGTAGAAGCGCGATGTCCTTTCGGATTGATTCAGTCGTTTTGGAGACTAGGATCTTCATTTGTTGATCTGAGATCTTATGTGCCTCTTTGTAAGCATTAAGCTCGTGTACCTTCGGTACATTGGCAGCAATGGGTTTCTTCGCATTATCCAGATCGGTCTATAGACTTCTAAGCTGGACATCGAATTCCTCAACGCTACGCTTGGACAAGTTTTCAACATAATTGATCATTGAAGTAAGCTTGGCTTGAACTTTAGAATGGGCAGAATTGAGCGTTGTGACCACTTTAGTGGTTTTGACATTATGCTGGTCTAGGAGGTGCTTGAATTTTTCTTCTATCACTTTTTCAACTGATTTACAACGCAAGTCAACTTTTTCCAAGACATTGCGTGTAATCGTCTTCACATCTGTCTCTATTAATTTTACAGCGCCTTTAACACTTTTGGTCACAGTGTTGGTGATTGAACTTTCAATTGACTTGAGAGATTCAGAGAGAAGTTCAGGTGAGACTCCAGATGCGGTATCTGAAGTGTATGTTGTCTGCGCTTGAATTAAAAGATTGAGCTTGTTGTTGAGTTGACGGAATTGTTTCATCGAGACAAGACTGGTGTCAGGTTCATCGTCATCTTCATCTTGTATATGCAATAGGGCTGTTTCAAAGTAGTCTTCAACATCATCTTTAGAACCATGTTGAGATGGAGTGTCTGCCAAGGCAGAAAAGAATGCATGCTTGAGAGGAACTTCGGTGGTTATTACATCAAGAGGATCAGAAGTCTTTGGCGGTGAAGGTGGGGTTTGATGCAGCTGCTCATCTAGTATGAGACGTGTTTCCACATCAGATGTGTTCACAAGGGTCTCAATATGACTTGTCTCCACATTAGATGTTTCAATAGAGATCATATGTGTAGAGACCACTAGGGTGTCGATTAAGCTGGAGATTAGATCAGAAAGTGGTACCGTGGTTGTGGTAGCTTCGGTTGGTGAAGGTGGTATGATGGTTTCATCAGCTTGAGAAGTTTCTTCATCGGATCATGGTGTTGATGGACGCAACGAAGTTGAACCTTTATTCTTAGTCTTGCTGGGCTGACCTTGTCGTTTCCTCTTTTGCTTCTTCGCAGGTGGGTCGGCTGTTTCGGTTGTAGCCTTTCTTTTTCCTCCTTTGGGTTTAGGGAGTTCAGATTCAACTACCCGTGTGAAAACTTGGATAGGGTGTGGAGTGGTGATTGTTTGACGATAGGCAATAAGGATGAGGTTGTCATCTGGTACCTTGCAGAGCATGGCTTCAGGTATTTGGGCAGTAAAGTCACCATGGTCATCCGAAGTAGAGCTTGAGGGAACTTGAAGATGCCCGAAGTCATGGATGGGAAGGTCCGAAGGCATTGGGATTTCTCATGAGCATATGCGGCTTGGAAAATAAGAGCCCAGAAGCATGCTTAAGCGATATAAGTTGCCCTCTTCGCATGGTTGAGGTAAGTCATGAAGTCTGTCCATAAAATGTTAGCATAACCAACAAGACAATTGTAGTAGATACCGTAGTGTAATTGAAGAAACGATGATGCAGTAGAGTCCGATCCAGAGGTCCTGTCAGAGAGGCTCCTCAGGATGACGCTAAAGAAATAACCCCAAACCGAACGTGGGTTTTTCTTCTTGAAAAGACTCATGGATCTTGTGACTGGAGTATGACCCGTTTTATTGAGCATATTGAGAATCTCAGATTGAGAGGCCATCTGAAAGGTTCCAGACATCGTAGTCGGAGAATCTTGGAAAATTGATCCTTCTTCACCGTGATTGTATTCTTGGTCTTGTCGGCGGTGACGATGTCCAAGGCGATTGATTGACCATCGACATTCATTCGTGCTGTGTGGTGTGTCCTATTGACCAAGAGCTTTGGAACTTTAGGGTTGGCAGTCATGGCATAGTGCAGTGGAGAATACCGTAAACAGAAGACGAGCATCGCCATTGTTGAAGAGTATGCTTCATTGTCCATATTGGCACTGTGATTTGCCGACATGGGTTTGAGATCAGGGACTGAATCAGCATCAGCCGCGAAGAAGGAAATCGCATCGGCAGACATGGTGAATTTTTGTGAGTTTGGAGGTTTGAAGGAAGATGAAGAAGAGTTGTAGGTTCCTAGGTTGTGAAAACGGAAGGGATGAATGATGGGTTTGTCAGGGTTTTATAGTGGGGTAATGAATGGATAGAGAAAGTGTGCATTTAATGCACATTTCAAATGGTCGAATAGGGCTTATCCACGTCAGTACAAAGTTGAGGCGACGTTCCCTTTTTGATCGCTTGACAGCTGCTTCATCCACAAGTAATCGTTATTCTTCTATGTGATTGGTTCCTACAATTCCCAAGGCAAACTAAGATCAAATCAAATCCCTAAAATCTCGCATAATCCCAACGGACACCGTAACCAGACGATAATTTGAAAAAGAAAAAAAATAAAATCTTTTCAGTGGTTGGATTTGGGGATGAGAGCTGCTGATTCTAAGAAGTCCCGATTACACACGCATATCTGAATATGACTTAGTGAACCTATCAGGCATATGATAGCTGTACCCAGTGTTATTATTCCACCTTCGCATAAAAAACGTTGTTAAGCATATTGGAATCTCAAATGATTACTCAGTCTAAACTCAGATGACAACTCTCAATACGAAGAATATGAATCAGTACACATTGATATTTCAGCATTAGTATCTTTTTGGTTTGTTCTTGAAAAACAGAAGATATATATATATATATATATATATATATATATATATATATATATATATATATATATATATATATATATATATATATATATATATATATATATATATATATATATATATATATATATATATATATATATATATATATATATATATATATATATATATATATATATATATATATATATATATATATATATATATATATATATATATATATATATACTAGCTGCATACCCGCGCAATGCGGCGGCGACAAATAGTTTCGTTTTGGCAATTACTTTTTAGGTTTTAGGTTACAGATGGGAGGGGGAGTTGACGAATATGAGAGTGATTAATTTCTTTTCGGACTATTGATTACCTTTGCAACGATATAGGGGACGATAAATACCCGAGAGTTTGGGACCAAAAATGGAAAAACTTTTAGAAATCGGTTTAGAACTATAGGGATATTTTGCAATGAAATGATACATAGAAATAGAATGCTATAATCTGAACAAAAAACAAAGTAAACAAAGGGGCAAGGGGCAAAACAATTTTTCGGACCAAAAGTGTAAAAATTCTTAAATCTAAAAAATATTGTAAAAACAAAAACTACAAGGCTATAATCCGTAGAAAATAAAACTAAGTAAATCCTTAGTTTGGGCAGAACTCGCATTCAAGAAAAGTACAATGCTATAATAACAACAATAATAGAAGTGCAATGCTATAATCCAAAAAAAATAGACAAAGTAAACAATTCGTTTTAATCCAACATATTTACTACTACGGTTTTCAAACATATCACTAAATTCAAGTCACATACTTTTAAACCAACATATTTACAAATAGATTACTAAGTCCCATGCAAAACAACATACCAACAAGTGTCTACCCAATTGTATCAATCTTTACTACTACGGTTTTCAAAGTACATTGTTCTAGTAAGAAAATTAATTAAAGATACACTGCCTTCATTGGGTAGATACTTCAAAGTACAAAGACTTAAAAAACATTCACAAAGAAATAGATTAAAATAATGTATGCTATAAATACTTGTACATTCGCTACAAACCCTTGTACTAAAGTGTCGACTTTAAAATACGTCCATCTTCAAATCAAATCTTGTTAAATTCAACCAATCACACAACCTTCTTGATACCACACCTTATTTCCCCTTTGGTAAAGCATCATAATCCAAAAGTAACCTGAAATACTACAAAAAAATTTAGGTTGTTAAAAGCTTGATACCACACCTTATTTCAAAACTACATTGCTTAATTAGCAGCATACTTCAATTGCACTTTTGGAATTTGTCCCATATGCAAGGTTTAAATATGTCCCACAAGAGCAATTAAGTTAGTTTAATAGAAAATCAAGTGTGAATAAAGTCATGGACTAACGATTTATAAAAATAAACCTGATTGTACCTGGTGGTAGAAAAGAGCAGTGTGTGCCAACTAAACAGCTGCATCAACATCAGTTAGTCGCAATCTAGGAACCTGGAATCAGGGTCAAACATATAGATGCTGATGTTTCAAAAATTTCAAAGTTTTCAAATTTTGAAAATCCGAAAAACTTGGGCGGGAGCTAAGTTTCAAAATTTTCGAAGTTTTCAAATTTTGAAAATCCGAAAAACTTGGGCGGGAGCTAAGTTTCAAAATTTTCAAAGTTTTCAAATTTTGAAAATCCGAAAAACTTGGGCGGAAGCTAAGTTTCAAAAATTTCAAAGTTTTCAAATTTTGAAAATCCGAAAAATATGGGCGGGAACGGGTCGCTCCAATATATTCAAGAAAAGAACCTCTGGATCCGTTGGTTGCCCTTCTCGTGGAACGGGTCGCTCCAATATATTCAAGAAAAGAACCATCCAAGCATTGAACACATTTGGGTCAAACAATTTGTTCGGAATCTCCAGCTGAACAACATTAAATTCATATTTCATTCACAAATAAAAATGTATTATGTATATATTACTGGCTAACAAATAACTCTAACCATAACCAACAAATTAGTGATAAAAATATGTCAAATAACTTACATATATGGACGACCAGAATATTTTGCAGATTAGTTTAATCAAATCTGCTACTTTAATTGATGGATTTCCTATCTGAACAAGCCTGCTGCATATACTTAGCAAATGAGGAAACGTCTCCTCAACAACATGGTAGATTGGAGTCCTCTCCTCGTCTGACTTGAACCTATAAATACCAAGTTAGGTGCATATATTCATAACAAAACACTGGATATTTAATAATGCAATGCCACCAATAAACAAAATGGGTTATTTTACTTCACAGACCTATGAGAAATATCAGTCATGCCAGATGCACGAAAATATAAGTAAGTTACAGCCAGGTGTGTATGCCTATTCAATTATAATTCCTCACAGAAAACTTGATTATGACTCAACAAATCAAGAAAGAAAGAGTACATGATGCAAATGATACATGCCCAAAGCTACATATATAGAGAAGCATAATATCCAAGAATAGTCTTCAGCTGACAAACCAAGTCCAAACGACAGATGGTTTGCATATCCAGTTGATTATGGATCGATGTAAGAAAATTGTTATCTTAACATTGCAAGAAAAGGCTAACTGAGAATTTATTAACTGCTCCAGAATTAGTTATGCAATAAACTGTGAAAGAGAGCAACTAAACTGCAGTTTAAGATGTTAAAATAATAGCTATACACATAGTAGACAAGGAAACATATGAACATGTGCATGTATCAGAAGGTGCATACTCATATTTTCTAGAAAGGATTCTAAGCACAAAAAGAGCTCCATAAACTTGCTGGTCTTGCAAATTATGTGTCACCCAGTGTAATAAACCTGGCCATTGTTCAGGATAATCCGCATGTATAATTGTCTTGAGACACTCACACAGTCAGACACACACACACACAAGGACACACACTCGATCTCACAGCACACTGAAAACTTGTAGAACTAAAAAGAGAAGCAATTCGCAAAGCGTATTTTTACGAATCCAAATCTGAAAAAATGAAAAATAACCATTAGAGATATAGATCCGAAAAGAGAATAAACAATTGGAGACACAATAGTTTTATTTTCTGATTTATGAAAAAAACAAAACAAAAACCGACAACAAAACGTGGGTCACAGATTTAGGTGGTGATTCATACCAAGGTGGAGATTCATACGAAGCCGATCGAGATTCATCAGCTGGCGGATCGAGATTCATCAGGTGGCGGTTCGAGAGCCAAACCAAAGCCGATCTTTAGGGGGAGGCGACTGTTGAGACTCTGATCAATGGCGGATTTAGGGATTCACAGCATATGCAACCTGGGACGAAAACGGAAAACTCTTATATCCACTTGCATTCTCTCTCACGTTTCTCTCTCCCTCCCTCTCTCTTTCGTCTCACCCCATTCCGCCGGTACCACCACGATCCACCACCATCCTTTCTGAAAATGAAACCTAAAACCTAATTGGGAAATCAAACCCAAATTTGAACATCAAATCTAAAGCTTAATCAGAAAATAAAACCCTAATCTAAACTAAAATCACAAAAATCTGAAACACAAATCACAAATCATATACACACATGTAATCATATACACACATCTAATCAAACCCAAATCTAAACTCAAACCCAGGTGCGGTGCGATGTTGGTGAGACGTCAGTTGGTGTGGCGACGGAGATGGAAGGCGGGGTCTAGAACTGGTAGGAGGAAGGAGACACAGAAGGGAGTGGGGGTGGACTGTGGCCGTGAGGTTTCCAGCCAAGCGAGCAGATCTGGTGGTGGGCTGGAGGTTTTGAACGGTGAAGAGAGAAGAGAGGGTGTGAGAGGATGAAGAGAGAGGTTTTGCTAATGGTTTTGAAAGTAAACGGTGGGGGAGAGAAAAAGAGAGAGAGAGAGAATAAAAAAGATAGAGGTACATATTGTTTAGAATAGGTCGGGTGCAACCAGGCTGGCAATCCAATGTCACATGACGTTGGCAATTCGTGTGCATTGTGTTTCCTCACCCGGCTAAAAAGAAAATGTGCATTGAATTCTTGTACTGTCTTAAAAATTAAGACTTTTGTGTTTAAAGGGGTTGTAATTTATATATGGTTTATAGTATAGTATATATATATATATATATATATATATATATATATATATATATATATATATATATATATATATATATATATATATATATATATATATATCGATTCACCAGATGGAGTATTTGGACACTTTTCTCGGATGTCAAGTCTTTGAGAATCATGCACTACTCCACCTTTGTCATTGAAGACGGGTTACTGAGATGTCCATACCCCCAATCCGGTTCTCAACTATGTTGTAGGAGATCCAGATTGTTGCATTTAAGACAGGGGTAAGTCTTGATGTTTTCATGTAACACGACGTTTGGTGCGAAGTTTTATGGTATCCGAAGATAGGCCAAATTTGAAAGAAGTATACAAGCACATTGATTGATCAGCATTTTGGACAATCATAATTATGGTGTATTTTTTTGCGGGGGAAACTGTCATGATAACACATTTCATTTGAAATCTCATTTATCCCTTTAGCTGATTTTGAGGACAAGTCTAGTGATTATTCTTCGTTTCAAGAGTTGTCAAATGTATAGTACGAAGCAAGATTGGAGGTTTAAAATCCTGAAAAGAGCGAGTCTTTTTGATTAGTTATGTACTAAGGCGAAGGTAAGAACCACCAGGTGCAAGTAAGATATGATAGTAAATGAGCACCCATACATATCCGAAGAATGGGCATGTAAGAAGGTTTTTACCCATGACTAGGTCATCCGAAGATTTACCAATGTTGGAAGTCGAATCCCAAATATCCCTTAGTGCAATGGGATATGTATTTACAGATTCTAAAATCAACGTTTTGTCCATTAAGGCATAGTGTTGGATTTGGCAAGTTATAATTCGGATGAAAGAAGCATGAGTGTTTTATTAAGCAGAACTCAGCAAAAAAAACCTCATCAGAAGGGAACCGAAGGTTCGGATGTGAATAGTAAGAAATTTAACATAAATATGCTGCGTTCTATCGTTTAAAAAACATCATCCGAATGGAACCGAAGGTTCATTTGTAAACAGTGATAAGGTCCCTTCTGATGAAACAAAAACTTTCCTAATTTTAGAAGAACAAATTTTGTAAGGAAAAGAAAGGGAAAAAAACTGTAAAAAAACTTACAAAAAACTTAAAGAAGAAAAAATAATAACAAAAGTATAGGGTTTAAGGCACTTAGCAGATTAATTGTGTGGTACTGCGGATGACTCAAGCATGCCAAGCCCATGGATGATTCATGTAAAAGCCTTCTCATCAAGGGCTTTGGTAAAGATGTAGGTCAGCTGGTCGTTCGTATGAACGAAGTGAACCTCAATATTCCCTTCTTCTACATGACTTTTGATGAAATGATAGCAAAGAGAAATATGTTTGGTCTTCTAGTGTTGGACTGGATTGTGACAAATTCGTATGGCACTTTGTGAGTCACAGAAGAGCGGGATCCTTCGCATATGTATGGCGTAGTCACGAAGTTGGCTGTTGATCCATATCATCTGGGAAGTGTAGGCAGCAGCAGCAATGTACTCCACTTCAGCTGTGGAGATTGAGACGTATGTTTGCTTCTCGGATTTCCAACTGGGTGTTTTCTATCGAAAAACTAGCATCCACCCGAAGTGCTTTTATGATCAAGAGCACAACCTCCAAGATCAGCATCAGAATAGGCTTGAAGAAAGAAGCCTGAAGTGGTAGGATACCATAATCTAAGAGAGGGTGTGCGATGGAGATAGCGAAAGATTGTCTTGACTGCAGCTAAATGGGGTTCTCGTGGATTCGCCTGGTATCTTGCACAGTTGCATACAGAAAACATAATATCTGGTCTACTAGCAGTTAGGTATAGTAGAGATCCAATCATGCTTCTGTAGACCTTCTGATCAACAGTCGGTTTGTCAAGCGAAGGTGAGAGACGTGTACTAGCAGCCATGGGAACCTTCACATTTGAGCAATTGTCCATTCCAAATTTCTCTAGAAGGCTTCGTGTGTGTTTTTCTTGATTTATAAAAATACCTTCTGAGGTTTGCTTGACTTGCAATCCGAGAAAGAAAATTTATCTTCCCCGTCATGCTCATTTGAAATTTACTTTTCATTAGAGTTTCGAATTCTTTTGAAAGAGCGGGATATGTTGAACCGAAGATGATATCATCCACGTAGATTTGAACTAGCATGAGATGAGTACCAACTTTCCTTCGGAACAGGGTGGGGTCAATAGATCATTGTTTGAAGTTTGATTGTTTTAAAAACCAAGTTAAAGTTTCGTACCAAGCTCGTGGTGCTTGCTTTAACCCGTAGACTGCTTTGTCAAGAATATAACAGTAATCGGGGAACTTGTCTTTTACAAAACCAGGTGGTTGTTCCACATACACTATTTACTTGAGTTCGCCATTTAGGAATGCACATTTGACATCCATTTGATAGACATCAAATTTTTTATGGGTAGCGAATGCCAAAAAGATTTAGACGGACTCGATCCTGGCAACAGGAGCGAAGGTCTCATCATAATCGATTCCCTCCTGTTGACAATATCCTTTAACAACAAGTCTAGCTTTGTTTCGTACAACGTTACCTTCATTATCAAGTTTATTTCGAAAAACCCATTTGAAAACCAACTACAGAGGAGTTAGCTGGTTTAGGAATTAAACGCCAAACTTTGTTTCTTTCAAATTCGGCCAACTCACTCTACATGGCCTCCACCCAATCTGAGTGTTTAAAAGCTTCTTTCATAGTTTTTGGTTCAATTTTGGAAATGAAAACATTGAACATGCAAAAATATGATCGTTTGTTTAATTCTTGCCGCTTTTCTCTTAATTGAGATCGAGTGAGTACCTTTTCGCCTGGATTCCCAATTACCTGAGTCTTCAGATGATCGCGTGTCCATTTCTTAAGAAGTGGATATGCTGGATCATATTTAGGTAACGTTTCACCATGCACCTCTTCCGTATCAGATGGATAATCCAAAGTTGACTGGTTGTCTTCATTTGAAGTGTCAGGAATTGGTTGATCCCCCTCAACTAGAGCGGATGTGTTGGTTGCTGTAGTACTAGCTGACTCCCCCTCGATTGGAGCTGTGGTTTCCTTAGATGAGGAAGAATTTGATGGCTCCCCCTCAACCAAAGGATTTCTTTCTTTTGTTGTACTTTGCTCCCCCTTAACCGAAGGAGACTTTTCCCTTGAAGTTTCAGCAATTCATTGATCGTCATTTAGCTTATTGATTTCTGGTGTGTTGTTGTCCTTCGCATTGGATTCGGCATCGATTACAACGTTATGATGAACTACGCATCCTTACTTGGTTCCAACAACAAAGCTCCCGTGTTAATTCCTGAATTTTACGATCGGTGGGATGATCGTATAGAAGACCATCTATCTGGAATTGATGAAAACCTTATGCGATCAATAAGGGATGGTCCTTTCAATGCCAATATTTCAACTAGATTTGCTGCCAAATCTGGTGAAACTACTACTCCTCCTGTCGATACTGAAGCCACCATCGCTGCTAATAAGAAGATGGTCGATAACGATAAGCGATGCATGCGTGAATTAAAGAGTGGTCTACCTCCTGTTGCCTTTAATTTGATTCGAGGGTCCAAATCTACAAACGAAATTTGGGACAAACTGAAGATGCGTTACGAAGGTAATGATGTTATGAAAAAGAGTATTGTTAACAATGTTCTTGCTGGTATCAGTAATTTCAAGCAACTAGAGAATGAGAAGATAGACTAGACCTTTGAAAGGTTCAACGATGTGGTCTATGGACTGGAAAAGTATGGCGTTTCAAAGACTTTGCATGAAACCAACTATAGGTTCATGCAATGCCTCCGAAGGGAATGGAAACAGATCACCATGATGGTGAGGGCTCATGAAAAAAATCAATTCATACTCTCTTGAGGAACTCTATAATCGGCATAAATCCTACGAGTATGATGTTTTAGATTCAACTGGTGATCAACCGAATGCTGGGTCTTTGGCTTTTCTAAAGTTGAATCTAAAGAAGTCTCTTATGCTGACGATGAAGGCGAAGATGATGAAGAAGGTGAATCAAAGGCCTTGTATTCAAACAATAATAGGAATTTTTAGAAAAGGCCCCAAAAAAAACCAATCTTCAATCAAAGCTCCAACAGTGGGAAGCTGCCTATAAAACCTGCTGATTCGTCTAAGAAACCAAAGTCTGAAACAAATCCTCAACGAGAAAAGAAGTTACTAGGAGATTCTGGATACGACTACAACTACTGTTTTGGTAAGAATCATTTGGCCAAAGATTGCATGTTGAAAAAGGCCAATAAGAAAAAGGAAAGAATCAAATATGAGGCATATAATACGAAGAAACTGGAAGAGGTTCGCACGAAGACTCAGAATCTCTCCCTTGTGGCTCCTAAGGGAGGAGATGCCACCTACCAAATTTGGTCATCTGGTTCTGATGACGATGAAATCCGAAAACCTACTCATGGGGCAATGTTTACTACACATACTGGCCAAGGCATATGGTCCGAAGATGATAGTTTGGATGAAGATAAAGAAAGCAACATTGCAGGTGTTTGTCTCATGGCACAAGGATCAACCTCATCATCCAACTCTCGCCTAACTATCCTAGAACAGGTATTACTCTTACTTCAAAACTTTAATGTACCAAAAGAACATTTTATTAAAGATCTTAACGAAATTACTTCTGACTGTCTGCATATGAATCAACTACTTGTTTCAGCAAATAGTGATGTGTGTCAGGAAAGGGATGAAGTAACTTCGCTTAAGGGAAAACTAGAGGGATTGCATTGTGCATTAGAGAAAAGTCAATTATGGATAGAGATTCTAGAAGAAAGTAGAGAACAATTAAGAGAAAACAATGAAATTTTGTTGAAACAAATGAATGTTTTTTGTGAAACAGCTAACAGATTGTATTGTCGTATTACTCGTATTTACCATTCCTCTGATATTTCATTAGATCATCATAAAAAGATTTTGCCATTAATTGTTTTTAAGTTACAAGATGTAGATTCTATTTCATACGAATGTGAATCTATTGTGTCATCTGCTGATATTCCAAATCAAACTTATGCTCATGGAATTGTTCCTTTTGAAAAAAATTTAAGCTCAAATGATCTTCTAAAAGTAATGGATAATTCTCTACCCACCATCCCTCTAGCTAATAAATTTGATTCTGTAAATGTTACTATAAATGATAAAGCTTCGGATGATATTGTGTGTCATGATGACTTTACTGAATCTGATTTCGAAATTGAGGAAATAGACTGTATTGACTTATCTCAACAAAAATCCTCTTCAATATGTTCCTCAATTAAAACTGAATCAGGTGCAACTGAAGAGAGTGAAAATGCATCAAAAGATTTTCAAACCTGCTATTCAGAGGTTACAAAAGATTCTTCGGATGATGAATCTCGATCTGTCCATGTTTTAGTACTTCTGATGATTATACCAAATGCTCTGATACCACTTTTAAGATAAAAAACAATTAAAGTAAACAACGAGAACAATTGTATATGAGTATTCAAGTAGTTGAATGATTATTATTCACTGTAAAAGATTAATGCTCTTAATCTCAAAGATGAGCAACTATATATGATGATCATTACAATGAATGTTTCAACTAAGCTAATGACTGTGATACTATCCAGGGTTACAAGTGTTTAAATACTAATACGTAATGGACCAAGTACAAAAAGCCCATCGATTACAGATAAGTACGTAAACCTTAGTCATTATCGCTAACTATTAAAGATAACTACAAAAGATGACAGCTAGCAGTCTTCGGATCAGATCATTAGCTTCGGATAAGTCTTCACCTTTGACAAGAACTCTTGTACTTCGGATATCAAATATCAACACAATTCGTATCCTCACAATGACCTTGGACATATTTCCAACAAATCAACCCTTGGCCCACTGCCAAACCCACTTACTACAACTTGTCTCCACATGCCCACTCAAAGATAGATTATGAACTAACTACCCGATTCAATGCAATAACAGAGAGACAACGATACTAAAGAGTGACATAAGCAAAACCATGAATACATACCGGCACTGACTGACGGGGTTCCACCCCTTCACCAACCTGCTATGCCCTGTCTTCTACTTCCGGGTCCTCCATCTTCACCTGACGAACTTCCATACTCATTGGAGCAACAGGTCTCAAATTTTGACCAACTTTCCTCGACAATATTGGACAACTGGCCTTGACATCGCCAATATGATTGCACAAAACACAAATCATCACATCCGGTTTACCGTCCCGGCGGTAAGGGCCTCCACTCTACCAGAAATTGCAGCCTGAAACTTCTTCACTGACGGTTGCCCTTGATTTTGAATCTATCTCATCTACCCCAGCTGGGCCTCAAACTCGATCTCCCTCGACGCATCAGCAGACTCCATCTTAGCAAAATTCTGACATCGAGCAGCGGCCACAAACCCATTGGTCTCCTTCCTTATCATATCCTGGCACCGAGCCATCATCAATTCCTCCTTCACATCGTACCGTTCATCAAACAATACTAGCATCTCCGTCCTAAGCAATCAATCACCAGAGGGAACATTTCGAACACATCCCTAGTCACTTCCGCAACAACCAAATCTCGAACATCCTGATCACTCAACTTTGGCCCACCCCGACATCGCGAACTCGATCCGAGCCCCAAATAATTTCCTTTTAGATCCACCTTCCACATTCTGAAATCATGCAAAAAACGGGTTACAACACTCGCATGACACATAACACACACAATCCCATCGTCTACGAACTACAAAGGTCTCCCGGGTCTCCTTTCGTTCCACATGCGAATCTGTTGAGTATTGAAATCAATTAAACAATGATGTATGACTAATATTCTATCAATAAAATTATACTAAGCAATTCACACAGTAATAAGCAAGTAAGAACAGTCAAGAACAGTAAAGAACACAGTGGAGTTGGATAACTTGTGCCGAATGCTTTGATTGATTGATTATGGTTTTACAATTGGGAAGATACAATCTCACCCCCGACAAGGTATGGTATCACTGATATTTATACGTGATCAGTGATACGTATAGTATAAAATATTACAGGGAATATCCTATCAGGTTACTATCCAATAGGATTCTAGATTCATGCACCACGTAATGTACTATCACGCGTGCACACAAAAAGTGTTACAGCTAAGAAGTCTTCGGATCCTCTAGGATGTACCCTTCGGAGTCTTCAAACATCGGGGTCTTTTATCAATTGTTTTTACACTTCGGGGTCTTGGGCTAGGACTTCGGATAGAGTGGCACTTCATCACAAAAATACTTCAACAATCTCCCCCTTTGTGTGAAGTGCATCCGAAGCCTACTTCTTGTAGTGAGTCTTGTAAACATGTTTCAAGGCATGCCTCACTGTTAGCCACCAGTTGATATAGTCTTTCACTTTCTTCTTCTCTTCCCAGTTGTTCACAAAGCAGTTGTTTACTAAACCTAACACTTGGTAAATGGATTCCGAAGGGTAAAGGCCTATGTAATCAATCTCGAAAAATTTTGTGACCATATTGATTCATTGTCACTGGATAATCCTTTGAAAACTACACCCAAGGGCTTGTCCACAATCTGCCAGCCTTCAAATGACCAAAGGTTTCAATTGTTGTTGGTGGGGGTGCTAGTGCATGTCCGAAGAGTTTTGCCACGGTAAGGTCAAACCTGGAAAATCTCAGAAGATAATTATTGAAGAAGGAAGAGATGTGGTTCTTTGCAGCTGTGAAGACCGCTACGTACTCGACTTCGTTCCCAGCTGAGAACTTCAGGATGTCAAGAAGCATAATGAAATCAGTGGGATTCATGATTGGGAATTCTGCTATTGTGAATCTTGAATCCTCTTCATTGATACCCCGAAGTACAAAGAAATCAATGTTCTCGAATCCGAGGTACGTCCCTCCTTCTTTGATGGAAATTATTTTGACTATCTTCTTGTCACTCCATACATAGTTCGGAGCTTGAATGAACTTTGCATGGAATGCCACCTTCCTTTTCTTGTATTCGGTCAACTGATCTTTTGGCACTTGCCTTTCAAATTGTAGAAAGGAAAAGGTCTTCGGATTGTATGGAAGATCCAGTTGACGGTTGATCCCGGTTTTAGTTTCAAGACTTCTGAGAGGAAGCCTATTGAAGACTTGAAGTCATTGAAACCGATGGCTGTAATCAGCTCCACAGTCCATGTTTGATTTTCATGTGCAATGTTGTTTATCATGAGCATCTTCTTGTAGTCTTCCTCACGCTCTTTATGGACTTGCTCCATGTGTTGAGCAATCCTCAGCACATTGCCTTGAGATTTTGAACTGGAACCACCTGCCTCTGTTGTCGTGGTGGTTCCAAAGGCAGGACCAGCGGTTGAGATGATTGGTATGAAAGTTCGTCTTCCTAGGATGGTGGGTTGATAGGTGGTTTTTGGTGCGGAGGTTTCAGTACCCGAAGCTTGAGATACTAAGGATGCGGTAACCAAAGCTTGAGTAACCATGGCTTGAGATCCTGAGCCAGATCCTGAGGCTGTGGATTCTCCCCCTTGTGAAGGTTGAGCCAGTGGTTCAGCCTGAGCAATTGCCTGAGGATTCGGCCTGCTAGCTTGAGACCATTGCATTTTTAGTGACACATTAATCATAGGCTGAAATGTTCTCTTTAGCTTTTCGACAATATCCGAAGTGATTGCAACATTGGTTTTCTTTAGTTCATTTGCAAAGACGGTGACTGCGGAACGTGACTGTTCAGCAGTCGGCTCTTCGATTCGTTTGTGAGCAGCAGATAAGTGTTTTGCAAAGCTCGTCTGATACTGCGAATTGAAGGATTTGGTTTCGTCCCGAAGGCCATTTAGGGCCATCATCACTTCGGAGTTCGATGACTCCACTTTCTCCACCGGTTCATTGATTTTCTTTTCTGTTTGCTCCTTAAGGAGCTGGTGTCTCTCTTCAACTTGGTCAACCGTAGTGTTGAATTTTCCTTCTAAAACTCTTTGAATTTGGATTTGTTGATCCATAATTCGTTTTTCAGAGGCCTTGACCATTTCATCCATCTTTATCATCAAGGCCTTTTGAGCTTCGGCCATTTGTTCAGCAAGATTTCCTTTAGACTTGCTCAATGAATCAAAACTCGTGTTTGACTGGAGAAGAGCATCCAGTTTTCGATTGAGAGTCTTGTATTGTTTGCCAAGGATGAAGTCAGAGTCATCAAGACTGTCATTATCATTATCTTCTATCATGAGTGGTGCCATGTGAAAGGCTGCTAGGGTTTCTTCTGTTGATGGAGGTTTTGACAATATGGTGGATTCAGAATCAAGATCATCTTAGAATGGATAATCAGGAAGCGATGTATCCATATCAGAGGATGGGATATTTAACAATGGTTCTCAGGATGTGATGATTGGTTGAGATGTTTGAGGGGTAGAAATTGGTGGTGTTTCGGTGGTGGTAGATGTGAGAGGTACATCAGAAGATGATGTATAGATTGTGGTTGTTTGTTGGGCTATGGTAGGTGGTGTTTCTGTTGTGGATGTAAATATTGTAGAGGTGAATGGAGCGGTAGTTGGAGGTACATCCGAAGTAGTTGTATGAATTGTTGAGGTTGGTTCGGATGTCGTTGGAGGTGGAGGAGGTGGCATAGTGGTATGTGGTGGAGTTAGTGGTCTTGTTTCATGAATTGGTGAGGATTGGTGTTCTTCTTCCTCTTGAATGTTGGCAGATGGAGTCCTTTCTGACTCCGAAGACTCGTCCACCACTAGTAACTTCCTTGATCTTTTTGGTTGTTTCCTCTTCGGAGTTGTTTGCTCCGAAGCCTTTCTCTTCTTTTCCACCTTCTTTGGACCACTGGGTCCTCCTGTAGCCTTCTTCTTGCCTTTAGCGTTTGCTGGAGCTTTAGCAGGTGCAGCTTGGATGATCTCATGAACAGGGTAAGGTACTTCTAGAGTATTGTGATACATGTTGACTTCATCGCACTCCATTGACACTTTTGAGAGCATCACTTGATGTATTTGTACACAGAACTCAGCAGGTATATCATCTAGAGCTGGAACTGTGATATGAGTGTATCGTATCTCAGGAAGATTGGAATCGTAAACATACCCTGTTTGTTGGTAGTTGGCATCAACAACTATTGCCCAAAACCTCACGTTTGAGATTTTAGTCCCCTTGAGTGTGTGGTTGATATGCGAACAGAAATCAGCCTAAAGGATTGATGCAAAATCAACCTTGACATCATAGTAAACCCCATACAGTAGGCTTTGAAAAGATTGACTCGCAGAGTCTAGACCAGAAGTCCTCCTAGAAAGGCATCTAAGGAAGATACTGAAGAAATACCTCCATAGATCGGGAAGCAGTCTCTTCCTGAAGGTGCTGATGCTTTCCAGCTATGGTTCATATCCCATGGCATTGAACATGTCCACCAACTGTTCAGCCGTTGGAATGACCATGTCCTTGGAGTTGTAAATGGGAAGATGAAGGGCTTCAACAAACTTCTCTTTCGTCAGTTGAACCTTCTTGGTTTTCCCTTTTGAATCAACAGCCTCATAGAACACCGATTTGACATTGTTGTTTATGTCAAACAGAGCATTGGATGTGTAGTGGGCTCTGTGATCCAAGGTAGCAAGGATGGCTAGAGTGTAGGTCTGAGCATGACCAAGAACTGACTGTTTCAGATATTCGATGAGAGCAACGATTGGTTGTGGGTAGAGGTTGAGATCAGTGCGAAGAAACAGATTTGCAGACTGATTCTTGAGCACCGGAATGAAAATTGCCTCTATGATCTGTGAAGATCCTTCAGTTGCCATTGTTGATTTGAAGAAAAAAGATGAAGAGTAATTAGGGTTCTTGAGAGAAATTTTGCAGAGGAAGTTTGAGAGATATGATCGCATAAAGAGATGAACTGAAGCGGCGTGAGGTATATATAGTATTAGTGGTCCCAATGCCATTAAATGCACGTTTGAATTGGTCCAGTAATATTATGACACCTTAGCACCTGCGCGTCCCACTAACCCTGCAAAAACGGAAACGTCCGTCTGTCAGTCATGATTATTTAAAATTGAAGCACCATTTCCACAAGATCTTTTTGTTAAGATACTCCATTATCTTCTCTATGACAGATGTTAACAAACGTTCATTTATTTTAAACGAATGTTTGTCTCTGTCGTTATCATAAATGCAAGAATCAGTTGACCATTTAATTGGCTTCGGATCAACAAGGATATTTGTAACTGTTATGTGTACTCTTCGGAGTATAATGATTGAGTGAGTGTTATGATCAACTCCGAAGAGTGTTGATAGCACTTCGGATAAGAAATTTTGTTGAGAAGAGTTTAGCAGTGCCCTGAAGTCTATTGTTATTCCTTTGTTTTTCTTGAAAATTTTGGTTTTACTTTTAGAGATGTATTATGGCTCTTAACCTTGACTTTCTTGAATATTGTGAAATTAAGATTTAACAAGTTAATGTTCAGAATCATTCGAATCATGTTGGAAGTCCATTTTTCATTTCGAAGTCTGTTTGATTTAACATCAGTCATGAATGAATAAATCTAATCACCCCAATATAAACTTAATCTCGCATTTAGAATGAAAGATTTGATTATTCTTTTGTGTTTCAAATTTTTCATTCCAAATAATGATGACATTCTTTGCGTTAAAATTTAAAAAGTTTTATTTTTTGAATTGAGCATAAGAAGAGTTAGAGAATTTGGATTGACTTTTAAGAACCTTTTGAAAAATTTATTTCATTTCATCAGTTGAGGTGTTTGGATACTATTCTCTGATGACAACCCTTTGAGCTTCGTATACCACCCCAACTTTACCATTTAAGATAGATTACTTGAAATGTTCATATTCTCTACATGGTACTCGACTATGTTATAGGAGTTCCTTGTATTGTCATTTAAAACAGACGAATAAGCCTTTAAGTGCTGATTTTTCTTTATTTTGCACTCCCTTGATTATCTTTTTACTTGTTTGTTGTCTTTGAATCTTTTGACAATTTGATTTCTGTTTATCTTTTGATTTTTCAATTGTTCATACATGAATCTTATCTTTACTTTTTGGGGTTTCATATTCGAAGAGTCAAATTTTCACCAAGTGATTCCTTCTTATGGTGCTTTTGATTTTTTTATTCAATCCTTTGTGTTTGAAAATCTTCATTTAGTTCAATTTTGAAACAACAATGAAAAGATATAAAGAAGGTGCAACAAACTCACATAATCCATAGACATCTATCGGATAGATATTATCATCAGTATAGACCTAGCCATAGTAAGCATGATCTTTGTAAGATTCAAGATGCATGAGAAAAGTCTTCGGAAGGAAATAGTTATTAAAAGTCGTGACACAAGGATTACAAGTAATCATAAAATTCCAAAAGGGTTTGGAATAAGATCAGATCGAATTCCACGAGCTTCTTGGATCGATCAGAAGTGTCATGAATATATCCTAATGACTTAATGCTTACAGCATAGTGAGTCAGATTCAGGATATGACCTGGCTGGGAATACTTAATGGATTGTGTACATACGTGAGAAATCATTGGAAAATGATTGAGGTAAATAATAATTTGAAAAGAGTTTCAAATAAGTAAAAGGACTTAATGGTTAAAGAATTTCCTTGGTATTCCGATGGAGCACGTGTGAGTTACCGGCACATCGTAACACCTCGAAATAGTCTTAGGGTGCAGTCATGTGGACTAAAGATCCCTAGAACCATGGGAAGTCACAGTACACATCACCAGAATGGAGATGTAAGTGAGAATGACAGTATATGACTAAATTGAGATATCATCGGAAGAATGTCCAATTGGGTAAAGTGTATCAATGTATAACATTTGGATACATAGAAAGAGTGAAAGGTCATATAGACATAGATATAAAACATGAATTAAAAAGTTTAAAAGAAATCTAGAAACCGATAGTAGTTTTATGAAGAATCCGACTTGGTGATTACCTCGTGGAGACTTGGTAATAAGCAAGGGTAACTGCCAGTCAGATTTTATGTTTCATTTTTTGCATGTTTCACTTACCGAATAATTTATTTATTCAAAGGTCCACAGTCGCTCATACTTTTAGGGAGTAAGTATGAACGAAGACTGTCGTGAATTGGTTTGTAGATTGTCTAAAGGAGTTAGACATTGTGGTAAGACTACTACGACATTCACGAGTACTTAGAAATAGAGATTTGAGTATTGGATAAACCCGCGCTCAATAGATTGCTTCATGGATTACATCACGAGCAATGTTGAGACGATAATATCCTGTGATCTTGAAGCGGAGACATATGAGTTGAAATTTACGAGTCGGTTGTGCATTGATGATGCATAAACGCATCGGTAACTCGATGTTATAAAACGCATTGTTGTGTGCGATTTTGATGAGTAAAAGACACAAGCATGTGAGTCGAAGCTTATTCGTTCCTTGACCCTGATGGGAAACAGATATCTGCAGACCGTTCGATGATTTTGAAGTTGACTAAAGTGCTAGCCAGCCTGGACTAAATTGATGTGTTCAATTAGAAGTCTGAAAGTCATAAACAGAATCGGAAATCGGGAAACAGAGTATCGGACAGAGATTGATCTCAATCTATGTCTCGTGTCTGAAAATATCTTGTTGGACGAGGGATCATATGATCACTTATCTATGGACAGAACTAACTGGGTCAGAGTTCGGCAACAGTTTCTAGGAAGCTGCAGGTTGTTTATTAATCAGAAGATAAATTAAAGTCATAAACTTATCCAAGTGGGAGACTATTGGATTAGGTGTCTAAGCTATGACTTTATATTTATATTTATCTTGTTAATAGAAGCAAACTCCATTTGGGTTGCCCTCATAGCAGGAGGATTGATGTAGAAGTCAGTAGAGAGAAAGGTTGATTTATTAATAGTTTAATAAATAAATAGAAATAAATAAATAGTTTATTAATATATTAAAGTGATAATATATTAATTAGAAACTATAATAATTAATTAGAAATTAATCTAGAATTAGTTGGATTTAATTTGGTGATTAATTTAATTAATTAAAAGAGTAGGGACTGGTTTTGTAATTATTCAATAGTTGAATAAAAGGCTAGCCAGTGGAAGCCTCAAGTTGGGTGAAATTATGGAGGCCCTCTCCATAATTTCGAAACCCTGGTTAGGGTTTTTGGAGGCTTGCCCAAATGGATAACAGGCTTGTCCATTAAGAGGTTTTTCTAGGGTTTCAGCTGTAGCCACCTGGAGGCTATAAAAGGAACCCCCTGGAGGCTGAAAACCTGTGCTAACTTCACTCTAAAGTTACTCTGTTGTCTTCTCTCCTCCATTGCTTGGGTGTGACACCATTTGAGGTAGGACATTTTTGCTGCTAGCTTCAAGAACAAGATTCAAAGGATGGTAATTCTTGTTTTGATCTTTAGAATTAAATGTTGGCCTTTAGGTTTTATTATTATATGTTCATAGAAGAAAACGTAGATCTTTCTTAGGGTTGCATGTGAACCTCGGAAATTTGTAGTTCATTGTTTGCTAGAAAACCTTTCAGTGGTATCAGAGCTGTGGCTTGTTTTCTTGTGAATTTGATATAAACTGTTTATGTGATCATGAGGGTGATCGAAAATCATCCCTTGTGTGGCCAAGATACCTGTTGGCGGCTAGGGTTAAGCAAACCCTAGCTTCCCTTCCCTTTTGTGATTTACATGCCTTATTTGGAAGTAGGTTGTTATTTTTGGTAATTGCTGCTTAATTAAATAACTGGAACACTTTTCCCATGCATGCTAAATTTTGAAATTAAAGGAAAAGGTTAGGAAATTAATTTGATTAATTTTGTGTTTCCCCATACCTGATTTAATTAGTTTAATTAAATTGTTTAATTAAAAGACCAATTAAATCATTTAAAGATTTAATTTAAATTTTGAAAAAAAATTCATTAAAATTTGCGAAAATTAGTATTAAATTAAATCTAAAATATTTTAATAAGATTAAAATATATCTTATATATTTATGATTAAAAGTTAATATTTATATGTAAGATAAATTGGTTAGTTTTACCGTTATTAGGCCTCATTCACAAAACTGTCCTATAAAGAGGGTATAAGGCGACTGCCTATAAAATGGTAGTCTAATGGGTGTCCACTCTCAACCACCGCTCTCCTGGTCAGTCGAGTGTCGTTAGCCGAACGGGTTTGATAGAACCGCTAAGCCTCTTAAAAGTATAATGCTATAATTGAAAGTGCTAGAACTTTGAACAAAATCCCAATCTAGTTACTTTAGGTCAAAAATGTGAATTAGTTTCTAATCCATGAAGTTGCACATTGCGTTTTGTGAAACATTGGTGGAGCGTATGTGGTTAACCGGCACACCAATAGGGGTTCACAAAGAGTTGCAATGGGTTTCTCGATTTTACCATTATTGATGGAGCGTGTGTGGTTAACCGGCACGTCAATTAGAGATGGTAGTTGACTCCGAGAGTACCGAGCTAACTTGCATGGTTATTCACATCCGGTTTGTGATCCTCGGCATCCCAGTCACAAACAGTGGGGCACATCCGAGATTAAACATGCCATTGAACAGTTCAATGAATCTCAATAGATCTAGGAATTTCATAAGATGAAATTGATAAGTGTATTATCTACCTTAATGACCATTATGTTGTGATTACAGCATCCCTCTTCACACCATAGTTAGGGTATTTTGGGTCCTAGCCTTAATAAATAATAAATTTGGTAATTATTTAAAAGGATTCATTAAACTAATAAATTATGTATATTGTAGATGTCTGAATCAAATGTCTATTCTCCTCCCTCTCCTCCTTCACCCATTTTTGAGAGCATCAGAATGCACCTGCCAAATATGGAAAGGCTGACTGGACTTAACTGTAAGGAATGGCTTCGCAGTTGGAGACTGGTTCTCGTTATTGCTGGGAAGCCACATCTCATTGAGTATCCGATCCCGGTTCCACCGGAACAAGTCATCATTAAAAGTATTTATGATGAGCATGACTTCTTAGTTGATGAATCCAAAGAAATTTGTGACCTCATGCTATTAACCATTAACCCCGAGTTCTGCGGGGATTTTGAATCCCTGGGGCCATATGAGTTAATACAATTGGTCGAGGAAAACTTCCAAAAACTAGTTGAAGAGGAACGAGCTAGGATCTTCAAAAGACTTGCAGAGTGCAAGCTAAAAGAAGGAAGTAGCATCGATTCGCATGTGCTCCAGATTGAAGCATACATAGGCGAATTGTACAAACTTGGTTATTCCATGAGTCAGGAGATGAGTGTTAACATCCTACTCGCTTTGCTGAGTAGTAAGTATGATATGTTCATTCAGACGTATAGAAAGGAAGACCAGAAAAAGACTTTTATGGAAATGCGTACACTGTTGACTTTATACGAGTCACTCTTGAATAGGCATAGCTCTAATGATTCAGCTACTTTTGGATTGAGTCCAGTGAAGAGACGCAGCAAGAAACGATCCAGATCGTCTGGACATGTCTCAAACTGGGAATCCATAGGATCGGATACAGTCACGGAAAGATTGGAAGACGCTCTAAGGTCAAAATCTTTTGAAAGCTCAGGTACATCTAAAAACCTCAAAACTCCTGATCCATAATTCCTTGATGCATAATGTGATAGTCACATTTTGATATGTATGCAGGGAATAAGTAGGGTACTGGACTTTGGCGCATAGGAGCACATTTGGACTGGATTTCCAGCTCATGCAGTTTTGAAGTGTAGTTAGATATTAAAATCTTGTTATTAGCATGCGTGCGACATTGTCTATCATATAATACATTGTTCAAGGATTTTATTTTAATAAAATAGTTGATTTTCTTTTAACACATGGTTGTTTGAATTATTCTTGAAATGTTGTATGATTGTGTTAAATGCATGATTAGTAATAACTTGAATGTTGATGCATCCAACGTGTTTGGATTCAGGAATTGTGTCCATTATGATTATTAAAACAAATGTTATAAGAATCAATTCAACCAACGGTCCAGTTGGACAGGACTTTGGAATCATTTGAATTAGAGTCACATGATTAATTGAGTTCTTAATGTGGCAATAAATGAATCACCCAAAGATCCAGTTGGACAGGACTTTGGAATCATTTGACTTAGAGTCAGATGATGATTAAGTTCTTTATGCAACACATGTGGCAAGAAATGAATCACCCAAAGATCCAGAGGATAGGATTTTGGAATCAGTTGACTTAGAGTCAAGTGATGATTGCAAGTCTTGAACAAAGTAACAAAGTCATAAGTTTACATAGAGATGTAAAAGACATTAAGATTAGGAGCAACGAACACATCAGTTACTGTGTATTGCTCGAATCTTCGAAAAGAACACAATTAGTTATACTCTGCAATATTTGTCATTCAGGATGACGAATATGGCTTCGCTTATCAGAATAAGCAATTGCATTGAAACTTTGAACGGTTCAAGGACTTCAAAGGAAGTATAAAATCCACAGAACCTGAGTGCCATCATAAACTGAGAAATGATTCACATTTTATTCTCTTCCAAGAACATTAATGGTTATAATGTGTCTCAGGGAAGATAATGGAGCTTTAATCGAAATAATTCGATCCTCGATGCATGAGATACATTGTCAATTAGTTTCTGATGAATTGAATACTAAACCAGTCAAACCATATAAACCACATTATGACCACATCCTAAGACTAAGTAGGTCCTGCAGACACTATCTGAAATGTAAATCTGGTATTGTCCCACTTGCACATAGAAAGTCCAGGGTCTTGCAGTGTTCGTCCGAACCTCATGACTAGCCTGAACCTGATCAGCAATGTCGTTTCATTCGCTATCCTGCTGTACCTGTAAAAGAAGAGCTTTTTTAGAAAGAACTCATGCTCTAAGGAAACAGTGGGAGTTGGGACAATCCTGAATGAGTTCAGGATTAGCCAAGTGAAAGAACCTTTGGTCACCACTAGGCTTGGAACAGGAATCAGATTTCTGTTTTAAAATTGACATAATCTCCTCTTGACTAGTAGTATTGATCACCATCATAAGTAGTTATGATCGGGGTGACATACCGATTGGTGGTAAAACACTGTAGTTGGCATGGATTAACAATCCGACTACTTGGAAGCATTGGTGAGCCCGGTTGCTGCTAAACAAGAGAACCTTAGGGCGAGACACAGTCTATGTGAAAATTTAATTGATTCTTACACCTGGTCTAAAAACCAGTGGGAGTAATTGAATCATCAAAAGAAAGCAACATGGACAGAAACGTACCTTCAGAACATCTGGTTGAGTGAGACGATACTCAGAGTCAAGTAATTGATTCCGGGAGAAGCACTCTCAGTAGAAGATGAAATCCGAAAGGATACTGCATGGCACATTGTGAGTCGTTAGTGGAGCGCGTGTGGATCATCGGCACACTAATAGGGACTCACAAAGAGTGTCCCAATACAAAGGTACATGGGCCGGGATTACCCCATGGGCATGTCGCAAGAAAGGATATTCAGATTCTCAAAATATGCCAAAGGCTTGGATTTTTAGAAAGGGCTGAAAGATTTCCATTAAGATGTCAGAAAGGTTTGGATTCTCAAAATATGGCAAAAGTTCTGGATTTTGTGAATAGTCCATAATCGTGTCAAAGCCAGTGGGAGTGTCGCTGTTATCTACTATCTCCATATGTGGGTTACATACTGTTTCTACGAAACGTGTCTTTTCATTACAAAGTGTAATGACTTGGTGTTAAGTGACGGATCGCTATGAAAGACTTAATAGAGATACGACATACTCAGGTGGTTGTGAACATCTATGAGATAGATCAAGACTCTACCAATATGATCTTGATGAGATTCAAGATGCATAGCCCAAGGAAAGGAGTTTTCTATCATTGTAAAATATGACGATTTGGCATGAGAGATATAAAGAAGGTGCAACATACTCACATAATCCATAGACATCTATCGGATAGATATTATCATCAGTATAGACCTAGCCATAGTAAGCATGATCTTTGTAAGATTCAAGATGCATGAGAAAAGTCTCTGGAAGGAAATAGTTATTAAAAGTCGTGACACAAGGATTACAAGTAATCATAAAATTTCAAAAGGGTTTGGAATAAGATCAGATCGAATTCCACGAGCTTCTTGGATCGATCAGAAGTGTCATGAACATATCATAATGACTTAATGCTTAGAGCATAGTGAGTCAGATTCAGGATATGACCTGGCTGGGAATACTTAATGGATCATGTGCATACGTGAAAAATCATTGGAAAATGATTGAGGTGAATAATAATTTGAAAATAGTTTCAAATAAGTAAAAGGACTTAATGGTTAAAGAATTTCGTTGGTATTCCGATGGAGCGTGTGTGAGTCACCGGCACATCGTAACACCTCGAAATAGTCTTAGGGTGTAGTCATGTGGACTAAAGATCCCAAGAACCATGGGAAGTCACAGTACACATCACCAGAATGGAGATGTAAGTAAGAATAACAGTATATGACTAAATTGAGATATCATCGGAAGAATGTCCGATTGGGTAAAGTGTATCAATGTATGACATTTGGATACATAGAAAGAGTGAAAGGTCATATAGACATAGATATAAAACATGAATTAAAAAGTTTAAAAGAAATCTAGAAACCGATAATAGTTTTATGAAGAATTCGACTTGGTGATTACCTCGTGGAGACTTAGTAATAAGCAAGAGTAGCTGCCAGTCAGATTTTATGTTTTATTTTTTGCATGTTTCACTTCCCGAATAATTTGATTATTCAAAGGTCCACAGTCGCTCATACTTTTAGGGAGTAAGTATGAACGAAGACTGTCGTGAATTGGTTTGTATATTGTCTAAAGGAGTTAGACATTGCGGTAAGACTGCTACGACATTCACGAGTACTTAGAAATAGAGATTTGAGTATTGGATAAACTCGCGCCCAATAGATTGCTTCATGGATTACATCACGAGCAATGTTGAGACGATAATATCCTGTGATCTTGAAGCGGAGACATATGAGTTGAAATTTACGAGTCGGTTGTGCATTGATAATACGTAAACGCATCGGTAACTCGATGTTATAAAACGCATTGCTGTGTGCGATTTTGATGAGTAAAATACACAAGAATGTGAGTCGAAGCTTATTCGTTCCTTAACCCTGATGGGAAACAAATATTTCTAGGCCGCTCGATGATTTTGAAGTTGACTAAAGTGCTGGCCAGCCTGGACTAAATTGATGTGTTCAATTAGAAGTCTAAAAGTCATAAGCAGAATCGGAAATCGGGAAACAGAGTATCGGATAGAGATTGATCTCAATCCATGTCTCGTGTCTGAAAATATCTTGTTGGACGAAGGATCATATGATCACTTATCTATGGACAGAACTGACTAGGTCAGAGTTCGGCAGCAGTTTCTAGGAAGCTGCAGGTTGTTTATTAATCAGAAGATAAATTAAAGTCATAGACCTATCCAAGTGGGAGACTGTTGGATTAGGTGTCTAAGCCATGACTTTATATTTATGTTTATCTTGTTAATAGAAGCAAAGTCCATTTGGATTGCCCTCATAGCAGGAGGATTGATGTAGAAGTCAGTAGAGAGAAAGGTTGATTTATTAATAGTTTAATAAATAAAAAGAAATAAATAAATAGTTTATTAATATATTAAAGTGATAATATATTAATTAGAAACAATAATAATTAATTAGAAATTAATCTAGAATTAATTAGATTTAATTTGGTGATTAATTTAATTAATTAAAAGTGCAGGGACTGGTTTTGTAATTATTCAATAGTTGAATAAAAGGCTAGCTAGTGGAAGCCTCTAGTTGGGCGAAATTATGGAGGCCATCTCCATAATTTCGAAACCCTGGTTAGGGTTTTTGGAGGCTTGCCCAAATGGATAACAGGCTTGTCCATTAAGGGGTTTTTCTAGGGTTTCAGCTGTAGCCACCTGGAGGCTATAAAAGGAACCCCCTGGAGGCTCAAAACCTGCGCCAACTTCACTCTAAAGTTACTCTGTTGTCTTCTCTCCTCCATTGCTTAGCTGACACCGTTTGAGGCAGGACATTTGTGCTGCTAGCTTCAAGAACAAGATTCAAAGGTTGGTAATTCTTGTTTTGATCTTTAGAATTAAATGTTGGCCTTTAGGTTTTATTATTATATGTTCATAGAAGAAAACATAGATCTTTCTTAGGGTTCCATGTGCACTTAGGAAATTTGTAGTTCATTGTTTGCTAGAAAACCTTTCACTACTTTTGAAGAAAACTTCGGAACACTTGAGTTATCCTGAGTAGTTTTTAGGCTACTTGATTAGTTTGGTATTGAAGAGAGTTAAGTTCAGTAGGGAGGTTAGAGATAGACACTATGTTAAGGATATTGGAATCAAACAAGACTTCAATCTGTAAAATAGCCTTAACCTCACTCCGAAGTCTATTTACTTACCAATGTTTCAACTCGATTCCCAAATACCGTTTAGTGCTATAAGGTATGATTATCTGAATCTAAAATCAAAGTTTTGTCATAAGTTAATTCATGAAAAGAAGGTTAAACTTGGTCATTTATGCATGAAAAATTGTGATTTGAGCTTTCTAGGTTTTACAAAAGATTTTTGTTTTTGACTTCTCTTTGAAACAACCTCTTTTTGTGATAATGTTTATCCTTGTGATGTAAAGACAAAGGATGTTTCAAAAGGTTTAGACATTTATGACATTTTATTAAACCAGAAAAAAATCTGTTCCGAGGTGCTCAGAAGCGTCAAAATGCTTCGGATTGCCGCGAAGCAGTTTTAAGTTTGTTTCACTCCGATGGGTTCCGAAGCTTCAAAGGTTTCGGAGTGCTGCAGAGTGTAATGAAATTTTGTTTTGCTATTGAAAAGACTAGGAAAAGAAAGAGCAAATCTGAGATTTATTGTAGAGTGGATCCATCAATCATTCCAAGTCCTCGAACGATTCTTGTAAATGCCTCTTCATTCAAAGCCTTTGTGAAGATGTCTGCCAACTGCTCAGTTGTGTGAACAAAGTGCACCTCAATATTCCCCTCCTCAACATGACTTTTGATGAAGTGATAGCGAAGAGCTATATGCTTCGTCATGGAATGTTGAACAGGATCGTGGCATATGCGAATGGCACTTTGTGAATCACAGAACAATGGTATCTTTGTCATGTTAATGGCATAATCATTTAGTTGGCTTTGAATCCAAATGATTTGTGAAGTACAAGCCACAGCTGCCACATACTCTGCTTCAGCTGTGGAGATAGAGACATAAGTTTGCTTCTTGGATTGCCAGCTGATTAGCTTTCCATCAAGAAATTGACAACCCCCCGAAGTGCTCTTGCGATCAATAGAGCATCCACCTAGATCTGAGTCTGAATAAGCTTGTATGTAGAAGCCTAAATTTGTTGGGTACCATAAGCCATAAGCAGACGTGTTGTGAAGATATCGAAAAATTGTTTTAACCGCAGCCAGATGAGGTTCTCGTGCGTC
This sequence comes from Cichorium intybus, assembly GCA_023525715.1. Lineage (NCBI taxonomy): Eukaryota > Viridiplantae > Streptophyta > Magnoliopsida > Asterales > Asteraceae > Cichorium > Cichorium intybus. The sequence continues at coordinate 75,749,795 of CM042010.1, forward strand.
AGCTTGATATCTTGCACAGTTGCAAACTGCAAACATGATATCTAGTCGACTGGCTGTGAGATAAAGCAATGATCCAATCATGCTTCGGTACGTCTGGATGTCAGTCTTCGGTTTGTCCAATGAAGAATTTAACCTTGTACCTGCAGGTAATGGAACTTTTGCTTTGTAACAGTTAGTCATTCCGAAGCATTCAAGCAGAGTCTTCGTGCACTTTTGTTTATTAATAAAGGTCCCCTCCTTAGATTGTTTTATTTGTAATCCAAGAAAGAAATTAATCTTTCCCATCATACTCATCTGAAATTTGCTTTTCATTAGTTTTTCAAAGTCTTTTGAAAGATTGGGATCAGTGAATCTGAAGATTATGTCATCCACATAAATTTGGACTAACATCAAATGAGATCCAACTTCTTTCTAAATAGTGTTGGATCCACTGAACCCTATTTGAAGTTTGATTCTTTTAGAAATTTTGTCAAGGTCTCATACCAAGCCATTGGTGCTTGTTTTAAACCATAGACAGCTTTGTCTAGCACATAGCAATGGTTGGGATGTTCTTTGTTTTCAAAGCGTGGTGGTTGTTCAACAAACACGGTTTCATCGAGATCACCATTCAGAAAAGCACATTTGACATCCATTTGATAGACATCAAAATTTTTGTGTGCTGCATAAGCTAAAAATATCCAAACTGATTCGAGTCTGGCAACAGGAGCAAATGTCTCTTCGTAGTCAATCCGTTCCTGTTGACAATAACCTTTGACAACCAGCCTTGCTTTGTTCTGAACAACATTGCCTTCAGTGTCTAGCTTATTTCTGTATACTCATTTGAGACCAACGATTGAAGCATTTGCAGGTTTTGGAATTAGCCTCCAAACTTTGTTTCTTTCAAATTCCTCTAATTCGAACTGCATTGCTTCAATCTAGTCTGGGTGATCAAATGCATCCTTAACGTTCTTAGGTTCAATCTTGGATATAAAGACATTGAACATGCATAACTCCAAAGTTTTGTTTAAATCCAATTGTTTTTGGTGGAGTTGTGCACAAGTCAATACTTTATCTTGAACGTTACCGATGACAAGTGATGGGGGATGATTTTTCGTCCATTTGTCCAAAGGAGGATAGTTTGGATCAAATTCAGGTGGTCCTTCAGAATCAATGTCCTCAATATCTGAAGGATAGCCCGAAGTAGACGGAAAATCACCCATTATTAAATGATTATTTGAGTTAGTGACATCTGTTTGTGGTGTGTGCAATTGTGAAGAAGAGTTTAGAGTATTCTCCCCCTCAACAGCAGCAAGTGTTGAGGATGTGGTTGCAATATCCGAAGGGACTTGTGATGCTGAGTTCGGAGTGGAAATCTCTGGCTCCCCTGGACTGATGGGTATAGGGACATGATATGAGAGATTTCACGAGAAGGCATTGTTGGGCTTGTGTTGTTGTCCTCCCCCTCGAAACTAGCATTCCCTTCACTTCTATTAGATGGCTCCCCCTCAACTGAATATGGTCTTTGTATACTACTTGTTGAAGAGCCATCAGGTCCATCAGTGAGCATGGACAATTCAGACACATTGTTGTCTGGTGCCCTAGATTCGGAGTCCACAGTCCTCACAGGTGGATCAAAAAAAGTGTGAAGTCTGTATCAAATGTAGTGATTGGTACTGCATCAACAGCTGGCTTCGGAAAGATAGATGACATTGGGAACGGATGCAAAGACTTCTTGATATAGTAATCATCAAACGTGAGGTTGAAAGTTTCTTTGATCTTGCGAGTCCTCTTGTTCATAACCCTATATGCCTTTGAGTCTTGTAAAACACCTACAACCGAAGATATGAAGAAACTTGACAATTGTTTTTCTTCGGTTGAGCACTTCATAAGGTGTAATATTAAATCTTTTGTGAATGTAGGATCTATTTTGAGTGAAGCAAGCAGTAGAGATGGCTTCAGCCCAAAAGTACATGGGCAAATTTGCAAAATTAAGCATGGTTCTAGCTGCTTCGCACAAAGAGCGATTTCTTCTTTCTACAACACCATTTTGTTGAGGTGTATATGGTGCTGAGAAGTTGTGACTTATCCCCTTAGTTTTCAAGAATCCATCAAGATTTTGGTTTTTGAACTCCGAACCGTTGTCATTGTGCACAGTTCGAACCTTCTTGTTGAGCATCACTTCCATTTTCTTTATAAAATTAATGATTTCTTCAGCTTCATTAGACTTGTTTCTTAAGAATAAGACCCAAGTAAACATTGAATAGTCATCAACTATTACAAGAATGTACTTCTTCTTTCCAATTGATTCCACTACGGATGGACCACAAAGATCTGTGCAGAGAAGTGAAAGAGGTTCGGTGATTTTTGGGTTGATCACAGTTGGATGCCTTTGTTTTGTTTGCTTGCCATGCTCACAAGCAGAACAAAGTGAATCATTATCAAATTTGAGAGCAGGCATTCCACGAACCAAATCCATAGCCACTAACTTGTTTAAGTCATTGAATTTTAGATGTGCAAGTCTTCGGTGCCACAGCCAGCTGACATCTGAGTTGGCTTTGGAAAGAAGACACAAGGATTGACCACCGGTCACTAGCATCAGATTTAATGGAAACATTGATCCCTTTCTTTCATATTTTAACAAGACTTCGTTTGTTGGCTCTTTTGTGATGACACTCCCTTGGTTGTTGAATGTGACTGCATTACCCGTTCCAACTACCAATTGAGATATACTCACAAGATTGTGTTTTAAACCTTCAACAAATGCCACTCTGCTGATTGTAAATTGGCCATTTGTTATCTTGCCATAACCCCCGAATTGGACATGTTTCATTATTACCAAAGTGAACATTTCCTGCATCATCCAAAGTTCTATAATCCCTGAGATACTCCCTCTTCCCTGTCATATGTCTTGAGCAACCGCTATCCATGTACCATTTTGCATCGTATCGCTCGTTTGACATTACCTGCAATTAATCAAGAAGGAGTTGGTACCCAATCAACCTTGTGTCCTCAAGGTAAGCGAAGGATTCTTGAATCCACTTTTCTACAGCCTCTTCTGATATTTCATTAGCATTTAAGTTGATCACATTTTCCGAAGTCTCATGTGATGAACATGATTCCGAAGAGTCAGAGCATGATTCCGAAGAGCTTTTTGTTAAATTCAATGAATCCGAAGTGACTGACATGCACGTCTTCGGAACCCATATTTGTTTGGATGATTTTGACTTTGAGGTTTTTGATGTTTTCTTAGCACTTGAATTTTTTTAACAAATTGATGACTTTGAAGATTTAGTTTTTGCAGTGAGATTTTCTTTCAAATCATTTCTTTTCCAATTTTTCTAGAATTTTCAATTGTTGATTTCATTGATATTGAACTACATAACGTAGAAGTACAAAGGTAATCTTCGTATGCCAATTTGATATCATTTAATGAGAGATTCTTATCCTTAAACAGATCCAAATTTTTGTCCAGCCATTGATGGAATTTATCTATTAAATTATTGCCTTTGGAAAATGTTTTCTTTGTTGGTTTTGAAATTTGGGATTTGGAAAGTTTGGATTCGATGGCACAAAGGATGGTTTAGAAGATTGGTTTTTAACTTCGGATACCTTTGAATCAGTTATTTTAGTTCCAGAAGTTGTGGCTATTGCAATGATTGGTTTTGAAGCTCCGAATGGTGTTTTTCTTTTGATGAGATTTTGAGTTTGTTTTGTTTTCAAATTCGCAGCAATTGATTTCTGAAGTGGTTTTGTAACTGTAATTCCTGGTTTTGTTTTAGAAGTTGAAGCAAGGTTTTGAATTTGAGGTCTTTTCAAAATCTGAGGTTTTTGTACCGAAGGTTTAGAACCAACAATCTTAGGTTTTGTAAAGGTGTTTTCAAGAGATTTTGCAAGAGGTACACTCTCACAAGATTCCATTAGTTGAAAAATGTTCATCTTTGGAGCTATGGGTTTCTCCATAACTTGAATTTGTTTGTAATTTCGATTTGTGCAAATGTGATTATCATTTTTGACATTTAAAAGATGTGACATGTTTTTGGGAATATTTTCTTTTTTCATAACAAAGACGATTGTAGATGTTATGGCCATATAAATCTTGTTTTCTTACATTGATCTTTACTTCCATTCTTTCATTCATTTCATTTTCAACCATTTTTGAAGATGAGAAGAATCATTCCTCAGTAACTATGAAATTATCCTCCTCAAGAAGTTTTTCCAATTCTTTTTCAATTAAAGGTAACCCACTAGATTTCACAAAGATTGCGTTTTTGAAATACGAAATTTTCAGATATATACAAGCAACATGGACCAGTCTTTTTGAATTGTCTTTGAGATATTGATCGTAGGAGACACATTCATCAGAAATTTTTAATTTTGATTTCACAATTTCCTTGTTTTTAGAAGTTTCTTGTTCACAATCAATTTTTGTTTTTCCTTTGTCAACCGAAGACAATTGTGAGATGTCTTCGGAGGGCGATACGGATGTGGAGGATGATTTTAATAAAGTCAGAGAAGAGCAATCAATTTCCTCCATATCCGAATCACTTTCGGAATCATTTTCAGATGCAGTTTCAACAATAACTTCTTCTTTGTTTTCAATTTGAGGAACACTCTTTTTCAAGATTGGAATCTCTTGTGGCAATAACATCAACAAATTATCTGCAGTTAGATGTTTTTCTATAGAGATTAAGCCATGTTTATACGAAGGGTTGGTGACTTCAGAGCCGGATACTATGGATTCACGTTCATAAGATATACTATCAACTTCCTTAAGCTTAAACTCAATAAAAGGTAACAGTTGTCTATGTTGAACATTACACACATCAGCTGAATGATAGATACGAGTAATATGAGCATATAAACCTTTTGCAGTTTCACATAAAATATTACGTTGTCTCAAAATTACATCATGATTGTTTAAATGTTTTTCTCTATTCTCCTCTAGCAATGAGATTCTTAAATTGGACTTTTCTTGGGCTAGCTTCAAACTTTCTACTCTCCCCCTCTAGTTGAGAATCTTCTGCTCCCTGATTTTCTCCCTATTTTTTGCATCAACAAGCAGTTTATGCATCATAGAACAATCACGAGTTATTTCATTAATGATAGGAGTAGATTGAGTAGTAGGAATTTTAAAAGTTGAGAGAAGTTTAGATACATGTTCAGGAATGGTCAAGCGTGTGTCATTTGCCATCAGACAAACCTCCTCATCATCATCCGAAGAGTCATCGGACCAGCACTTCGGATTCCCTACAACCAGCATCTCATTCAGCTCCGAACTCTTATAACCAAGACCAGCAGTCCCTTCATATCCCAGTTCTTCTTCATCTTCAATCTCCTCAGAAGTAACCTTCGGAAAGCACTTACCATCATCATAGGCCATAAAAGCACTATGAGTTGGCTTTCTTACTTCTTCGTCTTCGGAGTCAGAAGACCAAACTTGATATGTTCCTTGGTGATCCTCAGCAGCCATCAGGGCTAAGTCCTTTGTCTATTCTCTCACTTCTTCCATATTTCTTGCATAATAAGCTTCGTATTTCACTTGTGGCTTTTTCTCATTCTGTTTATGTAACATGCAATCTTTTGCAAAGTGATTCTTGCCATGACAGTAATTGTAATCATATCCAGAATCCCCAGAGACTTTCTTCTCTTCAGCCTTTTCTTTTGGTGTCTCTGAAGCCTGAGTTTCAAATGGCTTCGGGGTTGAAGATTTTGAGTTTTCCTCCTTCGGAGTGTAAATTTCTGGTTTGGGTTTTGGATTGAAATGTGGTTTGTTGAAGTTCTTCACAAAGGGTTTTCCAGAGTTGTTTTTGATGAAAGGTTTCTTGAATCTTTGACTGTTTGCAGCATATAGAGCAACTGTTTCTCCATTGTTGTCAACCATGTAAGCAGCAATGTCTTCATCACTGTCTTCTTCTTCTTCTTTTGAGACAAGGGCTAGGGATCCAGCAGTTTCACTCCTTTGACCAACAATATCAGGTTCATGTGATTTGATCAAATTGTATAGAGCAGCTAACTTGTACTTTTCAATGTTCTCATAAGATTTGACCATTAGCATGATGGGTCTCCATTCCTTGCGAAGACTGTAGAGAAACTTGATATTGATTTCCCGTTGACATCGGGTTTCTCCATACTTATCCAAGGTATAGATCATGTTGCTAAGAAGTTCATAGCATGCTTCAAGAGATTCATTTTCTTCTTGTTTGAAGTTTCCAAAATCAACTAAGATTTCCTGAACTTTGCTTGTGTGAAGAATCTTGTCACCACCAAAACGAAGAGCAAGATTATCCCACATTTCCTTAGCAGACTTAGCATCAGCTATGTGGTTACTGACATCAGGACCTAGTCCACTTCTTAGTTCCCGCATGGCTCTCTCATCATTCTCTATTTTCTTTAAATCTGCAGCATTCAGAACTTCAGCTTCTTCTCCATCTGCAACCACAAACCGACCACCAATGTCGGTATGAGGACCTTCAGATACAGATCTCCACAGATCTTTATCAAGACCGATCAAATAGTCCTTCATTCTTCCAGACCAATAGTCATAGTAAGAAGTTACTAGAACAGGAGCTTTTGTTGCAGAACCGATAAGATTTGCATAGTTGAGCATGTTAGCATAAGTAGCGGTAGAATCAGTCATTTTGAATAGATTTCAATGGGATCTTTTCATAAAAACAAGTTGTAGAGACGTGTGACAGTTGCGGAATAGTAGATCTGAGAGACGATTCAAATCTAGAACTGTGACAGTGAAATAAAGCGGTTTTCGAGCTGTCCTGCTCTGATACCACTTGTTGAGTATTAAAATCAATTAAACAATGATGTATGACTAATATTCTATCAATATAATTGTACTAAGCAATTGACACAGTAATAAGCAAGTAAGAACAGTAAAGAACATAGTGGAGTTGGATAACTTGTGTCGAATGCTTTGATTGATTGATTAGGGTTTTACAATTGGGAAGATACAATCTCACCCCTGACAAGGTATGGTATCACTGGTATTTATACGTGATCAGTCATACGCATAGTACAAAATATAACAGGGAATATCCTATCAGAGTACTATCCAATAGGATTCTAGATTCATGCACCACGTAATGTACTATCACGCGTGCACACAAAAAGTGTTACAGCTAAGAAGTCTTCGGATCCTCCAGGATGTACCCTTCGGACTCTTCAAACTTCGGGGTCTTCTATCAGTTGTTTTTAGACTTCGGGGTCTTGGGCTAGGACTTCGGATAGAGTGGCACTTCATCACAAAAATACTTCAACAGAATCCTGTGCTTCCACTAGTACGGGCCTTTGTACTACCTTTCACACCTATTCATCCTTGTCCCAAAAGTCGTCCCGATTCTCTAAGTCACCTCACTCCCTACTAATAAGAATTTTTATATCATTAATATGACCCTGCACTAAAGTGCCTAATACTCTTCCTAGTCTACCTAGGATTTCCACACCTCGCCCGCACCGCAGGAACTTCCGCTCATACCTTCAGGTCGTCTCGCACATGCGCAATCATGCGTAATAAGAAGAGATAGACAGTCAATCAATGACCCAACCCTAAGTCACAACCAAAAGAGGAATAACCAGTAAGGTTGGATCAAGAATTTTAAGGCTATCCGATCCTATTATGTATAATCCTAAAGCTTTCACTTAACTTCCTAACACTACAAGCATAGGTCCAATTGGCAGGTAATAGACAACACATAGCAAGCAACACATAGCAAGAAGCAAACAATGCAAAAGGCATCCCTATGATATAGGCAAATTATATCATGAAATTTGCTGAGTGGATCTTTAGACTACTTCTAGCATACATCATATCATCAACACATAATATCATGGATATTTTGGGAAATTAACCACTTACTTGAGCCCTGGCCGACTGTACTCAACGCATCCCATTCCTTTTAAAACCCATTTACCCATATAAAATCATAAGCCAGGTATTCACACCATGTTTCAAACCCCAAAGAAACAATCAAACAAGAACATGCAAATGAATTTTCTACATGATGATCTACCTAGCCCCTTTGAAATTTATTTAAAGATGGTTTTTCTTTTGAAAATCCTCAAATCATTAGTTTGAGTTTGGAATCATATTTCTGTTCATCCAAATCCCTCAAACCAAGGCTCTGATACCAACTTGTAATATCCCAAATTTCAGAATAAAGATTCTATTTATAAAATGGTTCAAATACATAAAAACGGGTTGGAAAACAAAACCATTTAGTTCAAACTTGAACATCAAAACATTTTAAATCGAGTTTATCAAAATAGTTACAAACATTATCAAGTAAAAGATTTTAATACCGAAACCCCATCTGCGATATAGTCGCGCCATGCTCCAAATTCAAGCCATGAATACCCAAAAAAACATTTAAGGTAAAAGAATAAGCACAAAGCTTAGTGGGTTCCCCAAAATACCACATGATCCATCACATTCATCCACATAAGTCACATTCGCCATTCAGGAAGGACCGGTCACGTGTCGCGGCTTGCCCGCTACGCCATCATTCGCCAGAACGAATCCAACGACTAACATATACAAACATAAAAGCCTACGCATACAGTCTAATCCATCGGGATCGTATTATCAACCATATTGTCAAATAACGTAAGGCACTCCCAGTTAACACACATTAATACACACAATAATTAAGGCTACCTACGCATGCAACTTCACACATAGTATTGTGAGAAGACTCACCTGATCCGCCAAGCCAAACAACACTCCCCATGTGTGTCCTCGGGTCTGGACAATACTAACATCCTAATAAGGATAAAATTCACTTAGAAATTCCACAACCCCAAATAGGATAAACCACTAAGACCGGTACCCCGAATCTCTCAAGTTTGACCAAAAGTCAAACTAGTCAAAAAGTCAATGGTCAATGGTCAAAGTCAAAGCCAACGGTCAACAGCCAGATAGCCCCGCTATCTGCTCGATGATAGCGTCGCTATAACCCTTGGCATTGCTATCTCTTTAAGATAGGGGCATCAGATATCACAGACACTTCAGAATATGTGAGACATCTTTGCATTTGTTCTTCATAGCTGCACTATATCTGCTTCCGGATATCATGTATTTTATTTGTATCACTTATTTGTAACCCTCATCATTTTCTAGTATTTAAGGGGATATTGTTAGAGCTGGAAATGCTTTACAATGTTGAATGATAGCTATGCTACAATATTCTCTTTGTATTTATGAATATTTTCTCGTGTTCTATAAATAGAGAGGGAATGGTCATTTGTTAGAGTGCACCTAAAATGTAGTCTTTTAGATTTTAAACATAGGAAGTGTTAGGGAACATCACCCTAGCACATGTGTTCTTCATGTATAAGTTTTTACTCTCTTTTATCTATGAAAATCAGATTAGTCACCTTATGTTCTTCAGGTTTTATATACTGATTATCTTTAAGATATTTATTATTTTGCATGTTGCTAGCCACCACAGTTCCTGACATTTTGATTGCTGTTAATGGGAGCTCCATAGAGATATTGGAGTAGAGAAAAGGAAAACAATGGGTTCACAAAAATGCATCGACCATGTCGATACTATAGGTTTGAGGGTGGAAAGGGTTAATCAGGGGAGAGCTAAGGATAATTGATATTTGTGGCAGAGAAGAAGGGATAGAGACAATTGGAATGCAGGAATTATAAGTATATACTATTTATCAGACACATTTAGGAAAATGTGCCTGATTTACATAATTGGTCCCTAATTTATACAATAATTATAGATTGGTTATTGCTTCATTAAATTATAACAATTGTCCTTACCTAATAATAAGTTTATAGAAATGGTCCATACGTTTCATAAAGTTACCGTAATGGTCATTTTCTAATAGCAAATTTATAGAATTTGTCATTTTATTTAAAAAAAACTACCAAATTGTCCTTGATTTTGAGAAAACTACAAAAATAGTCCACACCCAATTGCAAAATTTCATAAGTGGTCTATTTTTTTTACATAATTATAAATACGGTGCGTTTCTAATACTAAAAAAACAATAATGATCCCTATGTTTCGTAAATTTATAGAAATAGTCTCTGTCTATAACAAATTAACAAAAATAGTCATTGTGTTTCATAGAAATTAAAAAAATGATTTAGAAAAAATATAGACTCAATAACTCTGCTGCAACACGCGGGCCACTAGTTTTTACTGATTTTTGGAGTATAATAAGACTTCAAATGAGCTGGAAAGCAAGTCAGATGATTGAACAAAAACATGCCACGTCATAAAACAAGATGTATAAAAAGTGACAAATGTCTCTTTTATTATTAGATAGTATAAATTGTATACAGTAATACTCCCTCCGTCCCAAAATGATAGTTCATGTTTCCTTTTTAGTTTGTCCCAAAATGTTAGTCAACTTCTAAATATAAATGACATCTTTACCAAAATACCCCTAACTTTAATTGTAACAGCCAACACATCTAGTGCCGACATTAAATACAAAGAAAGGGTAAAACAGTCATTTTGTAGGAAAAAGTAAGATGCATTTAATGTTTTTTTAATCTGTGTATTTTTTGTCTGTGACTATCATTCTGAGACGGATGGACTATATAATAAAAATCTAACACGCCAGTTAAACGAGATTAAATGGATACATATGCCAATACATTGTATTTACGAAGGGTCAATGAATGGTGACGTGGACAGCTGGTCAATGGACAACTCATCAAATTTATTAAAATGAGAAATAAATACCAACCACCAACCTGCTGTAATTGCCATTACTTCCTGCAACAACCTCCTATAATTAACCTCCTTCTCCGTTTCTAGATAAAATCTACAAAACGAAGCTAATCACACAAAAAAAACCAAGCTCCAAAATGTTGACCAAACGGTATGTTTCGATGGTGGTGTTAATGGTGGTATGCGGTACTGTAGTTAGGGCGTCGGACAAGTCGTTAGGAGAGCAGTGTGCGTCGAAGCTGACAACGGTGATGACATGTGTAGCATTTGCAACGGGAAAGGAAGCGACGCCGCAACAGAAGTGCTGCGATTCAGTGAAGGAGATGAAAGAGAGCAATCCGGCGTGCTTGTGTTTTCTGATACAGCAGATTCATAATGGCACAAACCCTACGTTGCAGAAGATGAATATTCAAGAGAGTCGGCTTCTTCAGCTGCCGTCCGCTTGTAAGATAGCTAACGCCAGCATCTCTGATTGCCCAAGTAATCTTCTTCTCTTGTTTTTTACTTTAAGTTCAGCTCAAATTCGATTTAATTTCCTTGATTAAGGCTCAAGCTCAATCCGAAAACTCAAAAGCTCATGAACACCTATCAAAATAATGTTTAATAGAACAAACTTCAGTTATATATATAGCTTGTAGATAGCTAAAAAATCTCAGCTGGATTTGATACTTTTTCAAGTTCGACAAAAATATAATATATACAAACTGTTTTGAATCCTGAATACGAATTTGAATTGGATTCTTAGCTTAACTGGTATATTTCAACCTCATTTTGATGTCGACTAAGTTTTACTCGAACAAGCTGGAGCTCAAATAACTTCATAAAAGCATGACATGCGTTAGGGAAGTAAAAAATTCTACCAAAGGTTGCAAAAGTTTTTAAAGAAAATTAGATTTTTAGTGGTGTTTGAAGTATGTTATGAAATTTATTAACGCCTTCAAATATTGAAAGCAAATAAACCATATCTCAGCCATCCTATTTTATTATAGGCTATAATCTGATTTTTGTTATTTGGTAAACCGTAATATATACTTCCAAAAGGAAACACTCTCCCTCACTATACTAAAAAACATAACTTATGTTTCGGTTGTTTACAAAAGTACATTACAACTTGGGAAAAAACTTTAAAAATCGTTTGCTTTACCAGTAATTGTTATTATTCACGAGTGCTCTTATATCTTCATCATGCGAAGTATTTTTAAAATCTTGATCATTAAGGCTTTGCCTGATACCTCAATATATATTTAAAAAAAAAAACTATATTAAGGATCGTTAATATATTTTATGTGTCATTTTAGAGCTTCTGAACTTACCATCAAATTCACCGGATGCGGCCCTATTCACCAATAATGGTACCATCCTCCCTCCAACATCCGGAGGAATGCCAACATCGACGTCTACTACTGCTCCAATGGGCTCAAACGCGCTTAAGTATGAGGCACCCGCACTTGTAGTATCCATCTCGATTGCTGTAGCATTCTTGTTAGCAGTGTCTTCAACCGGCGTTTTTCATTTCTAAATCATACTTGGATTAGTTTTTGCAGCGTTATTTTGTGTATGGTTTGTCGTTATGTTGTAAGGTCGATTGTGTCTATTTACGTATTGTTTGAGACCGTGTAAACTTCTTTTTATTATGGTCTGTTGGTTTGAAAAGGCTTCATTCGGTAATATTATTAAGTTTATATATATTTCATGCTAACAAAATTGACCCGTAAAGAATACCTGTAGTTTCTGTTTTTTTTTTTTAAACTAAAATCCATAAATGTTTAGGAATATTAATTTTGGCTTAATTAAATTCGAAACCCAAAATTTATTCCGTTACACTTATTGTTTTCCATATTTGTTTAATGTTATACGTATATTATTTGGATTGTTGTTCCTCAATGAAGACGTATACTATTTGGAATATTGTAGTGGCTCAATGAAGACACTGACATGCATGCAGTGACGTCGGATCTAAATTTATTTTATATCCCTTCACATTTTTTGTACTATCTTGTATTAGGGTATATATAGATGTAAAGCAATATATTTACAACAAATTAGGTAAAATGCTATTAGGGTATATGTGCTGAACCTATAATCTCTAATATTTAAATAATATTTTGGTAAAAAGTTGACATACGTTACTGCGTTTGGTTCCCAGATTATTTAGAATGGAACTGGAATTTATGTGAGGAATTGCATTTTATTGGAATTGCAATTTAAATTCTATCATCTGTTTGGTTCAAAAAATATAATGGAATTTCATTTCAGTTATTTTGTAAATAAATGGCAAATTACAAACTTGTCCTTATTGACTGCGCGTTTAGTCAAATTTCTCATCCACGCAACAGCCGCTACTTATAACCTGGAAATAATAATTCTAAACACTCGAATCGAAGATCTGATGACTTCTTTTTCAGGATTTTGAGTAAATAACTGGATAGAAACCTTGATGTAATTATTGTTCGTAACCAAATCGAAAACATTGTTGCTAGAGACGAGTTTTTGCTAGATCAGAAACCGTGATGCAAAGCCTCATAGACCCTAGCTTAAAACCATATGTTGCCCAAAAAAATCATGACGAAGAGGAGTTGTTTCCGTAGGAATCGTGCCAGAAAGAGCATCGACAAGATAAGTAAGGCTCCTACAAGGAACCGACAATATGGTACTGCCAACAGAGGTGGCTATCGACAAAGGCGATACTACCGATTGGCGGAGGCTTGAAGATGTGTTGTGTGACAGACGAGAGAAAGGAATATGAGAAAAAGAGCTTCTTAGGGAAAATGACTTATAAGGGAAATTATGTTTCAAAACTGTTCAAAAAACACCATCCAAGTTTGGTCTGTTCAAAAAACATCATCCAAGTAAGACCTTTGTACAAAAAACACCATCCAAGTAAGCTTTTGTACAAAAAACACCAACGAACTACATGTTTTGTTCAAATTTTACCCGATGGTAACCGGCTCTTGCAGGTTAAATGATGACTTGGCCTAATATTTAGTGACATGACATAATAACAGATGAACAGTTTAACCTACAAGAGCCGGTTACCATCGGGTAAAATTTAAACAAAACATGTAGTTCGTTGGTATTTTTTGTACAAAGGCCTTACTTGGATGATGTTTTTTGTACAAAGGCTTTACTTGGATGGTGTTTTTTGAACAAACCAAACTTGGATGATGTTTTTTGAACATTTTTGAAACATAATTACCCTTATAAGTCATTTTCTCTATTTCTTAATAGTAATGGAGACATATTATGAAACTAATGGCTAAAAAAAAGGTATTTTCAAAATTAATTGAAGGTGGGTGGGAATTAAAATGCTTTGGGGTATACGAATGTTTTCTTATTTCCTTTACTATTCATGATATTTTAAAGAAATTTAATTTTTCTATCATGATGTGATATCTGGCCCTGTGCAGGTGGGGCATGACAACAACAGCCAGAATTGGGACATGAGATCACAATCATAACGAGAAAAGACGTCAGTCGCTTCTCGAAAGGATGCTCCGACGATCAAGCCAGTATCGAGTAGGGCTAGTGTAACGCCCCAAATTTCAAAATTTCTAAAATTCATTTATTATCAAAGTTTCAATAAAACATTTATTCCAAAAGTAAATCCGTTCGACCTATTTATTAAACCAACAGCGGAAACAATTAAAAATCATAACATAATTCATTAACATAAATTTTCTTGTATGCGATGCGCCGCCGTCACGCCTTGCCCTTCCCTTTGTCAATCGATTTACCTGAAATATTATAAAAACAACGGGTAAGCTTAAAGCTTAGTGAGTCCACAAATTACCATACATGCCCACACATTAAACAACCCGTCCTCGAGAACGACCCGACCCTACCCGCCATACAACAGCTACGGGCGTCCATCATACAACAGCTATGGACACGAAGCAGTTCTACCCATCATACAACAGCTATGGGTTCCCGGTTATGGCCCAGCCCATCATACAACAGCTATGGGACAAGGCAAAAGTCCAACTCGCCATACAACAGCTACGAGGGGACACGCATCAGTACTGAGCCCAACAACAAATAACCACAGATATAGAGAAATTCATATAACTATAAACAACACACAAGATGCCTAACATGCAACATCATATAGTAAGGTGAGGATACTCACCTGATTCGAAACCGCATAGATATTCTCTAATATCCCCACTTAGCTCGTCCACACACCTAAATCCCACACACATACAACATATCAATTACTGATTAGGCTCTTACAGACCTGTTTAAAGGTTAGACTCACTATTTGCCATCAAACCGTGGTCAAAACTAAATTCCTGGACAAACAGTCGCTCGCCGCGGCGTGGCTCCTCGCCCTACGCGCCGCGGCTACCATTGCACAATTACGGGATTTCAGCCGAGTCCGCGCCGCTGACTTAGCCAGTCCGCGTCGCGGCTCGTAACATTCCAAAATGTTTTTCAGTGATTAACAGTACATCAATCGGCTAGGGTTCCTTTCTACACCCTTCCTGGGATCAGAAACTACCCTAAGGTCACTTCCTTATGGACATGAAAGTCCATGCATGTCCTTGGTTCAAACCCTAAGGGCTACAATCGTCTAAAGCTACAAACCAATGAGTAACACTATATGACGGGATAAAAAGGAAAGTCAGAAGAGTAAATCTTCTTACCTTACTTCTGAAGGACGGAGTAATGCCCACGATCCGTTCTAAACCTTCTCCCACGTGGATCTCCTTCTTCTAATCTCCCAAAACCTTCAACACCTCGAGACCAAAGAGTATCTGCCGAAACCAGACACCTCTGCTCTAGAAACTCTCCAAAAACACGAACCCTAGGGCTGGGGTCCTTTATATAGGCATCTAAATCCGAATTAGGGTTTTTCATGACTGCGGCGCACCGCGCCGCGGATTCTTTAGAACCGCGCCGCGCGTACAAATCCTACGCGATTCTAGATTCTTCCTAAAGCCGCGCCGCGGATTCCTTCGGGCCGCGACTCGGCAGACCGGGTCTTACAATTCTCCCCCACTTAACTGGATTTCGTCCCCGAAATCCGTGCCGGTAAATAATTCTGGATAATGCCTCCGCATTTCCTCCTCCGGTTCCCAAGTCCATTCGGACCCTTTTCGATGCTGCCACTGAACCTTCACTAATCCTATCGCTTTATTCCGCAAAGTCTTTATCTTCTTTTCAATGATGGCAATTGGTCGCTCCACATAATTTAAACGTTCATCTAATTGAATATCCTCCAAAGGTACTATTGTGGATTCCTCAGTCACGCACTTTCTGAGCTGCGAAACGTGGAACGTGTCGTGAATCTGATTAAGCTGTTCGGGTAGCTCCAACCGGTAAGCTACCTCACCTACACGGGCGACAATTCGATATGGTCCAATGTACCTAGGACCAAGCTTTCCTCGCTTCCTAAAACGAATAACTCCCTTCCAAGGTGACACCTTTAGAAGAACATAATCCCCAACTTGAAACTCAAGATCGGACCGTCGCCTATCCGCATAACTTTTTTGTCGGCTTTGAGCGGTTAACAATCTCTCCCGAACATTCTGAATTAACTCGGTTGTCTTGAGCACCACCTCTGTACTTCCCAATACCTGCTGGCCAACCTCACCCCAGCAAATAGGTGTCCGACATTTTCTTCCATACAACATTTCAAAGGGAGCTCTGCCAATGCTCGCGTGATAACTGTTATTGTAAGAAAACTCTGCTAAAGGGAGATGGGAATCCCAACTCCCGCCAAAATCGATGACGCATGCTCTAAGCATATTTTCCAGCGTTTGAATCGTCCTTTCACTCTGCCCATCCATCTGAGGATGATATGCTGTGCTAAAATGAAGGCGAGTGCCTAATTCCTCATGAAACTTCTTCCAAAACCTAGACGTAAATCGGACATCCCGGTCGGATATCACCGAGACCGGTATACCATGCCGAGAGATAATCTCATCTGTGAAGACCTTAGCCAATTCCTTTGCAGAGTAAGTCTCTTGGATGGGGAGGAAATGAGCACTTTTGGTCAACCTATCCACGATAACCCAAATAGTGTCCATATGTCGAGGGGTTCTTGGCAACTTCGTGATGAAATCCATTGTGATATGCTCCCATTTCCATTCTGGGATCTCAAGAGGCTGCAACTTACCATGAGGTCGTTGGTGCTCGGCCTTGACCTTACGACAGGTCAAACATCTTTCGACAAACCAAGCTACTTCCCTCTTCATGCCTAGCCACCAATAATATTCACGCAGATCCCTATACATCTTAGTCGCTCCAGGGTGAATAGAGAACCAGGATTTATGCGCCTCCTCCAATAGGGTTTGACGAACCTCGCCCAGCTTCGGTACCCAAACCCTCTCGTGACAAGTCAACAAATCCCTACTATCTTTGACCATAGCTGCCAACTGACCCACAATCCTCTCACTTTTCTGATTCTCGCTCTTGCTTGCTTCCACTTGGGCTTTCCTAATCAGCTCAAGCAGCGGTGTCACAATTGTCATCCTTAGACAAACGCCCCGAAGGGGTGCACTCGAAGCCTTACGACTTAACGCATCCGCTACCACATTGGCCTTTCTAGGGTGGTAGTGTATCTCATAATCATAGTCTTTTAATACATCCAACCATCTCCTCTGTCTCATATTGAGGTTTGCCTGATCCATCAGGTACTTCAAACTCTTGTGATCCGTGAAAATGGTGCACTTTACTCCATACAAATAGTGTCTCCAAATCTTGAGAGCGAAGACCACCGCTCCCAATTCCAAATCATGAGTAGGGTAGTTAGTTTCATGGGGCTTCAACTGTCGCGAGGCGTAAGCGATCACCCTGCCTCGTTGCAGTAAACTACCATATCCTCCATGCCCTCAGGCAAAGTCAAAACCGGAGCTTCACATAATTTCCGCCGCAAAGTCTCAAAAGCTTGCTGCTGCTCCTCACCCCACCGAAAAGCAGCATTTTTCTTAGTTAGTCGGGTCAAAGGTACTGCAACCTTTGAGAAGTCTTGGATGAAACGACGGTAATAACCAGCCAGACCCAAGAAACTTCTAATCTCCGAGGGAGTCTTCGGAACCTCCCACCTCATCACGGCCTCTACCTTAGCCGGGTCTACCATGATTCCTTGCTCATTTACAATGTGACCCAAAAACTGAACCTCCCGTAGCCAAAAGTCACACTTGGATAATTTTGCATAAAGCTTCTCCTTCCTTAAGGTCTCTAATACTTCCTTTAAGTGCTGTTCATGTTGTTCCCTGCTCCGAGAATAGACTAAGATGTCGTCAATGAAAACTATAACTGACCGATCCAACATCGGTCGACACACCCGATTCATTAAGTCCATAAAAGCTGCAGGTGCATTGGTCAGTCCAAACGGCATCACTACAAACTCGAAGTGGCCGTACCTCGTCCGAAAAGCCGTTTTCGGGATGTCTTCCTCCCGAACTCGCATTTGATGGTAACCTGACCGCAAATCAATTTTTGAAAACCACGAAGCGCCCTGCAGTTGGTCGAATAAGTCGTCGATGCGAGGCAATGGATATCGATTCTTCACCGTAAGCTTATTCAACTCACGATAATCTATGCACATCCTGTTGGAACCATCCTTCTTCTTAACAAACAAAATAGGCGCTCCCCATGGCGAGCAACTGGGTCGAATAAATCCCTTATCTAATAATTCTCGAAGTTGAATAGACAACTCCAGCATCTCCGGAGGCGCAAGACGATACGGTGCTTTAGCTATCGGAGCTGCACCGAGAGTTAAGTCGATCGTAAATTCCACCTGTCTCTCTGGCGGCACGCCAGGCAGGTCCTCGGGAAAAACATCAGGAAAATCCCGAACCACTGGCATATCACCTGCTTTCTGTTGTGGCTTCCTTTCTCGTGTGTCTACAACATAAGCCACAAATCCCGAACCTCCATGCTGAAAATGTTTGCATGCCCTAGCAGCTGAACAGAAAACTGCACCTCAATTCTTTCTCTCGCCCTGCACAACCAGCTCTCCCCCACTTGGGGTTTGAATCCACACTCGCTTATTCTTACAATCGATCCATGATTCATGCTGACCCATCCAATCCATACCGATGATGACTCGGGAGTCACTCAACGGTATAGGGATGAGATCGATCGGAAACTTTATTCCCTGAATCACGACTTCGCATCCCCGATAAACACTAGTCGCTTGCACGGTTTTATCATCCGCGATTTCCACTTCTAACGGCTGATGAAGAGTTCCTAAAGCAATACCGAAACTCTTTCCCAACGCGGCAGACACAAAAGAATGACTAGCACCCGAATCAAATAGTGCAAAGGTAGGCGTAGAGTTGACTAAGAATGTTCCTAATCAAAGCATAATAGACATATTAATTACACACACCACAAACACGAGGCAAGTAAAGAAAGAGTACCCGTGACGACGTCGGGCGCATCCTCTGCCTCCTCGGCGGTCATGACGAATGCTCGACCCTTGGTCTTAGGGGCTTCCCCTTTCCCCTGCCTACCATCGGTAATCCAGAGTGTAGTGGGTGCCGGATTCTGAACCACTCCCTGAGTCAGACGGGGACATTGGGCCTTGAAGTGGCCCACTTGGTTACAATTAAAACAAATCTTGACCTCTTGCCGACAATCTTTAGCATAGTGGCCCTCCTTTCCACACTTATGACATATTAGCACCCAGCAACGTCCCTCATGATTCCTTCCACATTTACCACACTTACCGTGGCTCCTTTGCCCTTGCTTTCCCTGATCTGCCCCTCGAAATTTCTTCGACACCTGCTGAGTCTGAGCAGGCGCCGGACGCTTCTGCTTTTGTTGGGTTTCCAGTTCCAACTCTCGGGCCCGAGCGGCCGCTATCATATCAGTAAGAGTTTGGTGCCTAGCAGCAGACACAAATTCCCGAATGTCTGTGCGAAGCATTGCCAAGTATCGGGTCATCCTCATGCGCTCAGTTGCTGCAAACTCTGGACAGAAGAGTGCCCGTTCATTAAACTTCTTGGTGATTTCCGTCACCGTCTCAGTAGTCTGGGTCAGATTTAGGTACTCCTGCGCCAAGCGTTCCATTTCCACCTGTGGAACATATTCCAATTTGAACTGTTCCTTAAACTGCGGCCATGTAATGGCATCCAACTGAGCAGGAGTGAGATCTTTCGTTCGTATCTCCCACCAATCTTTCGCACCCTCTCTTAAAAGATTCGCCGCAAACGTTACCTTGGAGTTCTCATAACAGGAACATGTGCGGAAAGTGTTAGTTCTATATGCCCAAGGATGATCATAAAATGATATTACTAATAATACATGATCCTATAGGGTCACACCAACAACAAGTTTGACACCAATTGATCATTTAGAACGTTAAATTTGATTTAACATCAAATGATACTAAACTTGCAATTTAATCTTGTAGGTTATTATTATTTGAGATAAATAATAATAACTACAAAATTAAAGGTTGATTAGTAATTCATATGTGATGAATTTATTAAGTGTAACAATTAAATTGTTTAAATTGTTAAACGATTTAATTGATTTATAAATAAGCATTTTATTTAATTTAATTGGTAAATTAAATAATATATATATATTGTTATATATATATATATATATATATATATATATATATATATATGTATGTATATATATAATTATACAATTAAGATTGTATATTTAGATGGTTTATTTATATATAAGATTATGGGTTAAATGTTATCCCATTTAAGAAATAAGAAGATGTATTATTTATAAGCTTATAATTATATAAGTTTTATAAATAATAAAACCTACTAGCACTACACTTGATCATCCATAATTTAAGCCATGATGGGAGACATAAAAGCATGCATTGAGTTGTTAAACTAGTGGAAGATGCTAGCTTTTGTATATTGAAATCACATGGGTCTTTCCTTTCCAACTAGTGGCATTTGCTTTCTCTTTTGGTGGGTTAAATGGCCGATCATTGTGGGTGAGTGGTATATCTTTTGTATCTTAAAAATTCAGCCAAATACTCTCCCAAAGTGTCTAAGCAAATTTCGATTTTTTGCTTAAAAGAATAAGGAGTTATTTTGCAAGTTTGTGGAACTAGCATTCAAGGGTGTTCAAGCTTGTGGTGGATCAACTATAAAGGGATTCTAATTTGATTCCTAGCTATCAAAATCATCCAAACCAAACCCAAGAACAAAGGTTATGATCTTGAACTTAATCTATGTTTGTTCTTCATCTTATCTCTACATGCATGTAGCATGATCCTCTTGAAAATGGAATTTGTGTTCATGATTTTATGCTTCCGTTGCAAACTCTTGTTTTTGAAACTAATTACATGAACCATGATTTCCAACAATTGGTATCAGAGCCATGGCTATATTGCATGTTTAGATAATAAGTTTATTTGGATAAACTTGGTTTTTGGAAGCCATGAATGTTCATCTTCTTGAATGAAAGTTTCATGCATGGCTTCTTTGGCAACATGCAAGTATATTATCTATGATTTCATGTAACCAACTATATCATATGTATGCATGCTTTTGGTTACATAAATTGTTGCCTTAGAAAAACAAAGTGTTGGTTTTCTTATGATTTTATGTGATAAAATGGTGCATAAACAAGCCAAGGACCATATGATGCATGTTTTGTGTTTGTATTCGATATGGTTGTAATCTATTCATTTATTCAAATGGTTTGTAATAATAATTAGTTATTTCCTTCTTAATATTCCTTTTGTAAATATTAGAATAGTTTTATTTTATTTATTTCACAAAATGTAACAAGAGAAGGAAGTAAAAGACCAAGAAAAGATTGCACCCAACAGCAGCACTTTCTGAAGAGCTGCTGTCCAGATTTCGAAAATTTTAGAAAGGTTTTAAAAAATTCATATCTTGGTCATTTGGTGATATAATTGTTGGTAACTTTAATATCTAGTATATATATTAAGTTTCAACAAGTATTAGCATCAATATGGCCAAGAATGAATTGAAAAATGCAACAAAAAACCACAATTTTTCTTCCTGCGGCCCCTGCTGGTCGCAACTTTTGAGGGTCCAGAAGAAAATTCATAACTCACTTCATGAAGTCAAGAAATGGTGGTTCAAGTGTCATTTGGTGATATAAGAAGCTTGGCAAAATTTTAGCCAAATCGAAGATCATTTGGTTGAGTTTTTGTCACCCTTTTGTCCCTAGGTTTGGACTTGATATTTCATGTATGGCTCACATGAAATATCAACTTAGTTGGCTTGTGTTTATGCACCCATGCATGCTTGTGATGTTTGAATGTTTTATTATGTTATGTTGTGGATGAAAATAAGATTTTTCATGCTAGACAACCTAGATAATTAAACATAATCATCAAGGAGTTTGTATTTTTCAAAAGTTGACATTTAAAACATAAGATGTGATAAAATTGGTTTTATTAAAATGGGTTTTGTTATAAAACCTATTAAGTCAAGTTTTGAAAATGATTGAAACAAGAAATAAAATGGAGATTTTATGAACTCTTACAAACTCCAACCCTAAGTAATAATGGTAATTATTTAGGATTATAAATTGGTTCTAATATATGTGATCAAACTCAAACTTAATATTGGATATTAATTGTAATCTTGACCACAAACAAAGAATCAATAAAATGGAGATTTTATGATTAAGGAACCAATTAACAAAATAAGATTTAATGGTACCATGTTCATTGGATGCATTCAATCTACATGATACCATATGTTTTTCAAAATTAGAATTGTAAAACATTCAAATCCCTTATGAAATACGAATCAATGCCGTCCCTCTTAAAGACACTCATGTATCACTTGTATTTCCTTGTGGGATAAAGGATACCTAACCACTTGGAGTCTTCTTGTGATACAAGAACTAGTTTTGCAATATTGATGGGATAAAAGACACCTAACCATCAATAGTTGGCAAAACTACACGTCCGTTTAAGTAGGATGATTCGTTTGGAAATCTCTTGTGATAAAGGTCACCTAAGCATTAGAAATCCAAGGCATAGATGGGATCAAACATGCCAAACTTATAAATGTTATAATGGGATCCCATAACTCTAGAAATTATATTTGGATATAATTGGTAAACCGTTACCTACCTTGTTGATTCGAATAGGCGGGATAAAGGATACCTAACCACTTATTCGTGATACAACTTGGATTCTAGACCTTAATTAATTAAAGTTTATGAAACAAGAAAGGGTATTAATTATTAAGGACTTAATATCATAATTTACTAAATAGAACCTTGTTAAAATTTTGTAGATGGCACCAAACAACACACACTCGGCTCCTAACAAAACCTCACTACGGTCTCTCCTTGAAGGAGAAAAACTTAACCATACCAACTTCTTGGATTGGCACCGTAGTGTGAGAATTGTTCTCAAACAAGAAAAGAAAGAATATGTTCTCAATGAACCACTTCCAGAAGAGCCCCCTGCCATTCCTAAGCCCGGACACGATGCATGGCTTAAAAAGATGGATGATTCCATCGATGCATCATGCCTCATGTTGGCAACCATGATTCCCGACCTTCAGAAGGATTTGGAGAATCATTCTGCCTATGACATGATTCATCAACTAAAGGAAATGTTCCAACAACTTGCAAGAACGGAAAGGTTCGAAACTGTTCGGGCTTTCCATGCTTGCAAGATGGAGGATGGGCAGTCGGTAAGCTCTTATGTGCTCAAAATGAAGAGTCACATTGATCATTTGGCACGTCTTGGAGTTGTGACGCCCGAAGAGCTAGCAACGGATATGATCCTTAACTCCTTGACAAAGTCCTTTGATCCTTTTGTCATGAATTTTAACATGAATGGTTTCAACAAGACTATCCCGGAATTACATGGGATGCTAATTACCGCGGAAAAGAATCTGCCTAAGAAAACCACTCAAGTTCTCATGATCAAGGAAGGTGGCACAAAGAGAACTAGACCAGAACACCCCACCAACTCCAAGGGCAAGGGGAAAGCAAAAGCTTTCAAAGGTAAGGGCAAGAAAGTTGTCCAACCTTCCCATCCGCCCAAGAAGAAGGCAAAGGTTGCCAAAGAAGACACATGCTTTGAATGTGGCAAAGCTGGGCATTGGAAGAGAAATTGCCCTACCTATCTTGCGGAGTTGAAGAAAAAGAAGGCCGGTGAAGGCACTTCAGGTATCTATGTGATAGACCTAGAACTTTATAATTTATCTCCTAACACATGGGTATTTGATACTGGTTGTGGAACTCACATATGTAATATGTTGCAGGGGTTCAAAAGGAGTAGGCGACTGAAGGCAAATGAGGTAGTACTTCGGGTTGGAAACAATGCAAGGGTTGCGGTGGATTCAATTAGAAGTTTTAATTTATTACTACCTAATGGCTTGTGTGTGACATTGTTGAATGTTTATTATGTTCCTAGCTTGACTAGGAATATTATTTCGGTTGCTAAATTAAGACAATGTGGATTTGATCTTTCCTTTAATAATGATGATATTTGTGTTTACAAAAATAATGTATTCTATTTTGAGGCTAGGCCTTTAAATGGAATTTATGAAGTAAACCTTGATGAAAAGACTAACAATGGCTCTTTATACCACACTTTCATCAAGAAACCCAAATTTGATTTGAGTCAAACCTATCTATGGCATTGTCGCCTTGGGCATATAAACAAGAATCGCATATCCCAACTTCAAAAGAGTGGACTTTTGAAGGAAAATGAGAATGACTCATTTGATATATGTGAATCTTGTTTACATGGCAAGATGACTAAAGCTCCTTTCTCCGGAACCAATGAGAGAGCAAAGGACTTGTTAGGAATCATACATACGGATGTATGTGGTCCTTTCAAGCCAATGACTAGATATGGTGAAAGATATTTCATCACCTTCACTGACGACTTTAGTCGTTTTGGATATGTTTATTTAATTAAACATAAACATGAGGCGTTTGAAATGTTCAAAACGTTTCAAAGTGAAGTGGAAAATCAACTCAACAAAACAATTAAAGTTCTTCGTTCTGATAGAGGAGGTGAGTACTTAAGTACAAACTTTATGGATCATCTTAAGACTTGTGGAATTGTTTCACAACTTACTCCACCTGGAACACCACAACATAATGGTGTGTCTGAGAGGCGGAACCGAACACTATTGGATATGGTTCGATCCATGATGAGTAGAAGTACTCTACCTTTATCATTTTGGGGTTATGCTTTACAAACAGCTGCTCGTATCCTAAATATGGCACCTACTAAAAAGGTAGATAAAACGCCTTATGAGATATGGCATGGAAGGGTTCCATCTTTATTCTATCTCAAGGTATGGGATTGTGAAGCTTATGTTAGACAAGAAGCTTCAAACAAATTAGAACCCCGTTCAACTAAATGTATCTTTGTAGGGTATCCGAAAGATTGTCTTGGATACTATTTCTACAATCCCATCGAGAATAAAATATATATTTCTCGAAAAGCTGAATTCCTAGAAAACAAGTTTCTGACGGAAGAGGCTAGTGGGAGGTTTGTGGAACTTGAGGAACTTTAGGAACCACAACCTGATACACAAGAAGTTGAATCTAGCATTCAACAAGAAATTGTTGAACCCGAACAAACGGTTGATCAGGAACAAATTGTAACACAAAGTGTTCGCAAATCTGGTAGGGTTCGAATTGAACCAGAAAGGTATGGTTACCTTTTGATGGAAGAGGAATGTTATACGATAGATTCTGATGAACCCGTCAACTATCAGAGTGTAATATCAGATCCTGAATCTGATAAATGGCTTGAGGCCATGAACACTGAGATGCAATCCATGCACGATAATCAAGTTTGGAACTTGGTTAATCTTCCCACCAATTGTAAGACTGTTGGGAACAAATGGGTTTTCAAGAAGAAAATCGACGTGGATGGAAATGTTCACACTTTTAAGGCTAGACTTGTCGCTAAAGGATACTCACAGACTCATGGTATTGACTATGATGAGACCTTTTCTCCAGTGGCAATGATCAAGTCGATTAGGATACTTTTTGCCATAGCCGCGTACTATGATTATGAGATATGGCAAATGGATGTCCAGACCGCTTTCCCTAATGGACACTTATTGGAAGATGTCTATATGGATCAACCTGAAGGTTTTGTCGATCCCAAGCATCCAAACAAAGTGTACAAGCTTAAAAGATCTATCTATGGATTAAAGCAAGCGTCTCGAACATGGAACATCCGTTTTGATGAAAAGATTACGAGTTTTGGATTCATCAAAAATGAGGATGACTCCTGTGTTTACAAGAAAGCTAGTGGGAGCATTGTCATAATCCTAGTATTGTATGTAGATGACATACTTTTATTTGGAAATGACATCCCAACCTTAAAAGGTGTCAAAGCGTTCCTTGAGAGTTGTTTCTCAATGAAGGATCTAGGGGAAGCTGCTTATGTATTAGGCATAAAGATATATAGAGATAGATCTAAGAGACTTATTGGTCTTAGCCAAAGTGTATATATTGATAAAATCTTGAAAAGGTTCAAGATGCAAGACTCCAAAAGAGGATTCTTGCCAATGCCGCATGGCACCATCCTAAGCAAGTCTCAGTGCCCAAACACTAGGACTGAACTTGAAAGGATGAAACATGTCCCATATGCTTCGGCAATTGGGTCCATCATGTATGCCATGTTATGCACTAGGCCCGACGTCTCATGTGCCTTAAGTATGACTAGTAGGTATCAACAGAACCCAGGTGAAGCCCACTGGACTGCTGTAAAGAACATTCTTAAGTACTTGAGAAGAACTAAAGATATGTTTTTAGTTTACGGCGGTTTGGAAGAAAGCTTAAAGGTAAAGGGTTACACTGATGCAAGCTTCCAAACAGATAGGGATGATTCGAAATCTCAATCTGGGTATGTCTTTATTTTAAATGGAGGAGCCGTGTCTTGGAAGAGTTCCAAACAAGAAGTGATTTCACAATCCACTACAGAATCAGAGTATGTTGCTGCTTCGGAAGCTGCTCAAGAAGCTGTATGGATGAGAAAGTTCATAGAAGATCTAGGGGTTGTTCCTTCCATTCGGGACCCTATAGAAATCTTCTGTGACAATCTAGGTGATATAGCTTAAGCAAAGGAACCTAGATTGCATCAAAAGACCAAACACATTCACCGAAGGTATAACTACATTAGACATGAAGTTAAGAATGGTGAAATAAGTATTCACAAGGTTCATACAGATCAGAATTTGGCAGACCCATTCACAAAGCCTTTACCCCAAACTAAGCATGAAAGTCATGCTAAGGGTATAGGACTCTGTTTTTCTAATGAATGGATTTGATTTGTGTTTAATGTTTTATGAATATGAACTTATGTAAACGACAAGAATTATGTAATACTTGTGACGTGATGTTTTATTCATAATTATTGTGTTTTATTAGCATGTTTAATCCTTGAATAATTTAGTTATTCTAAACGTCCATAGTCGATCATAGTTGTGGAAGCAATTATGAAGTAAGACTAATATGAATTGGATTGGTTGACTTTTATGGGTAAAAGTAGCAAAAGATTGCAACCAAATTCATAGGTACTTGTCAGTGAACAAGTATTGGACTTGACCCATTTCAAGATCACTCCATGGATCATCATCATAAGTGATTCTTGAATAAAGGTATTATCATTGTATCCTTTGACCTGAGATACATATTTGGGACTCAAGTGTAGAGTGTACTATGCTTTGATATGGTTCACAGTTGTTCTTGAAATACAGACAACCATAAAGGCCATACTCATGCATAGTATTAACTATATGAGGGGAGTATGTAGTCAAGACGGGATTTGTTCCTCTTATGTGTTGAGAGTTAGACATCTAAGGCGCCTGATTGAAAGTTGAACATAAAATGAGAATGATTAAGATCCATGTCTCATGTTCAACATGATGTCTGTGACAAAGGGATAATTGATAGATAACCTTATACATCAATTAGAGCCTCGTGTTTTTCTGAAGAATTGAATGTTGTTGAATGGCACAAAGTCATGTGTTATTGGGGGCAGCGAAATGTTGCTAGACGTTTTCCACTGTCGATATCATTCTATGATGCAACCTTGTGCAAGTGGGAGATTGTTAGTTCTATATGCCCAAAGATGATCATAAAATGATATTACTAATAATACATGATCCTATAGGGTCACACCAACAACAAGTTTGACACCAATTGATCATTTAGAACGTTAAATTTGATTTAACATCAAATGATACTAAACTTGCAATTTAATCTTGTAGGTTATTATTATTTGAGATAAATAATAATAACTACAAAATTAAAGGTTGATTAGTAATTCATATGTGATGAATTTATTAAGTGTAACAATTAAATTGTTAAACGATTTAATTGATTTATAAATAAGCCTTTTATTTAATTTAATTGGTAAATTAAATAAAATATATATATTGTTATATATATATATATATATATATATGTATATATATAATTATACAATTAAGATTGTATATTTAGATGGTTTATTTATATATAAGATTATGGGTTAAATGTTATCCCATTTAAGAAATAAGAAGATGTATTATTTATAAGCTTATAATTATATAAGTTTTATAAATAATAAAACCTACTAGCACTACACTTGATCATCCATAATTTAAGCCATGATGGGAGACATAAAAGCATGCATTGAGTTGTTAAACTAGTGGAAGATGCTAGCTTTTGTATATTGAAATCACATGGGTCTTTCCTTTCCAACTAGTGGCATTTGCTTTCTCTTTTTGGTGGGTTAAATGGCCGATCATTGTGGGTGAGTGGTATATCTTTTGTATCTTAAAAATTCAGCCAAATACTCTCCCAAAGTGTCTAAGCAAATTTCGATTTTTTGCTTAAAAGAATAAGGAGTTATTTTGCAAGTTTGTGGAACTAGCATTCAAGGGTGTTCAAGCTTGTGGTGGATCAACTATAGAGGGATTCTAATTTGATTCCTAGCTATCAAAATTATCCAAACCAAACCCAAGAACAAAGGTTATGATCTTGAACTTAATCTATGTTTGTTCTTCATCTTATCTCTACATGCATGTAGCATGATCCTCTTGAAAATGGAATTTGTGTTCATGATTTTATGCTTCCGTTGCAAACTCTTGTTTTTGAAACTAATTACATGAACCATGATTTCCAACAGAAAGCACCCTCCACTGCGGAAATCCACCGCATGCTAACAATCGGATCCCTGCCCCCATCGAACATCGGAGGCGAACAAGCCGAAAAGTCCTTATAACTTGCATCCCTCGCACGTGACGTGCCCTGAGTAGCCAATCGTTCCTCGAGCATTGCCCATAGCTCAGCCTTAATCGTACCAAAGAACTGAGGTATCGCAGCCAACACTTCCCGCGAGACCTCCGCTATCAGGTTACGGAGATTCTCATCAGTCGGTCCTCCCCCACTCGAGGCACCCGCATCTGGTCCACCGTTACTTCGAGTGACTGCCATTCTGAAATGCGCAACAGTTTCTAATATCAATACTCGGGTCACTCCTATCTATCCAACTACTTGACTTTTTAGGACTTTGTTTGACTACTCTTGACTCAAGCGTGAATCCTGTGCTTTCGGTAATACTGGCCTGGTACTACCTTCCACACCTATTCGCCCTTGTTCCAAGTTCGTCAACCATCCTCCTAAAACGTCACACACACTAAACCATTTCCTTTGACTCATGTGGTCATGCACCGTGGTGCCTAATCTTTTGATCTAACTCTCCATCTCACACGTGCCTAAGAGAACTATTGCTAATGTCGTCGAGTCACCTCACGGACGCACAGCCGTACACAATCAGGAATAAGATAGACGTTTGAATAACTGATCTACCCTAAAGTCACAACCAAACAAGGAACAGCCAGTAAAGCCAGACCAAGAATTCTTAGGCTATCTTACCCTAATTGTATATAACCTACCAGCATTCACTAAGCAACCTAACGACAGTAGCATAAAATTCCAAAGCAGCACATAAAGCACAAACAGTCTACAGAGTATATTATCCAGGCAGCTTTACGTCCTAGCACAATACATTTTATCACATAACACAACCTTGGCATGGGTAATTGGGAATCACAAAACTTACTTGAGCTCGGCTGACGGTTCGCATCGCATCTTCTTTTACTTTAATTTAACCTTCCAAAAACATTTTCTTAACAAAATCGCTCAGTCCTAAGTTTGAGTTTGGATTCCCAATACAGTTCATCCAAATCCCTCAAACCAAGGCTCTGATACCAATTTGTAACGCCCCAAATTTCAAAATTTCTAAAATTCATTTATTATCAAAGTTTCAATAAAACATTTATTCCAAAAGTAAATCCGTTCGACCTATTTATTAAACCAACAGCGGAAACAATTAAAAATCATAACATAATTCATTAACATAAATTTTCTTGTATGCGATGCGCCGCCGTCACGCCTTGCCCTTCCCTTTGTCAATCGATTTACCTAAAATATTATAAAAACAACGGGTAAGCTTAAAGCTTAGTGAGTCCACAAATTACCATACATGCCCACACATTAAACAACTCGTCCTCGAGAACGACCCGACCCTACCCGCCATACAACAGCTACGGGCGTCCATCATACAACAACTATAGACACGGGGCAGTTCTACCCATCATACAACAGCTATGGGTTCCCGGTTATGGCCCAGCCCATCATACAACAGCTATGGGACAAGGCAAAAGTCCAACTCGCCATACAACAGCTACGAGGGGACACGCATCAGTACTGAGCCCAACAACAAATAACCACAGATATAGAGAAATTCATATAACTGTAAACAACACAAAAGATGCCTAACATGCAACATCATATAGTAAGGTGAGGATACTCACCTGATTCGAAACCGCACAGATATTCTCTAATATCCCCACTTAGCTCGTCCACACACCTAAATCCCACACACATACAACATATCAATTACTGACTAGGCTCTTACAGACCTGTTTAAAGGTTAGACTCACTATTTGCCATCAAACCGTGGTCAAAACTAAATTCCTGGACAAACAGTCGCTCGCCGCGGCGTGGCTCCTCGCCCTACGCGCCGCGGCTACCATTGCACAATTACGGGATTTCAGCCGAGTCCTCGCCGCTGACTTAGCCAGTCCGCGTCGCGGCTCGTAACATTCCAAAATGTTTTTCAGTGATTAACAGTACATCAATCGGCTAGGGTTCCTTTCTACACCCTTCCTGGGATCAGAAACTACCCTAAGGTCACTTCCTTATGGACATGCAAGTCCATGCATGTCCTTGGTTCAAACCCTAAGGGCTACAATCGTCTAAAGCTACAAACCAACGAGTAACACTATATGACGGGATAAAAAGGAAAGTCAGAAGAGTAAATCTTCTTACCTTACTTCTGAAGGACGGAGTGATGCCCACGATCCGTTCTAAACCTTCTCCCGCGTGGATCTCCTTCTTCTATTCTCCCAAAACCTTCAACACCTCGAGACCAAAGAGTATCTGCCGAAACCAGACACCTCTGCTCTAGAAACTCTCCAAAAACACGAACCCTAGGGCTGGGGTCCTTTATATAGGCATCTAAATCCGAATTAGGGTTTTTCATGACTGCGGCGCACCGCGCCACGGATTCTTTAGAACCGCGCCGCGCGTACAAATCCTACGCGATTCTAGATTCTTCCTAAAGCCGCGCCGTGGATTCCTTCGGGCCGCGACTCAGCAGACCGGGTCTTACAGCTAGCAATCTCAACCTGAATTTGCAGGTTGGGTTGAGATTTTTAACCCATTTAATTAAATGGTCGACCTGTGGTTTACACCTTTGGTCCCTGTGGTTTACCCCATATTGCATTACAAGTCCAACTATTGGAAATCACATTCCTGGTCCCTATGGTTTGGAAAACGCCACAAAGTGGTCCTTAGGTCAGTTAGCGTGAGATTTCTACCGTTAACCCCCTCACATATGCCCCTCATGTGGATGTATTTATGTCTTTTTCTTGCGTATACTCACTCTACAGTCTTAATTAAGTTCGTGCCATTAATGCACAAGATCAAACATCTTGTCACTGATCACACGAGAGATACGGTGAAGATCTTAATTGAAAGTAGACGAAGTGCTATTGAGTTTCCATCATCTGATTAACGTTCAAGGTGAATACGATTAATATGTCGGTCATCAGGAAGAAGGAGAATGAGGGAATCGTAGATGTAGGTTACGGTAAGAGGCTTGTTAAATACGTTGAAACGTGTGATCTTTGAACTAACCCTAAACCGATGTTTATCATGTAGGTGGTAATACGAGTTTGTTCATGATAGAACTACACCATGGGGGTGGATTCACTTTGCATCCGACAAGGAAATATGAGAAAGGTAAGATTATTTACATGGATAAGGTTGATGTGGATGAGTTTAGCATCGAAGAGGCCCATACGATTCTGAAGGAGTTAGGTTACACTCTAAATAAACCAATGTTTTATCACTTTCAACTACCTGCAATAAGTCTAGATCGTCGACTGATTCCGTTATGTAACACCCCAAAATCCAACATCGAGTATTTATAACATTTTAACAAAACTATACAAATTTGGCTTTACAAATACAATACTCGATGTCTGAGATGCGACAAGTGGATATGTTCAAGATCGTTGCACGATCCAGCCGGGAATTACTACACTTAATTCCTGCAAAACACCATAACAAAAAACAACATAAGCTAAATGCTTAGTGAATAACTTTACTGGAACTAGATGTAAATCTACAACACAACTTATAAACCAAACCACACTTTAAGATATCACCATTCTTTTGTCACCTAAAAATCCAACATAAATCGGATAATCATAACACCAAAGTCTCCATTAGTGTAACTACAACCGATATAAAATTAACACTGATAGTGTTAACATTCGCCAAATGATCTTGGGCTTTTCACCAACCCGAAGACCAATCACTATCTTTAATCACACCAAGTCGTTACCTGTTTTTGGTTTCTCCGTTAGCTGCCATGAAATTCTCATGCAACCAATAAAATACCACATGGAAACACACCATGTATAAATCTAACCAACAATGGCTATACTACTAACATCTAGAGTTTCTACTCCTGGTACAACACCTGTGTCACCTTTTTAATATCAACTATACCCCTTTAAAATCAACTATACCCCTGTTCATAAGAATGATTAATCTAAAATCACTATATATATTCACAAAACATAGCAACACTTCTATATTTTACATAGCATCAAAACAAACACTAGTTAAGGTTGAGTAAAGTTACTCACCTATAGTCCAAGATCCAAAAGTAAGCTATACTTGATGTTTTGTAATCTTCCTTACACCTTCTTGTCTACAGGGGAACAAGAATAAACCTTTCTTAGACATAACCCAGCTCAACTTTGTGAAAAACACGTTTTTGTCCTCATTAGGGAAATTAGCGATGCTAATTTTCACCAATGTTCATAGTTAGCGCCGCTACATTTGAACAGTAGCACTCCTTTGACTAATTTTTCACATAAAACTATGTTTTTAACTGCCAAACATCAAAGGATTAAGAAACATAACACCATAATCAATTACACACCTAAAACCTCTAATTTCATAACTTCCACATCAACCAAAATCAACCATTTAAGCTAAACTACTTAGCAAATCACATATACAAAAGTGTACTTACCTCAATAATTGATTGGTATGCAAAAGCCCTTTGATTCGACCTTAAATTCATGCTTAGAACACCAAAAATTACTTTGAAGTTCGTCCTTCTCGAACCTTCTGTGTTTTGAGAATAACCCCAAAATGACAAGCCAATAGAATTTAAGTGGAAATCTGCCAGACCGAGATTCGAGTCGCTAATAGAGTCGCTAATGTAATGCCCAATTTTAAGCACAGAGTATGCCAAAAAATTTCGAGTTTACAACTTAAATAATACAATTGGATACCCATGTGCTCTGGATACCACAAGAAGTTATCATAAAGAATCGCCCCACGATCTGAACCGGGCGCTACAATTGCTAACATGCACACAACACAACACACACATCTAAGCTATAAAGCTTAGTGAGCAACACTACAACTGCATAAAATAACTTATTTATAATGAAATATATCACCCAACTCGTGGGTACAGTCATTTCCTACAACAACTTATAAATATTGGTTAATATAAGCATATCAGAGCAGCTATAATTCACTCTCAATAACTACAAGGTACTATTTATGTAGTCACTCAGGTGTCTCCCAACACCTAAGCCATTCAATGATTAAGCATGGCGTATTACAAGTAACACCAACATACACCTAACTGACAACTCCATATCACTACACAGTACTCTGTCACACTCACTTCCAGCACGGATTCTTCCACTCTACGACCTCTCTGGTCATAAGCAACAAAGCCTTTATATCTATCTCCTCCTCAACCTCTACGGTTTCGAGTCACTAAGACTCATCACTACCCCTATTGTAGTACAAGTTCAACCTCCTAGCCACAAAGGTCGTATATGTCAGATAATTAAGTCCAACCTCCGAGCCACAAAGGCCGTATATGTCGGACAATTAAGTCCAACCTCCTAGCCACAAAGGCCGTCTATGAACCACAGGTTCCTCCAATATATTGGGTAATTAAACCTAATCGCCTAGCCACAAAGACCGTATATGATGACTATAGGGTACTCGTTATACAGTCATACAACAACTCCCAACACTTCTAACAACATACCTCCCTACACACTGGCACATAATCACAAGACGTATCGCGTGAACTCCGACTTACTCTAAGTGGCATCTAAAGTACTCTTTATATATCCACTTAACTCGTGAGTATTAACACATATATAACTGCAAAACTCACCTCTAATAACAAGTCATCTCCATACTTGTTATCCTCATACTATATAGTACTTGTACGCAATAATCTCGACATACCTGTGAATCAACCAGCACTATATACAAATAATATCATAGTTTATATATATTTCACCATATATACTTATTATGCACACTCCTACTCCATGGTTGATAAGTATTCGCTAAGAAAACCGCTACTATCTCAGTTATATATAATCGTAAAGCACTCATTATATGATATGTAAACTCCACCTCAAGCTAATACAAGATTCCCATCTCGGTACCGGCTACTACACTTTATAACCATAGTTTACACATACTTTGCTACATGTATTATCAACACATCAGCACACAAAACATATACAACATTTTACAACTAACATGTTAGGTCGAGTTAGTAACTTGGATATAGTAGCTTTACATCGTTCCAGATGGTACAATTGGTAGCCCAAAGTGTATTCTCACCACTTCCAGCACCTACACCATGCCACATACACACCACACATAAGTGAATACCTTGTATCTACTTGCAATAGTTCTGTCTACTCAACTATAGCTTATTGCACACGTAGGGTTTGAATCACAACCCAAATACACATCCAATTCAACAATTTGCTACAATCTCATTAGTTGCAAGTGGATTATCAACACCACCTGGAACCAAACCTTCGCAAGCAAACCGACCATCAAATTCAAGCTAGAACAAGAAATCTTACATTCAAGAAGCAAGGTATCACATCATACTTCCATCCTTCAAGCTCTAGCCTTCAAATTCGACTTCCAGATGTTTTTCTAGGGTTTTAAAGGGATTTTAGTCCAGAGGATTCTTTCCCAAATGACCGAAAACGCACTTTGAAAGGCTGGTCTGCGCCATTAGTGCCGCTAATGTTCCCATTAGCGCCGCTATTCCCACCTACACGACTCGTGTTCGCTGAAACGACCCGTTTTCACCCCTTTCGACCAACGGACATCTTTCTGATCAATTTCCACACGACCCGTGTGGACCTGCACGACCCGTGTGGGTGTAACGTCCCAAATTTTTTTTTAATAACCATCTTTTATTATAAAAACCATAATTCAAAAACATGAGTTTAAGTTATCCAAAATCAATATAAGTAGCGGAAGCCAGCATTTCGAAAAAACATATTATAACTTCATAATATTATAATAGTCGTAAAATCCTTTAAGTAAATCTTCATGGAATGCGTGTCAGCCGTAGTCAACCGGTGCCTTGCCTTGTCATCCAGAGGGTCCTGAAAGGATGAAAGTTCACAACGGGTAAGCGAAAACGCTTAATGAGCCTACACTGCACTCACACATTATAACAATCACATGCATACACGTAGCACCCTTTTAAACATTCACAAGAATACTATATAACTTAACTTAACATAGACATAATCGCATTATTCCTAAACACGTATTGTTGGTACCAACTCCTATGTGCGGGCCGGTTCCCCGAAGGGTTGTCCCCGGTACCTCCGCCACTGTCCACTTCACCACCGTGCTTCATGGTCAGCCTTGTCCACTTCATCACCGTTCTTCATGGACAAACTTATAAATGTATACATTGCCCACTTCACCACCGTTCTTCATGGACAAACTTATAAATATATACATTGCCCACTTCACCACCGTTCTTCATGGACAACACATACATACCACATAATACATATCACATTATTCTATTGAAAAGATATAAACCTATAACACATAAATTATAACAACACATTACATGCACCGTTACTATAATAGGTAAGTCAGTGTAACTCACCTCTTGGTGTATTCGCATACAACTCTAGCGTATTATAGAAGGATCTCGCTCGGAACAACCTACACATATCATTATCACTATTTTTAGTTACATCAAAATGTATTTAACTAATAGATAACTTGCGTCCCATTAAGTACTTAGGTAGTTAAATGTCCATCACCGTTTTCTTACTTAACACTTTCTATTATATCAATTATTAACCATAAAAATGATAACTGGTATTTTAACGTTAATTACGCTTCTTAATTGGTTAATAAAAGTTATTACCTTTGGAACCAAATATTAAAAGTAGTCCATTTTATTGTGACTAGTGTTATACAATACAATTATTACCGTGTCAGTCAAATTGCCAATTTAACGGATCAAAAGATCCCACTGATTTGTAAACATACACTAAAATCATTTTGAAATTAAATTATAATTATGCATTATAAAATCCTACTAATTATCTAACGTCTTCCTTGACATATAGGAGTAATTTGTATTGCATGTGTGTGATAAAATAATACTCAAGTTGTACGTGTATGAAATTAGTAGCAAATTAAATAGGGTAACCAATGTACATATTAGCCAACAGAACCTCTTTTTCTCCATTAATATTACTAAAGTAGTAAAGTCATATAACAGGAAAAA
Organism: Cichorium intybus; assembly: GCA_023525715.1. Lineage (NCBI taxonomy): Eukaryota > Viridiplantae > Streptophyta > Magnoliopsida > Asterales > Asteraceae > Cichorium > Cichorium intybus. The sequence goes on from CM042010.1 coordinate 75,786,623, forward strand.
AGTATAGTATGTATACGTGACTAATCAAAGTTCTTGAGGTGACATAACCTACGCTACAGGCCGGCTGGAACGAGTCTCAATCGAAACCACCCTACACGGTGGGGTTCAATAATGGCGCTAATGTGGAATCCGGCAGACAAGGGCTGACGGCGATGACAGCAACAGAAAACTGGAACAGAAAAGAAGGTCGATACAGTAAGAAAACAGGAAGGAATGGCAAGGAAGCTTACCCTCGGTAGAACTCGCTGCAACCAACCCTATGCTCTGCGCCACCTCCTTCTCCGGCAAACCAAGTCCGATCACCACCACCATCTCCTTCTCAGCCGCGCTACTCCAAATCGTTCACGTCCTCACTGTTATTCACCTCTCTATTATATATCGGCAAAAGGGAAACCGACACCAGGAGTATAGGGTGCGTCGGGCTCTAAATTCATATTGGTCGCTATATGGGTCTCCAAAGTTAAACGGAATATGAGTTTAATGCTTGAATCGAAATTAATCGCAAATGAAACTTCGGTTTAACGCTTGAAAAGGGCTGGCTCCCATTCCCCCTCCTACACTTCAATGCAATATTTCTAAGATATGTAGTTCTGGTCCCTCAAATACCCACCATTAATTATATTAACCCCTTAGATCGTTAGGCTAACATTATAAGTTTCAAAATTAACCCTAATGGTCCTTCAACTAGGAAGAAATAAATCCCTTATATTATTTAATTATTTTCAAATTATTATTATTAATTATTTGTTTACTATATTTATTTTTGAAGTTTAACAAAAGCGTTTGAAAAATCGAAAAGTGAAATCGAGCGTTACAACTCTCCCCTACTTATCAGAATTTCGTCCCCGAAATTCCATCTTTGCTTGGCTGTTCCCTTTGGCATCAAAACCTGAACACCTTACTTCATCATTTCGTCTTATGTCATACATCGCATCATCCCTAAATACTTAACGCTTACTTCATTACTCAGGTAAGAGTTTGCTTATTCTCGCTCCTTCGCCTATTACCCGTTTCCATTCCTTTGTAAGGTCTCTAACTCCAATATCTTACTTGATACTATTTCTATCTACATCTCTGCATAATCTTTCAAGATGATTTCTATGCCCTTCATTGCACTGAACTATCATAGGCTAACTATGATGGGTTGGTTATTCTGGCACTTAACGAACGACATATATCCCTTTCTATTATCTACTTTTTTTTCAACTGTCTTAACCTCTTGGCATTTACACTTGGCATCAGGGTCTGCCTCTGTTTCCTTTTCCAGCTTGAGTTTCCAACTCCAACTCTCTGGTGTGAGCAACAACTATCATCTCATTGGGGGTCTAGCACCTCACTATCACCGTAGGCTCTCGAACCCCGTCTTGAGGAGATTAATGTAGTAGAACATCTTCATCCTTTCTATCGCTACAAACTCAGAGTAGAATACTGACTTCTAAATAAACTTATTTATTAACTATCTTCGTCGTCTATTCCAAACTTAAAAATCCTCTGATAATCGGCTCCACTTCTATTAGTGGCATGAACTATTCCTCACTCCTCGTCGATCATCTTGACGACCAATCCTCCAACGCTTTCCATTTCTGATTACGACGTATGTTCTCTATATTGATGGTGACCGCGTCTCCACTAGTCGGTTCACATAACTTTTCTTCAAACTGACAAGTTCACATTTGACTCGCTTTGACTACATCTTTCATCGTTAATTTTTTTTTAATTTCTAGTCTTTACTTAGTATTAGTAAATACTAAAGCATCAATCATTCTAGTACTACCACTTAAGCAACTCACTTCCTCATTCATATTCTCGTCCTTACTACATTTCTAAAGTTAGAAGAGTAGTATTAATAATATTAGTAGATTTTACTACTTCATTCCCGTGCACCCACCCCCAGCTCTCCTAGGTTCCCCCGTGTTTTCTCTAGACTCAAATATCTATCCTGTGTTTTCGATAGTAGGGCCCTTACTATCGTCCACACCTATAGCTATTTGTTTCAAGAGTCATACGTAGTTTCCATAATCACCGGTTAGTGTCACACCTTTTACTTATATACTTATTCGTATATTACCCTAAGAATTAGAATACACTTTACGAGTTCACATTATCAACCATTACCTACTAATGATGGCAATGGACAACATGCATGCCCGACCATGCATAACACCAAATCCTATAGGCATTCGAATTATTAATCCTACCCTAAGGCAACAATCAAACAAGAACATGCAATAAGGTCTGATTGAAAATTCTAAGCCTATAAGATTCTGATCAGGTATAGCCTAAGGCATCCTAGTTGTGAATCGCCAACATAGTTCTTAACAGATGTAGCTATAAGGCACAAAGTGTTCCTACAACATATAATAGCATGTAAAGCACATAAGGCATATATTACTATACAAGCAATTTATGTAGCATTCATCAACATTCACACATATTTTATCCTTTAGCATTCAAGATCATAAATAAAAATAATATCTAGCCAATTTTCGTTGAGCTCCAGTTGACCGTACGCCCCACATTCCATTTTTTGCAAGTTTGTTCATTTCATTAAAAAAATCTTATTTGAAAATCCTTCAAGTCGTAGTTTGAGTCTAGGCATGCTTGAATGCACACCTAAATCCCTCAAACCATGCTCTGATACCAACTTGTAACGTCCCAAATTTTTTTTTGAATAACCATCAATTATTATAAAAACCATAATTCAACAACATGAGTTTAAGTTATCCAAAATCAATATAAGTAGCGGAAGCCAGCATTTCGAAAAAACATATTATAACTTCATATTATTATAATAGTCGTAAAATCCTTTTAGTAAATCTTCATGGAATGAGTGTCAGCCGTAGTCAACCGGTGCCTTGCCTTGTCATCCAGAGGGTCCTAAAAGGATGAAAATTCACAACGGGTAAGCAAAAACGCTTAGTGAGCCTACACTGCACTCACACATTATAACAATCACATCCATACACGTAGCACCCTTTTAAACATTCACAAGAATACTATATAACTTAACTTAACATAGACATAATCGCATTATTCCTAAACACATATTGTTGGTACCAATTCCTATGTGCGGTCCGGTTCCCCGAAGGGCTGTCCCCGGTACCTCCGCCACTGACCACTTCACCACCGTGCTTCATGGTCAGCCTTGTCCACTTCACCACCGTTCTTCATGGACAAACTTACAAATGTATATATTGCCCACTTCACCACCGTTCTTCATGGACAACACATACATACCACATAATACATATCACATTATTCTATTGAAAATATATAAACATATAACACATAAAGTATAACAACACATTACATGCACCATTACTATAATAGGTAAGTCAGTGTAACTCACCTCTTGGTGTATTCGCGTACAACTCTAGCGTATTATAGAAGGACCTCGCTCAAAACAGCCTACACATATCATTATCACTATTTTTAGTTACATCACAATGTATTTAACTAATTGATAACTTGCGTCCCATTAAGTACTTAGGTAGTTAAATGTCCATCACCGTTTTCTTACTTAACACTTTCTATTATATCAATTATTAACCATAAAAATGATAACTCGTATTTTAACGTTAATTACGCTTAATAATTGGTTAATAAAAGTTATTACATTTGGAACCAAATATTAAAAGTAGTCCATTTTATTGTGACTAGTGTTATCTAATACAACTATTACTGTGTCACTCAAATTGTCAATTTAAAGGATCAAAAGCTCCCACTGATTTGTAAACATACACTAAAATCATTTTAAAATTAAATTATAATTATGCATTATAAAATCCTACTAATTATCTAACGTCTTCCTTGACATATAGGAGTAATTTGTATTGCATGTGTGTGATAATATAATACTCAAGTTGTACGTGTATGAAATTAGTAGCAAATTAAATAGGGTAACCAATGTACATATTAGCCAACAGAACCTCTTTTTCTCCATTAATATTACTAAAGTAGTAAAGTCATATAACAGGAAAAAAGTATAGTATGTATACGTGACTAATCAAAGTTCTTGAGGTGACATAACCTACGCTACAGGCTGGAACGAGTTTCAATCGAAACCACCCTACACGGTGTGGTTCAATAATGGCGCCAATGTGGAATCCGGCAGACAAGGGCTACCGGCGATTACAGCAACAGAAAACGGGAACAGAAAAGAAGGTCGATACAGTATGAAAACAGGAAGGAATGGCAAGGAAGCTTACCCTCGGTAGAACTCGCTGCAACCAACCATATGCTCTGCGCCACCTCCTTCTCAGGCAGACCAAGTCCGATCACCACCACCATCTCCTTCTCAGCCGCGCTACTTCAAATCGTTCCCGTCCTCACTGTTATTCACCTCTCTATTATATATCGGCAAAAGGGAAACCGACACCAGGAGAATATAACTATTATTATTTATTATTTGTATACTATATTTAATTTTAAGTTTAACAAAAGCGTTTGAAAAATCGAAAAGATAAATCGAGCGTTACAACTCTCCCCTACTTATCAGAATTTCATCCCCGAAATTCCATCTTTGCTTGACTGTTCCCTTTGGCATCAAAACATGAACACCTTACTTCATCTTTTCGTCTTATGTCATACACCGTATCATCCCTAAATACTTAACGCTTACTTCATTACTCAGGTAAGAGTTTGCTTATTCTCGCTCCTTCGCCTATTACACGTTTCCATTCCTTTGTAAGGTCTCTAACTCCAATATCTTACTTGATACTATTTCTATCTACATCTCTGCATAATCTTTCAAGATGATTTCTATGCCCTTCATTGCAGTGCACTATCATAGGCTAACTATGATCGGTTGGTTATTCTGGCACTTAACGAACGACATATATCCCTTTCTATTATCTAATTTTTTTTCAACTGTCTTAAACCTCTTGGCATTTACACTTGGCATCGGGGTCTGCCTCTGTTTCCTTTTCCAGCTTGAGTTTCCAACTCCAACTCTCTGGTGTGAGCTACAACTATCATCTCATTGGGGCTTTAGCACCTCACTATCACAGTAGACTCTCCAACCCCGTCTTGAGGAGATTAACGTAGTAGAACATCTTCATCCTTTCTATCGCTACAAACTCAGGGTAGAATACTGACTTCTAAATAAACTTATTTATTAACTATATTCGTCGTCTATTCCAAACTTAAAAATCCTCCGATAATCGGCTCCACTTCTGTTAGTGGCATGAACTATTCCCCACTTCTCGCCGATCATCCTGACGACCAATCCTCCAACGCTTTCCATTTCTGATTACGACGTATGTTCTCTATATTGATGGTGACCGCGTCTCCACTAGTCGGTTCACATAACTTTTCTTCAAACTGACAAGTTCACATTTGACTCGCTTTGACTACATCTTTCATCGTTAATTTTTTCTAATTTCTAGCCTTTTCTTAGTATTAGTAAATACTAAAGCATCAATCATTCTAGTACTACCAATTAAGCAACTCACTTCCTCATTCATATTCTCGTCCTTACTACTTTTCTAAAGTTAGAAGAGTAGTATTAATAATATTAGTAGATTTTACTACTTCATTCCCGTGCACCCACCCCCAGCTCTCCTAGGTTCCCCCGTGTTTTCTCTAGACTCAAATATCTATCATGTGTTTTCGATAGTAGGGCCCTTACTATCGTCCACACCTATAGCTATTTGTTTCAAGAGTCACACGTAGTTTCCCTAGTCACCGGTTAGTGTCACACCTTTTACTTATATACTTATTCTTATATTACCCTAAGAATTAGAATACACTTTACGAGTTCACATTATCAACCATTACCTACTAATGATGGCAATGGACAACATGCATGCCCGACCATGCATAACACCAAATCCTTTGGGCATTCGAATTATTAATCCTACCCTAAGGCAACAATCAAACAAGAACATGCAATAAGGCCAGATTGAAAATTCTAAGCCTATAAGATTTTAATCAGGTATAGCCTAAGGCATCCTAGTTGTGAATCGCCAACATATTTCTTAACAGATGTAGCTATAAGGCACAAAGTGTTCTTACAACATATAATAGCATGTAAAGCACATAAGGCATATATTACTATACAAGCAATTTATGTATCATTCATCAACATTCACACATATTTTATCCTTTAGCATTCAAGATCATAAATAAAAATAATATCTACGCAATTTCCGTTGAGCTCCGGTTGACCGCAAGCCCCGCATTCCATTTTTTGCAAGTTTGTTCATTTCATTAAAAAAATCTTATTTGAAAAACCTTCAAGTCATAGTTTGAGTCTAGGCATGCATGAATGCACACCTAAATCCCTCAAACCATGCTCTGATACCAACTTGTAACGTCCTAATTTTTTTTTGAATAACCATCATTTATTATAAAAACCATAATTCAAAAACATGAGTTTAAGTTATCCAAAATCAATATAAGTAGCGGAAGCCAGCATTTCGAAAAAACATATTATAACTTCATATTATTATAATAGTCGTAAAATCCTTTAAGTAAATCTTCATGGAATGCGTGTCAGCCGTAGTCAACCGGTGCCTTGCCTTGTCATCCAGAGGGTCCTGAAAGGATGAAAATTCACAACGGGTAAGCGAAAACGCTTAGTGAGCCTACACTGCACTCACACATTATAACAATCACATGCATACACGTAGCACCCTTTTAAACATTCACAAGAATACTATATAACTTAACTTAACATAGACATAATCGCATTATTCCTAAACACATATTGTTGGTACCAATTCCTATGTGTGGTCCGGTTCCCCGAAGGGCTGCCCCCGGTACCTCCGCCACTGACCACTTCACCACCGTGCTTCATGGTCAGCCTTGTCCACTTCACCACCGTTCTTCATGGACAAACTTACAAATGTATATATTGCCCACTTCACCACCGTTCTTCATGGACAACACATACATACCACACACTACTAGAAAAATGACTTTTAATGACACACGAATAATGACATACATCATTTTTATGACAAACAAAAACATGTGTCATAAAAAATATGTCATCTTTTATAAAATTTTAAACATCTACGACATATATTAATGTATGTCATCGTTCCACTATCATAAAACTAAATTTTAAAAACACGCGCGGCACTTTTTATATTTGTGTGTCATCTTGCTTGTGTCGTTTTATATTTGAGCATTATATTCCCCGTCTTTCAAAATACAGGTGATAAAAACACGTAGGGGATCTAGGGTTCCATTTGGGGAGAAAGCGTTCGTCGAAATTGGGATCGTTCTTCTATCATTCACGAACACAACCATTCTTCATGCCCCTGCCATCATTCACGATTTCGACGATACTGATTCGGTTCGCCACCATTACCGTTTACTCTCACACCACCAACACAGCCGCCAGACTGATGCCACTCTCGTCGGTATCGCGCCACAGCCGTCTACTCTAATCGAAATTGTGCCTCCAACGTTTAATCTCAGGTAAGTACTTCAACTTTAGAGCCCTAAACGTCTTCGAAGTCAGAACCGTTTACTCTCATCGAAGTCGGATTTGGCTTTCCTGATTTTGGGAATCGTTTCTGTTCAAATCATTTCATTTGCTGGTTATAGATCCTTTCGATCAGTCGGACTTGTACTGCTTCTGTCAAACCTACATTTGGTATATTTGATCACGTTAACGAGTTATAACAAACTACTTGGGTTTTCTCCCCTTTATAAAATTTTCAAGACTTATTTGTTAAACGTTCCGCTTTGGCTAGTATTTGGTTATGTAAAGCACATGGTAGTTTAGTGTTGTGAGGCTTGTGTGTGATCTAAACCGTGAGTGCAAGTGAATGGACATTCCATTGTATAGAAACGTTCATGTATCTCATATTTGACTAAGAATCTATGTTTGTATGTTTATATTTTTATACAAAATGGCATCCTCCACCACTAATTTTGTGAGTGAAAAACTGTATAAGCCAGTAATTCTATTTAAATTCCATGTGCTAATCAACTATCCATGTGTTTGTACTGTTGCAGGATGTTATAGGATATCTGTAATTCGGACCTCTTATTAGCCGTGAACGTCGATGCCTTTAGAAACAGAAGCTTGTAGCAATTTGTGTCAATTTTGGAACCATCTAAGTGCTTGTACTATTTCAAACTGTTGGCAACGATGATGTATCATGGAGCATGGGTAAGAACAGATCTTTAGATGAAATAACTCAAATAAGAGTCAACAATTGATCAGGGTCAACAAGTATGTCTCAGAAGCAACATATTGGTGGCCAAAACAACCATACCCAATAATGTTGTCTCAACCATAGAACCGTACTCTTTTTTTATAAAATTTATAATTTATTAGTTGTGGAGTACAGTCGTTTATAAGCAACTCTACTCTATCCAACATATAAAGTGTAGTCGTATAACTGTATTCTATTTAGTCTTCAAATAGAAAACGCCTCCTTACAGTACAGTACCATAACCGTATGCTATTACCTATTTCAACCGCACTTGCCCGTATGTTTGGTATCATCACCACCAAACTCTGCAATTGTTAATTTTCATTTATTTTCTTACTTTTCAGGTGCTCGTGTGTATTCCTTTTGTAGAGAGGTAGAAACTTGGGATGGAACTTGAGAGATAAGCTATAAAGTTCACCTTATTTTCTAGTTTGTAATGAATATTCATTGTGTTTTATGGATTAATGAATGTATTTATGTCGACTTTGTAATGAATGCTAACTATGTGTTGTATTAATGACATTTTATTTCATATTATGAGACATTAAATTTAATGTGTGATTTATTATAATACTAGTAAAACATATATATATATATATATATATATATATATATATATATATATATATATATATATATATATATGTATATATATATATATATAATTTGCTTATATATATATAAAGTTCACCTTATATATATATATATATATATATATATATATATATATATATATATATATATATATATATATATATATATATATATATATATATATATATATATATATATATATATATAATTTGCTTAAAAAAAATTATGACTTACATTGCGAGTCGTAAATGTTTGTCGTAAATGTATGTCGTAAATTTACGACACACGAATGTATGTCATCTTTCATTTATGACAGGGGCTTCCTTGACATACATTTGCGTGTCATCTGTACCCTTTAATGACACGCAATGCGTGTCATTAAAGGCCTTTTTTCTAGTAGTGACATAATACATATCACATTATTCTATTGAAAAGATATAAACATATAACACATAAATTATAACAACACATTACATGCACCGTTACTATAATAGGTAAGTCAGTGTAACTCACCTCTTGGTGTATTCGCGTACAACTCTAGCGTATTATAGAAGGACCTCGCTCGGAACAACCTACACATATCATTATCACTATTTTTAGTTACATCACAATGTATTTAACTAATTGATAACTTGCGTCCCATTAAGTACTTAGGTAGTTAAATATCCATCACCGTTTTCTTACTTAACACTTTCTATTATATCAATTATTAACCATAAAAATGATAACTCGTATTTTAACGTTAATTACGCTTAATAATTGGTTAATAAAAGTTATTACCTTTGGAACCAAATATTAAAAGTAGTCCATTTTATTGTGACTAGTGTTATCTAATACAACTATCACCGTGTCACTCAAATTGTCAATTTAAAGGATCAAAAGCTCCCACTGATTTGTAAACATACACTAAAATCATTTTGAAATTAAATTATAATTATGCATTATAAAATCCTACTAATTATCTAACGTCTTCCTTGACATATAGGAGTAATTTGTATTGCATGTGTGTGATAATATAATACTCAAGTTGTACGTGTATGAAATTAGTAGCAAATTAAATAGGGTAACCAATGTACATATTAGCCAACAGAACCTCTTTTTCTCCATTAATATTACTAAAGTAGTAAAGTCATATAACAGGAAAAAAGTATAGTACGTATACGTGACTAATCAAAGTTCTTGAGGTGACATAACCTACGCTACAGGCTGGAACGAGTTTCAATCGAAACCACCCTACACGGTGGGGTTCAATAATGGCGCCAATGTGGAATCCGGCAGACAAGGGCAGTCGGCGATTACAGCAACAGAAAACGGGAACAGAAAAGAAGGTCGATACAGTAAGAAAACGGGAAGGAATGGCAAGGAAGCTTACCCTCGGTAGAACTCGCTGCAACCAACCATATGCTCTGCGCCACCTCCTTCTCAGGCAGACCAAGTCCGATCACCACCACCATCTCCTTCTCAGCCGCGCTACTTCAAATCGTTCCCGTCCTCACTGTTATTCACCTCTCTATTATATATTGGCAAAAGGGAAACCGACACCAGGAGAATAAAACTATTATTATTTATTATTTGTTTACTATATTTAATATTAAGTTTAACAAAAGCGTTTGAAAAATCGAAAAGTGAAATCGAGCGTTACAACTCTCCCCTACTTATCAGAATTTCGTCCCCGAAATTCCATCTTTGCTTGACTGTTCCCTTTGGCATCAAAACCTGAACACCTTACTTCATCTTTTCGTCTTATGTCATACACCGTATCATCCCTAAATACTTAACGCTTACTTCATTACTCAGGTAAGAGTTCGCTTATTCTCAATCCTTCGCCTATTACACGTTTCCATTCCTTTGTAAGGTCTCTAACTCCAATATCTTACTTGATACTATTTCTATCTACATCTCTGCATAATCTTTCAAGATGATTTCTATGCCCTTCATTGCAGTGCACTATCATAGGCTAACTATGATCGGTTGGTTATTCTGGCACTAAACGAACGACATATATCCCTTTCTATTATCTACTTTTTTTTCAACTGTCTTAAACCTCTTGGCATTTACACTTGGCATCGGGGTCTGCCTCTGTTTCCTTTTCCAGCTTGAGTTTCCAACTCCAACTCTCTGGTGTGAGCTACAACTATCATCTCATTGGGGCTCTAGCACCTCACTATCACCGTAGACTCTCGAACCCCATCTTGAGGAGATTAACGTAGTAGAACATCTTCATCCTTTCTATCGCTACAAACTCAGAGTAGAATACTGACTTCTAAATAAACTTATTTATTAATTATATTCGTCGTCTATTCCAAACTTAAAAATCCTCCGATAATCGGCTCCACTTCTGTTAGTGGCATGAACTATTCCTCACTCCTCGCCGATCATCTTGACGACCAATCCTCCAACGCTTTCCATTTCTGATTACGACGTATGTTCTCTATATTGATGGTGACCGCGTCTCCACTAGTCGGTTCACATAACTTTTCTTCAAACTGACAAGTTCACATTTGACTCGCTTTGACTACATCTTTCATTGTTAAATTTTTTCTAATTTCTAGTCTTTACTTAGTATTAGTAAATACTAAAGCATCTATCATTCTAGTACTACCACTTAAGCAACTCACTTCCTCATTCATATTCTCGTCCTTACTACTTTTCTAAAGTTAGAAGAGTAGTATTAATAATATTAGTAGATTTTACTACTTCATTCCCGTGCACCCACCCCCAGCTCTCCTAGGTTCCCCCGTGTTTTCTCTAGACTCAAATATCTATCATGTGTTTTCGATAGTAGGGCCCTTACTATCGTCCACACCTATAGCTATTTGTTTCAAGAGTCACACGTAGTTTCCCTAGTCACCGGTTAGTGTCACACCTTTTACTTATATACTTATTCTTATATTACCTAAGAATTAGAATACACTTTACGAGTTCACATTATCAACCATTACCTACTAATGATGGCAATGGACAACATGCATGCCCGACCATGCATAACACCAAATCCTATGGGCATTCGAATTATTAATCCTACCCTAAGGCAACAATCAAACAAGAACATGCAATAAGGCCAGATTGAAAATTCTAAGCCTATAAGATTTTAATCAGGTATAGCCTAAGGCATCCTAGTTGTGAATCGCCAACATATTTCTTAACAGATGTAGCTATAAGGCACAAAGTGTTCTTACAACATATAATAGCATGTAAAGCACATAAGGCATATATTACTATACAAGCAATTTACGTATCATTCATCAACATTCACACATATTTTATCCTTTAGCATTCAAGATCATAAATAAAAATAATATCTAGGCAATTTCCGTTGAGCTCCGGTTGACCGCACGCCCCGCATTCCATTTTTTGCAAGTTTGTTCATTTCATTAAAAAAATCTTATTTGAAAAACCTTCAAGTCATAGTTTGAGTTGTAACGCCCGGTTTCTCATACAAAGTACACCCAAAAATTTTTCAAACAATTTACACATCAAAATGGGTATACTTGTAATCAAAGCACGGATCAAGATGTTATCATCACAATAATTACATAAAAGGTCCTTACAATCTTAACCAGTCATTACAAATAAATATACTTCAATTAAAAGACAGGCTCTAAGTTGTCCATCTTTCTTTATCACATGCCTTCCCCTATCACAGCTACAGATACCTGCAAAACAACAAACAACTCAAATGTAAGCTTATAAAGCTTAGTGAGTAATCTCAATTACACTCCAGTAATCCCTCTCCGTAAATGTCTTTATCATTCTCTTTTGCTAATCTCATTAGCAATTATCCACTTTCTCTTAACTCTGAAATCTGCAAACATATTAGCTTTACAATACCAGCTAATATTTAATAACATTAATTCAATAAAAATACCACGCTTAGTACTACTCGTAACTAGACCACATTCTCACATATATTTATTTTTAACAACCAACTTATACTCAATCATAGCAATTCTCATGCATGTAACAATTAAACTCAAAGACTCTTTAACTCAACCAATTTATCATATACTCTACTGTTATACTCAATATAGATTTCAACTCATCTCTTGTTATCCACAGATAACATAATCACTCCAACTCTATTCCAGCTCAATAGCCCTCATGGCTATGCAATTTGACTCAAAACTCTTTAATGTGACTACACTAACATCTACTCTGTTTATACAATCAATATGTATGTTCAACTAGGTTGTGGTTATTCACATATAACAATTTACATCACAATTTGATTTCGACAATAACAACCTAACATATACAACTAGGTTGTGGCTATGCAATTATACTCAGTTTACCACATCACAATATGTATGTTCAACTAGGTTGTGGCTATGCAATTATACTCAGTTTACCACAAGGTAGAATTCTACTCAAGTACATAAGAGTACTCATCTGATAACAACTTAGTGTTTGGAACCACCGATTTACGCATACCGGGCTCTTGTTCGTTAGACTTGGTTATTTCACCATAGTCTAAATCAATTCTCCAATATCCACAATCATCTCAATTATATCTATCTCAAAGATATATAAATCAAAAGAGGAAACAAAAGAGTATAAATGGTAATATTAACTCAATACTTACCGAAACCCCCAAATTCGCGGTTCTACTAATTCAACCGTAGAAACTCGACAATAATCTCACAAATAACTCTAAAGGCATCCACTAACTATCTACTAACAACACATATAGCAATATATAGCTAAAACACGAAAATGGAAGTTAGGGTTTCAAAACCCCAAAATCAATAAATTACTCACCTTGATGATTTAGGAATCGTGAGCGTGTTTACGGGGTTAGATTGAAGTCTCCTTACTCTTCCTTACGCATCTCATGGCTCAATTTGGTGGAAAATCGCCTTAGAAAGCTCTAGATATCGAAATGGGTCTATTTTTCCCGAAAAGTGCATTTTCTGCACTTTATATAGTGCTGTCAGGCCTACACGACCCGTGTAGACTCACACGCCCCGTGTAGGTCTGTTTTGGCTTTCGGACTCCTTTTGAACACTCTACACGACCCGTGTAGAGGTACACGACCCGTGTGACTCTGGAAGGCTTACTGTTTGGTTTATAAAGGTTTTCCACACCACCCATGTCACCATACACGACCCGTGTAGCTCTGTTTTGGCATTTTTCAAGTCCAAACTTCTCCCAAATGGGTTTTTAATCACCCAAACTCATACAACAAGCTACCTAATCTTAATCACACCAAGATTAACTCGAAATCTCTATAATTTAAAAACACGGTATTACAAGTTCTTACCCCCTTCAAAAGATTCCGTCCTCGGAATCTCTTGGAACAGGTATGGTTTATACAACCACCTCACCACCGTAATTTCACATTCTGTATGACAATGATATTATCTTCTCGTCAGCTCATATGACATGTACATACTGTCGCATCTCATTTACTCATAATATAGGTAATACCCGCCATCATCCTCATGAGATGATCTCTGTAGTGATATTTGCTATCATCACTGCTACGTAGGACATACTCACTCTTTCAGGCCACACACGTTGCTATGGTATTATTGACACCAAGCTATCTCACCTCACTCTTCAATTGATACTCCAACCACTATCATTATTTGCCATCTGTCCACAATGATTTCAAATCTCCATGAAACGGTTAACTCTAACTCAATAAGAAAATTGGTCTCATCACTTTCACATTAATTGTCTCTGAGTTTACTCCTCCAATAATAACTCACAGTTATTGAATCCTCCTATTTGCACATCCTAATCGATTAGGGTAGAAGAAACACTCATAAAACACGATGATACCGATATTCAACTGTCTCAATCACGTTACATAACTCATTCATCTCTGCTCCCACCTCAGTACACATATTAGGTTTTTACCCAATATACAATTTGCAATCCTCCACTAAAGTGGCTCCTCTTCATACCAGTTCAACAACATACCTTATGTTATTTCTATCGATGCACTCACTCATTATATCTTCTCTTATGTGGATAACCCACATCACATTCTCACTAAATCATTAGCTCTATCAAACTCAATAAATTATTATCCAATAAATTTTTAACACAACCGCATATATTCCTCCTGACATACCATCAGTAAGGATTTTTCCTCTCACCACTTCTTCGTCATTATCACTGCAATCTCTAATTCATCCTTATGACACCAATAGGTCATACTTATGGCTCACTGAAATCTCTGCGCATGACTCAAATAATAACATCTGACACCGCAATCTCTACGGTGAGATCATATCTCATCACCCAACTGACTCGTTAATCTCAATAAATAATTCAAGATTATTATAACAAAATCTATTATCTATCGTCTCATACGAATAAATAGTTTTATCATCTCGAC
Source organism: Cichorium intybus (assembly GCA_023525715.1). Lineage (NCBI taxonomy): Eukaryota > Viridiplantae > Streptophyta > Magnoliopsida > Asterales > Asteraceae > Cichorium > Cichorium intybus. The sequence continues at coordinate 75,801,737 of CM042010.1, forward strand.
ATTCACACATTTCCCTCATTGGCAGTAATTGGTTTGATTGCTAAGGAACGAATCCTATCAATCACAATCACGATTACTTTCCTCTTCTTTTTAACTCATATCTTCTTATCATGTATTTATAAAATTTTATCTCATTCAATATGAAAGAAACCTCACACATTCTCAACACGACCAAATAACAAATGCTCTTACTCACAGCAACATTTCTCAACAGTATTACTCACTGTATTATCTCACAGTACTCTCATACTGTTACTCCGCCTCTGATTCGTCCTCTTTTTAACCCATAAAGTCTTAAACTGTATAGGTTCACATCTATACCATACATATCCACACTCAAGAATAGTGCAGTCTCAACACTCTATATCACTACACAATACATACTTGTTTACACACAAGCACAACATTATAACACCACTCTGCCTCAGCTCTTGGTACCCCGTACCATCCTTTGTCTCATCATTCAACACTGTTTTATAGTACCTCGTACTGTTCTCCAAACTCGTCATTCATCGCTATCTCACGGTACTTCGTACCGTCCTCTAATCAGATCATGGTACCTCGTATCATTCTCCGATTTTAATCCATCTTCTATTTGACTCTAGCGGGTCTCTGCTACGGTCTCAAGCCATATAGACTCACTATCACTCCTCCTTTTGTCTGAGTCACAACAGTCTTCACTACTCTAACCACAAGGTACTCGTTATGTGGTTCCACTGAAGTATATGATCTCAACCTCAACTAGTCAATACATGGCCCCACAGAATGTGTGGTCTCAACCATGTTTACTCAATATGTAACCCCACAGAATATGTGGTCTCAATCATATTTACTCAATATGTGACCCCACTGAATATGTGGTCTTAATCACATTTACTCAATATGTGACCCCACTGAATATGTGGTCTCAATCACATTTACTCAATATGTGACCCCACTGAATATGTGGCCTCAATCACATTTACTCAATATGTGACCCCACTGAATATGTGGTCTCAATCACATTTACTCAATATGTGACCCCACTGAATATGTGGTCTCAATCACATTTATTAAATATGTGACCCCACTGAATATGTGGTCTCAATCACATTTATTAGGTAATTAACCCAATCTCTAGGCCAATTAGGCCTACTTGAACCACTCTAGGTTCTCTCAATTATAACCACAAGGTACTCTTTATGTGGTTACTCGAGTGTCCTCTGACAACTCTGTCACAAATATCTCATTATGTGACAACTCTAAACTACACAATTCATCTCTCAGCATGTCAACTCATAATTAGTTATTGTGTGCAATCAACTACACACTCATTATCTTTCTCAACTCATACTCTTTTGGCTATCTCAACCATTCATTATGATCATTCATAAGTACTAGTTATGTGGCCCCACAGAACATGTGGTCTCAACCACACAGTACTCGTACACAGAAATCTCGTCACATCTGTGAAACAACAAGTAATATATATATATATATATATATATATATATATATATATATATATATATATATATATATATATATATATATATATATATATATATATATATATACACCATATCATACTTTATATATTTCTTACCATGTATATGCTCATTTTACACATTTCTCCATGGTTGCTAAGTACTCGTCAAGCAACCACTTATAATCTCGGTTATACATAATCACAAAGCACTCGTTATGTGATATGTAAATCTTACCTCAAATGGACATGAGATTCTCATCTCAATGCCAATTACTACACTTTATAACCACAATTTTCTAACACATGTAATTTCAATTGATCTTTTATGTGTCCAAACATTTCACACATATTCTACTACATGTATTATTAACAATTAAACATTTGCAACACGTTACAACTAACATGTTAAGTAAAATTACTTACATACCTCATAGCAACAAATCTTATCTTCTCATTAGCTGAAACTCGCATACTTCGGATCTCAACTCTTGAGTGTACTCGGCTACACTCACATGTCTCAACACCTAGCTCATGCTCAACTTATGCTCATACTCTTTCTCATTATCGGTTGAAATTTCGCCTCATCCGGAATCTCATCTCATCATTAGCTGGAATCTCGCAATCAGCTGCAATCTCATCTTAATTAGTATCTCATCTCGCATTCAGTTGACATCTCATTATCAACCGAAGTTCTTGTCTCCTCGTTAGCTGATATCTCATATCGGCTAAAATCTCATCTCATCATCCACTATTGGTCCAACCAGCTCTGACCAATTCATCAAATCATCCTCATCTGTCTCCATATCTATATTCACACACAGAATATAACAAATAATAATTATAACAGAAAAGTTATACTCAACTAATAAGCTCACATCTGTAGCAATATCTTTTCCAAGCATGTGATAGGGGGTCTTTCTCTTCTCGGTTTAAGTCTAGGACTCTACACTCAAAGACCTAGTTCACTTAAACCATGCTCTGATACCAACTTGTAACGCCCGGTTTCTCATACAAAGTACACCCAAAAATTTTTCAAACAATTTACACATCAAAATGGGTATACTTGTAATCAAAGCACGAATCAAGATGTTATCATCACAATAATTACATAAAAGGTCCTTACAATCTTAACCAGTCATTACAAATAAATCTACTTCAATTAAAAGACAGGCTCTAAGTTGTCCATCTTTCTTTATCACATGCCTTCCCCTATCACTGCTACAGATACCTGCAAAACAACAAACAACTCAAGTGTAAGCTTATAAAGCTTAGTGAGTAATCTCAATTACACTCCAGTAATCCCTCTCCGTAAATATCTTTATCATTCTCTTTTGCTAATCTCATTAGCAATTATCCACTTTCTCTTAACTCTGAAATCTGCAAACATATTAGCTTTACAATACCAGCTAATATTTAATAACATTAATTCAATAAAAATACCACGCTTAGTACTACTCGTAACTCGACCACATTCTCACATATATTTATTTTTAACAACCAACTTATACTCAATCATAGCAATTCTCATGCCTGTAACAATTAAACTCAAAGACTCTTTAACTCAACCAATTTATCATATACTCTACTGTTATACTCAATATAGATTTCAACTCATCTCTTGTTATCCACAGATAACATAATCACTCCAACTCTATTCCAGCTCAATAGCCCTCATGGCTATGCAATTTGACTCAAAACTCTTTAATATGACTACACTAACATCTACTCTGTTTATACAATCAATATGTATGTTCAATTAGGTTGTGGTTATTCACATATAACAATTTACATCACAATTTGATTTCGACAATAACAACCTAACATATATATATATATGTATACTCAGTTTACCACAAGGTAGAATTCTACTCAAGTACATAAGAGTACTCATCTGATAACAACTTAGTGTTTCGAACCACCGATTTACGCATACCGGGCTCCTGTTCGTTAGACTTGGTTATTTCACCATAGTCTAAATCAATTCTCCAATATCCACAATCATCTCAATTATATCTATCTCAAAGATATATAAATCAAAAGAGGAAACAAAAGAGTATAAATGGTAATATTAACTCAATACTTACCGAAACCCCCAAATTCGCGGTTCTACTAATTCAACCGTAGAAACTCGACAATAATCTCACAAATAACTCTAAAGGCATCCACTTACAATCTACTAACAACACATATAGCAATATATAGCTAAAACACGAAAATGGAAGTTAGGGTTTCAAAACCCCAAAATCAATAAATTACTCACCTTGATGATTTAGGAATCGTGAGCGTGTTTACGGGGTTAGATTGAAGTCTCCTTACTCTTCCTTACGCATCTCATGGCTCAATTTGGTGGAAAATCGCCTTAGAAAGCTCTGGATATCGAAATGGGTCTATTTTTTCCGAAAAGTGCATTTTCTGCACTTTATATAGTGCTGTCAGGCCTACACGACCCGTGTAGACTCACACGCCCCGTGTAGGACTGTTCTACACGACCCGTGTAGACTCACACGCCCCGTGTAGGTCTGTTTTGGCTTTCGGACTCCTTTTGAACACTCTACACGACCCGTGTAGAGGTACACGACCCGTGTGACTCTGGAAGGCTTACTGTTTGGTTTCTAAAGGTTTTCTACACCACCCATGTCACCATACACGACCCGTGTAGCTCTGTTTTGGCATTTTTCAAGTCCAAACTTCTCCCAAATGGGTTTTTAATCACCCAAACTCATACAACAAGCTAACTAATCTTAATCACACCAAGATTAACTCGAAATCTCTATAATTTAAAAACACGGTATTACATGAGTCTAGGCATGCATGAATACACACCTAAATCCCTCAAACCATGCTCTGATACCAACTTTTAACGTCCCAAATTTTTTTTTGAATAACCATCATTTATTATAAAAACCATAATTCAAAAACATGAGTTTAAGTTATCCAAAATCAATATAAGTAGCCGAAGCCAGCATTTCGAAAAAACATATTATAACTTCATATTATTATAATAGTCGTAAAATCCTTTAAGTAAATCTTCATGGAATGCGTGTCAGCCGTAGTCAACCGGTGCCTTGCCTTGTCATCCAGAGGGTCCTGAAAGGATGAAAATTCACAACGGGTAAGCGAAAACGCTTAGTGAGCCTACACTCCACTCACACATTATAACAATCACATGCATACACGTAGCACCCTTTTAAACATTCACAAGAATAATATATAACTTAACTTAACATAGACATAATCGCATTATTCCTAAACACGTATTGTTGGTACCAACTCCTATGTGCGGTGCGATTCCCCGAAGGGCTGTCCCTGGTACCTCCGCCACTAACCACTTCACCACCGTGCTTCATGGTCAGCCTTGTCCACTTCACCACCATTCTTCATGGACAAACTTACAAATGTATACATTGCCCACTTCACCACCGTTCTTCATGGACAACACATACATACCACATAATACATATCACATTATTCTATTGAAAAGATATAAACATATAACACATAAATTATAACAACACATTAGGTAAGTCAGTGTAACTCACCTCTTGGTGCATTCGCGTACAACTCTAGCGTATTATAGAAGGACCTCGCTCGGAACAACCTACACATATCATTATCACTATTTTTAGTTACATCACAATGTATTTAACTAATTGATAACTTGCGTCCCATTAAGTACTTAGGTAGTTAAATATCCATCACCGTTTTCTTACTTAACACTTTCTATTATATCAATTATTAACCACAAAAATGATAACTCGTATTTTAACGTTAATTACGCTTCTTAATTGGTTAATAAAAGTTATTACCTTTGGAACCAAATATTAAAAGTAGTCCATTTTATTGTGACTAGTGTTATACAATACAACTATTACCGTGTCAGTCAAATTGCCAATTTAACTGATCAAAAGATCCCACTGATTTGTAAACATACACTAAAATCATTTTGAAATTAAATTATAATTATGCATTATAAAATCCTACTAATTATCTAACGTCTTTCTTGACATATAGGAGTAATTTGTATTGCATGTGTGTGATAAAATAATACTCAAGTTGTACGTGTATGAAATTAGTAGCAAATTAAATAGGGTAACCAATGTACATATTAGCCAACAGAACCTCTTTTTCTCCATTAATATTACTAAAGTAGTAAAGTCATATAACAGCCAAAAAGTATAGTATGTATACGTGACTAATCAAAGTTCTTGAGGTGACATAACCTACGCTACAGGCTGGAACGAGTCTCAATCGAAACCACCCTACACGGTGGGGTTCAATTATGGCAGCAATGTGGAATCCGGCAGACAAGGGCTGACAGCGATGACAGCAACAGAAAACGGGAACAGAAAAGAAGGTCGATACAGTAAGAAAACGGGAAGGAATGGCAAGGAAGCTTACCCTCGGTAGAACTCGCTGCAACCAACCCTATGCTCTGCGCCACCTCCTTCTCAGGCAGACCAAGTCCGATCACCACCACCATCTCCTTCTCAGCCGCGCTACTTCAAATCGTTCCCGTCCTTACTGTTATTCACCTCTCTATTATATATCGGCAAAAGGGAAACCGACACCAGGAGAATAGGGTGCGTCGGGCTCTAAATTCGTATTGGTCGCTATATGGGTCTCCAATGTTAAACGGAATATGGGTTTAATGCTTGAATCGAAATTATTCGCGAATGAAACTTCGGTTTAATGCTTCAAAAGGGCCGGCTCCCATTCCCCCTCCGACACTTCAATGCAATATTTCTAAGATACACAGTTCTGGTCCCTCAAATACCCACCATTAATTATATTAACCCCTTAGATCGTTAGGCTAACATTTTAAGTTTCAAAATTAACCCTAATGGTCGTTCAACTAAGAAGAAATGAATTCCTTATATTATTTAATTATTTTCAAATTATTATTATTTATTATTTGTTTAATATATTTATTTTTAAGTTTAACAAAAGCGTTTGAAAAATCGAAAAGTGAAATCGAGCGTTACAGTGGGTCTGGAACCGTCTCAGATCAGTTTCTACATCCATTTTACACGACCCGTGTAAACTCTTTTTGGCTTTTCAAGTTAAAAACTTCATCCAAAAGGGTTTCTAACCACCCTAACACATATAACAAACATAGTTAATCTTAATTACACTAAGATTAACACAATAACGCTTAGCAAAAGAGAACATGGTGTTACAGCTAATGTTCCAACCTTTGCCTGGTTTGTACTTTTGACTCCATTTCACCAAATAGCAACCTACTTCAACATAGCATCGCTAATCCTTAGACTTTAGCGTCGCTAATGCCTCTAGTGAGTGATTTCTTGCACATTTTTCACCATTTTTCCACCTTTTGACCCATAATTCTAAACTTAGAAACCAAACTCCATATTAAATCATAATATGGACATTTAAATACCAACATAACACCTTAATACCTCAAATTCTAATATTTGGTTCGTTCTTAGTTTTTAACATTTTCGGTCCTTTTTCATCAAAAGCACCCATGAATAATCTAAAACTCTTTTAACACCATCAACATGTTATTACAAGTTGATGAGGAATGTAAACCTGCTTCCTGGTATTACAAATTCTCCTCCCTTTAAGACGATTCCCTCCTCAAAATCTCTCAGGAACACCTCACCACCAACCAACTACTACACACACAATTCACCTTTCAAAGTTAAAAAAGTTCAAATCTTTCACCAATAATTTTACCACATAGCTAACCTTGTTACTATTCCACACTTCAACTTCACTTGTCTCCTGTCACCTTTTACACTTATGGCAGTGATGGATTTGATTGCTAAGGATATACTCCTGTCAATCACAACCACAATCACTTTTATACCATCTATTTGCTTAAGTACACCAATTAATTAACATAACAACTTCCTACATACATTAATCCTTAATTTAAAAGGAATCATAACTATATAACATACTACCTGAAATTAGTTATATACAATAGCCAATATCTTTAACCAACTACTACAACTTACATCCAGTACTTTACCTTCCATCTCCTTGAACAACCACGGAGGATATAATCACATTCTCATTGCTAGAACACTGGGCTAATTCTGAGATGTTTCAAGCTGGGAATTCACAAGATGGGATACGGATCAAGTAGATACAAAAAGATTGGAAGATGCTCAAAGGCTCAGGTATATCTAAAAACTCCATAACATTTCAACTTCTGATCCTTAATTCCTTAATACATGATGTGTTTCTCACATTTGCGCTGCATGTAGGTACTAAGTGGAATGCGGGAAGCTGAAGCATAGGAGCTTATTCTGATCATGAGAGACAGGAGCACTGCTATTGTCACAAGGATCAGTATTATGTTCTCATGTAGTTTTGTTGCGTTTAGTTAGATATTTGATTTGTTACTATCTAGAAATTGCATTTAACATTATTTTCACATTTTACATTGTTTGAGGATATTTATTTCTGTTTAATAAAAATAGTGATATTTTTCCTTATAAAAGCATGGTTGTTTTATTCAAAATATTATCTTACAATGTCTTGTGTATGAATGTGGTGATTGTATAATTAGTAGTAATTTGAATGTTGATACATCCAAAAGTGTGTTGGATATATAATTGTGTTTGTATGATTGTTTAAATTATATTTAAATAAGAATTGCATCACCAAAGATCCAAGTGGATCGGACTTTAGAATCATCCGACTTGGAGTCATATGATGTATGTAACTCTAAGTTAAATTAGTAAATTGACAAAAGTCATAATTCACAGAGATGTGAAAGAAATAAAGATTATTGGGCAATATCCACATTGGTATTTGTGGACTGTCCAGATCTAGCATAAGATGAAATAAGTAATACTTTATTGCATTTGCTGAACAATTTAGCAAATATAACTTTTTTATTGGAATAAAAATTAGTTAGAAACTCTGAATTATTCAAAGGTTTCATAAGGGAAGTATAAAATCAACTAGGTAAAAGTATCTGAGTAATGAGTCTTACGAACATCATAAAGAACTGAGAAACCATTTCACAATCATCTCCTCCCAAAACACTAAAGTGTTGTACTGTGTCTTAAAGGAAAATCCGAACATTGTTTGAAATGGTTCGATCCTCGATGTGACAGAATACACTTCCAATCAAGTTTCGAAATATTAGACATTAGAAACCACAAGTACCTTAAACCACATTTCAACTAAGTAGGTTGCACAAACACAATTTGAAATGTGAAGTAGGGTTCATTCCTCACTAACACATATGATAGTATGGGGTTATGAAGTGTTCATCCGAAACTCATAACTAGCTTGAACTTAATCAGAAAGTGTTGTTTCATTGGTTATCCTGCAAGTCCTTTGGATACTTGTTTTATCAGTTACTTCGAGAAGAAAAGTGTTTGTCTCAAAGAAGAGTCGTTCTTCAGAAAGAGCTCATATCTAAACAAGCCAGTGGGAGTAAGAGTAATCTTGAAGGGATTCAAGGATTAACCAATGAAGGAACATTTAGTTAACACTGGTACTTAAACTAAAGGATAAGAATCCTATTAAGAACTTGGCAGACCTACACCTCTTTGCAAATGTAGTAGAGTCAGTCACTCTCATGAGTATTATGATCTCATATTACTGAAAGTGACGCACTACTTAGTGATAAAACACTAATTTAGTAAGGATCAGTTATCCAACTACATGGAACCATTGGTGAGCCCAATTGCTGCCAAATAAAAGAGAACATAGAAAGCGAGATTCAGTCTATGCTTTGATGGATCTTACACCTAGCCTGAAAACCAGTGGGCGTAATTGGATCATCAAAAGAGAAACAACATGGATAAGGATGTACACACATTCAAAGCAATACTGGTTGAGTAGGGCTATACTCGGACTCAAGAAATTGATTATGAAAAATACACTATCATCAGCAGCTAAGAAAGAGTCTATTAGGATATTGTTTGCCATATCTATATGTTATGTGACATGGTAAAGTGGATGTTTTGAGATTGCTTTTCTTAAATAGAAAACCAAAGGGATTGTGCGTATGACACAATTAGAAGGGTTTTGAACATGCCAAATATCTGAATAGAGTGTACAAAGCTTGACAGATTCATATATAGAATCAAACAAGCACCTTGCAATTGGAATCTTTACAGTTATAAAATACCAAAGAGTTTGGATTTTCATGAAGCATAGATAAGTCATATGATTATGTCAAAGCTAGTGGGAGTAATGTTGTAGTCTGCTTGATGATGTATGTTGATAACATACATCTTATAGGAAACAATTTCTCATTATTACAAAGTGTAACGACTTGGCTTTCACGAAATGTTTCTCTATAAAGAGCCTAGGAGATACAATATACATGCATGGTATAAAAATCTATAGATATAGATGAAAACGTCTGAAGGGACTTAGCCAAAAATACATTTGGAGTATGATCTTGAAAAATTCAAGATGCGTGACTCTAAGAAAGGGTTTCTGATCACGACATAGAATTGATTGAAAATCAATGTTCCGGTACTAGATAAGCACTGGACAATATGAGTCGAGTCCCGTGAGCTTCTGCTATATGATCGATTATAAATGTCATGACATGTACTTGTCCAAACTTATATGCTTAGAGCATAGTAAGTCAGTTTCAGGACAAACTTGGCAAATGTCACTGGATAGTGGTCAAAAGCATTATTAAGAACACATGTGAAAAACAAAGAGTTGTATTTAGGATGAATGGATAATGGGAATAATTTGGAAAAGTTCCAAGCTAAAATCGATGTCAAAACTCCAAATAAGAATACGAGTATTCATATAAGCTAGTGGTGTTGTATAAGAAGACTACATGGTTAAAGGATTTCATCGGTATCTTGATGCTTGTTCTCAACATCAACGAACACCTTGAAATCTTTTGGACACAGAGGGTGTAATCATCTTGACTAAAGAACCCAAGGACCATGAGAAGTTAAGGCAGATACTCTGAGAGTACCGCCATAATTCCAAAGTTAAGTTAGGAGAGAAAGTAACATGATAGATGAGATATCATCGGAAGGGTATCTGATCAGATAATCTGTAATGAAATTGACATATAACAAAAGAAAGGTCATTTTGGATACATAGACAAATATAAATTTTAATTATTAGTTTAATAGAACCTGAAACATATAACAGTATAAATTTTATCTAATTTGGTGATTATCATGTAGAGACTTGATAATGAGCTGGAGAGCTACCACTTACATTAATTTAACACTGTGTTTCACTTTAGAATGTTTAGAACCCGCTTCCTAAGTATAAATTTACTCGAACTTCCACAGTCGGTCATACTCTTGGAAGCAAGTACTGATTAAAGACTGTCATGGAGTATTAGTATATTGTCTATAGTGACTAGACATAGCATGGGGATTGCGACTAACACTCATGTGTACTTGATAGAGAGTCAAGTATTGGAACAACCCGCACCTAGAGATTACTTCATGGATTAAGTCACACGTAATCTAGGATGATAATATCTTTTATTCTTCAAACTGAGATGCATGAGGATTTGCTCTATGATTATGTTATTCATTGGTCTACTCAAACGCTGTCTGTAACTAGTAGTTATAAAGGGTACGTCCATGTATGACATGATGAAATAGACAGAGACTATGTAGTCAAAGTTTATATGTTCCTTCTGCCCTAACAAGGAGAAATGATATATATGGGCCCCTTGATGATTTGATGTTGACATTAAAATACTTGGCTGAGTCCAGACTAAATTGATGTATTCAATTTCGTAGTTTGATATAGTCATCATAAATCTCTATCAGGAAACAGAATTTGAACTTTTGGGAATTGACCTCATCCATGTCCCACGTTTATTATAGATATCTTGTAGAACAGAGGAATAAATGATCTCTTATCTAAGGGTCATCTCATGATCGTAATCTTGATCAGAGTTCGGCGTTGCATTGGATGTTACACTGTCTACTGATTATCTGAAAGTATCAGACCACAAAAAGTTGATGACATGTCCAAGTGGGATACTATTGGAAATAGTGTCCAAAGTCATTAACTTGTGGTGATATTTCTAATAATAGTAGGATCCTTTTGGGTTGCCCTCATGACCCAGTAAAAACAAACAGTGGCAGAAAAGATAGAGGAATGATTAGTTTATTAATTTATTGACAAATAAATTAATCAGAAATTAATTGATAAATTAATTTGGAATTAATTTATATAAATTAATTAGAAGGACTGGATTGTATTAACTAATGGTTTAATTAATAGAAACAAGTCCAGGGGTGCGGCCGCTAGAAAGCTCCTTAAGTTTGGAACCATAGGAGCCTTCCAATATAAATAAGGGCCTTGGGGTCAAACCCTAAGGCATCCCAATACCACCAAAGGTGCCGCCAACCACACATTCTCCCTCCCTCTCCCCTTTATCGAAAATCCACAAACCCTTCTAACGGTTTTGGATCGAAATCTTCAAGCTAGAAGGGGAGTGTTCTTAGGTGTGAATCATTAGAAGGATTCTGGTTTGGATCCTTAATCCAAACAAAGGTATGAATTCATATTCATCTTGTTATTGATGAAATTGCTTAGAACATATCATCCTGATTATGAACATGATATCATCTTGTTTGGTTAATCTGCTTAGTTTATGGTATTTAATCTGGTTTTGTCTTCTGCTGCATGATTAATCTGTTAAAATCCCAACACAATCCTGAGCCAGAAATGCCATAAAAAGTCGGGGAGGATGAATGCCATCACCTACCCTAAACTGGGCATCAAGATCAGAATGACAAATTTGTGTATGTCGATAGGGACACATATGTTGAAGAAAGTCAAGACCACTACAAGTTATGGAAAGGTTCACGATAGGAGAAAGCATCTAGCTAGGAAAAGGCATTGGCATGCACCATCAAAATAATGGAAAGAAGGAACCAAGAGCTTGTGGAGGACCTTATATGAAGGGAATCCAAGATAGTCATGGTATGGGATGAACAACAAAAGTTGATCAGCAACATGGAGGATCAAATTAGTCGGCCAGCCACTTTATTGCCAACTATCATGCAAGACTTACTGCCAAAGACAGATCAATTCTTATCAGATGCGGATTGAGAACAACCATTATCTTGTAGGTCCCAAACAATCCTAGATCTATGAATGGTATCAATCAATCAATTAAACACAAGAAACAAGGATATTATCAACCTTTAATGCACACTATATTAAATATAGTCTAGTACATAAGGTTCTTGATTTCTTGAATGCAAGAACTTTCTCTCTCTAGCTTAGCACACACTTCAAGGCAACCAACATGACTAATGACGGCTACATTGCCATATATAGTGTACGAAAACCCTAGATAAAACCCTAAGCCCATTCCATAGGAGCCCACCGAAAAACCATGATAGCCCAACCGAAATCCACAAGGATTTCGGTCATGATCACTGAAAAACCAAGGGGATTTCAGCCCCAACCAAAATCCTCATTCAGGCCCATAAATCTTCATTTTAGCCGAGAAACTCCTTGGATTTGGTCCGATTAAATGCAAAGCTTAAACCAACAATAAATATGGCCCAACAATCTCCCCCTTGGTTTAATGCTTTCATTTGTCTTCGAGCTCTGTCTAGATCTTGACTTCGGTTGTACACTAGACCTGGCAATATGGTTCACGACACGAAAGACACGACACGAGCACAACACGAGTTTTCCGTGTATGGGTTTTTGAAATTCGTGTTTCGTGTCTATTCTTGTCAGACACGAATATTAAATTCAGGTTTCGTGTCTTATACGTGTCAAACGCGAATTAACCTGTTTTGACACGTATAAGACACGGATTACATCCATGTTACACATGATACGAATAGACACATCTAAACACGTATATACATGTAATATAATAATGTTTTCCTTGAAGTTTAGGGGTTAGTTTTACGATTACTGAAAGTTTAGGGACCAAATTAAAAAACATCATATATTTTTTAAAGTTCATGTTACAATTCGTGTAAATTCGTGTTTTCGTGTGACAAGGATAAAAAACATGTTTGTTCGTGTCGTGTCGCGTGTTACACACATTAAATATGTGTCGTGTTCGTGTTTGATATCCAAGACACGTTTTATAATTCGTGTCGTCTACGTGTTTTACAAATTTGTGTCGTGTAAATTCGTGTCTGACACGAATACACGACACGTAGACACGGATTGCCAGGTCTATTGTACACTGCAGAACATTTCAACAATCTTCCATTTTGCATGACAATCTCTCCCTTAGCAGGTGATGGGTATAGATGTTGATAGCTTTCAGCACGTTGCAGAGACAACTTCATCTTTGGTATCGGATTGTCTTCAGGTTTAACTTTGTAAGTTCATTTAGCTAGCCGGTCTTCATCGTAGGTCTTGAATTAGCACATCCAGCTTCTGATTTGACTTTGACTTGATCATGGAGTATGATTCATCATCTTCACTCTAGATCACATGAAGGTGCAAATGTAGCAACAAACTGACTGAGGAGGAATTCAACCAGGCTATCACATGGAATTAAGCTTCACCTTCTTCGGGAACAAGATGTTTGTGTCGAAACTTTCAAACTTCACTTCTTGCTGACACTTCTCGATACGAACAATGACCGCAAATCCTGTGGGTCACGGAGTTATAAACTCTCACCACAGTTGTTCAAGGATTCATCATTGGCTCAGAATGAGACTTCTCGTAGTATCTGTATGAACCTGGGGGAACGTACTACGATTGTTTGAGTATCGGTGAACTACTCGTGGCCGTTTTGATTATGGCCCCTGCATATCCTTGATCAGAGATCTCAATGCAGTTAACAAGTCAACAAGTTGACTTGGCTCTTAGCGAGACGTTCAATGGTATCCAAACTCTACAGAGTGTACCATCCTAGTGCCAAATTTGAATCTGGTGAAGTTGTTGGGGTCTCACAGCTATTGTGCTAAACAACAACGATCACTGACCTAGAGTTTCGATGTTTCATCAATGCGAGGTAATATCACATTGAGTCACGAACATCTTAATTAGAAGAAGTTTAGGTCAAGGGTGGTATGAGCGTGTAATATGTCTTGGTTATTAGACATACCCATCGGCTAGACTTTCGAATTGTCATCGGTGTATGGTTTATTACACTAAGTCATCCAACTCTTGAATTTAGAAGCTTTGTAGGTAAGAATGGTTTTTGATGCCTCACATCTACTACTGGTGTTGTAGCAGAGATCACTGGCATAGAATTTCGAAATATCATCACCACTTGGTTTTGAATGGTGAGTCGTCTATTTCTTGCAGCAGAAATATAAAGATGGTTAAGAATGGATTGGTGCGTGTGATAGATTACGGTATGCAATCTAACCATCGACATAGATTTTGTAACTCTCGACTCTGAATGGCTTTACTCAAGTGTCTAGAAGTTCGTGTTACAGAAGAAACTTTTAGATTTGGTTAAGAAAGGTTGTCAGTGCTTCGTACTTACTATGCTGTAACAGTAAGAATCATTAGCACTTACGTGTTACCTCAGCAGTGAGTGTGTAACTCGGTGCGTCGTCGGTAGGTAAAAAATATTTTTGAATTTTTTCATAAAGTAAAGACATAAAGAAAAGGAAAATATTTTTGTATTTTTAAAGTTTTGTAATTTTTTTTGTTCTTAAGTCTCCCCCTAGATTTGTGCATGGAAGAGAATTGCAGAAGTAAAAAAAACCATGAACAAATTTAACGAAACAAAAATAGAGTATAATATTTACATAACTGAATTAACAGTCATCGAAGCGTATCATTTTTAAAAGTTCAACAAGCATATTGAACCGAGCTTTTGCAAATGGTTTTGTGAACAGATCCGACACATTGTTTTCTATGTGAATTGGTTTCAAATGAATTAATTTTCGCTCGTAGAAATCTCGAATAAAATGTATTTTGATGTTGATATGCTTGGTATTAGAATGCTTTACAGGGTTTTTGACAATTTGGATAGCTGCATCGTTATCACAAAATATGGGAGTATCAACAAAATTCATACCATAATCAAGAAGTTGATGCTGCATCCAAATGACTTGACAACAATATGCCGAGGCAGCAACATATTCAGCTTCAGCTGTAGATGTTGACACGGTCTGCTGCTTCTTGCATTGCCAGAAAATCAGTCGGTCTCCTAAGAATTGACATCCAACACTAGTGGACTTTCTGTCAATGTCGCATCCCCCATAATTGCTATCTGAAAAGGCATAAAGATCAAATTCACGGTTCTTTGGATACCAGAGACCTAACTTAGGTCTCCCTTTGAGGTATCTAAAGATTCGTTTGACAGCAGTTAAATGAGAGAATTTAGGATTAGCCTGATGTCGAGCATGCTGGCAGACTACAAAAACGATATCCGGTCTGCTGGCCGTCAGATACATTAGAGATCCAATCATAGAACAGTAATACTTTTGATTAATATATTGGCCATCTGGGTCTATAGTCAGCAAAGGTCGCTCAGCCATTGGAGTGTTCGCAACTTTAGCATCCTTGAGGTTGAATTTCGCAAGAATATCCTCCACATACTTTCCTTGGTGAAGCAGAATACCCGTTGAACTTTGTTTTACTTGCAATCCAAGAAACGTCGTCATTTCACCCAGCGAACTCATCTCGAATCGCTTTTTCATCACTTCCTCAAATTCTTTACATAAGGCCTCGCTAGTCGAACCAAAGACGATATCATCCACATAGATCGGGACAACAATTTGGTTAGACATTTCACGCTTGATGAACAACGTCTGGTCAATGGTGCCTCGAGTGTAACCATGTTGCAACATATGATCCGTCAATGTTGCATACCATGCACGGGGAGCTTGATGAAGACCATAGAGAGCGTTATCCAGCTTGTAGACGTGATTTGGAAACTTGGAGTTGACAAAACCGGGAGGTTGATCAACATAAATCTCTTCTTCCACCTCACCGTATAGGAAAGCAGTCTTAACGTCCATTTGGTATACAGTAAAGTTCATGTAGGAGGCATAGGTGAGGAAAATTCGAATCGCTTCTAATCGTGCAACCGGTGCATACACTTCCATATAATCAATACCTTCAATCTGACAGAAACCGCGTACAACCAGGCGTGCCTTGTTTCGCACAATAACTCCTGAATCATCTTGCTTGTTGCGAAAAACCCATCTCGTGTCAAGAGACTTTTTGCCCTCGGGTAATTCCACCAACTGCCAAACGTTCAGCTTCTCGAACTGGTTAAGCTCTTCATGCATTGCGTCCACCCAGCTTGGTTCATTAAGTGCCATATCCACATTCTTCGGCTCAAATTGTGAGATAAAGCATGAGTAGAGGCACTCGTTGACTTGACCACTCTGGCTTCTAGTGTGTACCCCATCGTCCAGAGAGCCAATAACATTCTCAATCGGGTGATCGCGTTGAATTCGTGAAGGAACAACATGTTCGAGCGAAGCAGAAGAAACTGGAAGGTTTGTCATGTTTTTAGTTCTGCCTGAGCCTGAAGTACCTCTGTCGGAGTCTCTGAAATCGTGGGAGGTACTGGCTACATACTCATCGGGAATTCTCTCGGGAAAGAGGGAGTCCATGAGTGTGGAGTTGAAAAGATCAGTAGGTTCAGAATTGATAACGCCTTCAGGAGTGGCAGATGCTTCAGCAACTGGTAGTTCGCTAACAATCTGGGATGAGTCAGTAGGAGCTTCAGTTGAAACCGAAGTGGAAACAGGAGATGCACCATCGTTAAGAATATGATCTTCAAAAATCAAGGGCGGTATGATGGGATCAGCAATGATTTCCTCATCTTCATATTTGTTGACTCCACTTGGACCTGATTGTGTGCTTGTGACAACATCAGAAAACACATTAAAAGGCTTAAATAATTCGGCATAGTTGAATATCCAGTCAGGGCCAACTCGAGCATCCTTTTGATTCTTCTCTAGCCATCGTACATCAAACGATTCCACGATCTGTTTGGTAACCTTGTTATACACCCGATAAGCAATTTTACCCGTATATCCAACAAAGTAACAATCATCTGCTTTTGAGTTGAACTTTGGTGTAGCTTCAAGATGAAGAAGGGTGCAAGGACAACCAAAAGAACGGAAATATGCAATAGATGGTTTATGACCATAGAGGATCTCATACGGAGTCTTCATTTGGCGCTTGTTGATGATGACCCGGTTCTGAACATAACAAGCCGTGTTGATTGCTTCAGCCCAAAAGAACACCAGTAATTTAGAATCGCAGAGCATGGTGCGTGCAGCTTCAATTAAAGTTCTATTTCGATGGTCAGCAACACCATTTTGTTGAGGTGTATGAGCAGCACTGTACTGACGCTGCACTCCTTTATCTGTACAAAATTTATCCAATGCCGTGTTCTTGAATTCTGTCCCACTTTCGCACCGAATTGCCTTCAATTTCTGATTCGTTTGATTCTCGATTAAGGTGACGAATCTCTTGACCAGCTCAGTAGTTTCACTCTTTTGCTTCAAAAAGAAAACCTAAGTAAAATGTGAGTAATCATCAGTTATAACTAAAAAATAAGAGATTTTATTAATACTGAGAACGTTGACTGGGCCGAAGAGATCCATGTGAATCAGTTGAAGAAGCGAATCAATGAAGTTGACCAATTTGGGCTGATGTGGCTTCCGATGATGTTTGCCTTGAGCACAGGCAACACACTTTTCAAATATGATGAAGTATTTGATTGGAAGCACCCAGACAAGTTCATTTTTCGCAAAACGATTCAAATTCTTCACATTGGCGTGACCAAGACGTCGATGCCATAGCATGGCACTCTGTTCAGAAGCTTTTGAGAATAAGCAAGTGACATTTTCAGGAGTGTTGTGATTCATGTCGATGATATAGGCATTGCTCTGACGTTCTGATCGGACAAGAATCCACTCCTCTGGAATGACAACACCAGGTTTCAATATCAGACATTCCATCTTCGTGAAGTGGGTTGAAAAACCTCTATCATAGATTTGAGAAACGCTCAGCAGACTGTGCTTGAGCTCAGGAACAAAGTTTACATTCTCAAATTTCAACACGCCATTGGAAACAATCCCTTTCTGTGTGATCTTTCCCTTTTCACCACCTGCAAAGCAAACATATCCACCATTAAAATTTTCAACGTCGTGTAATTGGGACATGTCGCCTGTCATGTGCCTGAAACAACCGCTATCAACATACCAGGGTCTGCTGATATTCCTCCACAGCTGTTCCTGCACAAGTTGCGGGATTAATTAGATTTAGGAACCCAGTCCATTTGGAAACTGGGTTAACCCAAACTATCGATACATTTTACAGATTCTAAACTCATATCACGATTGTCTAATAATGGGGAATTCACAGTAGATTTGGGAATGCTTCCTTTAGGAACCCATCTATAATTTGATTTAAATCTTTTATCCTTGGACCAAATGGGAACTTTAGCATTTGATTTGGAATCAGTACTGCTATTTGAAGTTGATTCTTGAGATGACTTTGATCTTACAAAGTTTGGTAAGGCATAGTCATTTCTTGAAACTGTCTTTTTGTTTTGATCAGTTTGATTCTTGGCTTTCACATCATTCCAATTCTTATTCCGAGAACGTGACCTCAAGGGTCTTCTTTTATGAGATCTTCCCTTGGCACGTTCTGCCAAAACTGTTCATGTTGATGCGCATACAAATATCGGGGACAATTTCTGGCAATGTGACCAGCGATTCCACAGTTAAAACAAGTTTGTCTTTTAACAGGGGCAGTGGATGTTTGTCCAGGTCCAGATATATTCAATGCATTTTCACACACACAAGCATGCAACAGAACATTTATCAGAATTTTTAAACCTAAAATTTTGAAAATTAACATCATTATGAATTTTTAAAGGTCTAACAATTTTAGCAGTTTGTTTAACAGATGAATTTAAAGCAGGCAAATTAGAATAATTAGTCTTAGAACAAGTTTTAACAGAATCAAAAGTACTCTTGTCTTCCTTCTTCTCATCTTTCTCTTTCAAATTATCTACACATGAGGTAGAAGCATCAGTAGATTTCATTTCCTTACTCTCAGCGGTGCCAGATTAATCCTTTTTGATGAAATTCGAAGATAACATTCCTCAGAATCTTTGTTTCAAGAGACGGAGTAAAATTATTGTTAAAAGGAGGTGGGACAGATCTATACCCAATTCCTTCATCCTGTTTACTGGCCCATTTAGTTTGATGTTCAATTATAGACTCAACTACTTCGCTTGACACATCGAATTTTTTGAAATTAAATTCAGCATCATTGAATTTTTCTTTCAATGTGTCACGCTCAGCAGTTAATTCAGCAATTGATTCTTTTGCACAACGATATCGAGTGCTTACACTACTCCATTCCTCTTGAACTTTCTTAACATCAGATATTTTAGCATCAAGTTTTTCTTGTAGAGGTTTCAGTTTCTTTTTAGCATTATAAACACCATTTGTAAGGTTAAACACTTCTTTAATAAGACGATCATTATGTTCACAATACTTTGCAATTATATCAATACAAGATTGAGAAGAGCAAGAAACTTCACTAACCTCAGTTTTAGCAGTGGTAGAAGCAGGAGTAGTAGAAACCATGAAAGCAAATTGTAGATCCATCATTTGTTCTTCTGCAGCATCAGCATCCATGTTTCCTTTGATCTGCGCCAAGTGTGCTCCACCATCTTCAATTAGGTTCAAGGCTTGCATCTGGTCATCCCAAGAAAACTGTTGTGCCACCATTGCTCTTTCATTGTTCTGGGGAGCAGCATCGTGATTGTTTCCGACAGGCACTAGATTTCTCTCAGCATTCTCCATTCTGGGCTTAGTACATTCGCGAGCGAAATGACCAGGCTCGTTACAGTTGAAACATCGGAGATTTGCTTTGCTGAAACCCACCTTCCTGTCAGCATTGTTGTTGACCTAGTTGTTCCTGCCTGTTCTTTGAGTGAATCTCTTGGCCCTGTGAACCGCCATAGCAATGTGCCAAGAGATATCCATTTCTTCCAGATCATCGGGGTTGATTTGATCTAGATCTCCCACTGTCATAGGTTGAACCAGCTCACCAGCAACAAGAGCATTATAACAGTTTAGGAGACCAGCCATCAAACCTAAATTTTCTTCAATTCCTTTGGGAAGAGTTGGAGCTGGAGTAACAGGAACAGAGGGGCCTAGAGATACCATCGGCTTGCTGGAAGAGGAAGAGGCTTGATAAACTGGAGCTTGAGCAGGCAAACCAGAAAAGGCACTGTTTGTAGAAACACCTAAGTTGGCAGATTGATAAGAATTGATGTGGTTTATCTCTCGTTGTTTGTCATCCATAACACATGCTTTGATGACAGCCAAAGTTTCAGAGAAGGACAAACTATTCAGATCCTTCGTCTTCTTGATCACGACCACATGCATATCCCAATTTCTTGGAAGGGAGTTCAACAGCTTCTTGTTGATTTCAAATTTCAACAGCACTATTCCAGCGGTACTCAACTCAGTATTGAGAGTGATAAAGCGTTGCAACTGAATTTCAAGTGTCTCCCGAGAACATGATTAAACATATTAAATCTTTATCTAAACAGATCCTGGCTACTTTGTCTCATGTCCTCGTTGCCTTCATAAACCTTAATCAGTGCTTCCCATAAAGCTTTGGCAGATTTGTATTCACTGAATCCTTGAGCAATATCAGGATACAGAGCCATCGTGAGAGTAGCAAGGGCACGATCATCAATTTTAGTTAATTCGAAATCTTCATCCAAGTATTCTTCCTGAGACTTTATAATCACCGTACCATCCTCAAGTGTATTTGTTATTATAATCGGACCTCTCACAATGCTTCTCCATATCTTGTTGTCCTTCATTTTTACATATTTCTCAAATCTAAATTTCCATTCATCAAAGCCTTCAGCATTTAACAGTCTGGGAATACGGGTAACAGTACCCATCACGGTATCGAGATCGGAATGCAAATTGGTAGTAGTCAAATCCATTGAAAATGAACTGAAAAACGCCAAAAGTCAACTAACAAGTTAAACTGAAAAACACTAAGTCAACAGCACAAGGACCGAAAACGAGACCGAAATGCCAGAAAATTGGTCGAAAAACCCCCAAAAAAATTCTACCAAAAATCAACAAAAGTTGGACTGAAAAACCTTGAAACACACCGAAAAACTAATTGGACCGAAACACTGCCCCGAAAAACAGTTAACCGAAATCCTTGGGCTAAAAGCTTTCACACCGAAAAACCTCAAACCTTAAGGTTACACCGGAAAGCTATAATGGGCTCACTGAAAAAATGTTAACGGACCGAAAAACCTTTAAACCCTAACCGAAAAGCTCTTAGTTCAGCGCCGCCACCGAAAAGGTCTAGAGCCTGACCGAAAAACCCTTTCATACCAACAAAAACGCCGATTTTATGTAGAAAAACATGTTTTGAAGAACAAAAACTCCGTTTTTGGATATTTTTGCTTGAAGATTGCCAAGAACATGAAGAACACCAAGAACAAAAACACCCAAACAGCCCAAAAACTCGTCCAAAACAGATCAAAACAACTAAAATCTTCAAAAATGTCTAAGATCCAATCAAAGGAAATGATGAGATTGATACCAAAAACTCAAAAACACTAAGTTTTCAAGCTCTGATACCAATTGTATGTTCCAAACAATCCTAGATATATGAATGGTATCAATCAATCAATCAAACACAAGAAACAAGGAGATTATCAACCTTCAATGCACATTATATTGAATATAGTCTAGTACATAAGGTTCTTGATTGCTTGAATGCAAGAACTTTCTCTCTCTAACTTAGCACACACTTCAAGGCAACCAACATGACTAATGACGGCTACATTGCCTTATATAGTCTACGAAAACCCTAGCTAAAACCCGAAGCCCATTCCATAAGAGCCCACCGAAAAACCATGATAGCCCAACCGAAATCCACAAGGATTTCGGTCATGATCACCGACAAAACCAAGGGGATTTCGGCCCCAACCGAAATCCTCATCCAGGCCCATAAAATCTTTATTTTAGCCCAGAAACTCCTTGGATTTGGTCCGATTAAATGCAAAGCTTAAACCAACAATAAATATGGCCCAACATATCTAGCTGAAGACATTAAACTTAGCGCTATTTGTGACGCAACCCTATTGTAGATTTAGTTTCTAATTTTTCTAGTTTTGTCATTTGAACTTTAGTTGGTATTTTGCATTATATCACTAGTCAGCAAGGCATGGCTCAGCCCAAGTGTGAGATGATGTGTGGATGATTTAGGAATTAATCTCCAAACTTTGTTTCTTTCAAATTCTTCTAATTCACTCTGCATGGCTTCTACCCAATCAAGGTGTTGAAAAGCTTCTTTCATGTTTTTAGGTTCGACTTTGGAAATGAAAACATTAAACATGCATAGTTTAAATTATTTATTTAATGTTTGTTGTTTTTCTTTCAATTGTGCACTTGTGAGAACCTTCTCTTGTGGATTACCAATTACATGTTCCCTCGGATGATCTCATGTCCATTTTCCTAGAGGAGGATACTCAAGATCATACTCATGATGAGTTTTAGCAATAATGTAACACCCCATTTTGTGCTTCGTTTGTTTTTGTGAATTAGTTATTCTTTTAGCGTAAAATAATAATAATAATAATAATGATAATGATAAATAATAGTAATAATAATCATAATACACCTGTAAATATAAGTTTGAGGGTAGATTGTTTCATCCTTAGAAATTTAAATTGTTGGATAAAAGGAACTTTGGGCTAACTAAAAATCATACACCAAAGTATAGGGACCAATTACGCAAATACCAAATTCTTGCATGTAACTAGCAAGATTTTGAGCTACGGTGCAGGTTGTGGAGATTTTTGTGCGATCGAGTCTTGAGGCCTAGATGAGGTCTGCTAGAATGAGATAAGAACTTGATCCATTCCAACCCTAGTTTAGTCGTGTTCTTTCTTCCTTCTGGTTTTTCTTCTCTCTCTTGCCTTTTGTTGCTGTTTCCGTAGGTTTTAGGAGGAAAAGAAGGTTTTGTGGGTGTATGTTAGTGAAGGGCGTGAGCACAGGTCAATCATTTAGATCCGTGGTTTTCTTTTAGGTAAGCTTTCGGTTTCTCCTTTCTTTTTTTCTAGTCGTGGTATACCACCACCACATCCCCACCGTGGTTTGGGGTGTGTGTGTATCTAAAGGCTCGAGTTACATGTGGTCCATAGAGTTCTCATCAGTTTCTTAATTATAGCATGTGGGTTTTGGTCTCGTATGGCTCAAGGTTTGTGGTGCTAGTTTATTTCCACACATGACACACTAATGTGTGTGGTGGTGTGTGTGTGTACAAGTAAAGGTTGTGGTTGGTTGTCTTAGGGTGTTACTTGTAGTTTTTATGATTTTTGGGTTGTTCTTTGATGTAATTTTAGACCCAAAAGGTGTTAATGAAAGTCTTAATCGGTTTATGGTTGAAAACCCTAACCCTAATGTCTTAGCTTGATGTTTTGGAAAAGTCATTGTTGTTGGGTCTTGTTGGAAAAATCGTATAAAATAGCGGATGTAACCATTGGGGTCGACCTTTATGACCCTAAAATCATATTTGTGTCTAGTTTCTTCCCTCAAAAGGGTTTGAGCTGATTCAAGCCCTAGGTCGGGTGAAATTGGCAATTTTCACTGACTGGTCCAAAATTCTAACAGCTTAAGTCATATGTCTTTGGAAATTCAATAAAAATTATACAAGACTCAATTAAGGGTGAGGTCAGTGGCCTTAGTTCAGGTTGGGTGTCTAATTTTCCATACCAAATTATAGAATCTAGTTCTTAATCCATTTAGAGCGACTATTATTTCTTTAAGCATTTTCATGAATGCAAAGATTCCAGCTTCGAGATGCTTGTTTGAGTCCATAGATAGATCTCTCAAGCTTACACATTCTACCTGTATATTTGGCATGTTCAAAACCCTTCCAATTGTGCTACATGCACAAATCCTTCATTAAGGAAAGTGTTTTTAACATCTATTTGCCATATCTCATAAGTAAAATAAGCTATGGCAAGGAATATCCTAATAGACTTAATCTTAGCTATTGGTGAAAAAGTTTCCTCATAATCAATCTCTTGAGTCTTAGTATAACCCTTCGCAACTAGTCAAGCTTCGAATATATGTATATTCCTATCCATGTTGGTCTTTTTCTTGAAGATCCACTTACTCCCACTGATTTTAAGGCTAGGTGTAGGATCAACCAAATTCCAAACTTGGTTATGAAACATGGACTGAATCTCACTCTCCATGGCCTCTTTTCCTTTTGGCAACCTTTAGGCCTGCCATCGTTTCTGAGTTGTTGGATGATTCATCATCACCAACTAGTGTTTTACCAATAATCAGTGCATCGCCTTCAGTAATATGGAAACAATAAAACTCAAGAAGGTGACTAACTCTATTGGATCCGCGAAGAAGAGGTTGAGGGATATGTCTGTTTCCTCAACAAGAGTCTCATCCTCTGGTTGAGTGCTAGTGTTAACTAAAGGTTATTCATTGGTTGACTCTTGAAAATTTTCAAGATCAATCTTGCTCCCACTAGCTTATTTGGATATGATCTCTTTCTCAAGAAAGACTCTCCTTCCAGCCACAAACACCTTGTTCTAAGAAGGCTTGTAAAACAAGTCTCCGAAGGACTTTCGGGGATAACTAATGAAATGAAACTTCTCTGTTCTGGGTTTAAGCATTTCATGAGCTTCGCATGAATGAATACTTCACAACCCTAGAATCTTACATGTGCTAATGAGGGACGAACCCCACCCCTGATTTCAGAATGTGTCTTTGCAACCTTCTTAGTTGGTACGAGGTTTAAGATGTGGGTTGCTGTTTCTAGGATATAACCCTTTGAAACTAATTGGAATGGCAGCTTGAATCATTATGGATTGAACCATTTCTAACAATGTTCGATTTTGTTTTTTAGACACACCACTATGTTGCGATATTCTACGAGGGGACAACTGTGAAACTGTTTTATAGTTCCTAAGATGTTTGTAGAATTCATTACTCAGATATTCTAGCTCAGTTGAATTTCTACTTTGTTTCGAAACTCTTTGAACACTTTTAAAAGTTTCTGACTAACGTTTATTCAAATAAACACATTTGTATCTACTGAAATCATCAGCAAATGTACCGAAGTATTGTTCATTATGTCTTATTGCGGATCTAAACGGTCCACAAACATCTACGTGGATAGGGTCCAACAAATCTTTTCCTTTTTCACATCTCCATGTGAATGACGATTTTGTCATATTCCAAGTAAGCAAGATTCGCACACATCATCTGACTCTAAGTCAAATGATTCCAAGATCCTGTCCGGTTGAAGCTTGTCGATGCAGTTCTTGTTTATATGGCCAGGTGACAATGCCACAAACACGATTTATCCAACACACTTTCGGATGAGTCAACATTTAAGATTACATTATTACTACTACTTATGCAAACAAAACATTCATATATAAGCTATCGTAAGAATAAATTTTGAAATAAAACAAACATGCTTATAAATAAAGAAAAATATAACTATTTTTTATTATCAAAAGGAAAAACAAAATATCCTTAAATAATGCGTAATATTAAACAATGCACAATATCATTTCTGGCGAGTAGCAAAAATCTAATAATCTAACTGAACACCACTAGTCAGCATGAGCTTGTAAACCCGATCCTTGTAACAGGAGTAGTGCTTATGTATCTTGTGTTCAGGTTAAGCTCATATGCTTCAGCTTCTTGCTTTCCACTTAGTTCCTGCATATCGGTGCTAATGTGAGTAACACTTGCAGCAGGCATCTATAAAACAAGGTTTTAGTTAGTTTGATTTAATCCTTTTAAATAATTACTCAAATAATATTTAAAAAGACTAGGATCTAACAATCTACTTTTATGATATAAAGAGGGATGCTATAATCATAGCATAAAGGTGATTAATGTAGATAAACTATTTATCAATTTCAATCACTATGAAATTCCTAGATCTTTGGGATTCATTGACAAAGGTCAATAGCATGCTAATCTCGGTTAGTGCTCATCTTGGTCCATGACAGGGATATCGTGTATCATGGGTCAAATGGTGGATCAACCATGCAAAAACCGCGTGATTACGCTTAAATATCGCGAGTGCCATATCACTTTCAATTATAATCTCAATTTTTGACGTGTCGGTTAACCACATAGTTCCGTCAACAGATCATAAGAAAAATGAGCAATTTTCATGGGTAACATATGATTCACGTTTTTATTTTTTACTTAAAACAGGACTTTTGTTTTAATACGTTTAAGTTAATACTTTTTAATTGAAACATTGCCCTATCAAACTCTTTCAGTAACTCAACTTAGAAAAAATGTGGCAGGCAGTGAGGGTGGTAGGCAATGAATGCTATTTAACAAACCTCCTTCAAACCTTCTAAACATATTTTAAAAGTGGGTGAGCCTACTCATGGTTTGACCAATGTTTTTGTTCAATCCTTAAGTTTATATATATATATATATATATATATATATATATATATATATATATATATATATATATATATATATATATATAATTCTAATATATAATGAATGAGTTTTAAACATTTTAAAATTTATGTTTATCGATTAATTCTATTAACACAATGTTAATTTTTAATTTAAACATTACCTTAATTAATCATGTTTGCATATAAGGCAATATGGGTTAACTTGCAGGCTAAGCAAGTTAGGAAACTTGCAAGTCAAGTAAGGGTTGTAAACCCTAGCCGTCATGCCTTAGTGTACAAGCAAAGGCCCAAAGTCACTACCTAAACCCTAGCAATTTTCGAACAAGGCATCCTACACACCCTAATTTTCAAAAATCATAATAAGCAAATTCAAAAGAATTCTAGCAAAAACCCTATAATTTTCGAAAAACACAAGCATGCAAACATAATTCATAATTCAAATTGGATCTAAAGTGTATACAATCTATGAACATGAGCTTTGATACCACTGAAGGGATTTGGTCATAATAACAAAAACAATTTGCGCGGTGGAATACTTAACAAGATCAAACCACAAGTTCACACAATTCAAGCACGGATCATCATGTTCATAACTAGCATCATACAGCTTATAGCAATTGTTGCAACCTACAAGATGAAATATGGATTCAAATCTTCGCTTTAATGTAAGGATCCAAAATATAATGCCTCTAATGATTCACACCCATACTAGAAAACCAAACTGACAGAGGTTCCACTGAGGAGGAAAGAGGCACGAAACCTTATAAGGCTTTCTGGAAAAGGAGAGGGAGGGGAGCAATTGGCGGCGTCTTTAAGGGTGGAATGGATTCTCAAGGTTTGAAATAGTCTAGGGGTGAAGTGTAAGGAGTGTTTCTGGAAAAGGAGAAGGATGGGAGTAAATGGGTGCTTCTTCAAGGGTGGATGGATGCTTAGTGTTTGATCCCTAAGCCATTATTTATAGTGGAGGCTCTCTAGGGTTTCAAACTGAAGGAACCTCCTTACACTTCACCCCTGGACTGTTTCCATTAATTAAACAAGTTTAATTAATTAACATTTAGTCCCTATAATTAATTTCTTCAAAATTAATTCTAAATTAATTTCTAATTAATTACTAATTAGTTTCTAACAAATTTATCATAACATGACAAATTAATAAACTAATTTTTCCCAATTTATTTCTGTCAGTATTTGTTTTTACTGGGTTGTGAGGGCAACCCAAAAGGACCCTGCCGTTATTAGAAATATCACCAACAGTTAATGACATTGGACAGTATTTCCAACATGACATAGTCATGCCTTCATTAAACGACCAAGAAGGCTCGGGTCGAGGCGAGTAGGGTAAAGAATAGGAAGGTGCAATAGATCATGAGGAAGATGACAAATTTGTTATAGATAAGCAGGACTTGCTGATGCGATACCAGATTTAGGGTCCTACAATTGGTGGGACCCGACAGACGTTGATAGTTGGGGCATGAAAATCAAGGTTTCCAATCCATTCGAGTATGACAAAGGTGTATAAGGATCTATGAGTGGATTATTGATTACCCATCATGGGGTGGGACGTAGTCTGGTATGTGAGAGGAGATTGACCGGCTGGAAGGTCTGATCGAGCGTCGGATTCGTCATGACAAGCTTCAACTTTAAGGACCCCTGAATGGAAAGGGGAGCACATTGCATCGGATTTGACCGTCAAGTTATCAGAGACTCATCGTAATGTAGATGTGATGTTGGTTATTGTGGATAAATTGACCAAGAGTGCCTACTTGCTATCGATAGTAGAGACTTCTACATTAGAGAGACCAATATCTGTTTCGGCAATATCATATAAGAATGTCAGGCTTACTTCCTGGTTCTGGAAGGGATTTCAGAGGATTTAGGTGCTAGTTTCATCTCAATATCCCTTATCATCCACAACTCGATGGTCAGAATGAGAGGATTACTCAGAATGAGAGGATTACTCAGAAACTCGAGGATATGCTGGGAGCAGGCACTACCGATATTGGTGGTGGTTGGGATTCGTATCGTCTACTGGCAGAGTCCTCCTACACCAACAGTTTCTGTTTGGGTATCCACATGCCTCTATTTGGGATGTTGAATGGGAGAGGTCGGACAAGCGCGCCATGGAGTACACGAATGTTGTACTCAAGACCACATAATTTATTTAGAGGATTAGGGAGAGACTACAAACTGCTTAGAGTCGACAGGAGAGCTACACAGGCAGACGTCGGTACGCAGGAAGACACCGGTCAAAGTCGAAATCTCAGGTCGGGGATTGTTCTTCTTGAGGTGTCACCATAGACAACAGTTATTCGGTTCAGTAAGCGAGGCAAGCTGGACCCCAATAGAGTGGTTTTTAGTAGGTCATTGCTCGTGTCGGCAATGAGGCCTACTGTTTGGAGATGCCTGAGCAGCTTAGTCAGATCTACAGTATTTTCATGTTTCTCAGTTGTGGAAGTGCGTAGTTGATGAGACGGTTATGGTACTTTTATAGGAATTTCAGGTGGCAAGCACTTGAATTATGTGGAGCGGCATGTCGCAGTATTAGATAGAAAGACAAAGACCTTGTACGCAAAGTGATTAGATTGGTTGGGTGCAATGACGACACCATAAGGGTTTTGTGTGGGCGTAGGAACCCGGAAAGGAGAGGCGTGAGCATTATCCAGAGTTATTTATGGATGCGTACTTCGAGGATGAAATCCAGATGAGCGAGGGAGAGTTGTAAAGCTCGTTTTCCAAGATATAAATTTTAAAGGGTTCTTTCCCTTCACAGCACGAATGCATAGGCTGGTACGACACGAAGGATGATTTAAAACAGTGTACGAAGGTCGGCCCTTCGAGACACTACCAGCTGTGGATAGCGGCATGATGTGCCGCAAATGCAAAACCCTAGATCTCGGGTTTTGGACCCTATATAAAGGCTCTAACTCACAAGGCAGACTCTTTTATCAGCCACAATCCCTCAGGGAAACCTAGAACGACGCTTAGCCATCTTTCCTGGTTCATAGCAGCAAGATGCGCCGCAAATGCACATAGATCTCAAGTTTTAGACCCTATATAAAGGCTCTAGCTCCCTAGGAAGCCTCTTTTATCAGCCACCATCCCCCATCAAACCCTAGAATGACTCTTAGAAATCTTTTGTGGTTCTTAGCTCAATTCCTTGCTTTGAGGTGTAATTTGAAGAAGAATAATAATAGAGGGGGTGGTGCAAGGAAGCAACCTCCAGCGAAGACCCAACATTACTTCCACATTTTAGACCCCTGTAAGTAAGAAAGTTCATTTCTTGATGTCTCATTATGCTTTAATATTAGAACTAGGAATGTTTTATGGTGTTTTGGTCCATGTGTGAGGTGTTCTGGAGTTTGGGAAACTCCAGGTAACTAAGTTTGTTTCTAGACCATTTCTGCAGCCTTGAATCAGAAACAAAAAAGAGCAAGCTCATGCTCTCTTGAAGCTATGCTTGAGCCTTTGGGTGTTTTGGATATCTTTTTTACCTAGGTTTGGGGTTGGACATGTAGTGGATATGCATATCTAAAAAGTCTATGTTTTTATTTAGTAGGAGTCTTAAATGGATGGTTTATGGAGAGTCTTAGCCTATGACTTAATTGATTAAGGACTTAAAATGAGGATTTAGACTGCCCAAAGATCGCGACGCGACCACCAAGGGTTCACGATGCAACCTCTGGTGAAAACTCGTTTTATGGATTTCGTGACGCTAATGACTATGGTCACGACGCGATGCTCGGCCGTTGATT
Source organism: Cichorium intybus (assembly GCA_023525715.1). Taxonomy (NCBI): domain Eukaryota; kingdom Viridiplantae; phylum Streptophyta; class Magnoliopsida; order Asterales; family Asteraceae; genus Cichorium; species Cichorium intybus. Next base: position 75,832,344 of record CM042010.1, read on the forward strand.
TTAACTTTGACCATTGATTGTTGACTTTTGGTCAACCTTTGATGGATTTAAGATATAGACTAAAGGATTAACCGCTTGTTGGTTTGGGTTACTAAGTTATGCCTAATGGTAATTCAGCAGGTTCGTGTCGCTGAGTGTTCGATGATTCGATTTCCTCTAGTTCGACTTCATGGTTCAGGTGAGTCTCTTCACTATACTATGTGAGACGTTGCATGCGTAGGTAGCTGGGTACCCGTTAGAGTAGGACTATGTTGTAATGTCCCAAATATCGTAACAAATTTTTCATTATAAAAATGATCCAAATACATAAAAAGTGTTGCCAAATAAATCCATCCTATTTAAAACTTAATATTTTAAACATATAAAATTGTGTTTACAAAAACATTATTCAACGGAAGACTTAGATACCAAGACTCCAGATGCGGTACAGTCGCGCCGTGCTCCTAGCTCAAGCAAGCAAATACCTGAAAATAGTTAGGGTAAAAGAGTAAGCACAAAGCTTAGTGAGTTTCCCAAAATACCATGCGATCCATCACATTCAAACACGTAAGGCAGATACATCCACATAGGTCTATGAGCTTGCCCCGAACAACCTTACCATAACATGTCGTAGCACTGTTGGGCATCGCGGCCCGGCTCTGACCAAACATTGGCCCTTGGCTCTAGTCTGGTACTGGCCCCCTGGCTCTAGCCGTATTTTTGGGACTGTCGAAATGGGCCCTTCCGGCTCTGATCTAACACTGGCCTATCTGGCTCTCATCAAATACTAGCCCCTCCCCGGCTCTGACCTCACCCATCACTTGGACTGTTGGTATTGGCCCTTACAGCATTGACCCGACACTAGCCCGTCTGGCTCTAGTCAGGTATTGGCCCCTCCCCGGCTCTGGTCTCACCCGAACGGTAAAGTCGTACGAACATATCATATGACTACACATAAACACATACAATCCTAACCTCAAGTAGTCATCAATTTCCTTACAACACCGTACTACCTACGCATGTAATATCACCCATAGTATAGTGAGAAAACTCACCTGATCCGCAACTGCACGCTAGACAGCACTCCAAGCATGAAATCCTCAGATTCGACAGCGCGAACTTCCTAATCAGGATAACCTTCACTTAATAAGTCTCAAACCCTAAACAGGATAAATCTCAAAGATTGGTACCCCGAATTCTCAAGTTTGACCAAAAGTCAAACTGGTCAAAAAGTCAACGTTTAAAGGTCAAAGTCAACAAGCACAGTTAGCGCTGCTAACTTCCCTAGTTAACGTCGCTAACTATGAACAGTCTCAAAAGTCCATTAAGCTCTTAATCCATTTAGCAAAGGTCTTAATCCTTCAAGGGACCTTCCAAACAGTCCTATAGTCTATAAAAATCCTAACTTTAACATCCAAACATTACCTTGCTAGCTCAAGAACAAGATGCAAGTCAAAAGATGGTGCAAAACTAACCAAAATCACCAAAGAGAGTTTGGCTTACTCTCTAAACCATTCCAAAGGTTCTAAATAAGGGATTTAAGGCATAAAGTTTCTAACTTTATCCTCCCAAACCATGGACAATCATCAGAAAGGGTCATTACATCATTTCAATCCATAAGATCTCACTAGAAACATCATAAGAACCTTAACAAAACATAAAAGTGGGAACTTTACTCACAATGGTCCAGAAACAAGGGCTTTAGCTGATATTCTCTTGAACAAAGCTCCCTAGCAACACCTTGTACCTTCACAGCATCATAAACTCTTCAAAAATCCACCCAAGAATACCAAGATCATCAAAAATCACTTCATATGGCCTAGAGAGGGAAAAATAAAGAGTTGGGGCCTGAAATGACTAAAATGGCGGCTGCCTAGAGTTCCCCATCCTTATATGTGGCCCAAACATGAAAATCTAGGGTTTAGGCCCAAACAGCACAGATAGCAGGATAGGGTCATTATCTCTTCATCGTGCAACCCCACGACTAGCATCGGGATAAAGCCACTATCTTCCAAAGATAGGGGCGCTATTGAAGATAGAGCCGCTATCTTCCAAATATAGGGGCGATATCTCTTCGTTTTCCAAAAACTTCATTCTTTTACTTAAATCTTGGGCATTTCGGGTACGTGGTCTTACAACTCTCCCCCACTTAACGGGATTTCGTCCTCGAAATCCTTTCCTTACTTGCCATAACTGCGCACCAGAAACTCAACCATTCCATGGTTACTTAAATCCTTACATGCCCAAAATTCCAATTTCGGTATACTTTATCACAAACTCCGAAAATCACGAACACCCGATGACGACTCCTTCTTTGCCAAAACCACACCTTGCTGATCGAAAACCACCCTGAGCATCACGCGCCTAATCTATGCCGATCCATAATTCTAGATACGCACCTTTGGAAATCCATACCAAGCCCTATGACTAACAAATCTAATCCTTCAGTGTCTTAGAATACACTCGACCGCATATCACCAACTAAGCTACTCACATCACAAACCGCCTTAACAACCCATAAGCACTCTGTCCAAGAGTATCTAAACATCAAGATCCTAAACACGCGATGCACCACTCACGCTTAACCTATCAGGCTATTCCCGCGCTAATCAACATACACGGAATCGCAGGTTCCCCGTTCTGTTCCGTTCACAACCGAACTCGCATGATTTTCCCTATTTCATCCACTCAGGTTCTCCACTCCGCCCAGCTCACAACTGGACTCACAGTCCTTCCCTGACTCATTCCGATCTCCCTCAGTCGCAAAAACAGATCAAGCGACCGAGTACAACACCTAACACTCATCAGTCCGCCTGTAGGGTACACACAGCCTTCCGAATTCTGACTCTAGGTTCTCGATCTAGGGTTGACTAATCCACCCGCTGCAACTAACTCAAGTGATGAAACGCACTCGATCCTCTAACGCAGAACCGCTACTCCCGATCCTTTGCACACACCATACCAAGCAGGTCTAACCGATAACCCCCATCTTACATCGAAAACCTTACAGACCCAAATGCACCCAACAACCATACAATCCCCTAAAAATCGAGGATGAACTCGAGATACACCCAAATCAAAACAACAATAGCCCTTCCTTACCAAATACAATCCAACTTCCAAGCAGACAAAACTTCTCAAGGGAGATACTCAACCATACCTCAACAATTAAAACCCAATTCAAAACTTAATACACTAAAACTACGAGTTGCTTCCCAAATCGGTCATCCAACCGATCCCTAATGCACTGTCGAGAAACCCTACCATTTAACTCTTCCGACACTACGCTCCACCCACTCGAGAGAAAATCTAAAGAACCGAACCACACCATTCAACTTCACCAGCCAATCAACATATCAGCTACTTATCAAATACCAGCTCGACTTTCACGCAGCCAACACTTCCCAAACGCATTATCTATAATCTCTATTAATACCTAGCGTTTCTTACACAACTGGTCCATCTTCCAAAAAGAAACGAAATACCCGAGCCTAGCTTTCCCAATGCTGGAGAACCGAGGTGTTCTTGCTGCCAAACGAACGAATACGCTAACAAACATTCCCTATTTACACCTCCCCGGTTGTTCTACCGCACGCGCCACCGCTACTACTCAACCCGAACAGAAACCGATAAACACAACCTGAAAGACAACAAGCTCAGAAGAAATCGCCGACTGATACACATGCTCTCTTCTCGATCTAACCATACAGAGCCCCAACGACTAAACCAACCTTGACTCGAAACCTAGTCCTCAACAAAGATCCACTTCTAAGAATAGACCTAAGCCATCAACTTCCCAGCGACAACACAACGTTGACGAGAAACATGTCGCATACCCAAATGGCCTACACGCATAACCCCGCTTAACTGGCAACCTGACAAACTTAACAAAAGCCAACGACCTCCAACCCAGTAATTGAAACATCATCGAACCGACCACGGGTGCCGTTACCCGAACGGAACATACACGATAACGAGAGCACAACCCCATTTCGACCGACCCAACCACCAATTCAATCTTCCTACTCCATACAACAACTTCTAAACATGCCTCCAATCCTCGGTCTCATCAGCAAGCCTCGCACCTAACGATCATCCACCAGTGACCACGCGGAACTCGACTCAACTCTAGAAACCACAGACATTGAAGCCCCAATAACTCTCGATCAATGACGACGAAGCACCCATTCACTCACTTCTGCTGCGCACGGAAACGTGACATGTGGTCAAAATTCCGTACCACGCTCAACCTAAGCTAGCTCCTACTCGCTCTGCACTGACTATCAGAAACTCGCGACCGTGTAGAGAACATCCTTATCTTAACGCCGCTAACTGTAACATCCGCCTAAAATAGATTCGGGTCAACCCAACCCAATTGGAAATTTAATAAACCCTACTCGAGATTTCTTGACGCTAATAGGATCAAAACCCTTACACTACGATATAAATTGACATTAATAGCAATATAACATAGTATAACGTTATAACTATAATCAAATTTTATTATGATACCATATTAAAATCAAATCAAAGTATGATGCTCTAATTAAATTAAAAAAATCAAACTTGAATGCTATAATTAAACTTCAAATCAAAGTAGATTGTTATAATCAAATAATAACCTATTTTTATTATAAAACTCTATTTTTATAAACACTACATTAAAATTTATAAAACTCTTCAGATGCTTGTGTTAGTGGGGAATTATGAAGACCACCAAAAGTAAAAGTTTATTCCCATTATCTCCCACTCACACCTCCCATCATATTTCCTTTCATTTTTCTCCCAACACATTATTCTCATCACCACTCAAACCATATATATTCTTTCTCTCACTCTCAATCTCGAAATTCCTCCTAGAAATCTTCATATTTCAGCCAAGAACACTCCAATATACTCAAATCTTCATCCCTCTTGAAGCATTCATCAATGTATGTTGTTAAAAGTCTCAAATTCATGAATGAAACAAATTAAATCCACCAAACTATCTAAAACTCATTTTATGCATAAACCTGATTTGCTTCAGGATCCCATCAATAAAATAAGAAGTTCTGGAAATTTTCAAAAAATAACTTATTTTTATTGAATTACTATAATTATTACAATTTAATAAGGCAATAATTCACATAAAATACCTTTTTAGTCAATAAATTCTGGGAAAATTCTAGGATGACCCATACATTGAGTAAAGTGGATTTATGAAGTTTCATGCATTTATATTACTGTTTTATGCTTATTTTGTATTTTATTTTGCTGTAGATAAATAAATATAAACATATAGTTATGTATGTTAAAAACTAGATTTTATATTTGTCGCACCTTATTAACATTTTAAAGACTCAATGACAAAATATACAGATTTTATTAAGAACGTTTGCTTATTTTTCCTAATTTAATGATTATTTAATGATTTAAATTGATAATAAATAGCTACACACGTCCAAAAATTATAAATACTTATCCGAATATACTATATAACATGTTAATCATAAATAAAAATTTTAATGAATTTATCTTAATATTTTCCTATTATTTATGATTTTATTGATTAGTTAATAATGAAAAACATAAGAAATACTTCCCTACGTCAAAAATATCCAAAACATTTATAGTGGGCTCAATATAATGTTAGAAAACTATGGTTATTTTTCCAGAAGTTTTGGGAATAATTTGTTATTTTTCCCGAATTTTGTTGTTGTTTAATCATTAAAATACTAAATAAATACTAAAGCAGTTAAGAAAAATATGAAAATTTTAGAGTAATTACTATTTTATGAAATAATGATTTTCTGATAATTTCATAATGTTTCATTACTGTTTAGTATTTAAAACCATTTTCCTAAGTATTTAAGCATGTAAAAATACATTTTTAATTATTATTTCATATAAATAATTGTTTATAATATATAAAATCTGTAAATACTTATAATTTGACAAGTTATTATTTTAATAAGAAATTATTAAAATATTGCCTAAAGTGAAAATATAAATTAATTAAGCAAAGTAATTAATTCAATTTAAAATTCATCTAACATATGAATACATTAATATTCAAAACAAAATTTTATTATTGTTAATTCATCTAATATAAGAATATGTGTCTAATTATTTTTATTAATACTCCATTCCCGTTTAGTAGTTCCTAAACCAAAACTATTGATTATAATAGGTTCCACGTCGTTTTGACCCGAGCCGTCTATCGTACAACACGCGTATTCCGTTTGGACTAATGTGAGTAATCTACCCCATATTTTATAATTTTCAATACTTTTGGGGTGTATCATGTGGTTCTAATATGTTCCAACTTCGCTTTATTATTTTATCACAATTGAGACATTGTTGGGACATTTATACGTAAATCATTATTTGTATAATTATTGTTTGTTTACGCTACATGTACTTGTAGTGCATTATCATTTTTAGTCTAATCTCCATGACTATGCCCGTATTCTTGAGGTACGTTATGGACAATAATAGCGCTATTGGGTTGACCACCCCGCCTTGGGATGCTAAGGTGATTGATTGCACGTGGTTGAGTGTGTATGATGATTAGATGCACCATCCTATATATACATATATATGTATATATAGGGTGAGGACTTATTGTTGTTGTTATCATTTGTTAATCAATTTTTGATTTATAAACCGTTATGTCAATAATACTTGCTTGTCGACTTCCAAAGAAAACAAGTTTCAAATTATAAATATTTCAAACTCACAATTTTCTTTAATAAAACTAGATTACTCACCAACTCTCGTAGTTGACCTGTTTTTACCCATGATGCAGATTTGAAGAATGAAGTTGATGAAAAGTAGGGTATACCTTAGAAACCCACAAGACTATTTAAATTTTATGTAATAAATGTTGTTTGTATTTGAATTTGTATTTGTATGTTGTGGATCTTGTTTGCCTACTTAGTACTTAATTAAATCTAATCATATTATAACATAGTTGTCATGAGACTTTGAACAATATATCACGCCTTGATCGATTCCGCCAAGGATCGGGGTGTGACAGATTGGTATCAGAGCCCTTGACTATAGGGAATTAGGTCAATTGCCTTGACCTAGTCTATAGCCTCTATGGTCCTCTCGTATGCTAGTTTATAAAATGCACACACAACTGCATGCAACTCGCACTTAGAAAATCCTAGGAATACCTTTGTGTGCTAATTGCTCCCTTATGTGCTTACGTATTATTCCCGACACTTATATGTGTGCATACACTTGTGAATTTTCTCCACTTTCTCTTAAAATCACACACATACTCAAATGGTTTCAAAATAAAAATTTATATGCATATATATTCCTTAGAGCTCATAGGAAATTAAAAGTCATCCACTCTAGTTGGGTAGGATCAAAGTAATGGACGCGTAGTAACTGGAAGGGGGAGGTGCCGGTAGCCTGAAAGTCCTGACTAGGTAAGCATTCGTATACATCCCAATCAACCGAGGGACCAGTTTGCTTACCTGGGGACCAAAGGCGAGAGTTCCCAAACCTATAGGCCAAAGCGCCTTATTCACATTACTTTTGAGCCATCAAAATACCCGACCTTATCAAACGTATCCGAAAGGATACACTCCAAAATGGCCAACTCATTGGACTATTAAGTTCCCTAATAGGCTTAGAAGTGGGAAAAACATGTGAAAACTTAGTATTGTGGGGGCCCACGTAATTGCTACATGCTTCACATTTAGTACCCATGGAAAGCCCAAAAGGTGCCCAACACTCCTAACCCTGGCCCAACAAGTGTTTTACAATCATTTTACCCAACAATGTCTACAAACTTAATTTCCATAATTAATTTACAAATAACTCACAAGTCTATATGCGTGTTTCTCATAGATGGCATTACGACCCCCTCTGTAACCATTGTAACTATCACCATATGTCCATCAGCCCGTGTCGCCTTTGTACGACTTGTGGTCGCTATGGCCACTTGGCGGACACATGTCGTGCACCAAAAACTCAGCGACCATTCGCGCTACCCTCAAATCAGCAAACACAAACCCGGTATCCAACTGGAACATGCTTCAACTGTGGTGACCCCACCCATTTCAGAAACACGTGTCCTAGGCTTGTCAATATCATTAACACTCAAGCCCAGGCAAATCCAACAATGCAGGTTCCAGCTCCCAAAGGCCGAGCATTTGTCATTACCGCAACCCAAGCACAGACCGATAACAAGGTCGTAAATTGTACGTTTCTCATAAATGACTGCTACGCGTCAGTACTTTTTGATTCAGGTGCCGATAAAAGTTTTGTGTCTTTGGAATTTGAACCCATACTTCACACACCTCGCACGATTCTTGATGAACACTTTACCGTAGAAGTCGCCAATGGAAAATACATTTCACTCAATGCAGTCATCCATGATTGCACTTTCGATTTTTGCAGTCATAAATTTTCCGTCAATTTAGTTCCTATGAAACTTGGTAGCTTCGACATCATCGTGGGAATGGATTGGCTATCCTAAAACCATGCTGAGATAGTATGTTACGAGAAGTTTATTCGTATTCCTCTCGCCAACGGTCAAAGTCTTCGTATTTATGGCGAGACTCATTCAAAAAAGCTTAGTCTTATGTCATGTACTCAAGCTCGATCATATCTACGTAAAGAATACATGGCTTTCTTAGCCCATGTGGTGGAAACAAAGGTCAATGAAAAGAAGATCGAAGATATTCTGATTGTACGAGACTTTCCCGACATCTTTCCCGATGACGTATCTGGACTCCCTCCAGTACGTGAGCTAGAGTTCCGCATCGATCTTGTTCCTGATGCTGCTCCCATTGCCAAGTCTCCATATCGGTTGGCTCCAACCGAGATGCAAGAATTGGCAAGTCAGCCCCAAGAATTAACCGATAAGGGATTTATCCGCCCTAGTACTTCACCTTGGGGAGCCCCGGTTCTTTTCATCAAAAAGAAAGATGGTTCGTTTCGTATGTGTATCGATTATCGGGAGTTAAATAAATTGACCATCAAGAACCGATATCCGTTACCTCGGATCGACGACCTTTTTGATCAGCTTCAAGGAGCTTCATGCTTCTCAAAAAATCGACCTCCGCTCGGGTTATCACAAACTTCGAGTACGGGAAGAAGACATCCCCAAAAACCGCTTTCCGAACCCGCTATGGTCATTACGAGTTCACCGTTATGCCTTTTGGCCTAACGAATGCCCCTGCCGCATTCATGGACTTGATGAATCGGGTATTTAAACCTTATCTCGACCGTTTTGTTATCGTCTTTATTGATGACATCCTCATTTACTCCAAGACAAAGGCAGACCATGAAAGACACCTTCGTCTAACTCTCCAAACATTGCAAGGAAATCAGCTTTATGCCAAATTTTCGAAATGCGAGTTTTGGTTAAATGAGGTACAATTCCTCGGTCATATTGTAAGTGACAAGGGTATTTTAGTCGATCCCGCAAAAGTTGAAGTAGTCAATAATTGGAAAGCCCCACGTACCCCCAAGGAAATTCGGTCATTCCTCGGTTTAGCCGGCTATTACCGGCGTTTCATTTCAAATTTCTCAAAGATCGCTTTACCGCTTACTTTTCTCACTTGCAAGGGTACGCCATTTGATTGGGGACCCAAGCAGGAAGATGCTTTCCAAACCCTTAAACAAAGATTGTGTGACGCTCTGATTCTTACGCTCCCTGAAGGATCCGAAGATTTCGTGGTATACTGCGATGCCTCCAATCTCGGTCTAGGTTCTGGTTTGATGCAAAGGGGAAAGGTTATAGCTTACGCATCGCGACAACTCAAAATCCATGAAAGGAATTATACGACTTATGATTTGGAGCTCAGTGCTGTGGTTTTCGCTCTTAAAATTTGGAGGCATTACCTTTACGGCACTAAATGCGTAATTTTCACCGACCACAAGAGCTTGCAACATATTCTTAATCAAAAGGAACTCAATATGAGACAAACACGATGGGTCGAACTCCTAAATGATTACGAGTGTGAAATATGCTATCATCCGGGCAAGGCAAGCGTGGTAACCGACGCGTTAAGTCGAAAAGAACATGCCAAAGCATTTCATCTAATATGTTCTCCTATCTTGTCCAATCTCAGTGACCGAATTCGAGGAGCCCAACACTCGGTAATTACCGAAAATGACATGCCCACGGGAATTGATGGGGAGTTGGAAAGTAAATCTGATGGTATTTTCTATTATCAAGATCGCATCTGGATCCCAGATCGCGACAATCTTCTTACCTTCCTGATGGAATAAATCCATAAAACTCGATATTCCATTCATCCTGGTGCTGACAAGATGTATCATGGCCTGAGAACCAATTATTGGTGGTCGGGAATGAAAAAGGATATTGCTTTATTCGTGGCCAAATGTCTTACATGTTCCAGGGTCAAAGCAGAACATCAACGACCCTCTGGACTATTGGTCCAACCGGTAATCCCTGAGTGGAAATGGGAAGCGATCGCCATGGATTTCGTAACCAAACTTTCCTGTACCACCAAGGGATACGACAGCATTTGGGTAATCATTGACCGTTTGACCAAATCCGCTCATTTCCTTCCCATCCGTGAACATTTCAAGGTCGAACAACTTGCTCGGATTTACATCGACGAGATAGTTAGTCGGCATGGCATCCCTCTCAGTATCATTTCAGATCGTGATAGGAGATTTCTCTCTCGGTTTTGGCAATCACTTCAAGCAGCCATGGGAACCCGCCTCGATCTCAGTACCGCCTATCATCCTCAAACCGATAGTCAATCTAAGAGGACAATTCAAACACTCGAAGATATGTTGAGGACGTGTGTCTTAGATTTCGGAGGAAACTAGGACTCTCATTTACCGTTGATGGAATTCTCCTATAATAACAGTTATCATTCTAGCATCAAGATGCCACCATTCGAGGCATTGTATGGCCGTAAATGCTGATCTCCTATTTGCTGGCATGAAATTGGCGAGTCTCACGTGATTCGCGCACCAGTGGATTCTCCAATCGTTGGTCCTGAGCTTATCCAGGAAACAACCGACAAAATCACTCAGATTCGCAATAACCTTCTCGCATCTCGTAGCCGACAAAAGAGTTACGCCGACAAGCGACGCAAACCGCTTGAATTTACCGTGGGTGACATGGTCATGTTAAAAGTGTCCCCATGGAAAGGTGTGGTTCGATTTGGACGCAATGGTAAATTCGCACCACGCTATGTAGGCCCGTTTAAAATCCTGAAAAGGATCCGACCAGTAGCCTACGAGTTGGATCTACCAATAGAGCTTAATAAAGTTCACCCAGTATTTCATATAGCCAACCTCAAGAAGTGTTTAGCATACGAGAACCTTCATGTTCCTCTTGAGGATATCCAAATCGACGAGACAATGCAATTTATCGAGAAACCCTTGGAAATTGCCGACTGAAAGGAAAAGCAACTCAAAAGAAGTCGCATTCCCCTGGTCAAGGTCAGGTGGCAGTCAGCACGTGGACCCGAGTATACATGGGAGCGTGAGGATCAAATGCGTTCCAAATACCCGCAACTTTTCTCTTAAGGTATTCTCTTCTTAAATTTCGGGACGAAATTTCCTAAAGTAGGGGAGACTGTGACATCCGCCTAAAATAGATTCGGGTCAACCCAACCCAATTGGAAATTTAATAAACCCTACTCGAGATTTCTTGACGCTAATATGATCAAAACCCTTACACTACGATATAAATTGACGTTAATAGCAATATAGCATAGTATAACGTTATAACTATAATCAAATTAAATTATGATACCATATTAAAATCAAATCAAAGTATGATGCTCTAATTAAATTAAAAAAATCAAACTTGAATGCTATAATTAAACTTTAAATCAAAGTAGATTGTTATAATCAAATAATAACCTATTTTTTTATAAAACTCTATTTTTATAAACACTACATTAAATTTTATAAAACTCTTAAGATGCTTGTGTTAGTGGAGAATTATGAAGACCACCAAAAGTAAAAGTTTATTCCCATTGTCTCCCACTCACACCTCCCATCATCTTTCCTTTCATTTTTCTCCCAACACATTATTCTCATCACCACTCAAACCATATCTATTCTTTATCTCACTCTCAATCTCGAAATTCCTCCTAGAAATCTTCATATTTCAGCCAAGAACACTCCAATATACTCAAATCTTCATCCCTCTTGAAGCATTCATCAAGGTATGTTATTAAAAGTCTCAAATTCATGAATGAAACAAATTAAATCCACCAAACTATATAAAACTCATTTTATGAATAAACCTGATTTTTCTCAGGATCCCATCAATAAAATAAGAAGTTCTGGAAATTTTCAGAAAATAACTTATTTTTATTGAATTACTATAATTATTACAATTTAATAAGGCAATAATTCACATAAAATACCTTTTTAGTCAATAAATTCTGGGAAAATTCTAGGATAACCCATACATTGAGTAAAGTGGATTTATGAAGTTTCATGCATTTATATTACTGTTTTATGTTTATTTTGTATTTTATTTTGTTGTAGATAAATAAATATAAAAATATAGTTATGTAGGTTAAAAACTAGATTCTATATTTTTCGCACCTTATTAACATTTTAAAGACTCCATGACAAAATTTACAGATTTGATTAAGAATGTTTGCTTATTTTTCCTGATTTAATGATTATTTAATGGCTTAAATTGATAATAAATAGCTACACATGTCCAAAAATTATAAAAACTTATCCGAATATACTATATAACATGTTAATCATAAATAAAAATTTTAATGAATTTATCTTAATATTTTCCTATTATTTATGATTTTATTGATTAGTTAATAATGAAAAAACATAAGAAATACTTCCCTAAGTCAAAAATATCCAAAACATTTATAGTAGGCTCAATATAATGTTAGAAAACTATGGTTATGTTTCCAGAAATTTTGGGAATAATTTGTTATTTTTCCCGAATTTTGTTGTTGTTTAATCATTAAAATACTAAATAAATACTAAAGCAGTTAAGAAAAATATGAAAATTTTAGAGTAATTACTATTTTATGAAATAATGATTTTCTGATAATTTAATAATGTTTCATTACTGTTTAGTATTTAAAACCATTTTCCTAAGTATTTAAGCATGTAAAAATGCATTTTTAATGATTATTTCATATAAATAATTGTTTATAATATATAAAATCTGTAAATACTTATAATTTGACAAGTTATTATTTTAATAAGAAATTATTAAAATCTTGCCTAAAGTGAAAATATAAATTAATTAAGCAAAGTAATTAATTCAATTTAAAATTCATCTAACATATGAATACATTAATATTCAAAACAAAATTTGATTATTGTTAATTCATCTAATATAAGAATATGTGTCTAATTATTTTTATTAATACTCCATTCCCGTTTAGTAGTTCCTAAACCAAAACTATTGATTATAATAGGTTCCACGTCGTTTTGACCCGAGCCGTCTATCGTACAACACGCGTATTCCGTTTGGACTAATGTGAGTAATCTACCCCATATTTTATAATTTTCAATACTTTTGGGGTGTATCATGTGGTTCTAATATGTTCCAACTTCGCTTTATTATTTTATCACAATTGAGACATTGTTGGGACATTTATACGTAAATCATTATTTGTATAATTATTGTTTGTTTACGCTACATGTACTTGTAGTGCATTATCATTTTTAGTCTAATCTCCATGACTATGCCCGTATTCTTGAGGTACGTTATGGACAATAATAGCGCTATTGGGTTGACCACCCCGCCTTGGGACGCTAAGGTGATTGATTGCACGTGGTTGAGTGTGTATGATGATTAGATGCACCATCCTATATATACATATATATGTATATATAGGGTGAGGACTTATTGTTGTTGTTATCATTTGTTAATCAATTTTTGATTTATAAATCGTTATGTCAATAATACTTGCTTGTCGACTTCCAAAGAAAACAAGTTTCAAATTATAAATATTTCAAACTCACAATTTTCTTTAATAAAACTAGATTACTCACCAACTCTCGTCGTTGACCTGTTTTTACCCATGATGCAGATTTGAAGAATGAAGTTGATGAAAAGTAGGGTATACCTTAGAAACCCACAAGACTATTTAAATTTGATGTAATAAATGTTGTTTGTATTTGAATTTGTATTTGTATGTTGTGGATCTTGTTTGCCTACTTAGTACTTAATTGAATCTAATCATATTATAACATTGTTGTCATGAGACTTTGAACAATATATCACGCCTTGATCGATTCCACCAAGGATCGGGGTGTGACACTAACTGTCTTCACCGACCCCTCTTAACCCAATGTTGACAACAAAGCCTACTCATGACAATCTACAGAATAGGAGATCCCAACAAAACGCTCATAACCCAACGAAATGCATTGACACAATTCTTCATCCTTTACTCCAACAGTACTCCCCCACTTAGGGTTCGAACCAACTACAGCTGACCCAACAGCCACTGCCGTTCCACAGGCAGGCCACCCTTCCCTAACTTCCAAAACCACTGACAACTACTTGTCTTCACCCGCACACTCGAGATAGATCCAACTAACTACCTACATACTCAAAACCAAACGGAAGGCAACTAAACTGAACGCGACAAAAGCAAAACGCGAAAACATACCGAAAATTACCAACGAGGTTCCACCTCTACATTCAGCTGTTAAACCCCGCCTTCCAACTCTGGGTCCTCCATCTTCACCTGACGGACACCCTTACACTTCAGGGCAACAAAACTCGACTTCTGGCCAGCATCCCCAAACAATCCCGGACAACTTGCCCTGACGTGGGCAATCTGATTGCATGAAACACAAAACTTCACCTCCAGCTTACCGTCTCGACGGTAAGGGTCCTCCACTCTATCTGAAACTACAGCCCGAAACTTCTTCTGTGACGACTGCCCCAAATCTCGATTCTGCCTCTTCTGCCCCAGCCGAGCATCGAACTCGATCTCCCTCGACACCGCAGCAGACTCCATCTTAGCAAAAGTTTGTCCTCGAGTAGTGGCCATAAACCCGCTGATCTCCTTCCTCATCATAGCCTGGCACCGAGCCATTATCGCATCCTCTGTCGCGGCGAACCATTCCTCAAACAGCGCTAATATCTCCGACTTAACCAAATCAACCACCAGAGAGAGCATCTCGAACACAACCCCAGTCACCTCCGCGATGACCAAATCTTAAACATCTTCATCACTCATCTCAGGTTCAAACCCGGCCTCATGAACTCAACCCAAGCTCCGAATCATTTTCCTTAGGTCACCCCACTTCATTCTGAAATCCGACGAGAAACGAGCTACACACTCGCCTAACACATAGCGCACACGATTCCCTTCGTCTACAAACTCCTTAGGTCCCCCGAGTCTCTCTTTGTTCCAGGTATGAATCATGTGCTTCCAATAGTACGGGCGCTTGTACTACCTTCCACACCTATTCGTACTTGTTCCGAAGATTGTCCCGGTTCTCTAAGTCGCCTCACTCCCTTCTAAAGGGCATTCAAATATTATTCAAACAACCCTGCACCGAAGTGCCTAACACTCTTTCTAGTCTAGCTAGGATTTCTAAAGCTCACCTGCACCGCAAGAACTTCTGCTAATACCGTCAAGTCGTCTCACGAACGCGTAATCGTTTGTAATAAGAACAGATAGACAGTCGAATAGATGTCCCTACCATAAAGTGATAACCAAACAACGAACATGCAGTAAGTTTAGTTCAAGAATTCTAAGGCTATCTGATCCTATTACATACAATCCTAAAGCATTCCCTTAACTTCCTAACAGTACAACCATAGGTCCAAAAGGCACACACAAGCAACACATAGCAAGTAGCACACAGTAGGCAGCAACTAGGCAAAAGGCATCCCTATGATCCGGGCCAATTCTATCATCCAATTTCCTGAGTGGATCCTTAGCCTATTTCTAGCGTATATCACATCATCATCACATAACATCATGTATATTTTGGGGAAAAAATCACTTACATGAGCTCCGGCCGACTGTACGCATCGCGTCTCATTCTTTTCAAAACCTACTTATCCGTTGAAAATCATAACTCAGGTGTATGTACCATGTTTCAAACTCCCAAGCAACAATAAAATAAGAACATGCAAGGGAATCATCCACATGTTACTCTAACCAACTACTTAGAAATTTTATTTAAAAAATAATTTTTCCTTTGAAAATCGTTTTTGAAAATCCTCAAATCCCCAATTTAAGTTGGGATTCACAATCCTGTTCATCCAAATCCTTGGAATCACATTCCTGTTCATCCAAATCCCTCAAACCAAGGCTCTGATACCAACTTGTAACGTCTCAAATATCGTAATAAAATTTTCATTTTAAAAACGATCCAAATACATAAAAAGTGTTGCCAAATAAATCCATCTTATTTAAAATTTACTATTTAAACATATAAAATTGTGTTTACAAAAACATTATTCAGTGGAAGACTGAGATACCAAGAGTCCAGATACGGTACAGTGGCGCTGTGCTCCAAGCTCAAGCCAGCAAATACCTGAAAAATAGTTAGGGTGAAAGAGTAAACATATAGCTTAGTGAGTTCCCTAAAATACCGCACGATCCATCACATTCAAACGCGTAAGGCAGATACATCCACATAGGTCTCCGAGCTTCCCCCGAACAACCTTACCCTAACATGTCGTAGCACTGTCGGGCATCGCGGCACGAGCCCTTCCAGCTCTGATCAAACATTAGCCCTCGGCTCTACTCTGGTACTGGCCCCTGGCTCTAGCCGTATTTTTGGGATTGTCGACACGGGCCCTTTTGGCTCTGATCTGACATGGGTCCATCTGGCTCTCGTCAAATACTAGCCCCTCCCCGGCTCTGACCTCACCCATCACTGGGACTGTTGGTACTGACCCTTCCAGGACTGACCCGACACTGGCCCTTCTGGCTCTAGTCAGGTACTGGCGCTTCCCCGACTTTGGTCTCACCCGAACGGTAAAAGTCGTACGAATATATCATATAACTACACATAAACATATACAATTCTAACCTCAAGCAGTCACTTTCCTTACAACACCATACTACCTACGCATGTAATATCACCCATAGTATAGTGAGAAAACTCACCTAATCCGCAACCTCATGCTAGACAGTACTCTAAGTACGAAATCCTCAGATCCGACAGCACGAACTTCCTAATCAGGATAACCTTCACTAAATAAGTCTCAAACCCCAAACAGGATAAATCTCAAAGATCGGTACCCCGAATTCTCAAGTTTGATCAAAATTCAAGCAGGTCAAAAAGTCAACGGTCAAAGGTCAAAGTCGCAAAAGTCAACAGGCACAGTTAGCCGCCGCTAACTTCCCTAGTTAGCATCGTTAACTATGAACAGTCTCAAAAGTCCATTAAGATCTTAATCCATTCAACAAAGGTCTTAATCCTTCAAGGGACCTTCCAAACAATCCTTAAGTCCATAAAAATACTAACTTTAACATCCAAACATTACCTTGCTAGCTCAAGAACAAGATCCAAGTCAAAGATGGTGCAAAACTAACCAAAATCACCAAAGACAGTTTGGCTTACTCTCTAAACCATTCCAAATGTTCTAAATCAGGGATTTAATGCATAAAGTTTCTTAGTTTATCCTTCGAAACCATGGACACTCATCAAAAAGGGCCATTACATCATTTCAATCCACAAGATCTCACTAGAAACATCATAAGAACCTTAACAAAACATAAAGGTGGGACCTTTACTTACAATGGTCCAGAAACAAGGGCTTTAGTTGATCTTCTCTTGAACAAAGCTCCCTAGCAACACCTTGTACATTCACAACATCATAAACTCTTCAAAAATCTATCCAAGAATACAAGATCATAAAAAATCACTCCATATGGCCTAGAGAGGGAAAATCACTAGTTGGGGGGCTGAAATGACTCAAATAGCGGCTGCCCTAGGGTTACCAACCTTTATATGTGGCCCAAACATGAAAATCTAGGGTTTTGGCCCAAAAAACGCAGATAGCGGCGCTATCTCTTAAGATATCGTCGCTATCTCTTTATCGTGCAACCCCACGATCAACATCATGATAGAGCCCCTATCTTCCAAATATAGGGGCGCTATTGAAGATAGAGCCGCTATCTTCCAAATATAGGGGCGCTATCTCTTCATTTTCCAAAAACTTCATTCTTTTAGTTAAATCTTGGGCATTTCAGGCACATGGTCTTACATGTGTGCTTAGATTAGTATAGTCTTACTGTTGGATTAGGTGTCTAAGCCATGACTAATAATTTGTATTTACCTAATTGATAGTAGCAAAGTCTATTTTGGTTGCCCTCATGGCTAGAGGTTTAGCAGAAAATCCAAGAGAGAGAAAGATTGACTTATTATATGATTAATAAATCAATAGAAATAAAATAAATAGTTTATTAATATATTATGGTGATAATATATTAATTAGAAACTATATTAATTAATTAGAAATTAATCTGGAATTAATTGGAATTAATTTGGTGATTAATTTGATTAATTAAAAGTGCAGGGGCTGAATTGTAATTATTCAATAGTTGAGTAAGTGACAATTATGGTAGTTTAAGTGGGCAACGAAATTATGGAGGGGTTATCCATAATTTCGATTATTATAAGTTAGGATAAATAGATTTGAATTGATAGATAAAGGTTTATCTTATTTGAATTCAAAAATGTTTATCTCTAAAGGCTTATCTGGTGGCCACTTGGAAACTATAAATAGAGACTCCTAGGCACCATAAAAGCCACGACTTTTTCCTCTCTTCCCTCTCTCTGGAACTTTCGAAAACCCTAGTTTTGGGTGTGACTTCATTTGAGGCAAGGCACTTGCGTTGCTTAGCTTGTAAGAAACAACTAAAATGTTAGTTTTTCTGATTTTATTCTTTTAGTTATTTTCTTGTGGCCTTTAGGAATTTATTATATGTTCAATTAGAAGAAAACATAGATCCAATCTAGGTTGCATGTGAACTTAGGATTTTAGTTCATAGATTTGCATAAAACCTTTCAGTGGTATCAGAGCATTTTGGTTGTTTTCTTGTTGAATTGCTATAATTGTCTTCCTAAAAATTAGGGTTTAATGCTTATAAACCCTAATTGGCCATATCGATTTTAGGGTTAGGGTTTTGGAAACCCTAGCCCCTCCCCTCTATGATTTTCGATTTTCTCATTAGGGTTTTAGAAGGCTTTCTATTTTTGGTAACTTTAATTATTTAAATGGATAACCTTAAACCCATTATTTGTTAATTTCGAAAATTAGGGGGCTTAAGATAGGTTTAAATTAATTTGATTAATTTGTGATACCTATCTAGTTTTAATTAATTTAATTAATTGTTTAATTAAAAGATAATTAATGGTTTCATTTAATTTTAAATTTAATAGTTTTAAATTTTGAAAAATTAAAAGATAAAACTATGAATATTTTAAAAGTCTAAAATATTTGGATTTAATTAATTTAATTAATTGTTTAATAAAAAAATGAATTAAATCTTTTAAAGGTTTAGTTTAATTTTAAATTTAATATTTTAAATTTCCAATAAATTAAAAGATAAACCAGGAATATTTTAAAAGGTTTAAAATACATCTTATATATATTATAATTAAAAGTTAATATTATATGTATAAGATAATTGGTCAGTCAAATTAATAGTAGGCCTCATTCACGAAGCTGGTCTATAAGGAGGGTATAAGGAAACTGCCTATAAAATGGCGGTTGAATGGGTGTCTACTCTCACCCACCGCTCTCTTGATCAGTGGAGGGTCGTTAGCCGAACGGGTTTGATAGAACAACTTAATCTCATTAAAAGTATAATATTATTAATGAAAGTACTAGAACAACTTTATAAAATCCCAAATCTAGTTACTTTAGGAAAAATGTGAAAAGATGCTAACCCATGAAATTGCACATTACATTTTATGAGACATTAGTGGAGCGTGTGTGGTTAACCGACACATTAATAGGGGCTCATAAAAAGTGGTAATGGGTTTCTCATGATTTATCATTGTTGATGGAGCGTGTGTGGTTAACCAGCACATCAATTAGAGATGATAAATGACATTAAGGTTATCGAGCATATTTGCATGGTTATTCACATCCAGTTTGTGATCCTCGGCATCCCAGTTACAAACAGTAGAGCATATCCGAGATTAAACATGCCATTGAACAGTTCAATGAATCTCAAAAGATCTAGGAATTTCATAAGACTGAAATTGATAAATGTTTATCTACCTTAATGACCATTATGTTGTGATTACGGCATCCCTCTTCACACCATAGTTGGGGTATTTTGGATCCTAGCCTCATTAAATAATATATTGGGTAATTGTTTAAAAAGGATTAAAATTAAACTAATTCAAATTTTATAGATGTCTAAAGATAGTGTCAATTCTCCTCCTTCTCCTCCTTCACCTATTTCTGAGAGTCTCAGAAAGCACCTGTTCAATATGGTAAGGCTGACTGGCCTTGGCTATGTGATATGGCTTTGCAATTAGAGAATGATTCTTAGTTTTGCTGGCAAACCATATCTGACTGAGTGTCCGCTCCTTGTTCTACCAAAGCATGGGATCGCACAGTAGCTTGTGATGAGCATGACCCCTTGACTATTAAGTCAAAGGAAGTTCGTTGCCTCATGCAATTTATCATTGACCCCGAGTTCCGCAGGGATTTAGAATTCCTGGGGTCAGATAAGTTAGCACAGCTGGTTGAGGAAAGGTTCCGAGAACTGGTTGAAAAAGGAACGAATTAGGATATTCAAAGAGCTTGAAGTTGCAAGCTAGAAGGAAGTAGCACCCGTTTGCATGTTCTCATGATTGAGGGATGCATGGGAAAACTGTATAAAATTAGGTCACCCCTTCTGATCGGGAGTTAAGCATTAGCTCGACTCGCTGATCTGTTCATCCAGATGAACAGAAAGGGTAACCAGATTAAGACAATCATGGAAATGCATTCAATGTCGACTCTGTATGAGTCGTTCATGGAGAAGCATAGTTCCATTGATTCAGCTGCTTCATGATTGAGTCCAGTATTAAGGCGCATCAATAAATGATCCAGATCGTCTAGACCGATTGTTCGATGTATCAAACTGGGAATCCACAAGGTGGGACACAGTCACAGAAAGATTGGAAAAATGCTCCAAAGCCGAATGGTTTGGCAACTCAGGAATATCTTAAAACTCATAACTCCTTATCCTTAATTCCTTGATACAGGATGTGTTTATCACATTTGCTCTGTATGCATGGACTAGGTAGGATGCGGGATTTTTGTTGCAAAGGAGCATATTTGGATTGGATCTGAAGCTCATGCAGTTTTGGAGTTTAGTTCGATACTATGACCTTGTTATTAGCTTATTAGATGCGTGCGACATTACCTGTTCGAGGATATTTCGGTTTTATAAAATGTTAAATTTTCTTTTAATACATGTTTATCCTTGAAATGTTGTATGAGTGTGTTAATTGCATGAATGGTAATGACTTGAATGATGATGCATCCAAATTGTTTGGATTCACGAATTGTGTTTTCTATGATTGTTAAAAGATATTTTATAAAATCAATTCAACCAAAGGTCCAGTTGGACAGGACTTTGGAATCATTTGACTTAGAGTCACATGATGAATTGAGTTCTTAATAAAACCATGTGTGGCAAGAAATGAATCACCCAAAGATCCAGTTGGACAGGACTTTGGAATCATTTGACTTAGAGTCACATGATGATTAAGTTCTTTATAAAGCACATGTGGCAAGAAATGAATCACCCAAAGATCCAGAGGATAGGATTTTGGAATCAGTTGACTTAGAGTCAGGTGATGATTGCATATCTTGAATAAATTAACAAAGTCATAAATTTACATAGAGATGTAAAAGATATTAAGATTTTGAGCAACATACACATAAGTTTCTGTGTATTGCTCGAATCTTCGAACACAACACAATTAGTTATACTTCATGATATTTGCCAATTAGTATGACAAATATGGTTTCGCTTATCAGAATAAGCGATTGATTGAAACCTTGAAGTGTTCAAGGATTTCAAAGGAAGTATAAGATCAACAGAACCTGAGTGACAACATAGACTGAGAAAATGTTTCACAGTTTATCCTCTTCCAAGAACATTAATGGTTATAATGTATCTTAGGGAAGATGATTGAGCATTGGTCGAAATAGTTCGATCCTCGATGTATAAGATACATTTCCAATTAGTTTTTCGATGAATTGAATATTCAACCAGTCAGACCATAGAAACCATATTCCGACCACATCTTAGTCTAAGTAGGTTATGCAGACACTACCTGAAATGTAAAGCTGGGATCGTCCCACTTGTACATAGAAAGTCCAGGGTCATGTAGAGTTCGTCTGAACCTCATGACTAGCCTGAACCTGATCAGCAATGTCGTTTCATTGGCTATCCCGCTGTACCTGTGAAAGAATAGCTCTTTTAGAAAGGACTCATGTTCTAAGGAAACAGTGGGAGTTAAAACAGTCCTGGATGAGATCAGGATTAGCTAAGTGAAAGAACCTTTAGTCATCACTAGGCTTTGGGCAGGAATCAGATTCCTGTTAAACCTGACATAGTCTTCTCTTAACTAGTAGTATTAGTCACCGTCATAAAGTGTTGTGATCTGGGTGACATACCAATTAGTGGTAAAACACTAAAGTTGGTACGGATTAGCAGTCCGACTACTTGGAAGCATTGGTGAGCCCGGTTGTTGCCAAATAAGAGAACCTTAGGGCGAGACACGTCTAGGTAACAATTTGATTGATTTTACACCTGGTCTAAAAACCAGTGGGAGTAATTGAATCATCAAAAGAAAGCGACATGGATATAAATGTACTTACTGAACATCTGGTTGAGTGAGACGATACTCAGAGTCAAGCAATTGATTCCGAGAGAAGCACTCTCAATAGAAGATAAAATCCGAAAGAATACTACATGGCACATTGTGAGATGTTAGTGGAGCGCATGTGGATTACCGGCACACTGATAAGGACTCACAAAGAGCATGCAAATACAGTAGGTACATGGTCCCGGGATTCATCCCACGGGCACCTTGCAAGAAAGGAAATTCGGATTCTCAAAATGTGCCAAAAGTTTTGGATTTTGTGAACGGCTTGAAAGATTCCCATAACTATGTCAGAAAGGTTTCGGATTCTCAAAATGTGCCAAAATGGTTTGGATTTTGTAAAGAGTCCGAAAGAGTCAAAGCCGGTGGGAGTGTCGCTGTTATCTACTATCTCCATATGTGGGTTACATATTGTTTCTAGAAAACGTCTTTTTCATTACAAAGTGTAATGACTTGGTGTTAAGAGATGGATTTCTATGAAAGACTTAATAGAGATACGGCATACTGAGGTGGTTGTAACCGTCTATAAGATAGATCGAAACTCTGCCAAGATGATCTTGATGAGATTCAAGATGCATATCCCCAGGAAATGGTTTTTCCTATAATTGCAAAGTGTGATGACTTGGCATGAAAGAAATAAAGAAGGTGCAACATACTCACGTAATTCACAAACATCTATTGGATAAATGAAATCGTCAGCATAGACCTAGCCATTGTAAGTATAATCTTGATAAGATTCAAGATACATGAAAAGAGTCTCCGAAAGGAAATACTTTTTCGAAAATCATGACACAAGGATTATAAATAATCTTTGGATTCCGAAAGAGTTTGGAATAAGATTAGATCGGGTTCCACAAGTTTCTTGGATCGATCAAAATGTCATGAACATATCCTGATGACTTGATGCTTAGGGCATAGTAAGTTGGATTCAGGACATTGTCTGGCTGGGAATACTGGATGGTTTGTTTTCATTGGGAAATGATTGGGGTGAAAGTAATAGTAATAATTTGAAAGATTTTTTCAAAGTGGTAATTTGACGTTAAAGGACTTCATGGTTAAAGAATCTCGTTGGTATTCTGATGGAGCGCGTGTGGTTCACCGGCACATCATAGCACCTCGAATCAGTCTTAGGGTGCAGTCAAGTAGACTAAAGACCCCTAGAACCATAGGAAGTCACGGTACACATTACCATAATGGAGTTAGGAGAGAAAAAGACAGGATAACGTATTGAGATGTCATCGGAAGAACATCCGATTGGATCATCTGCAATAAAGTGCATCAGTATAAGATACTTTGGATACATAGAAAGAGTGAAAGGTTCAAAAAGACATAGTTATAAAATTAGAATTGAAAGTTTAAAATAAATCTTGAAACCGATAATAGTTTATGACAAGATCCGACTTGGTGATTACCTCGTAGAGACTTGGTAATAAGCAGGAGTAGCTGCCAGTCAGATCTTTATGTTTCGCTTTCGCATGTTTTACTTCCTGAATAATTTAATTATTCAGAAAGGTCCACAGTTGCTCATACTTTGGGAAGTAAGTATTGAATCAAGACTGTCATGAATTGGTTTGTAGACTGTCTAAGGAGTTAGACATAGCAATATGATTGCTACAACATTCATGAGTACTTAGAAATAGAGATTTGAGTATTGGATAAACCCACGCTCAATAGATTGCTTCATGGATTATATCACAAGCAATGTTGAGACGATAATATCTTATGATCTTGAAGTGGAGAGATATGAGTTATAATTTACAAGGCAGTTGTTCATTGATGGTACGAAAATGCATCGGTAACTCGATGTTATAAAACGTGTTGTTGTGAATAATTTGACTGGTAAAAGATATAAGCATATGAGTCGAAGCTTATTCGTTCCTTGACCCTGATGGGAAACAAATATCTATAGGCCTCTCGATGATTTTGAAGTTGACTAAAGTGCTGGCCAGCCAAGACTGAATTGATGTGTTCAATTATAAGTCCTAAAGTCATAAGCAGAATCGGAAATCGGGAAACAGAGTACCAGACATAGATTGATCTCAATCCATGTCTCATGTCCGGAAATATCTTGTTGAACGAAGGATCATATGATCACTTATCTATGGACAGAACTGACTAGGTCAGAGTTCGGCAGCAGTTTCTAGGAAGCTACAGTTTACTGATTAATTAGAGGTTAAATTAGTAATTATAGTCATAGACTTATCCAAGTGGGAGACTGTTGGATTAGGTGTCTAAGACATGACTAATAATTTGTATTTACCTAATTGATAGTAGCAAAGTCCATTTTGGTTGCCCTCATGGCTAGAGGTTTAGCAGAAAATCTAGGAGAGAGAAAGATTGATTTATTATATGATTAATAAATCAATAGAAATAAAATAAATAGTTTATTAATATATTATGGTGATAATATATTAATTAGAAACAATATTAATTAATTAGAAATTAATCTGGAATTAATTGGAATTAATTTGTTGATTAATTTGATTAATTAAAAGTACAGGGGCTGAATTGTAATTATTCAATAGTTGTGTAAGTGACAATTATGGTAGTTTAAGTGGGCAACAAAATTATGGAGGGATTATCCATAATTTCGATTATTATATGTTAGGATAAATAGATTTGAATTGATAGATAAAGGTGTATCTTATTTGAATTCAAAAAGGTTTATCTCTAAAGGCTTATCTGGTGGCCACTTGGAAACTATAAATAGAGACTCCTAGGCACCATAAAAGCCACGAATTTTTCCTCTCTTCCCTCTCTCTGGAACTTTCGAAAACCCTAGTTTTGGGTGTGACTTCATTTGAGGCAAGGCACTTGCGTTGCTTAGCTTGCAAGAAACAACTAAAATGTTAGTTTTTCTGATTTTATTCTTTTAGTTATTTTCTTGTGGCCTTTAAGAATTTATTATATGTTCAATTAGAAGAAAACATAGATCCAATCTAGGTTGCATGTGAACTTAGTATTTTAGTTCATAGATTTACATAAAACCTTTCACTTACTTGCTAGTTGGTTAGTCGTAGAGTGAGCCCGATAGACCGCCCATAGGCTGGACGGATCAGGGTGAGCCCGATAGTCCTTGGATGTAGGTAGAATGGGGTTAACCCATGAGTCAAACGGATCAGGGTGAGTTCGAGAGTCCTTCAGTGTTGGCAAGTTAGAGCTATTTTGAGAGCCATTGTGTGTCTTGCATGTGGTGAAACATGTAGTGTTTTGGGGAACTCACTAAGATGTGTGTTTGCTCTGTTAGATTAAATGTTTTTATGGTACTTTTTCATGTAAAATGAAGGGTGCGACTTGATTGTACTCGCATCCAGCATGTTCACGATTTTAGACTTTCGTTGTCATGTGTGTATCAATTTGGATTTTATTACTATGAATTTTGAAATATTGTTTTCATTAAAATGAACAAATAGATTTTATAATGTTTTAAATGGTTCATACAACGTTTTTTGATGTAAAATATATACTTTATTTTTAAAATAAAAAATTGGATTGTGAAATTTCAAACAATCATATAGCGACAGTTGCTTTTAGAAGCCAAAACCATAATCGAATCCTAAAATAAAGACAACTAGTGGGAGCCCGTGCTCTGCACGGGTTCCGGATTACTGGAGCACGGGTCTGGATAAATGCAAGAAAAAACAGCATACTCTGCCGAAGAATAGCAATGTCATAATTGGGTTGATTTTTAAAAATAAATACACTTTTCAAAACACAAAAAGAAACATGAAAGCGCAATACTGTAACGGAAAGAAACAAAAGTAGGATGCTAAAAAAATTTAAGTACATTGCCATTTATGGAAATTACCGGGAGAGATACAAGCATCCATACCCCAAACGTCGTCCTGCCAGCTCGAAGGATTAGAAAAGAAGCATACATTGCCATTTAACAAATGCTTTTAGAAAAATCTAGTTTTTTTCTGTATTGACATTTTCAAAAGTAAGAAAGAAAGTTTGATATAAAAGGTGCAACATGTGTATGCTGAAGGGTTGTTGTCCCTTTACAAGAGAAAAGCTAACATACACCTATACAACAGGGGATTTAATCATTGCAAAACATGATTTCATTAAGATTGTTCACAAAAACTAAGCACCTGTAATAACTGTTTTCTCTTGCTGTGAATTTTCAGTATCTATACACCTAAGGTCATGTAAAAAAGAATCGCCTTCACCTGTAAATTACAAAATGCCTTTTTGCAACAAAACCGACTTAAAACACTTTTCAGTTAGATTTTGGATTGCATTGACTATTTACAATGTTTGTATTAGTCTAAAATGGGCATATGAATAATTATATTTGGAGTAAGTTACAAATTTGGTCCTTGGTGTATAATGGAAACTACAGGTTTAGTCTAAGTCTCAATTTTGCCCTTGTGATTTCATTTTGTTCTAGACATGGTGTGTCCAACTAATCACGTTCAAAAGGAGATGTTAAGCCCTTGTAAAATTACATTTTTACCTATGTGAATTTTTATTTTTGCCTTTGTTTTCATTTTGTATTAGTTAATATAAATAATAAGAGTCAACCACAGGGACGAAAACTATAATTTACTCTTGTTCGAGTAAATTACATTTTTGGTCCTTGTGATTTACACCAAATTACAGTATTGGTCCTGGTTTTGAAAACCTTACACGAGTGCTCCCTTTGGCTTTGAAAGTCGTTAACATTCCAATTCATGCGGATTCCTTTTGTCACAGATTCCATTCCATCCAAAATCATTCAGACAACTAAATGGCGAATTAAGGTCTTCTTAGTTGGATGCATGTAGAGATACAAGGAATGGAATGGACAATTACTGAATACCAAATATGTTATTTACAAAGTGAAAAAGAATCACATTACTTGGGAATAGAACATTCCATTCCAAAGATTACATGCAACTTGGCCCTTCTCTCTTCTTTCCGCTGAGCAAGTGCAACATAAAGAGGTTTGTTGACAACCATCTTCCCACTCATCTCCGCAAGCTATAAATTGTCATAACCATCCAAAAACATTTTTATTTTAATTTTTAAACATCCTTAATTCTTAATTATTAAAAAAAACTTTATAACATGTTACTTACAGCTTGAGAAGCTTCTTCAGGAGTTGAAAAGGCCACAAATCCAGAACCTCTGCTATTTCCATTGGGATCCAGCATAACCTATACAAAAAAAAATTGTTCACCAATTAGATTAGACTTTAGAGGGCGGTTGGAGAAAGAGTGAATCACTGGAAATCCTTGCAGCGGTAGAATGAATCGAGGGCCCAGCCCTGATGCTTAGCAGTGGCCATCATCGAGAACGATACCAAACAAAAGAACAATTCGATTTCCTAAACCCTAGCGCTAACTTCCTGATCGAAGTCGTCATATCCACAAGCAATGAATCCCTTCAATTACCTGCTGTCGACATTGATAAATAATACTGAGGAAAGAACCCTAGATGATTTGATTGCGTGAAAACGAAAGAGACCAAGCAAAGCAAACCGACCTTTATTGGCATTAGATCGCTGGTTGGTGGCTCTCTGTTTGTAGTCGGTATCGGAGTGAAAAGGAATTCGATCGATGTCTCGCCAATGTCTCCTTCCTCTCTCTCGGATTGCATTGAAACATAAGCCACCGAAAAAGAAAAAGATTTGGGGAATTGAAGGTCTGGATCCGAGAAAGGGAAAACGGATCCAAAAAATGGATCCCAAAAACCCGCCTTAACGTTACACAAAAAAAAGTTACACGGAGTCTCAAATATTACGCAAATTAAACAGATTCTAGTGTACAACCCGTGCTATGCACGGGTCGGGGAGAAAAGTTGCATTTTTCAAAACGGATGAAAAAATTAAATGCAACAATAGCAACATACTTTGTTGATTTCTGGAATTTAAGTCAACAAAATTTTTGGTTAAAAACACACAATCGAAAACGTAACCGTGTACTACCTCCAAACCAACTATCATCAAACTCAGAGAGATCATCACAAAGGCTCTCATCATAATCCGAAAACAATTCACCATTTTCTTCTACACACTGTTCTTGTTGAGGACATGAGTTTTGTTCATCAAGAGAGTCAAATTCAAGAACCTGTAATAATAATAATACACCAATCAAAACATTAATCCCCAAAATACCCCCAACTCACATGTGACATTTGTTAAATTCGTTTATGTTAAACAACACTTACCGAGTATGTAAGTAACGATTCAAGTATTGATTATGTGCTAGCCTCTCCTACATGTAATAAAAAAACTAAATTTTATAAAACATAATTAAATTCATAACTTAAGTTACTAATTTAAAAAATACCATTCTCTTTAATTGCTTTTGCAATTAATTGTACAGAGAATCCCATCCCTAAAAAATGTTGAACCAACTTGGAGTTTGAAGGCCCTGTTGATGAGCTCGCCTTTAGACGAAAAGAATATGAAATTAGTTGTGATCCAAAATAATTAATTGTGTTTGGAATTTAGTACTTTGTTTATTTAAGAAACTGGGAATAAAAACGTAGGAAAAATGATTTACCTCACACGTGGCGGCCACACGGATAAAACTCCACAGCTACGACTTCAATTAAAATGTGCAAACCATTCGACACCCTTATCGTGGATTTATGCCGGTACTTGCATCTGTAATCTTGAAACAACTCGAAAAATTAAATCACAAAAGAATAAGGAAAACAAAATAGTTAGAAAACGATTTAGGAACCAACGAATTAAGATGACTTAGGGAAAAACACATCCAAATGAAAATCCATGTTTCTCAAAACCAAGATTAAGCTACATCTTCAGTTTATCTTTTCCAAATCAAAATCAAAAAATCAGACTTCAATACTGAAAGTTCCCGAAATCAGAAATGAGAAATCAGATTCATACCTGAACCCTGATGGAGGAGCGACGATGCTCGGGATGCGGTCTGTACACACCAGTACTTCATCCAAAGGAAAGTTAAAATAGGAATGCACTTTTGATCAAAAGCCTTTCAAGGAAAAAGGAAATGATGGGGTCAGTTTTCGCTTCATGTGTAGGGTTAAATGCAAGAAATAGCAACATACTTTTAAAGTATAATGCCCTAATGAAAAAAAAAGTTAAACATACAATACAATGAAATTAAAATGACAAATGCTGTAATAGAATGAGATGAAAGTAAGATGCTACAATACACACATAAATGAAAGTATGTTGCTGATTTTTTCCACTTAGCCATATATATATATATATATATATATATGCATGTGTGCATAGAATTCTGTAAGATTTCATTTTTTTTCGCCAGTACTATTACGAATGCGTCATTTGTGATCTTGGTGGAGACTTGCTCTGTTGTGATAGCTGTCGAAGAACATATCATATCGAGTGCTTGGATCCACCTGTTAAGGTTTTTATTTACTTATGCAGGAGATACCAGTAAGTTGGTAAACATATCCCTCACTTCGATTCTAATAGCAATAATTTTTGCATATTTTGTGATTTTTCTTGAAATATTTTTTGTTTCTATGAACCAATAGTCATTGATTATTGGGTTTGTGACAATATGAAGAAAAATCATGTGGGAGATAACCGTGGCACTTGGTAGATGAATTCAAAAGCAATATAATATGAGATCCATTTTGGGTGTTGGAAATAATAGCTTATCCTAGTTCTCTGTTGAGAAGTGGTGAGGGTATGCCAATGAATGATGTTAATGGTAATTAAGTTACCGATATCTATCTAAGCTTTTGAGTACATGTTAATGTTGTTTCACTCTTTGCCTTGATATTTATGACTTTTGAGATACCTTTGTTAATTATAGACGTACATACACGAGGTAAGGCGTTATAACTTAAATATGTTTTTGTGAAATCAGTCATATGTAAGACTGTTGGGGTACCTAAAGTCAAGTGTGCCAGCGGTTAAAGACGGAAGCATGTTGATTTTTTTTATATTCTCATGAAATGAAGCATATAGAGCATACAATTTTTCTAATTGATGAGGTCTATATCAGGTACAACTAAACTTTTAAGTAAATTTTGTAAATATTTAGCATTTTGTTATATGCAAATCACTTACCCCAAGGGATGTTGTACGTGGAACCTTTGAATCATGTTTAGTAATTGGTTTTCCACCCCAAAAGAATCCATTAACAACCTGACAAAAAAAAACCTCAATGTGTAATAATTCTTAAAGTAAATATATGGCAACCGTCATCTTTACCATTTTACCCCCTTTAGTGAAATTATGAGGAGAGAAATGTGTACAATGTATTACATAGCATGCTTTTTCTACATATGGGAATTGTGGTGAGTTTGATGATAACATTTGTAGTATCTTTATATAATTTGTTTCCCTACATTTTATATTTGGATAAAAGAAAATATATTATTTTGAAAAGAAAGTGTACCTCATGAAGAGTCCCATCGCCCCCAACTGCCACAACTGCATCTGCACCCTCACGAATAGCCTGCCAACATTTTAAACCTTTCAATTTATAAATAATATGAAAATAAATCATTTTATTACAAATTTAAAGTTCAGAAATCAAAATGGATACCTCCCATGTTATGTCTATTGCATGAGATGGACCTGAAGTCAAAGATTCACATATGTATTCAAACATGGAGAAAAGTTAACACATATTATAAGATGAAATCACTGAAGCACACCAATCATAAGCTTTTTAGGACTATTTTTCATGATAAGGGCAGACACGTATTTTTGCATGGATGAAAGATCAAGAGTGATTGTCCAAAGACAGTACAAAAAACATGGCCTAAAGTCTGAAGTTTTTAACATAGCTCTTATGATTCATCCATTAATTTTGGTAAAAGGGAAGCCTACTGCTCCCTATTTATATAAATCCAGAAAGCATCCGATAATCAAGTAAATAGTTATTCTAAGATGCAACTAAACCTTTGTTTAAGTCTGCTTCTTTTCTCTTCAAATTCCATAATTCAGCTTCTATTCAAAAAATAGGAACCAAAAGGATAGCATGAATCCCATATAAAGAAATAACATCATCAAATGAACATTTTCATTACATTGTTAACTACGAAGATGTGGATTTCAACCCATCTGTACAAGGATTGGTAGTCGTTTCACCCAATTAGCAGGCTTCCTTGATAAAACATGAGAGAATCTCACCCTCTTTTCTCTCTCTCTATCTCTCTCTCTCTTATGCATTTGTGTCAATTTCCCAATCATTTGTTGCTAATTCTCAACCAAAAACAACAAACAAAATAGAAAATAAAATAAAATAAAAATAAAAGTAAACTAAACAGAGGTTGTAGAGGTCTGTGGTGGTGGTAACTGGTAAGCAATCACCCCTTGTTGACTCTCCGACAGTCTCCGGCCAGACGACATTATAAGGCCTTCTTTTCATGGAAGTTACTCATGAATGAACTCACAAATTGCATTGCTAGTACAATCAGTTACGCAAAAACAAACCTAATTTTGAAAATTTCAGCTAATGCTTAATCTAGCAACATGCAGAATGTGTAAAAGTGAAGAAGGAAGTTCGAAGTTTTCGAAGCTTTCAACCTTTGACGGGAAGATTGAGGGACGCGGTGGAGAAGATAAAGCTTTCAACCTTCGCAATGGACGTCAAATTCCTTTGATGGTGAGTAAGAAAGACGAATACTATCGTCACAGTAAACAAAGCAACAATTGAAGTAAGAAACCTCCTCATCATCACCGACTTCAGTGTCGCTGCGGCAATCGATCGGAGAAGATGCAGAAAATTGTGAGCAAGTGGAACCGATAGCGGTGGGCGGCGATGTCAATAGACGCAACTTCCAGACACTCCAGAAGCATCCAATTTAGCGGTGGAGGATGGAGGATCCACACTAGGACCCGGATCCGGCTTGAGCTCCGCGTTACACCAAACCCAAACAAAAAAACGTTACATTGGAGAAGAAAAAGAACGCAAATTAAATAGATGTATAATATAATTTTTGTATCTTGAAATTATTTTAGACATAAACCACAAAAATTACAAATTAGAGAATCCATTTTTCTAGCTTTATCTTTACAAGAATATTAAGAACATGACAAGTGGGCTGGACCTATCTTATACTTAATGTGTCGCTTTATTGCTGCCATCGCGTTATTGGGCCTTGCAACCGATACCAACCCTTTATTCCGTCTTTGGCTCGCCTTCGGCCTTCCCTCTTTGTCTCTATCCGACGTCTGTTCATCACGGCAAAATCAACGATTTTTTCCGATCGCCACTGTCATGTCTCAGGTAAAATCTCCCTCTAAAGCCTCTAATTAGTTACCAGTTTTATAAGTAGATCTGTATACTGAACTCGGTTTATTCTTTTTCGATGTATAATCCTTTTATCGTAGATTGGAGAAGTAACATTAGGTTTGTTATTCCAGTTTCACGTTTTTGTTTCAGTTACATGATTTCTCTTTGTCATTTGGTTCTAGGTTGATAACAGAAACTCCTCGGCGGCCAAACGTGCCAGAACTGACGGTATGCCTCAATTGATAATGTGTTAATTTACTCGGCTATCTTTTCGTTTTCTCGCTGATATTTTTGCGCTTGTTCGTCGGTGATTGACCGTCGAAGTGTTAATCGTAAGGATGACGTTGTTTCATTCTCTCTCCGTCCCTGAATTCCGTCCCTTCTCTACGTTCTTGGATTTGAATGCGCTAGCTTAACCTCAAAATTGATGCGAATTGCTTTGTGTACAAGGAACCAATCAATAACCACATTATTATCTGAGTTGTTTATGCTTTCAGGTGGTCGTAGAGAAGATGATTGGACCTGTCCCAGCTGTGGAAATGTGAATTTCTCATTCAGAACAACATGCAATATGCGCAACTGTACACAACCAAGACCAGCCGATCATAATTCTGTAAGTTCCACAATCGGAAGATGAATTTTCAGTGGAGTTGTAAGATATTGAAGATAATAGTTTTAGAATGTTACAGAAATCTGGTACCAAGCCAATGACACCACAAGGGTACACATCTGGTGGTGGTTATGTTGGTGGTGGTGGTGCTCCTTCATCAATGTACATTGGCATGCCACCTTATGCTTCATCTCTTTCAATGCCTCCTTATGATGTTCCTTCTGCTGCTTATCATTATAATTATGGAAGTCGGATATCTGGCGGCAGCCCCTATCGACCACTCCAACTTTCCGGTCCACCACCCTACTCCGGCGGATCCATGATAGGTGGTATGTATGGTGTACCTCCATTGATGGACCGATATGGGTTGGGTTTGCCCATGGGCCACACTGCTATGGTATATTTCATATGAATAAAAAGATTACTTGTCAATTGTCATTGTGAATTGACTGTTTTGACCCTTGAAACTTTATAGGTACCACGGCCCGGGTTTTATTCAGAGGAGAAAGGTCCAAAGAAAGGTATGTAATATCATAATATCAGTATGTGATTATTTTATTTCAAATGCCAAATTGCCAACATTGGCTAATTAATGTTTATTGAAAAATTTTAGATGGAAAAAGCGAGAATGATTGGGTATGCCCGAATTGTGGAAATGTGAATTTCTCATTTAGGACGGTTTGTAACATGAGAAAATGCAATACACCTAAGCCAGTATCTCAGGTATTAATTAGCTAGATTCTTCTTTTGTATTACTATTACATATTTACATACACACCACAAAAGATTATAATTTTTTTTTGTTTGAATTTGGTTGCAGGCTTCAAAGTCAGGCAAGAGCTCCAGTAAGTTCATTTTTTTCCCAATAAAGTCCCATTATTTTGAACCAATTTATGAAAAAGTCCCAAAATTAATTTTATTTACAGAAGGGAAATCTCCAATAAAGTCCTAATATTTTGGCTCAGTTTATGAAAAAGTCCCAAATTAATTTTTATTAACAAAAAAGTCCCAAATTAATTTTTATTAACAAAAAAGGATAGAAAACCGGTTAATGTTGGGACTTTTCTGTAAACTGTGCGAAAATATTAGGACTTTATTGAAGATAAAACATGTAGTTTCTGTCTTTTTTGTTAATAAAAATTAATTTGGGACTTTTTTGTTAATAAAAACTAAATTGGGATTTTTTCATAAAATGTGGCAAAATTTTGGGACTTTATTTACAGAAAAGGACAACATACTGACTAACATATTCAATTGGGAAATCTCCATTAAAGTCCCAATATTTTGGTCCAGTTTATGAAAAAATCCCAAATTAATTTTTATTAACAAAAAAGTCCCAAATTAATTTTTATCAACAAAAAAAAGACAGAAACTACATGTTTTATCTTCAATAAAGTCCTAATATTTTCGCACAGTTTACGGAAAAGTCCCAACATTAGCCGGTTTTCTTTCATTTTTTGTTAATAAAAATTAATTTGGTACTTTTTTCTTAATAAGAATTAATTTTGGATTTTTCCATAAACTGAGACAAAATATTAGGACTTTATTGGAGATTTCCCTATTCAATTTAGCCGGTATGTTGTCCTTTTCTGTAAATAAAATTAATTTTGAGACTTTTTCATAAACTAGCCGAAAATAAATGCAACTTTATTCAAGATTTCCCTTTTTTTTATTATCTGGTTTTCATGGAAAATAACAGATAATATTTTTATGTTTCAGAATCGGAGATGCCTGATGGTAGCTGGAAATGTGAAAAATGTAACAACATAAACTACCCTTTCAGAACAAAATGCAACAGACAGAATTGTGCTGCTGAAAAACCATCAGAATCCGGGAACTCCCCTTTAGAAGAGGCTGAAGAAAACGATCAGGTCTGTTTTGTAACATGTTTAGTTTTATTTATTAGATTTATGTTGGCTGAAAATATTTATGATTTTATTTGCTTGTATGAACATAAAGGGAAACCTATATATAGTGTTTGTGTGGTTAAAAGGGTGTGGTGTGTGGTTATTAATGGGCATTTGTTTGTTATCTACTTTTCCAGTGAGTACTAGGAAGTGTTCCAGAGTTGTCGTGGTCCAGCAATTGGTCATGTCGTGGTTGTGGTCTTCATGTTGCTGCGGTTTTTACTCTCGTTGTAGTTGTGTCTGTCAACTTGTATTCAATAAAAAAAAAATGGTATTTTGTGGTCGTTATGGAATTATGAACGCCTTCTGGTGAGTTTTTAGGGAGTTATGTTGTACCTATTTTTTGCATCAACAGTAGTATGCATGCTCCCTTTTGCCTCGTGTCCTAACACGAAATCACTGTGTCTTGTTTTACAAGTATATCTTTTTTTTTTTTTTCTTTTAAGATATTCGGTCTCTGGGTATATTGAAGAAAGTGGGCTGGATTGTTGGCTTCTTGTTTCGGTCCCCCGGGTCTAAGTTTGTAGTCGTTATATATCATGGTAAAGGGAGGGGGATCATCGAGTAGTCGGTTTGAGCATACTTTAAATTGGAATTCAAATCCATCTGTTTGGGAAATCTTGATTTATTATTATTATTATTTTTTTAAATTCGTGTTTTGTTTGTAAACATGGTATAAAAGATTTGGTGTGTATATGGTAAATAATAGAATGGTAATGGTGACTCTTCGAATTATAAATAATTATTAAAACAACAATTTAATGAAGTTTATTATTTTGAAAAATAAATTTATAAAAAAAAAAGTAAAATAAATTTTGGTTTTTTACAAGACAGGTGTGACAGTTTTGGTGATTGTGGGAGACGGTGATAGTGAGTAGGGTGAGGGACAAGGCTGGTGGATGCGATGGTGGCATTGGCAGTGACGGCATGGAAACATGTTGGCTTGCGATGACAAGAGTGAATGCAGATTTATCACACCTCGCTAAAGCGGAAACATGGAATTCAACAGTACAAAAGTCTCATACACAAGGTAAAAGATAATACTACCATAACATTAATTGTTTAAAGTTTACATCAATATTCGTTCAACATCCAATACATTAAACAAAAGCCTTAAAGTTCTTCAACGGTGACAACCACGATAGCGAAATAAAGTACGTCTAATACAATCACTGACCAGTTCCTGAAAAGCATGAAAAATAACAGGTCAACTATAAAAATAGTTGGTGAGTTCACAAGTTTAAGAGTATACGTAGCCTTGAAATCACAATTTATGTTCCAAAAATGCCTTGTCAAAGTGAATTATTTCATACGCAATTCATCATAGCAATGATCAGTTGTAAATTAAACTTGAGTCCACAAGCAATCCTAAAGACCAGACACCCCTCCAAATCATGTTCTATCGTCAACATATAAGTCTATTTGTAATATGCACCCACATAGACATGTGAGTGAGGGTGGTCAATCCCAAATAGCGCT
This sequence comes from Cichorium intybus, assembly GCA_023525715.1. NCBI lineage: Eukaryota > Viridiplantae > Streptophyta > Magnoliopsida > Asterales > Asteraceae > Cichorium > Cichorium intybus. Next base: position 75,869,315 of record CM042010.1, read on the forward strand.
ATCCATATAAACCATCAGCTCAATAAGAGTTAATAGGTTGTGTAAAAGAAAGACAGGGGACTTTGCACACGATAAAATCTCAAGCATACACCAATTGCGTATAATTAAAAACATACCTTCAAGATAAACATTTTGCAAAGTAAAATTTATGCTTTCCACCCCAAAACATAAAACAGTAAAAAGGGGCTGTGAATACTCACAAGTGAGTTGAGCGTCCAAAAGTTTGGTTCCTGGGCGGTAAACGAGAGTAACTCCTATTCGAGTCCTACGCAAGCACAAACGTTCTAATGAGATTTTCATCTAACTTATGTGTCTGAGCATCATAGAATCATCAATTTATAACAAAGTGCCTTAGAATTGATTTGAGTTTTTCCCAAATTTTAAATGGTATTTTCGTAACATTTTATTGGAATTGTATTTATTTAAAAATACATAAAAATCATATCCAAAAATTTCCAAAATTCAATCTCATCATCCCACAGGGGATATGAGTCTTGTGTAAAATTTTGGGGATTTCTAGATTAGTATTGCGTCTATTTCACATTTTAAGCTTGTTTTATTAGAAAATTTGGATAAAGTAGTAAATGGACGAAATAAATTCCAAAACAATTTCTATAGTTACTTCTAGTGTTGGTGAAGTCAGAGAAAAATTATCATTGGCTTTGAAGAAGCCGACATTGGTTTTCTAAAATACCAATCATTAAGGGCTCATAAATCAAAACAATTAATAAAAAGTGTTTTGTGTCCAAAGGGTCTGAAACTTTGTGGGGAACCTCAACTTATGATAAAAACAGATTCCACTAATTTTTAGAATTTATTACGTTCTGTAACTATTAATTCATGAATTAAGTCCTTATTTGGTACATTATTTTTATAAAATCGAAACTTCAATATTTTTGAGTGAAATTTCCAGTAAACCTCTTAATAATATATAGTTTTTGGTAAAAATAATTTCCTAATTTATTGGTTTCGAGATCCAAGCTTTTCAAACCCAAACATCTTAGAAATACAACTTATTTTTCCTTTGTGTTTCAGATTTTGGTGGTGTAGTTTACAATTTCTAAACATAGCTTCTTAATTTTACAAAACTCCATTTTTGGACACCATACAATATAGTATATCAAAGGGCTTTACAATTCTCATGATTTTTAGAAAACATTATAGACCTTGTTCATGCATATTAAAATGACCCTTCACAGAAGGTAAGCTGTAAGTGCAACAGTTTTGCAAAAATGATTTGAGGGTCGAAATCTTAATTTTTTTGAGTGAAACGGCTTGGCTTCGAAACCTAACCCATAGAAGTACATTCTAGAAGCAAAATGGAGAATTTTGGACCTGTAAAAGTTGAGATATGGTCATTTGAAGTCGGACTAAGAAATCTGGCAGATTGTATGCATTGGTTATGGGTTGCTATCTTGATGTCTACATCAACATCAAGCCAAATGCATCTCCCATGTGGTTAACCACGGTTTTTCAAGCATCTTACCATAATTTTTCAGAAACAAAAACATCCAATATAGTGCATGGTTTTAAACTAATGTCTTTGGTTCATAAGTGTTCTATGAGGAAGGACATTCAAACCATTGACATGCATGTTGTTTTCAACACATGCAACCCGATTTCCTTCGCATGCATGGTGTTGTTTTCAACAAATGGCCGGACTCCTCTCTCTCTCTCTCTCTCTCTCTCTCTCCTTTTTCCCATAAGAACTTTTTGAGACTATAAAAACCATCACTCTTCACCTTTAATCATTTTTCACCATTTCTCCACACTTCCTCTCCTTCTCTCTCACGAAATCTCTCTCATTTTCTCTTAAAAGTTCAGCAACTTTTCAGCCAAGAACTCACCAAATTGTGAGCTTGGTGATAGTTGGAAGAAAACCCAAGAGAGTTTAGGTAAGAATCGTCTTCTACACACTCTATTTCATCTTCTTATGTAACTTTTCTTTCATTTTGGGTTCTAAGTCTTTTCAATGACTAGAAATCTGTCCATGATGCTTGTGGTTTGTAGATTTCACTCTCACATGTGTTCATGTGTCAGAAAGAGTGAAATTCGTGATCAAGCCCAACACAAGCTCAAGAAAATGCACCTTATGCACTTTGATGTTCAAAATAGGATTCATCTTCATCTTTCTTCTAAAACTTTGTGATTTTTATATTAAAACCCTCCCTTGAACATCATGGATGTATTTCAACACCATGCATGTGAAGGAAATCGGGTTGCATGTGTTGAAAACACCATGCATGTCGATGGTATTCTTGCTCATAGAACACTTATGAACCAAAGACATTAGTTTAAAACCATGCACTATATTTGATGTTTTTGTTTCTGAAAACTGATGGTAAGCTTCTTTCAAAACCGTGGTTAACCACATGGGAGATGCATTTGGCTTGATGTTGATGTAGACATCAAGATAACAACCTATAACCAATGCATGCAATCTGCTAGATTTCTTAGTCCGACTTCAAAGGACCATATCTCAACTTTTACAGGTCCAAAAATCCTCGTTTTTCTTCTGGTATGTACCTATATGGGTTAGGTTTCGAACCCAAGTGGTTTCACTCAAAACATTAAGATTTCGACCCTCAAATAATTTTTTCAAAACTGTTGCACTTATAGCTTACCTTCTGTGAATGGTCATTTTGATATGCATGAACATGGTTCTATAATGTTTCTAAAAATCATGAGAAAAATTTTAAACACCTCTGATATACAATATTTTATGGTCTCCAAAAATGGTGTTATGTAAGATTAAGGAGCTATGTTCAAAAATTATAAAACCACAACACCAAAATCTGAGAAACAAAGAAAAATAAGTTATATTTTAAGAATGTTTGGGTTTGAAAAGCTTGGGTCTCGAAACCCATAAATTATGGAATTATTTTTATCAGAAACTATATATTATTAAGAGGTTTACTGGAAAGTTTCATTCAAAAATACTGAAGTTTCGATTTTATAAAAATAATGTACCAAATAAGGACTTAATTCAGAAATTAATAGTTAAAGGACGTAATAAATTCTAAAAATTGGTGGAACCTGTTTTTATCATAAGTTGAGGTTCCCCACAAATTTTCAGACCGTTTGGACACTGTTTAATAATTGTTTTGATTTATGAGCCCTTAATGATGAGTATTTTAGAAAACAAATGTCGGGTTCTCCAAATCCAATGATAATTTTTATCTGACTTAACCAACACTAGATGTAACTACATAAATTGTTTTGGAATTTATTTCACCCATTTGCTAATTATTCAAAAATTTTCTAATAAAATAAGCTTAAAATGTGAAATAGACTCAATACTAATCTAAAAGTTCCCAAAATTTTACAAAAGTCTCATATCCCCTGTGGGATGATGAGAATAAATTTTGGTGATTTTTGGATATGATTTTCATGTATTTTTAAATAAATACAATTCCAAGCAAATTGTTACAAAATACCGTTTATAACATAATGAGAACTCAAATCAATTATAAGACACTTTGTTAGTTAAATGGACGATTCTATGATATTTAGACAGATAAGTTAAATGTGAATCTTATTAGAACCTTTGTGTTTGCATAGGAATCGAGTAGGAGTTACTCCTGTTTACCCCGCAGAACCGAGCTTCCAAATTCACTCATAGCAATTGTGAGTATTCACAGCTCTTTTTTACTGTTTTATGTTTTGGGGTGGAAAGCATGACTTTTACTTTGCAAAATTTTTATCTTGAATGTATGCTTTTAATTATTCGCAATTGTTGTATGCTTGAGATGCCTATCGTGTGCAAAAGTTCCCAGTCGTTCTTTACACAACCTATTAACTCTTATTGAGCTGATGGTTTATATGGATAGCACTATTTGGGATTGACCACCCCCACTCACATGGCTATGTGGGTGCATATTACCAATAGACTTACATGTTGACGATAGAACATGATTTGGAAGGGTGTCTGGTCTTTAGGATTGTTATAGACACAAGCTTGATTTACAATTGATCATGACTATGATCGAATTACATATGAAATAATTTACATTGACAATGCATTTTTAGAACGTAAATTGTGATTTCAAGGCAACGCATACTCTTAAACCTGTGAACTCACCAACTATCTTTATAGTTGACCCTTTATTTTTCGTGCTTTTCAAGAACTGGTCAGTGAAAGTTTTAGGCCCATCTTATTTTGCTATTGTGCTTGTGACCGTAGAAGAACTTTAAGTCTTTTGTTTAATGTAATCGTTGTGAAACGGATAATGTTGTAAACTTTAAACTATTTATGCTATGGTGGTATTGTCTAGATTCCAATTTCTATCACACCCCGCTAAAGCGGAAACACGAAATATGACAGTGCAAAAGGGTCTTATAGCAAAAGTTAAAGACAACACCAACCATAGTATTAAAAAGCATTACAATTTAGAATACGTTTTGAACAATTGCTCATGAAATTACAATATATTTGAAAAACAACATATCGAAATGCTTCTACAAGTGATGTGTCTTTAGGTGCCACTTACTAGAGAATTTCTCAAAAGCATGGAAAATGAGGGTCAACTATGGAAATAGTTGGTGAGTACACAAGTTTGAGTATACACATAGTTTTAAATTTTCAATGAACACTTTTTTTTAGACAAATGCATTGTCAAAATGAATTATTTCAGACGCAATTCGATCATAACAATAATCAATTGTAAATCAAGCTTGAGTCCACAACCAATCCAAAAGACTAGACACCCCTCCAAATCATGTTCTATCAACATGTAAGTCTATTGGTAATATGCACCCACATATCCATGTGAGTGGGGGTGGTCAATCCCAAATAGCGCTATCCATATAGACCATCGGCTCCATAAGAGTTAATAGGTTGTGTAAAAGAACGATAGGGGACTTTGCACACGATAGAAATCTCAAGCATACAACAATTGCGTATAATTAAAAGCATACGTTCAAGATAAACATTTTGCAAAGTAAAAGTCATGTTTTCCACCCCAAAACATAAAACACTAAAAAGGGGATGTGAATACTCACCGTGAAATGAGCGTCCAAAAGTTCGGTTGCTTGGTACATGGGAGTAACTCCTACTCGAGTCCTACGAAACACAAAGGTTCTAATGAGATTCCAAACTAACTTAAATGTCTAAGCAATGCAGGATCATCTATTTAAAGAACAAAGAGCCTTAGGAATAATTTGAGTTTTCTTGTACCTCAAAATGTATTTTTGTAACAATTTCTTGTAAGCATATTTATTTAAAAATACTTGATCAAACAGATCATCAATACGTGGAAGAGGGTAACGATTTTTGATCGTTAACTTGTTCAATTCCCTGTAGTCTATACACATCCGCAGGGACCCATCCTTCTTTTTGACAAATAGCACTAGGGCTCCCCAGGGCGAAGAGCTCAGGCGAATGAATCCTTTCTCCAACAGTTCTTGTAGTTGACTGGATAATTCCTGCATTTCAGCGGGCTCTAAATGATATGATGCCTTGGCTATGGGAGCTGCTCCAGGAATTAGGTCAATTCAGAATTCAACCTGCCTAGACGGAGGAAGTCTAGGTAAGTCATCCGGGAACACTTCAGGGTAATCTCGCACCATAGGAGTATCTTGTAGGCGCATTTCTTCCATTTGTCTGCTATTAACATAAGCCAAAAATGCAATGTACTTTTGCTTCAGATATTTGCGGACCTTCATACATGACACCATTTTAAGGTTCCTTCCCGACTTATCGCCGCACACGACAAGAGTTTCATTTCCTAGAAGGGGTATCCGCACCACCTTCTCAAAACAACGTATGTCCGCATGATTTTTGGATAGCCATGTTGAGAATAATTTGTGCTGAAGTGTTGTCCCCTTCCGAAGACCTTGTTCACTACGAAGCTCAAGCCGAAGCTTAAAGATCCGAAGGATTTACTCTGGAGGATCCGAAGGTTTTCCAAGTAACAAACCTTATCCACTGCACATGCCTTTTGCAATCTACGTGTTGCATGTTGCATCACTCTTATTGGATAGTACATATTTAGAATATTCTGCATATCTTTTGTACCATTGGTATCACTGATTACATATAAATATCAGTGATATCATCTGTGTCGTGGGTGTATGATTATAACTCCAATTGTAAAACCCTAATTGCAATATCAAAGCATCCGACACTTGTTCTACTCAATTTGTGTGTTCATCATAGTTCTTCATTATCTTTGTGTGTGTTGCTTATATCATTGAATTATTCCTTCGGAATACTAGTTCTTATCTAGTCATTGATTGAATTTCATATCCAACACGTGGTATCAGAGCAAGTTCAGCTCGAAAACTTTTTGATAGAAATCTCATTTTCATTCTTACAATTCTATATCTAGCTCGATTCCTAGATCTAGGTTTCCGCAATTGTTTTAGAAATCTATTACTCGTTTTTCTGCAAAGGTCCAATTGAAATACTCAATCACAATGACGGATTCAACTGCTTCATACGCAAACATGTTAAACTATGCCAATCTTATTGGGTCATCCACCAAGGCTCCAGTTCTTGTTCCAGCATATTATGATTATTGGTCAGATCGAATGAAAGATTATTTAGAAGGATTGGATGAAGATAAAGATATCTGGAGATCGGTGTCAGATGGACCTCACACGGACATCGAAGGTCGATTTGTTGTAGCTGATGGAGAGGATGCTGAAGTACTCACTGCTGCTGATTTGAAGAAGATCAAAAACGACGAAAGAGCAATGAGAGAATTGCGAAGCGGACTTGGTCCTGATGTTAGACACCACATTTCAGGTGCCAAATCAACCAAGGAAATTTGGGATCACCTTGCAATGAGGTTTGCTGGTGATAATACTCTTCAATCAAGCATCGTACAAGAAGTTCTTGCCGATTTCAGAAATTTTAAACAACAAGAAAACGAAACTCTGGAACAAACTTATGAACGTTACAACAATATGATCTACACCCTGGAGAAATACGAAGAAACTCGGAGTCAGCAAGAGATCAACATCAAATTTCTGTACAGTCTGCGTAAAGAGTGGAGACCAATCATGCTGATGGTCAAATCTCACGAAAACATTAAAGAGTATTAGCTTGCAGCACTGTATAATCTGATCAAATCACATGAACCTGACATTGTTGGAAGACGAAGTGAGAATGCAGGAACCTTAACTCTTATGTCTAAGGTAGAAGAAGAAGGAAACGATGATGAGCCTGATGGCTACATGGTTAATGACAATGGAGAGACGGTTGCTTTGTATGCAGCAAACAACCGAAGATTCAAAAAGCCATTTGTGAACAAATCCAACTCTGGAAAACCATTTGTCAAAACTTTCAACAAACCCTTATACACACCTAAACCCAAACTTGAGATCTATACTCCTAAGGAGAAAAAACCAATACCTCAGCTCCGAAGACTTCAGAAATGAAGACTTCCGAAGCTCCCAATGTGAAACCTGATGAGAAGAAGGTTGCTGGTGACTCTGGGTATGATTGCAGTTACTGTCATGGTAAAAATCATTTTGCGAAGGACTGCATGCTTCGTAAAAAGAACGAAAAGCAATCCCAAGTGAAGGACGAAGCCTACTATGCAAGGAAATTAGAAGAGGCAAGAGAGAAAACTAAAGATCTTGCTCTGATGGCTTCGGAGGACAACATGGGAACATACCAGGTGTGGTATTCAGACTCGGATGACGATGAAGTAAGGAAGCCAACTCATAGAGCTTTTATCGCTATTGATGCTGGTAAGAACTTCCTAAAAGGTGCTTCCAACGAGGATGAAGAAAAGGATGACGTGGGTTGCGAAGGCTTGATGATGCGGAATGAGAAGATGTCTGATTATGCGAAGGTCTGGGATGAGGATTCTTCGGATAATGAAGAATATTGTCTGATGGCAAAGGATACTCGTCCAACCATTCCAGAATAGGTATCAAAACTTCTTTCGTCTTTTAAAATTCCTGCATCTAAATATTCTGCTGATATTGTTGAAATAACACATGATTGCTCTGTTATGAATAAAATGTTGATTGATGCTAAAAATAGGGCGAATGTCGGTGAGCAGGAGATTCTTCAGTTAAGGGGGAGAGTAGAAAGTTTGAAGCTATCCCTAGAAAAAGCCAACTTAAGAATATCAGTGTTAGAGGAGAATAGGGAGAAGTACTTGAATAATGGTGATTTAATCTTAAAACAGCGTAACATATTTTGTGAAACTGCGAAGAGATTGTACTCACATATCACTCGAATCTATCATTATGCCGATGTTTGCAATGTTCATCACAAACAACTTTTACCTTTCATAGAGTTTGATTTGAAGGATATAGACAATATATCTTATGAATGTGAATCGATTGTTTCTAGATCAGAAGTTCCTAATACTTCGTATAAGCATGACTTAGTTTCCATAGAAAAATATTTGAATGCTAATGATCTGCTGAAATTGTTGCCTAATGAAGTTTCAATTCTTAAGAAATCTATTCCTCAAATTGAAAATGAACCAGAAGTTATTGTTGAAACTGAAACTGAATCTGATAATGATTTGGATATGGGGGAGGTTGATTGCTCTTCTTTGGTTGTATTAAAATCTTCCTCAGCATCCGCATCATCTTCCGTAGGTATCTCACAATTATCTTCGGATGACAAAGACAAAGCTAAAATTGATTGTGAAATTGGAACATCTGATGTTTTGAACAAAAATGAAGGTTCAGTAAACACTAAGACACAAATTTCAGATGAATGTGTCTCTTATGAAAATTATCTTAAAGACAATTCAAAAATACTAGAACATGTGACATGTGTTTACCCGAAGGTTTCGTATTTCAAAAATTCAATCTTCGTAAAACCTGGTGGTTTGCTTTTGGTGGATAATGATTTGGTTAAACTTGTTGAGGAGGATAATTTCACAGTTACTAAGGAAGAATTCTTCTCATCTTCTAAAATCATTGGAAACAATCTGAACGAACACATGGAAGTAAAAGTTAACGTGAGAAAACAAGATTTATATGGTTATAACATTTACAATCGTTTATGTTATGAACAGAACAAAATTCCAGAACAATTGAAACATCTTTTGAACGATAAAACTGAAAATTCTTCAGAGAGAAATTACAAACAAATTCAAATTTTTCCTGAAACTGTGAAACCGAAGATGGATGTTTTTCAAATGATAGAATCAAATGAATGTGTACCTCTTGCAAAAACTATCGATAATGAGTCTTCAAAATCCAAATTTTTTTTTCCAAACCAATGGTTCAAAATTCCATGATATTGAAAAATCCTCAAAACATCGCATCAACATCAAAATCAAAACCTGCTGTTGTGATTTCAAAAACAAAACACAAATCAACAGCTGTGATTTCAAAAGGCAAACAGGCTGTCAATCTAGTAAAAACAAAACCAATGTTCGTACCAACAAAACCTGCTGATACGAAGGCTTCAACTTCAGGAACAAAACCAAGTGATGCGAAGGTTTCTTATTCTAAAACAAATCAACATTCAAAACCCACCTTCGTACCTACAAAACCAAACTTTCCAAATCCAATATATCGAAAACCTTCGAAGAAAACTTTTTCAAAAGGGAACAACCTAATAGACACATTCCACACATGGCTAGACAAAAATTTGGACTTGTTCAAGGATAGAAATCTTTCACTGAATGATTTTAAACTGGCTTACGAAGAATACATGTGTACTTCTACACTATGCAGTTCTTTGTCTAGAAAATCAACAATTGACAAATCAAAACCAAATTGGAAAAGACATGACTTGAAGGAAAATCTTACTCCAAAATCAAAATCTTCAAAGTCATCAAAATCTTCAAAAACAACAAAACACCAAAAACCTCACAAACCAAAAATTCCAAATCATCCAAACAAATTTGGGTTCCGAAGAATACAAACATTCTAAAATCCATTTCTTCGGACTCCTCAATTCTCACTGAAAGCTCTTCGGATTCATTTTCTGGTTCATCCTATTCATCTCACGAAACATCTGAAAACATTACAAATCTAACTCCAAATGAAATAACCGAAGAAGTTGTTGAAAAATGGATTCAAGAATCCTTCGTTTACCCTGAGGACCTAAGATGATTGGGTACCAACTTCTTATTGACTGATTGCAGGTTATGTCTAGTGAGCAGTATGATTCTAAACATGGATAATGGTTGCTCAAGACATATGACAGGAAAGAATGAGTATATCAGGGACTATAGAACGTTGGATGATGCAGGAAATGTACGATTTGGTAATAATGAAACATGTCCCATTCGAGGTTATGGCAAAATTACGAATGAACAATTCACAATAAATAGAGTGGTATTTGTTGAAGGATTAAAGCATAACCTGGTGAGTATTTCTCAATTGGTTGTTGGAACGGGCAATGCAGCAACATTCAACAATCAAGGAAGTATCATCACGAAGGAAGCTACGAAGGAAGTGTTATTGAAGTTTGAAAGGAAGGGATCAATGTTTACTTTAAATCTAAAGCCTATAACTGGTGGTCCTTCGCTGTACCTATTATCCCAAGCAAACTTAGACATTAGTTGGTTATGGCACCGAAGGTTAGCCCACTTGAACTTCAAAGGTATCAACAAGTTAGTGGTGATGGATTTGGTTCATAGGATGCCAGCTCTTAAGTTTGATAACGACTCACTTTGCTCTGCATGTGAACATGGCAAGCAAACGAAGCAGAAGCATCCAACTGTGATCAACCCAAAGATCACCGAACATGTTTCTCTTCTTTTGGATCTTTGTGGTCCATCTGCGGTGGAATCAATAGGGAAAAAGAAGTACATTCTAGTGATTTTTGATGACTTCTCAAGATTTTCATTGGCACTATTCCTAAGGAATAAATCAGATGCACCAGAAGAAATCATCAACTTCATCAAGAATATGGAAGTAATGCTGAACAAGACAGTCTGAACAGTACACAGTGATAATGGATCCGAATTCAAAAATCAAACTCTGGACGGTTTTCTGAAGAAGAAAGGCATTACACACAACTTCTCCGCACCATATACTCCATAACAAAATGGTGTGGTGGAATGATGTAATCGCTCTTTATGTGAAGCAGCGAGAACAATGTTTAATTTTCCCAATCTGCCCATGTATTTCTGGGCCAAAGCTATCTCAACAGCCTGCTTTACTCAAAACAGATCTTATAACCACAAGCGATTCCATATCACACCCTACGAAGTTATCAACCGAAGAAAACCAAATTTCAAATTCCTTCATATCTTCGGTTGTAGATGTTTTTCATTCTCAATTTGAAAGACCATATGTCAAAGTTCAATGACAAGACTGACGAAGGCATATTTCTTGGATATTCCTTAAATTCTAAAGCATACAGAGTCATGAACAAAAGAACACGCAAGATTGAAGAAACTTTTGTTGGGTGTTGAAATCTATTAAATATCCAATCAATGACTAGTAATCTAACAGTAGGTATTGTACTTAAGCAATCACAAAGTATCTTGAGAACAGGGATTGAGATTGGTTCTGTTGTTTGAGAGGATGCTTCAGCCATTGTTGAATGATCGAGGAAGACGAAAGGATTTTAGGGTTTCTTTAGAGGATTCTTGCAGAGAAATTTAGATAGTTCTGATCGCGTAAAGAGGTGAACTGATGGGTCGTGAGGTATATATAGTATTCGTGGTCCCAAGGACATTTAATGCGCGTTTGAATTGGTCCACTGATAATATGACACCTCAGCACCTGTCCGTTCCACTATCTCTGCAAAAACGGAACCGTTCGTCTGTCAGTCATCATTATTTAAAATTGAACTGCCACTTTCACACGATCTTATTGTTAGGATTTGCCACGATTGTCTCAGTGACAGCTGTGTAACAACGGTTATTAAATTCAAAAGAATGTTTGTCTCTGAGATTATCATAAATGTAAAAATCATTTGAGTAATAAATTGACTTAGAATCAACAAGGATAATTATGACCGTTATAGGTACACTTCGGAGTGGAATGGTAGAGTAACTATTATGATCAACTCCTAAGGATGTTGATAACACTTCGGATAGCAACATTCGTTTATGAAGTGTTTGTTGATACTCCGAAGTCCATTTGTTATCTTTTTGTTTTTCTTGAGTATGTCTTGTTTTACTTTTGATTGATGCATTGTGACATTTATCCTTAACTTCCCTGAATATTATGAAATGAAGATTTAACAAGTTAATGTTCAGAATCATTCGAATCATGTTGGAAGTCCATTTTTCATTCCAAAGTTTGTTTTATTCAATATCAGTCATGAATGTATACGTCTAATCACCCCATTGTCAACTTGATTTCACATTTATAACCAAGAGTTTGTTTGATCTTTTGTGTTTCAAATTTTTTATACAAAATAATTGTAACATCATTTGCATTTGAAATTTAAAGAAATTTTCATTCTTGAATTGAACATCAGAAGTGTTTTTAGAAATTGGATTGACTTTGAAGAACCTTTTGAAAAACCTATTCCCTTTCATCAATTGAAGTGTTTGGATACTAGGCTCTGATGACAAGCCTTTGAGGTTCGTACACCACTCCAACTTTATCATTTAAGATAGATTACTTGAAATGTTCATATTCTCTACAAAGTACTCGACTATGTTATAGGAGCTCCTTGTATTGTTATTTAAAACAGATGAATAAGCCTTTGAGTGTTGATTTGTATTTCTTTTGCACTCCATTGTTTATCTTTTTGTCTTGTTTGTTGTCTTTGAATCTTTTGACAATTTGTTTTCTGTTTATATTTTTGCGTTTTTCCATTTGTCCTTTTTATCTTTTCCTTTTTGGATTTGCTTATCCGAAGAGACAAAATTTCACCATTTGGTTTCTGCAGTGAGATTTTCTTTCAAATCATTTCTTTTCCAATTTTTGTCTAGCCATTGATGAAATGTATCTATCAGATTGTTGCCTTTGGAAAATGTTTTCTTTGTGGGTTTTTGGTATTTTGGGTTGGGAAAGTTAGGTTTTGTTGGTGTAAAAATTGGTTTAACATGTTGATTTTTGACTTCTGAAACCTTTGAGTTAAATGGTTTTGTTCCAGAAGTTGAAGCAATTGCCTCAGTTGGTTTCGAACCTTCGAAGGGAGTCTTTCTTTTGACAAGATTTAGAGTTTGTTTTGATTTCGAATTCGCAGCAATAGCTTTCTGAATTGATTTTGTAATCACTATTGCTGGTTTTGATATTTGGAAATTTGAGGTCTTTTCAAAATCTGAGGCTTCTGTACCGGAGGCTTGGAAAGAAAAATTTTTGGTTTTGCAATAGCTTTTTCAGAAGATTGTGACAGCGGTACACATTCACATGATTCCATTAATTGAAAGACATCCATCTTCGAAGCCATGGGTTTTTCCATGACTTGAATTTGTTTGTGATTTCGATTAGTGTAAATGTGATTATCATTTTTGACCTTCAAAAGATGTGATATGTTTTTGGGAATCTTTTCTTTTTCATAACAAAGACGATTGTAGATGTTATGGCCATACAAATCTTGTTTTCTTATGTTGATTTTTATTTCCATTCTTTCATTCATTTTGTTTTCTACCATTTTTGAAGATGAGAAGAATCCTTCCCCAGTAATTATGGAATTATCCTCCTCAAGAAGTTTTTCTAAGTCTTTTTCAATCAAAGGTAATCCACCTGGTTTCACAAAGATGACATTTTTGAAATAAGATATCTTCGGATAGATGCAAGCCACATGACTAGTCTTTTTGAATTGTCCTTAAGATATTGATCATAAGAGACACAATCATCTAAGATTTGTAATTTTGATTTCAAAATTTCTTTGTTTTCAAAAGTTTTAGGTTCACAAACAACTTTTTCTTTTCCTTTGTCCTTCGAAGACAGTTGTGATATGTCTTCGGAGGGCGGTGCGGATGCGGAGGATGATTTTAATAAAGTTAATGAAGAACAATCAATTTCCTCCATATCTGAATCGCTTTGAGAAACATTCTCAGATACGGTTTCAACTGTAACTTTTTCTTTGTTTTCAATTTGAGGAACATTCTTTTTCAAGATTGGGATTTCTTGTGGCAATAATTTCAACTGTTTATCAGCAGTGAGATGTTTTTCTACAGATATCAAACCATGTTTATACGAAGAGTTGGTCACTTCGGACCCAGATACTATAGATTCACACTCATAAGATATACTATCAACTTCCTTAAGCTTAAACTCAATAAAAGGTAATAGTTGTCTATGTTGAACATTGCACACATAAGTTGAATGATAGATACGTGTAATATGAGCATATAAACGTTTTGCAGCTTCACAAAATATATTGTGTTGTCTCAAAATTACATCATGATTGTTTAAAAGTTTTTCTCTATTCTCTTCTAGCAATGAGATTCTTAGGTTGGTCTTTTCTAGGGCTAGCTTCAAACTTTCTACTCTCCCCCTCAAGCTGAGAATTTCCTGCTCACTGAGTGTCTCCCTTCGCATCAATAAGCATTTTATACATCACAGAACAATCACGAGTTATTTCATTTATGATAGGAGTTGATTGAGAAATAGGAATTTTAAAAGTTGAGAGAAGTTTGGATACCTGCTCAGGAATGGTCAGACGAGCGTCATTTGTCATCAAACATATCTTCTCATCATCATCCGAAGTGTCGTCAGACCAGGTCTTCAGATTCACAACATCAATCATCTCATTCACCTCCGAAGTCTTGAAACCAAGATCATCAGTTCTTCCATAGCCCAGCATCTCCTCATCAGCTGTCTCCTCAGAAGTACTTTTCAGAAAGCTCTTACCATCATCATATGCCATGAAAGCACTATGAGTTGGCTTTCTCACTTCTTCAGCTTCTGAGTTAGAAAACCAGACTTGATAAGATCCTTGATAATCCTCAGCAGCCATTAGGGCTAAGTCTTTGGTCTTTTTCCTCACTTCTTCCATTTTCATTACATAGTAAGCTTCATCCTTCACTTGAGGTTTCTTCTCATTTTGTTTGCAAAGCATAAAATCTTTAGAAAAGTGATTTTTACCTCAACAATAATTGCAGTCATAGCCTGAATCACCAGAAATTATCTTCTCTTCAGTTTTCTCTTTTGATGACTCCGAAGCCTGTGTTTCTGATGGCTTCGGAGTTGAGGACTTTGAGTTTTCCTCCTTCGGAGTGTACATTTCAGGTTTTGGTTTAGGACTGAAGTTTGGTTTGTTGAAATTCTTGACAAATGGTTTCCCTGAGTTGTTTTTGATGAATGGTTTCTTGAATCTTCGGCTATTTGCAGCATAGAGAGCAACGGTTTCACCATTGTTGTGAACCATATAAGCAGCAACTTCTTCATCACTATCCTCGTCTTCTTCTTTTGAAACAAGTGCCAGTGGTCCAGATCCAACAGTTTCACTTCTTCGACCAACAATATCAGGTTCATGAGATTTGAGTAAATTGTACAGAGCAGCTAACTTGTACTTTTCAATGTTCTCATAAGATTTAACCATTAACATGATGGGTCTCTATTCCTTGCGAAGACTATAGAGAAATTTGATGTTGATTTCTTGCTGACTTCGGGTCTCACCATACTTATCCAAGGTATAGATCATGTTACTAAGACATTCATAACATGCTTCAAGGGACTCATTTTCTTCTTGTTTGAAGTTTCCAAAGTCTGCTAGAATTTCTTGAACTTTGCTTGTGTGAAGAATCTTGTCACCTCCAAAACGAAGTTCAAGATTATCCTATATTTCTTTGGCAGATTTCGCATCGACTATGTGATGACTGACATCAGGACCCAGTCCGCTTCGAAGTCCGCGCATGGCTCTTTCGTCATTTTCAAGTTTCTGCACATCTACAGCATTCAGAACTACAGCTTCTTCTCCATCAGGAACTACGAATCGACCGACTATGTCCGTATGAGGCCATCAGTCACTGATCTCCAAAGATCCTTATCAAGACCTATTAGATAGTCCTTCATTCTTCCAGCCCAATAGTCATAGTAAGAGGTTACTAGAACAGGGGCTTTTGTTGCAGAACCAATGTGATTTGCATAGTTGAGCATGTTTGCGTAAGTTGCTGTAGAATCAGCCATTTTGATTGATTTTTCAACCGAATCTTTTCAGAAAAACTTATCAAAGAAGGTTGATTACACTTGCGGAAACCTAGATCTAGGGAACAAGCTAGATCTAAAACTGTAAAAAGAAAAATGAGCTTCAATGGAATAAGTTTTCGAGCTGTCCTGCTCTGATACCAATGTTGGGTGTTGAAATCTATTAAATATCCAATCAATGACTAGTAATCTAACAGTAGGTATTGTACTTAAGAAATCACACAGTATTTTGTATAGTGAAGAATAGTTGTAGAGCAGTGATATGAATAACTTGTGCCGAATGCTTGATTGATTTAGGGTTTTACTGTTTTGACGATTACAATCTCGCACAGGACACGGTATGGTATCACTGATATTTATACATGATCAATGATATGCATAGTACAACTTTATTACAAAGAATATCCTATCAGAGTACTAACCAATAGGATATTAGATTCATACAACACGTAATGTACTATTACGCGTGCTTACAAAAGGTACTACTATGAAGAAGTCTTCGGATCCTCCAGGTTATACCCTTCGGAGTCTTCAGACTTCGGGGTCTTCTATTTTGTTACTTCGGGGCCTTTGACAGAGGGTCTTCGGATGTTTGAGCACTTCAGCACAAAAGGCTTCAATAATCTCCCCCTTTGTGTGAAGTGCATCCGAACCGTATCTTTGTTGCCTCTAGTGTTTCTTGTAGGCTTGCTTCAAAGTGTACCTCACTGTCAACCACCAGTTGAGGTGTTCTCTCACTTTCTTTTTCTCCTGCCAGTTGTTCACAAAAACAGTTGTTTACCAGGGCCAGAACTTGTTTGATAGACTCCGAAGGGAAGCGACCCATGAAGTTAATATCAAAGAATTTAGTGACAAGAGTTTCTTTGTCACTGGATAATCCTTTGAATACTACACCCCATGGCTTGTCAACAATTTTCTCAGCCTTTAGATGATCAAAATTTTCAATGGTGATAAGTGGAGTTGCAAGCGATTGATTGAAGAGTTCAGCCACGACAATATCAAACCTGGCTACTCTTAGAAGATAGTTCCTGAAGAAGGAGGAGATGTGAGTTTTAGCTAGTGCGAAGACCCCCATGTCTTCGCACTCGTTGCCAGCTGAGAATTTCAGGATATCAAGAAGAGATATGAAGTCCGAAGGAATCATAATTGGGAAGTCAGCAATGGTGAAGTTCGACTCTTCTTCATTTATGCCCCGAAGTACGAAGAAATTTAGGTTCTGAAAACCTACATACTCCTCTCCTATCTTGATCGAAATTATTTTTACTATTTTCTTCTCACTCCATACATAGTCCGGAGCTTGGATGAACTTTGTATGAAATGCAACTTTTCTTGCCTTGTACTTCGGCAACTGTTCTTTTGGCACATGCCTTTCAAATTGCAGAAAGGCGAAGGTCTTCGGGTTGTAGGGGAGATCCAGTTTCTGGTTTTTGCCTGTTTTTGTTTCAAGGCTCTTGAGTGGAAGCCTGTTGTTAATATGAAAGTCATTAAAACCGATGGCCTTGATTAACTCCTCGGTTCATGTTTGGTTTTCAATGGCAATCCTGTTGATTTCGAGGATCATCCTGAACTCCTCTTCCCTTTCTTTGTGGACTTGCTCCATGTGAGGAACAATCCTTATCTCTTTCTGTATCGGCTTTGAACCGAAACCACTGACTTGTGCTGTTGTTGTGGTTCCGAAGGTGGGGGCGGCCTTGGAGAGGATTGGAGGAATGAAGGATGGTCTGCCCAAGATGGTGGATTGGTAAGTTGTTTGTGGTTGAGGAGATTTTTAGTGGGTCTTCGGAGGTTGTGATTTCCAAAGCTTGAGACCCAGGGACTTCTAATTTGTTCTCTCACTTTCTTTTTCTCCTGCCAGTTGTTCACAAAACAGTTGTTTACCAGGGCCATAACTTGTTTGATAGACTCTAAAGGGAAGCGATCCATGAAGTCAATATCGAAGAATTTAGTGACAAAAGTTTCTTTGTCACTGGATAATCCTTTGAATACTACACCCCATGGCTTGTCAACAATTTGCTCAGCCTTTAGATGATCAAAATTGTCAATGGTGATAGGTGGAGGTGCAAGCGATTGATTGAAGAGTTCAGCCACGACAATATCAAACCTGGCTACTCTTAGAAGATAGTTCCTGAAGAAGGAGGAGATGTGAGTTTTAGCTAGTGCGAAGACCCCCATGTCTTCGCACTCATTGCCAGCTGAGAATTTCAGGATATCAAGAAGAGATACGAAGTCCGAAGGAATCATAATTGGGAAGTCAGCAATGGTGAACTTCGACTCTTCTTCATTTATGCCCCGAAGTACGAAGAAATTCAGGTTCTGAAAACCTACATACTCCTCTCCTTTCTTGATCGAAATTATTTTTACTATTTTCTTCTCACTCCATACATAGTCCGGAGGTTTGATGAACTTTGTATGAAATGCAACTTTTCTTGCCTTGTACTTCGGCAGCTGTTCTTTTGGCACATGTCTTTCAAATTGCAGAAAAGGCGAAGGTCTTCGGGTTGTAGGGGAGATCCAGTTGCTGGTTTTTGCCTGTTTTTGTTTCAAGGCTCTTGAGTGAAAGCCTGTTGTTAATATGAAAGTCATTAAAACCGATGGCCTTGATTAACTCCTCGGTTCATGTTTGGTTTTCAATGGCAATCCTGTTGATTTCAAGGATCTTCCTGAACTCCTCTTCCCTTTCTTTGTGGACTTGCTCCATGTGAGGAACAATCCTTATCTCTTTCTGTATCGGCTTTGAACCGGAACCACTGACTCCTTCTGTTGTTGTGGTTCCGAAGGTGGGGGCGGCCTTGGAGAGGATTGGAGGAATGAAGGATGGTCTGCCCAAGATGGTGGATTGGTAAGTTGTTTGTGGTTCTGTGGTTGAGGAGATTTTTAGTGGGTCTTCGGAGGTTGTGATTTCCAAAGCTTGAGACCCAGGGACTTCTGATTTGTTCTCTCACTTTCTTTTTCTCCTGCCAGTTGTTCACAAAACTGTTGTTTACCAGGGCCAGAACTTGTTTGATAGACTCTAAAGGGAAGCGATCCATGAAGTCAATATCAAAGAATTTAGTGACAAAAGTTTCTTTGTCACTGGATAATCCTTTGAATACTACACCCCATGGCTTGTTAACAATTTGCTCAGCCTTTAGATGATCAAAATTTTCAATGGTGATAGGTGGATGTGCAAGCGATTGATTGAAGAGTTCAGCCACGACAATATCAAACCTGGCTACTCTTAGAAGATAGTTCCTGAAGAAGGAGGAGATGTGAGTTTTAGCTAGTGCGAAGACCCCCATGTCTTCGCACTCATTGCCAGCTGAGAATTTCAGGATATCAAGAAGAGATATGAAGTCCGAAGGATTCATAATTGGGAAGTCAGCAATGGTGAACTTCGACTCTTCTTCATTTATGCCCCGAAGTACGAAGAAATTTAGGTTCTGAAAACCTACATACTCCTCTCCTTTCTTGATCGAAATTATTTTTACTATTTTCTTCTCACTCCATACATAGTCCGGAGCTTGGATGAACTTTGTATGAAATGCAACTTTTCTTGCCTTGTACTTCGGCAGCTGTTGTTTTGGCACATGCCTTTCAAATTGCAGAAAGGCGAAGTGTTGGGAGTTGAAATACAAGAATAGATGAACTAATATGGATATGGAATCAATTACACAATCAATCATAATTTCAACAATCTCCCCCTTTGTGTGAAGTGCATCCGAAGCCTATACTCGAAAGTTTCTCTTGTATGCCCCCTTCAGAGTCTTTCTTACTGCAAGATACCAGTTCATATGATCTATGAACTTCTTCTTTTTCTCAATGGAATTTGCATGGCAGGCATTCACATGAGAAATCATCCCTGTGATGAAGGAGGAGGGATGGAGGCCAATGTAGTATATTTCAAAGAACTTAATTGTGACTTCGGTTTCATTTCGAAGTCCTTTGAAAACTACGCCATATGGTTCGTCTAAGATTTCTCCATTCTTAAATCTTGCTATGTTCCGAACTACAACAGGAGGAGTGTTCAAAGGTTGTCTGTAGTAGGAACATAGCTCCAGGTCATGTTTTGCAAACCGGAGAAGATAATTGTTGAGGAAGCCCAGTAAGTGATTTTTGATAGCAAGGGTAGATATTTCAGCATGAGCAGCATCCCCGCTTCGCAGAAGATCAAGAATCTGGATGAAGTCCATAGGATTCATGATGGGGAAGTCTGCAATTGAGAACCTGGATTCAACTTCGTCTGACCCCCTAAGAACAAGAAATTCATAATTTCTGAAGCCCAAATAGACTTCAGCTTCTTTAATTGAATTGATTTTCTTTATCTTGTTTAGGCTCCAAACATAGCTCTGCCGTTGAATGTATTTGGCATGAAAGTTTATTTTGTTGGTCCAAAAACTTGCTTTCTGATCCTCTGGTACCGAAGAGACGAATTGAAGGAAAGCGAAGGTCTTCGGATTGAATGGAATAACATGCTGGATGTCTTCGGTGTCAACAAATGCAAAACTTCAAAGAGGAAGTCTGTTAAGTACATTTGGATTTTGAAATCCAAATAGCTTGATTGTCTCAACGGTCCATTCACCATTATCTCGAGCAAATTCATTTATCTTGATCATCAAATTGTAATATGCTCATCTGGCCTTGTATGTTTCTTCCATGTGTGGGGCAATTATGTTTTCTAGTGATCGGTCTGTTGAGCTTCCAGCTCCAGCCGATCCACTAGCACCCATGCCGGTGGTTGTGATGGTTGAGGTTGTAGGACCTGCTGTGGCTGCAGGGATCTGTCTAGGCCTGCCCTGTGGCCTAGACAATCTGTCAGAAAAATTTATCAGAGGTTGAAGTGCAACTCTCAACTTTGTAATCAAATCTTGTGTGAGAGCTGCATTCGTTCGTTGCAGTTCCTCTGTAAATTTAGTGACATCCGAAGCGGTTTGGGCGGCAGTAAGCTCTTCAATTTTTGCTTTGGCCTCATCAAGCTGTTTTTCAAGCTTGGTACTTTGCTGGAATTCACTCCGAAGTCCTTGCAAGGCTTTCATGACTTCGGAGTTTGTTTTGTCGGTCTTCTCAGTGAGAGCATCAACCTTTTTGTTGATTGAGGTGACAGCGAATTCTAACTTCTTTTCGAAGGAAGATTGGATCTTATTTTGTTCATCCAAGAGCTTCTTCTCAAGACCCTTCACAGACTCTTTTATTTCTTTGGATAGAGTGAACTCCAAAGATTCTATCTCTTCGGTGATGTCACCAATGGTTGGTTTTGTGGGGTCAAATCCTGTTTGAGCTTGAATCAGAGTGTCAAGCTTGGAGTTGAGGACTTTGTACTGTTTCATTAGTACAAAGCCTTCATCCGGTAGGTCTTCTTCTGATGCTCCTTCAACATTCAAGGGAGCCATGTGAAAGACTTCGAAGATTGCTGCCGAAGTGGGGTTTTGTTTTGATGGTGATATGGGTAAGTCGAATTCTGGTAATGAGAAATCGATACCAGAGACAGGTATTTCGGAAGATGGAGGAGCAGTTGTTGGTGGAGGTGGAGGAGGAATTGTATGTGGAGGTGTTTCAGGTCTGGTTGATTTTGGTGGTGATGGAGGGACAGTTGTTTGCGGTGGTGTAGGTGGTTTGGATGTTCTTAATGGAGACAGAAGAGGTTGGTTTACGATTTGTTCTTCTTCTTCTTGTTGTTCTTCTTGGACTGTGGATGGAGTCCTTTCAGAGTCCGAAGACTCATCCACAGGAATCAGTTTCCTCTGTCTCTTCGGCTGTTTTCTCTTCGGTGTGGTTTTCACCGAAGCCTTTCTTTTCTTTTCTTCTTTCTTCGGACCACTTGGTCCACCAGTCATCTTCTTTTTCGCTTTTCCCCTGGGATTTTCTAAGACAGATGTCTCCTTGCTCAAATCACGAGTAGGATAAGGGATCACCAAAGTGTTGCGGTAAAAGATTACTTCATTACATTCCATGGGAACCTTGGAGAGCATGGCTACAGGTATTTGTGCACAGTAGACTGCGGGTTCATCATCCAATGGGGATACAGTGATTGGAGTGTACCTCATTTCGGGGAGAGAGGGGTCTGCCACATATCCAGTCTTTTGATAATGGGCATGAACAACAATTGCCCAGAACCTTGCATTTGAAATTTCAGTCCCCTTCAGACTGTGATTGATGTGTGAACAGAAGTCAGCCCATAGAATCGAGGCGTAATCAACTTTGAAATCATAGTAGATTCCGAAGAGTAAGCTCTGAAAGGCCACACTTGCAGAATCTAGCCCTGAAGTTCTTCCTGAAAGACATCTGAGGAAGATACTGAAGAAGTATCTCCACAGATCGGGCAGTTGGTTCTTCTTAAACATGCTGATCTTCTCGAGTTGAGGAAAGTACCCCATTTCGTTGAACATATCAACGAGTTGCTCAGCAGAAGGAGTCACAATTCCTTGGGATCGTAGATGGGAAGATGAAGAGCCTCAGCAAATTTCTCCTTGGTCAGTTGCACTTTCTTAGTTTTTCCATTTACATCTATGGTTTCAAAGTATACGGACTTCACATGATTGTTCGTGTCGAACAGAGCATTCGAGGTGTAATGTGCCCTGTGAACAAGTGTTGCTGGAATCGATGGTGTGCAGGTTAGGGCATAGCCAAGAATCGATCTCTTCAAACATTTGACAAGAGCATCGATGGGCTTAGGGTAGAGTTGTAGGTTGTTGCGTAGTACCAGATTTGCTGACTGGCTTTTGAGAATAGGTACTGAAATAGCTTCAGTGGTCTGAGAAGATCCTTTAGCGGCCATTGTTGGAGGTTTGATGAAGAAGATGAAGTAAGTTGTGTTTGCAGAGAGAATTCAAGAGTATGTTTGTTGAGAGAAATGAGAGTTGTGTTTGCGTAAAGAGTGCGATGGAAGAGGTGGAAAGTTTATATAGTATTCGTGATCCCTAGGCCATTTAATGCACGTTTAAAATGGTCCAGTAGAAAATGGACACCTCATCATCTGCTCGTCCCACTTTCTCTGCAAAAGGAGAAATATACGGCTGTCAGTTACAATGATTTAAAATTTGAACTGTTATCTTTTGAGACGTCATTATGATTAATGTTTTTCATTTAATTCTCATTGACAGCTGTAAGCAAACGGTTAAAATTCAAGGAATGTTTGTCTCTGTAATTTATCATAAATGTGGAAATCATTTGAACATTTAATTGACTTCGTAGTTATGAATAATTATGACCATTGAGGATACGCTTCGGAGCATAAAGTTCCTCACTTCGGTGTGTTTGCTATTGACTCCGAAGAGTGTTCGGTCACTTCGGTGATTGACAAATGATTGCAAAGTGTTCATCACTGTACCGAAGTTCATATGTTTTTCTCTTTGTTTTTCTATGAGTTTTTGATTGTTCTTTTGAATGATGCAGTATTTCGTTTAACCTTAGTTTTCATGAATAATATGAAAAGATGATTTGTTCGAGTTAATGTTCAGAGTCGTTCGAATCATGTTGGAAGTCCATTTTTCATTTGGAAGTTTGTTTGATTCAATATCGATCATGAATTTATAAGTCTAATCACCCCATCACTGACTTGATTTCGCATTATGAAATATGTTTTTAGTTGTGCTTGTGTGCTTCAAACTTTTCAACTATAATAAGGATAACATCCTTTGCATTTGAAATTTAAAGAGGTTTTCATTCATGATTTGAACATCAGAAGTGTTTCAGAAGGTTTGATTGGATTGTTTTGAAAATTCATTTGAAAAATTTATTCCTTTTCATCAGTTGAAGTGTTTGGATACTAAGCTCAGATGACAAGCCTTTGAGCTTCGTACACCACTCCTACTTTATCATTTAAGACAGACTACTTGAAATGTTCATATTCCTCTACAAGGTACTCGACTATGTTATAGGAGCTCCTTGTACCGTTATTTAAAACAGAAGAATAAACTTTTGAATGCTGATTTTTCTTTTGCATTCCCTTGGTTATCTTTTGATTTTTGTTTGTCTTTGTTTCTTTTGACAATTGTTTTCTATTTTGAATTTCCTTATCCGAAGATATAGAACATCACCATATGTTTTCTTTCTTTGGTGCATTTTGTTTTTGGTTTAAACAATCCTTGTGAATGAAAATCTTCATATAGTTCAATTTTGTACCATTTAATGAAAAGAGATTTAAATTTGCTTAACAAACGATGTTGGTTCTATTTTTGAGGAAAACTTTGGAGCACTTTGAATTATCCTTTGTAGTTTTGAGGCTACATGATTACTTTGAAGTTGAAGCGAGTCAAGTTTCGAAGGGTGGTTAGAAATAGACATTATGTTAAGGTTATTGAAATCAAACAAGGCTTCAAAGTGTAAAATAGGCTTGACCTCATTTCGAAGTCTGTTTTCTTACCAATGTTTCAAGTCGATTCCCAAATACCTTTTAGTGCAATAAGGTATGATTTTCAGAATCTAAAATCAAAGTTTTGTTCTTTACTTGGTTAATTCATGAGAGTAAAGTTAAACTTTGCCATTTTGCATCAGAATTTTCTTTTCGTTTGATATAAATTTTTCTTGTTTTTGAATTTTCTTAGTCTTAAAATAACTCTTTATTTTTATCTTTAAAGGATGAAGTTAACATTTGTTCAAGTGATTTTCAAATTTGAAGGATTTATTTTGAAGAAAAGTTTGTTCCGCAGACCTCCGAAGTGATATTTTACTTCGGAATACTGCGGTGAAGTAGCAAGTGTTTTTGCTTGATTTTCTCAGATGACCTCCGAAGCCAAAATTTACTTGGGGGGTCTTCGGAGTTTATTCTTTTTGTGAATTTACTGAACAGAGTAAGAGTGAACAAATCTGGAATTTATTGAAGAGTTGATCCATCTATCATTCCAAGTCCCCGAACGATTCTTGTGAATGCTTCTTCATTTAGAGCCTTTGTGAAGATATCTGCCAATTGTTCTGTAGTGTGAACAAAGTGCACCTCAATATTCCCCTCCTCAACATGACTTTTGATGAAGTGGTAGCGAAGAGCTATATGCTTCGTCTTGGAATGTTGAACTGGATTGTGGCATATACGAATTGCACTTTGAGAGTCACAGAACAAAGGAATTTTTCTCATATTAATGGCATAGTCTTTCAATTGACTTTGAATCCAAATGATCTGCGAAAGTGCATGCAGTAGCTGCTACATATTCAGCCTCTGCGGTGGAGATAGAGACACAAGTTTGTTTCTTGGATTGCCAACTAATAAGTTTTCCATCTAAGAATTGACAACCCCCTGAAGTGCTCTTGCGATCAATAGAGCATCCACCAATATCAGAGTCTGAATATGCTTGAATGTAGAAACCAGAGTTTGTTGGATACCATAGACCATAAGCAGTAGTTCCATGAAGATATCGGAATATTGTCTTAACAGCTCCCAAGTGAGGTTCCCTTGGATCAGCCTGATACCTTGCACAATTGTAGACTGCAAACATGATGTCAGGACGACTGGCTGTAAGATAGAGCAATGATCCAATCATGCTTCGGTATTGCTGTATGTCGATCTTTGGTTTGTCCAATGATGGATTTAACCTTGTACCTACAGGCAAAGGAACTTTTGCTTTGGAGCAGTTAGTCATTCCGAAGCCTTCAAGCAGACTCTTCGTGTATTTTTGTTGATTGATGAATATCCCCTCCTTAGATTGTTTGATTTGTAAACCAAGAAAAAAGTTTATTTTTCCCATCATACTCATTTGAAATTTGCTTTTCATCAGTTTTTCAAAGTCTTTTGACAAATTGGGGTCAGTAGATCCAAAGATTATGTCATCCACATAAATTTGGACTAACATCAAGTGAGATCCAACTTTCTTTCTAAAAAGTGTTGGGTCCACTGATCCCTGTTTAAAGTTTGATTCTTTTAAAAATTTAGTCAAGGTTTCATACCAAGCTCTTGGAGCTTGTTTTAAACCATAGACTCCTTTGTCTAGCACATAACAATAATTCGGATGAGTTTTACTTTCAAAACCAGGTGGTTGTTCAACAAAAACGGTTTCCTCGAGATCACCATTCAGAAAAGCACATTTAACATCCATTTGATAGACATCAAAATTTTTGTGTGCAGCATAAGCTAAAAATATCCGAACTGATTCGAGTCTGGCAACAGGAGCAAAAGTTTCTTCATAATCGATCCCCTCCTGTTGACAGTAACCCTTTGTTCCGAACTACGTTGCCTTCGGTGTCTAGCTTGTTACGGTACACCCATTTGAGACCGACAATTGAGGCATTTGCAGGTTTTGGAATTAGCCTCCAGACTTTGTTTCTTTCAAATTCTTCTAATTCCAACTGCATTGCTTCAATCCAGTCTGAGTGATCAAATGCATCTTTGACGTTCTTAGGTTCTACCTTAGAGATAAAGACATTGAACATGCACAACTCAGAATTTTTGTTGAGATCTAATTGCTTTTGGTGAAGTTGTGCACGAGTCAGTACTTTATCTCGAACATCACCGATGACAAGTGATTGAGGATGATTTTTCGTCCATTTGTCCAAAGGAGGATAGTTTGGATCAAAATCAAGAGGTCCTTCAGCATCGATGTCTTCAATGTCTGAGGGATATCCCGAAGTGGAGGGAAAATCACCCATTAGTAAGTGATTATTCGAATTTGTGTTGGTTTGTGGTGTGTGTATTTGTGAGGTTGAGTTTGATATGTGCTCCCCCTGGACGTTTGTTGGTGTTGAGAAAGTTGTATCTTCATCCGAAGTGATTGTTGTGGCTGAATTCGGAGTGACAATCTCTGGCTCCCCCTGGATTGTTGGATACATGGATATGATATTTGAGATTGACTGGGGAGTAGAGACAGGAGTGTTGGATCCTCCTGGACTATTGATTGATTCACCATTAGTCCTTGAATTTCCAGCACATTGGTTTGATGGCTCCCCCTCAACTCTTACATTTTCCATACTTTGGTTAGATGATTCTTCCTCAACAGAGGTTGGTCTTTGTATGCTGCTTGTAGATGAGTCATCGGGTCCGTCTGTGAGCTTGGGGAGTTCGGACTCATGGTTGTCTGGTGCTATGACTTCGGAGACCATAGCTCTCACAGGTTGATCAAATAAAAGAGAGAAGTCTGTGTTGAATGTTGTGATTGGAACAGCATCTACAACCGGCTTTGGAAATATTGAGGACATTGGAAATGGATGTAAAGACTTTTTGATGTAGTAGTCATCAAACCTTAGATTAAAGGTTTCTTCGATTTTGCGAGTTTTCTTGTTCGTGACTCTGTAGGCTTTTGAGTCTTGAGAGTAACCAAGGAAGATGCCTTCTTCTGATTTGTTATCGAATTTGGTCAAGTGATCATTCATGTTTAAGATAAAACACCTACAACCAAAGATGTGAAGGAATTTGACATTTGGCTTTCTTCGGTTGAGTACTTCGTAAGGTGTAATATGAAATCTTTTGTGAATGTAGGATCTGTTTTGAGTAAAGCATGCAGTAGAAATTGCTTCGGCCCAGAAGTACATGGGCAAATTTGCAAAGTTGAGCATTGTTCTTGCAGCTTCACACAAGGAGCGATTTCTTCTTTCTACAACACCGTTTTGTTGAGGAGTGTAAGGTGCTGAGAAATTGTGGTTAATCCCCTTTGTTTTCAAGAATCCATCAAGAGTCTGATTTTTGAACTCCGAACCATTGTCACTGTGGACAGTTCGGACTTTCTTGTTGAGCATCAATTCCATTTTCTTTATAAAGTTGATGATTTCTTTAGCTGCATCGGATTTGTTTCGGAGGAACAACACCCAAGTAAACCTTGAATAGTCATCAACGATAACCAGAATGTACTTCTTCTTTCCTATTGATTCTATTGCAGATGGTCCACACAAATCTATGTATAGAACAGATAGAGGTTCGGTGATTTTGGGGTTGATCACTGTAGGATGTCTTTGTTTTGTCTGCTTGCCATGTTCACAAGCAGAGCAGAGGGAATCATTGTCAAATTTGAGAGCTGGCATACCTCGAACCAAATCCATGGCCACCAACTTGTTCAGATCTTTGAAGTTCAGATGGGCAAGTCTTCGGTGCCATAACCAGCTGACATCGGAGTTGGCTTTGGAGAGAAGACATAGAGATTGCCCACCGGTCACTGGCTTTAGACTTAAGGGAAACATAGATCCCTTCCTTTCCGATTTCAGTAAGACTTCGTTTGTTGCTTCTTTGGTGATTACACTCCCTTGGTTGTTGAAAGTTACAGCGTTTCCCGTTCCAACCACCAATTGAGATATACTCACAAGATTATGTTTTAATCCTTCAACAAATGCCACTAGGTTGATAGTGAATTGTCCATTTGTTATTTTTCCATATCCCCGAATTGGACATGTTTCATTATTACCAAAACGTACGTTTCCAGCATCATCTAAATTCCTGTAATCCCTGAGATACTCCTTCCTCCCAGTCACATGTCTTGAGCAGCCACTGTCCATGTACCATTTTGAATCATACCGCTCATCAGACATAACCTGCAATCAATCAAGAAGGAGTTGGTACCCAATCAATCTTGGGTCCTCAGGGTAAGCAAAGGATTCTTGAATCCATTTTTCTACGGCCTCTTCAGAAATTTCATTTGCATTTAAATTAATCAAATTCTCCGAAGCCTCATGTAATGAGCATGATTCCGAAGTGTTTGAGCAGGATTCAGAAGAGTTTGTAGTTAAAATTAATGAGTCCGAAGTGACTGACAGAGTGACAGACTTCGGAACCCATTTACGAATGGAATTTTTTGATTTGGAGGATTTTGAAGATTTTGAGGTTTTTGTTTTTGCAGTTAAGTTTTCTTTAAGATCATTTCTTTTCCAATTTTGTTTTGGTATTTCCATTTTTGACTTTGTTGAAATTGAGCTACACAACGTAGAGGTACAAAGATATTCTTCGTATGCCAATTTAAAGTCATTTAATGAGAGATCCTTATCCTTGAACATTTCCAAATTATTGTCCAGCCATTTGTGGAATGTATCTATCAGATTGTTTCCTTTTGAAAATGTTTTCTTCATCGGTTTTCGAAATTTAGGATTTGGAAAGTTAGGTTTCATTGGTGTAAAGGTTGATTTTTCATTTCGATTTTTAACTTCTGAGATTTTTGAGCAAACAAGCTTTGTATCAGAAGTGGAAGCAATTGCTTCATTTTGTTTCAAATCTCTAAAAGAAGTTTTTCTTTTCACAAGATTTAGGGTTTGCTTGGTTTTTGTATTAACAATGGTGGGTTTTTGAGTTGGTTTTGAAGTCACCAATGCTGATTTTGGTTTTTGTAGAACTTCTTGTGCAGTTTTGTTTGTTGAAACTTTTGATTTTGATAATTCACTTTCAGGATTATGTGAAAAAGGGACACATTCACAAGATTCCATTAATTCTAATACATCCATCTTCGGAACTGTGGGTTTTTCCACAACCTGAATTTGTTTGTAGTTTCGATTAATGTAAATGTGATCGTCGTTCTTGAGATTTTGTAAGTGTGACATGTTTTCGGGTACTTTCTCCTTTTCAAAACAAAGACGATTATATACGTTGTGGCCGTACAGTTCTTGTTTTCTTATATTTATTTTTACTTCCATTTTCTCATTTATTTCATTCTCGACCATTTTTGAAGACGAGAAAAACCCTTCATTTGTAACTGTGGAGTTATCCTTTTCAAGAAGTTTTTGCAATTCATTATCAATTAAGGATAATCCACCGGGTTTTACAAAAATTGAGTTTTTGAAGTAGGAAACCTTAGGATAGATACATGCCAAATGGACTAGCCTTTTTGAATTATCCTTGAGATATTGATCGTAAGAGACAGATTCATCTGTGATTTGAAGTTTAAAATTTGAAGTTTCTTTGGTTTCAAGAATTTTTTATTCACAATTCATTTTTGTTTTTCCTTTGTCCACCGAAGACATTTGTGAGATGTCTTCGGAGGTCGATTCGGATATGGAGGATGACCTTAACAAAATCAAAGATGAACAATCAATCTCCTCCATGTCCGAGTCACTTTCAGAATCATTTTCAGACAAGTTATTGGTAATTTCTTTTTCTTCTGTTTCAATTTGAGGTACAGCCTTTTTCAGGATTGAAATTTCTTGAGGTAATATTTTCAATAATTTATCAGCAGTTAGATGTTTTTCCACAGATATCAGGCCATGTTTATATGATGGATTAGTAACTTCGGAGCCTGATACTATAGATTCGCATTCATAAGAGATACTATCGACTTCCTTTAATTTAAACTAAATAAAAGGCAATAGTTGTCTATGCTAGACATTACAAACATCGGCTGAATGATAAATTCTTGTAATATGCGCATATAATCGTTTGGCTGTTTCACAAAATATGTTTCTCTGTCTTAAGATTACATCATGATTGTTTAAAATTTTTTCTCTATTTTCTTCTAACAAGGAGATTCTAAGATTAGATTTCTCTAATGCTAGCTTCAGGTTCTCTACTCTCCCCCTTAAGCTTAGAAGCTCCTGCTCACTGAGTATTTCCCTATTTTTAGCATCAATGAGTAATTTATGCATGACAGAACAATCATGAGTTATTTCACTTATAATGGGAGCAGATTGAGAAGTTGGAATTTTAAAGGATGAAAGAAGTTTTGATACCTGTTCTGGGATTGTCAAACGGTTGTCATTTGCCATCAAGCACACTTCCTCATCATCATCAGAAGAGTCTTCAAACCAAGTCTTCAGAGTATTAGCAGCAGTTATTTTCATTCCCTCCGAAGTCACAAAGCCAAGACCCGCAGTCGCTTCAATCTTCATCAGTTTCTCTTCATTCAACTTTTCCGAAGTGTCTTGTAGAAAGCTCTTATCGACATCATAGGCCATGAAAGCACTATGAGATGGCTTTCTTACTTCGTCATCATCTGAATCTGAAGACCAAACTTGATATGATCCTTGACGATCATCAGCAGCCATTAAGGCTAGGTCTTTGGTCCTTACTCTAACTTCCTCCATTTTTCTTGCGTAATAGGCTTCGTCCTTTACTTGCGGTTTCTTTTCGTGTTGTTTCCGAAGCATGCAGTCTTTTGCAAAATGATTCTTGCCATGACAATAATTGCAATCATAACCAGAATCACCTGAGATTTTCTTCTCTTCGGACTTCTCTTTGGATAACTCCGAAGCTGGTTTTTCAGATGGCTTCGGGGTTGACAGTTTCAAGTTATCCTCCTTTGGAGTGTATATTTCAGGTTTGGGCTTGGAGTTGAAGTTTGATTTGTTAAAGTTTTTCACAAATGGCTTTCCAGAGTTGTTTTTGAAGAATGGTTTCTTGAATCTTCGATTGTTGGCGGCATAGAGAGCAACAGTATCTCCATTATCATCTACCATGTTGGCAGCAATGTCTTCATCACTTGATTCTTCCTCTTCTTTTGACACGAGAGCTAGTGGTCCAGGACTAGCCATTTAACTTCTTCGACCTACCACATCAGGTTTATGTGATTTTAATAGATTGTATAGGACAGCCAGCTTGTATTTCTCAATATTCTCATAGGATTTGATCATGAGCATGATTGGTCTCCATTCCTTGCGAAGACTGTAGAGAAATTTGATATTTATCTCTTGTTGGCTTCTTGTTTCCCCATACTTATCGAGTGTGTAAATCATGTTGCTCAAACGTTCATAACAGGCTTCTAAGGACTCATTTTCTTCTTGCTTAAAGTTCCCGAAGTCTGCAAGGATTTCTTGAACTTTGCTAGTATGAAGGATTTTATCTCCTCCGAAACGAAGTTCGAGATTGTCCCACATCTCTTTTGCAGATTTTGCATCAGCAATGTGGTGGCTGATATCGGGACCCAAGCTACTTCTCAGTTCGCGCATGGCCCTCTCGTCGTTTTCAAGCTTCTTCATATCTGCAGCATTAAGAACAACAACTTCTTCTCCGTCAGGAACAACGAATCGACCAGCAATGTCTGTGTGTGGACCTTCAGTCATAGACCTCCATAGATCTTTGTCCAGTCCTATAAGATAGTCCTTCATTCGACCAGCCCAATAATCATAGTAAGAAGTTACTAGAACAGGGGCCTTTGTTGCTGAACCGATGAGGTTTGCATAGTTAAGCATATTGGCATAAGTTGCAGTGGAATCAGTCATATTGATGTATTCCAACAGGATCTTTTCAGTAAAAACGGGTGGTAGAGATTTGCGACAGTTTCGGAAGACTAAATCTGAGAATCGATTCAGATTTAGAGCTGAAGCAAACGAATTCGAACTCTATCAACAGGTTTTTGAGCTGACTTGCTCTGATACCACTTGTTGGGAGTTGAAATACAAGAATAGATGAACTAATATGGATATGGAATCAATTACACAATCAATCATACAATGATAATGCAACAGAGCTTAATTAAACAATAAGATATGAATAACATGTGCTGAATGATTCGATTATAACTTTGGTTTTACAATTGGGTTTTCTATCTTGGAGATATACAATTCTCGTAAGCTAATCTTGTAATCTCTCATTTGACACGGTATGGTATCACTGATATTTATACTGAATCAGTGATACCAATAGCACACTTTTTACAGAGAATATCCTATCAGTGTACTAGCCAATAGGATAGAAGATTCATGCAACATGTATTGTACTATACGCGTGCACACAAAAGACAAGAGGACAGGCTGTGAAGTCTTCGGATCTTTTATGCATAGCACTTCGGAGTCTTTAGACTTCGGTGTCTTCTCTTGTTTATTCACTTCGGGGTTTCTTATGGGTAGGACTTCGGATATGTTAGCACTTCATCACAAATGATCTCAACACGAAGGTCTTCGGGTTGTAGGGGAGATCCAGTTGCTGGTTTTTGCCTGTTTTTGTTTCAAGGACCTTGAGTGGAAGCCTGTTGTTAATATGAAAGTCATTAAAACCGATGGCCTTGATTAACTCCTCGGTTCATGTTTGGTTTTCAATGGCAATCTTGTTGATTTCGAGGATCTTCCTGAACTCCTCTTCCCTTTCTTTGTGGACTTCGGATATGTTAGCACTTCATCACAAATGATCTCAACACGAAGGTCTTCGGGTTGTAGGGGAGATCCAGTTGCTGGTTTTTGCCTGTTTTTGTTTCAAGGACCTTGAGTGGAAGCCTGTTGTTAATATGAAAGTCATTAAAACAGATGGCCTTGATTAACTCCTCGGTTCATCTTTGGTTTTCAATGGCAATCCTGTTGATTTCGAGGATCTTCCTGAACTCCTCTTCCCTTTCTATGTGGACTTCCTCCATGTGAGGAACAATCCTTATATATTTCTGTATCGGCTTTGAACCGGAACCACTGACTTGTGCTGTTGTTGTGGTTCCGAAGGTGGGGGCGGCCTTGGAGAGGATTGGAGGAATGAAGGATGGTCTACCCAAGATGGTGGATTGGTAAGTTGTTTGTGGTTCTGTGGTTGAGGAGATTTTTAGTGGGTCTTCGGAGGTTGTGATTTCCAAAGCTTGAGACCCAGGGACTTCTGATTTGTTCTCTCACTTTCTTTTTCTCCTGCCAGTTGTTCACAAAACAGTTGTTTACCAGGACTAGAACTTGTTTGATAGACTCTGAAGGGAAGCGACCCATGAAGTCAATATCGAAGAATTTAGTGACAAAAGTTTCTTTGTCACTGGATAATCCTTTGAATACTACACCCATGGCTTGTCAACAATTTGCTCAGTCTTTAGATGATCAAAATTTTCAATGGTGATAGGTGGAGGTGCAAGCGATTGATTGAAGAGTTCAGCCACGACAATATCAAACATGGCTACTCTTAGAAGATAGTTCCTGAAGAAGGAGGAGATGTGAGTTTTAGCTAGTGCGAAGACCCCCATGTCTTCGCACTCATTGCTAGCTGAGAATTTCAGGATATCAAGAAGAGATATGAAGTCTGAAGGATTCATAATTGGGAAGTCAGCAATGGTGAACTTCGACTCTTCTTTATTTATGCCCCGAAGTACGAAGAAATTCAGGTTCTGAAAACCTACATACTCCTCTCCTTTCTTGATCGAAATTATTTTTACTATTTTCTTCTCACTCCATACATAGTCCGGAGGTTTGATGAACTTTGTATGAAATGCAACTTTTCTTGCCTTGTACTTCGGCAGCTGTTCTTTTGGCACATGTCTTTCAAATTGCAGAAAAGGCGAAGGTCTTCGGGTTGTAGGGGAGATCCAGTTGCTGGTTTTTGCCTGTTTTTGTTTCAAGGCTCTTGAGTGAAAGCCTGTTGTTAATATGAAAGTCATTAAAACCGATGGCCTTGATTAACTCCTCGGTTCATGTTTGGTTTTCAATGGCAATCCTGTTGATTTCAAGGATCTTCCTGAACTCCTCTTCCCTTTCTTTGTGGACTTGCTCCATGTGAGGAACAATCCTTATCTCTTTCTGTATCGGCTTTGAACCGGAACCACTGACTTGTGCTGTTGTTGTGGTTCCGAAGGTGGGGGTGGCCTTGGAGAGGATTAGAGGAATGAAGGATGCTCTGCCCAAGATGGTGGATTGGTAAGTTGTTTGTGGTTCTGTGGTTGAGGAGATTTTTAGTGGGTCTTTGGAGGTTGTGATTTCCAAAGCTTGAGACCCAGGGACTTCTGATTTGTTCTCTCACTTTCTTTTTCTCCTGCCAGTTGTTCACAAAATAGTTGTTTACCAAGGCCAGAACTTGTTTGATAGACTCTGAGGGAAGCGACCCATGAAGTCAATATCGAAGAATTTAGTGACAAAAGTTTCTTTGTCACTGGATAATCCTTTGAATACTACACCCCATGGCTTGTCAACAATTTGCTCAGCCTTTAGATGATCAAAATTTTCAATGGTGATAGGTGGAGGTGCAAGCGATTGATTGAAGAGGTCAGCCACGACAATATCAAACCTGGCTATTCTTAGAAGATAGTTCCTGATGAAGGAGGAGATGTGAGTTTTAGCTAGTGCGAAGACCCCCATGTCTTCGCACTCATTGCCAGCTGAGAATTTCAGGATATCAAGAAGAGATATGAAGTCCGAAGGATTCATAATTGGGAAGTCAGCAATGGTGAACTTTGACTCTTCTTCATTTATGCCCCGAAGTACGAAGAAATTTAGGTTCTGAAAACCTACATACTCCTCTCCTTTCTTGATCGAAATTATTTTTACTATTTTCTTCTCACTCCATACATAGTCCGGAGCTTGGATGAACTTTGTATGAAATGCAACTTTTCTTGCCTTGTACTTCGGCAGCTGTTCTTTTGGCACATGCCTTTCAAATTGTAGAAAGGCGAAGGTCTTCGGGTTGTAGGGGAGATCCAGTTGCTGGTTTTTGCCTGTTTTTGTTTCAAGGCTTTTGAGTGGAAGCCTGTTGTTAATATGAAAGTCATTAAAACCGATGGCCTTGACTAACTCCTCGGTTCATGTTTGGTTTTCAATGGCAATCCTGTTGATTTTGAGGATCTTCCTGAACTCCTCTTCCCTTTCTTTGTGGACTTGCTCCATGTGAGGAACAATCCTTATCTCTTTCTGTATCCGCTTTGAACCGGAACCACTGACTTGTGCTGTTGTTGTGGTTCCGAAGGTGGGGGCGGCCTTGGAGAGGATTGGAGGAATGAAGGATGGTCTGCCCAAGATGGTGGATTGATAAGTTGTTTGTGGTTCTGTGGTTGAGGAGATTTTTAGTGGGTCTTCGGAGGTTGTGATTTCCAAAGCTTGAGACCCAGGGACTTCTGATTCTCCCCCTTGTGAAGGATGAACAATGTGTTCACCCTGAGCAATTTGCTGGGGTCTCCCTCTTTCAGCCTGTGATTTATCCATTTTTAAGGAGACATTGATCATGGGTTGAAGTGTGTTCTTCAACTTTGTGACCACGTCTGTGATGATGGCTTGATTGGTGGTTCGGAGTTCTTTAGAAAATGTAGCAACTGCGGAAGATGACAACTCCGAAGTTAGCTCTTCCACACGTTTGTGGGCATCAGACAGGTGTTTGGCAAACCCCGTCTGGTATTGAGAGTTGAAGGACTCAGTTGAGCCCCAAAGATCATTTAGCTCCTTTATCACTTCGGAGTTTGATAACTCCATCTTTCTCACAAACTCCTCAATCTTCTTGTCATTTTGCTCTTTGAGGAGCCGGTGCCTTTCTTCTATCTGCTCAACTGTAGTGTTGAGCTTTGCTTCCAGAACCCGTTGGATTTCAATTTGTTTCTCCAGAACACATTGTTCCGAAGCCTTGACTAATTCTTCCATTTTCCCAGTCAAGGATTTTTGGATCTCAGCAATTTGGTCCTCAACACTGGCTTCAGGCTTCTTTGTGGGATCGAAGCCAGTGTTGGACTGGAGAAGAGCATCCAGTTTGCGGTTAACGGTTTTGTATTGTTTACCAAGGATGAAGTCTGAGTCATCAAGACTTTCATCCTCATTCTCCTCTATCGTGATTGGCGCCAGGTTGAAGGCGGCCATGGCCTCTTCGGTTGATGGGGGTTTTGAGGATATGTTGGCCTCAAAATCGATGTCTTCTTGGAATGGATAATCAGGTAATGATGTATCCAGACCAGAGGAGGGAATGTTCAAAAATTGTTCCGAAGCAGATGAAATCGGTGGTATGTATTGTTGTTGTTTGTTGAGCGCTTGTGGGAGGAGGAGGTGGAGGTGTTGTTGTATGAGGAGGTGTAGGTGGTCTGGTTGTTTTTGGTGGTGATGGTGGTTTTGTGGTAGCTGGTGGAGTGAGAGGTCTTGTGGTCTGAAGAGGTGAGGGTGGTCTGTCTTCATGTTGTTCTTCTTCTTCTTGAACAGCGGATGGAGTCATTTCTGACTCCGAAGACTCATCCACAATGGTCATTTTCCTTGACCTCTTCGGTTGTTTCCTCTTCGGAGTGGTCTGCTCCGAAGCCTTTCTCTTTTTCTCTGCCTTCTTTGGACCACTAGGTCCACCAGCAGCTTTCTTCTTGGCTTTTGCTTTTGCTTGTGCCTTGGCAGGCACTGCTTGAGTTGTATCACGAACAGGGTAAGGTATAATAAGATTATTGTGATACTTTTGAGAGCATATCTAGAGGGATTTGGGCACAGAACACTCCAGGTTCTTCATCTAGGGCTGGAATGGCAATGGGTGTGTACTTCATTTCTGGAAGAGTAGGGTCAGGAACATACCCAGCCTGCTGATAGTGGGCATGAACAACAATTGCCCAAAATCTCGCATTGGAGATTTCATTCCCCTTCAGACTATGGTTGATGTGAGAGCAGAAGTCAGCCCACATAATAGATGCGAAATCTACTTTAACATCATAGTAGATTCTGTACAGGAGGCCTTGGAAGGCAATGCTTGCAGAGTCCAAGCCAGAGGTTCTTCTAGAGAGGCATCTAAGGAAGATACTGAAGAAGTATCTCCGCAGATCAGGAAGTTGATTTTTCTTGAAGGTGCTAATCTTTTCAAGCAGGGGTTCGTAGCCCATTTCCTTTGAGTTATAAGCAGGAAGATGAAGGGCTTCAGAGAACTTTTCCTTTGTCAGTTGCACCTTTTTGGTTTTACCTTTTGAATCGATGGCCTCATAGAACACCGATTTGACATGGTTGTTGGTGTCAAACAGAGCATTGGATGTGTAGTGAGCTCTGTGAACTAGAGTTGCAGGGATAGAAGGTGTATAGGTTAAAGCGTAA
Source organism: Cichorium intybus (assembly GCA_023525715.1). Classification (NCBI taxonomy): domain Eukaryota; kingdom Viridiplantae; phylum Streptophyta; class Magnoliopsida; order Asterales; family Asteraceae; genus Cichorium; species Cichorium intybus. Next base: position 75,906,818 of record CM042010.1, read on the forward strand.
CCAAGAACTGACCTTTTCAGACACTTAACCAAAGCAGCGATTGGTTAAGGATAGAGTTTAAGATCGTTACCAAGAACCAGATTTGCAGACTAGTTCTTGAGAACAGGGATTGAGATTGGTTCTGTTGTTTGAGAGGATGCTTTAGCCATTGTTGAATGATCGAGGAAGACGAAAGGATTTTAGGGTTTCTTTAGAGGATTCTTGCAGAGAAACTTAGATAGTTCTGATCGCATAAAGAGGTGAACTGATGGGTCTTGAGGTATATATAGTATTCGTGGTCCCAAGGACATTTAATGCGCGTTTGAATTGGTCCACTAATAATATGACACCTCAGCACCTGCTCGTTCCACTATCTCTGCAAAAACGGAACCGTTCGTCTGTCAGTCATCATTATTTAAAATTGAACCACCACTTTCACACGATCTTATTGTTAGGATTTGCCACGATTGTCTCAGTGACAGCTGTGTAACAACGGTTATTAAATTCAAAAGAATGTTTGTCTCTGAGATTATCATAAATGTAAAAATCATTTGAGTAATAAATTGACTTAGAATCAACAAGGATAATTATGACCGTTATAGGTACTCTTCGGAGTGGAATGGTAGAGTAACTATTATGATCAACTCCTAAGGATGTTGATAATACTTCGGATAGCAACATTCGTTTGTGAAGTGTTTGTTGATACTCCGAAGTCCATTTGTTATCTTTTTGTTTTTCTTGAGTATGTCTTGTTTTACTTTTGATTGATGCATTGTGACATTTATCCTTCACTTCCCTGAATATTATCAAATGAAGATTTAACAAGTTAATGTTCAGAATCATTTGAATCATGTTGGAAGTCCATTTTTCATTCCAAAGTTTGTTTCATTCAATATCAGTCATGAATGTATAAGTCTAATCACCCCATTGTCAACTTGATTTCACATTTATAACCAAGAGTTTGTTTGATCTTTTGTGTTTCAAATTTTTTATACAAAATAATTGTAACATCCTTTGCATTTGAAATTTAAAGAAATTTTCATTCTTGAATTGAACATCAGAAGTGTTTTTAGAAATTGGATTGACTTTGAAGAACCTTTTGAAAAACCTATTCCCTTTCATCAATTGAAGTGTTTGGATACTAGGCTCTGATGACAAGCCTTTGAGCTTCGTACACCACTCCAACTTTATCATTTAATATAGATTACTTGAAATGTTCATATTCTCTACAAAGTACTCGACTATGTTATAGGAGCTCCTTGTATTGTTATTTAAAACAGATGAATAAGCCTTTGAGTGCTGATTTGTATTTCTTTTGCACTCCCTTGTTTATCTTTTTGTCATGTTTGTTGTCTTTGAATCTTTTGACAATTTGTTTTCTGTTTATCTTTTTGAGTTTTTCCATTTGTCCTTTTTATCTTTTCCTTTTTGGATTTGCTTATCCGAAGAGACAAAATTTCACCATTTGGTTTCTGCAGTGAGATTTTCTTTCAAATCATTTCTTTTCCAGTTTTGTTTGGAAATTTCAATTGTCGATTTCTTTGATATTGAACTGTACAACGTAGATGTACAAAAGTACTCTTCGTATGCCAATTTGAAATCATTTATTGAGAGATTCTTATCTTTAAACAAATCCAAATTTTTGTCTAGCCATTGATGAAATGTATCTATCAGATTGTTGCCTTTGGAAAATGTTTTCTTTGTGGGTTTTTGGTATTTTGGGTTGGGAAAGTTAGGTTTTGTTGGTGTAAAAATTGGTTTAACATGTTGATTTTTGACTTCTGAAACCTTTGAGTTAAATGGTTTTGTTCCAGAAGTTGAAGCAATTGCCTCAGTTGGTTTCGAACCTTCGAAGGGAGTCTTTCTTTTGACAAGATTTAGAGTTTGTTTTGATTTCGAATTCGCAGCAATAGGTTTCTGAATTGATTTTGTAATCACTATTGCTGGTTTTGATTTTTGGAAATTTGAAGTCTTTTCAAAATCCGAGGCTTCTGTACCGGAGGCTTGGAAACAAAATTTTTTGGTTTTGCAATAGCTTTTTCAGAAGATTGTGACAGCGGTACACATTCACATGATTCCATTAATTGAAAGACATCCATCTTCGAAGCCATGGGTTTTTCCATGACCTGAATTTGTTTGTGATTTCGATTAGTGTAAATGTGATTATCATTTTTGACCTTCAAAAGATGTGATATGTTTTTGGGAATCTTTTCTTTTTCATAACAAAGATGATTGTAGATGTTATGGTCATACAAATCTTGTTTTCTTATGTTGATTTTTACTTCCATTCTTTCATTCATTTCGTTTTCTACCATTTTTGAAGATGAGAAGAATCCTTCCTCAGTAACTGTGGAATTATCCTCCTCAAGAAGTTTTTCTAAGTCTTTTTCAATCAAAGGTAATCCACCTGGTTTCACAAAGATGACATTTTTGAAATAAGATATCTTCGGATAGATGCAAGCCACATGACTAGTCTTTTTGAATTGTCCTTAAGATATTGATCATAAGAGACACAATCATCTGAGATTTGTAATTTTGATTTCAAAATTTCTTTGTTTTCAAAAGTTTTAGGTTCACAAACAACTTTTTCTTTTCCTTTGTCCTTCGAAGTGTTGGAAATCATATGTTCATGTGATTAGTTTCAAAAACTTGAAGTTGCAACGGAAGCATAAAATCATGAACACAAATTTCACTTCCAAGAGGATCATGCTACATGCATGTAGAGATAAGATGAAGAACAAGCATAGATTAAGTTCAAGATCATAACCTTTCTTTTGAGCTTGGTTTGGACGAAATATAATGGCTAGGAATCAAAGTAGACTCCCTCTATAGTTGATCCACCACAAGCTTGAACACACTAGAATGCTAGTTCTATAACTTGCAAAGTAAACCTCCTTTCAACTTGAAAACAAAAATGATTTTTTGCTAGTCTTCAAGGGAGTTTTTGGAGAGTGTTTTGGCTGATCTCTTTGCATGAAAGAATGGTTCCAATAGTCCCAAATGGCTGGCCAAAAACTTGTTTAAAAGCCAAGAGAAAAGTGGGTATAATAAACAAATGAAGCATGCAACTTTTACATGGTCAAATCTTGGGTAATGAGAGAATATCCCATGCCTTTCTCAAGTTTCCACATGCACTTTGCATGCTTAATATGGCCGGCCCATGTGGTCAAACATTTAAATATATATTTTCCATTCTTATTTTATAAACTTATATCATAAAGTTTATAAATAATAAACTTTCATACATGTGTTTAAATGGAATAACACTTAACCATTTAATCACTTACATAAACCAATTAATCATGCATTATAAATTGTATAAATATATATACATATATTTATCTATAATGTACATGTTTCATTTAATTTATCAATTAAATTAAATAAAAGGTTTACTTATAAATCAATTAAATTATTTAACAACTTAAACAATTTAATTGTTATAGATAATTAATTCATCACATATGAATTATTAATCAACCATTAATTTTATAGTTATTATTATTTATCTCAAACAATAATAACTTACAAAATTAAATTGCAAGTTTAGTATCATTTGATGTTAAATCAAATTTAACATTCCAAATGATCAATTGGTGTCAAACTTGTTGTTGGTGTGACCCTACAGGATCATGTATTATTGGTAATATCATTTTATGATCATCCTTGGGCATATAGAACTAACAATCTCCCACTTGCACAAGGTTGCATCATAGAATGATACCGACAGTGACGAACGTCTAGCAACATTTCACTGCCCCCAATAACACATGACATAATGCCATTCAACAACATCTAATTCTTTAAAAGCTAAAGGATCTAATTGATGTACCAGGTTATTTATCAATTATCCCTTTGTCACAGACATCATGTTGAACATGAGACATGGATCTTAATCATTCTCATTTTATGTTCAACTTTCAATCCGGCGCCTTAGATGTCTAACTCTCAACACATAAGAGGAACAAATCCCATCTTGACTACATATGCCCCTCATGTAGTTAGTACTATACTTGAGTATGGTCTGTATGGTTGTCTATATTTCAAGAACAACGGTGAACCATATCAAAGCATAGCACTCCCTACACTTGAGTCCCAAATATGTATCTCAGGTCTAAGGATACAGTGATAATACCTTTATTCAAGAATCACTTATGATAATGATCCATGAAGTGATCTTGAAACGGGTCAAGTCCAATACTTGTTCACTGACAAGTACATATGAATTTGGTTGCAACCTTTTGCTACTTTTACCCATAAAATAAAGACATACCCAGATTGAGATCTCGAATCGTCCCTATCTGTTTGGAAGCTTGCGTCAGTGTAACCCTTTACCTTTAAGCTTTCTTCCAAACCACCGTAAACTAAGAACATGTCTTTAGTTCTTCTCAAGTACTTAAGAATGTTCTTTACAGCAGTCCAGTGGGCTTCACCTGGGTTCTGTTGATACCTACTAGTCATGCTTAAGGCACATGAGACGTCAGGCCTAGTGCATAACATGGCATACATGATGGACCCAATTGCCGAAGCATATGGGACATGTTTCATCCTTTCAAGTTCAGTCCTAGTGCTTGGGCACTGAGACTTACTTAGGATGGTGCCATGTGGTATTGGTAAGAATCCTCTTTTGGAGTCTTGCATCTTGAACCTTTTCAAGATTTTATCAATATATGCACTTTGGCTTTGACCAATAAGTCTCTTAGATCTATCTCTATAGATCTTTATGCCTAATACATAAGCAGCTTCTCCTAAGTCCTTCATTGAGAAACAGTTCTCAAGGAACGTTTTGACACCTTTTAAGGTTGGGATGTCATTTCCAAATAGAAGTATGTCATCTACATACAATACTAGGAATATGACTATGCTCCCACTAGCTTTCTTGTAAACACAGGAGTCATCCTCATTTTTGATGAATCCAAAATTTGTAATCTTTTCATCAAATCGGATGTTCCATGTTCGAGACACTTGCTTTAATCCATAGATAGATCTTTTAAGCTTGCACACTTTGTTTGGATGCTTGGGATCGACAAAACCTTCAGGTTGGTCCATGTAGACATCTTCCAATAAGTGTCCATTAAGGAAAGCGGTTTTGACATCCATTTGCCATATCTCATAATCATAGTATGCGGCTATGGCAAAAAGTATCCTAATCGACTTGATCATTGCCACTGGTGAAAAGGTCTCATCATAGTCAATACCATGAGTTTGTGAGTATCCTTTAGCGACAAGACTTGCCTTAAAAGTGTGAACATTTCCATCCACATCGGTTTTCTTCTTGAAAACCCACTTGTTCCCAACGGTCTTACAATTGGTGGGAAGATTAACCAAGTCCCATACTTGGTTATCGTGCATGGATTGCATCTCTGTGTTCATGGCTTCTAGCCATTTGTCAGACTCAGCATCTGACATTACACTCTGGTAGTTGACGGGTTCATCAGAATGTATCGTATAACATTCCTCTTCCATCATTAGGTAACCATACCTTTCTGGTTCAAATCGAACCCTACCAGATCTGCGAACATCTTGTGTTACAATTTGTTCATGATCAACTGTTTGTTTAGGTTCAACAATTCCTTGTTGAATGCTAGATCCAATTTCTTGTGTATCAGGCTGTGGTTCCTGAAGTTCTTCAAGTTCCACAAACCTCCCACTAGCCTCTTCCGTCAGAAACTTGTTTTCTAGGAATTCAGCTTTTCGAGAATTAAATATCTTATTCTCTATGGGATTGTAGAAGTAGTATCCAAGACAATCTTTCGGATACCCTACAAAGATACACTTAGTTAAACGGGGTTCTAGTTTGTTTGAAGCTTCTTGTCTAACCTAAGCTTCACAACCCCATACCTTGAGATAGGATAAAGATGGAACCCTTCCATGCCATATCTCATAAGGCGTTTTATCTACCGTCTTAGTAGGTGCCATGTTTAGGAGACGAGCAGCTGTTTGTAAAGCGTAACCCCAAAATGATAAAGGTAGAGTACTTCTACTCATCATGGATCGAACCATATCCAATAGTGTTCGGTTCCGCCTCTCAGATACACCATTATGTTGTGGTGTTCCAGGTGGATTAAGTTGTGAAACAATTCCACAAGTCTTAAGATGATCCATAAAGTTTGTAGTTAAGTACTCACCTCCTCTATCAGAACGTAGAACTTTAATTGTTTTGTTGAGTTGATTTTCCACTTCACTTTGAAACGTTTTAAACATTTCAAATGCCTCATGTTTATGTTTAATTAAATAAACATAACCAAAACGACTAAAGTCATCAGTGAAGGTGATGAAATATCTTTCACCATATCTAGTCATTGGCTTGAAAGGACCACATACATCCGTATGTATGATTCCTAACAAGTCCTTTGCCCTCTCATTGGTTCCTGAGAAAGGAGCTTTAGTCATCTTGCCATGTAAACAAGATTCACATATATCAAATGAGTCCTTCTCATTTGCCTTCAAAAGTCCACTCTTTTGAAGTTGGGATATGCGTTTCTTGTTTATATGCCCAAGTCGACAATACCATAGATAAATTTGACTCAAATCACGTTTGGGTCTCTTGGTGAAAGTGTGGTATAAAGAGCCATGGTTAGACTTTTCATCAAGGTTTACTTCATAAATTCCATTTAAAGGCCTAGCCTCGAAATAGAATACATTGTTTTTTGAAACACAAATGTCATCATTTATAAAGCAAAGATTAAAACCACATTGTCTCAACTTAGCAACCGAAATAATATTCCTAGTCAAGCTAGGAACATAATAAACATTCGTTAATGTCCAATACAAGCCATTAGGTAGTAACAAATCAAAATTTCCTATTGAATCCCCCGCAACCCTTGCACTGTTTCCAACTCGGAGTACTACCTCGTTTGCCTTCAGTCGCCTACTCCTTTTGAACCCCTGCAACATATTACAAATGTGAGTTCCACAACCAGTATCAAATACCCATGTGTTAGGAGATAAATTATAAAGTTCTAGGTCTATCACATAGATACCTGAAGTGCCCTCACCGGCCTTCTTCTTCTTCGACTCCGCAAGATAGGTAGGGCAATTTCTCTTCCAATGCCCAACTTTGCCACATTCGAAGCACGCGTCTTCTTCGGCAACCTTTGCCTTCTTCTTGGGCGGACGGGATGATTGGACAACTTTCTTGCCCTTTCCTTTGAAAACTTTTGCCTTCCCCTTGCCCTTGGAGTTAGTGGGGTGTTCGGGTCTAGTCCTCTTTGTACCACCTTCCTTGATCATGAGAACTTGAGTGGTTTTCTTAGGTAGATTCTTTTCCGCGGTAATTAGCATCCCATGTAATTCCGGGATAGTCTTGTTCAAACCATTCATGTTATAGTTCATGACAAAGGGATCAAAAGACTTTGTCAAGGAGTTAAGAATCATATCCGTTGCTAGCTCTTCGGGCATCACAACTCCAAGACGTGCCAAATGATCAATGTGACTCTTCATTTTGAGCACATAAGAGCTTACCGTCTGTCCATCCTCCATCTTGCAAGCATGGAAAGCCCTAACAGTTTTGAACCTTTCTGTTCTTGCAAGTTGTTGGAACATTTCCTTCAATTGATTAATCATGTCATAAGCCGAATGATTCTCCAAATCCTTCTGAAGGTCAGGAATCATGGTTGCCAACATTAGACATGATGCATCAATGGAGTCATCCATCTTTTTAAGCCATGCATCGTGTGCAGGCTTAGGAACGGAAGGGGGCTCTTCAGGAAGTGGTTCATTGAGAACATATTCTTTATTTTCTTGTTTAAGAACTATTCTCACACTACGGTACCAATCCAAGAAGTTGGTATGGTTGAGTTTTTCTCCTTTAAGGAGAGACCGTAGTGAGGTTTTGTTTGGAGCCGGGTTTGTTGTGTTTGGTGCCATCTACAAAATTTTAACACGGTTCAATTTAGTAATTTATGATATGAAGTCCTTAATAATTAATACCCTTTCTTGTTTCATAAACTTTAATTGATTAAGGTCTAGAATCCAAGTTGCAATACAAACAAGCGGTTAGGTATCCTTTATCCCGCCTATTCGAATCAACAAGGTAGGTAACAGTTTACCAATTATATCCAAATATAATTTCTAGAGTTATGGGATCCCATTATAACATTTATAAGTTTGGCATGTTTGATCCCATCTATGCCTTGGATTTCTAATGCTTAGGTGACCTTTATCACAAAAGATTTCCAAAAACATCATCCCACTTAAACGGACGTGTAGTTTTGACAACTATTAATGGTTAGGTGTCCTTTATCCCATCAATATTGCAAAACTACCTCTTGTATCACAAGAAGACTCCAAGTGGTTAGGTAAACTTTATCCCACAAGGATATACAAGTGATATATGAGTGTCTTTAAGAGGGACGGCATTGATTTGTATTTCGAAAGGGATTTGTATGTTTTACAATTCTAATTTTGAAAACATATGGTATCATGTAGATTGCATGCATCCAATGAACATGGTACCATTTAAAATCTTATTTTGTTTAATTGGTTCTTTAATCATAAAATCTCCATTTTATTAATTCTTTGTTTGTGGTCAAGATTAGAACTAATATCTAATATTAAGTTTGAGTTTGATCACATACATGAGAACCAATTTTAATCCTAAATAATTACCATTATTATTTAGGGTTGGAGTTTGTAAGAATTCATAAAATCTCCATTTTATTTGTTGTTTCATTCATTTTTCAAAACTTGACTTTATAGGTTTTATAACAAAACTCATTTTTAATAAAACCAATTGTATTACATCTTATGTTTTATATGTCAATTTGAAAAATTACAAACTCCTTGATGATTATGTTTAATTATCTAGGTTGTCTAGCATGCAAAATCTTATTTTCATCCACAACATAAAATCATAAAACATTCAATCATCACATGCATGCATGGGTGCATAAACACAAGCCAACTAGTTTGATATTTCATGTGAGCCATACATGAAATATCAAGTCCAAACCTAGGGACAAAAAGGTGACAAAAACTCAACCAAATGATCTTCGATTTGGCTACAATTTTGCCAAGCTTCTTATATCATCAAATGACACTTGAACCACCAATTCTTGACACCATGGAATGAGTTGTGATTTTTCTTTGGCCTCCATAAAAACCACGACAGGAACAAGGCAGCAGGAGGTACTTTTGGTTTTTTTTGTTGCTTTCTTCATTTCATTCTTGGTCAAGTTGATGCTTATACTTGTCAAAATTTAATGTATATACTAGATATTGAAGTTACTAACAAGTATAGCATCAAAACACCAAGATATGAATATTTTAAAGCCCTTCTTAATAGATTCGAAATCTGGACAGCAGCTATGCAGAAAGTGTTGCTGTTGGGTGCAATCTTCTCTTGGTCTTTTACTTCATTCTCTTGTTACATTTTGTGAAAATATAAAATACAACTATTCTAATATTTACAAAATGAATATAAGAAGGAAATAACTAATTATTATTACAAACCATTTGAATAAAAGAATAGATTACAACCATATCGAATTTAAACACAAAACATGCATCATATGGTCCTTGGCTTGTTTATGCACCATTTTATCACATAAACTCATAAGAAAATCAACACTTTGTTTTTCTAAGGCAACAATTATGTAACCAAATGCATGCAAACATTAAATTAAGTTGGTTACATAAAATCATAAGATTTATACTTGCATGTTGCCAAAGAAGCCATGCATGAACATTGCATTCTTGAAGATGAACATTCATGGCTTCCAAAAACCAAGTTTATCCAAATAAACTTATTATCTAAACATGCAATATAGCCATGACTCTGATACCAATTGTTGGAAATCATATGTTCATGTGATTAGTTTCAAAAACTTGAAGTTGCAATGGAAGCATAAAATCATGAACACAAATTTCACTTCCAAGAGGATCATGCTACATGCATGTAGAGATAAGATGAAGAACAAGCATAGATTAAGTTCAAGATCATAACCTTTCTTTTGAGCTTGGTTTGGACGAAATATAATGGCTAGGAATCAAAGTAGACTCCCTCTATAGTTGATCCACCACAAGCTTGAACACACTAGAATGCTAGTTCTATAACTTGCAAAGTAAACCTCCTTTCAACTTGAAACCAAAAACGATTTTTTGCTAGTCTTCAAGGGAGTTTTTGGACAGTGTTTTGGCTGATCTCTTTGCATGAAAGAATGGTTCCAATAGTCCCAAATGGCCGGCCAAAAACTTGTAATAAACAAATGAAGCATGCAACTTTTACATGGTCAAATCTTGGGTAATGAGAGAATATCCCATGCCTTTGTCAAGTTTCCACATGCACTTTGCATGCTTAATATGGCCGGCCCATGTGGTCAAACATTTAAATATATATTTTCCATTCTTATTTTATAAACTTATATCATAAAGTTTATAAATAATAAACTTTCATACATGTGTTTAAATGGAATAACACTTAACCATTTAATCACTTACATAAACCAATTAATCATGCATTATAAATTGTATAAATATATATACATATTTTATCTATAATGTACATGTTTCATTTAATTTATCAATTAAATTAAATAAAAGGTTTACTTATAAATCAATTAAATTATTTAACAACTTAAACAATTTAATTGTTATAGATAATTAATTCATCACATATGAATTATTAATCAACCATTAATTTTGTAGTTATTATTATTTATCTCAAACAATAATAACTTACAAAATTAAATTGCAAGTTTAGTATCATTTGATGTTAAATCAAATTTAACATTCCAAATGATCAATTGGTGTCAAACTTGTTGTTGGTGTGACCCTACAGGATCATGTATTATTGGTAATATCATTTTATAATCATCCTTGGGCATATAGAACTAACACGAAGACAGTTGTGATATGTCTTCGGAGGGCGGTGCGGATGCGGAGGATGATTTTAATAAAGTTAATGAAGAACAATTAATTTCCTCCATATCCGAATCGCTTTGAGAATCATTCTCAGATACGGTTTCAACTGTAACTTTTTCTTTGTTTTCAATTTGAGGAAAATTCTTTTTCAAGATTGGGATTTCTTGTGGCAATAATTTCAATAGTTTATCAGCAGTGAGATGTTTTTCTACAGATATCAAACCATGTTTATACGAAGAGTTGGTCACTTCGGACCCAGATACTATAGATTCACACTCATAATATATACTATCAACTTCCCTAAGCTTAAACTTAATAAAACGTAATAGTTGTCTATGTTGAACATTGCACACATCAGCTGAATGATAGATACGTGTAATATGAGCATATAAACGTTTTGCAGTTTCACAAAATATATTGTGTTGTCTCAAAATTACATCATGATTGTTTAAAAGTTTTTCTCTATTCTCTTCTAGCAATGAGATTCTTAGGTTGGTCTTTTCTAGGGCCAGCTTCAAACTTTCTACTCTCCCCCTCAAGCTGAGAATTTCCTGCTCACTGAGTGTCTCCCTTCGCATCAATAAGCATTTTATACATCACAGAACAATCACGAGTTATTTCATTTATGATAGGAGTTGATTGAGAAATAGGAATTTTAAAAGATGAGAGAAGTTTGGATATCTGCTCAGGAATGGTCAGGCGAGCGTCATTTGTCATCAAACATATCTCCTCATCATCATCCGAAGTGTCGTCAGACCAGGTCTTCGGATTCACATCATCAATCGTCTCATTCACCTCCGAAGTCTTGAAACCAAGATCATCAGTTCTTCCATAGCCCAGCATCTCCTCATCAGCTGTCTCCTCAGAAGTACTTTTCAAAAAGCTCTTACCATCATCATATGCCATGAAAGCACTATGAGTTGGCTTTCTCACTTCTTCAGCTTCGGAGTCAGAAGACCAGACTGGATAAGATCCTTGATAATCCCCAGCAGCCATTAGGGCTAAGTCTTTGGTCTTTTTCCTCACTTCTTCCATTTTCATTGCATAGTAAGCTTCATCCTTCACTTGAGGTTTCTTCTCATTTTGTTTGCAAAGCATACAATCTTTAGAAAAGTGATTTTTACCTCAACAATAATTGCAGTCATAGCCTGAATCACCAGAAATTATCTTCTCTTCAGTTTTCTCTTTTGATGACTCCGAAGCCTGTGTTTCTGATGGCTTCGGAGTTGAGGACTTTGAGTTTTCCTCCTTCGGAGTGTACATTTCAGGTTTTGGTTTAGGACTGAAGTTAGGTTTGTTGAAATTCTTGACAAATGGTTTCCCTGAGTTGTTTTTGATGAATGGTTTCTTGAATCTTCGGCTATATGCAGCATAGAGAGCAACGGTTTCACCATTGTTGTGAACCATATAAGCAGCAACTTCTTCATCACTATCCTCGTCTTCTTCTTTTGAAACAAGTGCCAGTGCTCCAGATCCAACAGTTTCACTTCTTCGACCAACAATATCAGGTTCATGAGATTTGAGTAAATTGTATAGAGCAGCTAACTTGTACTTTTCAATGTTCTCATAGGGTTTTACTGTTTTGACGATTACAATCTCACACAGGACACGGTATGGTATCACTGATATTTATACTTGATCAGTGATACATATAGTACAACTTTATTATAGAGAATATCCTATCAGAGTATTAACCAATAGGATATTAGATTCATGCAACACGTAATGTACTATTACGCGTGCTTACAAAAGGTACTACTAGGAAGAAGTATTCGGATCCTGCAGGTTATACCCTTCGGAGTCTTCAGACTTCGGGGTCTTCTATTTTGTTACTTCGGGGCCTTTAACAGAGGGTCTTCAGATGTTTGAGCACTTCAGCACAAAAGGTTTCAATAACTTTCATTCTAAAGTTCGATGACTACTATATCAAGAAATCTCAGCATGCCTTTCTGATGTCATCAATCTTTCCAAAGTCTACTGTGGATGCACTGCCAATACTGACCTTTGATGATGATTTCCAACTCCTTTTGAATACACCAGTGAGAGTTGTGGACTCCAAAGTTAATGTACCAGAAAATCATGTGTCCGAACTTTTCAAGGTTACAGATGGTCCCGAAGAGTCACCTTCAAGTAGCATTCAAAGACCTTCTTCAGTTGAGGAGGGTTCTTCAAACAGATCTGAAAATCGCTCTGGTTTCAAGGGGGAGCTCAGCAACTCAATTCTCAATAACCCCTCACATGAAATTTCGCACATCATGTCCTTGTATCCAAATGTTTAGGGGGATCCAGAAGCCTCAATGCCAAATTCTTCATATAATGGAAGATTGAATTCCCAAACAGCTGCAGTCGAGGGGGAGCAAATTCTAAACTCATCTTCTACTTCCTCAAACACAAAATCTCTTAAAACAAATGCTAAAAACACAACAAATCAAGAAAGTGGACGAAAAATCATCCTCAATCACTTGTCATCGGTAATGTTCAAGATAAAGTCATGACACGTGCACAACTCTATTAAAAACAACAAGATTTAAACAAAACTTCGGATTTGTGTATGTTTAATGTTTTTATCTCAAAAGTTGAACCAAAGAATGTTAAAGATGCATTTGATCACCCAGACTGGACCGAAGCAATGCAGATGGAATTGGAAGAATTTGAAAGAAATAAAGTTTAGAGACTAATTCCAAAACCTGCAAATGCTTCGATTGTTGATCTTAAATGGGTTTACAGAAACAAACTTGACACCGAAGGCAATGTTTTCAGGAACAAAGCAAGGTTGGTTGTTAAAGGCTATTGTCAACATGAGGGAAATGACTACGAAGAAACCTTCGCTCCTGTTGCAAGACTCGAATCTGTCAGAACCTTTTTGGCTTATGCCGCACACAAAAATTTTGATGTCTATCAAATGGATGTCAAATGTGATTTTCTAAATGGGGATCTTGAGGAAACAGTCTTTGTTGAACAACCATCTGGTTTTGTTAATAAAGAAAATCCTAACCATTGTTATGTGTTAGATAAGACTGTCTATGGTTTAAAACAAGCTCCTAGAGCTTGGTATGAAACATTGACAAAATTCTTAAAACAATCAAATTTCAAACAAGGTTCAGTGGATCCAACACTTTTTGGAAAGAAAGTTGGATCACATTTGATGTTACTCCAAATTTATGTGGATGACATAATCCTCGGATCCACTGATCCGAACTTAACTAAAGAATTTGAGAATTTAATGAAAAGCAAATTTCAGATGAACATGATGGGGAAGATCAATTTCTTCCTTGGATTGCAAGTCAAACAATCAAAAGAGCGGATGTTCATTAATCAGCAAAAATACACCAAAAGCCTACTTGAACGATTTGGCATGACTAACTGTTCCAATGCGAAGGTTCCCATGCCCGCCAGGTACTCAGTTGAATCCTTCGTTGGATAAGCCGAAGGTAGATCTTCAAAACTACAGAAGTATGATCGGATGATTACTTTATCTCACAGCCAGTCGTCCATACATTATGTTCGTGGTGTGTAATTATTCACATTATCAATCCGATCCTCGCGAACCTCATTTGACTGTGGTTAAAATAATCTTCCGATATCTTCATCATACACCTGCGTATGGCCTTTGATATCCAGTAAACTCTAGCTTTTACATACAAGCATATTCAGATTTCGACTTGGGTGGATGATTTATCGATCACAAGAGCACATCTGGTGGTTGTCAATTCCTGGATGGAAAACTCATCAGCTGGCAATCGAAGAAACAAACATCTGTGTCAATATCCACAGCCGAAGCCGAATATGTAACAGCTGCAGCTTGCACATCGCAAATAATTTGGATTCAAAGTCAGTTGAGAGATTATGCCATCAATATGAGAAAAATCCCACTGTTCTGTGACTCCCAAAGTGCCATCCGAATATGCCATAATCCTGTTCAACATTCCAAGACGAAGCATATAGCTCTTCGCTATCACTTCATCAAGAGTCATGTTGAGGAAGGGAATATAGAAGTGCACTTTGTTCACACCACATAAAAACTGACAGATATCTTCACAAAAGCTTTGAATGAAGAATCCTTCACACGAATCGTTTGAGGTCTAGGAATGATTGATGGATCCACACTTACATGAACATCAGATTTGAATTTCCTTACCTTATCCTTTTTTGCTTTCAAAATAATGAATGATGCTTCTCTGAAGCATTCCGAACATTCAGAACCCTTCGTAGCAGCACCAATTCATAATAAAATGTCATGAATGATAAAATTCTGAGATACAACAAATGTCTTTATATCACTTGAAGATAAACTTTCATTCAAGGACATTGCTTCGTTGATAATATATGGATGTTAACAAACAAAGATCATTCGAAAATCAAAACTCTATTTTCAAAAATGTGAACGACAAAATTGACCTTCTTTCTTGAAAAATTCTGATTAAAGGACAAAACTTTGATTTTAGATTCTGATAATCATACCTAATTGCACTAATGGGCATTTGGGAATCGAATTGAAACATTGGTAAGAAAACAGACTTCAGATTAAGGGTAAGGCTGTTTTACAAAACTAAGTTTTGTGTGATTTCAATATCCTTAACAACATGTCTATTACTAAGCTTTCTGTTGTACTCAACTCGCTTCAATGTTACATTAATCAAGTAGTTCATCACTACTCTGGATAAACATATGTTCCGAAGTTTTCTTCATAAGTGAAACTTGCATTGACTAATAGAAAATTTTAAAACTTTGTTGTTACAAAAGTGTTGGATCAAGATTCAAACAATGCGGAATAAGAAAGATAAACAAGAACAGGAACAAAACAATATGAAGAACTGATGTCGAATGATTTATATGCAACTCAAGAACAATTCGATGTGAACTATTCTGTATGAGTGCCGTCAAAGATTACAAAAGTTAACCCTAATTAGGGTACGTGCATGCTATTTATACAAAAACTAAGTATGGAAGGACAGGCCCATTCCATAACCGATAGCTAAACTAAAGGCACTAAATCTGGCGATTAATCCGATCAACATCTTTGACTCAATCTTTATTTATGACTCAACAATCTCCCCCTTTGAGTCAAAATGCGAACATATTTCATTCTTCAGTCTCTGGCTTCAAAACCTTCTTAACCTTCTCGAATATCTTCGGAATTAAGAGCAAGATTCTTTTCCGAAAGGCGATGTACCAGGTCAGCATATCATTGAAGCATGTCTTGTCATTCTCGGTATTCAGTTTTGTCTTGTTGATGAGATCGAGAATTTTCTTCAATGCAGGAGTTCGGTAAAGATGTTTGTCTCGCAGATAGAAGATCTTTTTCACCGAATCCTTTCCTTCCTTGGACGGATACGCCACATTCCAGTCACCCTTTTTTATCTTTCCGAGACGGCTTCTCTTCAGATCAGAAGGAGGTTTTTCAGCTGAACATTTCGGAACGGTGTTCAGAACAGAAGCCACTTCAACATCAAGATTGGACACTTCCATAATATAGCCCATGAGTAGTTTCTTGACGTGCTCATGAAGAATCTCATGGTCTTCCCTCCTTGAAAGGATGTTAAACAGAGACACCCAGTCAAATGGGTTCATGAAGGGAAGATCAGCCATGGAGAATTCATCTTTCTCATCATCAGATCCTCTGCGAGCAAGAAAGATAGTGTTTCGGAACGGAGAAGTCACATGAGACATTCTTGGACTGAGCTTCACAATCTTCTTCAGGCTCCAAGACATGTACTGCGGTTTGGAGTGCTCCAAGTAGAAGTTGAGCAGCTTATCATTGACTACAGCCCGAGGTTTTGTGTTCGTTTTCAGTTCATCGAAGCAGCGGATAAGAAATACTCTTGCTGTAATCGAAAAGTCCATTTGAGAATCGACATGATTTCCGACATCGTAAGAGCAAATTGGCTGCAGCCAATTCTCTATGGGTTGTGTGATAGCTTCCGACTTTATGGTTTTGTAGTCCCAATCAGGAAATAGAATCCTACGAGCTTTCATTTCAATTTCCGCTTGTTGTTTGGCTGCATCTTCGACATCAAGCTGTTTGGTGATCCGAAGAATTTCGTCAAGTTCTTTTTCCCTTGCAGCCCTGGCCAGTTTGCCAGCCTCCGACATGTCCAGATCTTCATCTACATCATCTTCACCGATCTTCTTGGCCTTTCGTTTCGAAGGACCGGCAGATGTATCACCAACATTCATCTTCTCAAACCAATCAGCTTTTGGTTTTTGAATGTCATCAGCAGACTCTTGAGTCCCTGGTTTCTTCAGGTTAGTGATCGTAGTGAATTTTGGTTTCTGAACTGAGCTTTTTGTGGCCTTTTTCTTTCCTTCGCCTTTGTCGTTTTTAGAGATATCAGCAGTATCGTCTCTATTCTTCTTCTCCTTTTCTTCTTTATTTGGCTTTTCAGGTTCATCGTCTCCATCATTGTCATCGGATTCATCCTTATCGGATTTATCCTCTTTGTTCTCATCTCCCCCTTGTTTTGGAATGGCAACGTCTTCCGAAACACCTTGGATTTTGCTTAGCAACAAAAGGACCGGATGGAGTTTATTCGTGATGTGACCACGAAGGTAAGGAGTTAGGACTGAATCGTCTTCTTCTACCATCCGACGAATATATGTGTCAATCTTGGTGACACAGTTACGAACTGCCTGTGTTTGAGAAACAGCGGAGGATAAGAACGCTGTAGTGTTCTTTAGTTCGGCCTTCAGGAGTTGGATGTTCGTAGTTTTAGAGGCCACGAGATCCATCAACTCGTTTTCTGATGCCAGATCGTCTCACAGCTCATCAATCTTAGACTGTAAAGGAGACGCCAGATCGAAATTTTCTTTCTGGAGATCGGAGCGAAGTGTTGCAATCGCTTCCTTTTCAGCTTTGAGGGTCTCCGCAAACCCATGAATGACCTTTTACATTTTGTCATTGTAGGACTTAGTGGATTCATTGTAGGCCTTCATGAAATCCAGAATTTCGGATTCCAAGCTGGCAACCTTCTTGACATTCTCCTCCATGCTGCCATTGGCCTTCTCCATGTTGGAGGAGAATTCTTCCACAAGTTTGACATTTGCCGAAATTAATGTCTCTACTTGAGTTTTGTGAGTGTCCAACCGGAATTGCCAGTCGGAAGTGGAAGGGCCCTGCTGTGTTTCAAGAAGTTTGTCCAATTTCGTAGACAGTTCTTGAAATTGCTCCTGAGTCATGGGAGCAGAAGGTTCCGAATCATGAAAGTGTACATTGAATGGAGACTCAATGTAATCAGCCAGGTCATCCTGATCATCTTAAATCAGGACGTCTTCATCTTCCTGTTCGGAAGTTGGCTTTGGGAATTTCGGAGATTTGGGGGTTGTGGCTTCTGGTGTTGGGGATTTTCGTGGAGGGGATTTCTGTGAAGGAGAATTTGGTGGTGTCTGTTGTTGGGGTGGAGATTTAGGTGGTGTTTGATGAAGAGTTGGAGATTTAGGTGGTGTTTGATGAAGAGTTGGAGATTTAGGTGGTGGTGAGTTTGGTGGTGTTTGATGTTTTGGAGAGACAGGAGGTGTGGGTTTGGGAGTGTTGTCGGGAGTAAGTGTTGGAGGCCTTTGATTTGTTCCTTCATTGTCATCCAGATCGTCATCTAAAGGATTGGTTACAATATGGTCGTCAGAGTTTTTATCCTCCGATTGAGGTTGTATGACCATCCTCCGAAGCCTTCGAGATCGCTTTGATTGTTTTTCGGTGTCGGAAGCGGCACCCCTGCCCTTCCTCTTGGTTACTTTCCTTGGAATCTCTAGCTTGTCAAAAGCTAGTTGAATTTTGTCGTCCAGGTTCCGAACAGCGAAAGTTGTCTTTTTGCAGTAGTCGACAATGCATTTGACATTATTCGGAACACGATCGAGCATTGCCATCGGAATGGCACCAATAAAATCGAATTCCTCCGCCTGACTGGTGACGAAGGTCGCTGTTGGCAAGGTTTGAATAACGGACATCACAGAATCCTTCATGATATGAATATCATGCTTCTCGATTGTGTGTTGAACAACGAGGGACCAAAATCGAGCACATGAAATTTCTTGATGTCGGAGTCTGTAGTTCACACTTTCGACAAATTGACTCCAAAGTATTGATCCATATTCAAGATTGACAGCATTGTAAAGACCATAGAAAAAGGAGTAAAAGAGCTTACTCGCACTGTCAGTTCCAGTAGTACGTTCTGAGAAGCTCTTGAAGAGAATGGTGAAAAGGGCATTCCACTGTGGTGGTAAACCCTTCTTGGCAAATTTAGAGAACTGGGTAATGTCGCCTTTGTAACCCATTTGATAGAACAGACGAAGAAGGGTTACAGGTTGAAGTGTCTCTGGGTCAACTAGGTCTTTGGTTTCAGTAAACCCTAGAAGTTTAATGAATCTTGATTTTGAAATTTTCGTCTTGACTGAACCCACTTCAAAAGAAACAAACTCCCCTGCTTTGTTGTAGAAGGCTGTGGAGTAGGCAGCGGAGAGAAGCGAGATGGGTACCGTAGCAGATGCAGTTAAGGCATATGCGATTGGAGAATACTTCAGACACTCAATCATCGGGCGAATTGATTCGCTGTAGTGGAAAGAGTTGAGATCGATGATCAAGTTTTGATTGGTTTTGATCTTCAACATCAGGGTTGAAGAAGTGTTGTCGTTTGCAGAAGATGAACCAGCCATTTGAGAGTTCTTGAGAAAGAAATAGCTTTGAAGATGGAGAGTTCTGGCGTGAGAGATGAAGTGCGGAGAAGAGAGAGAATAACCCAAGAAACCCTTTAAATATCTTTTGGAGATTGTTTGAAAAGGGAAATCCCGCTTCAGTCGATTTCGTTTCCCAAAAATCTGGCATTATGATCATGAGTAGCCCTCAAGAGTCGCTTGTCAGGCGCTTGAAAAGCGAGAAAATAGCTGCCATTGAGATGACGTTGTAACTGACAAGTCTTGATGACCTCATTCAAATTTCAAAAACTCGATGAGTAGTTATTGCCATGTCATCAAATTGAATCCTTATCACAAAATAAACCAGAGTTAGAAAAATCAATAATGATTTTTGTGCAAGAGTGTGCCAAAGATAAAGAAGAAAATCAAAAATTTTTCTGGTAATATGTGATGTCGGAATGACATAAAACTGATTGATCCCGGGCAAAGATCTCTTCCTTCGGAATCAAGAGAGAATCAGAAGTGATTTTGTGGTTTCCCGTTGAATTACGATCAATTGATTGATAAGAATCATTGAAAGGTATCTTTTAAGATTTTAGCTTCATGTGGTGGGTTTAACTTTCTTTCGAATTCGGAAACGTGAGAAATGTCCGAAATCGGAAGAAATGACTTGTTTGACCAGTGTAGTCATAAGAACAAGTGAGGATAAGGAGTATTATATCTGACTTAGGAAATATTTTGAAATCTAAAAAAAATGAAAAACTGGATCTCTTTGGATAGAAATTACTTTGGTGGAGTAGATTTCATAAAGATCACGCAAAAAAAAATAAAAGTTGAGATTTCCTTTGAAGTTTTCGTCAATTCCTTAGCGTAATCGGATTTTTGGGTTTCATTCGGAATTGTGGTAGAGACAACTCCGAAATCATGAACACAGATTTTGTGTAACCATCAGTTTTCAGTGGTAACGCTGAAAACCTTCATAAGGGTTACAGTTATATGGAAATGTGTTTGAATGTGGAGAAGTAATAGAAGGGTTAAGAAAGGTCGATTGAGTCTCAAAGCTCCTCATGGTGAAAATGAGTTGCGATCTTTGACTAGACTTTCCGAAATCATATATTGAAATTGGTTTTTATTTCAATAATCATAGATCTTCGATATAGGTACTTAGAAAATGTGGTAAGAGAAAATCCGTTAATTCAACAAATAGTTACTATACTGTTGTTTGCTGAGGAATGCTGACGAATAAGGCTATTATGAGAACTCATTAATTGCTCAGGCGAAAAGAGTGGAAAACGTCCAATTAAATGCTAATCAGCCGTCTTTGCTTTGATGACGCGTAATAATTACTGCAGACTCCATCATTACTTTAAAAAGTAATTAAATATCCACGATTGGGAGCTGAACCGGTGTCATTTCCGCCTATAAAAGGAAGCATTGTTAGTAGCACAACCTACACTTCAAGAACAAATTACCCTCATAAGAGATATCGCATGGCTCGTCGTCCCTACAACCGCTTTGACAAAGTTGAGGTGAAGATGCAGGAAGGCGAGTACGCTGGTGGCATCTATGGAGGTGTCGTTATGGGAGTCTGGAATCACCGATACGAGGTGAGGATGACAACTCTCAACGAAGGTGAGGGCAGTGGACCACTGACAGTTCAGACCTTCTACCCCTACCTGCAGCCTGTCCTACCAAAGATCTTGGTGGAGTATAAACAGTTCGACCTCGTGGAGGTCTGGCACAGGAGAGGGTGGTGGCCAGCGGTGATCACCCGTACAACCCCTCATGATCAGTTCCTTGTGGGACTGGCAGATGGGACGCGCTTTTTCGTCGACGAGAGTGAGCTGCGCATCTACCAGGCCTTCCATCTGGGTGATCCTCCGATGCGGCACTACTACAAATTGTAGGAAGAAGTAGTTTTTCTTTAGCCTTTTGATGTATCGAACTACCTTCTTTCAGTTTAAATAAAATGTGCCTTTCTTTTGTTTATGGATTTCTCTTTGGATTTTGTATCTGCATTCTCAAGTACAGTTGACAACATGAAGAACAGGGAAAAATAAGAATTAAAAACTCAAGGTAAAATAAAACAAAACAAAATAAAACACACAACACACGAAAACAAGGAATTTTTTTTTTAAAAAAATAGAAAATATTTTTGATATTTTTGATATATATAAAGGAAGTATTTTTGATGTTTTGTTGAGAAGAAAAAAAATAAATAAAGGAAAAAATATACAGAAAGGATACATTCGCTCCTAGTCATTCTTGTCTAATGTCCGATTCCGAGGCATTCTGAATTTCGGAATCAATCGGAAAATCAGTTGGATTTCGGAACAGATTCAGCTTCCATCATTCCAAGGCCTTGAAGAATTCTGTTAAATGCTAGCTTTGGAAGTGCCTTGGTGAAGATGTCTGCCAGTTGATCATTTGAGCGAACAAAATGAATCTCGATGTTGCCATCCTCAACATGATCTTTGATAAAGTGATATCTGAGTGCAATGTGTTTAGTCTTTAAGTGTTGCACTGGATTGTGGCAGATCCGAATTGCACTTTCTGAATCACAGTAAAGTGGAATATGTTTCATACTGACTCCATAGTCTCTCAGTTGGTTTTGAATCCATATAATCTGAGAGGTGCATGAAGCAGCAGCAATGTACTCAGCTTCAGCTGTTGAGAGTGACACGCAAGTTTGTTTCCTTGATTGCCAGCTCACGAGTTTTCCATCAAGGAGTTGACATCCTCCTGAAGTGCTTTTGCGATCCAATCCACAACCACCAAGATCTGCATCGGAAAATGCTTGAACAAAGAAACCAGATCCTGATGGATACCATAGCCCAAGTGAGGTTGTTCTTTTGAGATATCGGAATATGTTCTTCATAGCATTGTGATGTGGCTCTCTGGGATTAGCCTGAAATCTAGCACAAAAACATACAGCAAACATGATGTCAGGTCTACTTGAAGTAAGGTAGAGAAGTGAACCTATCATTTGACGGTAGAGAGTGATATCTGCTGTAGGTTTGTCTAATGAAGGAGTGAGTTTGGTTCCGAATGCCATCGGAACTTTGACTTTAGAATCCCCCTTCATTCTGAATTTCTCTAAGAGAGATTTCGTATAAGCTTCTTGATTGATGAAAATGCCTTCCGAGCTTTGTCTGATATTAAGGCCTAGGAAGAAGTTGATTTTACCCATCGAGCTCATTTCAAATTTTGTCTCCATCAGTTTTTGGAATTCAGCCGTTAGGCTTGGATGTGTAGATCCGAAAATGATATCATCGACATAGATTTGAACAATCATCAGATGACTTCCTTCCTTTTTACGAAAGAAGGTTGGGTCGATAGAACCTTGCTTGAACTTGGACTGCTTGAGAAACAGAGTCAAAGTTTCATACCATGCTCTTGGAGCTTGCTTCAGACCGTAAACAACTTTATCTAACACATAACAATGATCGGGATGTTTGCTGCTCACAAAGCCTGGTGGCTGTTTGACATAGACTGTTTCTTCTAATTCTCCATTCAGAAATGCACACTTAACATCCATCTGATAGACGTCGAACTCCTTGTGTGCTGCATAAGCAAGAAAAATCCGAACGGACTCCAGTCTGGCCACTGGTGCAAACGTTTCTTCATAATCAATTCCTTCTTCTTGACAGTAGCCTTTAACTACCAGTCTTGCTTTGTTCCGAACGACATTCCCTTCTTTGTCTAATTTGTTTCGGAATACCCACTTCATTCCGAGAACTGATGCCTTCTCCGGAGTCGGAACTAATCTCCAGACCTTGTTGCGTTCAAATTCATTTAGCTCATCTTGCATTGCTTGGACCCAGTCAGCATGATTGAGTGCAACTTTAACTGTTTTAGGTTCGATCTTGGAGATGAACGAGTGTAACATGCAAAATTCCACTTTTGAAAATAATGCAGATTGCTTTTCTTTAGCTTGAGCTCGAGTGAGAACGCCAGCAGATGTCTCTCCGATGATTTGAGATTGTGGATGATCTCTCGTCCATTTTATCATTGGAGGATAGTTTGGATCATATTCAGGATTAATCTCTGGAATAATTTCTTCTGCTTCCGATTGTACCTCTGACTGTGTGTCAAGGTCATTATTTTCAATTTCATTCTCCCCCTGGAAGTTTGCATCATTTCTTGTATCAGCAAGATCGGAGTTACCTTGTCCAACCGAAGGAGTGCTTGTCTCTGATTCAGAAGAAATACCCTCCCCCTGAATAGGTGCTGAACTCTCCCCCTAGATGGGAGCTGGGTACTCCCCCTGGATAGGAGCTGAATCCTCCCCTTGGATGGTTGCATCGGAAATAGGAGTTGGAACATTAGGAGTGGGAGTAGTGTTCGGAATCGGAACATCTGTGGAGTTGTCGTGTGAAGTTTCGTTTTTGCTGACAGTACTGTCTATAATCTTCAACAGCTCATCTCCTTGGTTGTCTCTTGCTTTTGCTTCTGCTGATTTTGCGTTTTCTGGTTCATCGAACAATTTCATGAATTCCTCATATAGATCCATAAGAGGAATTGTTGTTTTATTTGTTTCGGGAAAGATTTCTTGAGTCTTCGTAGTAGAGTGCTTTGCTCTTGAATTGTATCTATCATCAAAGGTGATGTAGTATGTTTCTTCAATCTTCCGAGATCGTTTGTTCAGAACACGATAGGCCTTTGAGGTAAGAGAGTATCCCAGAAAAATACCTTCATCAGCTTTTCCATCCCATTTAACTCGTTTTTCTTTTGAGTTAAAAATAAAACACTTAGATCAGAAAACATGAAAGAATTTCACGTTTGATTTTCTTTTGTTGATGATTTCATAGGGAGTGAGATTAAATCGTTTGTTGATGTTTGAACGGTTCCGAGTGCAACATGCAGTTGCGATGGCATTGGCCCAGAAGTATAAAGGAAGTTTCGCAAAAGAGAGCATGGTGCAAGTAGCTTCACAGAGAGAACGATTGCGTCTTTCCACCACTCCATTTTGTAGAGGAGTGTAGGGGGCAGAGAAGTTATGCGAGATTCCTTTATTGATAAGAAAATCATCTAGAACTTTATTTTTGAATTCTGTGCCGTTATCACTTCTTATCATCCGAACTTGCTTTCGGAGAAGAGTTTCTATCTGCTTGATGAAGTTAATCATGTTGATCGCTGCTTCAGATTTTTGCTTGAGAAAGAACACCCATGTGAAGCGAGAGAAGTCATCTACCACAACCAGAATGTATTTGTTGTGAGCAACGCTTTCGATAGCAGATGGGCCACAAAGATCAATGTGCAGAAGTTCCAATGGTTCAATGATCTTTGTGTTGATGATTGTAGAATGACTCTTTCGGCTTTGTTTTCCCAGCTCACACTCATCACACAATCAGTCTTTGTCGTACTTAAGGAGCGGTAATCCTCGCACAAGATCACCAAGTACCAGTTTATTAATATCACGAAAGTTCATGTGATATAAACGCCTATGCCATAGCCAACTATCATCGTTCGCAACTTTTGTGAGTAAGTAAATGGCGGGTTTTCCTTGAATGGGTCTCATGTCCAAAGGAAACATCTCACCTTTTCTTTTTGACTTCAGAACGAGCTTTTTAGATTCCTTTTCAACCAGTTCGGAACCATCTTCATCAAATGAAACTCTAAGACCAGTTCCAACAACAAGTTGCAAAACGCTGATTAGGTTGTGCTGAAGTCCTTCAACATATGCCACTTTTCGGATCGAAATTTCACCATTTGTGATCATGCCATAGCCTTTGATTTTCCCTGTTGCATTGTTTCCATAGCTGACTTTTCCTCCATTCGTTAGCGATCGATATTCTCATAATTCTTCCTTCCTCCCTGTCATGTGACGCGAACACCCGCTATCAATATACCATTCTGGATCATACTGTTCGTCACGTAGTACCTGCACGAATTAGAGAGATTTAGGAACCTAAACCAATGTGGGCCCATGTGAGAATTTACGAAAAATAGGAAATATGCATGACTTTTCAACCCAAAATGATTTTCTCACAGATGGTTGATTTTTCTTATTTTCAATTCGGAACACTTTCATTTTTGTGGATTGCCATCTTTCGTTAGCAAAACGAGATTTCGTTGGAATGAACGTGTTGGTTACTTGATAAAAATGAGTTTTCTGACTGCGAGAGTTATGAGTAAGATTTGGAAGTTTGACTGACTGAGATGAGGAGTTTGGTTTAGAAATAGCTGTTGAGTGAATCTTGTTGGTTTTGAGATTCTGTTTGGTTTCAGGTTCAGGTTAAAGCTTGGATTTCCCTTTTGAATCACTTGAGCTGAGGATATGAGTTGGATTCTTTGTGTTTGTTGAAGCTGAGGATTTATGAATAGGAATTGGATTTTGCTCAGATTTTGGAGTTTTCACAAATTTTGGAATCGGAATTGAATTGGCTTTCTGGGTTGGGTTTAAGTCGTTTTTGTTTCTCCAGAATTGTTTTCTTTCTTTCAAATTCTTTTTGTACCTCGCATTCATCTGTTTCCTTTTGGAAATGAGCTCTACAGGAGACTTATGAGCACGAGATGTTGAGCAGTGATTAGAATAAGATTTGAAATTACTTGACTTAGAGTTTGAAAGAACTTTTATGCGCCATGATTTATTTTGTGAACCAAAGTTTTTGCTACTAAACGATCCAGAGATGTATTTACCACGAGACTTCCAAGAGGTCATTTCGGAAAGACCTTTGGTTTCATCCGAATTGTCAATTGGTTCCGACCAAAAGTAAGTATCACAGACATCGGAATTATCGTTATCAACCAGGACTTTAAGTTCGGTTACATCTTTAGAATTCAGACCTTGTTTAACAAAAACTTGGTTTGGGATGGTCTGAATCTTTGGAAAAAGAGTGGCTTGTTTGTTTAAGGATTGTGATCCTTTATTTTCAACAATCCTCGCAAAAGCGACTGAATTTACAGAAATGAGATTTTTCTTAGTATCAGTAGAATTGTTTATGAATTCCGAACAGTCAATTTCATCCTCAACTGATATCTCACTCATTTCAGTTTAATCAAAATCAGAAATATTCTCATTAATGAGAGTATTATCAGAATTTAATTTAGAGCATAATGAGTGAAAGTTTTTCAAGGTTGCTGTTTTAATTTCCTCACGATCATTTTCAGAAAAATATTCTTTAACCATGTTTTTATGTTCTTTGGACTGAATGTAACTTTCAATTTTGTCAAGTCCAATACGATATGCTTCCGAAACATCATCAGATGAAACAATGGTTTCACACTTGTAGCATTCAGCATCAATTTCGTCCTCTTTCAATTCAAGAAAGGGCAAAATCATTTTGTGTAAACTCCTGCCTATATCATAGTCAAGATGCAATTGAGTAATACTATTGTAAAGATGTTTTGCGATTAAACAAAAAATATTCCTCTGTTTGACAAGAATTAAATTATCCCTTTTGACATAAATGATATCGTCTCGTGCTCTAACTAATTCACTATCCAACGCCTCGATTCTCATTCGCCTCTCCTCATTCTTATTCGATACCCTGCTCAATTGATCATTTAAGTTAGAATTACTTAGACGTGTTCTTTTTAAGCTATCACTCAAACTGGAGACAGTAAATCTAAGATCATCTAGTTCGTTATCATAATTGGAAGAGAAAATATTTAAAGACTTAAGGATAGAGCGTACCTTGTTGACCACAGTCTCGCATTCCTCTACCTGTTCCGAAACAGGTTTCGCAGCAAAGCAACTTGCTGAAGTTTGGCACCCATCAGTAGAGTAACCTCTGCTTTCGGAATGGTCAGTCTTTACCATCAGACATCGGCCGTGAGTCAGATTTCTTACCTCCTCATCTTCCAAATCCGTTGACCAGACCTCAACGGCACCGAACTTGCTATCCTCCTTGACCACAAAAGCTGCTTTGGTAGTTGAAGCATCGTTCTTTTTCAGTTCCGCAATCTTCTTTGTGTAATATGCTTCATCTTTTATCTGCTCCTTCTTCTCAGTTTGCTTTCGGAGCAAGCAGTCTTTCACGAAGTGGTTCTTGCCTTTGCAGTAATGGCAATCATAACCCGAGTCACCAACAAGCTTCTTTTCTTCATCACCTTTCTTTTTCTGGTTTTCTTCCGATGTTTTTTCAGAATTAAAACCTCCCTGTCGGCTTCGGTTTTTATATTTAGAGAAGTTTTTCTTGAAGAACATCTTGGGATTTGAGACCATCAAAGCTTTATCTTTTCTGGTCAGATCATCGTCGGAGAAATCTGAATCAGAATCGATTTCAGCAGATTTCTTCCCAGCGGCAACTAAAGCAAGCGAACCAAGACCAACAGTCGCTTTAGCTTCCGAAGTAACTTCTTTTTCATGGGACTTAAGGATTCCCACAACTTTAGCCAGAGTGTAAGTTTTAAACTGTTCATGCACTTTTATTGTTGAAACAATGGCCTTCCATTCGGAACGAATACCATCTAGAAAAGTGACCTTCTACTCAATTACAGTCCGAGCAATTTTCTACTTTAACAATCGACTAAGAAGATGGTTGTAGCGATTGAATGTCTGGGTTAGAGTTTCTTCCGGACCTTGTACAAAAGATCCGAAATCGGAAAGAAGAGTGGTCTGAATTGAGTGCTCGAGGTCAGCATCTCCAGAGTACAACTCTTTAAGTCTATCCCAGATCTCTTTATCCGTCTCGCATGAACTAACCAGGCGAAGAGTGTCTGCTTGGAGAGCGAATCTGATAATTCTGAATGCTTTAATGTTGCACATCAGTTTATCCTTCTCGTCTTGAGGAATGTTTGTGTGAGTAACAAGCAGATTGTTGTATTCTTTTAGGGTTTTGATAACCCTCCTTGTGGCCGTATGGGCATGAGTTTCTTCAGTAATAGCTTGCCAAATCGTTGCTCCATGTTCTTCAATTCCAAGAACATAATCTTCAAAGTGCAACGCCCAAACCTCATATTCTTGAGTAAATAAAATTGGAGTCCTGGTGGTGGATCCAATGCTGCTTGAAATATTGAATGACTGAGTATGTGAGTCGTCAAAAGCCATTGAAACTTGTTTATGGTTTGAATCAGAAGTGTAAGAAGAGATCAAAAGAAGAATCTAACGTAAAGATGAAAGTCTGATATCCGAAATCGATCAAAACGATGAAGACAATCAAAGACAGATCTGTGAATAACACTAACTCCTGCTCTGATACCAATTGTTGTTACAAAAGTGTTGGATCAAGATTCAAACAATGCGTAATAAGAAAGATAAACAAGAACAGGAACAAAACAATATGAAGAACTGATGTCGAATGATTTATATGCAACTCAATAACAATTCGATGTGAACTATTCTGTATGAGTGACGTAAAAGATTACAAAAGTTAACCCTAATTAGGGTACGTGCATGCTATTTATACAAAAACTAAGTATGGAAGGACAGGCCCATTCGATAACCGATAGCTAAACTAAAGGCACTAAATCTGGCGATTAATCCGATCAGCATCTTTGACTCAATCTTTATTTATGACTCAACAAACTTCCTTTACTTTTATTTTCTAAATTGAGCTATACGAAGTTTTCAAAATGGATTGTACAAAATTTCAAAAACATCATCAAAAGATAAAATGTGGTGAAATTCTCAAAAGATTTATCTTCTGAAAAGCAATTCCAAAAATAGCAAAACAAAAGGTAAAATATTCAAAAGAAACAAAGAATCGAAAGAAACAAAAAGCAACAAAAGATAATTCGAAGGAGAGTGCGAAGAAAAAGGAAATTTCAAAATCAGCACTCAAAGGCATACTTCTCTTTCTTAAATGAAAATATAAGGAGCTCCTATAACATAGTCGAGTACCTTCTAGAGAATATGAACGTCTCAAGTAGTCAGTCTTAATGACAATGTTGAGGTGGTGTATGGATCCCAAAGGCTTGTCATCAGGGAAACGTATCCAAACACATTGACTGATGAAACGGGATAGATTTTTAGAAATATTTTTAAGATCAATCCAAACCTTCAACGACCCTTCTGATGCTCAATTCAAAAGTAAAATTATTTTCAGTTTTAATGTAGTGATTGCTAACATCCATTGCATGAAAATTTTGAATTATTCAAGAAAACATCAAACAACTATGGAAAATGCGAAATTGAGTTGAACTTAGGGTGGTTAGACTTAGCCATTATTTGACTGATGTTAAATCACACAGGCTTCGGAATAAAAAACGGACTTCCAACATCATCCGAATGCCTCTAAATATAAACATGTTAAATCTTGGTTTCATAAATTTCAGGAAAAATGAGGTCAAAGTCAATATGCATTCATGTTAAAAATGCGTTATCAAATGAATTTAATGATCTTAGGAGTATTAATGATTTCCTTCACATAAACTAAGTTATCCGAAGGAAATTCACAATCTTCTGAATGCTTGTATCATTCATTAATTTTTCAGCATGCGAAGGTCCAAATATCATACACAACTATCTTTAGTGATTCGAAGACAGTTAATGCTCAATGATTTGAACATTTATGATACCTCAAAAGGACAAACATTCTTTCAAAATAAATAACCATTCAGAAGAATTACCTGTGACTCAGCAAATCTTGCAAAATCATAACAAAAAGATATTCTATGTATGGCAGTTGAAATTTAAATTCATGATGACTGACACAGTGCCGTTTCCACTTTTATAGGGTTAGTGGAACGTTACGGTGCTGACGTGGCTATACCTGAGTGGACCCTTTCAACATGCGCATTAAATTACCTTGGGACCACAAACCCTATATATACCTCTACACCCGTCTATTCAAATCATTACGCGAACAATACCTTCAAAATTCCCTTGCAAAAATTCTCTCATACTTCCACTGTTTATCGTCTTCACCGATTAATCAATTGCAATGGCCACCCCTGCTACTGAAGCATCATCTCAAAGCCATGAGGGTATCTCAATCCCTGTTCTGAAGAACCAATCTACAAATTTCTTTCTTCGACCAGATACCAAACTTTACCTAAAACCTATCGATGCCCTTATTGAATGTCTCAAACATTCAATTCTAGGACACACTCTTAATTTTACCCCATTTGTATCGGCTAGATTAGTTCACAGGGTTCATTATACCTCACTTGCTGTCATTAAGGCTGAGAATGTCATTAAATCAATATCTTATGAGGTGTTGAATGCGGATAACACCACCAAGCGCATTTAGTTCTTGAAATCTCGTTTTGCCAAAGCTCTTCAACTTCCGATCATCGAAAAGCCCGTTGTGCCATCCCCTGAACAAATAGTCGAAATGTTCAATGCTATGGGATATGATCCTAAACTCTCAAAAATCAGTAGTTTTAAGAAGAAGCATCTTCCAGACTTATGGAAATTCTTCTTTGGCATTTTCTTGAGGTTTTTTTTTGGAAGAACATCAGGATTGGACTCAGCAAGCCATACATTCATGGGTCTTCTGTATGGAATCTACTACGACGTCCAGGTAGATTTCGCTTCCATTCTCTATACAAACTTTTGTTCCCATATCAATCATCCCATGAAGGGGGTTGAGATTTCAAATGCTAGATTCTAGGCAATCATTGTACATGAACACTATCAAAGAGCTGGGTATGTCTACGCCCCTTCTCATGTTGCCATGAAATATTCCTACATCACAATTCCATCTGTGGACGAAAATGCTTCGGGGTTCAGTGCTCATATTCCCCATGATATGCTTTCAAAAGTACCCTACAGAATGATGTGGTCCATGCCTATCAATCCACCCTGATCATGCCTTATCCAATTTGTCCAACTGCTGAAGAAGTTCAGACCAGAGTTCCCACTAAGTCAAAATGAAAGAAGAAAGTTACTGGAGGACCGAATGTTTCGAAGGTTGTGAAAAAGCAAAAGGCTTCAGAACAGACACCTGTTAAAATAACTCAACCAAAACGAACCAAGAAACAGGTTGTTGAGGAATCTTCGATCTCAGACAGAACCCTGTCCAAAGACATTCAAGGCGAAGAAGAAGAAGAACACCAATAATCTCCCATTAACAAACAAGAATACCTTCCCCTCCACCACCAACTGCTCCTCCAACCTCTACAATTACTACGGAACCCTTAACTATTTCCACTCAATAAACCACAACCATTCAAACCACACCTTCAGATGTTCCTCCACAATCCTTAAACAATGAAACAGCCACTTCAGAACCAATCGTAACAACATCTGACCCTTTGTTAAACATACCTTCTTCTGGTCTTGATACTTCACTGCCAGATTTTCCATACCAAGAAGGTTTTGGACTCGAAGCCACCTTTACTTCACAACCTCCATCAGCTGATGAAATATTTGCAGCTTATCACATGGCTCCTATCACTGGGGAAGAGACAGATGATGATGAAGCTGGCCACAAGCATGAACATAGAAACCTGTGAAGTATTTAATGAAGTCACCTCCACGACCATTTCCGAAGAACTCAGCAAAGTCTCAAAGGACATGATTTCAAAGCTTGAAGTTATCCTGAACCGCCTACCTGTGCCCCATTCAACATCAGAAGGAGCCCCAGGAGGGGGAAAGGCAATCTTGATAGATGAAGAGGATGATGAAAAAGATGATAATGATGAAGATGATGTTGTAATTATAGATGCCAATTGTAAGACCCGTTCCACCGAGTCGCGGCCCAGACAGATCCGCGGCTCGGGAGGGATCTGGATTTGCGAATGATTTTGTACGCACGGAGCGGCCTTAAAGGATCCGCGACGCGGTGCGCCGCTAATGTGAAAACCCTAATTCGGATTTAAATGCCTATATAAAGGGTCCCAGCCCTAGGGTTCGTGTTTTTGGGAAATTTCTAGAGTGGAGTCGACTGGTTTCAGTAGAGGCTCTTAGGCTCCAAGGCTTTGAAGGTTTGAAGGAAGAGATACAACATGGGGAAAGGCTTGTAGTCGATCGGGTGCATTCCCCTATTCTCCAGAAGCGAGGTAAGAGGATCTACCTTCTGATATTTCATTTTATCTCGTATTAAGGTGTTATCCCTTGGTTAGTATTCTTAGATTACTTGTAACACCTAGGGTTTGGACCAAGGACATGCATGGACTTGCATGTCCATGAGGAAGTGATCTTAAGGTAGTTTCTGATCCCAGGAAGGGTATGGAGTGAAACCCTAGCCGATGACTGAACTGAATTAGGGCTTAGAAGACTTTGGATTAATACGAGTCCGCGGCGCGGACAGGCTATGTCAGTGATGCGGGTTCGGCTAAGCCCCGTAACTATGCGGAGATAGCCGCGACGCCTAGGGTAAGAAGCCACGCCGCGGCGAGCAGCTGTTTGACCCAAAAGCTTATTTTCGACAATGTTGGTTACCAAACATTGGGTCTGACTTTAGGCAAGTCTATAGGAGTTTGGTCAGTGCTTGACATGTTGTGTATGTGGAATATAGGTGTGTGGACGAGCTAAGTGGCGATATTAGAGTATATCTATGTAACTAAGCGGAGATAGCCGCGACGCGTAGGGTAAGAAGCCACGCCGCGGCGAGCATCTGTTTGACCCAAAAGCTTATTTTCGATAATGTTGGTTACCAAACGATGGGTCTGACTTTAGGCAAGTCTATAGGAGTTTGGTCAGTGCTTGACATGTTGTGTATGTGGGATATAGGTGTGTGGACGAGCTAAGTGGGGATATTAGAGTATATCTGTGTACTTTCGAATCAGGTGAGTATCCTCACCATACTATATGATGTTGCATGTTAGGCATCTTGTATGTTATTTACAGTTATATGATTTGCTCTATATATGTGGTTAATTGTTGTTGGGCTCAGTACTGATGCGTGTCCCCTCATAGCTGTTGTATGGCGAGTTGGACTATTGCATTGTCCCGTAGCTGTTGTATGATGGGCTAGGCCATAACCGGGAACCCATAGCTGTTGTATGATGGTTAGTGCCTTCCCGTGTCCATAGCTATTGTATGGCGGGTAGGGTCAGGTCATTCTCGAGGACGGGTTGTTTAATATGTGGGCATGTATGGTAATTTGTGGACTCACTAAGCTCTAAGCTTACCCGTTGATTTTATAACATTTCAGGTATTTCAAATGACAAAAGGGAAGGGCAAGGCTTGACGGCAGCGCATCGCATACAAGAGATTTATTTTTAATGAACTATGTTATGATTTTCAAATGTTTCCGCTGTTGGTTTAATAAATATGTCGAACAGTTTTGCTTTTTGGAATAAATATTTTGGAACCTTGGTAATAAATGAAATTTTATAATTTTTGGAATTGGGGTGTTACAAATTGGTATCAGAGCCTTGGTTTAAGGGATTTGGATGAATTATATTGGGAATCCAAACTCAAACTTAGGACTGAGCGATTTTGTTAAGAAAATGTTTTTGGAAGGTTAAATTAAATTAAGGGAAGATGCGATGCGAACCGTCAACCAAGCTCAAGTAAGTTTATGTGATTCCTAATTACCCATGCCAAGTTTGTGTTATGTGATAAAATGTATTGTGCTAGGATGTAAAAATTGCCTGGATAATATACTCTGTAGACTGTTTTGTGCCATATGTGATGCTTTGGAATGTTATGCTACTGTCGTTGGGTTGCTTAGTGAATGTTGGTAGGTTATATACAATTAGGGTAAGATAGCCTGAGAATTTTTGGTATGGCCTTACTGGCTGTTCCTTGTTTGGTTGTGACTTTAGGGTAGGATCAGTTATTCAAACGTCTATCTTATTCCCGATTGTGTACGGCTGTGTGTCCGTGAGGCGACTTGACGACGTTAGCAGTAGTTCTTTTAGGCACGTGTGGGAGGGAGAATTAAGTCAATGATTAGGCACCACGGTGCATGATCACAGGATTCATAGGAAGTGGTATTAGCGTATGTGCGACAAGTTAGGAGGATGGTTGATAAACTTGGAACAAGGGCGAATAGGTGTGGAAGGTAGTACCAGGCCAGTACTACCGAAAGCACAGGATTCACGCTTGAGTCAAGAGTAGTCAACCAATGTCCTAGAAAGTCAAGCAGTTGGGTAGATAGGAGTGACCCGTGTATTGATATTAAATTATTGCGCATTTCAGAATGGCAATCACCCGAAGTAACGGAGGGGCAGATGCGGGTGCCTCGAACGGGGAAGGGTCAACTAATGAAAATCTCTGCAACTTGATAGCGGAGGAGTTTTCGCGAGAAGTATTGGCTGCGATACCTCAGTTCTTTGGTACGATTAAGGCTGAGCTATGGGCAATGCTCGAGGAGCAACTGGCTACTCAGGGCACATCACGGGCTAGGGATGCAAGCTATAATGACTTTTTGGCATGTTCGCCTCCGATGTTCGATGGGGGTAGGGATCCGATTGTCAGCATGCGATGGGTTTCCGCGGTAGAAGGTGCCTTCCGCACCTGTTCATGTCCTGAGAACTCAAAGGTAGCATTTGCGGTGAATCTTCTGAGAGAGGGTGTGAAAGATTGGTGGGAAATACGAACTAAAGATCTCACCCCTGCTCAGTTGGATGCTATTACGAGGCCGCAATTCAAGGAACAGTTCAAACTAGAGTATGTTCCACAGGTGGAAATGGAACGCTTGGCACAGGAATACCTGAATCTGACCCAGACCACTGAGACGGTGACGGAGATCACCAAAAAGTTTAATGAGCGAGCACTCTTCTGTCCAGAGTTTACAGCAACTGAGCGCATGAGGATGACTCGATATTTAGCGATGCTTCATACAAACATTCGAGAATTTTTGTCTGCTGCTAGGCACCATACTCTTACCTATATGATCGCGGCCGCTCGGGCCCGAGAGTTGGAATTGGAAACCCAACAAAGGCAGAAGCGTCCGGCGCCTACTCAGACTCAGCAGGCGTCAAAGAAATTTCGAGGGGCAGATCAGGGAAAGCAAGGGCAAAGGAGCCATGGTAAGTGTGGTAAGTGTGGAAGGAATTATGAGGGGCGTTGTTGGGTGTTAATATGCCATAAGTGTGGAACGGAGGGCCACTATGCTAAAGATTGCCGTCAGGAGGTCAATATTTGTTTTAATTGTAATCAGGTAGGCCACTTCAAGGCCCAGTGTCCCCGTCTGACTCACAGAGTGGTTCAGAATCCAGCACCCACTACTCTCCGAATTACCGATGGTAGGCAGGGGAAAGGGGAAGCCCCTAAGACCAAGGGTCGAGCATTCGTCATGACCGCCGAGGAGGCACAAGATGCGTCCGACGTCATTACGGGTACTCTTTCTTTACTTGCCTCGTGTACGTGGTGTGTGTACTTAATGTGTTTATTGTGCTTTGGTTAGGAACCTTCTTAGTCAACTCTACGCCTACCTTTGTACTATTTGATTCGGGTGCTAGTCATTCTTTTGTGTCTGCTGTGTTGGGAAAGGGTTTCGGTATTGCTTTAGGAACTCTTAATCGGCCGTTAGAAGTAGAAATTACGGATGATAAAACCGTGCAAGCGACTAGTGTTTATCGAGGATGTGAAGTAGTGATTTAAGGAATAAAGTTTCCGATCGATCTCATCCCTATACCGTTGAGTGACTCTCGAGTCATCATCGGTATGGATTGGTTGGGTCAGCATGAATCATGGATTGACTGTAAGAACAAGCGAGTGTGGATTCAAACCCCAAGTGGGGGAGAGCTGGTGGTGCAGGGCGAAAGGAGGAATAAGGGTGCAGCTTTCTGTTCAGCTGCTAGAGCGCGTAGACATTTTCAACATGGAGGCTCGGGATTTGTGGCATATGTTTTGGATGCACGGGCAGAGAAGTCAAAGCAGAAAGCAAATGATATACCGGTGGTCTGGGATTTTCCTGAGGACCTGCCTGGCGTACTGCTAGAGAGACATGTAGAATTTAAGATCGACTTAACTCCCGGTGCGGCTCCGATAGCTAAAGCACCCTATTGTCTTGCGCCTCCAGAAATGCTAGAATTGTCTATTCAACTTCGGGAACTATTGGACAAGGGATTTATTCGACCCAGTTGCTCACCGTGGGGAGCGCCTATTTTATTTGTTAAGAAGAATGATGGTTCCAATAGGATGTGCATAGATTATCGTGAGCTGAACAAGCTTACGGTGAAGAATCGATATCCATTACCTCGCATCGACGACTTATTCGATCAACTGCAGGGCGGTTCGTGGTTTTCAAAGATTGATTTGCAGTCAGGATACCATCAAATGCGAGTATGGGAGGAAGACATCTCGAAAACGGCTTTTCGGACGAGGTACGGCCACTTTGAGTTTGTAGTGATGCCGTTTGGACTGACCAATGCCCCTGCAGCTTTTATGGACTTAATGAACCGGGTGTGTCGACCGATGTTGGATCGGTTGGTTATAGTTTTCATTGACGATATCTTAGTTTACTCTCGGAGCAGGGTGCAACACGAACATCATTTAAGGGAAGTATTGGAGACCTTAAGGAAGGAGAACCTTTATGCAAAATTATCCAAGTGTGACTTTTGGCTGCGGGAGGTCCAGTTTTTAGGTCACATCGTCAACGAGCAAGGGATCATGATAGACCCGGCTAAGGTGGAGGTCGTGATGCGGTGGGAGGTTCCGAAGACTCCCTCGGAGATTAGAAGTTTCTTGGGTCTGGGTGGATATTATCATCGTTTCATCCAAGACTTCACAAAGGTTGCGGTACCTTTGACTCGGCTAACTAATAAAAACGCTGCTTTTCGGTGCGGTGAGGAGCAGCAGCAGGCTCTTGAGACTTTGCGGCGAAAATTGTGTGAAGCTCCAGTTTTAACCTTGCCTGAAGGCATGGAGGATATGGTAGTTTATTGCGATGCATCTATCTCGGGAATGGGGGCAGTCTTGATGCAACGAGGCAGGGTGATTGCTTACGCCTCGTGACAGTTGAAGCCCCATGAGGCTAACTATCCTACTCATGATTTGGAATTGGAAGCGGTGGTTTTCGCTCTCAAGATTTGGAGACACTATTTATATGGAGTGAAGTGTACCATCTATACCGACCACAAGAGTTTGAAGTATCTGATGGATCAGGCCAATCTCAATATGAGACAGAGGAGATGGTTAGATGTATTGAAAAACTATGATTGTGAGATACACTATCACCCTGGAAAGGCCAATGTGGTAGCGGATGCGTTAAGCCGTAAGACTTCAGGTACACCCCTTCGGGGCGTTTGTCTAAGGATGACAATTGTGACACCGCTGATTGAGCTGATAAGGAAGGCTCAGCTGGAAGCAAGCAAGAGCGAAAATCAAAAAGGTGTAAGAATTGTGGGTCAGTTGGCAGCTATGGTCAAAGATAGTAGAGATTTGTTAACTTGCCATGAGAGAATTTGGGTACCGAAGCTGGGCAGGGTTCGTCAAACTCTATTGGAAGAGGCACATAAATCCAAGTTCTCTATCCACCCTGGAGCAACTAAAATGTATAGGGATCTGCGCGAATATTATTGGTGGCCAGGCATGAAGAAGGAAGTAGCTTGGTTTGTCGAAAGATGCATGACCTGTCGTAGGGTCAAGGCCGAGCACCAACGGCCTCATCGTAGATTGCAGCCTCTTGAGATCCCACAATGGAAATGGGAGCATATCACAATGGATTTCATCACGAAGTTGCCAAGAACCCCTCGACATATGGACACTATTTGGGTTATCGTGGATAGGTTGACTAAAAGTGCTCATTTCCTCCCCATTCAAGAGACCTTCTCTGCAAAGGAATTGGCTAAGGTCTAGGTAGACGAGATTATCTCTTGGCATGGTATACTGGTCTCGGTGATATCCGACCTGGATGTCCGATTTACGTCTAGGTTTTGGAAGACGTTTCATGAGGAATTACGCACTCGCCTTCATTTCAGCACGACATATCACCCTCAGACGGATGGGCAGAGTGAAAGGATGATGCAAATGCTAGAGGATATGCTTAGGGCATGTGTTATCGATTTTGGCGGGAGTTGGGATTCCCATCTCCCTCTAGCTGAGTTTTGCTATAATAACAGTTACCACGCGAGCATTGGCAGGGCTCCCTTTGAGATGTTGTATGGAAGGAAATGTCAGACTCCTATTTGCTGGGGCGAGGTTGGCCAGCAGGTATTGGGTACTACTGAGGTAGTACTCAGGACTACCGAGCTAATTCAGAAGGTTTGGGAGAGGTTGTTAACGGCTCAGAGTTGACAGAAAAGTTATGCAGATCGGCGACGGTCTGATCTCGAGTTTCAAGTTGGGGATTATGTTCTTCTTAAGGTGTCACCTTGGAAGGGAGTCATTCGTTTTAGGAAGTGAGGAAAGCTTGGCCCTATGTACATTGGACCTTATCGAATCATCGCCCGAGTAGGTAAGGTAGCTTACCGGTTGGAGCTGCCCGAGCAGCTTAGCCAGATTCACGACACGTTCCACGTTTCGCAACTCAGGAAGTGCATTACTGAGGAATCTACAATAGTACCTTAGGAGGATATTCACTTAGACGAACGTCTAAATTATATGGAGCGACCAATTGCCATCATTGAAAGGAAGATAAAGACTTTACGAAATAAAAAATAGGATTAGTTAAGGTGCAGTGGCAACATCGTAAAGGGTCCGAGTGGACTTGGGAACCGGAGGAGGAAATGCGAAGGCATTACCCAGAATTGTTTGTAGGCGCGGATTTCGGGGACGAAATCCAATTAAGTGGGGAAGAATTGTAAGACCCGTTCCGCCGAGTCGCGCCCCGGACGGATCCGCGGCGCGACTCGGGAGGGATCTGGATTCGCGAATGATGTTGTACGCGCGGCGCGGCCTTAAAGGATCCGCGGCGCGGTGTGCCGCTAATGTGAAAACCCTAATTCGGATTTAAATGCCTATATAAAGGGTCCCGGCCCTAGGGTTCGTGTTTTTGGGAAATTTCTAGAGTGGAGTCGACTGGTTTCAGCAGAGGCTCTTTGGTTCCAAGGCTTTGAAGGTTTGAAGGAAGAGATACAACATGGGGAAAGGCTTGTAGTCGATCGGGTGCATTCCCCTATTCTCCAGAAGCGAGGTAAGAGGATCTACCTTCTGATATTTCATTTTATCTCGTATTAAGGTGTTATCCCTTGGTTAGTATTCTTAGATTACTTGTAACACCTAGGGTTTGGACCAAGGACATGCATGGACTTGCATGTCCATGAGGAAGTGATCTTAAGGTAGTTTCTGATCCCAGGAAGGGTATGGAGTGAAACCCTAGCCGATGACTGAACTGATTTATGGCTTAGAAGACTTTGGATTAATACGAGTCCGCGGCACGGACAGGCTATGTCAGCGACGTGGGTTCGGCTAAGCCCCGTATCTATGCGGAGATAGCCGCGACGCATAGGGTAAGAAGCCACGCTGCGGCGAGCGGCTGTTTGACCCAAAAGCTTATTTTCGACAATGTTGGTTACCAATCGTTGGGTCTGACATTAGGCAAGTCTATAAGAGTTTGGTCAGTGCTTGACATGTTGTGTATGTGGGATATGGGTGTGTAGACGAGCTAAGTGGGGATATTAGAGTATATCTGTGCGGTTTCGAATCAGGTGTGTATCCTCACCTTACTATATGATGTTGCATGTTAGGCATCTTGTATGTTATTTACAGTTATATGATTTGCTCTATATCTGTGGTTAATTGTTGTTGGGCTCAGTACTGATGCGTGTCCCCTCGTAGCTGTTGTATGGCGAGTTGGACTATTACCTTGTCCCATAGCTGTTGTATGATGGGCTAGGCCATAACTGGGAACCCATAGCTGTTGTATGATAGGTAGACCCTTCCCGTGTCCATAGCTGTTGTATGATGGACGCCCGTAGCTGTTGTATGGCGGTTAGGGTCAGGTCATTCTCGATGACGGGTTGTTTAATATGTGGACATGTATGGTAATTTGTGGACTCACTAAGCTCTAAGCTTATCCGTTGATTTTATAACATTTCAGGTATTTCAAATGACAAAGGGAAGGGCAAGGCTTGACGGAAGCGCATCGCATACAAGAGATTTATTTTTAATGAACTATGTTATGATTTTCAAATGTTTCCGCTGTTGGTTTAATAAATATGTCGAACAGTTTTACTTTTTGGAATAAATATTTTGGAACCTTGGTAATAAATGAAATTTTATAATTTTTGGAATTGGGGCGTTACACCAATGTTGGTGATGGCAGTTAAGGAAATAAAGTTACAACCAGTGAAGAAGAGAAGAAAACTA
The DNA here is from genome assembly GCA_023525715.1 of Cichorium intybus. Lineage (NCBI taxonomy): Eukaryota > Viridiplantae > Streptophyta > Magnoliopsida > Asterales > Asteraceae > Cichorium > Cichorium intybus. Next base: position 75,947,322 of record CM042010.1, read on the forward strand.
CAGAGGACACCACACCCAAGAAATCTCTGAAAATTCAAACCCCTCCATCCTCACCAAAATCAACTCCGATCCAAGTATCAATCCACACAAAAGATGAAAATCTTCTGTATTCTCCCATCAAGGACTCCGATCCTCCAGAACTCAAAGTTCTAAAAGACGAGTACTTCGATGCCAGAGCGAACTTGTTTGCTGAAAAATTCGAAGATGTCTCCAATACAGAAGCTGCTGCTATTGATGCAACAGCAGCTGGTCCAAGTGGTTCAAGTAAACCAGACTTCTCTAAACTTTTTCGCTTCAGACCTCTAGTTGATTCAGACTTCCGACCACATCAATCATATGTTCCTCCTCTATCTCCTGGACACAACTGGGATGTCCCTCTGACCCCAAATGGAGACAAGTATATATATATATATATATATATATATATATATATATATATATATATATATATATATATATATATATATATATATATATATATATATATATATATATATACATATATATATATATATATATATATATATATATATATATATATATATATATATATATATATATATATATATATATATATATATATATATATATATATATATATATATATACCTTGAATTTCTCCAGCATCCCAGAAAATAACAAAACATTAGCAGTGAGACTCAAACTTCAGAAATTTTTGGACAGATACACTAAACCTCAAGTTAATACTTGGTCCATTGATCTAATCTCTGCAGTAACTAGTGTAAAGCGGAGAACCTATGATAGATCAAACTAGTACGAATACGAGATTATCTGAAAGAATGAGAAGGTTGTGATAACGGAATCTGACTTCAGAAAAATGAACCCATCCGAAATCTATTAAATTGTTATGAAGTTAGCTCCAAGAGTTGAGAAAAGTAAGGATTCAAGAGAAGCATTCAATGCTGCCAAACGTTTTCTACACCAACTGATAGAAGAATTCTGCTTCGGAGATGGCGAAATGTACCAAATCATGAAAAACCATCCTTATGACCAATATCAAGAAATGGTTGATCTATGCATGCCAGATGCCAGTGCTGATTGGAAGAAAGGAGCTACTAATGATCCCACGCTCGAAATCGTTTATAAGGATAAATCCAGAAAAGGCACCCTGCTTTTCTTCCTAGCGGAGCACATCAGAAGAGCTTCAAGTGCAATACTAGAAGGCTTTGTTAAAGCAATGAAGAAACCTTCCCATTCGGATTTCGAAGCCAAGAAAGAGATGCTGCTGAGGATGGAATGGAGCTAGGTGTAACGAAATTTTGGTCGTATGCATGCAAACAAGCCATCTTGCAGAAACAATGAAGTGAAGAAAGTCAAACCCTTCGGTTGGTCACCGAAGGGGGAATTGTTAAGGTCAAACGGGTCGTTGACCAACCCGGTGTTTGTCTGATGTTTTGAATGTTTATTTTGGTGGTTTATGAACAATTGTTTTGATGGAATGTTTGCATGTCTAGTTGATGGTATGATTTGTAAAGTCTTGATGGTTGAAAACAATAGTCTTATTTCACGTATGTATGTTCCTAGAAATGTTCTGCTTATCAATGAATATACTTGATCTTTACTTGTGTGAAATATGTTTGTGTATCCGAAAATATAAGGTACCGAAATCGACTATTGGATTTCGATAAAATGCTACAAGTTCAAATCGGAAGCCTAACCAAGATCAAAAGATCAAAACTCCGAAGACACAAAGATCAAAAGACTGTCTAGTTCGGAAGCCAATATTCCGAACTCACCAAGTTCCGAAAATGACAAGATACCGAAATCCACTCAGGAATTTGGTTCAGCAACTCAAGGAACTTCTGAAGACTATTGATCTCAGCAATCTGCTATCAACATCACAACTTAGAAGACTGAAGATGAAGATAAGACAAAAGGATAAGCACTTCAAGTTATATAGAATGATTAGACTAGATTTGGCGTGTCTTTTTAGAAGCATGTTCTTTATACTGATTGTATTATTTATATTCTAGCATAGCCACACTAGTCTGACATTATATTATTATATTAATTAGAACCATCTTATATGACTGAAGAGAGACGTGTTGTCTGCTCTTCAGTCTTTAGGATAATATCCAGAGGTCTTCCCTTGCACTATAAAAGGTAGACCACTTCTTCACTTAGTCCTCATGTTTTAAGAGCTGATTGTAACGATCTTTAAATATATATATATATATATATATATATATATATATATATATATATATATATATATATATATATATATATATATATATATATATATATATATATATATATATAAAATCGTCTCATTCCATCATGTATTCTATTCTTCATATCTGTTCTTACTTTACTCGTTCTACTTCTTGCTTTTTCAATCTTATTGTCTTAATCGTTTCAAATTGTTAACTGTTTGTACTTCTTTATTGTTGAGCTATTAAGATCCATCTAAGTAAACCCTCAAGTTTCCGAACTTGTCTATCTTTCCGCAAACCACTCAAGTCTTCGGACTTGTCCAAATATTCCGAAACCACCAAGTTTCGGACTCTTTATCTCATTCCGCAACATTACTTAGATTTACGGTTCCAACAAAATCCTATCCGGTGTTACAGCTCACCGCGACGCGCGTACCTTCTAGGCTCGCGACGCGCGTGTTCCTTCGACTGGAAGTAGACTTCATCCAAACTTTTGCCATTTTGTACACTTTTTACCATGTATTTAACATAATTTGCATAACACACACTAGACACAAAACGTGAGTAATATCGCAATTTAAGATATATATTTTACTCAAAACAATGCTCAACAACGACTAAATTACTTGATATTACTAGGCGTTGATCTATGTTGGTTTCTCCCAACCCCGACAGATATGGTCCTACATCTCTTACACACAACATCTCGTGAAAAGGCTCACCGATGCTCTAACTGACAACTGCCACCGAAAGCGAACACCACCAATGAAAGGTAAACTATAGTCTAAAACTCTAGTTTATGCAACTTGCTATTCCAACTTTATCCCTGACCAATAGTAACCTTCTATCAGATATTGGTACATAACAATAATCAATAAACTATGCCACCATGTACACTAAGTCGTGGTCCTTAGCTCAGCACTCTGAGCCACACACACTCTGTACGTCGAGCCATGCGTATCCACCCAGTGCATCTTGCCGGACATTCACACTCAGTACCATGTTGCTCAGTGCGTCGAGCCACCCTACATTGCTTAGTACGTCGAGCCCCTGATATTCACATACTAGACCTAGACCCGTCTAGTACTAATTACACACCAACACAGTAAAATAAGCACACTGTCTACTCTATCCAGTACATCTACAACAACTAAAGACTCAATGCGTATGCTATCTCTTACCGTGCTGCATGAGCACGACGTCTGACCCCTGATGTAGCGCGTAGCAAGATACATAATCCACCTGACTGCTATTTCCCTACAATAGCCCAACATCCCCCGACTTTGCTACCATAAACATGATTGCATAGTCCCACACATAATGCTAGCATACCCCACTTAACTATCATCCTCTATAGACGGAAATTGTGCTTCCCTCCCATAATAGTCATAGAGGGAAAGGTACAATAAGGCTCGAGTCTTCCTATGACTCATAAGAAACCACAAAAAGATACAGTAACGACACCCCTAGAACCCAATCTCATGCTCACAATATTCCTTTACACGTTAGAACTCACTTTCCATGATACAAATGTCATCCAACTTCCCAAAAAGAAACTCCTGATAGTCATACGGGATGGCACTAGGTTGAGCTATCCCTTGCATCCTCTCTTCTCAAAATCACTTTAACAACTTACTTCTTTTTCTAAAACGTGGTAACTCCATCATTTCATTCGGTGCTGAATGCTCATTATCCTGACTCGTCCGTCTTTTCCCCGTAGTCGTGCGCATCCACTACGTATGCCCCATTCCGGGTACTAATGGTTCATCCTTCTGAGCTTTCACGGCTGAACATATCGTCGAGCTACGTTTAGGCGTTACCCGGTACTAATGGTTCATCCTACTCGAGTTAGGACTCGTAAATGTTGCGACAGCAACCAATCTCGGCATCAACTGCGGCCATCCAATCTAATCATAAAAGTGAAAAACTTGATACTCATACCATACGATTCAACACAAAATATGCATCAAATGACGACCTACGCTCACCTTCCAATCAATTGGCTAACAGCCTACCCCCTTCCCACCATCAACTAAGGACTCTCAGGTCATATCCTGACCTACCCAGGGATTTACTGGTCAAACCATGATCCGTCTAACGACCCTCTTGGATCCACGGTCGCATACAGCTCGCACTAGCATTCTCACATGAAAAGTTACACGAACTTTGAATTCATCACAAGACATAACTTAGTAACTCAAACGACCCATGACTGCTCCCTACGGTCCATAATCCCATGAGATTGTACACCTTCTAGACGTGCATGACTAATACGTGTCAAATTTCGCTTCTCAGTCAACAAAGGGACTAAATCCGCCATTTAGGGTTTATAGGTTCAAGAATGCATTCACCTATCTTATTCGCCCCTATCCATTCATCGTATGATGTGTGACGACTATCAGTAACACCTCCTACTTTAATCATGCCCAAACAAACCGCCACCGGTGATTTAAGCCTCTCCACTTGTTTCATATACAGTCTCTGGGACTATCTTCAGCCCCTTACTCAAGTTCTTAATTAAACCAGAGTCATACTTAATACCACCCCTCGTCATTCAAGGGTCTCCTTCCGCCATAGGTAATTAGTTCTCCCCCACTTGTGTTCGAACCCGATCCTACTACCGATCTCTTCAGCTATATGCCACATACCCCTGCACTAAAACTCAAGGCTGTTCAAATTTCGGCAACACAACCCATCTCAATTCTAACTATCCTAAATATGATAAAGGCTCATTCCACTTCTCGTAGTCGCACACATCGACTTGGACGGCTCCATTATATATGTTGAAAATGCTACTTTCCTTGACGCTTTACAATTGCCAGTCAAACAGACCCCACTAGTTTCTAAATTCTTCAACTCTCCAACGAACGAAAAGCAAGCCTACTCCGCTCAGCCAGCAACTTGCATCGAGGGCAACCACCATCTTAATAAGCATGTTCCGATAATGTAAAGACGTTTACATCAACCACGATGTGCTATTCATCCGCTTGCAACCCTAGCCAACACCTCTATCGTCAGCTAGCTCAACCACGATTGAGTGATCCAGACTCTCGACCCACATGAACCGATCAACCACTCAAGCAAGATCAATAAAATAGTAGATAGCCCCACTATTACACAACAATGAGGCAAGTACAAAATTGACTCGAAAAATACCCGCCATCATCTCAGGCGCCGCTTGCACCTCTTCGGCCGTGAGTTGGAAAACTCACCCTTGCGTCCTCCAGTCCCTGCCTAACTTGTGTGCCCATCAATTGCACGAATATGAGCCATTTCCAGGGCTTTCAAAGCTCCTCATTCAACAGTCTTCAAGCTTGGTAATCAGTTTTCACATGACCAGTCCAACCAATCCGGTAACAATCTCTCAGCAATGACTTGCAGCCACTAAAGTAGTACCCTACTTGACCGCACCTAAAGCATGTGCCTGCTTCCTTACTCGCGTCATCCCTCGACTGGTGTCCCCATCCTTTTGACCTGTGCACGAGTCAGAAGTCCTCAGCTTCTACACTGACGTCGATACTAGTACTGTGGCCTGCACTGCCTTTCTCTTTCTTGTCTGGATCTCAAGCTCGTGCGTATGCCACCTAGCTGCCTCGATCATGGCAGTAAAATAAAAACTAGGCAAGCTCTCACGAACTCTGGATATCCGTATGCCTCACATCTGCATCACTGACCACCGTCAAGTCCTCTGAAGCATACTAAGAATAGAAGAGTGCCTCTCCATGAATTCTCATGTCATCTCGACCATGGTCTTAGCCGTCTGCTAAAATGCCATAAACTCGCGGAAAAATCCGTTCCATATCAACTTAATGCACGATCTGCCTCCACCGCTATGTCACAAAGTCCTCCTAAGCCATAGTCTCAAACTATGCAAATATCATGGATACGATCTTGATTCTCTATTGGCCCTCCGTTGTCCCTTGACAAAAGATGCATCGTAAAGTGAACCCTTTGACCATCCAAGCAACCGCTAGAGAGAAATACACCCCCGACATCATATATCCAGTGCATGCCAACAAAGGGGTCTGCCTCCCCGATGGCTATAACGGTAACAGATCGTTCCTCTGACATATCCCTCATCCCATTCCTAATCCCGGTAAACGTGGTCGGGATTTCTTCCCCAAACGCTTGCGACACCCACGTCGCCATGAGATCTCGGATCTCCTGAGCACTCAGACTAGTACCCCAACCACTCGCACTAAATAGCAGGATCACCATTCAGCAAATGAATAGACAAAGATTACTACAATTCATTAGCACCCACATCTATCGTGCTAATTATTTGTACACTCAGCTCCTTGGATTTCCCGTGATCCGCTCCCGACTCGAACGCGGATCCTGTGCTTTCGATAATAAGAGCTCTTCTACTATCTTCCACACCTATCCATGTTCGTTTCGAGACCTATCCCGAAGTCCTAATTCACCAATTCACTTCTCAACGATAATTCTAACACATATGCTCCTACAAAGCATATGTCAACACTTCCTAGAATACTAGGAATCCCACCCCACCCTGCTACTCTAACTTAGACAGAACTTCCTCCAGTGATGACAGGTTGTTTTGCAAACGTAGTTGTATACAGTATCGAACTAAATAGTCTTTCAAATAATAGAATTTACCCTAAGGAAACAACCAAACAAGGAACATGCAATAAGGCCAACACATGCATTCTAGGACTATTCAGTTCCTACTGCATACAACTTAGTGGCATTCCCTAAGCAACCTATCAAGACTAGCATTCATTCCTATTAACAAGTAGCAGATAAACAGTACAACAATGTGTGATCTCTACCAGGCAATCTAGCACACATACATCCTATGTTCTAGAAAGCATCAACAACAATAAACACATAAACCTTTTCCCCCACTAGCACCGGCTGACGGTACACACTGTGTTTTCAATTCATCGTTCATCAAATTTTTTTTTGTAAATATGTTCTAAGAAAACTCTTAAGCCCCAACTTGAGTTCAGAACTCACTGAAGTGAGCCTGATTCTATCAAACCGTGCTCTGATACCAACTTGTAACATCCCAGATTTTAGAGAAAATTTTAAAAATTTTAATAAGATATTTTCATCAAAACACAAATCAAATCATTTAAAACATTTAATTGTAAACACAAGTTATAAACCAGCGGAAGTCAAATACAGTTAAAGTCGAAACCAAAATGTCAATCTCCAACAGAAACTGTCTCAGTGTGTACACGTCACGCCTTCCCATCTCCCACATCTAAAGAAGCCAAAACAGTAATTTAATGGGGAAACGGTAAGCACACAGCTTATTGAATTTCAACACATAAATAATATATCAATCAAGCATGCCTTGCTAACAAACACAGATTACCACCTAACACACCCAGCCGAGGTATTGCCAAATAATGCACCCAGCAGTGGCACGACCACCCACATAATTCACCCAGCAGTGGTATGGTCAAATAATACACCCATCAATGATAATACTACATAATGCACCCAGTAGTAGTATGGTCACATAATGCACCCAACAATGATAATACTCCATAATACACCCAGCAGTAGTATCACCACAATATTCATAACAATGCACTCAGTATAGCACAAACCACACATATCACATTTATCATGAAACACAAATAAAATATCAAACTCCTATCAATAACACAACATAGTATGGAATGAATGATATCAATACAATGCAGTGAGAAACTCACCTGACAAGTAGTAGTAGATAACACAAGCAAGGTAGTACTCAGAGACCATCCTTCTTCGACTGACCTACAACCCATATACCATTCATTACTTAGAATAGATTTACATTTATAAATAACTACTTAGAGTTATATGTTTTTCCAATTCTCGAAACGCATAGTGTCCTATCATGCACCCCCTTTATTATCATATATTCATAATTGAAGTTATTAGGTGTTTTAGTTAGCTTTAGGCAAGTCGAAACACTTACTACATCCCCCAAAACTGTTGACTAAAACAATTACCATAAAAGGGAAATCCAACAACAAAGCTGATTTCTGACCCACTTGCAAGATTTGCAATATTAAACCAAGGCGAGATTCAAAATCAAATCCAATAAAAATCATGGATAACCTAGACCCAAGTACAAGGTCATAGGGCCTGACCTCAGGTCAACATCCTTATCCATTAACACATGAAAAGTCCTGAAACTTGACTGATTTGAGCAGTCAACCCATTGGACCACCCCTCAAAGATGTAACCAAAACACAAAATGAACAAGGGTTTAGGTTCTGATTTTTTGTGTGAATAAACTAGAAAAACAACCCAAACTTTGCTTATTGGTCTTGCCCCCAAAACATGCTTTTACAATTATTTGTGAATTTATCAACATAGAATTCTCTGAACAACAGCAACCTGGACCAGTCAGTGAATATTGCACTATTCACCTAACCTAGGGCTCGAATTAGGCTAAGAACTTCTGGAAAAAGAAACTAGACTCAATGGAAATTCCAGGGATATAGAGATCACTCCAATTGGACAATCACACGAATTTATATTATTTTTCTAAGAACAGGTCCAAACAGTGAAAATTTGAAAATTCCATACATGACATTAGGGTCTAGGGTTTCCACCCCTAAACTCATTAAGACATGGATTATCACCTATAAGGTCAGAAATAGCACCATTTAGATCATAAGAATCAGAAAAACATGGAGGGGAATACATTGGCTTGAGTCACACATATCATGGAAACACACAATCACACAATGATAGCAAGTGTGTAGCAATTGGAAAAACAAGGAATTAAGTTGAAGATTTGAAACAAAAATATCTAAAACATCCAAATTGGAGTATAGCATATGAGACACACCAATCACACACACACTTACCATTTACGATCAACATGTGGTGGTGCTGATGGTAGCCTCGGCCCTAGCAAGAAGAAAGGAGAAGGACAAAAAAACCCAAGAGTAAGGATTATTGGTACCTTCCAATCAACACAAGTGACAAGACACCACTATATCACCTTGTGCACACTCCAATACACCACCCAAGTTCCTCTCCTTTTAACGAAATCTGGACAGCAACAACAAAGCTTGAACTTCAGGACCAAAGGTAGAACACGAGAGAGAGAGAGGGGGGGGTACGGCAGGGAGAAGAACGAGAAGGGATAAGAAGGTCACTACTAGGTGAAACAAATTGGGTTTGGCTCCTAAAATAGCGACTAGTACCTTGGGCTAAACTACGATCCAATCCAAAAGCCATGAGGGCCGAAACCCACTTCACGAAGGCTGCAAATCACAGCCTTAGGGCTGCATATGAATTTCCATGCAACAATCGTCCATTGGAAAAACTAGCCCCCCTAGTTCTAGGTCATAATTTTATTTGACTCCAAACCCCAAACATCTAACATATTAAGTTTCCAAAATGACATTAACCCCCTTGAACTAATATTAAAAAGTTTAGAATTGTTATTTCCATATTATTATTTATTTAAATATTCATAATATTTTTTCGCTAAAAGTAATAATAATAAAAATAATAAATTCTCAAAATGAACATATCGGAAAACGGGGTGTTACAGGTTGATTCAGTTACTAATACCTCCTTATTCTCATCCACAACGTTTAAGTGTTCCTTTCCTGCTCGCTAATTATGGTTAGGATTGATCTCCGTGTCGGTATGGAACTTCCGACTGTCCCTTTTTCCTACTTCCTCAACTAGTTGGGCTATTTGTCTCTCCATGTTGATGATGGGCTTTGCGTTTGCTTGGGTTTGTTGATGTGCTTTGGTCTCAAAGTCCAGCACTCTGTCCAACTTTTGTACATGTGTCTCCTGAACTGGAGGAGCATTATTGTTGTTGTTATTTGGACCACTATTGTTGTTGTTGTTGTTAACAGGTTGATACTATCATTGCTGATTCTGAGCCGGTCCATGTTAATCACCTTGATGATTGTTGTATTGGTATTGTTGTTGTAATTACCATTATAGTTCTGCCCTCCTTAGTTATTTGGCATGTATGGTCGTTGTTATGGTTATTGTGATTCTTCCCCTGACCATACACTTGATTGACCTCCTACGGTTGTCGTCCTTGCTGATCGTGTTATGGTTGATTCATTAGCCTTTGATGAACGGTGGCCAATAACCCGTCGAACTTCCTACTCAGGGCACATATCTCATTTTTCACCTCCTTCTTCCAGTCCTTTTCAATTCCTATTACTCAGCTGATGTGGTGTTATCTTTCTTTCATTCGGAGTAGTTGGTCTTAGACCCGTTGCTAAGCTGTTCCAAGAATCTCCATGCGGTATCACTATCTTGCATCACAATCGTTCCTCCAAAAGATGCATTGATCATTGCTTGACTGGTGGTGTCGACTCCATCATAGAAAAACTTCACAAATTGCCAACACGGGAACTCGTGGTGACGGCATGAGCATAGCAGCTCCTTCAGCCTCTCGAATACATCATGGAATGCCTCTCCTGACTTCTGTTGAAAATCTTGTATCGCCCTACGAACTTTAGACATCTTGCTTGCAGGGTAGAACTCTTGTAGAAACTTCGTCTTCAGCTGATCCCATGTGGTGATACTATTGGCTGGCAGCGATGTGAACCAATACTTAGCCTTGTCCTTAAGAGTGAATGGAAACAACCTAAGCCTAAAGAAATCATGCTTGCCATTCCTAGGAATGTTTGCATTTGCTATATCTAAGAACTCATACAAGTAAGTGGTTGTAAGGGTCGTCCTGCTTATAACACTTAAATTCAGGCAGTAATCCTAATAGTTGTGTCATAATCTCTACCTGATAATCAATCCCCTCAGGGAAAAAGATAGGTAATGCATCATCATACTCCATAGGTTGGAAGTGCGATGCAGCCGACTGCCCGGTCGGTTGTGGAAAGTAAAGAGGGGGAACGGAGTTAGCATCATTGTGTAGCTCATTGTTATAATATTGTTTCCCTATCCAATTGTTGTTCTACTGCTGTTGTGTAGGTCCTCGACCTTGATTCCTTCCACTGATTGTTGTTGTAATTGTAGTTGGGCATCCAACCCATCATATCCATCCTCGTACTCCATGTCTCCCAACTGAGCCTGGTTATGTTGTTGTTGTACTGCTGGTTGTTGTGGTATTTGTTGTGGTGGTTGTTAGAATGGAGGGGGTGGAATCTGTGGTTGCTGGCATTGGCGTGGAGCACCATTGCGATTCGGTGCTCCCCACAGCTGTGCAACTCCCATAGGGGGTCCATGACGGTTGGGTTAAGGTTGAACTACAGGCTGACCTAATTGTGGGATAGGCACAGGGGCTAAAACTGTGTTACCACCACTGGTACTCGCGGACGCTCCATTGGTATTGACTGGAACCGGGGGCACAATCGGCTATCCCCATACTACATCGCTATGAATCACATCGGTAGCATCCTATATAACTATATCATCAGAAAGCATGTTGAATAATCGACGACAAACACAATTCTTACGTGCGGTTCTTTCTATCTCAAGATCAAACAAAAGAGGTGACGTTTGTCCACCTCGACATGTATGCCTGCACTAATGCAAGAGACCATCAAAAACCAATGAAATAACCAAACTAAAAGAAAACTTTTGACTAACACCATGAGTCAAGTGCAAAAATCCCCGACAACGGGAACAAAATTTGACACGTCGCAGTCGTTGATGTGGTAAAAAATACAAGATTTAACCTTACTGCTCATTAGCTAGCGGCAAGTAAGGGTTGGACCGTGGAGTTCGTGCTTGCCACTTTGTTTGTAAATACGACCGATCTATAGTGTCACTCTATAAACGGTGAATATCCATACACTTGATCCCGGAAAGAACACAAAACACAAAATTCAAAACCAACGATCTATGCCGATGCGATAGATCACAACCAATCACACTAAACTATTATGATCTCGAGATCGAACTCAGAAAATCAGAAGCGATCAAAATAATAAACAATAACTCGAAAGCAATGATTATAAATTGAAACGTAAATTGCACTAAAAATAAATCAAACTTAACTTGCATTCAAACCAACACCCGAATCAGAGCTGAATGCTTTTGAAATCAGGAACCAATCCAACCTCTATGATCGACGGTGTTCTACAATCCAGAACCCTCGATTGCACAACAGTTACACAAAGAACAATAAATTTAAAATAAAATAAAAACTAACCAACTAGTGAATATAAACTTCTAAGCTACAAAATCTGAGTCAAAGAAGCCTGAGTTCCACTCAAAGGATCAATATTTGCTCCCGAAATCCGAACTAGGAGCCTCTCTTTATAGTTGAGAAAAATGCCTCTTCGCGCCGTAGGTAAGCGTAGTACGTGCCGCGGTCAACCTTATCCATGTTTCTTCGCGTGTTGAATTTAAAAACTCATTCGGGTTAAATCTCATCCACATATCCACATCGCGGTCATCCTTCCTCTGCGCCGTTCATGTCACTTCTAGTTGTTCTTTAGATTTGCCATTGACTTTACTAATTTTACACAAATTCCCCTGCATTTGCACTGAACACAAACAAGTACCTCGACACTAAAAGTGAGTAATGTTAGCGTTCTTAGAAAGTTAATTCTACTAAAACATAGCTTAATAACACCTAAAATGGCTAACATTGCCGGGTGATTGATTGCGATCCATGTCTCAAGTCCAACATGATGTCTGTAACAAATGGATAACGGATACCATTACCTTATAACCAATTATGGCTTGGAGCACTTGGAATTAGTTATTGTTGGATGGCACCTCGTTATGTGTTTTGGGGGTAGTGGTCTGTTGCTAGACGTCAACCATTGTCTTTATCAATCTATAATGAATCTTATGCAAGTGGGAGATTTTTGGATCTATATGCTCAAGAATCATATGATCCTATAGGGTCACCCCTTAAGCAAGTTGGCACATATTGAATATTTATTATTAATATGATTATTAATAAATAATCAACTCTTATATTTAATTAGGAGACAATAATTATTTTATGAAAATAATAAATTGTTGGGGTAAAAAAGCCATCATGGAGTGATGCATGACAAGCTTGGTCGGCCCATAGTAAAACCTTGTTATTAGGCATTGCCCTAATTTGTAGCCTACCTATATATAGTATAGTTTTACTGATTTGTAGGTTAGAGCTCACAATACGAGGTGTGTTTGTATTATGCTCATCCTAGTGATTAGAGCACCATCTTTTGTACACTCTCACATATTTGATAATTAATCATTCGGCACATTGGATATTTGATTCGATCATTACGTTATTATTATTCCGCATACATCAAATCTGAATTTACAATTGGTATCAGAGCCGTACCTTGAAGATCTTACGATTATTTCAAGGGAAAGATCTTGATTTGACAACTTTTGAAGATTGTTTCAATGTTTCAAGAATTATTGGTGAGTCTCTCATGAATTTTTGGATTCATTTATCTTTTTGGGATATTGTTCATCTTATTTGTTGTTGGTGTTCATCATAGTGTTCATGTTATTGTTCATAATCAAGATTCTACTATTCATAAAATAGTTGGATCATCCTTCTTTTAGTGTTCATCTTGATTGTTGGATATTCATGTTTACTTCATATTCATACTTTTTGTTTCAAATCTTGAATTTCTTGTTCATGCCCTAAATTAAATTTTCTAGATCTGTACACTCGTTATGTTACTGCTCATTCATTTGCCATTTTCCCTCATATCAAAGTCCTCATTACTTTACACTCATTTCTTTTGTTGATAACCGATTTTTGTTCCTAACGACGAATACACTATGAATCTCCATTTTCAATCCTCGTGGACCTCAACCTCAGATCTGCAAATTAAAGTCAACCAAGCACTTGTTCTACATCTCTTTTCGACACTCATTGCGTGCTGTTTCTCGTATTTCATTCCATCTTCAATATTGTTTTCCTGAAATCAACATAGGTTTGTGATTGACAATGGAAATATGTCCCAGATCTGCAATAACACTGATATCAACGCATCTTTTTCACGTTTTTACATCGATAGACCACATGTGCATTGAAAAATGAAATTCGAAAATGAAAACACAAATACCACATGATTTTAGATCGAAAACCAACTATGGGATCGATGATTGTTTGATATTTGTGGATTGCTCATCTGATTCAATATCGACTGATGAAGATATAATGTTCCAATGATGATGATAACATCCAACTTCTAGGAATTGGGGATGACGCTCTTGAACTTGACGCTAATTTTTTTGACGGAAATGACTCTAGATCCTCAATTCATTGGTAAACTCAAGAAATGTTCTTTGTGGGTCTTTTGGGTATCTTCGAAGTCGATGGAAAGGAGATTGTTATCTTCGTTGTGAATGAACAAAAAGGGTCGATGCCATAGATTATTCAAAATCGGAAACCACGAAGGGATGTAATCGGGAAACCAAACGGAACCATCAATAGGAATGAAGGATAATTGAAATCGGATGGGTAAGAATGAATGGAAAGATGAACTGGTTTTGTTGCCTTCGGAACCTGGATTGGGTTTAAATCGGAACAAAGGAATCGAGATGTTGAGATGCCTTCGGTGGTTGAAACAGTTGAAGACGATTTCGAAGGGTAATGGCTACCTTGCCATCAGATGGGTGTTTTATGGAGTGAAATCGGATAGGAATCGATGTCTTGTGTGCCATTGGATCGATGGAGAAGAATGATGAAAGGGACTTGTATGGTGAATCGGATGGTGATGTTGAGAATGCGATGAATGCTAACAACGAAGGGATGCTGACTTTGCAGTCAACAAGTCGTAACCAAAAGTAGACATCTAACCTAATACCCATCTGAATCCATTATGCCTCAACCCTTCGGATCTTTGATAACTGCTCTGATGATGAAATGGAAGAAGATGAAGACATGACAATGAGCATGTTGAAGGAATTGGTTCATTGTGAAACATTAAATCGGATCAAAACATTGACTGCCTTCGATTTGAGATCAAATCGGAGAAGACAGTGATTATTTGAGTGTCCGAAGGCCTTCGGATGTAAAATTGGAGATGACAAAGTCAGATGAACGGTGAAAGACTGATATAGGGAAAGGCGTTGATCGGAGATGGAAAGAAAACGACAAAGTACACCATATTTTCTTGATCAGTTGGTCGAATGGGGAAGACAAAGTCAAATTCGACTCTGTGGTGAGCTTAAACGCCGATTCCATCCCTTCGGAACGGACTCTAGCCCAACTTGAACCTCTTCCTATCAAGCCCACAATAAACAATCCAAACCGAACACCTAAACAAACTCTATGACAGCCCAACAAAGAAAAATACATCCAAACCCAATTCTTTAACCCAAATTCAAACCCCAATTTGTAAAATTTTGGAACCCCACTCTAAACAAAGTCAAACCCCCACATAGAAAACAATTTTTTTTGGATGAATGGTGATCAAGAATAGATGAACAATAACACAAGAAAATTTTTGAATTCCATAATTCATCTTGTTAAAAAGAAATTGCCGAATTTTTGAGCATTGACGAATACGCTCAAGTCGAGAGGGAGTTTCTATTAAATTTCCCGATTGAGTGCATTCTCATATCTAGCGGGTTATTTCACGATCACATTTTATGAAGACCGGTGACACGTTGAGGGGGAGTTTTCACATATATAAGGTGACCAGATTCGCCTCTACATCCCGTGTTGTCATCACCTTCGGTTCCGCTAGTGCTCATTTGCCATCTTACCCACACATCATCCATTCCGCCCTTTGATGGGGAGATTGTTGGGGTACAAAAGCCCTCATGGAGTGATGCATGACAAGCTTGGTCGACCTATAGTAAAACCTTGTTATTGGGCCTTGCCCTAATTTGTAGCCTACCTATATATAGTATAGTTTTACTCATTTGTAGGTTAGAGCTCACAATGTGAGGTGTGTTTGTATTATGCTCATCCTAGTGATTGGAGCACTATCTTTTGTACACTCTCACATATTTGATAATTAATCATTCGACACCTTGGATATTTGATTCGATCTTTACGTTATTATTATTCCTCATACGTCAAATCCGACTTTAAAATTCTTGTTAGGTGTTGAAATCAATCAAACAGTAATTTGCAATAAGTATTCTCACGAATTGAATCAATCTAAATAATAAACACAGGTATATATAAATAAGAACAATGAAGAACACAATGAGAATTGGATAACTTGTGTCGAATGCTTTGATTTCACTTGTTAGGGTTTTACAATGAGGGTGGATCAATGTCACTCACGACACAGAAAAGTATCACTGATATTTATACATAAACAGTGATACGAATAGTACAAGATATGACTTATTGTGCAACACGTAGTCTGCCAAATATGCGTGCACCAAAAGCAGTTATTATAGATAAGCCTTCGGATCCTCTAGGATAAACCCTTCAGAATCTTTAGGCTTCAGAGCTTTCTCTTCTTGAACTTTAGGTCTTTGGATGGTCATGTACTTCAGCACAAATATTCCCAACAATCTCCCCCTTTGTATTAACTGCATCCGAAGCCTACTTGGGAAAATTCCTTTTAAATGCCTGCCTCAGGGCATATCTTACTGCAAGCCACCAGTTGAGATGTTCCCTTACCTTCTTCTTCTCTTGCCAATGGTTCACAAAACTGTTGTTTACCAATGTTAGAATATTGGTGATGGAAGGCCAAGGGTAAAGACCCTTATAATCAATTTCAAAGAATTTCGCCACAATTGTTTCATCTTCTTTTGAAAGCCCCTTGAACACCACTCCCCAGGGCTTTTCCACAATCTGCCCTTGCTTAAGATGATCAAAATTTTCAACTGTACAGGGAGGAGGAGCGAGAGATTATCCGAAGAGGCCTGCAATCTCTAAGTCAAACTTTGCAAAGCTCAACATATAATTGGTAAAGAAGGATAGGATGTGACTCTTCGCAGCCCTGAAGACCATCATGGTTTCAGCTTCATGGCCTCCGGAGTTATTCATCAAGTCAAGAAGAATGATAAAATCATGAGGATTCATGATTTGAAAGTCTGCAATCGTGAATCTTGATTCTTCATCTTTAGATCCCCGAAGTATGAAGTATTCAATGTTCTGAAATTCTTCGTACTCTTCCACCTCCTTGATGGATATGATTTTTAGTATTCTCTTCTCGCTCCATACATAGTTCGGTCCCTTGATGTATTTTTCATGAAAGGCAATCTTTTTGGCTTTGAAGGTTGGCAGCTCATTCTGAAGAATGTTTCTCACAAATTGATAGAAGGCAAAGGTCTTCGGGTTGTATGGCAGGTCAAGTTGTTGATCAACCGAAGTTTTTACTTCATAGCTGAGAAAAATTAGTCTGTTGAACACCTTAAAATCATCAAAACCGATGGTAGCAATGTTTTCTGCTGTCCAGGTCCTGTTTTCAGTGATGATGGTGTTGATTTGAAGCATTTTGTTGTATTCCTCTTCTCTTTCTCTATGGACTTGCTCCATGTGGGGTGAAATCCTTATCTCTTTGTTTACAGGGGCTGAGCTTGAACCCCCTACTTCGGTTGAAGTGATTCTGCCAAAGCTAGGACCAACTTTGGACATAACTGGTGGAATGAATGTTGGTCTACCAAGCGAGACAGCCTGGTATGTTGTTACTTTTGTTGTTGCTGTTGTTTCTTCTGTTGCTGTAATCAAGGCACGAGACATGTGACCACTTGATTCTCCCCCTTGTGAAGTATGAACCGAAGGGTCAGGCTGAGCAAATATATGGGGTCTCGACAGGGCAGTTTGAGTTCGTTCCATCTTGATTGCAACATTGATCAGGGGTTGAAGGGTGAGTTTTAGTTTCTCAATCATCGAAGAGGTGATTTCGGAGTTTGTTTTCTTCAATTCTTCAGCAAAACTGACTACTGCAAACACAGACTGTGCAGCAGTCAGTTCTTCAATTTTCTTGTAGGCATCCTTGAGCTGTTTTTCAAATCCAGTTTGGTACTAAGAGTGGAAGGCCTTGGTCTTAGTCTGAAGGTAAGTTAAGGCCTTGGACAGTTTAGAGTTGGAAGACTCAATTTTTCCAACAATATCAGCAATATTCTTTTCAGTTTGCTCCTTTAGGAGCCTGTGTCTTTCTTAGACCTGCTCAACAGCAGTGTTCAATTTTCCTTCAAGGATACTCTGGATCCTAGCCTGCTGATCCAAATTCCTTTTCTCCGAATCCTTGACAAACCATCAACTTTTTCTGTCAAGGACTTCTGTGCTTCAGCCAATTGTTCACCAATACTACCCTCAGGCTTCTTCAAAGGATCGTACCCAGTTTGTGTTTGAAGAAGAGCATCAAGCTTTCGGTTGAGGGTTATGTATTGCTTGATGAAATCAAAGTCACCATCATCCGGATTTTCATCTTCTTTTTCAACAATGGTGATTAGAGCCATGTGGTAAGCAGCAAAGGTTTCATTTGAAGTTGGAGGTTTTGATGTGAAGGCTGATTTGAGACCAAATCCTTCTTGGAAAGGAAAGTCAGGAAGTGACGTATCCAGACCAGAGGAAGGGATGTTGAACAAAGGATCTGTTGAAGTTATAATGGGTTCGGAGATGGAAGTTTCAATAGTGGAGGCAATTGGTGTTTCTATTGAAGTGATTATGGGTTCAGATTTATGAGTGGAAGAGACTGGAGGTGTTTTTGTAGAGATGGTGATGGGAGGAATATCCGAAGATGTGGTATGTATTGTGTAGAAGTAAGGGGAAGGCTTGTTGTTATTGGTTCAGTTGTAGTTGGTGGTGGAGAAGGTGGTCTTGTATCTTGGATTGGTGAGGATTGGTGTTCTTCCTCTTCTTCTTCTTGAATGGTTGCTGAGGGAGTTCTATTAGACACCGAAGACTCATCAACTATCACCTGTTTCTTTGTACACTTCGGTTAGGTACGTTTGATAGGAGTCTGATCTGAAGCTTTTCTTTTCCTCACAACCTTCGGACCGCTTGGTCCACCAATCACTTTCTTCTTCCCTTTGGATTTTACTGGGGCTTTGGTTTGAACAGCTTGAGTAATTTTTCGAACAGGGTATGGCAATGGTTAGAGTGGAGCGATAAACATTTACTTCATCCACATCCAAAGAGACTTTTGCTAGCATTATATGAGGGATTTGGGCACAAAATGCAGTCGAATTTTCATCCACAGCTAGAACTGTGATGTATGTGTACCTCATTTCAGGAAGAGCAGGGTCATAGACAATACCTGCTCATTGGTAGTGTTCGTGAACTACCATGACCCAGAACCTAGCATTGTAGATTTCAATCCCCTTTGCTGAATGATTGATATGTGAGCAAAAATCAGCCCACAATATCGAAGCGAAATCGACCTTGACATCATGGTAAACTCCATACAGAAGGCTCAAGAAGGTTTGGCTTGCAGAATCTTTTCCTGATGTTCTCCCAGAGAGACATTGCAAAAACACACCAAAGAAATACTTCCATAGATCGGGAAGATGTTTCTTCTTAAAGGTGTTGATGCCTTCAAGTGGTGGTTCGTAGCCCATTTCGTTGAACATATCCATAAGTTGCTCAGCAGTCGGGAAAACTATGTCCTTTGAATCAAAGATTGGAAGTTGCAGGGCATTTGCGAATTTGGCCTTTGTTAGGTGAACTCTCTTGATGCTGCCATTGGCATCAACAACTTCATAACGGACTGATTTGACATTGTTTTCAGAGTCGAACACAGCATTAGAGGTGTAGTGTGCTCTGTGAACAAGAGTAGCAGGAATGGAAGGTGTATAGTGTTAGATCAAAGATTAAGATCGAGATTCAATAAAGCGAAATTATAATGAACAAGAACAAAATCTGAAGAACTGTTGCCGAATGATTGTATTAAGAAACTTAAGAACAATTCAAAGAGAACTATTCTGTATGAGTGCCGTGAACAAGAACTACAAAAAGGTTAACCCTAATTAGGGTACGTGCATGCCTTATATACAAAAACTAAATATGGAATGGACAGGCCCACCCATAAATACACGACTAATCTAAAGGCTTAATAAGATGCATGCACAATTGACTCAATCTCACTTATGACCTAACAATCTCCCCCTTTGAGTAAAATTGTGAAGGAGTATCATTTTTCAACTTCAGGTTTCGGAATCTCGAGCACCCTTTCAAATACTTTCGGAATCAAAAGCAAAATTCTCTTTCGGAATGCCATATACCAGGTCAGCATGTCATTGAAGCACTTCTTGTCACCTTAAGTGTTAACTAGAGTCTTGTGAATAAGATCAAGAATTTTCTTCAATGCTTGAGTCTGATACAGATGTTGTCTCTCAGAAAGAACATCTTCTTGACAGAATTGTTGCCTTCCTTATAGGGGTATGTCACATTCCACTCTTTTCTGTCTATTTTTCCGAATCGTCGTTGCTTAAGATCGAAAGAATATTTCTCCACTGTGTATCCAGGAGTGGAATTCAGAAGCGCAACAACTTTTATATCCAGTCTCGCAACCTCCAGAATATAACCCATGAGTAGCTTTTTGATGTGGTCAGCAAGAGGCTGATGATCAGGTGATCTCGACAAGATGTTGAACAAGGAAATCCAATCAAATGGATTCATGAACGGTAGATCAGCCAATGAGAATTCATCCTTTTCCTGATCATTTCCCCTACGAGCTAAGAATATAGCATTCTTGAATGGAGAGGTTACCTGAGGCATTCTCGGAGTTAGCTTGCCAATCTTCTTCAAACTCCAAGAGAGATACTGAGGTTTGGAAATTTCCATGTAAAAGTTGAAGAGCTTGTCGTTGACGACTGAACTGGGTTGAGAGTTGTTTATAAGTTCATCAAAGCATCAAACTAAAAATACTCTCGCAGTCATAGGAAAAACAAACTGAGAATCCACTTGATTGCCAGTATCGTATGAGCAAATGGGCTGCAACCAGTTTTCAATGGGATCAATTATAGCTTCCTTTTTCATTTTCTGGTAATCCCACCCAGGAAAACGTAACTTCCGAGATTCCAGCAGAAGTTCTGCATCCCTGGCAGCGGCTTCCTTAGCTTCAAGCTCTCGATTAATCTGTACCAGATCATCGATTTCCTTTTCTATCGCTGCTTTACCTAATTTAGCTGCTTCGGAGAGCTCAGTCTCCCCTTCTTCATCATCTTCACCGATCTTCTTAGGTCTTCGTTTCGAAGGACCGACAGAATCACCAATATTCATCCTTTTAAACCAGTCGCTTTCAGGCCTTTGAATATCATCAGCAGACTTTTCAGCCCCTGGTTCATTCATCGAATTCTTGATCGGATTTGAATCATTCCCCTGATTTTTCATGGGAGCTATCGGATTTTCTGAGTTCATCACTGGAGTATCCATGTTATTGTCTCCCCCTTGTTTCAGAATGACATCGTCTTCCGAAACACCCTTTAGTTTAACAAATGGAGAACAATATGTAGTTTGTTCGTAAGATGACCACGAACATAGGGAGTGAGAATTGGGTCGTCTTCTTCTATAGTGCGACAAAGAAAAGAATCTATGTTGGAAGCGCAACTCCGAATAGCCTTTGTTTGAGAAACAACAGATGTCAAGACTGTCGTTGTATGTTTGAGGTCGGCCTTGAGAACTTGGATTTTCGTTGTTTTGGATGCCAGTTGATCCATGACCTTGTTCTCCATGGCTAGATAGGTCTTCAGTTGTTCCACTTGGTCTCAAGAGAAGAAACCAACTCGGAATTTTCCTTCTTCATGTCAGACCGAAGAATAGCGAAAGCCTCCTTTTCTGCCTTTAAAGACTTAGCAAGACTAGAAATGACCTTTTGCATTTGATTGTTGTTGGACTGGTGGGTATTTCGGAAATCCTGCATGAATTTTAGAACATCAGTTTCCAGTCTGCCAATCTTCGTGGCAGTGTCCGACATATGTTTTTCGGATTTCTCCATCAGCATGGAGAAGTCACCCATGATTTTGACATTTTCAGTGACCAACGTTTCCACATGTTTATTATGAGCATCCAACTAGGATTGCCAGTCGGAAGTGGAAGGAGACTTGTTGGCTTGAAGCAGTAGATCCAACTTGGCTGAGAGTTCGGTAAATTCCTCCTTGGTCATCGGAGCATTGTCATTAGAAACATTGAAACGCACATTGAAGGGTGATTCAATGAAGTCAGCCAGGTCATCCAGATCGTCATAAACTGGGACGTCTTCTTCTTCTTCTTCGGAGAGGGGGTTTTGCTGGTTGGGTGAGGGAATGGTGGTTTGTTTGGGTGATGGAGACGGTGATTTTTGGGTATTAGTGTTTTGAATTGGAGAGTTGTTGGGAGTGGGTTTTGGACTTGAGTGAGGAGTGGTTTTCGGAGTGGGGTTGTGAGTAGGAGATAGAGGTTTGAGACCAGTGTTTCCAATGTCCTCTTCATCTTCATTCGGACCGAGCGTTCCTTGGACAAGATTAGACACGGTATGTTGCTCCGAGTGCGTTGATAAGACAATTTTTCGAAGTCTCCTTGGGCGTTTGACTAGCTTATCAGTCTCGGAAGTTGATCCCTTCCCTTTACGTTTGGAGACCTTCTTGGGATTCTCCAGCTTTTCGAAGGCTTCCTTATGTTTCTTATCAAGTGGACGAACGCCAGATGGTTCAAGCTTGCAATATTCAGCAACACATTCAACAGTGCTTGGAACCCGGTTTGTCATTTCCACAGGAATGGTCCTGATGAAATCAAAATCATCCACCTTCGTAGTGACAAAGGAGGCAGTCGGAAGAATAGGAATGATGCCCATCACTGAGTCGGTCATGATACGTAATTCTTTCGTTGTAATAGCCCAGTGAACAACAATCGACCAAAAACGAGCACATGAGATTTCAGTTTCTTGATGTTTATAAGAGATGCTTTCGACAGAATGGAACCGTAGTCCAGATTGAGATCGTGATAAAGGCTGTAGATCATAGTGTAAAATTACCTACTTGCGCTGTCTGATCCTAAAGTTCGTTCAGAGAAGCTTTTGAATAAAATTGTAAAGAGGGCATTCTAAACAGGAGGCAGACCTTTCTTACTAGATTTTGACAAAAGGTCTATATTGCCTTTGTAACCCATTTGATATAATAACCGTTGAAGAACCACAGGTTGAATCAATTCAGGATCAACCAATTCCACTCGTTCAACGAATCCTAGCAATTTGCTAAAACGAGTTTTAGAGACACGAACCTTGACAGTTGCAAGTTCGAATGTGACAGATTCGTCTTGTCTGTTGTAGGAGGCGGTGGAGTAAGCAGCAGACAGATGAGGAATTGGAACATATGCAGAAGCTGTTAGTGCTTGAGAAATCCTTGAGTGTTTCAGACATTCGATCATAGGACGAATACCTTCACTGTAGAGAGACGAATCCAAATTGATGACCATGTTCTGGTTTGACTTGATTTTCAGCATGGCGGCCATTGATGAAAGCTTGAGAGAGAGATGTGCGATAGAGAAGATGAGTGCTTTGGGGAGTGATTGGGAGCAGTAAAGAGAGAGAAGCCGTCGAAAAGCTTTTTATATCTTTGGGAAATCAAGTGGAGAGAGAAAATCCCAAGGAAATCGGTTCCGTTTCCCGAAACATCGCTTCAATTATGAGTAGGTGCCCCCAAAGTCGCTCTGTCAGGCACGTGGAAAGCGAGAAATCAGCTGAAAGGCCTGTGACGTTGTAACAGACACGCGTGCAAGACGTCAAATGAATTTCGAAAATTCGCGCCCGTTGAAAACTTTTCGTCCAAGTGTCGTAGAAACGGAGATCAAGTAAACCTTATCACCAAGAAACCAGAGTTAGAAAAATCAAGCATCATTTTTGTGCAAGAGTGTGCCAAAAGAAAAGAGATAAAACAATTTTTAATATCTGGGAAATCTGTGATGTCGGAATGACATAAAGGCAAATGGATCTCGGGCAACGATCTCTTCCTTCGGAATCAAGAGAGATTCGGAAGTGCTTGCGTGGTTTCCTGTTGAATTACGATCAAATGATTTTTAAGAATCATTGAAAGGCGTCTTTTTAAGTATTTGGTTCTTTTGGGTGGCTCAATTTCCAACAGATTCTGAAACTTGACATAAGTCCGAAATCGGAAGGAAGTACTTGTTTGACTAGTGTAGTCATTAATAACAAGTATGGTTGGATACTTTGAAAGTAACAACGGGAATTTCAGAAATCTCATTTAAAAATAAAAACTGGATCTATTGGGAAGAAATAACTTTGGTGTACTGTATTTCATTAAGATCTCGCAGAAAATAAAAGATTGAGATTTCGCAATTGAGTTCGTCAATTCATAATGGTTGTTTGGAATTTTGGGTTTCACTCAGAATTATGGTGATAATAATTCCGAGATCATTAACATAGTGTTTGTGTAACCATCAGTTTTCAGTGGTTGTGCCGAGAACCTTCATAAGGGTTACGGTTATATGAAAGTGATAGAGATGGAGAATAGAGATTGGTTAAGAAAGGTTTGTGAGTCTCACAGCGCATCATGGTGAAAATGACTTGCGATCTTTGACTAGAATTTCTGAAGCCATAGTTTCATTCGGAAAGAAAATATTTTTGTATTTTAAATGAAGAAAAGAAGACAAAAAGAGATAACACGTCAGAGCAAGAAATGATGATACAGCCGTCAGTTGCTGACGTAGGTATCAACAATTATGTAGAAACCATTAATACACCGGCGGGAAAGAGGGAAACGTCCACTCAACCGTCTAATCAGCCGTCTCTGCCACAATGATGATTTGATGAGCGCAATTAAGGCTATCATTCTCATAATTAACCCTAAAAGGGTAATTAATTGCGATGATACGGAAGACAAATTGGTCATTACCTACCTATAAAAGGAACGATCCTTAGTAGAAAACTTTACACCAAAAAAGGAAACTAAAGCAAGAAAGCGAAAAGAGTAATCACAAAAATGACTCAACGTCTGTATAACCGATATGACAAGGTTGAAGTCAAGATGCAGGAGGGTGAGTTTGCAGGCGGAACCTATGGTGGGGTTGTCACCGAGGTGTGGAATCACCGGTATGAGGTGAGGCTGACCACCCTTACCGACGGCGAGACGGGTGGACCTTTGACAGTCCACGTGGGGTACCCTTACTTCCAGCCAGTTCCACCAAAGATTCTGGTGGAGTACAAGCAATTTGATGTGGTGGATGTTTGGTACCGTAAGGGATGGTGGCCGGCGGCGATCTCTCGAACAACCGCCCATGATCAGTATCATGTGTTGCTGGCTGATGGAACGCAGCTTTTTGTTGATGAGAGCGAGCTGTGTATCCAACAGTCGTTCCATCTAGGTGACCCCCCATGTGGCACTATTACAAGCTTTAGGAAGATAATGTAATGTTTCGTTTGATGTTCTGTATTATCATCCTTGGTTTTAATGAAAAATCGCTTTCTTTTGTTTGATGAATCCTTGTAGTCTGTTCTAAAAGAAATAACACACGCAGAAAGTAAAAAAAATATTTTTGGAGTTTTTAATAAGGAAAATGAAGACGTACAAAAAAATATTTTTGATATTTAAAAAAATAGACTAGATGTACAAAAGGATATACAGAATCATTCCGATATTATTGATTTTCAGTCATGAACTGAGGCATTCAGAATTTCGGAACCAATCGAAATGTTAGGCAGATTTCAGAACAGATTTAGCCTCCATCATTCCAAGTCCTTGTTGGATTCGATTAAAAGAGGAGTCAAAGAGGATTCAGGTAATGCCTTGTTAAAGATATCGGCTAATTGATCTGATGGCCGGACAAAATGAATTTCTATGTTGCTATCCTCAACGCGATCCTTGATGAAATGATATTTGAGTGCAATGTGTTTTGTCTTTGAATGTTGCACTGGATTGTGACAGATTCGAATCACACTCTCGAAATCACAATAAAGAGGAATACGTTTCATGTTGATCCCATAGTCTCTTAGTTGGTTTTGAATCCATATGATCTGAGAGGTACAGGAGGCAGCTACAATGTACTCTGCTTCAGCTGTTGAGAGTGAGACACATGTTTGCTTTCTAGATTGCCAGCTCACAAGCTTGCCATCCAAAAGTTGACATACTCCTGAAGTGCTTTTTCGATCCAGTCCACATCCACCAAGATCTGCATCTGAGAAGGCTTGAACGAAGAAAACAGATCCTGATAGATACCACAGTTCAAGAGAAGTTGTCCGCTTCAGATATCGGAATATATTTTTAACAACAGTGAAGTGTGGCTCTATTGGATTAGCATGATACCTAGCACAATAACATACAACAAACATAATATCAAGTCGACTAGAAGTTAGGTAAAGAAGTGAACCTATCATTTGTCGATAAAGAGTGATGTCTGTTGTAGGTTTCTCCAGAGAAGGGGTGAGTTTTGTTCCGAAGACCATCAGAACTTTGACCTTTGAGTCTCCCATCATTCCGAAAATCTCCAGTAGTGACTTTGTGTAGGCTTCTTGGTTTATAAAAGTCCATTCGGAGCTTTGTCTGATGTTAAGGCCAAGAAAGAAGTTGATTTTTCCCATCAAACTCATCTCGAATTTAGTTTCCATCAATTTTCGGAACTCAGCAGTTAAGCTTGGGTGAGTAGATCCGAAAATGATATCATCAACATAGATTTGAACAATCATAAGATGGTTGCCTTCCTTTTTGTGAAAGAAGGTTGGATCAACTGAGCCTTGCTTGAATTTTGACTGCTTGAGAAAGCAAGTCAACGTCTCGTACCATGCTCTTGGGACTTGCTTTAGACCATAAACTGCCTTATCTAGAATGTAACAATGATCCGGATGTTTGTTGCTGACGAACCCTGGAGGTTGCTCGACGTAAACGGTTTCTTCTAGTTCACCGTTCAGAAATGCACATTTGACGTCCATTTGGTAGACATCAAAGCCCTTGTGTGCTGCATATGCAAGAAAGATCCGAACGGATTCCAGTCTTGCAACTGGTGCTTAGGTCTCTTCATAGTTGATTCCTTCTTCTTGACAATAACCCTTGACCACCAATCGTGCATTATTCCGAATAACGTTTCCTTTTTTGTCTAGTTTATTTCGGAATACCCATTTCATTTCAAAAACAGATGCTTTGTCAGGAGTCGGAACTAATCTCCATACTTTGTTACGCTCGAACTCATTTAGTTCATCCTACATTGCTTGGACCCAATCAGCATGATCAAGAGCAACATTGACCATTTTAGGTTCAATTTTAAAGATGAACGAATTAAGCATGCAAAATTCCACTTTTGAAAATAATGCAGTTTGCTTCGCTTTTTGTTGTGCTCTTGTCAAAACACTTGTGGATGTTTCTCCGATTATCTGAGATTGTGGGTGATCTCTCATCCATTTTAACATTGGAGGATAATTCGGATCGTATTCCGGAATAAGTTCTGCAAAAATCTCTTCAGTTTCCGATTGAGCATCAGATTGAGTTTCATTACCATTATTTTCATACTCATTTTCCCCCTAGAAATTTGCATGTGATTCGTCATTGATAGTCCCCGGATGCTCCTCCTCGAAATTAGGAATGTTTTCCTCCGGAATCAGAATTGGACCTTCCCCCTGAATAGGTTCAGAATTCACCCCTGGACTGGTTCCGAGTTCTCCCCCTGGACATGTGGGCCAGATGAATTTGCAGAAGAATCGGAAGCTTCATAAGTGAAAGTCGGAATTGAAGCTAGAACTGTAGGAAGTGTGTCTACCGAGGTCGGAGTCAGATTCGTAGAGGGTTCGTTCAGAATATTTACTGACTCATTTACTACAGCATTTATTATCTTGAACAACTCATTCCCTTGGTTATCCTTAGCATTTGTTTCGGCTGATTTGGAAGTCTCAGGCTTGTCAAATAAGTTCATAAATTTTTCGTACAATTTCATGAGAGGAGCAGTTGTTTGATTTAAATCAGGAAAGATTTCTGCAGACTGCTTCTCTTTGTTTTAAGCTCTTGAGTTGTACTTGTCATAAAAAGGTAACATAGTATGTCTCTTCTATCTTCCGAGATCGTTTGTTCAGAACTCTATATGCTTTGGACGTTAAGGAATAACCCAGAAAGATTCCTTCATCAGCCTTTTCATCCCACTTAACTCGTTTCTCCTTAGAGTTGAAAATGAAGCACTTTAAACCAAAAACATGAAAGAATTTCACATTCGGTTTCCTTTTGCTGAGTATCTCCTAAGTAGTGAGTAAGAATTGCTTGTTGATTGTAGAGAGATTTTGAGTGAAACATGCAGTTGCGATGGCATCGGCCCAGAAATATAAAGGAAGTCTTGTGAAAGAAAGCATTGTGCGAGCTGCTTCACAAAGAGATCGATTCCGACATTCCACTACCCCTTTTTGTTGTGGAGTATATGGTGCGGAGAAGTTATGAGAGATCCCTTTGCTCACAACAAAATCTTCGAGAACTTTGTTCTTGAACTCAGTACCATTGTTGCTTCTAATCATCTGATCGGGCTTACGGAGTAACACTTCAACTTGCTTGATGAAATTAATCATGTTCAGAGTCGCCTCAGATTTCTGTTTAAGAAAGAAAACCCACGTGAAACGAGAAAAATCATCTACCACAACCAAAATGTACTTGTTGTGAGCTACACTTTCGATTGTAGATGGACCACAAAGATCAATATGCAGTAATTCCAAAGGTTCAATTATCTTTGTGTTGATTATTGTGGAGTGGCTTTTTCTACTTTGTTTTCCAAGTTCGCAAGCATCACACAGACGGTCTATAACGTACTTTAGTAGCGGCAATCCTCACACAAGATCACCAAGTACTAGCTTATTTATGTCTCTGAAGTTCATGTGAGACAAACGTCTATTCCATAGCCAGCTATCGTCATTAGCAGCTTTCGTGAGCAAGCATATGGCAGGTTTTCCTTTGATGGGCTTCATGTCTAGAGGAAACATTTCACCCTTTCGCTTTGATTTTAGAACAATTTTCTTTGTCTTCTTTTCGATTATTTCCGAACCGTCTTCATCAAAGGACACTTTGAGACCAGATCCAACCACCAATTGCGAAACACTGATCAGATTGTGCTGAACACCTTCTACATATGCTACTTTCGGAATAGAGAGTTCGCCATTTGTGATCATGCCATAGCCTTTGATTTCGTCCGTTGCATTATTTCCATAGCGAATTTTTCCTCCATTTCGAAGCGAACGATACTCCCTCAGCTCTTCTCTTTTCCCTGTCATGTGACGCGAAAAACCACTGTCAATGTACCATTCTGGATCATACTGTTCGTCACGCATCACTAACATAATTTAGAGAGATTTAGGAACCCAAACCAATGTGGGTCCTTGTGAGAATTTTTGGAAGGCTGGGTATACACTTGACTTGTCAACCCAAAATGATTTCTTAA
This sequence comes from Cichorium intybus, assembly GCA_023525715.1. Taxonomy (NCBI): domain Eukaryota; kingdom Viridiplantae; phylum Streptophyta; class Magnoliopsida; order Asterales; family Asteraceae; genus Cichorium; species Cichorium intybus. The sequence continues at coordinate 75,976,677 of CM042010.1, forward strand.
TTAGAGGTTGATTCTTTTCTTTTATTAGTGAATGCCGGTATCACTTATGAAGAAAACTTCAGAGCATGTAATTTATCCTGAGTAGTATAAAAACTATTGGATTAATTTTGACAATGAAGCGACTTAAGTTCAATCGGGAGCTTAGAGATAAATATGATGTTAAGGATACCTAAAGCACATAAGACTTCATATAGTAAAACAGCCTTAACCTCACTCCGAAGTCTGTTTTCTTACCTTTGTTTCAAGTCGATTCCCAATTACCTTTTTGTGCAATGAGGTATGATTATCAGAATCTAAAATGAAAGTGTTGTCCTTTAATCAGATTATTTATGAAAGGAGGCCAAATTTTGTCATTAATGCATAAGAAATTTGAATTGAACTTTTGAAGCCTTTGTAAATGATCCTTGTTTCTTTTGTATTTATTCTTTTAACAAGGTAAACATTTTTTGCAAAAGATTTCATCCTCATGAGACGAAGACAACTGTTGTTTCTATGATTTTTGACATTTATGAACTTTTATTAACTGAAATGTCTATTATAGTGGACTCCGAAGGTTCGGAGTGGTTCAAGGTAGCACAATTTCTTATTTTGTAATTGAAAGGAGTAAGGAAAGAAAAAGCAAATCTGAGGTTTATGTCAGAGTGAATCCATCAATCATGCCAAGTCCTCGAACTATTCGTGTGAATAACTTTTCATTCAACACTTTTGTGAAGATATCTGCCAGTTATTCTATTGTGTGAACAAAGTGCACTTCTATATTCCCCTCCTCAACATGACTTTTGATGAAATGATAGCGAAGAGCTATATGTTTCATCTTGGAATGTTGAATAGGATTATGACAAATCCAAATAGCACTTTGTGAGTCACAAAACAAAGGAATCTTTCTCATGTTGATGGCATAATCTCTTAGTTGGCTTTGAATCCAAATGATTTATGATGTGCAAGCAGCAGCAGCTACATACTCTGCTTCAGCTGTGGATATTGATACACATGTTTGCTTCTTTGACTGCCAGCCGATGAGCTTTCCATCAAGAAATTGGCAACCACCCAGAGTACTTTTGTGATCAATTGAGCATCCACCCAGGTCTGAATCAGAATAAGCTTGTATGTAGAACCCTGAATTTGCTGGATACCATAAACCATACCCAGGTGTATTGTGAAGATAACGAAAGATTGTTTTCACCGCAGCCAAGTGTGGTTCGTGTGGATCAGCTTGATATCTTGCACAATTACAAACTACGAACATGATGTCAGGACGACTGACTGTGAGGTAAAGCAACGATCCTATCATGCTTCGGTACCTTTGAATATTAGTCTTCGGTTTGTCCAACGAAGGATTCAATCTTATACCTGCAGGTAATGGAACCTTTGCATTTGAGCAGTTAGTCATTCCAAAGCGTTCAAGCAAACTTTTTATGTATTTTGGTTGATTGATGAAAATCCCTTCTTTTGATTGTTTGATCTGTTTTCCAAGGAAGAAATTGATTTTCCCCATCATACTTATTTGAAATTTGCTTTTCATCAGTTTTTCAAAATCTTTTGTGAGTTTTGGATCAGTGGATCCAAAGATAATGTCACCCACATAAATTTAGACTAACATTAAGTTAGAGCCCACTTTCTTCGAAAAAGTGTTGGATCCATTGAACCTTGTTTGAAGTTTGACTCATTTAAAAACTTTGACAATGTTTCATACCAAGCTCTAGGAGCTTGTTTAAACCATATACAGCTTTATCTAACACATAGCAATGGTTAGGATTTTCTTTGTCAACAAAGCCAGGTGGTTGTTCAACAAATACAGTTTTCTCGAGATCACCATTCAAAATTGCACATTTGACATCCATTTGATAGACATTAAAATTTTTGTGTGCAGCATAATGTTAGTTCTATATGCCCAAGGATGATCATAAAATGATATTACTAATAATACATGATCCTATAGGGTCACACCGACAACAAGTTTGACACCAATTGATCATTTAGAATGTTAAATTTGATTTAACATCAAATGATACTAAACTTGCAATTTAATCTTGTAAGTTATTATTATTTGAGTTAAATAATAATAACTCCAATATTAAAGGTTGATTACTAATTCATATGTGATGAATTGATTATGTATAACAATTAAATTGTTTAAGTTGTTAAATGATTTAATTGATTTAGAAGTAAACCTTTTATTTAATTTAATTGGTAAATTAAATTACATATGCATATTGTTATATATATATATATATATATATATATATATATATATATATATATATATATATATATATATATATATATATATATATATATATATATATATATATATATATATATATATATATATATATATATATATATATATATTTATACAACTCATAATGCATTCTAAAAGGGGGCTTATATATACATAATAATGTTTTAATGGTACACCATTAAACAAAAGTGTGAAAGGTTATTGTTTATAAAACTTGTAGAATAAACTTTATAAACAATAAAAGATGTATTTCTTGCCCTTTTGACCAAGCATGGCCGGATTTTATGAGGCTCTTCCCAAGAGCATGTGTCCCACCTAGAAAGTAGAGAATATGCTTTGTGTCTCCAAGATTTCAAAAGGTGCCTTTTGTTTAAATAAAGCCTCTCTTCTTCTCTCTTTTCTAGTTAGTAAATCCGGCCATCTTTGAGAGCATATACATCTTTATCACACTCAAAATATTCAGCCAAAAACTCTCTCTTGAACACAAGCAAAAATCGTTTTTTTGTTTCAAGGAGAATGAAGCTTTACTTTGCAAGTTGTGGAACTAGCATTCAAGGGTGTTCAAGCTTGTGGTGGATCAACTATAGAGGGATTCTAACTTGATTCCTAGCCATCAAATTCGTCCATATCAACCCAAGAACAAAGGTTATAATCTAGAACTCTATCTATGCTTGTTCTTCATCTTATCTCTACATGCATGTAGCATGATCCTCTTGGAAGTGAAATTTGTGTTCATGATTTTATGCTTCCGTTGCAACTTCAAGGTTTTGAAACTAATTACATGAACATATGATTTCCAACAATTGGTATCAGAGCCATAGCTATTTTGCATGTTTAGATAATAAGTTTATTTGGATAAACTTGGTTTTTGGAAGCCATGAATGTTCATATTCTTGAATGCAATGTTCATGCATGGCTTCTTTGGCAACATGCAAATATATATTCCATGATTTTATGTAACCAACTAAATTTAATGTTTGCATGCATTTGGTTACATAATTGTTGCCTTAGAAAAACAAAGTGTTGATTTTTTTATGATTTTATGTGATAAAATGGTGCATAAACAAGCCAAGGACCATGTGTTGCATGTTTTGTATTTAAATTCGATTTGGTTGTAATCTATTCTTTTATTAAAATGGTTTGTAATAATAATTAGTTATTTCCTTCTTTTATTCATTTTGAAAGTATTAGAATAGTTGTATTTTATATCTTTCACAAAATGTAACAAGAGAAGGAGCAAGAGCAAGAACCAAGAGAAGCAACACAAGGATTTTTTTGCAATAAATGTTCCTGTTTTCCTGCTGTCCATTTCGGACCACATATGGGACATAAAATAAATTCATATCTTGATGTTTTGATGCTATACTTGTTACTAACTATGATATCTAGCATATACAAGTAGTTTTGGCAAGTATGTGCATCATTATCATCAAGAATGAAGTCAAGAAAGCAAAAATACCTCCTGTTTTGGCTGCTGCTGTTCGGACCTGTTTGGAAGGTTTAAAAAAATTCATAGCTTATGCCAAGGTGCCAGAAAAGGATGTTTCAAGTGTCATTTGATGATATAAGAAGATTGGCAAAGTTGTAGCTCAATTGAAGATCATTTGGTTGAGTTTTTTGTCACCTTTTTGTCCCTAGGTTTGGACTTGATATTTCATGTATGGCTCACATGAAATATCAAATTTGTTGGCTTGTGTTTATGCACCCATGCATGCATGTGATGATTGAATGTTTTATGATTTTATGTTGTGGATGGAAATAAGATTTTGCATGCTAGAAAACCTAGATAATTAAACATAATCATCAAGGAGTTTGTAATTTTCAAATTGACATATATAACATAAGATGTAATACAATTGGTTTTATTAAAATGGGTTTTGTTATAAAACCTATAAAGTCAAGTTTTAAGAATAAATGAAACAAATAAAATGGAGATTTTATGAATTCTTACAAACTCCAACCCTAAGTAATAATGGTAATTATTTAGGATTAAAATTGGTTCTCATGTATGTGATCAAACTCAAACTTAATATTGGATATTAATTGTAATCTTGACCACAAACAAAGAATCAATAAAATGGAGATTTTATGATTAAGGAACCAATTAACAAAATAAGATTTTAATGGTACCATGTTCATTGGATGCATGCAATCTACATGATACCATATGTTTTCAAAATTAGAATTGTAAAACATACAAATCCCTTTCGAAATACAAATCAATGTCGTCCCTCTTAAAGACACTCATGTATCACTTGAATATCCTTGTGGGATAAAGGTTACCTAACCACTTGGAGTCTTCTTGTGATACAAGAGGTAGTTTTGCAATATTGATGGGATAAAGGACACCTAACCATTAATAGTTGTCAAAACTACACGTCCGTTTAAGTGGGATGATTTGTTTGGAAATCTTTTGTAATAAAGGTCACCTAAGCATTAGAAATCCAAGGCATAGATGGGATCAAACATGCCAAACTTATAAATGTTATAATCGGATCCCATACCTCTAGAAATTGTATTTGGATATAATTGGTAAACCGTTACCTACCTTGTTGATTCGAATAGGCGGGATAAAGGATACCTAACCGCTTGTTTGTATTGCAACTTGGATTCTAGACCTTAATCAATTAAAGTTTATGAAACAAGAAAGGGTATTAATTATTAAGGACTCAATATCATAATTTACTAAATCGAACCTTGTTAAAATTTTGTAGGTGGCACCAAACGCAACAAACCCGGCTCCTAACAAAACTTCACTACGGTCTCTCCTTGAGGGAGAAAAACTTAACCACACCAACTTCTTCGATTGGTACCGTATTGTGAGAATAGTTCTTAAACAAGAAAAGAAAGAATATGTTCTCAATGAACCACTTCCTGAAGAGCCCCCTGCCATTCCTAAGCCTGTGCACGATGCATGGCTTAAAAAGATGGATGATTCCATTGATGCATCATGCCTCATGTTGGCAACCATGATTCCTGACCTTCAGAAGGACTTAGAGAATCATTCGGCCTATGACATGATTAATCAATTGAAGGAAATGTTCCAACAACTTGCAAGGACAGAAAGGTTCGAAACAGTTCGGGCTTTCCATGCTTGCAAGATGGAGGATGGACAGACGGTAAGCTCTTATGTGCTCAAAATGAAGAGTCACATTGATCATTTGGCACGTCTTGGAGTTGTGATGCCCGAAGAGCTAGCAACGGATATGATCCTTAACTCCTTGACAAAGTCTTTTGATCCTTTTGTCATGAACTATAACATGAATGGTTTGAATAAGACTATCCCGGAATTGCATGGGATGCTAATTACCGTGGAAAAGAATCTGCCTAAGAAAACCACTCAAGTTCTCATGATCAAGGAAGGTGGTACAAAGAGGACTAGAGCCGAACACCCCACCAACTCCAAGGGCAATGGGAAGGAAAAGGTTGTCAAAGGAAAGGGCAAGAAAGTTGTCCAATCATCCCGTCTGCCCAAGAAGAAGGCAAAGGTTGCCATAGAAGACGCGTGCTTCGAATGTGGCAAGGTTGGGCATTGGAAGATAAATTGCCCTACCTATCTTGCGGAGTTGAAGAAGAAGAAGGCCAGTGAGGGCACTTCAGGTATCTATGTGATAGACCTAGAACTTTATAATTTATCTCCTAACACATGGGTATTTGATACTGGTTGTGGAACTCACATTTGTAATATGTTGCAGGGGTTCAAAAGGAGTAGGCGACTAAAAGCAAACGAGGTAGTACTCCGGGTTGGAAACAGTGCAAGGGTTGTGGTTGATTCAATTGGAAGTTTTGAGTTATTACTACCTAGTGGCTTATATTTGACATTAACGAATGTTTATTATGTTCCTAGCTTGACTAGGAATATTATTTCGGTTGCTAAGTTGAGACAATGTGGTTTTAATCTTTGCTTTATAAATGATGACATTTGTGTTTCGAAAAACAATGTATTCTATTTCGAGGCTACGCCTTTAAATGGAATTTATGATGTAAACCTTGATGAAAAGACTAACCATGGCTCTTTATACCACACTTTCACCAAGAGACCCAAATGTGATTTGAGTCAAATTTATCTATGGCATTGTCGACTTGGGCATATAAACAAGAAACGCATATCCCAACTTCAAAAGAGTGGACTTTTGAAGGCAAATGAGAATGACTCATTTGATATATGCGAATCTTGTTTACATGGCAAGATGACTAAAGCTCCTTTCTCGGGAACCAACGAGAGGGCAAAGGACTTGTTAGGAATCATACATACGGATGTATGTGGTCCTTTCAAGGCAATGACTAGATATGGTGAAAGATATTTCATCACCTTCACTGATGACTTTAGTCGTTATGGTTATGTTTATTTAATTAAACATAAACATGAGGCGTTTGAAATGTTCAAAATGTTTCAAAGTGAAGTGGAAAATCAACTCAACAAAACAATTAAAGTTCTACGTTCTGATATAGGAGGTGAGTACTTAACTACAAACTTTATGGATCATCTTAAGACTTGTGGAATTGTTTCACAACTTACTCCACCTGGAACACCACAACATAATGGTGTATCTGAGAGGCGGAACCGAACACTATTGGATATGGTTCGATCCATGATGAGTAGAAGTACTCTACCTTTATCATTTTAGGGTTATGCTTTACAAACAACTGCTCGTCTCCAAAACATGGCACCTACTAAGAAGGTAGATAAAACACCTTATGAGATTTGGCATGGAAGGGTTCCATCTTTATCCTATCTCAAGGTATGGGGTTGTGAAGCTTATGTTAGACAAGAAGCTTCAAACAAACAAGAACCCCGTTCAATCAAGTGTATCTTTGTAGGGTATCCGAAAGATTGTCTTGGATACTACTTCTACAATCCCATAGAGAATAAGATACTTATTTCTCAAAAAGCTGAATTCCTAAAAAACAAGTTTCTGACGGAAGAGGCTAGTGGGAGGTTTGTGGAACTTGAGGAACTTCAGGAACCACATGCTGATACACAAGAAATTGGATCTAGCATTCAACAAGAAATTGTTGAACCTAAACAAACAGTTGATCAGGAACAAATTGTAACACAAGATGTTCGCAGATCTGGTAGGGTTCGATTTGAACCAGAAAGTTATGGTTACCTAATGATGGAAGAGGAATGTTATACGATAGATTCTGATGAACCCGTCAACTACCAAAGTGCAATGTCAGATCCTGAGTCTGACAAATGGCTAGAAGCCATGAACACAGAGATGCAATCCATGCACGATAACCAAGTATGGGACTTGGTTAATCTTCCCACCAATTGTAAGACTGTTGGGAACAAATGGGTTTTCAAGAAGAAAATCGACGTGGATGGAAATGTTCACACTTTTAAGGCAAGACTTGTCGCTAAAGGATACTCACAAACTCATGGTATTGACTATGATGAGACCTTTTCACCAGTTCCAATGATCAAGTCGATTAGGATACTTTTTGCCATAGCCGCATACTATGATTATGAGATATGGCAAATGGATGTCAAGACCGCTTTCCTTAATGGACACTTATTGGAAGATGTCTATATGGATCAACCTGAAGGTTTTGTCGATCCCAAGCATCCAAGCAAAGTGTGCAAGCTTAAGAGATCTATCTATGGATTGAAGCAAGCGTCTCGAACATGGAACATACGATTTGATGAAAAGATCACAAATTTTAGATTCATCAAAAATGAGGATGACTCCTGTGTCTACAAGAAAGCTAGTGGGAGCATAGTCATATTCCTAGTGTTGTATGTAGATGACATACTTCTATTTGGAAATGACATCCCAACCTTGAAAGGTGTCAAAACGTTCCTTGAGAACTGTTTCTCAATGAAGGACTTAGGAGAAGCTGCTTATGTATTAGGTATAAAGATCTATAGAGATAGATCTAAGAGACTTATTGGTCTAAGCCAAAGTGTATATATTGATAAAATCTTGAAAAGGTTCAAGATGCAAGACTCCAAAAGAGGATTCTTACCAATACCACATGGCACCATCCTAAGTAAGTCTCAGTGCCCAAGGACTAGGACTGAACTTGAAAGGATGAAACATGTCCCATATGCTTCGGCAATTGGGTCTATCATGTATGCCATGTTATGCACTAGGCCCGATGTCTCATGTGCCTTAAGCATGACTAGTAGGTATCAACAGAACCCAGGTGAAGCCCACTGGACTGTTGTAAAGAACATTCTTAAGTACTTGAGAAGAACTAAAGACATGTTCTTAGTTTACGGTGGTTTGGAAGAAAGCTTAAAAGTAAAGGGTTACACTGACGCAAGCTTCCAAACAGATAGGGACGATTCGAGATCTCAATCAGGGTATGTGTTTATTTTAAATGGAGGAGCCGTGTCTTGGAAGAGTTCCAAACAAGAAGTGATTGCACAATCCACTACAGAATCAGAATATGTTGCTGCTTCGGAAGATGCTCAAGAAGCTGTCTAGATGAGAAAGTTCATTGAAGATCTAGGGGTTGTTCCTTCCATTCGGGACCCTATAGAAATGTTCTGTGATAATCTAGGTGCTATAACTCAGGCAAAGGAACCTAGATCGCATCAAAAGACCAAACACATTCACCGAAGGTATAACTACATACGACATGAAGTTAAGAATGGTGAAATAAGTATTCACAAGGTTCATACAGATCAGAATTTGGCAGACCCATTCACGAAGCCTTTACCCCAAGCTAAGCATGAAAGTCACGCTAAGGGTATAGGACTTCGTTTTTCTAATGAATGGATTTGATTTGTGTTTAGTGTTTTATGAATACGAAACTATGTAAACAACAATAATTATGTGATATATGTGACGTGGTGTTTCATTCAGAATTTTGTATTTTATTAGCATGTTTAATCCCTGAATAATTCAGTTATTCTAAATGTCCATAGTCGATCATAGTTGTGGGAGCAATTATGAAGTAAGACTAATATGAATTGGATTGGTTGACTTTTATGGGTAAAAGTAAGTAGCAAAAGGTTGCAACCAAATTCATAGGTACTTGTGAGTGAACAAGTAATGGACTTGACCCGTTTCAAGATCACTCCATGGATCATCGTCATAAGTGATTCTTGAATAAAGGTATTATCATTGTATCCTTAGACCTGAGATACATATTTGGGACTCAATTATAGGAAGTGCTATGCTTTGATATGGTTCATCGTTGTTCTTGAAAAATAGACAACCATACAGACCATACTCATGTATAGTACTAACTATATGAGGGGCGTATGTAGTCAAGACGGGATTTGTTCCTCTTATGTGTTGAGAGTTAAACATCTAAGGCGCCTGATTGAAAGTTGGACATGAAATGAGAATGTTTAGATCCATGTCTCATGTTCAACATGATGTTTGCGACAAAGGGATAATTGATAGATAACCTTGTATATCAATTAGAGCCTCGTGCTTTTGAAGAATTGGATGTTGTTGAATGGCATTATGTCATGTATTATTCGGGGCAGTGAAATGTTGCTAGACGTTCATCACTGTCGGTATCATCCTATGATGCAACCTTGTGCAAGTGGGAGATTGTTAGTTCTATATGCCCAAGGATGATCATAAAATGATATTACTAATAATACATGATCCTATAGGGTCACACCGACAACAAGTTTGACACCAATTGATCATTTAAAATGTTAAATTTGATTTAACATCAAATGATACTAAACTTGCAATTTAATCTTGTAAGTTATTATTATTTGAGGTAAATAATAGTAACTCCAATATTAAAGGTTGATTACTAATTCATATCTGATGAATTGATTATGTATAACAATTAAATTGTTTAAGTTGTTAAATGATTTAATTGATTTAGAAGTAAACCTTTTATTTAATTTAATTGGTAAATTAAATTACATATGCATATTGTTATATATATATATATATATATATATATATATATATATATATATATATATATATATATATATATATATATATATATATATATATGTATATTTATATATATATATATATATTTATACAACTCATAATGCATTCTAAAAGGGGGCTTATATATACATAATAATGTTTTAATGGTACACCATTAAACAAAAGTGTGAAAGGTTATTGTTTATAGAACTTGTAGAATAAACTTTATAAACAATAAAAGATGTATTTCTTGCCCTTTTGACCAAGCATGGCCGGATTTTATGAGGCTCTTCCCAAGAGCATGTGTCCCACCTAGAAAGTAGATAATATGCTTTGTGTCTCCAAGATTTCAAAAGGTGCCTTTTGTTTAAATAAAGCCTCTCTTCTTCTCTCTTTTCTAGTTAGTAAATCTGGCCATCTTTGAGAGCATATACATCTTTATCACACTCAAAATATTAAGCCAAAAACTCTCTCTTGAACACAAGCAAAAATCGTTTTTTGTTTCAAGGAAAAAGAAGCTTTACTTTGCAAGTTGTGGAACTAGCATTCAAGGGTGTTCAAGCTTGTGGTGGATCAACTATAGAGGGATTCTAACTTGATTCCTACCCATCAAATTCGTCCATATCTACCCAAGAACAAAGGTTATAATCTACAACTCTATCTATGCTTGTTCATCATCTTATCTCTACATGCATGTAGCATGATCCTCTTGGAAGTGAAATTTGTGTTCATGATTTTATGCTTCCGTTGCAACTTCAAGGTTTTGAAAATAATTACATGAACATATGATTTCCAACACATAAGCTAAAAAAATTCGAACTGATTCTAGTCTAGCAACAGGAGCAAATGTTTATTCGTAGTCAATCCCCTCCTGTTGACAATAACCTTTGACAACCAGCCTTGCTTTGTTTCCAACCACATTTCCTTCGGTGTCGAGTTTGTTTCTGTACACCCATTTGAGACCAACAATTGAAGCTTTTGCAGGCTTTGGAATTATTCTCCAAACTTTATTTCTCTCAAATTCTTCTAATTCCACTGCATTGCTTCAATCCAGTCTGGGTAATCAAATGCATCTTTAACGTTCTTTGGTTCAATTTTGGAAATGAAAACATTAAACATACACAACTCCCAAGTTTTATTTAATTCTTGTTGTTTTTGATGGAGTTGTGCACGTGTCAGAACTTTATCATGAACGTTACCGATGACAAGTGATTGAGGATGATTTCTCATCCACTTTTCTAATGGAGGAAAGTTTGGATCAAATTCAGGTGGTCCTTCGGCATTGATTTCCTCAGTGTCCGAAGGATAACCTCAAGTGGATGGGAAATCACCAGTTATTAAATTATTTACATTATTAGAGTTTGAGACATTTGTTTTTGGTGTTGTGTTATTGGAAGAGAGTGAAGTAGAGTTAAGAGTATTCTCCCCATCCAAAGAGATTGGACTTGAGACTTTCTGGCTCCCCCTGGACAGAAGGATACAAGGACATGATGTGTGAAGTCTCATGTAAAGGGTGATTGAGACTTGAGTTGTTGTGCTCCCCCTCGAAACCAGAATTCTCTATAGATCTATCTGATGGCTCCCCTTCAACTGAAGATGGTCTTTGAACACTGCTTGTGGGTGAGTCTTCGGGGCCATATGTGAGCTGGGATAGTTCAGACACATTGTTATCTGGTGCTTTTGCTTCGGAGTCCATAGCTCTCACAGAAGGGTCAAAGAGAAGATTGAAGTCGGCATCGAATGTGGTAATTGGTAATGCATCAACAGCTGGTTTGGGAAAGATAGATGATGTTGGAAAAGGATGTAGAGATTTCTTGATATAGTAGTCATCGAATGAAAGGTTGAAGGTTTCTTCAATTTTGCGTGTCCTTTTATTCATGACTCTGTATGCTTTTGAGTTTTGAGTGTATCGAAGAAATATCCCTTCCTCAGATTTATCATTGAATTTTGTCACATGATCTTTCATGTTCAATATGAAACACCTACAACCGAAGATGTGAAGAAATTTGACATTTGGTTTTCTTGAGTTGAGTACTTCGTATGGTGTGATATGAAATCTCTTATGGATGTATGATCTGTTCTGAGTGAAACAAGCAGTAGAAATGGCTTCGGCCAAGAAGTACATAGGCAAGTTTTCAAAATTAAGCATAGTTCTAGCTGCTTCACATAGGGATCGATTACGTCTTTCAACAACAGCATTTTGTTGAGGAGTATATGGTGCTGAGAAATTGTGACTAATTCCCTTTGTCTTCAGAAATCCATCAAGAGTTTGATTCTTGAACTCCGAACCATTGTCACTATGCACAGTTCGGACTTTCTTGTTGAGCATTACTTCCATGTTCTTGATGAAATTGATGATTTATTCAGCAGCGTCTGAGTTGTTCCTTAAGAATAAGACCCATGTGAACCTTGAGTAGTCATCAACAATCACCAAAATGTACTTCTTCTTCCCAATTGAGTCTACCGCGGATGGACCACAAAGATCCATGTAAAGAAGTGAAAGAGGTTCTGTGATTTTTGGATTAATCACAGTTGAATGCCTTTGTTTTATTTGCTTGCCATGTTCACAAGCTGAACAAAGTGAGTCATTATCGAACTTGAGTGCAGGCATACCACGAATCAAATCCATAGCCACTAACTTGTTTATGTCTTTGAAGTTCAGGTGAGCAAGTCTTTAGTGCCATAACCAGCTGATGTCTGAATTTGCTTTAGGTAGAAGACATAGAGATTGCCCACCAGTTATAGGCTTTAGATTCAAGGGAAACATCGATGCCTTTCTTTCTGATTTTAGCAACACTTCTTTTGTAGCATCCTTCATCATGACACTCCCTTAGTTGTTGAATGCAACAACATTTCCAGTTCCAACCACCAATTGAGAGATACTCACAAGATTGTGCTTTAAACCTTCAATAAATGCCACTCTGTTTATTGTGAATTGCCCATTCGTGATTTTGTCATAACCCCGAATAGGACAAGTGTCATTGTTACCGAAGCAAACATTCCCAGCATCATCTAAAGCTCTATAGTCCCTGAGATACTCCCTCTTGCCAGTCATATGTCTTAAGCAGCCACTATCCATGAACCATTTAGCATCGTACCGCTCATTTGACATAACCTACAATCATTTAAGAAGAAGTTGGTACCCAATCAATCTTGGGTCCTCAGGGTAAGCGAAGGATTCTTGAATCCACTTTTCAACAGCCTCTTCCATTATTTCATTAGCTGAGAGATTTATCATACACTCTGAAGTTTCATGTGATGAGCATGATGAACTAGAAAATGAATCCGAAGTGCTTTTTCTTAAACCGATGAGTCCAAAGGGGTTGAAATTATGGAAACCTTCGGAACCCAAATTTGTTTGGATGATTTTGATTTGAAGTTTTCTTAGTTTCAGATGATTTCAAAGAGTTCAATGACCTAGAAGATTTTTATTTTTCAATTAGATTTTCTTTCAGGTCGTTCCTTTTCCAATTTGGTTTTTTATTTGTTGATTTCCTTGATAATGTGCTACACAATGTGGAAGTACACAGGTACTCCTCATATGCAAGCTTGAAATCATTCAGTGATAGATTCTTATCTTTAAACAAATTCAAATTTTTGTCTAGCCAAGCATGGAACGTATCTATCAGGTTATCTCCTTTTGAAAATGTTTTTCTTGAGGGTTTTTGAAACTTGGGATTTGGGAAGTTTGGGTTTGATGGTACGAATGATGGTTTAGAAAATTGATTTGTTTTAACATTTGAATCCTTTAAATCCACTGGTTTTGTTCCAGATGTGGAAGCCTTCGTATTGATTGGTTTTGAAGGTACAAAGGGTGTTTTTCTTTTCACAAGGTTTGATACTTGTTTGGCTTTCAAATTCATAGCAGTTGGTTTTTGAATTGATTTTGTAATCACAATTGCTGGTTTTGATTTGGAAGTTGATGCGAAGTTTTGAACTTGTGGTCTTTTCAAAATTTGAGGTTTTTGTATCGCAGGTTTGGAAATAACAATCTTGGATTTTGTAACAGCCTTTTCAGAAGATTATGCAAGAGATACACTTTCACATGATTCCATTAACTGAAAAACATCAATCTTCGGAGCTACGGGTTTATCCATAACTTGAATTTGTTTTTAATTTCTGTTAGTGTAAATGTGATTATCATTTTTATTATTTAAGAGATGTGTCATGTTTTCTAGAATCTTTTCTTTTTCATAACAAAGACAATTGTAGATGTTATGGCCGTATAAATCTTGTTTTCGCACATTTATTTTTACTTCAAATTTTTCATTCATGTCATTTTCAATCATTTTTTAGGATGAGAAGAATCCTTACTCAGTGACTGTAGAATTATACTCCTCAACAAGTTTCTTCAAATTATTATCGATTAAAAGTAAACTTCCAGGTTTCACAAAAATAGATTTTTGAAATATGAAATCTTCAGATAGACTCAAGCAACATGGACTAGTCGTTTTGAACCGTCTTTGAGATATTGATCGTAGGAGACATATTCATTAGAAATTTTTATTTTTGATTTCACAATTTCTTTGTTTTGATTTGAAATTTCAGAAGTTACAATTTCACAATCGATTTTTTCTTTGCCTTTGTCAACCGAGGATACTTGTGAGATGCCTTCGGAGTGTGATGCAGATGCAGAGGAAGATTTAAATTTAGACAAGGAAGAACAATCAATTCCCTCCATATCCGAATCACTTTCTGATTCATTTTCAGATTCAGTTTCAACAATTACTTCTGATTTTTTTTTCAACAAGAGGAATGTTCTTTTGCAAGATAGGAATTTCCTTTGGAAGCATTTTCATCAAATTATCAGCAGTAAGATATTTTTCCACAGAAATCAAGCCATGCAAATATGAAGTGTTAGGCCTGCACTTCGGAACCAGATATGATTTACTCACATTCATTGGAAATACTAGCTACGTTTTTAAGCTTAAATTCTATGAAGGGAAGTAATTTACTCTGTTGAGCATTGCATACATCAGCTGAATGGTAAATGCGAGTGATATATGAGTACAAACGTTTAGCAGTTTCACAAAAGATATTTCTTTGCTTCAGAACTAATTGTTCAAATATTTCTCCCTATTTTCTTCTAACACCGAGATTCTTAAATTGGCTTTCTCTAAGGATAGCTTCACACTTTCTACTCTCCCCCTCAATTTGAGAATGTCCTGATCAATCACGAGTTATTTCATCACAGAACAATCACGAGTTATTTCATCAATAGCAGTAGAAAATTTAGATACATGAATTTTAAAAGATAGGAGAAGTTTGGATACCTGTTCAGGGATGGTCAAGCGTGTATCCTTAGTCATCAAGCAAACTTCTCCATGCTCATCCGAAGAGTCATCAGACCAATCCTTCAGAATCCCTGCATCCATCACTTTCTTCAGCTCCGAACTCTCATAACCCAGACCTACGTATACATCGTAGTGCATTTCTTCTTCACTTTCTGTCTCCTCAGAGGTAACCTTCGGGAAGCACTTACCATCATCATAGGCAATGAAAGCACTATGAGTTGGCTTCCTTACTTCTTCGTCATCGGAATCGGATGACCAAACTTGATATGTTCCTGAGTTATACTCCGTAGCCATCAAGGCTAGGTCCTTGGTCTTCTCTCTTGCTTCTTCCAACTTTCTTGCATAATAAGCCGCATCCTTAACTTGAGTTTGTTTCTCATTCTTCTTTCGCAACATGAAATCTTTTGCAAAATGGTTTTTCCCATGACAATAGTTGCAGTCAAACCCAGAATCACCAGTAACTTTCTTATCTTCAGATTTTTCTTTTAAAACCTCCGAAGAATTTATTTCAGATGGCTTCGGAGTGATTGTTTTGGAGGTTTCCTCCTTCGGTGTAATGATTTCAGGTTTGGGTTTCGGAGTGAAATTGGTCTTGTTGAAGTTCTTCACAAAGGGTTTTCCTGAGTTGTTTTTGACAAATGGTTTCTTGAATCTTTGATTGTTTGCAGCATATAATGCCACTGTTTCTCCATTCTTGTCAACCATGTAACCATCCGGATCATCATCATTGTCAACTTCTTCTTCTATTGAGACAAGAGCTAAAGAGCCAGCATTATCGCTTCTTCTTCCAACAATACCAGGCTCATGAGATTTGATCAAGTTATACAGTGCAGCCAGCTTGTATTTTTCGATGTTCTCATAGGATTTGACCATTAACATGATTGGTCTCCATTCCTTTCGAAGACTGTAGAGAAACTTGATGTTGACTTCTTGTTGACTTCGGGTTTCTCCATACTTATCCAAAGTATAAATCATATTACTGAGGCGTTCATAGTATTGTTCAAGAGTTTCATCCTCTTCTTGTTTGAAATTTCCAAAATCAGACAATATTTCCTGAACTTTGCTAGATTGAAGAGTTTTGTCACTGGCAAAACGAATGGCTAGGTTATCCCACATTTCCTTAGCAGATTTAGCATCAGCTATGTGGTGACTCACATCAGGGCCCAGTCCACTTCTAAGTTCATGCATAGCCCTTCCATCATTCTCAATCTTCTTCACATCTGCTGCCGTGAGAACTTCAGCATCTTCTCCTTCCGCAACCACGAAAGAACCCTCGATATTGGTATGAGGACCTTCAGTTATAGATCTCCATAGATCTTTATCTAACCCAATTAGATAATCCTTCATTCAACCAGACCAATAATCATAGTATGAAGTTACAAGAACTGGTGCCTTAGTAGCAGAGCCAATAAGTGAAGGGTTTTCTATGCAATCAATGAACAAATAAAGACTTATGGTTCACATGCAACCCTAAAAGATCTATGTTTTCTTCTATGAAGCTAATAAACTAAAACCTAAAGGAAACAATTATTTCTAAAGATCAAAACCGAGAAAACCAACCTTTTGATCTTATGATCCTTGAAGCTAGAAGCACAAATGTCCTGCCTCAAATGGTGTCACACCCAAGCAATGGAGAAGACAGTCCAGCAGAGTTTTCTTGATGTAAAATGGCGCAGGTATTGAGCCTCCAGAGGGTTCCTTATATAGCCTCCAAGAGGTTACAGCAGAAACCCTAGAGAAGCCCCTTAATGGACAAGCCTGTTATCCATTTGGGTAAGCCTCTAAAAACCCTAACTAGGGTTTCGAAATTATGGAGATGGCCTCCATAATTTCGCCCAACTTGAGGCTTCCACTGGCTAGCCTTTTATTCAACTATTGAATAATTACAAAGCCAGTCCCTGCATTTTTTAATTAATTAATTTAATCACTGAATTAATTGCAATTAATTCTAGATTAAATCTTAATTAATTATTATAGTTTCTAATTAATATATTAACACTTAAATATATTAATAAACCATTTAATTAATTCTATTGATTTATTACACAATTAATAAATCAACCTTTTACTCTACTGAACTCTATCCTAACCTCCAGCTATGAGGGCAACCCAAATGGACTTTGCTTCAATTAACAAGATAAGTATAAATATAAAGTCATGGCTTAGACACCTAATCCAACAGTCTCCCACTTGGATAAGTCTATGACTTTAATTTATCTTCTAATTAATGAACAACCTGCAGCTTTCAAGAAACTGCTGCCGAACTCTGATCCAGTCAGTTCTGTCCAAATATAAGTGATCATATGATCCTTCGTCCAGCAAGATATTTTCAGACACAAGAGATGGATTGAGATCAATCTCTGTCCGATACTCTGTTTCCCGATTTCCGATTCTGCTTATGACTTTCGGACTTCTAATTGAACACATCAATTTAGTCCATGCTGGCCAGCACTTTAGTCAACTTCAAAATCATCGAGCGGCCTACAGATATCTGTTTCCCATCAGGGTCACGAAACGAATAAGCTTCGACTCATATGATTGTGTCTTTTACTTATCAAATCGTACACAACAATGCGTTTCGTAACATCGAGTTACCGATGCTTTTTCGCGTTATCAATGTACAACCGACTCGTAAATTTCAACTCATATATCTCCGCTTCAAGATCATACGATATTATCGTCTCAACATTGCTCGTGATGTAATCCATGAAGCAATCTATTGAGCGCGGGTTTATCCAATACTCAAATCTCTATTTCTAAGTACTCGTGAATGTTGTAGCAGTCTTACTGCAATGCCTAACTCCTTAGACAATCTACAAACCAATTCACGACAGTCTTCGTTCATACTTACTCCCGAAAAGTATGAGAGACTGTGGACTTTTGAATAATAAAATTATTTGGGAAGTGAAACATGCAAAGACGAAACTTAAAATCTGACTGGTAGCTACTCTTGCTAATTACCAAGTCTCCACGAGGTAATCACCAAGTCGGATTTTACATAAAACTATTATCAGTTTCTAGATTCCTTTTAAACTATTTAATTCGTGTTATGTATCTATGTCTACTTGACCTTTCACTCTTTCTATGTATTCAAATGTTACACATTTATACACTTTATCTGATCGGATATTCTTCCGATGATATTTAAATTTTGGTCATACCGTCATTCTCACTAACAACTCCAATCTATGTACTGAGACTTTCCATGGTTCTCGGGATCTTTAGTCCACATGGCTACACCCTAAGACTATTTCGAGGTGTTACGATGTGCCGGTGAGCCACACGCGCTCCATCGGAATGCCAAAGAAAAATTCTTTAACCATTAAGTCCTTATTTTTACAAACTCTTTTCAAATTGTTATCAACATTCACCCCTAATCATTTTCCAATGATTTCTCATGTAGGTATAAAATCCATTAAGTATTCTCAGCCAGGTCATATCCTGAATCTGACTCACTATGCTCTAAGCATTAAGTCATCAAGACATGTTTATGACACTTCTGATCGATCCAAGAAACTTGTTGGATTCGATCTAGTCCTATTCCAAAATCTTTTGGAATCTTATGATTACTTATAATCCTTGTGTCACGACTTTTAATAACTATAACCTTTCGAAGACTTTTTTCCATGCATCTTGAATCTTATCAAGATCATGCTTACTTTGGCTAGGTCCATACTGCTGACAACATCTATCTGATAGATGTCTATGGATTATGTGAGTATGCTGCACCTACTTTATATTTCTCATGCCAAATCATTACATTTTGCAATGATAGAAAAAGCTATTTCCTAAGCAATGCATCTTGAGTCTCATCAAGATCATTTTGCCAGAGTTTCGATCTATCTCATAGACGTTTATAACCACCCGAGCATGCCATATCTTTATTAAGTCTTTCATAGCGATCTGTCTCTTAACACCAAGTCATTACACTTTGTAATGAAAAGAGACGTTTCCTAGAAACATTATGAAACACACATATGGAGATAGAGATAACAGCGACACTCCCACTGGCTTTAGCACGGTTATGGACTATTCACAAAATCTAGAGCTTATGGCACATTTTGAGAATCCAAACCTTTCTGACATCTTAATGGATATCTTTCAGCCCTTTCTCAAAATCCAATCCTTTGGCATATTTTGAGAATCTGAATATCCTTTCTTGCGAGATGCCCATGGGGTAATCCCGGGCCCACGTACCTTTATACTGGCATACTCTTTGTGAGTCCCCATTAGTGTGCCGGTGATGCACACGCGCTCCACTAACGACTTACATTATGCAGTATCCTTTCAGATTTCATCTTCTATTGAGAGTGCTTCTCTCGGAGTCAATTACTTGACTCTGAGTATCGTCTCACTCAACCAGATGTTCTGAAGGTACGTTTCTGTCCATGTTGGTTTCTTTTGATGATTACTCCCACTGGTTTTAAGACCAGTTGTAAAATCAATCAAACTGTCACATAGACTGTATCTCGTCCTGAGGTTCTCTTAATTGGCAGCAACCGGGCTCACCAGTGCTTCCAAGTAGTCGGATTGAAAATCTATACCAACTATAGTGTTTTACCACTAATCGGTATGTCACCCTGATCATAACTACTTACGATGGTGATCAGTACTACTGGTCAAGGGAAGATAATGTCAGTATTAACATAGAAATCTGATTTCTGCTCTAAGCCTAGTGATGACTAAGGGTTCTTTCACTTGGCTAATCCTGAGCTCATTCAGGACTGTCCTAACTCCCACTGTTTCCTTAGAACATGAGTTCTCACTAAAAGAGCTCTTTCTTTTCAGGTACAGCGGGATAGCCAGTGAAACGACATTTCTGATTAGGTTCAGGCTAGTCATGAGGTTCGGACGAACACTACAAGACCCTGGGCTTTTAATGTACAAGTGGGACAATCCCAGCTTTACATTTCAGACAGTGTCTGCAAAACCTACTTAGTCGAAAGATGTGGTTGGAATATGGTTTATGTGGTCTGAATGGTATAGTATTCAATTTATTGGAAACTAATTGGCAATGTATCTCATACATTGAGGATCGAACTGTTTCGACCAATGCTCCATCATCTTCCCTAAGGGACATTATAACTATTAATGTTCTTGGAAGAGAATAACTGTGAAACATTTTCCCAGTTTATGTTGTCACTCAGGTTCTGCGGATGTCGTACTTCCTTTGAAGTCCTTGAACGATTCAAAGTTTCTATTCAATCGCTTATTCTGATAAGCGAAGCCATATTCGTCATACTGATTCACAAATATCACGGAGTACAACCAATTGTCTTCTATTTGAGGATTCGAGCAATACACAGCAACTGATGTGTTCGTTGCTCTTAATCTCAATCTCTTTTACATCTCTATGTAAACTTATGACTTTGTTAATTCTGTTCAAGACTTGCAATCTTCAGTTGACTCTAAGTCAACTGATTCCAAAATCCTATCCTTTGGATCTTTAGGTGATTCATTTCTTGCCACATGTGCTTTATAAAGAACTTAATCATCATCTGACTCTAAGTCAAATGATTCCAAAGTCCTGTCCAACTGGATCTTTGGTTGATTCATTTCTTAACACATTAAGAACTCAATTCATCATGTGACTCTAAGTCAAATGATTCAAAGTCCTGTCCAACTGGACCTTTAGTTGAATTGATTCTTATAATATTCACTTTAACAATCATAAGGAGCACAATTCCTAAAATCCAAACACTTTGGATGTATCAATATTCAAGTTATTACTAATCATGCATTCAACACAATCATATAACATTTCAAGGATATTTCAAACAACATGTGTTAAAAGAAAATTGACAATTTTATTAAAACAAAATCCTTGAACAATGTATTATATGGTAGACAATGTCATACGCATCTGATAAGCTAATAACATGATTTCAACATCTAACTAAACTCTAAAACTGCATGAACTTCAGATCCAATCTGAATATGCTCCTATGCAACAACATCCCACATCCTTCAGAGTCCATGCATACAGAGCAAATGTGAAAAACACATCCTGTATCAAGGAACTAAGGATCAGGTGTTCTGAGTTTTAAGATATTCCTGAGTTGCCAAACTGTTCGGCTTCGGAGCATTTTCCAATCTTTCCGTGACTATGTCCCACACTGTGGATTCCCAGTTTGAACCATCAAGGAACCGGTCCAGACAATCTGGATCATTTCTTGATGTGTCCTATTACTGGACTCAATCCTAAAGCAGCTTAATCAATGGAACTATGCTTCTCTATGAACGACTCATACAGAATCAACATTGAATGCATATCCATGATTGTCTTATCTGGTTTCCCTTCCTGTACATCAGGATGAACGGATCAGCGAGTCGAGCTAATGCTTTAACTCCCGATCAAAAAGGAAACCAAATTTATACAGTTCACCTGTGTGTCTCTCAGTCTTGAGAACATGTGAACTGGTGCTACTTCCTGCACACTTCAAACTCTTTGAAGATCTTAGCTCGTCCTTTCTCAACCTGTTCATGGAACTTTTCCACAAATAGCTGTGTTAACTTATCTGACCCCAGGAATTCTAAATTCCTGCAGAACTTGGGGTCTATGATCAATAGTATTAGGCAACGAACTTTCCTTGACTTAACAATCAAGGAGTCATGCTCATCACAAGCTACTGTGTGATGTCATGCCTTGGGGAGCGGACACTCAGTCAGATATGGCTTGCCAGCAAAACAGAGAACTATTTTCTATTTGTGAAGCCATACCATATAGTTTAGGCCAGTCAGCCTTACCATATATAGCAGGTGCATTCTGAAGCTCTCAGAAATAGGTGAAGGAGGAGAGGGAGGAGAATAGACACTTGATTCAAACATCTACAATAAACAGAATTTTATTAGTTTAATTAATATTTTTAAATAATTACCCAATTTATTATTTATTAAGGCTAGGACCCAAAATACCCCAACTATGATGTGAAGAGGGATGCCGTAATCACAACATAATGGTTATTAAGGTAGATAATACACTTATCAATTTCATCTTATGAAATTCCTAGATCCGTTGAGACACATTGAACTATTCAATGGCATGTTTAGTCTCGGATGTGCCCCACTGTTTGTGACTGGGATGCCGAGGATCACAAACCGGGTGTGAATAACCATGCAAGTTAGCTTGGTACTCTCGAAGTCAATTGTCATCTCTAATTAACGTGCGGTTAACCACACACGCTCCGTTAATAATGACAAAATCGAGAAACCCATTGCAAGTCTTTGCGGACCCCAGTTGGTGTGCCGGTAAACCACACACGCTCCACTAACGTTCCGCAAAGTGCAATGTGCAATTTCATGGATTAGCACCAATTCACATTTTTTTAACCTAAAGTAACTAGATTGGGTTTTGTTCAAAGTTCTAGTACTTTCAATTATAGCATTATACTTTTAAGAGGCTTAGCGGTTCTATCAAACCTGTTCGGCTAACGACACTCGACTGACCAGGAGAGCGGTGGGTAAGAGCAGATACCCATTAGACTGCCATTTTATAGGCAGTCGCATTATACCCTCTTTATAGGACAGTTTTGTGAATAAGGCCTACTTGCGGTAAGACTAACCAATTTTTCTTATATATAAATAATTAACTTTTAATCATAAATATATAAGATATATTTTAATCTTATTAAAATATTTTAGAATTAATTTAATAAGAATTTTCGCAAATTTTAAACAATTTTTTGAAAATTTAAATTAATTCTTTAAGCTGATTTAATTGATCTTTTAATTAACAGTTAATTAAACTAATTAAATCTAAGATAGATTTTATGAAATTAATCAAATTAATTTTACTATCTAGGCCCCACAATTTTCGAAAAATACAAGCCAACAAATAAGGGTTCTAGTTATTTATTAGATACAGTTACCAAAAATAACAACCTACTTATAAAAGGCAAGTAAATCAAGCAAATAAAGGGGACCATGGGGCTTGGCGGCTAGGGTTAGGAAACCCTAGCCTAGGCCACGAAATTTAGGCCATTCCAAGAGGGTTTTTCGCAAAAACACTCAAGGCAAGAATCATTCAAGCAGTTTATATCAATTCATAAGAAAACAAACCTGGCTCAGATACCACTGAAGGGTTTTCTATGCAATCAATGAACAAATAAAGAGTTATGGTTCACATGCAACCCTAAAAGATCTATGTTTTCTTTTATGAAGATAATAAACTAAAACCTAAAGGAAACAATTATTTATAAAGATCAAAACTGAGAAAACCAACCTTTTGATCTTATGATCCTTGAAGCTAGCAGCACAAATGTCCTGCCTCAAATGGTGTCACACCCAAGCAATGGAGAAGAAGTCCAGCAGAGTTTTCTTAATGTAAAATGGCACAGGTATTGAGCCTCCAGAGGGTTCCTTATATAGCCTCCAAGAGGTTACAGCAGAAACCCTAGAGAAGCCCCTTAATGGACAAGCCTGTTATCCATTTGGGTAAGCCTCTAAAAACCCTAACTAGGGTTTCAAAATTATGGAGATGGCCTCCATAATTTCGCCCAACTTGAGGCTTCCACTGGCTAGCCTTTTATTCAACTATTGAATAATTACAAAGCCAGTCCCTGCACTTTTAATTAATTAATTTAATCACTGAATTAAATGCAATTAATTCTAGATTAAATCTTAATTAATTATTATAGTTTCTAATTAATATATTAACACTTAAATATATTAATAAACCATTTAATTAATTCTATTGATTTATTACACAATTAATAAATCAACCTTTTACTCTATTGAACTCTATCCTAACCTCCAGCTATGAGGGCAACCCAAATGGAATTTGCTTCAATTAACAAGATAAGTATAAATATAAAGTCATGGCTTAGACACCTAATCCAACAATAAGATTGGCATAATTTAACATATTCGCATAAGTAGCTATAGAATCAGCCATTTTGAGCGATTTTCAACTGGATCTTTTCAGAAAAACGAGTAATAGAGATAGTTAATAGTTATAGAATGCTAGATCTAAGAAACAATTTAGATTTAGAACTGTAACAATGAAAAAAGACTCTAAAAACTGGTTTTCGAGCTGTCCCGCTCTGATACCACTTGTTAGGTGTTGAAATCAATCAAACAGTAATTTGCAATAAGTATTCTCACGAATTGAATCAATCTAAATAATCAACACATGTATCTATGAATAAGAACAATGAAGAATACAATGAGAATTGGATAACTTGTGTCAAATGCTTTGATTTCACTTGTTAGGGTTTTACAATGAGGGTGGATCAATCTCACTCACGACATAGACAAGTATCACTGATATTTATACATAATCAGTGATACGAATAATACAATATATGTCATAGAATATTCCTATAGTGTACTAGCCAATAGGAATGACTTATTGTGCAACACGTAGTCTGCCAAATACGCGTGCACCAAAAGCAGTTATTATAGATAAGCCATCGGATCCTCAAGGATAAACCCTTCGGAGTCTTCACGCTTCGGGGTCTTCTACTCAGGCTTCGGAGCTTTCTCTTCTTGAACTTCAGGTCTTCGGATGGTCCCGCACTTCAGCACAAATATTCCCAACATAAACCAATAGAGAATAAACTAGTTATTATATCATAGGGAATGATTTAATAACTCATGTACAATGTTTTGGACACTTCAATTTCCGTTAAGCTTTCTAGTTACATAAGTACATTTGGTTAGTGTAACCAAAGTGTGACTTGCACTCTTCCTCTTACACACCATACCTCTTTGAAAACACTCCACTTTAGCATTAAATGAAAGCATGGGTCTTATGTCTTTCATGAGACTATATAAGAGAGTGTTTTCAAGAGTTTTAGGGTGGTGCTTTGCTCTCTTCCTCTTGAAATTGGTCCACCTCCTTCCCTCCCCCCATCTTGCATGTCTTTTGAAGCCTTTTGCAAGTGTAAGTGGTATAGAAGTGTGTCTTCTTTAGTGCTTAATTGTTTTAAGCACTTAAAGGCTTAAGAAATCACAAATACAAAAGTGTCCTAGCATTCCTAGTGCCACAGTCTTGTTGGTGGATACATTATAAAGGAACACTACTTTGAGTTCTCTTGTCATCTTCATCAACTCCCCAAAACTAAGTGGGATCAAAGTCTTCAAAGGTTGTTTTATTTTCATCCTATGGTTGTCAAATAATCTTTCTAAGTTATGTAATTGGATCCTCTTGGTGGTTTTGTGAAAATGATCTTAAAATAATTGTTATTTTAAACTGCTTCCGTTTGCCGCTTAAAGTTGTTTTACACAAAATGATCATTTTTAGCTTATCAACCTATCATATAGTTCAAGATAGATGACCAATCTTGAACCATATTCAATTGAATGACCTCTATTATACATATTAAGAATGATAATTCAAATTTTAGTAACAATAAGTATGAAATAATAATTCTTACACTAAGTTGAGATATAAAATTATAATTATATTGAACCTGATAGAGTCATAAGCAGCTCTCACTTGCATTTTAATGGACTCTAAAAGCGTATTGAAGGTGAAAGACAAATTGTGTGGTGTGGGAAGAGTTACACGATTTGAGTATCTGAGCAAACAAAACATTGGGCACCAAATTTGGAGGTCGATGAGGTGGAATCCTCGTATGGAGACGATTCAGATAAATTCTTGGAAGATAAGGAAGATTGTGGTATTGAATCAGAAGAAGGCAAAGAAGAAGACGGGGAATTTAGACCCAATCAATTTGGGAACGATATGCTTGATGAGGTCAGATCATCGCCGGAGAGGAAATATTCCGGCCACGGTTCCGACGGCATAGGGGTTCATGAATCTCCTTGCTTCCAGAATCCGACTGAACCTTGTTTCAAGGGGATTGGTGAAGCTGAGGAGTCATATATTATTGGGACCCACAAAGTGCTGGATGTAGAGAACAATCAGTTGGATTCAAAGGATTCCCCATTGGGCTCAGGTTCGTATTCTGTGGACTAATCAATCTTTGGCCCGGTAATCCAAAACACCGGAAATGGGCCTTTGATTAGCGTGGAGTCAGACGGTACGAGGTTCGCCTTCCTAAGCAATAATACTCCAAATCTGGTTCCTGGTCTCAATAGATCTATTAGTCATTCGCATAAATCTGATTCGGGTGATTGCATTCACGAAAAAAGAGGTGCAATACTTCAAGCTTTCATTCTAGAAGGGGGTGTCTCTCATTCCCTAAACTAAAAGATTCCTTATGGAAACATCGACTTTCACTTTCTCAGTCTAAAAGATCCATGTTGAAATCTATATCTAAAGATAGTCTGATCTATTCATCGGGATCTGGCTCAAGTGACTGGAATCACGAACTACAGGAAACGCTAAAAACTATTGCAAAATTGGGTTTCCATCTTGAAGGATTTGAAGAGTAGTTGAGCAAATTAATTCAGGTGGAAGGCGACCAAGTTGTTTGAAATGAATTTCTTATCGACTAATATCAGAGGCGTTAGTAGTAAATGGAAATTGGAGTGGATACAAAGGTTAAAGAAGGAGAAAAAGATTCAATTCATCGCAATTCAAGAAACTCAAATGGTTTACTCATCTAGGATCCTTATTCATAGTTTATGGGATTCGAGTAAATATGATTTTGATGTTTTAGATGCCAAGGGTAGATCAGGGGCCTTGATCAGTATTTGGAGTACTGGGATTTTTTAGAAGAAGTCGTCAGTTTATGATCCGAACTTTATAGCACCGGTGGGTTCAGTGTCGGGGATTGAGGAGGATATTATGGTAGTTAATGTTTACCCCCCCCCCCCCCCTTAATTCTTGATAGCAAAATTGCCTTATGGAATAAGCTCTTGACTCCAAGATCATCTATCTGTGGAATGTTTATTTTTCTTGGTGACTTTAATGAGGTTCGATCCCAAGAAGACAGACTTAACTCGACATTCCATGATTCAAGTGCAAAATATTTTAATGATTTCATTCGCATGGCAAAGTTATTCGAATACCAGATGGGGGAAGGAGATACACGTATATTGCAGATGGTGGTGACAAATTAACCAAGATTGACAGAATTTTTGTTTGTGCCTCTTTCATGAACAAATGGTCAAATGCAGCCCTTACAGCCTTGCCTAAAGAATTCTCCGAACATTGCCCACTGGTTCTTACCACTTCGGTAATCGGTTTCGGTCCAATGCTTTTTAAAATATTCAATAGCTGGATTCACAAACAGAGTTTCATGGATTTAATTCTAGATGCTGCAAAAAAAGAAGTTATTGGGCCTCTGGGTACGCTCCTAGCAGTTAAACTAAAATTCTTAAAGATGGGAATTAAATCTTGGAGACGTCGTGAAACTGAAAAGGAAAATAGGAACATACAAATTTCAAAAATGGAGATTGATAAGTTGGAGTTGTTGGTGGAATCTAGATCTCTTACGATCCAGGACAAGGAGGAAAGAATTAGACATAATTTTTTTTTTCTTTTAGAAGTAGTTAGAGAAAAATCATTGGATTTAAAACAAAAATCTCGCATTAGATAGGCTATGGCTGGAGACGAAAATTCAGGCTTTTTTCATGGGATAATCAACAGGAATTTGCACTTAAAAAGATAAATGGAATTTCTATAAATGGGAATTGGGTCACCGATTCTGATTTAATCAAAGCAGAAATTTTTCGCTTCTTTGAGAACAAGTTTAAAGAATCTTTTGATCTGCGCCCCTTCGTGGTTAGTAACTATATTAACAAGTTAGAGCCTTCAGATGCATCTTTCCACATTCAGCCTTTCTCGGTTATAAAAGTTAAATCAATAGTGTGGGATTGTGGTGGAGACCGTGCTCCCGGTCCTGATGGTTTTTCCTTCAGGTTCATCAAAGAGTTTTGCAATCTTTTAGAGGGCGACATTATGAAATATTTGTATCATTCTTATGATACCGGTGTCATTGATCAAGGTTATAGTTCTTCATTCATCATCCTCATTCCTAACACTGCTAACCCCCTTAGTCTGGTTGATTATCGACCTATCAATCACATCGGTGTGATTAATAAAGTGATCGCTAAGGTCTTGGCCAATACAATTAAGAAGGTTATCGGTTCGGTTGTTGGTTCTGAACAATCTGCTTTTATTGTTGGGCGAAATATTCTGGACGACCCCTTGATCATAAATGAGATGATTGCCTGGCTCAAAAAATCGAGGCACAAAGCTCTAATTTACAAAATTAACTTGGAAATGGCTTTTGACTCTATTACTTGGTCTTTTATCGACTCTTCTTTAAATCAAATGGGCTTCCCGGATAAATGGAGAAAATGGATTCACGAATGTCTTTCTTTTTTCAGGCCTTCTATTTAGGTTAATGGAGCGCCGACTAAAGAGTTCTCGATAAGCAAAGGTGCTTGATAGGGTGATCCTCTTTCACCATTTTTTTTCATCGTGGCAATGGTTTAATGCTATTATGAAAAGGCATGTGATCTTGGAATTTTTAAAGGAATCGATCTACCAATGGTGGGCCACGGCTCTCACACCTTCTACACACAGATGATGCAATATTCATTGGAGAGTGGTTTGAAGAAAATTTATTGAATTTAGCTAGAATTCTCAGATGTTTCACCTTAGCGTCTAGTCTTAAGGTGAATCTACAAAAAAGTAAAGTCTTTGGTATCAGAAGTGACTCGGAGTAGGTTGCGAGTTTTGCGCGATTGGTCCGTTGTAAAGCTGCCAATTTGCCATTTATATACCTTGGCCTCCCTGTCAGGGCAAATATGTCCCTTTGCAAAAATTGGTCACCAATCATTGAAAAATTTAAATCAAGGTTGTCCATTTGGAAAGCCAAATCTTTATCTTTTGGAGGTAGGATTACATTATCAAGTCAGTCCTAAGTAGTCTTCCGTTATACTTTTTTTCTATTTTTCAGGCTCCGTGTAAAGTGATCAATTATTTGGAGAGAATTAGGAGAAATTTTCTTTGGGGAGGTAAGGGTCTGGAAGTTAAGAATAAAATATGTTGGATCTCATGGGATAAGGCCATCTCTCCTAAAAAAACATGGTGGTTTAGGGGTAATTGGTCTAAAGGTACAAACCTCGCATTGTTATCTAAGTGGTTGTGGAGGCTTAAAGCAGATGGCTTTTCATTATGGGCTAAAATAGTCATGTCTATTCATCATAACAAAAAGATCTGGAAATTGTTTCCGGTTCCCAAAAAGTATTAATGGGCCTTGGAGGCAAATTGTTGGGACTTTACAAGATTATCAAGATATGGAGATTAAGTGGGATCATCCATGAGGTTGGAAATCGGGAATGGAAACAGAGTCTCATTTTGGCATGATCGTTGGTTATCTCATGTTCCATTGAATTTAAAATATCCACTAATCTATAAATTTGAATCCCGAAAATTTTGTAAATTAGTGATCGATGGGTCGGTTTGGTCTGTTTGAATAACACTTCAGTATGGAATTGGAAGTGGAAAAGAAAACCTAGATCTGTAGAAGAATTACAAGAATTCAAAGATTGTAAGAAAGAAATAATGGGTACCTCTCCGATCGTTCTGATAAATGGACCTGGTTGGGTGAATCATCTGGGATCTTCAATGTAAGATCTATTAGGAAGATAATTGGAGAAAAATGTTCCCCTGTCTCAACTTACAAACATTTTTGGAACAACTGGGTTCCGCTAAAAATCAAAATTTTCACCGGAGGGCGAGCTTGTGTAGGCTTCCAACGAAAATTGATCTTATAAAAAAGGGTATCTTCTTTGAAAATGCTAATTGTGAACATTGTGGTCTGGTGGATGAAACAATATATCATATTCTTTTTTAATGCGATATTGCTAAGGCTGTTTGGGATAAAATGCGGGCATGGGGATGTTTCATTGATAGCAGGGTAGAGGAGATTCCAACTCTATTGATTCATAAGTCTCATTCGTATTCCTCTTCGGATCAATTCAAAGCAATTAATGCGATCATTCAAATTGTTATGTGGTGCCTTTGGAGAGCAAAAAATAATATGATTTTTAACAAATAAGAATCCAAGTTGTGGCAGATTTTGGAGGAAATCAATATTTTCTCTAAGTTATGGATTGTTAATAGAATCAAGGGAAAATGTAATAGGTGGTTACAAGCATGAATATGCATGTAAAATGCACCTGTAGTTTGCTTTAGATGAGGATGGTCATTAATTCAGGTTCTTTTTTAGATGTCCTTTTCTAGCCGGTGTTGGATATTTTTGCATTGGGGTTTTGGGGGTTGTAGGTATTTGGTGTACCTTTGGTGTCTCTTAGCTCTACACACTGGGTTGTGTTTTGGTGTGCATTTATTTTCTTGGCTAGGTTCACTTTCTGATCGTATTTCTGTGTAGAGTCTAAAAGTTTTTTGCATGGGGCATTTTTGCTCTTTGATATTACCTGGGTAGTTTTGGTGTGTGTGGATATTCTTTACTTCGTGTGTGTTCTTTATTTTTAACAGGTTTTATATACATTTTTTTGGCGTTGAAAGAGTTTGGTTTTAAATCTCTCTTATTGTCCCAGTTGGAGGTTGATTCCCAAGGTTTGTAATCTCAGTTTCGAAACATCGGTTCACAAAGGTTTCTCTAAATGGGGTGGCTTTGGAATTCTATCGATTCTTGTCGGTTCATTTTGCAGGCTCGTAACTTGTCTCTCTTATATGGGTGGAGGTGATTCTCATGGTTGGAATTCTCAGTTTTGGAAACATCAGTTCACTGAGATTCTCTAAAATGGGTGTTTTTGGCAGTCTTATGCTCACAGTTTGGTTAAAAGACATTGTCATGTGCAGTTCTTCGGCTGCGCTTGTTTCCTGCCTCATTCGATGCTGATTGGGTCAGTTCTAGCCGTATTGGATTGTTTATTGGCTTGTTGGAGGTGCTTTTGTTTTTTCAACTGTTTTGCCCCTGCTACAAGATGGTCTATGTTGCCCTGGAGGTTTCAGGCTTGCTTAAAGTTCATAGTTATTTCTATATGTCTCCCTAGTTCCGTAGTTTCATTTTTCTACTTTTTAGCTGTTTCTTGTATCTTGTTGGGCCAGCTTCCCGTTGTTTTTGTTGTTTTTCCTTTTCTAATAATAAAAGCTTTGTCGTTAAAAAAAAATTAGTAACATCTACTTGTGGCTTGTGTGTGAATAAACTAAACATGGGTTTTGATTTAGTATTACTATTTAGCATTATGATTGATTAATTTAAAACTACTTATTTGTCCATTTTTTAATTTAGATCATGATGTTAACTTGAAATATTGAAAATTGTTTGTAAGGTAACGCAATATAATCTATATTGTTAATTAATTAAAAGCTGCTTATTTGAAAAAAACCAACTATTATAAAAAATATATTGGGGTTTGTTTTACTTAATTTGACTTATTTAAACCTCTTTAACTATTTTCAAAAATAATATTTGAATATTTTTTTAAAGTTTATTTGATATTTTGATTTAGATATTTGGATTTAACATGATATTTAAATTAATAAATTAAGTGTATTATATTGATTATTCAAACATTTACCAGTAATAAATAATACTTTATATTTTGATAACATATTAAGTTAATAAATTAATTATATTAGGTCAATGTTGAAAAGTCGTAACATACTAATTTAAAAAAAAAACAATAGAACATTTAAAAAGAAAACCATTAAAAATCCAATAATGAAACATATCAGAGTACTCGATATTACCAAAAATCATAAAACTTATAAATCATTAAAAGATTTCAACTTTAAACTTTAAACAACCAATAGGAGCTTGAACAGTCATGTCGTCCTCTTTTCTAAAACTACCCATGTAAACATGAAAATGTTAAATATCAATAGGAAAATGAATGCTTAGTGAGCATACATATACACATTATCACATTTAATGCAGTACATAACAAGTAATGTTTGTCACGAAGAGGCTGGGAAAGTTTCATCATTACACAGAGAACTTTAAACTATGACACCTCACAAAGAGGAATTTTAATTTTACTGCCTCACAAAGTGGTAACGTATGGCCTGACCTCACAAATAGGCACCATTAAATTTTCCCTGACCTCAAAAAGAGGCACATTATGGTCTGACCTCACGAAGAGGCACCATAAGCATATCCCCATAAAGAGGCACTAAACATATCCCCTAAAAAGGCAATAAACATAAATCATCACAAAGAGATGGTAGGTAACAAAACATGAATCCTCAAAAAGAGACAATAGGTAACATAACATGAGTCCTTACAAAGAGATAGTAGGTAACACAACATAAAAGTTTATATATACGTAGACACATAATGATACGTATAGACATTGAAACTCACCTCAGTCGATTGAGCAGCTAGTAGCGAATCCCAACACCAAGGTTATAAATAACTTCAAATCAAAAAAATATACTATGTTACATTGAAAACAATAATTTCTATTTGAAATAATAATAATGAATAAAAATTTTAAAAAATAAAAATAAGTTAATTTTTAAATTAATAAACCTATAACAATTTTATTCATGCACAACCCACATATAGATGTTATTGGCATCATATGATCTGAAAAAAGTATCTATTTAAGTTATTAACCATAATAATTATAATATAATACCTAAATGAAATGCCAAGTTAACAAACTTTTTTTCAAAAACTATTTTTATAATAATAATTTTTTTACAAACAAGTATTTATTAATTAATTAAAAATAATAGTAGTTATAAAAACATAAAATTAAAAAACATATTATGTTACCATGAAAATAATGATTGATATTTGAAATAATAATCTTGGTCAAAATTAAAGAATATCTAAATAAGTTACCCTTAAATTAATTAACCATGATAATAGTTAATATATATATTATATATAAAATTTATATTTAAATTTCTTTGCATACTGCCAACATATAGGTGCCGTTGAGAAGATCTGGTCCTAAAAGATGTCCATCTAAACCATAATAACATTTAAAAATACCTAGAAATAAAAAATAAATTTATTTTTTAGTTTCATGTGCTTTAGTGCTATCTACCGTATAGACTATTGAGATACTGTGATTTTAATATGTATATATCTTATTGTATATTTAAAATAATAACAATGTTTTATAATAGGGGTGTGCCAAAAAAACCTCATGATATGATATATGTGTGTGGAAGTCAACTCACACAACACACACCCGTATACATAAAGTGATTTGTTTAATATTACCTTTTATAATAACTTAGTATAACAATTATTGTTTCAATGTTAGTGACAATGACATACTTGTTTTTAATAAAATATATTTATCAATATTATAATTAAAATATTTTATTGTCTGCAACGTGCAAACATTCACTTAGTTTAGAAAAAGTCCCAAGAATTTAAATTGAATGAACTGTTTTGATCCAATCCAATCAAAGTGTTTCCTTAGTTTTCAAAATATGGTTTTGAATAATCTAAAGTAAACTATAATGTGAACAAATTGACCAAATTACAATTTAGTTAGATTGGTATTTACATCTGCTTCTCGTGAATACAAAACATTCCACAAAAATACATCATCTGTAACATAATTTAAGAAAGTTTCTTATTTTTATTTCAAAATTCTTTTATTTTTCTTTTTTATTTGATCTATTAACTTTTTATTAACTAAATTTCACTTGATATTCAAACAAATTATTATAATTTTAAATGATCAACGTATATTATAATATATAAAGGTACCATATGTTTTTTGACGTCATTTAAATAACCAAAACATGTCCATAATCTAAAATATAAATCTAGTTGTAATCTAAATCAATTCAAAAATCCAAATATTGTATAAGGTTAATGACTTGAGAGGGTAACTTACTTTTCACATTTAGGTAACAATGTTTATTTTCACGTTTACCCATTTAACTTGTTATATCTGTTCAAAAAATGTTAATATGACCATCTAATGGGAGTTTTCCCGGTCATAATATCTTTTTTTAACAGATATAACAAGTAAAATGGGTAAATGTGAACAAAAAAACATTGTTATCTAAATGTGAACATTCTACTTTAAACTTATGCGACGCAAAAAATGTTCACATTTAGGTAACAATATGTTTTTGTTCACATTTACCTATTTGACTTGTTATACCTATTCAAAAAGGATAATATGACAAGAAAACCCCCATCAGCCGGTCATATTACCCATTTTTAACAAATATTACAAGTTAAATGGGTAGATGTGAACAAAAAAACTTTTTTACCTAAATATGAACATTTTAGAAATTAAGTTACCCTCTCAAGTCATTAACCCTATTATATAAGCGGATCCAATTTGTGGACGGTTTTATTCAAATATTGAACCCTAGGTACTTGTGACACCAAAATAGGTTGTGGACATCATTTTCTCCCTCGGTAGATGTGGCATCTTATGAATGAATAATGAATCAAAGACCAGCACTCACGTTAAAACTACATAGTATCATAGATGATAGGGAACTAATGTGCAATCGTATAGCGAAAAAAGCTTAATATATAATATTTAGAGCATCTCCAATAGAAGAGTTTTTTAGTTAAGTTTTTTCAAGAAAAAACTTAATGAAAAAGCTTTATATAATCTCTATAATAGAAAAGTTTTTTCAATTAGTTTTTTATGGACCATTGTATTAAGTGTTTAGTTATTAGTGGTTAATAATCTATGAGACATACCAAATATTGAAAAAGCTTATCTTTAAAGAGCTTGTTAATTAACAAGCATTTTGAAAAACTGATGTTTTAAAAAATCTTTCAAAATAGCTTTTTCAAATTTAAAGAGCTTTTTAGGATGAATTCTTTTTTTAAAAAAAAAAAAATCCTCAAAAAACCCCTACTAGGGATGCTCTTATACAGAGCAAGAGATGCCACCTGAGTCTTTCCATAGTGTTTAACTCCTGTTAAAACCGTTGGTTATGCTTTCGAAGTAAAAACCTTTTGCGTGTAAACTACTTTAACTGATTAATAGATATAATAATATGCAAAAACAAAAAACTAACAACTAATATGTACGTTATACGGAAAAAGCTATTTTTACGTATCAGGCTTTAAGGACCTAGCCTTTTAAGATTGTATGTTTGTGCATAATGGGGAATACATCTCGCTTCGCTCTGGACCAGTTGTAATCAAGCTTGTGTTATAGCGGTCCGTGCCTGGTTTGTTTTTCTGAAGCAATGTTAACGACTGCTATTTAAATATATTGCACGTAAAAGATCATTCACTCATGACAAATGCCACATAAAACATTTTTTGCAATTGGGTGATTGTATTTCAAGATGGTCATTATTGGGTAATCCCATCGTCCAAAGTGAATGTCTTTAATGTTGTTTGTGTACACATGGGTTGTTTAGAATACAAGTACCAAATCATTCAATGCAATAATTCAACAATGAGGTGCGTATACATAGGCTATGAAAATGACAGTGGTGGTCAGTCATTCAGTGTTATCATTTAAGGTCTACATGTGCTTCTAGGACCACTATATATTTGCCTATACTCATGACAAAATGCGAGTACACATTTAATATGTACATGTGCTCATGGACCAATTTCTTCGTAGCTATTTGTATCACAGTAAATTGCCCTAGATCGATCTATTGAAATAAATCCTCCAAAACTGAAACATATCAAAACCAATGTGATAATAAATTGCGAGTTCAGGTTCATAAATGTTGACGAGGTAGAAATTAATCAAACAAAAAAGTACTTGAAGCATTAAATGTTGAGTTTGTGGGCATTTACTGTAACCTAACGAACCTAGAGTCAACCAAAGTCAACACCAGGTCTCCATAATACCACATTCAAAAAAAGAAAATTCCCAACACGGTCAAAACACAATCCAACAGCATACCTTTAAAGGCTTCAATACATCACCCATTCGGGTGGAATAAAAATGTGTTCTCATACGGTGATTTGAAATTCTGAACACAGTGTTGGTCATGGCCAGTCTGCCAGTACTCAGCAGAAGAAAGGGGCAAAACTGGCATTATCGAATTTGGATCGCTTGACCCCCATGAATTATTTGACAGAAGAGAGAGAGCACGATGAACATCAATCACACCCACATCAGAACACAAGGATTCTTTAAAACCTGCATAACAAATCATTTACACAGATTTTAAAGAACTGAAATCCAATGCTGACATGGATCTTAATCAAGAAAACAAACCTTGATCGAAAATCACACCTCTACCACCCTTGAATGGCATCACATCAATGTTTTCAGCTTTCACTTGTGCCACAACATACTTGGATGAGTTACACGTCCGTTGAACCATATGGGTATCTGTATATATATATATATATATATATATATATATATATATATATATATATATATATATATATATATATATATATTAAAAAAACTATAAATGACTAGGACAATAATATTAAAATTGTTTTTTTAATTTTTAAAAGATCTCACTACCATAAAATGATGAGTTAAACCGGGTTGGTTCCTGGGGTGGTTTCCTACGCCGTGCATTGTGATCAGAAAGTCGCCTACGACAGCTTCTTTTCTCACCATCAAACTCTGACATACCATGAAACCTACACCAATCACAAAATAAATTATATGATATTATTTTAAGATAATAAGAAAAGGTTCATTTATTCATTTTGGAAAAACTAACCTGCTACATTGTTGGCAGAAACGACGTTCAACACCAGCAACAGTAACTTTTGGGGATTTGGAGTGACTTTCACAGACTCTATGTTTGCGGTGGTATTCTTTAGCAGATGACAGATCAAGATTGCATCCTTCAACCTGACAACGAGTAATCGTTGTTTTTTGGAAAGATGGTTTGACTTTCTTCTCTAAAGATACATGAATACCCAAGAGAGATGATGATGTTTTGTTGTTGTTATTGTTCTCAAAGTATGTTCTTTTACCGAGTTTTAACCCAATGGATGGTTCATTAGAGCAAACGGAAGACTCTAATGGGGAAGTTCCATAAGGGAAACATCCAAATGAAGAACTGGATCCTTTCAGACCATCTTTGAATGAAGATTCAGTTGATGATATGTTTCCTGAGAGGTTATTAAAAGACCCATCAATTTCTTCTCCTTCTTCGTTCCAATAAGCTGAGTCAAGTCTTTTAGGACTTGTGATGGTTTTTGAGTTGAACATGTCAAAGTTTTCCCACTCCCACTTTGTATTCCACTCCATCTCTTCTTAGACGCTTTCACTTGTCCCTCTTAATTAAATTAAAGAGTACTTCACATGATCGCTGACATCGATCTACAAGAAAAAGAAGGAAATCAGAAGCACAAAAAGAAACACAGACATGTGGAATGGATAGTGATAACTTCCAAAAAAGAATCAAAGAAAGGCCAACATTAAAGTGAGATATCGTAGATGTTCCCAAACTTCCTTCAAACTTTATGGTGAATTATATCTCTACAGTCTACACCTTTACAAAGTATAACTTCTTGGTAATATGGCGACTAAAAGTATCTCTCCTTTTCTTTTGCTTTGTTTTATTCTGCATCTAACTCCAATAATTGAAAGAAAAAATGGAATCTCGGAAAGAACTCCTTCCCTTGCTTCCAAAGGGACAGCAAATGAGAAGTACAGAGTGAACAGGACTAAACGATAGCAACCAAGAAATGTTCAATTATTTTAAGACATGCCCAACACGATACCAAACTCAACCACACATCCTTAAAGACTCTTTTACATTTACAGTATGGAATGCTAGCACTTTACTACAAAATTATTAAATCGATATATATATATATATATATATATATATATATATATATATATATATATATATATATATATATATATATATATATATATATCGTATGGAATGCTAGCACTTTACTACAAAATTATTAAATCGATATATATATATATATATATATATATATATATATATATATATATATATATATATATATATATATATATATATATATATATATATATATATATATATATAAAATAAATTTTTTATTTTATTGTTTACTGCATATCCATCATGGTTATCTATATACAAAAGCTATCATTTTAAGTGTTCTAATTATATAAAATCTTATATAAACATTGTTAACAATTTTTATGTACTATATACTATAATGATTCAGGTTTCGTCGCAAATGATTTTGTTTTTTCTTAAAGTATTAATCAACTTTATTTAGCTTCATATAATTCATATATGATAATATATTTTCTGAAATCAATCTACTTAACGATTTTATTTAACTCTTAGATTAACAATGACTATAATATAAATCATGTATTTTAACTGATAAATTTTATTTAAATCTTATCGGTATACTTGGAAACATAAAATAGTGCACCATCTTTTAATTAAAAAAATATTAATAATATGATTTCTTATTTAGAAATTGAAACATATATAATAATTTCCAAAACCAACGGCAAAGTGGTCAAAACGACGAGAACGTTTTACAAACCGCGCTTGTGATTTTCTGTATAGAAAATAACAGATTGTCGTTTACATATTTAGATTTTTGAAAAATTGTTAAAACGTTACCAAGATGAAACTGTGGTTTGAGAATAGGAGGTGTTTTGAAACGATCAAAACATTGGAGACCACGTATACATTGCTATAATACGATTTAATCCTCCTATAAACGTTTATCATGCAGAATAGAATGAAAATGTTGACTCTATTATCCGTCTTAAAGATAATTATATATATATTAATTTGCAACTTACCTTTGTCTCACAGAATTCACTATGCTATTTTTAGAACCAAAACTACTAAATTAATATCATAGTATAATTGTTAAAGCATTTGATACAAAATTCAAATAAGATTTTATTTGAAAATAGCAATTTTGATTCTTCTTATAGCAAACTTTAATATTTACGTTTTTTCCCCTCAACTAATTTCAAATTAATTGTTTTCACCCTATTTATTATAAAATTATATTATTGGTATTTCGTAAGTTACGATTCCAGTCCCTTATTATATTTTAAAGTTACATTTTCCGTCCCTTACGTAATTTGTCTTTGTCGAGCTGCGTTTTTCAAGATACCGGTACTAAAATCTATATTTTTGCATCCTAAAATAAATACAACACTTCCTCTATTGGTGCAAAAATATACCTCCCACGAGTGTACTTTATTCATCCACAGAAGGATCGAGTAAGTACCTTTTCATCTGGATTACCAATTACCTGAGTCTTCGGATGATCTCTAGTTCATTTTTCAAGTGGTGGATAAGAAGGATCGTATTCAGGCAGAGTTTCTCCATCACTTCCTCTGTATCTGACGGATAGTCCGAAGTCGATTGATTGTCTTCGGGCGAAGTGTTAGGAATTGGTTGTTCACTATCAATCGAAGCTTGGTTGTCACTTGACTCCCCCTCAGCTGAAGCTGGCATGTCAGCTGACTCCCCCTCAACTGAAGCTGGCTTGTCAGA
Source organism: Cichorium intybus (assembly GCA_023525715.1). Taxonomy (NCBI): domain Eukaryota; kingdom Viridiplantae; phylum Streptophyta; class Magnoliopsida; order Asterales; family Asteraceae; genus Cichorium; species Cichorium intybus. Next base: position 76,016,322 of record CM042010.1, read on the forward strand.
TGACCTCTTTTCAACTGAATTTGTTTGTTCTATAAAAGGACTTGGTGGGACGATTGAATGTGCTTCTTTCGGATTAGATGTACTTGACGGTGTAGTTTCTTCTTCAACTGAAGGATCCTTTGGGTTGGATGAATCATACTCCCCCTTAATCGAAGGATCCTTTTGTGTAGGTGTCTCTGACTCCCCCTCAACCGAAGAGTGCTTATTTATTGATTGTCCGTTAGTGGGATGATCATCGGTAAGCTTGTTGATTTTTGGTATATTATTGTCCTTTGCATTTGCTTCGGCATTGATTGCATGACCAGGACTGTCAAATAGGAAGGAGAAATCAAGATTGAAAGAGTCCAGAGGGATGACTTCGGTTGGTTGTTCTGGAAATATAGAGGATCTAGGAAAGAGAGTGTCAGATTTCTTGATATAATGATCGTCAAACGTCAGATTGAATGTTTCTTCAATCTTCCTTGTTGTCTTATTTAGTACTCTACAAGCTTTCGCAGAGTGGGAGTTGTTGGATTTGATGTCTAAGCCATGACTTATAATTGTATTTGTCTTGTTAATTGAAGCAAAGTCCATTTGGGTTGCCTTCATAGCTGAAGGATTAGTGTAGAGTTCAGTAGAGAGAAATGTTGATTTATTAATTGTTTAATAAATCAATAGAAATAAATAAATAGTTTATTAATATATTTAAGTATTAATATATTAATTAGGAACTATAATAATTAATTAGAAATTAATATGGAATTAATTGGATTTAATTCAGTGATTAAATTAATTAATTAAAAGTGCAGCGACTGGTTTGTATTTATTCAATAGTTGAATAACTGGCAAGCCAGTTGCCAGGGGCCAAAAGTGGCGCCAACTATGGAGGCTCCACCAAGTTGGCGAAAACCCTAATTAGGGTTTAGGGGATCTGGTCCAAGTGGTCAACAAGCTTGCCCATTTTGGAGCCTCTTCTAGGGTTTCAGCTGTAACCCTAGGAGGCTATAAAAGGAACCCTCTGGTACCCTAAAATCTGCGCCTCCCATAACTCTGTGGAACTCTGCTGGATTCTCTCCTCCTTGCTCTGGGTGTGACTTTCATTTGAGGCAGGATCTCTTTGCTGCTAGCTTCAAGAACAAGATCAAAAGGTTGGTAATTCTTATTTTGATCTTTAGAAATAAATGTTGGCCTTAGGATTTTGTTATATGTTCATAAGATAGAAAAACATAGATCCTTCATTAGGTTGCATGTGAACTTAGGGTTTCTAGTTCAAAGTTTGTGCAAAACCTTTCAGTGGTATCAGAGCCAATTTGTTTTTCTTGTGAATTTGATATAATTGATATGCATGATGATGGTATATCACACAGATACGCATAGCTTCCCACTAGTACGCCAGCGGCACGACTCGCCAGCATTCAGACAGACAGCCAGCTGCCAGAGGCCTGGCTGGACCTTATCCGACTCGACAGTCGCTAAATGGCTGATGGCCACATGTACCTATTTTAGAACAACACGTCAGCTGTAACGGTCATCGTGCGAACCATTTAGACACGAACGAATCAGGTGGTCCCCGAACTACCACCTGGCCAGAGGAATGAACCAATCACAGTCAGCGCCAGACGATCGACCAATAAGGAAAATATCCACTACTAACCGACAAGTGGTCCCCTCGCAGGTATAACAGTATATGATGATCACGCCCTTGGTGAGATCATCATCACATTACCACTTACACTTACCTTTTCCCGTACTCTCTCCATACTTTCCGACCACCGTGCTAACTTAACCGATGGAGCGCCCTCCCGGGATCGCCTCCCGGAGTGCGTCTGACCCTGTTTCTTTATTGTTGTGAGCTCAGGTCGAGGATTTCAGCGTCCAGAGGATCAGTCCGAGACAAGAGTTTGCATCATTGGCGCCATCCGCTTGTGTAACGAAGTAAAGAACTACAATCTCCCAATCTTGAATGGCGACACCATCTGGAAGTCAATAGGACGACGCCCAGCGAAGTCTAATACGACCCATGCCGTCCTTAGGAGCCGTGACACCTCCCACTCCGGCGACTGCACCACAAATAGTTACGACAGCATCGCCCATCACAACCGTCTCACCATGGCAGACCCCGATGCCAACCCTGATGCCGCCGTCGCTACCTTATGTTAACCCTTTCCTCCACACAAGGCCAACAGCAACACAATCGCTATTTCCACCTCCATTAGTCACTCTAACAACGGTGGGAACACCCACATCAATCCCGGTCTCGGCAAGTTTCTTACCGCCTTTTCCACCACTGTTTGCCTCAGGAACACCGTCAACCCCAACTCCGACACCCACTGTACCAGAAAATTTCTTTGTAAGCGCCCCCACCCCTCCAACTCAATTCACCCCACCACCATTTTACGTTAACAGTTTCCCTACTACCCCAATAATGAACACACCCTACATGACGCCACAATACCCGTTCGTGCCATTCTACCAATCGTTTCAACCCCAAACATTGAACCCAATTCCAACAATCACCGCACCACACTCTCCTTTTGTCAAAGAGCTCTTGGATTACGAGATCCCAAGTACCGCCAAACTCCCAACGTTGAAGGTATACAATGGAACCACATACCCGGACAGCCACATTGACACTTATAAATGGCACATGACCTCGCTGAAGTTAGATCAACGCTTCTGGTGCACGTACTTCCCGACAACGCTGGACGGAAACGCGGGCGCATGGTTCAAAAGCTTAGCACCAAACAGCATATACAATTTCGAACAGTTAAAACAATTGTTTCTCACAAATTTCATGCAACTACGCAAATATAGGGGCGATAACCACGCTATAATGGGCTGTAAACAGCGAGAGGGCGAGTCTGTGAAAGATTATTTTAGGCGATTTAACGAAGTTACACTAGATGTACCGGGATAGGACGACCGCATGGTGACGGGGGAGCGTTCACTTGGGGATTGTTACTAGGACCGTTATCCCGGAAATTCCTAGGCCGACCACCGCAAACCTGGCACGAGCTGAAGGAGCGAGTCGAAAGGTTCCTTAGACAGGAAGAAGGTACAGCGGAGAAACAACAGTATCTCAAAGCAACAACCGACGGCCAACACAAGTGACACGACCGTTACCCTCACAGCCGACGCCAGGACCATTTTAATCTCCCTCCAAGGGGAGGAAGACACTCCACGACGATTTAACCCACTCTATCGGGAAGAACCTCGGAACAGACAGGCAGACATCTATACGATTAAAGAATCCACCACGAGTAAAGCGCTAGGCAGTAGACAAAGATATTGCGAGTACCATAAGAGCAGGGCTCATGACACCATCGATTGTGCCATGCTGAAGAAAGAAATGGAAGAGAAAAAATTGAAAGGTAACTTGGTGGAAACAACAAAAAGATTACGAGAACAATTTGAAGCAGAAAGAAAAGCTGAAAGAGGAAGGAAGGATGATAAGGCCGGAGGAAAGACCCTCGAGATTCTAGCTATCCGGACTAGTCAGAAGCGACCTGACCGCCCCAACGGAGAACGCATACATTGCGACGTCGGCCCCCTGAACTTAAGTTTTTCAATTAATGACCCGAGACCTGAAAGCTGGCAGGGAGATAACCCTCTGGTACTAACCGGATATGTTCAAAACATCAAGATCCATAGAGTATACGTAGACGGCGGAAGTGCTGCCGACATCATACACGAACACTGTTTTAACTTATTGTCACAAGTCATCAAGGAAGTGTTGGAATACGATAGCATAAAAACAACGCAGCGGAAACAGAAATCAAAATCGTATTCAACCAGGATCACAGAATCATGCACACTTTTGTAACTGTAAAATCAAGAGGGTTCAAGAAATACCTTTTAGATCTCAGATCTGATCTTGTTAGGATGACGAGAGCCCAAAGTAGAACTCCTCTAATGTAATCGCACCCAAGACAACGATCCAGCACCCGTTGATGTAGTATATACCTTTACTTGAAGTTTTAGCACATAATACTTAGGGTTTTGAAAGAAATCGGCCGTATACCGAGGGGTGGGAGGAGGGTGACGAAAATTAGGGTTTTGGCGGCCTCTACAACTCAGATCAAGGGTTGTATTTATAGTGCTCCTCATCCTTATCCCCTCCCTTGTGGATATTTCACTTTGGTCCTTTATCCTTATTAAGTTTCTAATTAATATACCTTTACTTTGGTATATTAATAAACTTAACCATTAAGTTTCTAATTAATATATCTTTACTTTGATATATTAATAAACTTAACCCCTCAAGTTTATTTTTGATCTCTTTTAGCTAAATCGTCTCTTGCGTGTAACCCAAAAGGACCCTACTATTTATAATAATATTACCAACTTGTTATAACGATGGGCATATAACCAACAGTCTCCCACTTGCACTTGTTATAACAACTGTATGGTCTAATATTCATTAACCTAGTAAGGTGTATGTCATCCTAAACAAGTGCCGTGTTCATCTAATGAAACAGCCCTTAGGCAAGTGATCAAATATTCCTTTGTTCTAAAAGATATCCTTATGAACGTCTGACATGGAATCATGTCAGTCTCAGACATTCAATATTATGTTTCCCGATAGAGATTTGTGATGACCACAACAAACTGCACTATTGATTATATATCAATTCTGTTGAATAATGTTTTTATGTTTTTATGTGACCATCACTGAAATAAGTCAAAATGTTTTTTAACAAATATTATCAGTATTTCAGGTTGCATGGATTCAAGATTGAACGTGAAGAAAAACAAAACACAGAAATCAAGATTGCTTCAGCAATCGCGACGCGACGGAAGGCCCGGTCGCGACGCGAAGCCCCATCGCGACCCGACAGCACATTTGTCGAGACGTGAAGAGAAGCAAGACAGAAGACCAAAACTCTACAGCGATCGCGACGCGACGGACCATATGGTCGCGACGCGAAGACCTCCATCGCGAAGCCCCTCCAACGCGACACCAATTACTCCATGATCGCGAGACTACCAACCCAACGCACTAACCAGTGGCCGACCAAAAGCAACTCGACAACGCACCCTCGCGACGCGACGGGCCCTCCGGTCGCGACGCGATGCCTGTGTTCAGTGACTATAAATAAGATGCAAACCTCTTGCCATTCTTGTGCAGAAAATAACTTACACCACACATACCCATTCAAGCACCAATATTATTCTACGTCCAAAGAGCAAGAAAACCTGTCAAAACACTCAAGAAAACTCTTTTTAACCAAAGAAAATCCACGTCCAAACAAACACCAAACAAAACCGCTACACCCATACTCTACCCGACACCAAAACAAAACCTCTACCCAACACCAAATAAAACCTCTACCCAACACCATACAAAACCTCTACCCGACACCAAACAAAACCTCCACCCGACACCAAACTTCAAACCTCTAAACAACCTCAACCCGAATACCAAACTACAAAACCTATACACCCTCTACCAAATACATACACTACGAAAACTAAACCACAAAAACCCCGTGCATCTCAATTAAACCGACACCAAAAACCCATTTCACCAAACACCAAAAACTACCAAACCTCATCCAACCGTAAAGAACAAGAATCGACGCTTCAAAGAAAACACCATCTTCCTCAGCTATCGATAAGTTCTTTTGAAATTATTTGTGTCGTTATTGATTTATTCAAACTGTTATAAATCAACTGTACCAAATATCCAATACATCCGAATTGAACCTTGACAACGAAAACATATGTGGACTGTATTTAACCGAGACATCTAACTTCTAACTTCTAACTTCTAACTTCTAACCTTTTATTGTAAAAACACTTTATCGTTGATAATGGCGTTTATTACATCTAACCTCTAACTTCTAACATTTACTTTATTTACCGCTTTCTGTCTATTTAAATACTGTCTAGTTTAGATTTACCGCTTTATTTTATTCCGCAACTCTTATTTTATTTCCGCATATTATAGACAAAATACATATCTGTCACACAGTAACCGGCTTAAAAACCCTTATTCGTGGAGATCGATTATCGTATTTTTCAACAATTGGTATCATTAATGATCACATAGGGGGAAATTGTTGAATAATGTTTTTATGTTTTTATGTGACCATCACTGAAATAAGTCAAAATGTTTTTTAACAAATATTATCAGTATTTCAGGTTGCATGGATTCAAGATTGAACGTGAAGAAAAACAAAACACAGAAATCAAGATTGCTTCAGCAATCGCGACGCGACGGAAGGCCCGGTCGCGACGCGAAGCCCCATCGCGACCCGACAGCACATTTGTCGAGACGTGAAGAGAAGCAAGACAGAAGACCAAAACTCTACAGCGATCGCGACGCGACGGACCATATGGTCGCGACGCGAAGACCTCCATCGCGAAGCCCCTCCAACGCGACACCAACTACTCCATGATCGCGAGACTACCAACCCAACGCACTAACCAGTGGCCGACCAAAAGCAACTCGACAACGCACCCTCGCGACGCGACGGGCCCTCCGGTCGCGACGCGATGCCTGTGTTCAGTGACTATAAATAAGATGCAAACCTCTTGCCATTCTTGTGCAGAAAATAACTTACACCACACATACCCATTCAAGCACCAATATTATTCTACGTCCAAAGAGCAAGAAAACCTGTCAAAACACTCAAGAAAACTCTTTTTAACCAAAGAAAATCCACGTCCAAACAAACACCAAACAAAACCGCTACACCCATACTCTACCCGACACCAAAACAAAACCTCTACCCAACACCAAATAAAACCTCTACCCAACACCATACAAAACCTCTACCCGACACCAAACAAAACCTCCACCCGACACCAAACTTCAAACCTCTAAACAACCTCAACCCGAATACCAAACTACAAAACCTACACACCCTCTACCAAATACATACACCACGAAAACTAAACCACAAAAACCCCGTGCATCTCAATTAAACCGACACCAAAAACCCATTTCACCAAACACCAAAAACTACCAAACCTCATCCTACCGTAAAGAACAAGAATCGACGCTTCAAAGAAAACACCATCTTCCTCAGCTATCGATAAGTTCTTTTGAAATTATTTGTGTCGTTATTGATTTATTCAAACTGTTATAAATCAACTGTACCAAATATCCAATACATCCGAATTGAACCTTGACAACGAAAACATATGTGGACTGTATTTAACCGAGACATCTAACTTCTAACTTCTAACTTCTAACTTCTAACCTTTTATTGTAAAAACACTTTATCGTTGATAATCGCGTTTATTACATCTAACCTCTAACTTCTAACATTTACTTTATTTACCGCTTTCTGTCTATTTAAATACTGTCTAGTTTAGATTTACCGCTTTATTTTATTCCGCAACTCTTATTTTATTTCCGCATATTATAGACAAAATACATATCTGTCACACAGTAACCGGCTTAAAAACCCTTATTCGTGGAGATCGATTATCGTATTTTTCAACAATTGGTATCAGAGCTTGTGTGATTTAATTTGAAATTTTTGTCGAGAACTTTTGTGTAGCGTTTTTATAAATCACCAATAAGTTTTCTTTAAAAATTTCATCTTAATATCACTTGTTCAAAAAAAAAAATTAAAATCTTAAAATTTTCAGAAAAAAAAAAAAAAAAAAAAAACCAACCCAAAAATGTCTTCCACAACCTACTCAAGAGCTCCATATGTCATCGATCAGGTATGGTCTATGATCTCAGAAATCGGTCTTTCAAGAACACCATTTGAGTCCCACATGACTAAGATTGAGAACAGTTTGAAAGCTGATCTCAAACTATATCATGACACAATAGTCAAATCTGATATCTACAAATCTGAATTACAAACCTTGCAACTTAGATTTGGAGAATCAACAAAGACTAGAGACAAACTTGAAAGAGACGTCGAACGAAAATCAGAAGAATATAATCACGTCTTAGATCAATTAAATGAAGCTCTAAAACAAAAAAAGGACTTGGAAATAAAAAATCAATCTGTTTTTCCATCTGAAATAAAAGATGCCTTAGAAATAGAAGTCATTCAGTTAAAACTAAAAATTCAAGATTTAACTGACATAAACACTAGTTTGATTCTGAAATTAGATGATTTTTCAAAACAAATCAAACTTCTTGAATCCGAGAATCAAAGATTTCAAGGAAAACTGGATTCTATCAATCTTGCTAGAAAACTAAGTGATGATATTTTCATCAAAGCAACATCCTTAGGATCTGGCAAAATCGATACGAATTACAGACCTGGATTAGGAAGAGAATCCTTCGAAATCGAACAAGCCAAACAAGAAACCAGGACTAACAGTGAAAACTCTGAATCAACTCTAACAGATCTATCCACATCTGTTAATGAGGAAAATTCAGACGACGAAACAGTTATCAACTGTAACCCAGATGATACTGATTTCACTGTTTCCAAAAGATCTTTCACTAATAGGTCTTCAACCCACAAAATCCAAATTAGCAACCAAAACTCCAAACTTAAAAACTTTTTGAATAGAGCAAATTCCTTTTACGAGAAAGGCAGTACCTCTAAACCAATTGCTTTTCAAAAGGAACAAGGCAAACCTAAAGTTTTCAAACAAACCCAAAAGAAACCTTTAAAACCAGCTTCTGTGCCACAAAAACAAACCTTTAATCCAAAACAAAAACCTTTTCAAAAACCAATTCAAAATCGCTTTCAAGAGATAAACTTCAATCTCTCAGGGAACTTTCAGAAACCATCATTTCACCAAATTCCATTCCATCATCATAATGTCTTTCAAAACCATCCTCATCCCAAAAACAAAGAAAGGTTTTCAAACAAGTCATTACATAAAGAATACCTTTCACACAATCAGAAATCTTTCCAAATGACAGGTTTTCAAAAACAAATCTTAAATTGGGAAAATCTGATAAGTCAAATCAAGCCTCAACCACTTCGTCCAATTAACAGAAACCATAATAATTTCAAATCACCGAAAACCATTAACAAATCAGGACCCACCATGGTTTGGGTACCTAAACTTTCTGTCTAATTGCAGGCACTTCGTGCTGGAGAGCCCAAGGATGATACATGGTATATCGATAGTGGCCGTTCCAAGCATATGACAGGAAACCAAAGCCTTCTACAAGACTTCAAACCCACACTACCTCCGATGCAGAAACTTCACAATCAAACCAAAATGATGCGGATCCAGTCGAGGGGGAACCACCAAAACCAGAACCCTCCTAAAACACCCCAATCCACCTGTCCAAATGATCCCAATGCATCATTTATGGGAGAACCACCAAAACCAAATTCCTCTTTAAACAATCCCAATCTACCTATCCAAAATGATCCCAGTGCATCATTTATGGGGGAACTCTCGTTACCCCATTCTCACCCCCAAACCAAAATTTACCAAAAACATTCAGATAACCAAATTTTTCAAAAACATCCACATAATCAAAAATCACAAAAAAAATTAGGATAAAGTTTTATCTTTTAAAATCTTTATAAAACCATGTGATTAACATCTTCTTGACTAAATTTTCAGATACTTATGCTCGATGAATGTTCTCAGTCATATTGATTCTTAAATTAAAGTGAAGGTTCAAATCTCAAAATTTTCGTTATGTACATTCTCCTATTCCCTTTGAATTTATTTCAAATATAACGATTTTATCAATTAAGGGACATAAGATCAGGAGATTCAGATGAAAACCAAACCCATGTGAGAAATTGTGCCTCGTCTTTAACTGCTAAGTGAAATTCATTTCTGTGAGCAAAGGTGTTTTCATTATGACTTATAGGATTTATACTCTTATACCGTGATACTAGTCTCATTTTTGCTTAGATATCAAAATGACCAGGGACGATACAATCATTTTCTTATATATTAGACGAATTGTCTTTTATATCACCTATCCCTATCCTCAATCAAGCCACTTCAAAGAAAAGATTCATCATCTGGCATAACAAATCTGACAATTGAAGAAACGACAAAGTCATATCCAAGAAAACCAGAAGAAAACTCAAAATCTCAAAACGCAAAGTCATATCCAACAAAAGATGTCAACAAATCACAACTAGTAACCACATCAGATATCTTTTACACAAAAGGTATTCGCGAAAATCAAGAAAAGATAAAACAAAGGTGAACACTTCACCAAAGAAAAGGAAGATTTAAAACAACAATCCATCAAGACAGACATCTCTCGAAATTTCCAAACAACAGATTCTCAAATGCTTTATCAAATATAAATGTTAAAACCGAAGATTTACCGGGATACTGTAGCCTTCATAATTGAATATTCTTAGTTGCAAACTGCACTATGAATATTTCTAAACCCCTCTACATGTATTTCCCGACGGAGAGAGAGTGAACATCAATGGCATGAATGAAGAAACCCTCTGAGTAATGCCGAAACCAGTCTTATGTGATTGATTATCTAATATGAAGACCAAGTGACTAAAGTATATAGGTATAAATCCACATTAAGCATAAGTCAACACCTTTAAACTGAGAGATATCACTCATCTTTAGTGATTATACACCCTTCTGCAGCCAGAACAACCAAAACACCTCAGTCAAAGTGTAAGCTATACCTATGAGAGTTCATCTGAATCGACCTATTAAGATCACTTGTCGTCTTTATAAATGTTATAAAATCTTAAGGAATATTATGAAAGTACATATACAAAAACCTTTTGATAAATGAACATGAAACCTTGATTCAGAAACAAATATTCTTGACAAACTTTTCAAAACATAAGTAAAATCTAGTCACATTTTTCAAAACAAGTGATATGGTTTTATAAATGTCTTATCCAAACTTCAAGAATTTTCAATCAAACATTTTTCTCCTCATTTCATTAATGATCACATAGGGGGAAATTGTTGAATAATGTTTTTATGTTTTTATGTGACCATCACTGAAATAAGTCAAAATGTTTTTTAACAAATATTATCAGTATTTCAGGTTGCATGGATTCAAGATTGAACGTGAAGAAAAACAAAACACAGAAATCAAGATTGCTTCAGCAATCGCGACGCGACGGAAGGCCCGGTCGCGACGCGAAGCCCCATCGCGACCCGACAGCACATTTGTCGAGACGTGAAGAGAAGCAAGACAGAAGACCAAAACTCTACAGCGATCGCGACGCGACGGACCATATGGTCGCGACGCGAAGACCTCCATCGCGAAGCCCCTCCAACGCGACACCAACTACTCCATGATCGCGAGACTACCAACCCAACGCACTAACCAGTGGCCGACCAAAAGCAACTCGACAACGCACCCTCGCGACGCGACGGGCCCTCCGGTCGCGACGCGATGCCTGTGTTCAGTGACTATAAATAAGATGCAAACCTCTTGCCATTCTTGTGCAAAAAATAACTTACACCACACATACCCATTCAAGCACCAATATTATTCTACGTCCAAAGAGCAAGAAAACCTGTCAAAACACTCAAGAAAACTCTTTTTAACCAAAGAAAATCCACGTCCAAACAAACACCAAACAAAACCGCTACACCCATACTCTACCCGACACCAAAACAAAACCTCTACCCAACACCAAATAAAACCTCTACCCAACACCATACAAAACCTCTACCCGACACCAAACAAAACCTCCACCCGACACCAAACTTCAAACCTCTAAACAACCTCAACCCGAATACCAAACTACAAAACCTACACACCCTCTACCAAATACATACACCACGAAAACTAAACAACAAAAACCCCGTGCATCTCAATTAAACCGACACCAAAAACCCATTTCACCAAACACCAAAAACTACCAAACCTCATCCTACCGTAAAGAACAAGAATCGACGCTTCAAAGAAAACACCATCTTCCTCAGCTATCGATAAGTTCTTTTGAAATTATTTGTGTCGTTATTGATTTATTCAAACTGTTATAAATCAACTGTACCAAATATCCAATACATCCGAATTGAACCTTGACAACGAAAACATATGTGGACTGTATTTAACCGAGACATCTAACTTCTAACTTCTAACTTCTAACTTCTAACCTTTTATTGTAAAAACACTTTATCGTTGATAATGGCGTTTATTACATCTAACCTCTAACTTCTAACATTTACTTTATTTACCGCTTTCTGTCTATTTAAATACTGTCTAGTTTAGATTTACCGCACTGATCACTATACATAGTGGCTCTGTTTTGGTCCTTTCCCTATAAGGTTGGACCCAAATTTGTGACAACTTCTTCTGAGAAGTCCACTTTATTTTCTACTTTTCTTGTAGTCTCAACTACTGTTCTTTCACCTTGAATATCAACTAAGGTGAGCAACAGATTCATTTATCTGACCACATCAGCTAACATTGCTCGTCATGTGGATTTTTCCGCTACTTGTCTCGTTGCCCCTCGTTCGATGGAGTCTTGAGAAAAGGCTGATCCGCCTCTTACAGTTACACGCACTAAATTTCTCCCAGTAACATCCGCTGCTCATACTTCTTATACGTTTGAAGTCAGCAATAGTTAGGTTATATATGTATAATAACAACTATATACACCTAACAGTTCATCATGTCTACTGTTTCAGGGTTTAAGTCCAGGAATCTACTCTATAGACACCTAGTTCACTTAAACCTCGGCTCTGATACCAACTTGTAACACCCGGCTTTTAAAACAAAAACACCCCTGAAAAAATTTTTCATTTAAAACATAGGTTTCAATACATAAAACCATAACAAGGGGTATATTTTAATAAATACGGGTACAAGTGTATCAAGGAGAGTATAAAAATACCATAACTCCTTTAAAGCCGGGCTGCTACTGACAGCATCTACGAGTCCCACTTCAAAGTCACGGACTCTATCTTGTCCCCTATCAGTATCATGCTAACCTGCAGGGACAGTAACAAACGGTATGAGCTACAAAGCTCAGTGAATAATCAAATCTACAGATAACACGTATCAAGACCCAATCATATAACTGTCTGGATATCAAATCCAAACTCCTAGCCTTACTGGCTGACCATATATACTCTAGGATTTCACATCCTATTCTGTAGCCCTACAGGCTGAATCATTGTGACCTGTAATCAACAAGCCACGTTAGTTATTTGCATCTATAATCATGTCTAACGATTTCTGTCCCATATTTCTTAGTCACACTAGACTGCATCATATATCATGGCTAATAGCCGCACCCTGTGTCATAGCTATATAAGCTGCACCAAAACAATTATCAATATACAATTCATAGCCCGCAGGCTGCACCAGCTGAGTTTAATAACCCGATATCATAGCCAAAAAGGCCGCACCAAGTACCTGTAACAAAATCATAGCCAAACAGGCTGTACCAAATATCATAGCCCGAAGGCCGCATCGGAGACATAGCCCGAAGGCCGCACCGGAGTCATAGCCAACAAGGCCGCATCGGAGACATAGCCAACAAGGCCGCACCGGTTAGATATGGCTCACGGGTTAGCCCGCTGTTGCCTAAAATATGTGGCTCACAGGAAAATCCCGCTGTTGCCTAGACTCACGGCTGGTTCCGGTCTTGTCTATATAAGTTTATTGACTCACGGCTGGATCCGGTCTTGTCATTTCATTTTACTGACTCACGGCTGGTTCCGGTCTTGTCAATAAAAGGTTGACTCACAGCTCCGTTCTTGTCTATTATAGACTCACGGCTTATCTGGTATTGTCACATCATAGTGTATATATATGTATTGACTCACAGCTCCGTTCTTGTCATCGCAATGACTCACGGCTTATCTGGTATTGTCTTTTACATATATTTTTACACTTGTCATTTTCGTCCCTCGAAGCCGTTTCAACCTGTAACAATACAATCATCATATATCGCATATGATATCAGTGAGATTACTCACCTGGATGCTAGCTGCATCAAATTCCCGGTTGTTTCTTGCCTTCCGATACGATCCGTAGAATTTTGTCCCGCACCTATAATTTAATCATTTTCAACATGATTATCGGTTAATACCCATTTCAACTAACTCTAATACATTAGAGTTCAATAAAACATTGTTATAAACAATGCCTAGTTAATAAACTTTCCGTTTACTAACTTTATATGAATTTTACTATTCACCGGGACATTCGGATCGGTCTACAGTGCCCCCGAGGGGTCGAAAACTCAATCTAAAAATTTTCCCAAACTTTTCAGACCATAACGAGCCTATGGTCCAAATTTGAGCCAAAACGGACAAGCCAAACAAAAGTTAGCATTTCAAAGTCCCTGCCTGAGGGGCGCACCCCGCCCAGACATGGGCGCACTGCGCCTGGGCGCACCCCGCCAGGGGTTTGGGCGCACCGCGCCTGGCACCTGCAGGTGCCTCCTGTCCAGCCGCGATTTATGCACTGTAGCAAGCAGTTTTGGTCCATTAAGTCCTTAATCAGGTCCTTAATCGATTGGGGTTTGTTCTAGGACTAAAACCTTATACTTTAACAAGGTTTTCAACCATCTAAAACAACCAAATCAATCAAAATGAAGAATTAGGGTTCTTAGTTCCAAAACCCCAAAACTTCAAATTCATCACTAATAGCAATCTACTTCCACTTTCTTTAGTTAAGTCCTTATTAGCATGACTTAAGGGAAGTATTACATCAACTTAAACACATAATCATAACTAAAATTCATAAATTTCAGTTTCTATAAAACCTTTATAGAACACCATCAAGAACTTGGTTAAACATCAAGTTTACTAACCTTGATTGCTTGGAAACTTCAATTCCAATTCATGATTTCGATTTTCTGCTTCAAGGCTCATGATCTCTGCAGAAATCGCTCACCAAAAGCCTTCCCGTTGCTGCACAAATGGTCAACCAAATAAGAGAGTCAAACTCTCTATTTATACCACAAATTTTTACAAATTTGGTCCCTAAGTTCATTTCCTTGAACTTTGACCACAATAATCAAGTTTTATTACAATAAAACTTCCATTTCTTACATTTTGGCCACAACCAACAATATTTTTACATAATTGGTCGTTGACTTGGTCAAATGACCAAAATACCCTTTTTCGATAAAACGACCAAAAATCAGTTTTTATAACATTTTAAGTCCAAAACTTAAAATATTATTTCAAACTAAATACTTTTCTGTCCAAAAGACCAATTTACCCTTACAAGGTAAAATGACCAATTTACCCTTTTATTATAATTATATAATAAAGTATCTTGGCGTTACAAATTCTCCCCTCCTTTAAAAGATTTCGTCCTCGAAATCATACTATCAAGCGAGGGTATTTCTTTCTCGTTACAATTTCGGTTTCTCATATCATATGGAAACCTTTATGGTATTGCCTAAGCACTTAACCATACTAGTTTTCATATCTCGTGGTTATATCACCACGCGCATATCACTCATCCGGTTGTCCCGGGTACCTTAATCACTTATCTTCCTCATTTCAACATGAGGGATTCGTTAACATTTATCACTCTATGTTCTCAAAACCATGAGACCCACAGAAAACTTTATAATCATCTTGAAGTTCATCAAAGATATTCAATCTATACACCGCAATTCTTGCGTTTGGGATATACGGAAAGGTCCAATAAACAAGGACTCAACTTTCCTTTTTGTCCCACATCAACTTCTAGTCCTTCCGGAGGGTCACTTTGAGTTCCACTATCTTCCCTTACTTGGGGTTTCAATGGTTTTACTCAACAATCCGCATACTACTCTTGTCGATCTTGGTCTATTTCCAAGCTTTCTCGACCTTGCCAAATCTTTTCTTCTGTTTGAGATACAATCTCAAGTTTAATCAACAGCTTCTCCTCAACTTCCGTCTAGCAAATCGGCGTGCAACACGGTAGTCTATACAATACTTCCTACGAGTCAATAAAACACTAGTATAATACCTATACTAATCTACAACTTCTACCAAGGATAGACGGTCGTCTAGTTTCTGCTAGGGTCTGTTATGCCGATTTCAGGCATAACTCCTAAGGTCTGTATCATTATCCTACCTCATCAATCCATCTGGGATTCGCACACAGTACCTACTAGTACTTTTGAGCTAAAAATTTTAAGAATTAATGCTAAATTCAGCAAATAATTCTAGTATCTCGATCCGATACAGTCGTCACCTGTAGTGCACGTCAACAATTTTCTTTATCTTTGTAGTTTTTCACTACTTTTCTACTCTTAATTTCTTCTTTGATCAGTATAAATCTACACTGATTTCATCAACCAAACTGCAATCACCCATATGGTGTCATACCCATGCGGTACTTGCAAAGACTTTACTACAAAGTCTATGATATTTTTCGTCCCATTTCATTTTTGGGACTGACAGTCCACATACTTCTAATGATTTGACTGTAGTTACACACAAGTCAAACATTTTTCACATGACTTTCTTCAGCCCCGGCCACCAACACATAGGTTTTATCGACCTATACAGTTTGGTATTGCCCCGGGTATGCTGCATATCTGATACAAAATACATCTTTTCAAGATGATTTTTATATTTCGTTTGACTTTGGAATTCACCTTTACAACCGCCAAGGGTGTAAAATCACTGTGATATTCCAACTAACTTCCGCTACTATTCAATCATTTATTCACTTTTCACATTTTCAGACTTGCACACATCTTTCTGTGCTACCCGAATCAACTCAGGTAATCAATTTGCCACGTTCATACACGTGGATGTAACCTACAAAGGTTACTCTTTCTAATTCAAGGCATCTGTAACCACATACGCCTTTCTGAGATGGTACAAGATTTCATACCCGAAATCTCTAAGTAACCCATCTATCTTAACTATCTCATCTTCAGCTTCTTTTGATCAATTAAGTATTTCAACTTTTATGATCTTATCGCTATAAGCTTTACACCATACAAGTAGTGTTTCCAAAGCTTAAATGCCACATTCATAATTGCTACCGCAATATCATGCATCCACAGTCAACGTTGGATACCTTTCAATGATCCAATCCATCTTCTCTACTTAGCATCATTGCTAATGTTAGAGGTTCACACAAGGTTCATTCCAAACCTTTACAACATATCTGTGGTCTTTCTACCACTCAGCCTTTATACTTTTCTTGGTCAACTTTAGTCAGCTAACTAGCAATCAAGGAGCAGTTTTCTACAACTCTCCTATAGCAACCTGCCAAATCCAAGGAACTACAATGTCAGTCGGATTCCTCAGGCGGTTCCAGTTTTACCACATCATCTATCCCACTGGATTTATTTCATCATCTTTGGCAGTATTATCATGCCCAAGGAGTTGAAACTTCTTTTAACCAAATTTTTTCATACTTGGAGAATTTAACATATCACTTAACTCAGTGAAGTAACTCCAATATCTGGTACAATGTACCTCATATTCAATCTGGTCTCGAGAATATCATATTCTCAGTAGTCAATGTATATACACATTAACTTATCTTTCTTCTTTTCAAACAAGATAGGGCTCCCTCTGATGACACCTACAGTCATATGAGATCCCAATTTAAAAACAATTTCTTCCAATTGTTTTACCACTCTGCCATCTCTGCAGAGGCCAATCAACACAGAGCCTAGATAACAGGAACGGCTCCCAATACCAGCTTAATCATAAGCTCTTCTTGCCAATCTGGCAGAAATCTTGGAAGTTCTTTTCAAAAGAATCATCCGAAAATTTATTTAAAGTAGTACACTACTATCACAACTTTATTAAGCTTGGCCCATACCACGTATGCCAACTACAACATCATTCCTTTACTAACTCTTTTCTGAGTTTAAGCAAAGAAGCTAACCGATATTCTCAACAACGGTCATTTACTATGGATTTTCATCCGCTCATTTCTGCTTTCTGAACCATCATGTTCATATTTCTACAATTCATGTTAGCGTAATGCATTGCTAACCAATTCATAAGCACAATTGCTTCAGATTTGCTGGTAGTCATCAGCTTCAGATTCATAGGGAAAAATGGTCCCGTAAATCTTAGGCAGACTACTTTCCAGGTGTTCAATATCTTGAACATACTTGCTATCTACTATAGCTATTTCAAAATTTTCATCCAAAATCATTGATGAAAAATTCAAACAAGACATCAAGTCATCGATCCAAAGCATAGCTTCATGGATCAAATATAACATACACGAGTTATATTCAAAACAATGATATCTGCGACCATATCAGTCTCCTCACAAGCTTCTTCCACAATCTACTGGAATGCTCATGGTACCACGGGTCCTTTTCGACCATTCGTTTCTTCTGTCTTTCCTGGGTTCATCACCCGTTACTCCACATTTCGGATGTGAGTATTTCATAAAGAAGTGATCTATAGTTCCACGCTGGAACCACTTCCGTCCCATACAATAAAACTCGAGCAATCTGCTCCTATCATCTGCAATTTCAGCATGTCAAAAGTAGAGTCTCAACTCTACAATTTTCCTTAGTGCCTTTCCTGCACTGATCACTATACATAGTGGCTCTGTTTTGGTCCTTTCCCTATAAGGTTGGACCCAAATTTGTGACAACTTCTTCTGAGAAGTCCACTTTATTTTCTACTTTTCTTGTAGTCTCAACTACTGTTCTTTCACCTTGAATATCAACTAAGGTGAGCAACAGATTCATTTATCTGACCACATCAGCTAACATTGCTCATCATGTGGATTTTTCCGCTACTTGTCTCGTTGCCCCTCGTTCGATGGAGTCTTGAGAAAAGGCTGATCCGCCTCTTACAGTTACACGCACTAAATTTCTCCCAGTAACATCCGCTGCTCATACTTCTTATACGTTTGAAGTCAGCAATAGTTAGGTTATATATGTATAATAACAACTATATACACCTAACAGTTCATCATGTCTACTGTTTCAGGGTTTAAGTCCAGGAATCTACTCTATAGACACCTAGTTCACTTAAACCTCGGCTCTGATACCAACTTGTAACACCCGGCTTTTAAAACAAAAACACCCCTGAAAAAAATTTTCATTTAAAACATAGGTTTCAATACATAAAACCATAACAAGGGGTATATTTTAATAAATACGGGTACAAGTGTATCAAGGAGAGTATAAAAATACCATAACTCCTTTAAAGCCGGGCTGCTACTGACAGCATCTACGAGTCCCACTTCAAAGTCACGGACTCTATCTTGTCCCCTATCAGTATCATGCTAACCTGCAGGGACAGTAACAAACGGTATGAGCTACAAAGCTCAGTGAATAATCAAATCTACAGATAACACGTATCAAGACCCAATCATATAACTGTCTGGATATCAAATCCAAACTCCTAGCCTTACTGGCTGACCATATATACTCTAGGATTTCACATCCTATTCTGTAGCCCTACAGGCTGAATCATTGTGACCTGTAATCAACAAGCCACGTTAGTTATTTGCATCTATAATCATGTCTAACGATTTCTGTCCCATATTTCTTAGTCACACTAGACTGCATCATATATCATGGCTAATAGCCGCACCCTGTGTCATAGCTATATAAGCTGCACCAAAACAATTATCAATATACAATTCATAGCCCGCAGGCTGCACCAGCTGGGTTTAATAACCCGATATCATAGCCAAAAAGGCCGCACCAAGTACCTGTAACAAAATCATAGCCAAACAGGCTGTACCAAATATCATAGCCCGAAGGCCGCATCGGAGACATAGCCCGAAGGCCGCACCGGAGTCATAGCCAACAAGGCCGCATCGGAGACATAGCCAACAAGGCCGCACCGGTTAGATATGGCTCACGGGTTAGCCCGCTGTTGCCTAAAATATGTGGCTCACAGGAAAATCCCGCTGTTGCCTAGACTCACGGCTGGTTCCGGTCTTGTCTATATAAGTTTATTGACTCACGGCTGGATCCGGTCTTGTCATTTCATTTTACTGACTCACGGCTGGTTCCGGTCTTGTCAATAAAAGGTTGACTCACAGCTCCGTTCTTGTCTATTATAGACTCACGGCTTATCTGGTATTGTCACATCATAGTGTATATATATGTATTGACTCACAGCTCCGTTCTTGTCATCGCAATGACTCACGGCTTATCTGGTATTGTCTTTTACATATATTTTTACACTTGTCATTTTCGTCCCTCGAAGCCGTTTCAACCTGTAACAATACAATCATCATATATCGCATATGATATCAGTGAGATTACTCACCTGGATGCTAGCTGCATCAAATTCCCGGTTGTTTCTTGCCTTCCGATACGATCCGTAGAATTTTGTCCCGCACCTATAATTTAATCATTTTCAACATGATTATCGGTTAATACCCATTTCAACTAACTCTAATACATTAGAGTTCAATAAAATATTGTTATAAACAATGCCTAGTTAATAAACTTTCCGTTTACTAACTTTATATGAATTTTACTATTCACCGGGACATTCGGATCGGTCTACAGTGCCCCCGAGGGGTCGAAAACTCAATCTAAAAATTTTCCCAAACTTTTCAGACCATAACGAGCCTATGGTCCAAATTTGAGCCAAAACGGACAAGCCAAACAAAAGTTAGCATTTCAAAGTCCCTGCCTGAGGGGCGCACCCCGCCCAGACATGGGCGCACCCCGCCAGGGGTTTGGGCGCACCGCGCCTGGCACCTGCAGGTGCCTCCTGTCCAGCCGCGATTTATGCACTGTAGCAAGCAGTTTTGGTCCATTAAGTCCTTAATCAGGTCCTTAATCGATTGGGGTTTGTTCTAGGACTAAAACCTTATACTTTAACAAGGTTTTCAACCATCTAAAACAACCAAATCAATCAAAATGAAGAATTAGGGTTCTTAGTTCCAAAACCCCAAAACTTCAAATTCATCACTAATAGCAATCTACTTCCACTTTCTTTAGTTAAGTCCTTATTAGCATGACTTAAGGGAAGTATTACATCAACTTAAACACATAATCATAACTGAAATTCATAAATTTCAGTTTCTATAAAACCTTTATAGAACACCATCAAGAACTTGGTTAAACATCAAGTTTACTAACCTTGATTGCTTGGAAACTTCAATTCCAATTCATGATTTCGATTTTCTGCTTCAAGGCTCATGATCTCTGCAGAAATCGCTCACCAAAAGCCTTCCCGTTGCTGCACAGATGGTCAACCAAATAAGAGAGTCAAACTCTCTATTTATACCACAAATTTTTACAAATTTGGTCCCTAAGTTCATTTCCTTGAACTTTGACCACAATAATCAAGTTTTATTACAATAAAACTTCCATTTCTTACATTTTGGCCACAACCAACAATATTTTTACATAATTGGTCGTTGACTTGGTCAAATGACCAAAATACCCTTTTTCGGTAAAACGACCAAAAATCAGTTTTTATAACATTTTAAGTCCAAAACTTAAAATATTATTTCAAACTAAATACTTTTCTGTCCAAAAGACCAATTTACCCTTACAAGGTAAAATGACCAATTTACCCTTTTATTATAATTATATAATAAAGTATCTTGGCGTTACAAGAAGGAACAAATAAACTTTGACTACACGGATCTCGCCTACTCATCATGTCATACCTGGACATTCACTGTATGGCTGCCAGTTACGGACAACGTTGGAGAAAACCAAGGCACAACAGACTGCAGGACAAAGAATCAATGCATCTCCGCTTGAAGAATATAAGATATTACCATCTTAGAATTACTCGTGACAGATTCCATGAAGTAATCTCTAAGTGCAGGTTACTCCAATACTTAATCCCTATTAAGTACACATGAGAATTAGTGCATCTCCATGCTATGTCCATCTCTATGGACAATCTACCAATTCCTCATGTCAGTCTTGAATCAATACTTACTCCCAAAAGTATGACCGACTGTGGACAGTTTGAATAATAATTAAATTATTCAGGAAGTCAATAAAACACGCAAAATCGGAACACAATGATAAACTAATGAAATGACTGCCTTTATGCACATATTATGTTCTCCACATAATAATCTTCATATCAGATAGAGTTTTTCATTGCTTAAGTTCCCAATACAAATCAAACTATACTAACCTCACTCAAAATCAATTTATTTGCAAATCTGATGCATATGGACTTAGCATGAATGATCTTGCTTAGTCCAAGACATTGACTTAGTGATCAGATCAGCTATCTTGCCTCATCCGATATAGCTCTATTAACTGAGATGTCTCTTTTGGTAAGAAACCGGATCTTGACTGCGTACAAGAACCGTTTCTATTAGTTTTGGAAGCTACTATCAGTGTGCTTCTTTACACTGAGTTCTCCCATACTATAATGGATCAAGAATATCTTAAACATTTAAGATACTTCGTGACTTCCATCCATTTGACTTTTTCCAGGATTAGCCTAATGTCAAATCATCATGCTCAAGGCATATGATACATTAGTTCTCGTACATTACGCGATTGATCCATTTGCAAGTGCATACGGGACTCAACTTATCTCATCCAGGATCTTAATGGAACTAGGACTCTGAGTTTCACTCAGTCCTAAACCGTGATACAGAAACTTGAATCCCTTATATGAGTCTTGTATCTCTAGATCCGACTGCTCATGTACTCTAGTTTATCCTTATGAAGCACTTAGTTCTCTCTCCATAGATCATGATGCTTCATATGCAATAGGTCACTCCTATGTCATTTGTAGCACAACAATTCTCATTTATTTATGATTTCTCGATATAGGGACGTTTACATGAGAACTTTGCTATCTGCATACAACATAGGTTGGACTTCAGTGCTCCTACTAGCACTGACATTTACATATTTCACTTTTGTTTCCAAAATCCCTATGAAGCACTTAATTCTATCTCCATAGATCAAGATGCTTCATGCGCATTAAGTCTCTCATGTGTCATTTATAGCATAGCAATTCTCATTTATTTCATATTTAGGGACATGAGAACTTTGCTATCTGTATACGACATAGGGTACACTTCAATGCTCCCACTAGCTCTGACATATACACATGACTCATCTTTACTTCTCAAAAATTCAAACTCTTTGATTTTCTCATCGAAGCAGAGATTCCAGCTACGAGATGCTTGTTTGAGTCCATAAATCGACTTCACAAGTTTACACACTCTATTAGGATATTTGGACTGTACAAAACCCTCTAGTTGTGTCATATACACATCCTCTAAAAGTTTTCCTTTAGGAAAGCGGTTTTTACATCCATTTGCCATATTTCGTAGTCATAAAATGTTGCGATGACAAACAATATCCTAATAGATTTAATCATCACCACTGGTGAAAAAGTTTCCTCATAATCAATCCCTTGGGTTTGAGTATAACCCTTTGCCACCAGTCTGGCTTTGAATGTGTGTACCTTTCATCCACGTCTGTCTTCTTCTTGAAGACCCATTTACACCCAACTGTTTTAAGGTCATGTGTTTGATCAACCAGGTTCCAAACTTGGTTATCATACATGGATTTCATCTCGCTCTCCATCATCTCTTTCCTTAAGGCAACCCAAAAGGGCCTGTCACGACTTCCGATAATTGGTAGGATCACAATGATCCACCAGACATTCATCACCTTCGTCAACATGTAATTCATGAAAACCATGTGTATGACGTCCTTTATCAGTTTCTCGAACAGGAGATGGAGTTATGCCAGATTCCTCAGCAAACTCTTACTGAGTCTCAACAGGTTTTACTACCTCTGGTTGAGTGCTAGTGCCAACATTAGGCTCTTTGATCCTTTGAGTCTCATCAAGATCAGTCAGGCTCCCACTGATTTCTTGAATACCAGCTTCCTATCATAGAAGACTGCCATTTATACAACATCATACTGTTGTCAAAATGCTTATTATATCTAAGTACTCTAATGGAATAACACTTCTGTTAATCGGCGTCCTCTGAGCTACACGGTAAATCGTAAGTCTCAAGACCCTAAATTTCTAAATATGCTAGTGAAGAAACATCTACACTCCATATTTCTCAGACAGTGTTTATAGAACCTTTTGTGTTGGTGCAAGGGTTAGGACTCTATTGTCTCTAAGGTTTAACCTCAGACATAGATTGGAAGCATAATACAATCCATCATAAGTCGAACCTTTATGTTCGATTATAACTCAGACACACAATAGGATGCTCGTAGCGTTCTAAGTGGATTTGACTGTTAAAACAATTTTCACAGTCCATTAGATGATTGTATAATCTTTGACTAAGAAACTCTTTATCCGCACTTGGATTTAGAATTCTCATCCTTTGCTCATTTGATTCAATACTCTGTTCTTGAAGTACTGATCACCATATAGGTTTCAAACTCAATAGAGTATTTTAGACGGTTTAGTGGAAAACTGAACGGTCCAAATACATTAGATGTACAAGGTCCAACAGATTCTCAGCCTTTGCCCGCAATAACTTGTGAGCAGTGCATAGTTATCTCTCTATGTAGACAAGAATAGCAGTTATCATAAGACTTTCAGTCAAATGATCTCCAGAATCCTATCCATCTGGAGTTCTAGTAGCTTCTTTCAAGTTTACAAAACCAGACAATTCCACTCATACCATTAATCCAAACATTTGGATTCTCTTGAATCAATCTTTTCGAACTATTGTTGTGAACCAGTTCTTATAGATGTAATGACCATAACTTTGTTCCAAAATAACTTTTAAAATAACTTTTATTTAAAACAACCTTTATTTAAACCAAGTCAAAACCATCTGATGAAACAATGTTCACATCAACAATCTTCAAATTGCAAAACCATAAACTAAAACACTATAGAGAAGTTGGTTCCTAATCCTATGGATGAAAGCAAGCTGCTTGTAGTCCATGATTCGATCCAGCTCTCCATGGTTTGTACCTCTGCTTTATTCCAGTCTCTGCCCATTAAAATGGCAATACTGGTCATAAGCAAAGCACTTATGGAATTACAAATATACCTGAAGTGCCATACTCTTTGGCTTGCAACTACTTCTATTGCGTCAGATATCTTGAGCATTTATGCCTTCCATGTCCCACATCCTTTCAGTGGAAACAAAAATCTTCCTCAGGATTTCAATATTGAGGTTTCTTTAGGAAAATCATTCCCTTGGTAAGGTTTGTCCTTTTCCTTTTGACACCTCCTTTAGGAACTGTGGTGTTGGATTTCCTAGCAATGTAAAGTTCTACTTTCCTCAACATGCTATGTAATCTCTCGAAGGGTCCTTTTAAGTTCTATATAATGAAGTCCAGAATGAACTAATCATAAGAACTAGTCAGCAAGTTAAGGACAATGTCCGTTACTAACTCCTGACTTGTTGGAAATCCCAACCTCCACATTTGGTCAATGTACCCTCTTATGCTAAACATATGGGTATTGACTCTCCATCCTAGTAACAACCTACATCCAAATAATGCTTTCATGACTTCGAATCGTTCCCATTTAACCTGCTCTTGGATCATGTCCTTAAGCCGGTTAATCATGTCAAAGCACCAAGACCCCACAATCTTCTTTGAAGCTCGGGAATCATAGTGTCTAACATGAAACGAGCAACCTTATTCGAATCATTTAGACGTCTAAGATGATTGACCGTCTATTTCAGCACTAGTGGATCTGGCTGGATAATCCATAGGAACTTGTTCCTTAATCAAATAAAAATTTCCCTCGACATTGAGTACTCTTCTCAAGTTCTGGAACCAACACGCATAATCTATGCCGTTGAACTTACTTTGATCGAGGAAGCCACGCAGTAAAAAAACTTGTGACTTTCAAACTTTATTTGGTTGACATCTAAAATAGAGTTTTGTTTAGTTTGATTATCCCTTAATAAATTAATTACCCATAAAATTATTTTACTTAAGGCTAGAATCCATATTTCGCTTTTGGTAGTGAAGAGGTATGCCGTAGTCACCCCCAGAAGTTATTTAGGTAGGCAATACTCTTTTGCCAACTTCAATCTCTATGAAGCTTCTAGGTCTTTTGGGATTCATTGAATCTGATCAATGGCATGTTTAATCCCATCATGCTCATCCTCTCTCTCGTGACGGGTATGCCGCGGATCACGAGTTTGGATGGTAAATCGACCACGAAGACCCACGTGACACCCGGCCCATGATTCATGAGTTATCGCGAGTATCACATCATTTTGGCCGAGTCCAATCCGACGCGTTGGCTATAGCACTTCCCACGCCGGAAGGGCCCGGTTAAATGTGTGGTTCTTTGTGGGTAGCATGAGATTCACATTTTCATAAAACGGGATTTCGTTTCGTTAAGTTAAAACATTTTAACTTTCTTTTGGCAAAATGGTCTCTTAAACTTTTAAAATCCGTCTTACAATTGCCAATAATTTTAAAACATGTTAACAACTTTTAACAATCTAGTTTTACATATATCATTATTGTTAAAATACTTTAACCTTTTAATTGGCAAAAGGGTCAATTTAAACTTTTAAAACCGGTTTGAAATTGCCAATTTGACTTTTGAAAATCTATTAACTTTTAATAAAATTTTCTTACTTGTGTATTTTCAGTAATACTTTTATCTTGAAACACTTTTCTGTCAAACCCTTTCGGTAACTCCACTCGATAAAATGTGACAGGCGGTGAGGGTGGTAAGCAATGAATGCTATTTAAAAACCGACCTCATTAGGAATCAAAGAGACCTCCTTCAACCTTCTACACATTTAGAGTAGGTGAGCCTAGTCACGGTCTGATCAATGTTTTTATTTTAAGTTATACATATAGATACAATTCTAATATATATATATCATTTAAAATTTTAAGTATTCTTTGAAAATTATGTTTAACTATTAATTCTATTAAACACGCAAGGATGCAGTGTTAATAATTAATTTAAACAATCATCCATTAAATTTTGAAGCATTTTAAACTTTGTGTTTAGCTATTAATCCTATTGAGCAAGCAAGCATTCTATGTCAATGATTAATCTAAACAATCATACAATACTAAAATCACCATTTTATAACAAGAAATCTGATTTCAGAAAAAATAAAACATCACGACCGCCGCGACGCGCAACACGAGAACACGCGACGCGGTAATCAAAAGAAACCGATCATGCCATGAACGACGCGGCGCGGAACACTAGGAAACGCGACGCGGCAAAACCCTAATGATCGTAACTTTATAGAAGACCGCGACGCGACCATTCAAGGACCGCGGCGCGGATGTCGACAGATTCGATAATTCAAAGAAAAAAACGATTTTTAACAATTTTAATCGAATCAAAACAGTACAAAATCATGATAAAGTGGCTCTGATACCACTGTTGGAATACGATAGCATAAAAACAACGCAGCGGAAACAGAAATCAAAATCGTATTCAACCAGGATCACAGAATCATGCACACTTTTGTAACTGTAAAATCAAGAGGGTTCAAGAAATACCTTTTAGATCTCAGATCTGATCTTGTTAGGATGACGAGAGCCCAAAGTAGAACTCCTCTAATGTAATCGCACCCAAGACAACGATCCAGCACCCGTTGATGTAGTATATACCTTTACTTGAAGTTTTAGCACATAATACTTAGGGTTTTGAAAGAAATCGGCCGTATACCGAGGGGTGGGAGGAGGGTGACGAAAATTAGGGTTTTGGCGGCCTCTACAACTCAGATCAAGGGTTGTATTTATAGTGCTCCTCATCCTTATCCCCTCCCTTGTGGATATTTCACTTTGGTCCTTTATCCTTATTAAGTTTCTAATTAATATACCTTTACTTTGGTATATTAATAAACTTAACCATTAAGTTTCTAATTAATATATCTTTACTTTGATATATTAATAAACTTAACCCCTCAAGTTTATTTTTGATCTCTTTTAGCTAAATCGTATCTTGCGTGTAACCCAAAAGGACCCTACTATTTATAATAATATTACCAACTTGTTATAACGATGGGCATATAACCAACAGGAAGAACTAAAGCCTGCCAGAGGACGACTCGTAGGATTCACTGGTCACAGCATATGGCCAATTGGGACCATCTCTCTGCCATTCACGTTGAAGAGTTTCGATGGAAAACTCCATAAAACATCACTCATCAAATTTGTAGTTGTAAGAGCACCTTCAGAACATAATATGATTCTAGGAAGGCCAGGGCTACTAAAGTTTGGGGCGGTACCATCCACAGTGCATGGCCTCTTGAAATTCAGAACTCCGAATGGGGTAGCCTGCGTCCTAGCCACAAGCCCCCAGACTCTGAGCTGCTGTCAAGTCATGCAACTAAAAGATATTATCAGACCAGTCAAGAAAGCCAGGACGGAAGGATCAAACGGCCAAGAGATCATTAACCAAGATTACCTCGAGCAACTGATCCGCATCGGCACCAGTCTGCCCACAATTACGAGAAAGAAAGTGATTATTCTCCTTAAACAATATAAACATGTGTTTGCATGGGAGCCCGCAGATATGGTGGGAGTAGACAGAGAAGTAATAGAGCACAGTTTAAACGTTAAGCCAGGAAGTAATGCAATCAAGCAGAAAAAGCGGGGCCAAGCAGGTGAACGAAACATGGCAATTAATGCAGAAGTGACCAAATTAGTTGCAGCAGGAATACTAAGCGAAGCCATTTTCCCTGACTAGATTGCCAATCCGGTAATGGTCAAGAAGAGTGACGGAAGTTGGAGGATGTGTATAGACTACACAGACCTAAACAAAGCTTGTCCCAAGGATTGCTATCCCCTGCCAGAGATAGATCAAAAAGTTGAATCACTTCAAGGTTTTCGGTGGAAATGCTTTCTAGACGCATATAAGGGTTATCACCAAATACAAATGAAAAAAGAGGACGAAGAGAAAACGGCATTCTATACTGATCGAGGAACATTCTGCTACCGGAAAATGCCTTTTGGACTAAAGAATGCAGGCGCAACATACCAGCGGTTGGTGGACCATTTATTCCGCAATCAAATCGGGCGAAACATCGAAGTCTACGTCGATGATATGGTGATCAAAAGCTTGGAAGAAACTGCATTGATAACAGACATAGAAGAGACACTAAAAACATTAGAGCAGTATAAGATGAAACTGAACCCCGCGAAATGCGTATTCGGGGTGGAGGAAGGCCATTTCTTGGGATATTATGTGACAAATCAGGGTATACTCCCCAATCCTGCTAAAGTACAAGATGCCCTCGAAACCAAACCTCCAGCCACATTGAAAGACATGCAGACGTTGAATGGAAAGTTAACAGCATTGGGGCGTTTCATTGCAAAATCAGCAGAGAAAGCCCTGCCACTCTTTAACACGCTAAAAGGAGAAGTCAACAAGGAAGGATTCAGATGGACAGCGGCAGCTGACGAAGCTTGGCAAAATCTTAAGCAAGCACTAAGCAACTTGCCCACGCTGGCCAGCCCTATTCCAGGAGAAACATTATCCATGTATTTGTCAGCATCGCATGAAGCTATTTCAGCGGTATTAGTAGTGGAAAGAAATAATACACAATTCCCAGTATATTTCATCAGCCGAGCACTCCAAAGCCCGGAAATCAATTACCCAATGCTCGAGAAATTGGTGTTAGCACTCGTACATGCTGCCAGACGTCTCTGCCGATATTTCCAAGCGCATCACATTGAAGTACTCACCAGTCAGCCGCTTAAGCAGATCCTCCTGAAACCAGAAAATTCCGGAAGACTAGCCAAATGGGCCATAGAGCTGGGAGAACATGCCCTCACTTACCGGCCTCACACAGGCATCAAGGCACAAGCGCTGGCAGATTTATTAATTGAAGTCCCCGACTAACCAGCCACAGAAACATCGATTGCCGCTCATTCTCCCACCAGGGAGCAGTTACGCGAATGGACTTTGTTTACTGACGGAGCGGCTGGAAAAGAAGGGTCAGGGCTGGTTTGATTTTGAAGAGTCCTCAGGGTGAAGAGATCACATACGCATTGCGCTTTGACTTCCGAACATAAAATAACGAGGCAGAATACGAAGCCTTGCTAGCAGGACTTCGACTAGCAATTGAAAATGGGGCGACACGAGTGACAGCCTTGAGTGACTCTTTATTGGTGACGAACCATATAAATGGTCAATATGAAGCCAGAGACAAACGAATGCAAAAATACACAGAAGCGGTGAAAAAGCTAATAAAATCCTTTGACAACTTTTCAATCAAACAAATTACCTGGTCAGAGAACAGACGGGCCAATGCCCTAAGTAAACTAGCCTCAACGTCATTAGATCATCTAACCAAAAAGGTGTTGGTCGAGGTACTACATGAAAGCAGCATCAAGGAAAGACAGGTCAATGTGACATCAGAAGAACCACCGACTTGGAGTACTCCATTCATGGAATACCTCCAGCATGGGACCCTGCCAGAAGATGATACGGAAGCTCGTAAGATTCGAGTCAAAGCTCCCAACTTTGCAATAATTGAAGGGAATCTTTACAAAAAAGGATACTTGACCCCCTGGCTAAAATGTATAACAAAAGAAGAAGGATGCCGCGCATTAAACGAGATACACTCTAGGCTAGCAGGGGCCCATGAGGGAGCAAGGGCGTTAACGGGCAAAATCCTGCGAATGGGATTCTATTGGCCCAACATTCATGCCGACGCGATGGAGATAACACGCAGGTGCATAGAATGCCAGACTTTTTCTCCAACACAGAACCTACCCGCAGCCCCTCTGACAAGCATAACAAGCCCATGGCCATTCTTCCAGTGGGGTATTGACATTGTCGGGCCTTTCCCAGAAGCTCCAGGAAGGGTAAAATTCTTAATTGTGGCGGTGGACTATTTCACCAAATGGGTAGAGGCGGAACCAGTAGCTTCCATAACTGGACGTAGCATCATCAAATTCATGTGGAAACATATACTCACTAGGTTCGGCACCCCACGAGTGCTAATTAGTGACAACGGGCTACAATTTGCTGAGAACCCCTTTCGTGGATGGTGTGAGGAAAGACACATCCGACAGCAGTTCACATTGGTTTCCCATCCACAAGCCAATGGCCAAGCGGAAGTAACTAACCGCACCATGGTAAATGGAATCAAGAAAAGACTGGGAAAAGCAAAAGGCAACTGGGTGGAAGAGCTACCAAGCGTTCTTTGGTCCTACCGAGTAACTCCAAGAACCAGCACACAAGAAACACCATTTAGCTTGGTGTACGGATCAGAAGCAATGCTCCCGCCGGAACTTTCCATAACCTCCCTACGAGTCTCTGCCTTTAGCACTGAAAGGACGGAGGAGGATCTAAGACACAATTTGGACCTACTAGAAGAAAGACGCAAACTGGCCAGCGTTAGACAAGCAAGATACAAGTCTAACACAGAAAGATACTATCACAGACGAGTGAAAGGAAGGGCGTTTAAAGTGGGCGACTTGGTATTACGGAAGAATGAAGTCAGCCACGCCCAACCAAGAGGGAAGCTAGGCCCAACTTGGGAGGGCCCGTACAAAGTAATAGAGGCACACCGGAATGGAGCATACGTGCTAGAAACCATGGATGGCAACCTGATACCAAGAACATGGAACATCCAGCACCTAAAAGTTTTCCATTTCTAAAAAGATCAATACAAGGCAACTTGAACAACTGATTGCAACATACTTTCTTTTTTCTTTACTGACAAGAAAATGTAATGGATTCAATGTTGCAAAGAATTGAGTTTTGAAAACTCCATATCATGGCACTCTTATTTGTATACATCAATAACCGTTGGCTGACCTGATCATCCAGCCAACTTAACACAAATTGGCCGAGCACCACTCGTATTAAGTCACAACTTAATACAAATGGCCGAGCACCACTCATGATAAGTCGCAACTTAACAAAAATTGGCCGAGCACCACTCGTATTAAGTCACAACTTAATACAAATGGCCGAGCACCACTCATGATAAGTCGCAACTTAACGCAAATTGGCCGAGCACCACTCGTATTAAGTCACAACTTAATACAAATGGCCGAGCACCACTCATGATAAGTCGCAACTTAACATAAATTGGCCGAGCACCACTCGTATTAAGTCACAACTTAATACAAATGGCCGAGCACCACTCATAATAAGTCGCAATTTAACACAAATGACCGAGCACCATCTATGTCAAGTCACAACTTAACATAACCGGTCAAACGCTACTCGCATTAAAACACACCACAATACAACCAACTAGACACTACTTACATCGACACCCATCATTTTCAAACAAGAATAGATGCAACACAAACAACTAAATACCATTTCAAAAGGAAAACAGTTTCTAGACACATCCAACCAAACAAAGTCAACATACAACCATAACCTTGTTCACCATACAAAAACAGAGCATTTGTCCATAACTACCGAAACAAAAGAAATTATCCAGAAATACCATTACAACCATATCGGAAGATGTAAACAAACGACTCACCCATCAGCCTCCACCTTGAGCAACTCCTTCAAGCCATCCACCCCAAGCTCTCCCAAATTCAGCAAACCTGCATAGTCAAGAGTCGCGAACTCTTCCATCGCATCATCAACCTCCCTAGCACACTCGGACGCCGAACTTCCTTCCCCGGTATCCAGACCTTCAATCTTCAATTCCTGGCGAAGACCACGCCTACCTGCTTCTTCTCCAGCCACATAACTTGTTCGACGAATGCGGTTGATCCCATGCATAAATTCGGGAATTAGAAAAACCTTTTCCACGATCCTGGCAGCACCCTCCTCTACAACCCACTTGAGATCCTCTTCTACCGCCTTCAAAGCAACCCCCTTCTCCTCCAAGAGACGATCTTTCTCGCACAGCTCAGCATCCACACTCTCCAACCAAATCATCAGGGCCTCATTATCCCGATTAAGCTTCTCCATTTGCTCCTCCACGGACATTTTCTCTGCGACCAGTATCTCGCATTTGTTGTCAAATTGGCGAGCAGCAACCTCCAGCCGAACAATCTGGCTCTCTAATTCTTTGTTCGCCTCACGTAAACGGGCACTTTCGCTTAGAGCATTACGAGCCTCAAGCTTTAAAGATTATTGGAGAGAAGAAGAGGATGACAAGCGCTCTATCCTCTTCGCCGCAGCTGCCAAATAGTAAGCAGACTGCGCGGAAGCAAACCTAAGTGTACTTACCAGATTCTCATGAGAAAAGTTTTCCATCTCGGCCTCTACAGCCGGAGGGAATGCATGAAGAGCGAAATCAACAACATTCTCTTGAGGAAACAAGCGAGACCCATTAACAAGTTTCCACTCAGGAACGAACGGCAAAGAAGAGAAATCGGTAAACACACGAGTATCCAAAGCTGCACCGTCACTCCCACCAGCCCCAGAACCATCCTCACCCCCAGCACCAGCATCAAAAGAACCACCCACATCGCCCCCAAAACCTTTCATCCCACCAGACCCGGACAAGATTTTCGGGTCAAAGGATAACTCCTCCTCATGTCCTCCACCACCAGTACCCTCAGACCCCACGGAAGCTTTATTTTTCCCAACATTCGTCCCCTCATCATCAGGTATATCTATTATACCGAGATCATCCTGCTTCAGTTTGTTTAACAAGTGACGACGATTCACCCTCCTGACCAACCTCATGTCTGGTGAATTCTCGCCCCCCCCCCCCCCCATCGATTCCCATGCCAACTTCCTCTTATGCGCCAACCTAGCAGACTCCCTCAAAATACCTTCTTTGCTATCTTGCATCGACTCAGAAGACTCCTCACGATTACCCTTCGATAACCCCCCAACCTTTGTATCTATCAAAGGAATACTCCTGGAGGCACCCTCATCAGTCTTTTTATCACCCAAATCCTGTATCTCTTTAACCCGCGTAGCAATATCCAGATTGCGAAAAGTAAACGATGGAGCCACCTTGTCAACAAGATCGACCTCTCGATACCTCAGTTCCCCTTTCCCCCATTCCTTGGCAAGAACGTCCTCGAAAGGTACTTTACACGGAGCATCTGCAAAGCAAAAAGGAAAAATATATATAAAAAAATTCAAAATTCAACCAACTAAAACAAAAAGCAGGAAAAGGATGATCTATACTTTTTCGCAGTACATAAAACTCCGCCATTTTCCCTCGCATACGCCATGCCGTACTCAGGCCTCCTCCGGCCAGAATAAATTCTGAAAACTCCTTTGGAACAACCCGGAAACCGTTTAGGGTTTTTACTACCTGTTCTTGATGGGAAAATAATTTAGGAATCTGATCAGAAGCAGCACCAGTCCGATAATATACCTTACCAACACGCGAAAGATTAACCCATAACCACTTATCCTGCCAGTTCTTAGGAGAATACTTGGGCTCCGGAATCAGTGTATGGACGGAAGTTCTTCTATAGAAAGCATAATTCTCCCCAGAAGCAGCGAGACGAAAAAAATGTTTGAAAATGAAGAAATCAGGCACGATACCTAGACCACGGCACAAAAGCTCGAAAGCCACTATCTTATTGACATAATTTGGTGTCAACTGGTGCAAACCAACGTTGTCGCGGCGCAAAACTTCATCCATAAAGTCTGATGTTGGAAGACGATATACGGCGTCAAAAGTTTTCAGATAAACGCCAGTTTTCCCATCAGGAGGCAAAGAAAACCCTACGTCGGCATCAGGAAGGAGGACTCCATCCTCCGGTTGAAAACCATATCGCTCTACTAAAGGACCATAAACATCGTCTAGAATTTCTTGACGATCGTGTTCTGCCATTTTTAAGATGAAAAGGGGGGAGAAGAGCACAGGAGAGAAGATAGTAGAAGAAAATCGAAAGTGAGCAAGAAAAGAGTAAGACGGAGAGAAAGAAATTGAGAACCCTAAAAGGATATTAATGAAAAGAAAGGAAGCGGGAAATTGAAAATCGCTCCTAATGATGGAAACGGACAAGTCACATCACTCACGTCAACCATAATAACGCCGATTTCTTTGGAAAACGAACCGTCTTTTTCCAATCTTGCTAGTCAAAACTAGACCATGTCATCGCCTTGACTACCAAGACTGGGGGGACTTGATGGTATATCACACGGATACGCATAGCTTCCCACCAGTACGCCAGCGGCACGACTCGCCAGCATTCAGACAGACAGCCAGCCGCCAGAGGCCTGGCTGGACCTTATCCCACTCGACAGTCGCTAAATGGCTGATGGCCACATGTACCAATGTTAGAACAACACGTCACCCTGTAACGGTCATCGTGCGAACCATTTAGACACGAACGAATCAGGTGGTCCCCGAACTACCACTGGCCAGAGGAATGAACCAATCACAGTCAGCGCCAGACGATCGAACAATAAGGAAAAGATCCACTACTAATCGACAAGTGGTCCCCTCGCAGGTATAACGGTATATGATGATCACGCCCTTGGTGAGATCATCATCGCATTACCACTTACACTTACCTTTTCCCGTACTCTCTCCATACTTTCCGACCACCGTGCCAACTTAACCGTCGGAGCGCCCTCCCGGGATCGCCTCCCGGAGTGCGTCTGACCCTGTTTCTTTATTGTTGTGAGCTCAGGTCGAGGATTTCAGCGTCCAGAGGATCAGTCCGAGACAAGAGTTTGCATCACATGATTATGGGTGTTTTTCGAAAATTAGACCCACCATGAGGCCATTGTCGAAATTGGTGGCTAGGGTTTTGAAAACCCTAGCCTCCTCCCTTCCCTTTTTCGATTTCTTCTATGCTAGGAAAGTAGGTTGTTATTTTTGGTAATTGCGATTAATAGAATAACTGGAACCTTTTACACCTTGCATGCTATTTTCGAAAATTAGGGTTTAGGATAGGTAATTAATTTGATTAATTTGTGATACCTATCTTTTGATTTAATTAATTTAATTAATAGTTTAATTAAAAGATAAATTAAATTATCTAAAGGGTTTAAATTTAATTTTAAAAATTATATGATAATTGCGAAAAAAAATTAAAAGGTTAAATCCTAAATATTTTAATAAGATTAAAATACATCTTATACATAGTATAATTAAATGTTAATATTATTTGTATAAGATTAAACTGGTTAGTCTTACCGTTAATAGGCCTCATTCATAAAACTGTCCTATAAAAAGGGTATAAGGCGACTGCCTATAAAATGGCAGTCTACTGGGTGTCCACTCTCACCCACCGCTCTCCTGGTCAGTCTAGTGTTGTTAGTTGAACGGGTTTGATAGAACCGCTAAGCCCTTTAAGACTATAATGCTATAATTGAAAGTACTAGAACTTTGAACAAAATCCCAATCTAGTTACTTTAGGTCAAAAATGTGAATTAGTTGCTAATCCATGAAGTTGCACATTGCACTTTGTGAAACATTGGTGGAGCGTGTGTGGTTAACCGGCACACCAATAGGGGTTCCCAAAGAGTTGCAATGGGTTTCTCGATTTTACCATTATTGATGGAGTGTGTGTGGTTAACCGGCACGTCAATTATAGATGGTAATTGACTTCGAGAGTACCAAGCTAACTTGCATGGTTATTCACACCCGGTTTGTGATCCTCGGCATCCCAGTCACAAACAGTGGGGCACATCCGAGACTAAACATGCCATTGAATAGTTCAATGTGGCTCAACAGATCTAGGAATTTCATAAGATGAAATTGATAAGTGTATTATCTACCTTAATGACCATTATGTTGTGATTACGGCATCCCTCTTCACATCATAGTTGGGATATTTTGGGTCCTAGCCTTAATAAATAATAAATTGGGTAATTATTTAAAAGGATTAATTAAACTAATAAATTCTGTTCATTGTAGATGTCTGAATCAAGTGTCTATTCTCATCCCTCTCCTACTTCACCCATTTCTGAGAGCATCAGAAAGCACCTGCCAAATATGGAAAGGCTGACTGGCCTTAACTGTAAGGAATGGCTTCGTAATTGGATACTGGTTCTCGTCATTGTTGGCAAGCTACATTTCACCGAGTATCCGATCCCGGTTCCACGGGAACAAGTCATCATAAAGAGTTTTTATGATAAGAATGACTTCTTAGTTGATGAATCCGAAAAGATTCGTGACCTCATGCTATTGACCATTGACCTCGAATTCCGCAAGGATTTTGAATCCTTGGGGCCATATGAGTTAATGCAGTTGGTTGAGGAAAGGTTCAAAAAACCAATTGAAGAGGAACATGCTAGGATCTTCAAAAGACTTGCAGAATGCACGCTAAAAGAAGGAAGTAGCATCGATTCGCATGTTCTTCAGATTGAAGCGTACATAGGCGAATTATACAAACTTGGTTATTCCATGAGTCAGGAGATGAGTGTAAACATTCTACTCGCTTCACTGACTAGTAAGTACGATCTGTTCATTCATACGTATAGAAAGGAAGACCAGAAAATGGCCTTAATGGAAATACGTCCACTATTGACTTTATACGAGTCACTCTTGGATAGGCATAGCTCCAATGGTTCAGGTACTTCTGGATTAAGTCCTATAAAAAGACACAGCAAGAAACGATCTAGATCGTCTGGACATGTCTTAAACTGGGAATCCATAGAATCGGATACAGTCGCAGAAAGATTGAAAGACACTCCAAGGTCAAAATCTTTTGAAAGCTCAGGCATGTCTAAAAACCTCAAAACTCTTGTTCCATAATTCCTTGATGCATAATGTGATAGTCACATTTTGGTTTGTATGCAGGGAATCAGTAAGGTACGGGACTCTAACGCATAGGAGCACATTTGGATTGGATTTCCAGCTCATGTAGTTTTCAAGTTTAGTTAGATATTAAAATCTTGTTATTAGCTTATTAGATGCATTTGACATTGTCTATCATATATTACATTGTTCAAGGATTTTTGTTTTAATAAAATTGTCAGTTTTCTTTTAACACCTGTTGTTTGAAATATCCTTGAAATGTTGTATGAATGTGTTGAATGCATGGTTAGTAATAAATTGAATATAGATACATCCAAAGTGTTTGGATTCAGGAATTGTGTCCTCTATGATTGTTAATGTTATAAGAATCAATTCAACCAAAGGTCCAGTTGGACAGGACTTTGGAATCATTTGACTTAGAGTCTCATTATGAATTGAGTTCTTAATGTGTCAAGAAATGAATCAACCAAAGATCTAGTTAGACAGGATTTTGGAATCATTTGACTCAGAGTCAGATGATGATTAAGTTCTTTATAAAGCACATATGACAAGAAATGAATCACCCAAAGATCCAGAGGATAGGATTTTGGAATCAGTTAACTTAGAGTCAACTGAAGATTGCAAGTCTTGAACAGAATTAACAAAGTCATAAGTTTACATAGAGATGTAAAAGAAATTGAGATTAGGAGCAACGTACACATCAGCTGCTGTGTATTGTTCGAATCTTCAAATAGAACACAATTGTTTGTACTTCGCGATATTTGTCATTCGGTATGACGAATATGGCTTCGCTTATCAAAATAAGTGATTGAATTGAAACCTTGAATGGTTCAAGGACTTCAAAGGAAGTACAAGACCCATAGAACCTGAGTGATAACATAAACTGAGAAAAGGGTTTCACAGTTCATTCTCTTCCAAGAACATTAATAGTTATAATATGTCTTAGGGAAGATGATGGAGCGTTGGTCGAAACAGTTCGATCATCGATGTATGTGATACATTGTCAATTAGTTTCCGATAAATTAAACACTAAACCAGTCAGACCATAAAAACCATATTCCGACCGCATCCTAGAGTAAGTAGGTCTTGAAGACATTGTCTGAAATATAAAGCTGGGATTGTCCCACTTGCACATAGAGAGTCCAGGGTCTTGTAATGTTCGTCCGAACATCATGACTAGCATGAACCTGATCAGTAATGTCGTTTCACTGGCTATCTCGCTGTACCTAAAAAAGAAAAAAATCTCTTTTAGAAAGAACTCATGTTCTAAGGAAACAGTGGGAGTTGGGACAGTCCTGAATGAGTTCAGGATTAGCCAAATGAAAGAACCTTTAGTCATCGCTAGGCCTAGAGCAGAAATCAGATTTCTATTTCAACACTGACATAATCTTCTCTTGACCAGTAGTACTGATCACCATCATAAGTAGTTATGATCGGGGTGACATACCGATCGGTGGTAAATAACTATAGTTGGTACGGATTTACAATCCGACTACTTGGAAGCATTGGTGAGCCCGGTTGCTGCCAATTAAGAGAACCTTAGGACGAGATATTGTCTATGTGACAGTTTGATTGATTTTACACCTGGTCTAGAAACCAGTGGGAGTAATTGAATCATCAAAGGAAAACAACATGGACAGAAACGTACCTTCAAAACATCTGGTTGAGTGAGACGACACTCAGAGTCAAGTAATTGATTCCGAGAGAAGCATTCTAAATAGAAGATGAAATCTGAAAGGATACTGCATGGCATATTGTAAGTCATTAGTGGAGCACATGTGGATCACCGGCACACTAATAGGGACTCATAGAGAGTGCCACCGTACAAAGGTACATGGGCCTGGGATTACCCCATGGGTATCTCGCAAGAAAGGATATTCAAGATTCTCAAAATGTGCCAAAGGATTGTATTTTGAGAAAGAGCTGAAAGATTTCCATTGAGATGTCAGAAAGGTTTGGATTCTCAAAATGTGCCAAAAGTTCTGGATTTTGTGAATAGTCCATAACAGTGTCAAAGCCAGTGGGAGTGTCGCTGTTATCTACTATCCCCATGTGTAAGTTACATACTGTTTCTAGGAAACATCTCTTTTTATTACAAAGTGTAATGACTTGGTGTTGAGAGACAGATCGCTGTGAAAGATTTAATAGAGATACGGCATACTCAGGTGGTTGTAAACGTCTATGAGATAGATCGAAACTCTGCCAAGATGATCTTGATGAGATTCAAGATGCATTTCCCCAGTAAAGAAGTTTTCTATCATTGCAAAGTGTGATGATTTGGCATGAGAGATATAAAGAAAGTGCAACATACTCATATAATCCATAGACATCTATCAGATAGATGTTATCATCAGTATTGACCTAGCCACAGTAAGCATGATCTTGATAAGATTCAGGATGCATAAGAAAAGTCTCCAAAAGGATATCGTTATTAAAAGTCGTGACACAAGGATTATAAGTAATCCTAAGATTCCAAAAGGGTTTGGAATGAGATTAGATCGAATTCCACGAGCTTCTTGGATCGATCAGAAGTGTCATGAACATGTCCTGATAACTTAATGCTTAGAGCATAGTGAGTCAGATTCAGGATATGACCTGGCTGGGAATACTTAATGGATTTTGTACATACGTGAGAAATCATTGGAAAATGATTGGGTGAATGTTAATAGTAACTTGAAAGGAGTTTCAAATAAGTAAAAGGACTTAATGGTTAAAGAGTTTTGTTGGTATTCCGATAGAGCGCGTGTGGGTAACCGGCATATCATAACACCTCGAAATAGTCTTGGGGTGCAGTCATGTAGAGTAAAGATCCTAAGAACCATGGAAAGTCACAGTACATAGAATGGAGATGTAAGTGAGAATGACGGTATATGACTAAATTGAGATATCATCGGAAGAATGTCCGATTGGATAAAGCGTATCAATGTATGACATTTGGATACATAGAAAGAGTGAAAGGTCATATAGACATAGATACATAACATGAATTAAAAGTTTGAAAGGAACCTAGAAACCGATAATAGTTTTATGAAGAATCTGACTTGGTGATTACCTCGTGGAGACTTGGTAATAAGCAAGAGTAGCTACCAGTTAGATTTTAAGTTTCAATTTTGCATGTTTTACTTCCCGAATAATTTGATTATTCAAAAGTCCACAGTCGCTCATAATTTTCGGGAGTATGTATGAACAAAGACTGTCGTGAATTGGTTTGTAGATTGTCTATGGAGTTAGACATTGCAGTAAGACTGCTGCAACGTTCACGAGTACTTAGAAATAGAGATTTGAGTATTGGATAAACCCACGCTCAATAGATTGCTTCATGGATTACATCACGAGCAATGTTGAGACGAAAATATCGTAAAATCTTGAAGCGAAGACATATGAGTTGAAATTTACGAGTCGGTTGTGCATTGATAATACGTAAATGCATCGGTAACTCGAGGTTATAAAACGCATTCTTGTGTGCGATCTTGACTAGTAAAAGACACAAGCATA
Source organism: Cichorium intybus (assembly GCA_023525715.1). Lineage (NCBI taxonomy): Eukaryota > Viridiplantae > Streptophyta > Magnoliopsida > Asterales > Asteraceae > Cichorium > Cichorium intybus. Next base: position 76,057,132 of record CM042010.1, read on the forward strand.
TGAGTCAAAGCTTATTCGTTCCTGGACCCTGATTGGAAACAGATATCTGTTGGCCTCTCGATGATTTTGAAGTTGACTAAAGTACTGGCCAACCTGGACTAAATTGATGTGTTCAATTAGAAGTTCTAAAGTCAATACCTGATAAGTGATCCTCCATACGGTCAGCCCATTGATCGTAATGTTCAGGAATCAGCATGGGTGCCTTGTTGCTGGAACCAAGTAGGGCTACATAGTTCATCATAGCGTTGTTCGCGGTGTAGGCCATTGAAAGATTAGATCGTTGCTGGGAAAATATCAAGATTAAAACTCTGAAACACGGAAGAGTGGATTCAAGAACGATTTGAAACCACGAATCAAAGAAAAGGATTTAATATTAATATCAGATCAGCAAACAACCTGCTCTGATACCACTTGTGAGACTAAATTACGAACAAGGCTAACAACAAGAACAAAAGTATTTGAGTATTCAATCAGTCGAATGATTTGTATTCAATGTAAAAAGGATAGTGCTCCAAGTCTTTTAATGACAAGCAACTATTAAGAGCATTACAATGAATATGCGACTGTTCTAAGAGTACGTACTAAACATCTAGGGCAAATGGTGTTTATATACTAAGATCTAATTGGATAAAAACTTAATCCAGTTAGTTATAGATAAGCATAAAAACCCTAGACATTATCTATAATAAACGATAAGTACAAAACGTAACAGTCTTCAGATAAGCACGCAGACTTCGTATCATCAACCGCTTCGTATCAACCATACACCAAAACTTCGGACAAGAACATATGTACTTCGGATGTCAAATCTCACCACAATTAGAATCCTAACAAAATTGCTCAAAGAGATTATTCTCCTACATTCAATCAACCAACATCTTATCTACGTGCAAGGGGAGGTTTGTTTACTAATAAAGTCTTAAGTTTAATATCCCAATTGATATATTTATGTTAATATTTTATAAAATTATATGCAGCACGAGCTGAAATAGGAGATTTTATCGAGTATGATCTTGACAATGAGGATGAAGACTGGCTTCAAGATTTCAACAAAGAAAGACCGATCCTTCCAGCTGAAAAGCAATTCCTATTGATGCTTCTTTCATTGTTTTCATGTGATTTTTATTTTATAATTGGTGCAGATTTGAGACTATTTTATTTAAGTTAGAAGTATTGGATCATAAGGCTCGAGAAAGAGCAGGTGTTATAACTCCTACACTTGGCTCTCTTATACCACTTGGCTCTCTTATACCTGTTAAAAATACTTTTAACATTTGATGCTGCAGTCGAGGTATTATTTATTTTTCTTATTTTCTCTCATATATTATATTATAACAGTTTATATACATCATTGGATTGTTCCACCAAATCTTATATTTTTTTATATTTTTGTAGGCCCTTCAAGCTCTTTCCATACAATATGGAGTATTCCAGTCAATTTACAGTTACTGGAAAGAAAATGTATTTGGTATCTGTCATTTTTTAAGAATATTTTTCAAGGTGAATAATCTCTTCTTTATCCTTTTTAAATTCTTCTTTCAAATTTGTGCAGCGGGAAAGATGGCTAAAACCTGTTCTGTGCCGCCTGCAGGTTAGTTTTTAGTTTCTTCTTTAAATGACAAATTTACCCATGCATGGTAAAAAACTTTTTACCATTATTTTTTTATTACAGCCACCTCCTCCAGTTAATGACACCAACCCATACAATGTTTTTAGACCAAGGGAAAAAGCTCACAGACTTCACATAAGAACGTTAACCATCTCATAACACTATATAAATTCTCCTCTCCTATCTTTGCATTAATTAAATTTTATAATCAATGTTTTTTTTCACATTTTCAGATGCAAAGAAGAGAAAACAACGTCCAGTCATTTGAAAAGCTTCGCCAGGTCAGCATCTTCACCTGTTGTAATTTCTTCTCATGTTATCTTCTTATCTTACATTTTTATTAGGTGAGACGCAACCTTGATCAAGCCAAAAACCTTCTAGAAGCTTTAATCAAGGTACAAATTTTTTTTTGAAGTGATACTCAATAAATGAAAATTGTTGGTACAGAGAGAGGAGAAGAAGAGAGATGTGATGGAGAGTGAAGTCAACCTGCAAAGAATACAAATGAAATACAATGTAAAACATTATTATGATTATATTATATATATATATATATATATATATATATATATATATATATATATATATATATATATATATATATATATATATATAATATACGATTCTAAAAGAATATTCTTCAATATTGTTTTCATTCTTTAATTCAAAATATTGTTTTGAATTTGATGGGCTAAAATTTAAAAAAATCCTCTTCTTGTTTTCCGTTAGTATTTTGATTTTCACTAAAATTGGGATTTATATTCAAATTTAAAAGAAGTAATTTGCTTGGTATAAACCAAGGTTTCTCTTTATATTTATGATAAAGTATCACAAACTCTGGAAAGAAAAAAACTTTCGGATTTGATATGGGGTAATTTAAGATTAAGATTTTTTCATTCATTCCCATCCAATATATTTTTTGCTTTTGTAACTTCAAGCTTGTCTATGCGGTTATAGTGAAATGGTTAACCAGAGGCCACTCTTTCATGGAGACTTTGAAATTGATGAACTTTTCAAGATTTTCAGGTTATATTCATTCTATTCCACTTATGAAAATCATTATGTCTTACCAAGAGACAAATTGCAGCAAATAGCAATTTACTTTACTCTTTTTACCAATATAGACTATGCACTTTATTTTTTTACCCATAATAGCAACGTAGTTATCTTAATTTATCGCTAATAGCAATGTACTTTCAATTGGTAAGAAGTGTAGGTATGTTTCTATTACAGGTAAAAGAATATAAGTATGTTGCTGTTACGTCTAGAAAATAAAGTACATTACATACACTTGTATGACTATGTAGAAGAAAATATGTTGCTACTTTGTGAAAATTGAAAGTAGGTGCAGAGTTGTGTAAATTTGGTCAGACTATTGCTCAAATGGTAAGTCAAAAAGGTAATTTATTATTTAAATACAGTGGTACTTTGCTAACGTGTAGTTTGTGTGTGCCTATGCTCCGAACGGGTTCGGGAGTGCTCACGAAAATACTATAGGATAAAAAACAATGATGACAAGGATGATTTCTCAGCACCAATAGTAGAGGATAAACAAGATCCTGATTCTCAAGAAAAAGGTTAGACTTCAAATAGTGAAATACATTTTTAATAACATTAAAATTATGTTATTGAAGTTTACTAAGAATTTTAGCACAAAAGAACTGTTAACCTAACAACAAACATGCTTCAGTTAGTGCATGACTAATTTTAATCTCTTTAAAGTTATGTTATTGAAGTGTATTATGAATTTAACACATTACTGAATTTAACTCTTTTATATATTCTGGCAAAATAAAGAAGCCAAATAAGAAAGCAGTGATCCCCTTGAAGATTGAACGTGTAAAATGAATTTTTTTCAGAAAAACAGAGGTATTTTTATTATGTCATTTCTTTAGTTGGATTTTATCTTGAAATCGATAATATCTGTGGACATATTTTAAATATAATGAATTAATAACCATCATACTTTAATATACTCTGTGGTTGGTTTTGTGGGTATTGATATTATAAATTATCAACAGGGTTGCTAGGACAGTTGTAATTGGTGGTCTTCTGAATACTGACATAGCAGAGGATGTTCACTATATTGCTAGGGAATGTGGGACCGTGTCTTCGATAACTTACCCTCTTCCTAAAGATGAGACAACCCATCATGGTAAGGACATACACATATACCACAATCTCTGTGACCTTGCTCAATAAATTTAGGGTTTTATACAAGAAATAGCGATGTACTTTCATTGATTTGTTTAGTATAGCATCCTACTTTTATTTCTTCTTATTATAGCATAGATATCAAAGAAACTATTTAATTATAGCAATGTCAACCAACGAAAAACAATTCTCATTGCTATAATTGGATGTATTTAACTAAGTATAACGTCCTCATAAGAAAAACTTTGAAAGTATAACGCTATAATTGGGTAAATTTTTCATAGTACAATGCCATTATAAGCAAAACATTGAAAGTACAATGCTGTAACATAAATAAATAAAAGTAGGATGCTATCATGTGATAATAGAAATTAATGAAAGTATGTTGCTATTTATTGCATTTTGTCCTAACAGTAAATGAACATCAGTGTTGGATGTTTATGCACTCTGGCATAAAGTTAAGGGCTATATACAAGAAATAACAATGTACTTCTATTGATTTGTTTTACACATCATCCTACTTTCATTTCTTATTGTTACAGCTATAACGAAAAATCTACCCAATTATTGCAATGCCATCCAAAATACAAAGCAATTTTCACTTCTACAATTGGATATATTTTTCCAGTTATAATGTCGTAATAAGAAAAAAATGAAAGTGTAATGTTATTATCAGGTACATTTTCCAATATGCAATTCCTTCATTAAAAAAATCAAAAATACAATATTGTAACAAAAGAGGGGAAAAGTAGGATGCTATAATACACATTTGTTGTCTATTTCAGGGCTCCTTCAAGATGGATGCAAATTGGGTTATTCATCTATAGTTTACACAAGTGTCAAATCTGCTCGTGCTTGTGTTGCAAAATTACATCAAAAAAACATTGGTGGTGGGACCATGTGGGCCCGCCAGCTAGGTGGTGAAGTTAGCTTCTTTTAAGATTTCATTAAAAAAGCAACAAGGAATAGCAATGTACTTCACTCTTTTTATCACTATAAACAACATACTTATATTTTATACCCATAATAGCAGTGTAGAGTTATTTTTTACTCGTAATGGCAATGTACTTACATTTCTTTGCATATAATAGCAATGTACTTAAATCTTTTTACCAAGAACAACAACATACTTGCATTTCAGACCAATATAGGCAAGGAATTTTATTTATTTATTATAACACATTGCTATTATTCGAAAAGGAATGTAAGTCCATTAGTATTACAGGCAAGGAGTTGTAAGTATTTTCCTATAACATGTAAAAAATGTAAGTAAATTGTTATTATTAGGTTATGTTTGGGTGAGAGAAATAGCAATGTACTTTCATAGATTTGTTTATTATATCATCCTACTTTAGTTTATTTTCTTAAGCACTCCTGAACCCGTGCGGAACACGGGGTCAAGCTAGTTAGTAAAAAAACGTGTTCAAAATAATAAAAGCGGCCAAATATTGGTGAATAAACATTCTTACATCTGGAATCAAAGTAAGGAAAAGTATACTTGAAAATAATAAAACCAGCTGCATATAACCAATTCATACAAAAAAAAAAAGAAATCACATAGAAAGCTAAATATGAATGAAATTTTATGTAGCACGTACAAATGCCAATGTAGCTTACACAATCTATTTTGGAATATAAAATTTGTACTATCTAAAGTTGTACTAAACGTGGTCTAACTCAGTATTAAACTAGTACATGTGTTTCTATCTGAAAATAATTAACATTTTAGCTGCAGATTAAGGAGCAGTTTGTTTTTTAGCAAAAGTACTTCTAACCTCTTTTGTCTGCAGGTTCGCAGACGCGCATAGACGTTTTAGTTTAGAAGAGCATTTGTTTTTATGAAGCTCGCAGACCTTAAAAGGCCAACGCGTCCTCTTTTGTTAAAATTGGTAGACATGCCTCTCTTAACCTCTTCAAAAAAAAACACGGGTGTGCCCTAAAGAAAAAAAATAGAAACGTTGTTCGTTCCTACCTCCTCCCTCCCGACTACGCTGCTTCCTTCCTCCTCCTCCCTCCGACGCGCCGCCGCTTCTTCATTCCTTCGGCGTTGTTGCTATCTCCGGGCAAGTCGGCGCCGTTTCCCTCTCCTGTCGCTGCTATCTCCCTCGTTTCTCGATACGGCATCGCTGCAGTCTCCTGCTCGGTTCGTAGTCCACAAAGGTATGGTGAAATTGGTTCCTGATTTTTGTTGTTGAACTTGCTTCTTATTCCTGATTTCTGAAATTTTCTTCCGATTTTGATTGTTACTTCTGAACTTGCTTCTTGTTCCCTGTTTTGTTGCCGAAATTGTTGCTGAACTTGTTGTTTGTTGAAATTGTTTAAGGCTGAATTGGATAATTGTTTAGGGCTGAATCAACGTGGTCTTATCGGAATGCTGTTAGGTTTTTGAAGATGGCCAAGATCATGTAGTTTGATAGGTGACTTTTGACTCTTTTGTTCAATGTAATTGTTCGTTTAAGCTTGTTTACATTTTGTCATACTGTGTTTACCATTTGTTATACATCTATTATTACGAAGTTATGAAAATATGAGTAGCTAAGATTTTATTTTTGTCAAACATTGCAGAAGACTCTTGTGGTTTTCAAACTCAACAACAAATTCAACCCATTTTTGGATCAATCATATATTTATTTTCATGGTCCACCTCTTTGTCAGATTCTAATAGCATGCATTTTGATGTTATCGCGTCAAAGGTTATAATATAATCATCTGCAATCAAATTCTTACACGAAAAATAATGGCTTTATTTATAAAACGTTTAATAGGTTTTTTGTACAAAAAAGGAGGTCCATTTGTTGTTTTGTAAAAAGGTGATATTCAATTTATTTAAATATCAGTTTATTTTACAGTTTGCAGACTTTAAAAAACAAACAGTCTTTTTTTGCAGACTGCAGACATTTGGTCCACCTCTTCTTCTACAGATGTCTACAGATGTGCTCCACAGACTACAGACCTTTTACCTCTTAAAAAACAAACAGCACCTAACTAAAATTAAAAACAAATGACTAAGTAAAGCTGGTCAAGGTGGCCTCGAAGGAAGTAGAAGACTTTATCAGCTACACGAGGAACTTTAACAGTAGGGCCAGCACATTCATGTGATAGTTGGCTATGTAAATCAACCTCATCATTACCTAAAATTAAAAAAAATAACAATGTCGTCAAACCAACAATAATCTGTGAATGAAAGAACGAAAAGGTTTTTTTTTGTTTGATGATATAGCTTTGCTTGTCGGAATAAGGAACAACGATGAAACACATTTGCTGCAGAAATGTCAAATAGTGAAACCTAAAATCACAAAGTATAGACAAGTTTAACATATTGCAAAAAATGTAGAACATGTTTAAGAAAAAGCACTATCTTGAAATTCTTGGTAACAACATAGTAGTTTTCTCAAGCGTAAGACAAAAATCAAATGGAAAACTCATTTCAGCTGCAACAATAATGCTATACATTAACAAATAGATCTAAGTAGATATTAATTTATAAGCATACCCAAAAAAGATGAATTTCAATTCCTCATAATGACGAAGGAGGAGGGGGGACGATCGATCTAGGCACTCTGGTCTAGCGATTAAGCAGCGGATTGGAGCAGGGGATGAGCGGAGCAAGCGCTGAGCGGCGGAGAAAGGGCGGTGCAGGAACTACCGAACCAGGGAGAACAGTAGGAGAGAATGTCTGAATGTGTGCTATGTTTTCGTTTTCCCGCTAGGTTTAGGAGGAGGGTAAAGTTCCAGAAAATGGTGATACTTGAACTTAGAAGCGGGACATTCCAAATGTTTTTTCGTAAATTAATTTCGTTTGGGGTTTCACAGAAGTTTTCGTTAGTGTTTTGTATGGAAGGACGTGTTTTAAAAAAGTATTTACATAAATATTGTGGTTTTTAAAAATATTTACAAAGACATGGTTTTTTTTTGAACGGCACAAAGACATGGTTAAAACGTTTTTAAATAGAGTGTGGAGAATTAATGGGAGCCGAGTTAACCATTTGTTATTTACTTATTTTAATAGATAATTATGTTTTCACCATCTTTTGGTAATAGAAATTGTATTTATTCCTATTTTTTGTTCCTACCCATCGTCCTACTCATGTGAACTTATGACAAATGTCATATTTAATAAAATTAATAATATTTTAAAACAAATGTTACAATTTAACATGGGCAGGAAGATGAGTAGGAACAAAATATAAGAATAAATACAATTTCTCTTTTGGTAAATAGATGCTAACATACAATCGTTTGGTAAATATTTTTTCTATATGTTGTACTATTGTAAAAAAAACTCGTCTTAATTAACTAATTTTTTACTATAAAATATATAAAATTTGAGTGGTATTTTAATTATATATAGGGAAATTATTGTCAAAAAATAGTGTCACTAATAGATAAAGAAATAGTGCGTAAAATGTCATTATATCTATTGAAAGTTATAACGGCATAAAAAAGTGTCACTAAAAGTATGCTACATGATACAAGAGCAAAATGCCATTAAAAAGTTGTGCCACTAAATGTATATTTATTTGTAGTACATTTGATTAGCAAAGCCGAAAAGTAAAAGACAAAAGAGGGGGAAATCATTTTTATTTTCAAACAATAACAACTGATTCATTCGTCCATGTATGTCACTCATTCACGTCTATTTGTAAGGATTCTCCTGATTAATAATAATAATAACAATCCATCACTATTAATAAATACTGTCACATACATTTTCCTTTTCCGAACCACAAATTATATTTCCAAATCTAGGGTTTCTAAAATGGGAAATCCTAACTTTTGAACTATATAAAACAATATAGATCGACTAAAGAAGTAATTAGAAAGATTAAGTGTGCTTCAAATGCACATTTCCTAACGTCTGTACTTACGAGTTGCCAAAACATAGAGAGAAAAAATTGAAAATGAGGAGATTGCTTGTTTAGATAATACATGTGAGTGTATGCAAAGCAATGAGTAGTTACCAATCACCGCTGGTTTGCAACATTCCACGAAAATGAATGAAAATTCGAAGAAATTTACTTTACCAAATGAAGAAAATCAGAGAGGGAAAATCATGTAAATGTTGGATTTGGTGTCTAAGCCATGACTTATAATTGTATTTATCCTATGAATAAAAGCAAAGTCCATTTGGGTTGCCCTCATAGATGGAGGTAGATATATAGTTCAGTAGATAGAATAATTGATTTATTAATTGTATAATAAATCAATAGAAAATATATATATGGTTTATTAATATATTTAAGTGTTAATATATTAATTAGAAACCATAATAATTAACTAAGATTTAATCTAGAATTAATTGGATTTAATTTAGAAATTAAATTAATTAATTAAAAGGTGCAGGGACTGGTTTGGCATTTATTCAATAGTTGAATAACTGGCCAGGTAAAACCAGGGACCAAAATGGCGCCACCCTAGAGGCTCCTCCAGGGTTTGGCAAAACCCTAATTAGGGTTTTGGTAAGCCTGGTCCAAGTGGTCAAAAGCCTTGTCCAGTTGGAGGCTCCTTAGGGTTTCAGGTGTAACCCTAGGAGGCTATAAAAGGAACCCCCTGGTACCTCATTATTTACGCCATCTCTCTCTCTGTGTTACTCTGTTGGACTGATTCTTCCATCACTTGGGTGTGACTTGCATTTGAGGCAGAATTCTTTTACTGCTTGCTTGAAGGATCATAAGATCAAAGGTTGGTTTTCCTAATTCATCTTTAGAATTGAATTGTATCCTTTAGGTTTTTAGTTCTAATCTTCATAGAAGAAAACATTGATCTATATTAGGGTTGCATGTGAACCATAGGAATTTTTGTGTTCATTGTTTGCATAGAAACCCTTCAGTGGTATCAGAGCTAGCTTGTTTTCTTGTGAATTGATTTGAACTGCATGCTTATTTTTTTGCCTTGAGTGTTTTGCGATGAACACCTCATGGAGAGAGGCAAAAATCGATGCCAAGGCTAGGGTTTCCTAACCGAAGCCGCCAACCCCCTTTGGTCCCCCTTGAATGCTTGATTTGCTTGCCATAATTATGTGTTGTTATTTTTGGTAATAAAATCAATTAAAATAACTTGAACCCTTCTTGCTTGGCTTGTAATTTTCGAGAATCATAGGACCAATACAGATAAATTAATTTGATTAATTTGGTAATCTGTAACCTAGATTTAATTAGTTTAATTAATTGATTAATTAAAAGACCAATTAAATCAGTTTAAAGAATTAATTAAAATTTTCAAAAATTAGTAATAATTTGCGAAAAATTAATTCTAAAATATTTTAATAAGATTAAAATATATCTTATATGTATTTATGATTAAAAGTTAATTTAATATATATAAGAAAATTGGTTAGTCTACCGCTAGTAAGCCTCATTCACAAAACTATCCTATAAAGAGGGTATAAGGCGACTGACTATAAAATGTTAGTCTAATGGGTATCTACTCTTACCCACCGCTCTCCTGGTCAGTCGAGTGTCGTTAGCCGAACGGGTATGATAGAACCGCTAAGCCTCTTAAAAGTATAATGCTATAATTGAAAGTACTAGAACCCTAAAACAAATCCCAATCTAGTTACTTTAAGTTAAAAATGTGAACTGGTGCTAATCCATGAAATTGCACATTGCACCTTGTGGAACGTTGGTGGAGCGTGTGTGGTTTACTGGCACGCCAATTGGGGTCCGCAATGAGTTGCGATGGGTTTCTTGATTTTGTCATGATTAACGGAGCGTGTGTGGATTACCGGTACGTTAATTAGAGATGACAATTGACTTCAAGAGTACCAAGCAATTTGCATGGTTATTCACACCCGGTTTGTGATCCTCGGTATCCCAGTCACAAACAGCGGGGCATTCCCGAGATTAAAACATGCTATCGAACAGTTCGGTAAACCTCAAAGAAACTAGGAATTCCATTATAATATGATTATGTTTCCACGGTGGAATTGGCTGAATCGTCATTCGCCTACCCTTATAAAATTTACAATATTGATTAAGGCATCCCTCTTCGGTATTGTAGATTGTTATTGTAGTATCCTAGCCTTATATTTGTTCTTGGGTGAATATAAGGATTATTATTATTATTATATCTAATTAAAACTACCTTCTTCTTGTTTAGATGTCTTCTGACCAATCCGTTCCGCACTCAAATCCCGGTAATGTCACCTCGATTCTATCATTATGCTCAAAAATGACGTTGGACAGCACTAACTATAATGACTGGATCCGCAACATCAAAATGGCTCTAAGGTTTGAACATAAAGAGTATGTTCTGGAAACCGAGCTTGTTGATGTGGACACTGAAACCGCTACTCCCGGGGAAATCGCTGCGTACACCAAACAATCTGATGATGCAACCAAAGTGGCTTGCATCATGATCGCTACTATGAACCCTAAACTGCAGCGTATCTATGAGGACTATTGGCCTTACGAGATGCACAAAGAGCTCGTGGAAAGGTTCCGCAAGCAAGAGCGCATCGAAAGGCGTGAGGTTGTAAAAGCTTTCAATAACAGCAAGCCCAAGGAGGGCGAGTCCATCTGTGCATATGTGCAGAGGATGCATGGTTATGTGGAAAGGCTTAGGAAGCTGGAAATGCCTGTCCATGAGGATTTAGTAGTTGACATAGTGCTAAACTCTTTGCCCAGTTCTTATGACCAGTTCACGCTGGCGTATCATTTGAACAACAGCTAGGCAAACCTAGCTGAGTTACACCGCATGCTTCGTACGGCTGAGGACGGGATGAATGGGAAAAGCTATGCTCCCTATCAACCCGCCTGTCCTGGCCATTGGCTCCAGAAAGGGAAAGAAACGGAAAGGCCCTCCTAAGCAGAACTGGAGGGAAAAGACTCATGTCGGGTCATCTAGCGGTGCCCCGAAAGGTAAGTCTTTCGGAATTCCACATGTTCGGAACCCCAAAGAGGCCGACTGCTTTTACTACAAGCAGAAGGGTCATTGGAAGAGGAGCTGCCCAACGTATCTGCAGGACGTCAAGGACGGTAAAGTGAAACCGTCACAGGCAGGTACGTATTCTATATCTAATAACTCATCTTTTTCCCGTTCATGGGTCCTTGATACAGGATGTGGTTTTCATATCTGTTCTAATTTGTAGGGTCTAGAGGAAAGTAGGGAGCTAGAGCATGGCAGACTGAACCTAGTCATGGGGAATAGGCGAACGTCACCTATTACCAAGATCGGTGTTTATGGACTGATGCTGAGTAGTGGAGTTAAATTAGATTTACATAATTGTTGTTATGTGCCTGATATGGCAAAGAACATAATTTCATTTCATGCATTGTTTAAACAAGGTTTTTATTACGAGTTTAATAAATTGAATGGTTCAATTTCAGTTTTCAAAAATAATGTTTTTATATTTAATGCTATGCCTTGTGATAGAGTGTATGAATCTATTATGTGTGTTGATAATTATGGTAAAAATGTTTTAGCTATTGATGCTTCAAGCGGTATAGAAAAGGCATGTCTGTGGCATTGTCGCCTTGGCCATATAAACAAGAAACGCATCGCCCAACTTCTAAAGGATGGAGTGTTGGAATCATTCGACCTCGGGTCGGATGATGTATGCGAATCTTGCTTACTTGGCAAGATGACAAAATCACCATTCAAAGGTTCCTTTGAAAGAGGTGAAGGTCTGTTGGATATCATACACACAGATGTATGTGGTCCCTTCAGAACAACCACTAAAGATGGCACGCGGTTCTATGTGACCTTTACCGACTATTTTTGTAGATATGGGTGTGTCTACTTAATCAAGAATAAGTCAGACACCTTTGAAAAGTTCAAACAGTTTAAGAATGAAGCGAAAAATCAATTGGGCAGAAAGATAAAGATGCTTAGATCCGACAGAGGCAGTGAGTATCTTAGTACCGAGTTTCTCGATTACCTCAAGGAATGTGGAATTGTTTCACAGTTGTCGCCTCCAAGAACACCTCAGCTGAATGGTGTTGCAGAGAGACGAAACCGAACCTTGTTGGACATGGTTCGTTCCATGATGAGTCGAGCCTCACTTCCGATCCATTTCTGGGGGTATGCATTAGAGACTGCCGCCCATATCCTAAATCTTGTCCCAACCAAAAAGGTTGTGAAAACACCGCACGAGATGTGGACGGGGAAAGTTCCCTCGTTGGCACACATCAAAGTCTGGGGCTGTGAAGCATTCGTGAGACGAGATACTTCAGATAAGCTTTCAGAAAGAAGTGAGAGGTGTTACTTCATCGGATACCCGAAAACAGTCTTTTGGATACTTGTTCTACAGACCGAGCGAGGATGTGGTCTTTGTAGCGAGACGGGGGTTCTTTCGAGAGAGAGAACTCATATCCAAAGAGGACAGTGGGAGTACGATCGATCTCGAAGAAATTCAGGAGACGCCCGATGAAACAACCTTGGAAGAATCTAGCATCCAACATGAGGAAGAAGTTCATGTTGGACCCACCGATATTTCGTTGCCCCTTAGGCGTTCAGGTAGACTTAGCATGCCGCCCGAGTTCTATGGTTTCCATATTTACATTGACTAATTTGGATGAGCCAGCTAACTACCGTGAAGCAGTGGCAGGCCCCGAGTCAGCAAAATGGAAAGAGGCAATGGACAGCGAGATAAAGTCCATGTATGACAATCAAGTTTGGAACTTGGTTGACAATGTACCGGGTCGAAAGACAGTCAGATGCAAGTAGATCTTCAAAAAGAAGACAGACATGGATGGAAAGGTGCATACTTATAAAGCTCGGCTAGTTACGAAGGCATTCACTCAAACCCCGGGGGTTGACTATGATGAAACCTTCTCACCAGTAGCCAAGATTAAGTCAATCAGGATAATGCTTGCCATAGCTGCGTTTCATGATTATGAAATCTGGCAGATGGATGTCAAAACCGCTTTCCTTAACTCCAAACTGACTGAGGATGTTTACATAAGTCAGCCAGAAGGTTTTGTAGACACAAAGCACCCTGATAAAGTATGTAAGCTTGAAAGATCAATCTACGGGTTGAAGCAAGCATCTCGCAGCTGGAATCTTTGCTTCCATGAGAAAGTCAAAGAGTTTGGTTTCTCTAGGAGTGAGGATGAGTCCTGTGTATATGTCAAGGCTAGTGGGAGTATAGTCACTTTCCTGGTACTGTATGTTGATGACATACTGCTCATGGGAAACGACATTCCGACCTTGCAAAATGTTAAGGCTTGGCTCGGGAAGTGTTTCGCCATGAAAGACCTGGGGGAGGCGGCTTATATTCTCGGGATAAGAATACTTAGAGATAGAAAGAGAAAATTGATAGGTTTAAGCCAGTGTACATATTTGGAAAAGGTGTTAAAAAGATTTAACATGGAAAATTCCAAAAAGGGAGAGTTACCAATCCAAAGTAATGCTAAATTGAGTAAGAGTCAAAGTCCGAGTACCGATGAGGAAATAGCTGAAATGAGTCGAGTGCCTTATGCTTCGGCAGTAGGGTTAATCATGTATGCTATGACATATACTCGTCCCGACGTATCCTATGCACTGAGCATGGTTACTCGGTTCCAGGGTAATCCTGGACAAGCACATTGGATTGCGGTCAAGAACATACTCAAGTATCTTCGAAGGACAAAGAATATGGTATTAGTCCTTGGTGGCAGTGATGAGTTAAAAGTGAGTGGATATACAGATGCCAGCTTCCAGACAGATAGGGACAGTGGACGGTCCCAGTCGGGCTGGGTATTTCTTTTGAACGGTGGAGCGGTCACTTGGAAAAGTTCCAAGCAGGAAACGGTGGCTGATTCAACGTGCGAATCAGAGTACATCGCAGCAAGTGAAGCGTCTAAGGAAGCGGCTTGGCTGAAGATCTTCATCGGGGACCTTGGAGTTGTCCCGAGGATTCAGGAGCCGGTGGAACTTTTCTGCAATAATGAAGGAGCGGTCGCCTTGACAAAGGAACCGCGAGACCATGGAAAGTCCAGGCATATCGAAAGAAAGTACCACTACATTCGACATCAAGTAGAAGAAGGGCACTTACTGGTTAAGCGAGTGTCATCAGAAGACAATCCTGCAGATCCTTTGACTAAGGCTCTGAATAGGATCAAGCACAATCAGCATGCTCGGAGCATTGGATTGAAGGATGATATTAGTTTTAGTAATTAGATAGATTAGAAACTTGTAACAGTATAAATGTAATTGACTTGGTGATTTTATAATAGAGATTTATAAATGAGTATTGTTACTGCCTTTGTCGATTGGTTATTTCTGTGTTTCTATATTTGCATGTTTAACTTCCTTAATAATTAGATTATTTAAAACTCCACAGTCGATCATACTGTTAGGAAGTAAGTATGAACAAAGACTGTCATGAATTGGTTGCAGACTGTCTAATGAGTTAGACATTGCAGTGAGACTGCTGCAACGTTCATGAGTACTTAGAAAATAGAGATTTGAGTATTGGATAAACCCACACTTAACAGATTGCTTCATGGATTATATCACGAGCAATGTTAAGACGATAATATCCGGTGATCTTTAAGTGGAGAGATATGATCTGTTATTTGCGATACAAGTGCTTATTGGCAATGCGAAAATGCGTCAGTAACTCGGTGTTATAAAACGTATTGTTGTATGT
Source organism: Cichorium intybus (assembly GCA_023525715.1). NCBI lineage: Eukaryota > Viridiplantae > Streptophyta > Magnoliopsida > Asterales > Asteraceae > Cichorium > Cichorium intybus. The sequence goes on from CM042010.1 coordinate 76,072,467, forward strand.
ATTTGGACCCGCAAAAGATATGGACATATAAGTCGAAACTTATCCGTCCCCTGAACCGATGGGAAACAGATATATGTAGGCCTCTCGATGATGTTGAAGTTGACTGAAAGTGTTGGCCAACCGGGACTAAATTGATGTGTTCAATTAGTAGTCTCTAAAGTCATATGCAAATCAGAAATCGAGAAACAGAGTGTCAGACCAAGATTGATCATGTCTTGAGTCTGAAAATATCCTGTTGGACGGAGGATCATCAGATCACTTATCTTTGGACAGAACTGACTGGGTCAGAGTTCAGACAATTAAAGTCATAGACTTATCCAAGTGGGAGACTGTTGGATTTGGTGTCTAAGCCATGACTTATAATTATATTTATCTTATGAATAAAAGCAAAGTCCATTTGGGTTGCCCTCATAGATGGAGGATAGATATATAGTTCAGTAGATAGAATAATTGATTTATTAATTGTATAATAAATCAATAGAAAATATATATATATGGTTTATTAATATATTTAAGTGTTAATATATTAATTAGAAACCATAATAATTAATTAAGATTTAATCTAGAATTAATTGGATTTAATTTAGAGATTAAATTAATTAATTAAAAGGTGCAGGGACTGGTTTGACATTTATTCAACAGTTGAATAACTGGCCAGGTAAAACCAGGGACCAAAATGGCACCACCCTGGAGGCTCCTCCAGGGTTTGGCGAAACCCTAATTAGGGTTTTGGTAAGCCTGGTCCAAGTGGTCAAAAGCCTTGTCCAATTAGAGGCTCCTTAGGGTTTCAGGTGTAACCCTAGGAGGCTATAAAAGGAACCCCCTGGCACCACATTATTTACGCCATCACTCTCTCTGTCTTACTCTGCTGGACTGATTCTTCCATCACTTGGGTGTTACTTGCATTTGAGGTAGGATTCTTTTGCTGCTTGCTTGAAGGATCATAAGATCAAAGGTTGGTTTTCCTAATTCATCTTTAGAATTGAATTGTATCCTTTAGGTTTTTAGTTCTAATCTTCATAGAAGAAAACATAGATCTATATTAGGGTTGCATGTGAACCATAGGAATTTTTGTGTTCATTGTTTGCATAGAAACCCTTCAGTAAAAAGAGTATAATAATGGCAGGGGTAGGAGACAATGAGCTTTTTAGAAAAGCTAAAGGTAACTGAACTTGCACTTTGCTCCCTCATAAATATTTAACAATAATTTCGTAAGTTAACATAAAAAACTATGATTTTGCGGCTGTTCTTATCTTCGCTAACTTTATTCATATAATAAACATAGAATAATGTATTTTATTTTGAGTGATAGGAAACACCGATTAATCCATCAATCATGGGATGTGAAGTGAGTGCTACTTAAGGGTGACGAATTGGTTTGGTCAGACCTAATCGTCTGTTGCAAAATGAAAATTGATTATTATAAATGGGACAGACATTAGTTCTAAACTTTGGACATTTTCGGTTTAGGGTTTTAACCGGTGCGATGCCACCGGTTTTGGGTAAGGAATGGGGACCGACACAGAAGCTGAGGAGATTAAACCTTTTCCTAAATCTACTAGCTAATTCTAACTAGCTTAATTAAAAAATAGGTACTCTTCCCCTACCCCAAACCCTTGATCACAACCCCAAAAAATAATTAAAAACCTAAATTTTTTTATCTTTACATCAAATTCAACCCTTGTTGGTCAAGAAATTGAAGAATCGAAAATAATAGATGCTAATTTGGTTTAAGATGTTGATGAAACTCAAGTAAGCTCTTTTATTCTAGATATTCTTGAATGTTAATTGTAAACTTTGTTGTTATTATATGTAATTGATAATTGTTAGTTGATCTGTTATAGAAAAATTAGGTATTATAAGGTTGGTTGCTATGGTTAGTTGAATCTTATAATTTTTTTAAGGTAGTGAAGAAGATGAATTTGTTGGTGCTACACCTCAAGTTAATATCAATAACAGTTCAAAACAAGAAGATGTGTCAAAGCCTACGGAACGACAAAAAAGATAGCAACAAAAGAGTCGTTTGTTGGAAATCATTCGATAGAATTATTATAGTAGAGGATGATGGTGTAGTAGTATCTATATCTATATCTATATAACTCTTATAATAGAGGTCATCCAAAAGAATATGGTTCAAGATATGTCTCATTCTTGCACCATATTCATTTGAAACCTCCATCTCTTCATCTTTCAACTAATTATTAAAACCATTCAAGAGTTTTCTAACTTATATATTATAATTACTAAGTATTTAAACTAATAATGATATAATTTATGAGTATCAAATGAATTGTAGTTGAATAGTCGTTTTTTTAATATAAAAGAGGACAATCATTTGAGTAACACACAAATACAAATCACATAAAAAGTGAGAAAAATCATATAGATTGAAGAATGTCAAGGTTTAAAGATATTTGTGTTGGCTTGAGTTTTTTTATATATTTCGTGCCATATTACGATGATCATACAACCATTATCGATAAAGAAAATGTGTTTGTATGAGACACATTTCGCAATGAAGTTATTATATTTTACTATGTTTTATGCTTATTTTGTAACTCAAACTCAAGCTTATATAATTAGTTGATGATTTGGATTCTTATTTCAGATTTTTGGTATTCTTATTTCATCAATTAGAATAGTATACATCTTCATGTAATACAAGCTTTGATATTTTATTATCATGTGTTATGTTTGTGATTTATGAAATAAAATGTTATATATATATATATATATATATATATATATATATATATATATATATATATATATATATATATATATATATATATATATATATATATATATATATATATATATGCGTGTTTAGTATTTTGAAAGAATTTTATACATAATTAGTTAAATAGATATTATATTTTAGAATTTATATTTAAACGGACATTCAGGAAAATTATCAAAAATACACATGAATGCTTGAAGAGATTATTGAAAAAAATAAAGCAGGTAGATCAATAAATAATTTTTCTTGCATTTCTAATAAAAATATAATTAATAATTTAATTTGATGGAAATGAATGATTTTACAAAATACTTAGTAAATCATACATATAATCAATACTTAAATTTGATTAAATTGAATAGTTTTTAGAAAATACTTTGTTCATCATATATTATAATTATCTTCTAAGAAATGAAGTTTGTTAATATATAAGTACATTTTACAATTACGTACATATTATAATTATTAATAGAGGTATTTTCACTTCAATCACGTTTATTTAAAACTCTTATGACTCTTCATGTTCTTTTTAATAATAATGTTAACGTTAGTTTATAATCAACATATTACGATAAATTATATATTATAATGATATTATCATTTGAATCATGATAATTCATTTTAAATAAATATTAGTTTTTAATTGTTTAAAATAGATGATAAAACATGATTTTAATTTTATTGTACATGTAATTTTTAGAATTAAATGTATGTAAAACACGCTTTTAGTATGTTTATTAAATCAATACAAACATTATCATTAGTTTGTAATCGTAAATATTATGACAAAGTTAGATATTATCACATTAATTAAGGTAGTTTATTTTAGTTAAACATTAGTATTTGGTTGTTTAAGTGTTGACAATAAAAATATGTTAGTTCATTACCAATAAGTCTAAAAAAAATTCCACAGCATAGATTCCAGCTATACTATAATTTTTTTTAACCATTATCCTGAAATTTCTTATTGTTTATTTATTATGATATTATTTAACTAATTATTTCTTTATTTTTTTATTTTTTAGAACGAATGTCTTGATATAAGATAATTCATTAGCGATACATCAACTTTTTGTTTCTTATATACAATTGTTAGTACATAGTAGATAACAATGACTTAGATACTTTTTAACAAAACATATTTATTATTATTCTAACTACATAATTTTGTTTTTACGCAACGCGCGAGGATTCGCCTAGTAAAAATATAAGTTTTGCAAATCTTTATTAAAAGTTGATCCATACACTTTATATCATCGATGGTTTAATTTAGTAAATTCAGGATAAAATTACTTATTTACCCTTAGTTGTTATTTCAATAATTTTAATTTATTTTAGCTTTGTAATTCTATCACATAACAAAAACATTTTAGAGAATACGAAATACTTACTTCAAATCAACAATGCATCGTAAATCAATTTCTTGAAGTCTAATACATTTTTTTTTTGCCAATAAAGCATTGCATAATACTAGGTGTAGGAGGGGTAAAATGGTAAATTCAACAAGTGAGAGGGAAATATGATTATTCCTGCAGTGGAGGTTGTACTTTGGACTTGTTTAATGTGCAGCCGATTTGGCGATATTTTCTAACATTTTCTCTTTAATGAGCCTCCTCATGATTTTGCCCGAGGGTGACTTGGGTATTGTGTCTACAAAATGAAGCATCCTCACCTTCTTGTACTGTGCTACATTGTTGGCAACATACTTCATCATTTCTTCTTCGCTCTCTTTTGCATGTTTGCTCATTACCACATGTGCCCCTGGTATCTCCCCTGCTTCTTCATCCGGCAACCTCCATAATTATAGAATTTTAAGAATTAGGTACAGATCTAAAACGGTTTAAATTAGTTAAATGGAATAGAAGCCTAATAATATTTACAACTTTATAAATTGTTTTATCTCTTAAATTCATATTATTATTTTCATGGTATGGTTACAATGTAATTCTCAATACATTGATTAGTACAATGTATCTCATAGCTAATAAAAACCCAAAAGTGTTTCCAACCCAACACAAAAGCTTATTTTGAAATTAAATTTCACCAACCCAAAATCATTTATTATACTATTTTGGATGTTTTAATATTTATTTGTACCATTTGGTCCTCAACGCTTTAATGTTATGTGTTTGTAGTTATTTTGATAATATAATATGTTTTAATTGTAATACCTATATTTGTAATATTATATTATATATTAATTTGATGTTTATTTATTCTGAATAGTTAGTTTAGTTTTAATGTTTGCAAATCAATAAAAATTTTAAATAATTCGAAACATAATAAATATAAATGTATTAATCAAAAGTTTATATATATGAACGATTTATTTTGGTTTTGATTGTCTAATTATGCAATTTATAGATTTATTTAATAAAAAAGTATAAGTCAAATTCAAAAAGGAAAACAAGAATAATATACTCGATAAAAGATATATACTTATTTTTTTGGAAACCGCCATTTATAACTCGATAAACTACTTTTTGCAATACAAATTATTTTCGAAGTAGAAAAAAAAATTAATATATCCAATAAAGTATTAGCGTAATTACCCTACTACAGCGGCATCTTCGACGGAAGGGTGTCCTAGAAGTATTCCCTCTAATTCTGCCGGTGCAACCTGCATGGATTAAAGACAGATTAGTAATTAGGTGTTTTAATCCAAATCCAGTTCAAAACTGCAGTAAAAACTTACTTGAAATCCTTTGTACTTAATTAACTCCTTCATACGATCAACGATAAAGACATCACCTTCTCTATCGATGTACCCAATATCGCCGGTGTGAAGCCACCCTTGTTTGTCGATAGTTTGAGCCGTCTCGACTTCATTTTTGTAGTACCCTTTCATGACAGATTGACTTCGAACACAGATTTCTCCCGGTGTATCGGAAGGTAGCGAACGACCCGTATCAGGATCAATAAATTTGACTTCTAAATTCGGCAGTATGTAACCCACCGACCTTTTCTTCGCTGTGTGGTGGCCCTTTCTCGGGTCGCCGTGGGTTAGCGTTATGCAACTATGCTCCGTCATCCCATACGCCTCTTGAACCACTACTTCAGGGAATCTCCTTTGGAATTCTTCGTAAATCTCCGGCGCAAGAGGCGCGGCGGCGGACATGACCGATCTGAGTTTGAGCTTGGCGAGATCTTCGACAATAGGGTGCTTAACCAACCCTAAAAGTATCGGGGGAACAATGGGTGCGAAAGTGACTTCATGCTCGATCAGCGCTTTCAATACAGTTGACAGATCGTACCTTCCCATCACCACCACTTTCCCTTTGTTTTTCAACGTAGCGCACAAGATTCCGGTCAGTCCGTAGATGTGAAAGTACGGAATTAACCCTAAGATTGTCACTTTTCCGATGAGGTCAGGGCCGACACTAAAGAGTGTTGAGGTAAGGTTTGCTACGATATTCCGGTGTGTTAGCATTACGCCCTTGGAAAGCCCGGTGGTCCCGGAGGAGAAAGGAAGGGCGCATAGATCGTCTTGATTCACAACGCTTTCTGTCACATTGTTGCTGGCACGTTCCCCGGCTTCCAGCAACTCGTCCCAGAAAACGGTCCCTTGCACCCGTTCATCGCCGACGACTACCACTGGTAACCCAAATTCGCTCACCTGTTACGTTAATTCAAGAAAATAATGTTGGCCGAACTTAACAATATTTGAGTTTTCGTTAAAACCAAGGTTAAGTACCTTGCTATAAGTCTTGGCATCAGTGATAATTAGTCTTGCTTCGGCTAGCTCGACTTGTTTCTTGATCTCCGACGAATGGCTCGATGGATTAGCGCCGGAAAAAACACCACCGCCGGCCATTATGCCTAGAGCCACGATTCCGTACTCCACTACATTGGGAAGTACAACGAGGATGACATGACCTGTTCGCATGCCAAGGGACCTCAACGCTTTAGAAGACCTTCTGACGTCCCTAACGACTTCACGATAAGTGTAGGATTTCTTTGTGGCGGCGTCGACGAATGCCACGTGGTCAGCGTAAGATTCTGAATCCTTAAGCACGAAGTCCGGCAACGTGAGATCGGGAATGGGGACCGATGGATAACGACTTCGGAAAATGATTTCTTCCTCATAGTCTTTTGTCAAATCTTCTGCGTTTTTACCCATCGTTGATAATTAAGGAGGATGGAAGACTTAGTGCACAGATTTATAGGATAAGGATATGCTTAACATCGTCGGTGTGCATGAGGTTTTAGGATGAGATTAGGAGTAAGGTGGGATTGTCGTGCTCGTTTTCTTAGGTTGGAGATTGTTGAGTCATGTTTCCTGTTTCATGTTCATTGTACTTCGTTTGATTTTAACTCTAAAATATAATAATATTATAGGTGGCGAAATGAGCATGTAGTTTGTACAACATATGGATATGGTAGAAATATGTTCCATTTACATATAAAAATAGATTTGTTTAAGGTGAATTGTGATTCTAGTGTATTTTTAATTTGTTTATTTTAATTTTGGATGGTTCGCTTTTTATCCATCTATCTAGCCATCACTTGGAATTGTAAAACGACGTAGCTTCTTGGTGGATCCAGTAAAATGAATCCAATTTTCCTTTAGCGGGTAGGATATTGAGTCCGCTTTATCGCCAGTATACCAGTATTGTTCCTCTAATTACAAGTTACAACCTTCCCAAATTAAAATCTCGATGTGCAATCGTTTCAGTAGCTAGTAGTTGTGTATCGTTGATGAGCAATTACAATTTTCCACACGCTTTCTCGAATCAGTATAGGCGCGGTAACCTTTTTCTTCTAACTAGTGCTTCAAATTGAAGAAATACCGGTGAATGCCAAGATAAGAATGGGTGACTGTGATGATTAAGATGGAAGTCAACGATGATGATGCTGCTGATAATAACTTTGAACCATGGTTTTGTGCTTACAAGACTATGCTTTTAATGTTGAGCCGTCATCTTTGTCCAAGGCTATAACCATGAAGTAAAAGCATAATCGAATGCTAAACAATGTTCTTTCTAAATTTAATGTGCTAAAAGTATCAGAAATCTCCATAAAGTCCCATTAATTTAGTCTAGTTTATAAAAAAGTCTCAAAATTTAACGGGCTAGTGTATTCATTTTAGCTATTTTATCCGGTTTACCAAGTTTTCTAGATTGTAAATTTTCAGTAAAGTCTCACTATTTTTTATCAGTTTATGAAAAAGTCTCAATATTAAATTTTTTTACACAAAATAATAGGACTTTTTCATAAACAAACCCAAAATAATTTGACTTTATTGGAGATTTCCAATTTAGAAAATCTGTTAAACCTGAAGAAAGGGCTATATTGAATACATTAGCCGGTATGTTGTCATTTTCTGTAAATAAAATTAATTTTAGAAGTTTTTCATAAATTAACTCAAAATAAAGAGACTTTATGGGACATTTTGCCTAAAAGTATTATATATAATTGTTTATTTCCATTTTCCAATTTCCAAATTTCTTTCTAAAATACAAACCCTACACACATATCTACCCCCACGCACCCCTACCCGTAACTCCCTATCTCTACCCACCGAAACCCTTAACCCCAATCCCCAGCCCACCCAACCCCTACCCCACCCCATCCTGATCCCTAACCTCACCCACCCACCCAACCACAAAAGCCTGCCCCACCTCCACCCACCCCTAACCTTACCCCCACCTACCTATCCCAACCCCAGCCCCACCCACTACCAACTGCAACCCCTACTTCACCCTACCCACCCCTACCCCTACCATATACACCTACCTACCCCTCCCCTCCCCTACCCATCCCTATCCCACGCACCACTCACCCCCTAAACCTAACCCTTACCCCGCCCACCACGCACCCCTACCCAACCTGTAACGCCAGGCATTTCACACTTTGTACATCTTACATTTTTAATAAAAACATACACTTTCATATACCAAAAGATGTACAAAATTGGAGCATAGTGACAAGTTAGATCAATATCATGTACAAAAGACCAATATATACAAAAGATGTGTTCCATGATCTAACTGGTTTCTAAACAAATTATATAGTAATCCCAGACTCCCAGTAACCTAAATGAAATCACCTCAATATGAATAAAGTAACCTAAATAATAACAACTAAATAAGCAAAAGCATAGCCAGTAACCTAAATGAAATCACCTCAATATGAATAAAGTAATCCCAATCAATCATATGCCAAAATCATGTCATAATAGAAAAACAAATTAATTTGCTAGCATTTACACCATGCTATTGTACACCAAGATTGTTATACCAATTTAAGAAGTCACCAATACTCAAAGACTATACATAGGCTATAGAGACTTTACACCAGTCTCATATTTACACCATAAAGAATAGGCTATGCACCTGCCTTAAACATAAACTTAACAAAGGGATTTCACACATATCCCTTTTTTTATCACCATATGGTTTTAACATACATTTCTTAATCTTAAGATCTATCACATTCAATACATGCAATTATGTTCCCAATAGTATATCCAACATACAAGTAATAACAAGAGTATAGAGGTAAGTCACTCACCTTTAATCCAAATCAAGATGAGCTTTATTTGATCTTTAGGTGCCCCCTTGGTCCTTCTTAACTATAGAGGAACAATGTTTAAACCTTATTTAGTCATAATATTTCACCATTTCGTTCTATACGGTTAAACTCATGGTATTCTCCATTACAGACTAGATAGCGTCGCTATCTGTTCATAGATAGCGTCGCTATCTATTAACAGCTGCACATATCCTTCAAATTTTCAACATAAATTCTCCCTTTATACTATGTAATTTCATTTTTACCTCCTAATTACTCAAGACCTTCAGAAAACGTTTCTAACATCATCCATGCACCCATAACCCAATATTTCATTACTTCATTCAACTTAAAATCATTTAACAATTCAATGATTTCTTATCAAAACATCACATAAAAGCAAATACTAACATTGATTATTGCTTACGATGAAAACCCCCTTATATTTTACTTCTTATTGCTAACTTTGACCCCAAATTGAGTTCACAGCCCTCATTATCGTTCCCACCATTTTTAGAAAGTGTTTTAGCTCAATGACTCACTAAACACCTTAGGTGCGATTTCTGTCAGCAACATTCAGCTTCGCTATCGCTACGGATAGCGTCGCTATCGCTAAGGATATCGTCGCTATCTCTCAAGGTAACGTCGCTATCCCTGAAATCTCGTCTCAATTGAACTTTGAGAAATAATGCACAAAATAGCAACCTACTATCAATAACGTCGCTATCTCTATAGGAAATAGCACTGCTATATCGTTTGTTATGGAAAACTCTCCAAAATTTTTGTATCTTTGAACCAACTGATCTCTAAACTTAAACTATCATCTAAACATCATATTAGGTGTCTAAGCCATGACTATAATTGGTATATACTTGATTGATAGTAGCACAGTCCTTTTGGGTTGCCTTCAATGCTAGCAATTGGACAGGATGACTTTTAGAGAGAGAGAGAGAGAGAGATTGATTTATTATATGATTAATAAATCAAAATAAATAGTTTATTAATATATTATGAGAATAATATATTAATTAGAAGTAGTAATATTTAATTAATAATTAATCAGAAATTAAATGGAATTAATTTTGGGATTAATTGGATTAATTAAAAGTGCAGGGGCTGAATTGTAATTGTTCAATAGTTGAGCAATGAATAATTAAGGAGGGATGATGGTGAAAGAAAATATAAGGATTTATCCTTATTATTTTCGCCAAATATATAGTAGATAATAAGGGTTTGAATTTTTGATAAATGGTTTATCTGATTTAAATTCAAATAAGGCTTATCTGTAAGGCTTATCTACTATCACCATCGAGACTATAAATAGACCCTCCTGACTCCCATATTTCTGTGCCACTTGATACGTGTATGGGCTGATTATAGTAAGGATTAGGATATTTGAGATTGGATTTCCTGTATGGGTGTTTGTTTGGTGAATTGCAGCGGAATTAACAATAAAAATTAAGGATAGAGTGATAAGCAACCTAGACCTATATATTGATTATCGTTTGAAGACAAGCTAAGACCTATTAACTTGAATTCGTTTCAAATCAGGAAATCATCCCTCAAAGACGAAATGGTGAGTGTAAGCAACAACTCAATGAACAAAGTTCTTGTTTTTCTTGATTAATTTCGTATTCTAGCTGTTACAAGCAAAAAGAAATGGCTATAAAGCCTAAACATAAAGATGGGAGTTACAAAACAACCCAACAGCCAAGTTATTAAAGAAACTACTAACTACTCATGAAAACAAACTTAAATGACTTATTAAATGAAAGAAAACGTTTCAAACTTCAAATTAACTCCAAATGCATCCAAATGTCTTCAAATGTGCAGCCCTAATCCATGCAAGTGATCATGCAAACTCCATGCGCCATTGAGCCCAAACAGCCTTCAAATCCATTAAACAAGACCAACCCATCACCTTTTGGACCCTCATTCTCCATGCATGCATCATCCCCTCCCTCTTGGAAAGGAATTGTCCTCAATTCAGCAAGGTCATCATCATCCAAATATGGTGAAAGATCCCCCACGTTAAATGTCGCATGCACACCAAAGTATCCTCCCAAATCCACATTGTAAGCATTATCATTCACCCTTGACACCACCTTGAAAGGACCCTCCGTGCGTGGCATCAATTTGTTCTTCCTTTTGTTAGAAAAACGTTCCTTTCTCATGTGTACCCATACTAGATCACCTTCTTGAAAGACACGTGGTTTCCTATGCTTGTTGGACTTTTGTTTGTACACCTCATTCACAGATTCTATCTTCTCACTGTAAGACCCGTATCCTGATTATAACATATACTTAAAATAAGAGTGTTATGAATTATATGATATTTGGTAGTTATAAAGCTAAAAAAAACTTTAGTTACATTTTCATATGAAAATCAGCATTTTGTGTCGTTTTTAGAAAAATCATAATTAATTCTAGAAAAATCGTTTGGACCTCAAACCAGTGCACAAAGTTTACAAATTGAGTCTAGTACAATTACCAAAGATAATAGTAAGCTTGAAAATGACATTATCTATGGTAAAAAATTCAATCTTTACTGATTAGTTCGGAATTGACAGATTAGATAGTCTGTTTTTAAAAGTTCATAATAAATCATAGAAAAATCATATAAATACGTAAAATACATCCCTGGAAAGGTATTGAGATAAATTTCTGGAATATCAAATAAAAACGTGAATTTCATGGGTTTAAAGTCGGCTAAACCAGTCTTGAACAGACTGATTCTAGAAGGTATTAATTTCAACAAAGTTATATTATTAAAATCTTTTGTCAAAAGTGTCATGCCATTTTTTATTCAAGAATTCAAGTATAAATACCCCTCAAAACATCTCATAAACCACACAACTAAATCTCAATCCAATATATAGAGGTTTCTAAGCACTAGAGTGTAAGCAAGTGAGCGGAAGGAAGCTTAAAAGCCTAACGAATGAGTTATAGATCTCGACGACTGGTCATAAGGTAACTACAAACCTTTCTATAGCTTAATTAGGTATTGTAAAATAGTTTTTGTTAAGAAGTAGAATATTTAATAAGTATAACATATGTTATATTATACTAATTTCTAACAATAGTAAACAAAAACCTTAAAATGTCGTTATTATAACAATTCGTAATTTCCGAAAATAATACCGATTGATTTACTTACGAGGACGGTGACTAGGCCGATTACTTGGGATCTGGTTGTTGGATTTTCCGAAAGGCTAAAATGCTGAAAGGATCCTGCCACCCCATCTAATCTTCTACCTGGCCGTTCTTTACTTGATAAATCATGGAGTATCATATTGGAATTATTGAAGGGTTTAATGATGCGACTATAATATAGTTAAGGATTAAGAAATGATAGATTTCTTATTATGTTAACAGTTAAAGTTGAAGGAAATACAAAGCCGAGAAAGATAAACGATATAGTCAACTATAATCAGGTGAGTCTTCTCACTATACTATAGGTGATATTGCATGCGTAGGAAGGAAGATATGTTAGACTAAGGTGATATTACCTGTTATGATAATTGTATGAATTATTGTTATGATAATGATTGTTTGTGGACGGAACGGGATAGCCCGCGAGCCAATAGGCGGAACGGGAATAGCCTGCGAGTCATTAGACGGAACGGGAAAAGCCTGCGAGCGATAAGACAGAACGGGAACTGCCCGTGAGTCTTCAGGCGGAACAGGGATAGCCCGTGAGTCTCACAGACATATGAATGGTTATTGTGTGTTGTATGTTATGTGATCGATCGTATGGTATTTTGAGGTACTCACTAAGCTCCGTGCTTACCCTTTCCCTATATAAACTACTGTTTCAGGTACATCAGGTACCATGGATGGCAAGGCGTGACGTGTATACACTGTGCTGCTTCATTGGAGGACTGTTAGTTCTGCTATGTTGTGATTTCATTAACTTTTGTTAATCCTGGGATGTTTTCATTAAACTTATAAGTTTGGAATTTTGTCAAAATTAATTAAGTGGCTTTTCTTATATTGAAGTGTCCGTATAATTTTTTTTTTTAATTTTACCCTAAAATTTTGGGATGTTACAAGTTGGTATCAGAGCACAGCTTGAGAGAATCAGGCTCACTTAGTGAGTTCTGGACTCAAGTTGAGGCTTAAGAGTTTTCTTAAAACATTTTTACGAAAGAAAGATGTTTTATTAAGGGTGAACTGAAGACACAGTGTGTACCGCCAGCCAACGCCAGTATGAGAAAAGGGTTAAGTATTTAATATTGTGGATGTTAAAAAAAAAACATATGGTATATGTTTGCTGAAATGCCTGGTAGAGATCACACATTGTTGTATTATTATCTACTATTTGCTAATAGAACTGTATGCTAATGCCGATAGGTTGAGATTTCCACTAAGTTGTATACAATATGGACTGAATAGTCATAGAATGTGTGAGTTGACCTTATTGCATGTTCCTTGTTTGGTTGTTGCCTTAGGAAAGATTCTCTTATTTGAAAGACTGTTTAGTTCGATATTGTATACAACTACGTTCGCAAAACAATCTGTCATCACTGGAGGAAGTTCCGTCTTAGTTAGAATAGCAGGGTGGGGGTGGGATTCCAAGTATTCCTAGAAGGGTTGACATATGCCTTGTAAGGGCATATGTGTTAAAATTATCGGTGAGAAGCGAATTGGATATTTCGATACGGGTCTTGGAACGAACATGGATAGGTGTGGAAGGTAGTAGTAGAGCTCCTACTATCGAAAGCACAGGATCTGCGTTTGAGTCGGGAGTTCGTCACGAAGGATCCAAGGAGCTGAGTATGTGAGTGTCTAGCATAGTCGACTTAAATGCTAATGTAATGTGGTAAACCTTTATCCATTCGATTGTTGAATGTTGATTGTGAGGTTTAGTAGGAACAATTAAGATGTGATCATACCAGTTTGGTTGGACCGATCATGCTTAAGTTGATTACTGAGCTTAAAGACTGTTGAAAGGGAGAATGTCAAAGTGCTATTATGGTAGCTATTTTCATGCAACTAATGGGCGCACAAGTCAGACAAGGACTAGAGGATGCAAGGGTGAGTTTTCCAACTCACGGTCAAAGAGGTGCAAGCGGCGCCTGAGATGATAGCGGGTATTTTTGAGTCGACTCTATACATGCCTAGTGCTGTGTAATAGTGGGGCTACCTACCCTTGTATTGATCTTGCTTGAGTGATTGATCAGGTCGTGTGGGTTGAGAATCTGGATCACTCGCTCGTGATTGAGGTAACTGACGATAGAGGTGTTGACTAGGGTCGCAAGCAGATGAGTAACATATGGTGGTTGATGTAAACGTCTTTACATTATCGAAACATGTTTATTGAGATGGTGTTTACCCCTGATGCAAGTTGTTGGCTGAGCAGAGTGGGCTTGGTTTTTGTTCGAGAGTAAGGGCTCGTAAAAAAAAATTATGAATCGAATAAACAGACTTAGACTTTATTCCAAGTGGGGGAGGAATACGAAATTAAGGGAACAACATGAATATTATATTGAATCGATGAAATTATTAAAATTATAGTAACACGTCAATATATTTAATTCATTACTACAACTTTATATTAATACATTAAGAAAAGTTTACAGAACTACTAACCTAAACTGGAGAATCAGAAAGAAGCGAGAAAAGATCTTCTACACTCCAATCTTTGTCATCATTAGGTTGACTTGTACCTTCTCGAGGATTTGGAAGTGGTATGCTTTCAGTTATTGGAGGAGGAGCTCCAAGGTATAGGGTCTCGATAGGGTTGGAACCTGTAACCGCATGATTAGGGGCTAAATATTGACTTATTTGGGGCGTGTGTAAGTAGGGCAGTGATGAGGAAGGGCTCTAATTCGGAACCAGTTGGGGGTAGCTATAAGAAGGAGGAAACCAGGCTAGGTCACCTACAAAGCCTCAAAAATTTTCCTCACTCGAAGACTCGATTAAACCAGGGTTAATACTACTCATACCAGAATTAGATGGCGGAGATTGCTGCTGTGTATGAGTTCTTGATGAAGCTTCCCCCTTTTCCTGAATTTTTCTTTTCCTAAATACAACCTTATGAGCAGCTTGTATTAGCTTCTTTGTGCCGTCTGTTAGACCCGATTGTGACCCTTCAATTATCGCTTCTTTTTCTTTCTTTAGGTTGGGTATTAAATCTCTCGACAATTCTGCTGCATCGCAAAAATTGTTACCAAATTCCTGTGGCACAAATAAGTTTAGTAATTACAATTTTATGATATAAAATTAAAAACAAAAATGTAATTCTTTACCTCAGCACGATCAATAAGAGTTTGTAGACTCTTAAGTTGTCGTTGGGGCCAACGATTGATACCTAAATCTCTACAGCGTTTTTTTAACTGTTTCGATCCAATGTGGAGTTCCTTCGCAGCTTTCTCAATTGGTTCGTTAAAGTGTTCAGCTATTATTTCCCTACTTAATAAATGTCTGAAACCTCTTCCACTGCCACCTGCTATGTTTTCTGAACTAGAAGGTTCAAATCCAATTGTATTGTTATCATTCTGGATCATTTGAACATGATCCTGATTTTTTGACCCAAAGATGGACATTGATTCATCAAAATTAGTGGCCTCTATCGGTAATAATTGTTGGTTTTCAACTAAAATCTCAGGATTCTGAAATCCTTCTAGATTCCTTTGAATCAACCGAAGATGATCTTGATATTGAAAACCAACCCCAAACTCGGGATTCAATTCAATATTTATGTTATGAGTCCTCTGTAATTGATTCTCATCCTGAATACCAGCCATGAATTCTTGATTCATGGGGACAAACTCACTGCTCATTGGGTACACGTCCATGAATGGATTGTACTCAGTTAGACCATCCAGAAATGGGTCTACAAATAACACATGTCAAATGATAAAACAAAATAGAATACTTATAAATGGATCATTCAAAAGAATTTAACCTGGTAGAAGGCATGGAGTCTGATCAAGTGCAAAGTCAGATGCATGCACCGGATCATCTGAGTTAATGTTCAACTCGGGAAAAATTTCCGGCTCATCGTGGAGATGCTCTATTGGTAGTATATCTGGAAGACTGTACCATAATTCAAAATCAAACAAAACATTAGAAAGGTAATCGAAGTATGGATGATATATGTCTAGAATGTTAGAGTCACCAAACTCTATTAAGAATGTTTGGTTTGAAGTACCCTCTCCTTGCGGAAAACCAGGTCCAGGGTTCGACAGATCGCCCATTGAAGATCTGTTTTCCATGAATCAACTTTAAATATGAGTTCGTTTACGAACAAACTAGTGATAAGAGAGGATGAGACTGAAAATGAATGATACTACATACATGTATATATAGTATCTTGCAGCTGGAACCGAAAGGACATACGGAACTGAAAGGACACCTCACGTTTTAATTACCGAAATTCAAACTAACTACAGTAGATGCGACTTTTCACTACCCCAAGTGACATTTTTTCAAAATTCCCTGCTTGACTCCGGTGAGAACGAGATAATAAAGAGACTTTTGAAATAAAACAAAATTTTATGTCTCCATATAATAGAAATAGTTTAAAGAGTGTTCAGTACTCCAAAAAAAAAAAACTTACAAAAGATGATGTAAATTTTATATTTCGGTGAAACACAAAAATTTGGAGATTCTACAAAAATAGACTTATTTAGCCAAAAAGTATTTAAAAGAAATGTTGAATTGAGGCAAATGTGTGTTGAAATATGACGAATTCATATAAATACGAAATAGTGTTAAAAATTAGGTATTGCAAGTTAACTAGGTTAACTATGTATATAAGTAGATTAGAAAGTACTAAATATGTACTGTAGATAGTAGCCGGTCAAGTCGATGTGTGGGACTGTGAGAAACAGTTAGAGTTTTTTTTTGTACATCTAGAGTAATTAGAAGAAAAGAAGTATGGAGTGAATGAGAATAATAGGACCTTAAGCATTATTACAGAGGTATGTGAATGTTGAAAGTGAAAGATAATTAAATCTTGTAAAGGTTCGGAAATAAGACGAGGAGGATTTTTGAAGGACATAAGGACTCGATGGGAAATACATAGAGGCGTTCGAGAATGCGGATTTCGGGACGAAATCCAAATAAGTGGGGGAGACTTGTAAGACCCGTATCCTGATTATAACATATACTTAAAATAAGAGTGTTATGAATTATATGATATTTGGTAGTTATAAAGCTAAGAAAAACTTTAGTTACAATTTCATATGAAAATCAGCATTTTGTGTCGTTTTTAGAAAAATCATAATTAATTCTAGAAAAATCGTTTGGACCTCAAACCAGTGCACAAAGTTTACAAATTGAGTCTATTACAATTACCAAAGATAATAGTAAGCTTGAAAATGACATTATCTATGGTAAAAAATGCAATCTTTACTGATTAGTTCGGAATTGATAGATTAGATAGTCTGTTTTCAAAAATTCATAATAAATCATTGAAAAATCATATAAATACGTAAAATACATCCATGGAAAGGTATTGAGATAAATTTCTAGAATATCAAATAAAAACGTGAATTTCATGGGTTTAAAGTCGGCTAAACCAGTCTTGAACAGACTGATTCTAGAAGGTATTAATTTCAACAAAGTTATATTATTAAAATCTTTTGTCAAAAGTGTCATGCCATTTTTTATTCAAGAATTCAAGTATAAATACCCCTCAAAACATCTCATAAACCACATAACTAAATTTCAATCCAATATATAGCGGTTTCTAAGCACTAGAGTGTAAGCAAGTGAGCGGAAGGAAGCTTAAAAGCCTAACGAAGGAGTTATAGATCTCGACGACTGGTCATAAGGTAACTACAAACCTTTCTATAGCTTAATTAGGTATTGTAAAATAGTTTTTTGTTTAGAAGTAGAATATTTAATAAGTATAACATATGTTATATTATTCTAATTTCTAACAATAGTAAACAAAAACCTTAAAATGTCGTTATTATAACAATTCGTAATTTCCGAAAATAATACCGATTGATTTACTTACGAGGACGGTGACTAGGCCGATTACTTGGGATCTGGTTGTTGGATTTTCCGAAAGGCTAAAATGCTGAAAGGATCCTGCCACCCCATCTAATCTTCTACCTGGCCGTTCTTTACTTGATAAATCATGGAGTATCATATTGGAATTATTGAAGGGTTTAATGATGCGACTATAATATAGTTAAGGATTAAGAAATGATAGATTTCTTATTATGTTAACAGTTAAAGTTGAAGGAAATACAAAGCCGAGAAAGATAAACGATATAGTCAACTATAATCAGGTGAGTCTTCTCACTATACTATAGGTGATATTGCATGCGTAGGAAGGAAGATATGTTAGACTAAGGTGATCTTACCTGTTATGATAATTGTATGAATTATTGTTATGATAATGATTGTTTGTGGACGGAACGGGATAGCCCGCGAGCCAATAGGCGGAACGGGAATAGCCTGCGAGTCATTAGACGGAACGGGAAAAGCCTGCGAGCGATAAGACAGAACGGGAACTGCCCGTGAGTCTTCAGGCGGAACAGGGATAGCCCGTGAGTCTCACAGACATATGAATGGTTATTGTGTGTTGTATGTTATGTGATGGATCGTATGGTATTTTGAGGAACTCACTAAGCTCCGTGCTTACCCTTTCCCTATATAAACTACTGTTTCAGGTACATCAGGTACCATGGATGGCAAGGCGTGACGTGTATACACTGTGCTGCTTCATTGGAGGACTGTTTTTGAATGGAAGTTCCGCTATGTTGTGATTTCATTAACTTTTGTTAATCCTGGGATGTTTTCATTAAACTTATAAGTTTGGAATTTTGTCAAAATTAATTAAGTGGCTTTTCTTATATTGAAGTGTCCGTATAATTTTTTTTTAATTTTACCCTAAAATTTTGGGATGTTACACTCACGAACTTGTTGGTGTAGTTTCATCATGGCCTTCAACTTGTCATTAGCATCCTTGTGAAGCAATTCATCCTTTGGCAATGGAATCAAATCCAAAGGCATGTAAGGATTCACACCATACACCACTTCAAAAGGAGAATGACCTGTTGCATAAGTAGGAGAATGATTATAGGCAAATTCAGCATGTGCAAGTTTGATATCCCAATCTTTTTGAGTTTTCTTTACTAGCCCCCTCAACAAAGTACCCAAAGTTCTATTAGTCACCTCCGTTTGCCCATCCGTTTGTGGATGGTGGGACGTACTAAAAAGTAACTTAGTACCAACTTTCCTCCATAAAGTATTCCAAAAATAACTCAAAAACTTGGAATCCCGATCAGAAACAATGGTTTTAGGAATCCCATGCAAACGAACCACCTCTTTAAAGTACAAATTAGCCACATTAGATGCATCATTGGTTTTATGACATGGCACAAAGTGAGCCATTTTTGAAAACCTATCGACCACTACCATAATGGAATCCTTCCCCCTTTGAGTTCTAGGCAAAGCCACAATGAAATCCATGGACACATCTTCCCAAGGACGAATAGGAACCGACAAAGTAGTGTAAACGCCATGCTTGAAAGTTGTTTTCGCCATGTGACATGTAACATACTTGCCCACAATGTTGGTTACATCCCCAAACATCTTAGGCCAAAAGAAATGTTCTTTAAGCACCTCCAAAGTTTTGGTAATGCCAAAATGACCAGCTAAACCACCACCATGAGCTTCACGAATCAGCAACTCACGTATTGCATGTTTTGGAACACAAAGGCGATTTCCTTTGAATAAAAAGCCATCTTGCACCATGAATTCACCATTGGGACCACCTGCACATTTTAAAAACAAGTCTCCAAAGTCCACATTAGATTCATAGTAATTCTTCAAGGTTTCAAACCCCAACAAACGAACATCCAAAGTTGCCAACAAAGTGTAACGTCTTGATAAAGCATCAGCCACCACATTACTTTTGCCATCCTTGTATTTGCATGAAAAATGAAAGGATTGCAAGAACTCCACCCACTTTGCATGTCTTGTGCTCAATTTGTGTTGCCCATTGATGTACTTCAAGGATTCATGATCAGAATGCAAAATGTAATGATTTGCACGTAAATAATGACTCCAATGATCTATAGCACGAACAATAGCATAAAACTCCTTATCATAAGTGCAATAATTCAAACGAGCACCACCCAATTTTTCAGAAAAATAAGCAATAGGACGCTTGGATTGGATCAAAACAGCCCCAATACCAACTCCACTAGCATCACACTCCACTTCAAATGGTTGAGAAAAATCAGGAAGAGCCAAAATAGGAGCATTACACAACAATTCCTTGAGTTTCTCAAATGCCTTTTGAGCTTCCTCTCCCCATGCAAAGACTCCTTTCTTCAAACAACCTGTTATGGGACTTGCAATGGTGCTAAAATCATGAACAAATCTCCTATAAAAAGAAGCAAGACCATGAAATGACCTAACTTCAAAAATGATAGTAGGAACAGGCCATGACTTGATTGCTTCCGTTTTGGATGGATCTACGGACACGCCATCTCTCGACACCACAAAACCCAAAAATGCCACCTCTTCCACCAAAAACGAACACTTTTCTAGCTTCCCATAGAGTTTTTGAGCTCTAAGGGTCTCGAAAACCTGTTTTAAGTGGCCTAAATGATCCTCCAAGCTCTTACTATATACCAAGATATCATCAAGGTATACCACCACAAACCTGCCCAAAAAAGATTTTAGCACTTCATTCATTAGTCGCATGAAAGTGCTAGGTTCATTAGTTAGACCAAACGACATCACGGTCCATTCATACAAGCCATGTTTAGTTTTAAAGGCTGTTTTCCATTCATCCCCTTCACGCATACGAATCTGATGGTAACCACTTCTCAAATCAATTTTTGAGAACATAATGGAAGCATGTAACTCGTCCAACAAGTCATCAATTCTAGGAATAGGAAATCGGTATTTTATGGTGATGTTATTAGCAGCCCTACTATCAACACACATCCTCCAAGAACCATCTTTTTTTGGAACCAACAACATGGGAACAGCACAAGGACTTAGGCTTTCACGAACATAACCCATTTTCATGAGTTCATCAATTTGTTTTTGCAACTCCTTTGTCACCTCCGGATTACATCTATAGGCAGCTTTATTAGGCAAAGGAGCACCCGGAATAAGATCAATTTGGTGTTCAATACCACGGATTGGAGGCAAACCCGGTGGTAATTCACTTGGAAACACATCTTGGAATTCATGTAACAAATCAGCAATACGACTTTCTTCATGCACCATTTTTGCCACCTTTGCATGCTCATCAGCCACGAGCATATAAGTCACATCACCTTGGTCAAGAGCTTGCTCCACCTCCCTTTCACTAGCAAATATAAAAAGATTATGTTTTTTAACATGTTTAGAATTCATGGACCTTATGGCCGTTGTGGACATGGGTTTTAACACAATTTTTTTATTATTGTGTCTCAACTCATATTCGTTACTCCTCCCCCTATGTAACACGTCCCTATCAATTTGCCAAGGACGCCCCAACAAGATATGACATGCGTCCATTGGAATAACATCACACAACACTTCATCTTCATAAGACCCCATAGTTAGACCAACTCTAACATGTTTTGTCACCTTTATTTTGCTTCCATCATCCAACCAATGAAGAGCATATGGTTTTGGATGGTTTGTAGTAGACAAACCCAATTTGGTCACCATTTCATTAGAAGCAACATTGGTACAACTTCCACCATCAATAATCAAAGTACACCACTTGTCTCTAACCAAACATTTGGTGTGAAACAATTGGTCTCGTTGATCCATATCAGCCATAGTTTGAACCACTTGAGTTTTAAGGGTTCTAAGAACCAAAACCGTATCATAGATGGGTGCCTCATACTCCACTTCCTCCTCTTCATCTTCTTGTTGTGGTGCATCATGAAAAAGACCAGCCAACCTCTCTTCTTCCTCCAACTCTTCACGACATTCAATGGCCTCCCTCAAAGTCACCACCCTTTTGTTTGGAAAAGCATTTTGGAAATGACCAAAACCTTGACACTTGAAACATCTACTTTTTGCCAAACTACTTTCATTGGTATCACTAGTAAGTTTAGGAGCAATGGGAACATTATTAGAACCAGAAGGAGTAGAAACATAATTTGGTCTATTGCTAGACTCGGGTTTGGACCATGACTTGGACTTGGAATTTTCAAGACTTGAACTTCCGCCATAACGTGCCTTGGCTTGTCCCTCCAACATCAAACATAAACCACAAAGAGTTCCAAAATCAGCATAAGGATACAACTCCACGACATTGGCAATGTTGTAGTTCAACCCTTTGAGAAAACGAGTCATTTTTTGTTCTTCAACTTCTTCAATATCCCCCATCAAGGACAACTTTTCAAATTCATCAATTTATTCGCCAACACTCATTTTTCCTTGCTTCAAATCAGCAATCTTCTTGTAAGTAGCAATTCTATGAGTAGAAGGAACATATATTTTTCTTAATTTTCATTTTAGAGAAAGCCAAGAAGAAAATTTTTCTTTGCCTTCACGGGTTCTCTTGGCCTTAAGCCCTTCAAACCACAATGAAGCACCACCACTTAGCTTGAGAATGGCATACTTGCAACTTTTTTCGTCATCCACTTCCTTGAACTCAAACATTCTTTCAATCTTTCTTTCCCACTCCAAGTAGCGTTCAGGATTAGTCCCACCAACAAATTCAGGCAATTCAGACACCTTAAATTCTTCAACCAATCTTGGCTAACCACAACGAGCCCTTCTTCCCCCTTATTGCATGTCCCTAAGAGCATCCCGTAGGTTTGCAAGAAAATCTGGATCATCGAAATCCATGGCTCTGATACCACAAATGATACGTGTATAGGCTGATTATAGTAAGGATTAGGATATTTGAGATTGGATTTCGTGTATGGGTGTTTGTTTGGTGAATTGAAGCAGAGTTAACAATAAAAAATTAGGATAGAGTGATAAGCAACCTAGACCTATAGATTGATTATCGTTTGAAGACAAGCTAAGACCTATTAACTTGAATTCGTGTCAAATCAGGAAATCATCCCTCAAAGACGGAATTGTGAGTGTAAGCAACAACTCAATGAACAAAGTTCTTGTTTTTCTTGATTAATTTCGTATTCTAGCTGTTACAAGCAAAAAGAAATGGCTATAAAGCCTAAACATAAAGATGGGAGTTACAAAACAACCCAACAGCCAAGTTATTAAAGAAACTACTAACTACTCATGAAAACAAACTTAAATGACTTATTAAATGAAAGAAAACGTTGCAAACTTCAAATTAACTCCAAATGCATCCCAAATGCATCCAAATATCTTCAAATGTACAACCCTAATCCATACAAGTGATCATGCAAACTCCATGGGCCATTGAGCCCAAACAGCCTTCAAATCCATTAAACAAGTCCAACCCATCACCTTTTGGACCCTCTTTCTCCATGCATGCATCACCTAGACTCTGTTGGTTGTTGAAATAAGAGAATAGATGAACAAAGATTGATGTTGAATCAATAACACAATCAATCACACAATAATAATGCAACAAAGCTGAATGAACAAGGTGATATGAATAACAAATGTCGAATGCTTGATTAGAACTTTGGTTTTACAATTGGGTTTTCTATTTTGTAGACATACAATTCTCGTAATCTAATCTTGTAGTCTCACACTCAACACGGCATGGTATCACTGATATTTATACTGAATCAGTGATGCCAATAGTACAACTTTTACAGAGAATATCCTATCAGTGTACTAGCCAATAGGATAGAATATTCATGCAGCACGTATTGTACTATACGCATGCATACAAAAGACAAATGACAAGCTGTGAAGTCTTCGGTCCTCTATGCATAGCACTTCGGAGTCTTTAGACTTCGGTGTCTTCTCTTGTTTATTCACTTTAGGGTTTTCTTATTCAACGGACTTCATGAGCGGGACTTCGGATACGTTAGCACTTTATCACAAATGTTCTCAACAATCTCCCCCTTTGTGTGAAGTGCATCCAAAGCCTATACACGAAAGTTTCTCTTGTATGCCCTCTTCAAGGTTTTTTTATTGCTAGATACCAGTTCATATGATCCATAAACTTCTTCTTTTTCTCGGTAGAATTTGCATGACAGGCATTCACATGAGAGATCATCCCAGAGATAAAGGAGGAGGGATGGAGGCCAATATAGTCTATTTCAAAGAACTTGATTGTGACTTCGGTTTCATTTCGAAGTCCTTTGAAAACTACGCCATATGGTTCGTCTAAAATCTCTCCATTCTTGAATCTAGCTATGTTCCGAACTATAATAGGAGGAGTGTTCAAAGGTTGTCTGTAGTAGGAACATAACTCCAGGTCGTGCTTTGCAAACCTGAGAAGATAATTGTTAAGGAAGCCCAGGATGTGGTTTTTGATGGTGAGGGCAGACATTGTAGCATGAGCGGCCTCACTGCTTCACAAAAGATCAAGAATCTGGATGAAGTCCATAGGATTCATGATTGGGAAGTCTACAATTGAGAACCTAGATTCAACTTCATCTGCCCCCCTAAGAACAAGAAATTCATAATTCCTGAAGCCCATGTAGACTTCAGCTTCTTTTATCGAAAGAATTTTCTTTATCTTGTTCAAGCTCCAAACATAACTCTGTCGTTGAATGTATTTGGCATGGAAATTGATTTTGTTTGTCCAAAAACTTGCTTTCTGATCCTCGAGTACCGAAGAGACGAATTGAAGAAAAGTGAAAGTCTTCAGATTGAAAGGGATGTCAAGCTGTGTGTCTTCGGAGTCAATAGTTGCAAAACTCCGAAGAGGAAGTCTGTTAAGTACATTTGGATTTTGGAATCCAAATTGCTTTATTGCCTCAACAGTCCACTCACCATTATCACGAGCAAATTCGTTTATTTTGATCATTAGATTGTAATCTGCTCGCCTGGCCTTGTATATTTTCTCCATGTGTGGGGCAATTATGCTTTCTAGTGATCGGTCTGTCGAGCTTCCAGCTCCAGCCGATCCACTAGCACCCATGGTGGTGGTTGTAATGGTTGAGGTTGAAGGACCTGCTGTGGCTGTAGAGATCTGTCTAGGCCTGCCCTGTGGCCTAGACAACCTATCAGAAAAGTTTATTAGAGGTTGAAGTGCAACTCTCAACTTTGCAATCAAGTCTTGTGTGAGAGCTGCATTCGTTCGTTGCAGTTCCTCTGTAAACTTAGTGATATCCGAAGTGGTTTGGGCGGCTGTGAGCTCTTCGATTTTTGCTCTAGCCTCATCAAGCTGTTTTTCAAGCTTGGTACTTTGCTGGGATTCACTCTGAAGTCCTTGCAAGGCTTTTATGACTTCCGAGTTTGATTTTTCCGTCTTCTCAGCAAGGGCATCAAATTTCTTGTTAATGGAGGTGACAGCGGATTCCAACTTCTGTTCGAAGGAGGATTGGATCTTACTTTGTTGCTCCATGAGCTTTTGTATGGAATCCTTGAATTCTTTGGACAAGGAGAACTCCAGAGATTCAATCTCTTCGGTGATGTCACCCAAGGTGGGTTTGGTGGGATCAAAGCCAGTTTGAGCTTGAATGAGAGTGTCAAGCTTGGAGTTAAGGACTTTGTACTGTTTCATTAGTACAAATCCTTCATCTGGCAAATCTTAATCGGAAACTCCTTCAACATTCAAAGGATCCAAATGAAAAGCTTCAAAGAAAGCAGCCGAAGTGGGGTTTTGTTTTGAGGGAGATGGGGGTAAGTCAAACTCTGGTAATGAAAAATCAATACCAGAGATAGGTACTTAGGAGGTTAGAGGAGCAGTTGTTGTTGGTGGTGGTGGTATATCAGATGTAGTAGTGTGAATGGTGGTAGTTTGTTGAGCTGTTGTGGGAGGTGGTGGAGGAGGTGGTATAGTATGTGTAGGTGTGGGTGGTCTGGTTGTTTTAGGCGGAGATGGAGGAATGGTAGTTTGCAATGGAGAGGTTGGTCTGGTTGTTGATGTAGGTGAAGGAGGTTGATCAGCAAATTGTTCTTCTTATTATTCTTCTTCATGGACTGTGAATGGAGTCCTTTCTGAGTCCGAAGACTCATCCACAACCATTATTTTCCTTTGCCTCTTCGGCTGTTTCTTCTTCGGTGTTGTTTTCACCGAGGTCTTTCTTTTCTTCTCTTCTTTCTTAGGACCACTGGGTCCACCAGCCATTTTCCTATTCCCTTTTCCTTTTGGAAGCTCTCTTACAGGTGCAACCTGACTCATGTCGCGAGTTGGGTAAGGAATTACTAAAGTGTTGCAATAGGAGTTTACCTCATTGCATTCCAGGGGGACTTTGGAGAGCATGACATTTGGAATTTGAGCACAGAAGTCAGCAGGTTTATAGTCTAGAATAGGAATTGCAATGGGAGTGAACTTCATCTCTCCAAGAGAGGGATCAGGAACATATCCTATCTGCTAGTAGTGGGCATGAACAACGATTACCCAAAATCTTGCATTAGCAATTTCTGTCCCCTTCATACTGTGATTAATGTGGGAGCAGAAATCGGTCCACATAATTGTTGCGAAGTCTACCTTGACATCGTAGTAAATTCCGTAGAGGAGACCTTGGAATGTAACACTCGCAGAATCAAGGTCTGAGGTTCTTCCAGAGAGACATCTCAGGAAGATACTGAAGAAGTATCTCCAGAGGTCAGAGAGTTGGTTTTTATTGAAGGTGCTTATTCTTTCAAGCTGGGGTTCATACCCCATTTCGTTGAACATACTAACCAGTTGGTCAGCAGATGGGACCACCATTTCCTTTGAGTTGTAGATTGGAAGTCGGAGAGCTTCAGCAAACTTCTCCTTGGTTAATTGCACTTTCTTTGTTTTGCCCTTGGCATCAACAGCCTCATAGAACACGGATTTGACCTGGTTGCTGGAGTCAAACAGGGCATTGGATGTGTAGTGAGCCCTGTGAACCAGAGTCGCAGGGACTGAAGGAGTACAGGTTAAGGCATAACCTAGTACAGACCTTTTCATGCATTCCACCAATGCATCGATTGGTTTAGGGTAAAGAGACAGATCGTTCCATAGCACCAGGTTTGATGATTGACTCTTGAGATTTGGAACAGACATGGCTTCAGTGGTTTGCGATGATGCTTCAGCCGCCATTGATGATGAGATGAAGAAGATGAAGAGGATAAAGGGTTTGTGGATTTCTTCGAGAGTAAGTTTGCAGAGAGAAATAGGAGTTGTGTTCGCGTAAAGAGTGCAATGGAAGAGGTGAGAAGTTTATATAGTATTCGTGGTCCCTAGGTCATTTAATGCACGATTGAAATGGTCCTGTAGAAAATGGTGTAACGCCAAGATACTTTATTATATAATTATAATAAAAGGGTAAATTGGTCATTTTACCATGTAAGGGTAAAATGGTCTTTTGGACAGAAAAGTATTTGGTTTGAAATAATATTTTGAGTTTTGGACTTAAAATGTTATAAAAACTTATTTTTGGTCGTGTTACCGAAAAAGGGTATTTTGGTCATTTGACCAAGTCAACGACCAATTATGTAAAAATATTGTTGGTTGTGGCCAAAATGTAAGAAATGGAAGTTTTATTGTAATAAAACTTGATTATTGTGGTCAAAGTTCAAGGAAATGAACTTAGGGACCAAATTTGTAAAAATTTGTGATATATATAGAGAGAGTTGACTCTCTTTGACTGGCCATTGTTTGCAGCTACGGGAATGGATTTTGGAGAGAAATTTCTGCAGAGCTTGAAGAATTGGTGAAGGTTGGAACTTGTAATCCGATTCTTGGCTTTGGAATGAAGAATTGGAAGCATTAGAAGTAAGTATTTCAAGTTCTAGCATGGTTTGTTCTTGGTGGGTTTTGAGGACAAACTGAAAAACTGCATTTGCAGTGATGATTATGTGTTTAAGTTGATGTAATACTTCCATTGAGTCATGCTAGAAAGGACTTAACTCAATAAAATAGAAGTAGGTTGTTATTAGTGATGAATTTGAAGTTTGGGGTTGTTAGAACTAAGAACCCTAATTCTTCATTTTGATTGAATTGGTTGTTTTAGATGGTTGAAAACCTTGTTAAAGTATAAGGTTTTAGTCCTAGAACAAACCCCAATCGATTAAGGACCTGATTAAGGACTTAATGGACCAAAACTGCTTGCTACAGTGCATAAATCGCGGCTGGACAGGAGGCACCTGCAGGTGCCAGGCGCGGTGCGCCCAAAAGCCTGGCGGGGTGCGCCCAGGCGCAGTGCGCCCATGTCTGGGCGGGGTGCGCCCCTCAGGCAGGGACTTTGAAATGCTAACTTTTGCTTGGCTTGTCCGTTTTAGCTCAAATTTGGACCATAGGCTCGTTATGGTCTGAAAAGTTTGGGAAAATTTTTAGATTGAGTTTCCGACCCCTCGGGGGCACTGTAGACCGATCCGAATGTCCCGGTGAATAGTAAAATTCACATAAAGTTAGTAAACGGAAAGTTTATTAACTAGGCATTGTTTATAACAATGTTTTATTGAACTCTAATGTATTAGAGTTAGTTGAAATGGGTATTAACCGATAATCATGTTGAAAATGATTAAATTATAGGTGCGGGACAAAATTCTACGGATCGTATCGGAAGGCAAGAAACAACCGGGAATTTGATGCAGCTAGCATCCAGGTGAGTAATTTCACTGGTACCATATGTGATATATGATGATTGATTTGTTACAGGTTGAAACTGATTGTGGGACGAAATTGATAGTTCAAAGATACGTTGAAGAGACAAGACCGGATAAGCCGTGAGTCATTGCGATGACAAGATCGGAACCGTGAGTCTAGGCAATAACGGCTAATCCGTGAGCCATAACTAATTCTGGATTTTATATCCAATGGGTGCGGCCTACGGGCAATGATTTCTGGATTTTTAATATCCAATGGGTACAGCCTATATGGCTATGATTTTTGGATTGTATATCCAACCGGTGCGGCCTTCGGGCTATGTCTCTGATGCAGCCTTCGGGCTATGATTTGATGCGGCCTGTTGGCTATGACTCCGGTGCGGCCTTGTTGGCTATGTCTCCGATGCGGCCTTGTTGGCTATGACTCCGGTGCGGCCTTCGGGCTATGTCTCCGATGTGGCCTTCGGGCTATGATATTTGATGCAGCCTGTCTGGCTATGATTTTGATACAGGTACATGATGCAGCCTGTTTGGCTATGATTTTGTTACAGATACATGGTGCGGCCTTTTGGCTATGATATCGGGTTATCAAACCCAGCTGGTACAGCCTACGGGCTATGAATTGTATATTGATAATGTTTTGGTGCAGCTTATATAGCTATGACACAGGGTGCGGCTGTAAGCCATGATATATATGATGCAGTCCAGTGTGACTAAGAAATATGGGACAGAAATCGTTAGACATGATTATAGATGAAAATTACTAACGCGGCTTGTTGATTACAGGTCACTATGATTCAGCCTGTAGGGCTACAGAATAGAATGTGAAATCCTAGAGTATATATGGTCAGCCAGTAAGGCTAGGAGTTTGGATTCGATATCCAGACAGTTATATGATTGTGTTTTGATACGTGTTATCTGCAGATTTGATTATTCACTGAGCTTTGTAGCTCATACCGTTTGTTACTGTCCCTGCAGGTTAGCATGATACTGATAGGGGACAAGATAGAGTCCGTGACTTTGAAGTGGGACTCGTAGATGCTGTCAGTAGCAGCCCGGCTTTAAAGGAGTTATGGTATTTTTATACTCTCCTTGATACACTTGTACCCGTATTTATTAAAATATACCCCTTGTTATGGTTTTATGTATTGAAACCTATGTTTTAAATGAAAAAAATTTCAGGGGTATTTTTGTTTAAAAAGTCGGGTGTTACAAGTTGGTATCAGAGCCGAGGTTTAAGTGAACTAGGTGTCTATAGAGTAGATTCCTGGACTTAAACCCTGAAACAGTAGACATGATGAACTGTTAGGTGTATATAGTTGTTATTATACATATATAACCTAACTATTGCTGACTTCTAACGTATAAGAAGTATGAGCAGCAGATATTTCTGGGAGAAATTTAGTGCGTGTAACTGTAAGAGGCGGATCAGCCTTTTCTCAAGACTCCATCGAACGAGGGGCAACGAGACAAGTAGCGGAAAAATCCACATGACGAGCAATGTTAGCTGATGTGGTCAGATAAAGAAATCGGTTGCTCACCTTAGTTGATATCAAGGTGAAAGACAAGTAGTTGAGACTACAAGAAAAAGCAGAAAACGATTAGTGGACGCTTCGGGAGAAGTTCCACAGACTGGGTCCAACCTTATAGGGAAAGGACCAAAACAGAGCCACTATGTATAGTGATCAGTGCAGGAAAGGCACTAAGGAAAATTGTAGAGTTGAGACTCTACCGTTGACATGCTGAAATTGCAGATGATAGGAGCAGATTGCTCGAGCTTGTTGTATGGGACGGAAGTGGTTCCAGCGTGGAACTATAGATCACTTCTTATTGAAATACTCACATGCTAAATGTGGAGTAACGGGTGATGAACCCAGGAAAGAAAGAAGGAACGAATGGTCGAAAAGGACCCGTGGTACCATGAGCATTCCAGTAGATTGTGGAAGAAGCTCGTGAGGAGACTGATATGATTACAGATATCATTGTTCTGAATATAACTCGTGTATGTTATATTTGATCCATGAAGCTATGCTTTGGATCGATGACTCGATGTTTTGTTTGAATTTTTCATCAACGATTTTGGATGAAATATTTGAAATAGCTATTGTAGATAGCAAGTATGTTCAAGATATTGAACACCTGGAATGTAGTCTGCCTAAGATTTACGGGACCATTTTTCCCTATGAATCTGAAGCCGATGACTACCAGCAAATCTGAAGCAATTGTGCTTATGAATTGGTTAGCAATGAATTATGCTAACATGAATTGTAGAAATATGAACATGATGGTTCAGAAAGCAGAAATGAGCGGATGAAAATCCATGGTAAATGACCGTTGTTGAGAATACCGGTTAGCTTCTTTGCTTAAACTCGGAAAAGAGTTAGTAAAGGAATGATGTTGTAGTTGGCATACGTGGTATGGGCCAAGCTTAATAAAGTTGTGATAGTAGTGTACTACTTTAAATAAATTTTCGGATGATTCTTTTGAAAAGAACTTCCAAGATTTCTGCCAGATTGGCAAGAAGAGCTTATGATTAAGCTGGTATTGGGAGCCGTTCCTGTTATCTAGGCTCTGTGTTGATTGGCCTCTGCAGAGATGGCAGAGTGGTAAAACAATTGGAAGAAATTGTTTTTAAATTGGGATCTCATATGACTGTAGGTGTCATCAGAGGGAGCCCTATCTTGTTTGAAAAGAAGAAAGATAAGTTAATGTGTATGTACATTGACTACTGAGAATATGATATTCTCGAGACCAGATTGAATATGAGGTACATTGTACCAGATACTGGAGTTACTTCACTGAGTTAAGTGATATGTTAAATTCTCCAAGTATGAAAAAATTTGGTTAAAAGAAGTTTCAACTCCTTGGGCATGATAATACTGCCAAAGATGATGAAATAAATCCAGTGGGATAGATGATGTGATAAAACTGGAACCGCCTGAGGAATCCGACTGACATTGTAGTCCCTTGGATTTGGCGGGTTACTATAGGAGAGTTGTAGAAAACTGCTCCTTGATTGCTAGTTAGCTGACTAAAGTTGACCAAGAAAAGTGTAAAGTCTGAGTGGTAGAAAGACCACAGATATGTTGTAAAGGTTTGGAATGAACCTTGTGTGAACCTCTAACATTAGCAATGATGCTAAGTGGAGAAGATGAATTGGATCGTTGAAATGTATCCAATGTTGACTGTGGATGCATAATATTGCGGTAGCAATTATGAACGTGGCGTTTAAGCTTTGGAAGCACTACTTGTATGGTGTAAAGCTTATTGCGATAAGATCATAAAAGTTGAAATACTTAATTGATCAAAAGAAGCTGAAGATGAGATAGTAAAGATAGATGGGTTACTTAGAGATTTCGGGTATGAAATCTTGTACCATCTCAGAAAGGCGTATGTGGTTACAGATGCCTTGAATTAGAAAGAGTAACCTTTGTAGGTTACACCCACATGTATGAACGTGGCAAATTGATTACCTGAGTTGATTCGGGTAGCACAGAAAGATGTGTGCAAGTCTGGAAACGTGAAAAGGGAATAAATGATTGAATAGTAGCGGAAGTTACTTGGAATATCACAGTGATTTAAAGCCCTTGGCGGCTGTGAATGTGAATTCCAAAGTCAAACAAAATATAAAAATCATCTTGAAAAGATGTATTTTGTATCAGATATGCAGCATACCCGGGGCAATACCAAACTATATAGGTCGATAAAACCTATGTGTTGGTGGTCGGGGCTGAAGAAAGACATGTGAAAAATGTTTGACTTGTGTGTAACTACAGTCAAATCATTAGAAGTATGTGGACTGTCAGTCCCAAAAATGAAATGGGACGAAAAATATCATAGACTTAGTAGTAAAGTCTTTGCAAGTACCGCGTGGGTATGACACCATATGGGTGATTTCAGTTTGATTGATGAAATCAGTGTAGAATTATACTGACCTAAGAAGAAATTAAGAGTGGAAAGTAGTGAAAAACTACAAAAATAAAGAAAATTGTTGACGTGCACTACAGGTGACGACTGTATCGGATCGAGATACTAGAATTATTTGCTGAAGTTAGCATTAATTCTTAGAATTTTTAGCTCAAAAGTACTAGTAAGTACTGTGTGCGAATCCCAGATGGATTGATGAGGTGAGATAATGATGCAGACCTTAGGAGTTATGCCTGAAATCTTCATATCAGACCCTAGCGGAAGACTAGATGACCGTCTATCCTTGGTAGAAATTGTAGATAAGTATAGGTATTATACTAGCGTTTTATTGACTCGTAGGAAGTATTGTATAGACTACCGTGTTGCACGCTGATTTGCTAGACAGAAGTTGGGGTGAAGCTATTGACTACACTTGAGATTGTATCTCAAACAAAAGAAAAGATTTGGCAAGGTCGAGAAAGCTTGGAAATAGACCAAGATCGACAAGAGTAGTATGCGGATTGACGAGTGAAACCATTGAAATCCCAAGTAAGGGAAGATAGTGGAACTCAAAGTGACCCTCCGGAAAGACTAGAAATTGATGTGGGACAAAAATGAAAGTTGAGTCCTTGTTGATTGGACCTTTCCGTATATCCCAAAAGCAAGAATTGCGGTGTAATGATTGAATATCCTTGATGAACTTCAAGATGATTGTAATGTTTTCTATGGGTCTCAGGGTTCTGAGAACATAGATTGATAAATGCTAACGAATCCCTCATGTTGAAATGAGGAAGATAAGTGATTATGGTACCCGGGACAACCGGATGAGTGATATGCGAGTGGTGATATAACCACGAGATATGAAGATTGGTATGGTTAAAGAGCTGTAGCAAAAACCATGAAGGTTTCCATATGATATGGGAAACCGAAATTGTAACGAGAAAGAATTTCCCTCGTTTGTTTGTATGATTTCGGGGACGAAATCTTTTGAAGGAGGGGAGAATTTGTAACGCCAAGATACTTTATTATATAATTATAATAAAAGGGTAAATTGGTCATTTTACCATGTAAGGGTAAAATGGTCTTTTGGACAGAAAAGTATTTGGTTTGAAATAATATTTTGAGTTTTGGACTTAAAATGTTATAAAAACTTATTTTTGGTCGTGTTACCGAAAAAGGGTATTTTGGTCATTTGACCAAGTCAACGACCAATTATGTAAAAATATTGTTGGTTGTGGCCAAAATGTAAGAAATGGAAGTTTTATTGTAATAAAACTTGATTATTGTGGTCAAAGTTCAAGGAAATGAACTTAGGGACCAAATTTGTAAAAATTTGTGATATATATAGAGAGAGTTGACTCTCTTTGACTGGCCATTGTTTGCAGCTACGGGAATGGATTTTGGAGAGAAATTTCTGCAGAGCTTGAAGAATTGGTGAAGGTTGGAACTTGTAATCCGATTCTTGGCTTTGGAATGAAGAATTGGAAGCATTAGAAGTAAGTATTTCAAGTTCTAGCATGGTTTGTTCTTGGTGGGTTTTGAGGACAAACTGAAAAACTGCATTTGCAGTGATGATTATGTGTTTAAGTTGATGTAATACTTCCATTGAGTCATGCTAGAAAGGACTTAACTCAAGAAAATAGAAGTAGGTTGTTATTAGTGATGAATTTGAAGTTTGGGGTTGTTAGAACTAAGAACCCTAATTCTTCATTTTGATTGAATTGGTTGTTTTAGATGGTTGAAAACCTTGTTAAAGTATAAGGTTTTAGTCCTAGAACAAACCCCAATCGATTAAGGACCTGATTAAGGACTTAATGGACCAAAACTGCTTGCTACAGTGCATAAATCGCGGCTGGACAGGAGGCACCTGCAGGTGCCAGGCGCGGTGCGCCCAAAAGCCTGGCGGGGTGCGCCCAGGCGCAGTGCGCCCATGTCTGGGCGGGGTGCGCCCCTCAGGCAGGGACTTTGAAATGCTAACTTTTGCTTGGCTTTTCCGTTTTAGCTCAAATTTGGACCATAGGCTCGTTATGGTCTGAAAAGTTTGGGAAAATTTTTAGATTGAGTTTCCGACCCCTCGGGGGCACTGTAGACCGATCCGAATGTCCCGGTGAATAGTAAAATTCACATAAAGTTAGTAAACGGAAAGTTTATTAACTAGGCATTGTTTATAACAATGTTTTATTGAACTCTAATGTATTAGAGTTAGTTGAAATGGGTATTAACCGATAATCATGTTGAAAATGATTAAATTATAGGTGCGGGACAAAATTCTACGGATCGTATCGGAAGGCAAGAAACAACCGGGAATTTGATGCAGCTAGCATCCAGGTGAGTAATCTCACTGGTACCATATGTGATATATGATGATTGATTTGTTACAGGTTGAAACTGATTGTGGGACGAAATTGATAGTTCAAAGATACGTTGAAGAGACAAGACCGGATAAGCCGTGAGTCATTGCGATGACAAGATCGGAACCGTGAGTCTAGGCAATAACGGCTAATCCGTGAGCCATAACTAATTCTGGATTTTATATCCAATGGGTGCGGCCTACGGGCAATGATTTCTGGATTTTTAATATCCAATGGGTACAGCCTATATGGCTATGATTTTTGGATTGTATATCCAACCGGTGCGGCCTTCGGGCTATGTCTCTGATGCAGCCTTCGGGCTATGATTTGATGCGGCCTGTTGGC
This sequence comes from Cichorium intybus, assembly GCA_023525715.1. Taxonomy (NCBI): domain Eukaryota; kingdom Viridiplantae; phylum Streptophyta; class Magnoliopsida; order Asterales; family Asteraceae; genus Cichorium; species Cichorium intybus. The sequence goes on from CM042010.1 coordinate 76,107,885, forward strand.
TATGACTCCGGTGCGGCCTTGTTGGCTATGTCTCCGATGCGGCCTTGTTGGCTATGACTCCGGTGCGGCCTTCGGGCTATGTCTCCGATGTGGCCTTCGGGCTATGATATTTGATGCAGCCTGTCTGGCTATGATTTTGATACAGGTACATGATGCAGCCTGTTTGGCTATGATTTTGTTACAGATACATGGTGCGGCCTTTTGGCTATGATATCGGGTTATCAAACCCAGCTGGTACAGCCTACGGGCTATGAATTGTATATTGATAATGTTTTGGTGCAGCTTATATAGCTATGACACAGGGTGCGGCTGTAAGCCATGATATATATGATGCAGTCCAGTGTGACTAAGAAATATGGGACAGAAATCGTTAGACATGATTATAGATGCAAATTACTAACGTGGCTTGTTGATTACAGGTCACTATGATTCAGCCTGTAGGGCTACAGAATAGAATGTGAAATCCTAGAGTATATATGGTCAGCCAGTAAGGCTAGGAGTTTGGATTCGATATCCAGACAGTTATATGATTGTGTTTTGATACGTGTTATCTGCAGATTTGATTATTCACTGAGCTTTGTAGCTCATACCGTTTGTTACTGTCCCTGCAGGTTAGCATGATACTGATAGGGGACAAGATAGAGTCCGTGACTTTGAAGTGGGACTCGTAGATGCTGTCAGTAGCAGCCCGGCTTTAAAGGAGTTATGGTATTTTTATACTCTCCTTGATACACTTGTACCCGTATTTATTAAAATATACCCCTTGTTATGGTTTTATGTATTGAAACCTATGTTTTAAATGAAAAAATTTTCAGGGGTATTTTTGTTTAAAAAGCCGGGTGTTACAAATGGACACCTCAGCACCTGCTCGTCCCACTATCTCTGCAAAAAGGAGAAATATACGGCTGTCAGTTGCAATGATTCAAAATTTGAACTGCTACTTTTTGAGAAGTCGTTATGGTTAATGTTTTCCATTTAATTCTCATTGACAGCTGTAAACAAATGGTTATAATTCAAGGAATGTTTGTCTCTGTGATTTATCATAAATGTGGAAATCATTTGAACATTTAATTGACTTCGCAGTTATGAAAAAAAATTATGACCGTTGAGGGTACGCTTCGGAGCATAAAGTTATGTTTGACTCCGAAGAATGTTCTTTCACTTCGGTGATTGACATGTGATTGCAAAGTGTTCATCAATGTACCGAAGTCCATTTGTTTTTCTCTTTGTTTTTCTATGATTTTTTTATTTTACTTTTGACTGATGCAATATGTCGGTTAACATTAACTTCCATGAATATTATGAAAAGATGTTTTAACGAGTTAATGTTCAGAATCATTCGAATCATGTTGGAAGTCCATTTTTTATTTGGAAGTTTGTTTGATTCAATATCGGTCATGGATGTATAAGTCTAATCACCCCATCACTAACTTGATTTCGTATTAGGAAACATGTTTTGAGTTGTGCTTCTGTGCTTCAAATTTTTCAAATATAATAAAGATAACATCCTTTGCATTTGAAATTTAAAGAAGTTATCATTCATGAATTGAGCATCAAAAGTGTTTCTTAAAGTTGGATTGGATTGTTCTGAAGATTCATTTGAAAATTTTATTCCTTTTCATCAGTTGAAGTGTATGGATATTAAGCTCTGATGACAAGCCTTTGAGCTTCGTACACCACTCCCACTTTATCATTTAAGATAGACTACTTGAAATGTTCATATTCTTCTACAAGGTACTCGACTATGTTATAGGAGCTCCTTGTATTGTTATTTAAAGCATAAGAATAAGCCTTTGAATGCTGAATTTTCTTTTGCATTCTCTTGGTTATCTTTTTGGTTTTTGTTTGTCTTTGTTTCTTTTGACAATTGGTTATCTATTTTTCTTTCTTGTTTTCTATTATTAATTTCCTTATCCGAAGACATAGAACGTCACCATTTGGTTTCTTTCTTTGGTGCCTTTTGTTTTTGTATTAAACAATCCTTGTGAGTGAAAATCTGCATATAGTTCAATTTTGTACCATTAATGAAAAGAGATGTAAATTTACTTATCAAACAATGTTGGTACTATTTTTGAGGAAAACTTCGGAGCACTTGAATTATCCTGTGTAGTTTTGAGGCTACATGATTAGTTTGAAGTTGAAGCGAGTCAAGTTTCGAAGGGTGGTTAGAAATAGACATTATGTTAAGGTTATTGGAATCAAACATGGCTTCAAATTGTAAAATAGCCTTGACCTCACTTCGAAGTCTGTTTTCTTACCAATGTTTCAAGTCGATTCCCAAATACCTTTTAGTGCAATAAGGTATGATTTTCAGAATCTAAAATCAAAGTTTTGTCCTTTACTTGGTTAATTCATGAGAGAAAAGTTAGACTTTGTCATAGTGCATCAGAATTTTCTTTTCGTTTGGGTATGAATTTTCTTGTTTTTGAATTTCCTTTGACTTAAACAACTCTTTATTTTTATCCTTGAAACATGAAGTCGACCAATGTTTAAGTGATTTTCAAATTTGGAGAGTTTATTGTGAAGAGAAGTTTGTTCCGCAGACTTCCGAAGTCATATTTTACTTCAGAATACTGTTGTGAAGTAGCAAGTGTGTTGTTTTTTTTTTTTTTGATTTTTCTCCGATGAGCTCCGAAGCCAAAATTGACTTCGGGGGTCTGCGGAGTTTAGTGTTTTTGTAAATTTTCAAAGTAGCAAGTGATATTTTCAAATTTGCAGAAAAGAGTAAGAGTGAGCAAATCTGGAATTTATTGAAGAGTTGATCCATCTATCATTCCAAGTCCACGAACGATTTTTGTGAATGCTTCTTCATTTAGAGCCTTTGTGAAGATATCAGCCAATTGTTCTGTAGTGTGAACAAAGCGCACCTCAATATTCCCTTCCTCAACATGACTTTTGATGAAGTGGTAGCGAAGAGCTATATGCTTCGTCTTGGAATGTTGAACTAGATTGTGGTATATTCGAATTGGACTTTGAGAGTCACAGAACAAAGGAATTTTTCTCATATTAATGGCATAGTCTTTCAATTGACTTTGAATCCAAATGATCTGTGAAGTACACGCTGCAGCTGCTACATATTCAGCTTCTGCGGTGGAAATAGAGACACAAGTTTGCTTCTTGGATTGCCAGCTAATAAGTTTTCCATCTAAGAATTGACAACCTCCCGAAGTGCTCTTGCGATCAATAGAGCATCCACCAAGATCGGAGTCTGAGTAAGCTTGTATATAGAAACCAGAGTTTGCTGGATACCACAGACCATAAGCAGTAGTTCCATGAAGATATCAGAATATTGTCTTAACCGCAGCCAAGTGAGGTTCCCTTGGGTCAGCCCGATATCTTGCACAATTGCAAACTGCAAATATGATGTCAGGACGACTGGCTGTAAGATAGAGCAATGATCCAATCATGCTTCGGTATTGCTGTATGTCTGTCTTCGGTTTGTCCAATGATGGATTTAACCTTGTACCTACAGGCAAAGGAACTTTTGCTTTGGAGCAGTTAGTCATTCCGAAGCATTCAAGCAAACTCTTCGTATACTTTAGTTGATTGATGAATATCCCCTCCTTGGATTGTTTTATTTGTAATCCAAGAAAGAAATTAATCTTCCCCATCATACTCATTTGAAATTTGCTTTTCATTAATTTTTCAAAATCTTTTGACAAATTAGGGTCAGTGGATCCAAAGATTATGTCATCCACGTAAATTTGGACTAACATTAAGTGAGATCCAACTTTCTTTCTAAAAAGTGTTGGATCCACTGATCCGTGATTTAGTCAAGGTCTCATACCAAGCTCTTGGGGCTTGTTTTAAACCATAGACTGCTTTATCTAGCACATAGAAATAATTCAGATGAGTTTTACTTTCAAAGCCAGGTGGTTGTTCAACAAAAACGGTTTCCTCGAGATCACCATTCAGAAAAGCACATTTAACATCCATTTGATAGACATCACAGTTTTTGTGTGCAACATAAGCTAAAAATATCCGAACTGATTCGAGTCTGGCAACAGGAGCAAAAGTTTCTTCATAATCGATCCCCTCCTGTTGACAATAACCCTTGACAACCAGCCTAGCCTTGTTCCGAACTACATTGCCTTCGGTGTCTAGTTTATTACGGTACACCCATTTGAGACCGACAATTGAGGCATTTGCAGGTTTTGGAATTAGCCTCCAAACTTTGTTTCTTTCAAATTCTTCTAATTCCAACTGCATTGCTTCAATCCAGTCTGAGTGATCAAATGCATCTTTGATGTTCTTAGGTTCTACCTTAGAAATAAAGACATTGAACATGCACAACTCAGAAGTTTTGTTAAGATCTAATTGTCTTTGGTGAAGTTGTGCACGAATCAATACTTTATCTCGAACATCACCGATGACAAGTGATAGAGGATGATTTCTTGTCCATTTGTCCAAAGGAGGATAGTTTGGATCGAAATCAGGAGGTCCTTCAGCATCAATGTCCTCAATGTCTGAGGTATATCCCGGAGTGGAAGGAAAATCACCCATTAGCAAGTGATTATTTGAATTTGTGTTGGTTTGTGGTGTGTGCATTTGTGAAGTTGAGTTTGATGTGTGCTCCCCCTGGACATTTGTTGGTGTTGAGGAAGTGGTAGCTTTATCCGAAGCGATTGTTGTGGCTGAATTCGGAGTGACAATCTCTGGCTCCCCTGGATTGTTGGATACAGGGATATTATATTTGAGATTGACTGGGGAGTAGAGATAGGAGTGTTGGTTCCTTTTGGACTATTGTTTGATTCCCCATCAGTACTTGGAGTGCCATCACTTCGCTTTGATGGCTCCCCCTCAACACTTGTATTTTCCATACTCTGGTTAGATGGCTCCCCCTCAACAGAAGATGGTCTTTGTATGCTGCTTGTAGAGGAGTCATCAGGTCCATCTGTGAGCTTGGAGAGTTCGGACTCATGGTTATCTGGTGCCCTAGCTTCGGAGTCCACAGCTCTCACAGGTTGATCAAATAAAAGTGAGAAGTCTGTGTCAAATGTTGTGATTGGAACAGCATCTACACTAGGCTTTGGAAAGATAGAAGACATAGGAAATGGATGCAGAGACTTCTTGATGTAGTAGTCATCAAACCTTAGATTAAAGGTTTCTTCAATTTTGCGAGTTCTCTTGTTCATGACTCTGTAGGCTTTTGAGTCTTGAGAGTAACCAAGGAAGATACCTTCTTCTGATTTGTCATCGAACTTGGTCAAGTGATCCTTCATATTTAAGATAAAACACCTACAGCCAAAGATGTGAAGAAATTTGACATTTGACTTTCTTCGGTTGAGTACTTCGTAAGGTGTAATATGGAATCGTTTGTTAATGTAGGATCTGTTTTGAGTAAAGCATGTAGTGGAGATAGCTTCAGCCCAGAAGTACATGGGAAAGTTTGCAAAATTTAGCATTGTTCTGGCTGCTTCACACAAAGAGCGATTTCTTCTTTCCACAACCCCATTTTGTTGAGGAGTATAGGGTGCAGAGAAGTTGTGACTAATTCCCTTTGTCTTCAAGAATCCATCCAAGGTCTGATTTTTGAACTCTGAACCGTTGTCACTGTGCACAGTTTGGACTCTCTTGTTAAGCATCAATTCCATTTTCTTTATAAAGTTGATGATTTCTTCAGCTGCATCTGATTTGTTTCTTAAGAACAACACCCAAGTAAACCTTGAATCGTCATCAACAATAACAAGAATGTACTTCTTCTTTCCTATTGATTCTATTGAAGATGGTCCACACAAATCCATGTATAGAAAAGAAAGAGGTTCGATGATTTTGGGGTTGATCACTGTAGGATGCCTTTGTTTTGTCTGCTTGCAATGTTCACAAGCAGAGCAAAGAGAATCATTGTCGAATTTGAGAGTCGGCATACCTCGAACCAAATCTATAGCCACCAATTTGTTCAGGTCTTTGAAGTTCAGATGGGCGAGTCTTCGGTGCCATAACCAGCTGACATCGGAGTTGGCTTTGGAGAGAAGACATAAGGATTGCCCACCGGTCACTGGCTTTAGATTTAAGGGAAACATAGATCCCTTCCTTTCTGATTTCAGTAAGACTTCATTTGTTGCTTCTTTGGTGATTACACTCCCTTGGTTGTTGAATGTGACAGCGTTTCCTGTTCCAACCACCAATTGAGATATACTCACAAGGTTATGTTTTAATCCTTCAACAAATGCCACTCGGCTGATAGTGAATTGGCCATTTGTTATTTTTCCATATCCCCGAATTGGACATGTTTCATTATTACCAAAGCGAACATTTCCAGCATCATCCAAATTCCTATAATCCATGAGATATTCCTTCCTCCCAGTCATATGTCTTGAGCAGCCACTATCCATGTACCATTTTGAATCATACCTCTCATCAGACATAACCTGCAATCAATCAAGAAGGAGTTGGTACCCAATCAATCTTGGGTCCTCAGGGTAAGCAAAGGATTCTTGAATCCATTTTTCTACGGCTTCTTCAGAAATTTCATTTGCATTTAAATTAATCAAATTCTCCGAAGCCTCATGTGATGAGCACGATTCCGAAGTGTTTGAGCAGGATTCAGAAGAGTTTTCAGTTAAAAATGATGAGTCCGAAGTGACTGACAAAATGGCAGACTTCGGAACCCATTTTTGAATGGAATATTTTGATTTTGAGGATTTTGAAGATTTTGAAGTTTTTGTTTTTGCAGTTAAGTTTTCTTTCAAGTCATTTCTTTTCCAATTTTGTTTTGGTTTTTCAGTTTTTGACTTCGTTGAAATTGAGTTGCACAACGTAGAGGTACAAAGATACTCTTCGTATGCCATTTTAAAGTCATTTAATGAGAGATCCTTATCCTTGAACATATCCAAATTGTTGTGTAGCCATTTGTGGAATGTATCTATCAGATTGTATCCTTTTGAAAATGTTTTCTTCGTAGGTTTTTGAAATTTTGGATTTGGAAAGTTAGGTTTTCTTGGTGTAAAAGTTGGTTTTTCATTTCGACTGTTGACTTCTGAGATTTTTGAACAAACAGGTTTTGTACCAAAAGTGGAAGCAATTGCTTCATTTTGTTTCAGATCTCCAAAAGGAGTTTTTCTTTTCACAAGATTTAAGGTTTGCTTGGTTTTCGAATTTTCAACAGTGGGTTTTTGAGTTGGTTTTGAAATCACCACTGCTGATTTTGGTTTTTGTAGAATTTGTGGTCTTTTCAAAATTTGGGGTTTTTGTGTCGAGGTTTTGTTGGTTAAAACTTTTGATTTTGAAACTTTATTTTCAGGATTGTGTGAAAAAGGTACACATTCACAAGATTCCATTAATTCCAATACATCCATCTTCGGAACTGTGGGTTTTTCCACAACTTGAATTTGTTTGTAGTTTTGATTAATGTAAATGTGATCATCGTTCTTGAGATTTAGTAAGTGTGACATGTTTTTGGGTATTTTCTCTTTTTCAAAACAAAGACGATTATACACGTTGTGACCGTATAAATCTTGTTTCCTTATATTTATTTTTACTTCCATTTTCTCATTCATTTCGTTCTCGACCATTTTGGATGATGAGAAAAACCCTTCATTTGTAACTGTGGAGTTATCCTTTTCAAGAAGTTTTTGCAATTCATTATCAATTGAGGGTAATCTACCGGGTTTTACAAAAATTGTGTTTTTGAAGTAAGAAACCTTAGGATAGATACATGCCACTTTGACTAGCCTTTTTGAATCATCCTTGAGATATTGATCATAAGAGTCGGATTCATCTGTGAATTGAAGTTTGAAATTAGAAGTTTCTTTGGTTTCAAAAAGTTTTGATTCACAATCCATTTTTGTTTTTCCTTTGTCCACCGAAGACATTTGTGAAATATCTTCGGAGGTCGATTCGGATATAGAGGATGACTTTAACAATATTAAAGAAGAACAATCAATCTCCTCCATGTCCGAATCACTTTCAGAATCCTTCTCAGACATGTTATTGACAAGTTCCTTTTCCTTTGTTTCAATTTGAGGTACAGCCTTTTTCAGGATGGGAATTTCTTGAGGCAATATTTTCAACAAGTTATCAGCAGTTAGATGTTTTTCTACAGATATCAGACCATGTTTATATGATGGATTTGTAACTTCGGAACCTGATACTATGGATTCGCATTCATAAGATATACTATCGACTTCCTTTAATTTAAACTCAATGAAAGGCAATAGTTGTCTATGTTTGACATTGCAAACATCAGCTGAATGATAAATTCTAGTAATATGCGCATATTATCGTTTGGCTGTTTCACAAAATATATTTCGCTGTTTCAAGATTACATCATGATTGTTTAGGATTTTTTCTCTGTTTTCTTCTAACAAGGAGATTCTAAGATTGGATTTTTCTAATGCTAGCTTCAGGCTCTCTACTCTCCCCCTCAAGCTTAGATGCTCCTGCTCAGCGAGTACTTCCCTATTTTTAGCATCAATGAGTAATTTATGCATAACAGAGCAATCACGAGTTATTTCATTTATAATTGGAGCAGAATGAGAAATAGGAATTTTAAAAGATGAAAGAAGTTTTGATACCTGTTCTGGGATTGTCAAACGGGTGTCATTTGCCATCAAGCACACTTCCTCATCATCATCAGAAGAGTCTTCAAACCAAGTCTTCGGAGTATCAGCAGCTGTCATTTCCAATCCCTCCGAAGTCACAAACCCAGGACCCGCAGTTGCTTCAACCTTCATCATTTCCTCATCATTTAACTTCTCCGAAGTGTCTTTTAGAAAGCTCTTATCGACATCATAGGCCATGAAAGCACTATGAGATGGCTTTCTCACTTCGTCATCATCTGAGTCCGAAGACCAAACTTGATATGATCCTTGACGATCATCAGCAGCCATTAAGGCTAGGTCTTTGGTCCTTACTCTAACTTCCTCCATTTTTCTTGCGTAATATGCTTCATCCTTCACTTGTGGTTTCTTTTCGTTTTGCTTCCGAAGCATGCAGTCTTTTGCAAAATGATTCTTGCCATGACAATAATTGCAATCATAACCAGAATCACCCGATATCTTCTTCTCTTCGGAATTTTCTTTGGATGAATCCGAAGCCGGTTTTTCAGATGGCTTCGGGGTTGACAATTTCAAGTTCTCCTCCTTTGGAGTGAATATTTCAGGTTTAGGCTTGGAGTTGAAGTTTGATTTGTTAAAGTTTTTCACAAATGACTTTCCAGAGTTGTTTTTGAAGAAGGGTTTCTTGAATCTACGATTGTTGGTGGCATAGAGAGCAACAGTATCTCCATTATCATCTACCATGTAAGCAGCAATGTCTTCATCACTTGATTCTTCCTCTTCTTTTGACACGAGAGCTAGTGGTCCAGAACTAGCCATTTCACTTCTTCGACCCACCACATCGGGTTCATGTGATTTTAATAGATTGTATAGGGCAGCCAGCTTGTATTTCTCAATATTCTCATAGGATTTGACCATGAGCATGATTGGCCTCCACTCCTTGCGAAGACTGTAGAGAAATTTGATATTTATTTCTTGTTGGCTTCTTGTTTCCCCATACTTATCTAGTGTGTAAATCATGTTGCTCAAACGTTCATAATAGACTTCTAAGGACTCGTTTTCTTCTTGCTTAAAGTTCCCGAAGTCTGCAAGGATTTCTTGAACTTTGCTAGTATGGAGGATTTTATCTCCTCCGAAGAGAAGTTCAAGATTGTCCCACATCTCCTTTGCAGATTTTACATCAGCAATGTAGTGGCTGACATCGGGACCCAAGCCACTTCTCAGTTCACGCATGGCCCTCTCATCGTTTTCAAGCTTCTTCATGTCTGCAGCATTAAGGACAACGACTTCTTCTCCGTCAGGAACAACGAATCGACCAGCAATGTCTGTGTGTGGACCTTCAGTCACAGACCTCCATAGATCTTTGTCCAGTCCAATAAGATAATCCTTCATTCGACCAGCCCAATAATCATAGTAAGAAGTTACTAGAACAGGGGCCTTTGTTGCAGAACCGATGAGGTTTGCATAGTTAAGCATATTGGCATAAGTTGCTGTGGAATCAATCATCTTGATGTATTTCAACTGGATCTTTTCAGTAAAAACGGGTAGTAGAGATTTGCAACAGTTGCGGAAGGCTAGATCTGAGAATCGATTCAGATCTAGAACTGAAGCAAACGAATTCGAACTCTATCAACAGGTTTTTGAGCTGACTTGCTCTAATACCACTTGTTGGTTGTTGAAATAAGAGAATAGATGAACAAAGATTGATGTTGAATCAAGAACACAATCAATCACACAATAATAATGCAACAAAGCTGAATGAACAAGGTGATATGAATAACAAGTGTCGAATGCTTGATTAGAACTTTGGTTTTACAATTGGGTTTTCTATTTTGTAGACATACAATTCTCGTAATCTAATCTTGTAGTCTCACACTCAACACGGCATGGTATCACTGATATTTATACTGAATCAGTGATACCAATAGTATAACTTTTACATAGAATATCCTATCAGTGTACTAGCCAATAGGATAGAAGATTCATGCAACACGTATTGTACTATACGCATGCACACAAAAGACAGATGACAGGCTGTGAAGTCTTTGGTCCTCTATGCATAGCACTTCGGAGTCTTTAGACTTCGGTGTCTTCTCTTGTTTATTTACTTTGGGGTTTTCTTATTCAACGGACTTCATGAGCGGGACTTCGGATACGTCAGCACTTCATCACAAATGTTCTCAACAGACTCCTCCCCTCTCTTTGTTGTTTTCATGCTTGCTAGTTTCGGGTGTGAACCATTTGAGGCACGACGCTTGTGATGCTTGCTTCCAAAGAAAGCAACTAAAAAGGTAAGTAAACCCTAATATTATTTTAGTATTTTCGATAATACCTTCTAGGTTTATTTTAATATTCTTAGTTATAGATTCTATTAGAGAAAACATAGATCCTTAGGTTGCATGTGAAACCCTAGCTGTCACCCCTAATCAGAGAAAACATAGATCCTTTTGGGTTGCAACAAAAAAGGTAAGCAAACCCTAATAGCCTCTATTGTCAATTTGGGCTAGGGTTTCTGAAACCTAGCCGTCACCCCTAATTTTTTGATTTTTTTTTTGGGTTTTTCTATTTGTGGTAATTATGATTATTTAATAATTGGATAACCCTTACCCTTATTTTGGAAAACTTAATGGGTAAGGATTATGATTAAATTATTTGATTAATTTAATTAGATAATCCTCATATGATTTAATTAGTTTAAATTAATTGTTAATTAAAAGATAAACATTAAATCAATTTTGGTTTAAATTAAATTGTTTAATTCGAAAAAGTTAAAATAGATAAACCAAATATTTTAAAAGGTTTAAAATACATCTTATATATATATATATATATATATATATATATATATATATATATATATATATATATATATATATATATATATATATATATATATATATATATATATATATATATAATTAAAAGTTAATATTTATATGTATAAGAACTGGTCAGTCAAATCGCTAGTATGCCTCATTCACGAAGCCGATCTATAAGGGGTGTATAAGAAAACTGCCTATAAAATGGCGATTGAATGGGTGTCCACTCTCACCCACCACTTATATATATATATATATATATATATATATATATATATATATATATATATATATATATATATATATATATATATATATATATATATATATAATTAAAAGTTAATATTTATATGTATAAGAACTGGTCAGTCAAATCGCTAGTATGCCTCATTCACGAAGCCGATCTATAAGGGGGGTATAAGAAAACTGCCTATAAAATGGCGGTTGAATGGGTGTCCACTCTCACCCACCACTTCCTTGATTGGTGGAGGGTCGTTAGTTGAACGGATTTGATAGGACAACTTAATTTCATTAAAAGTATAATGCTGTTAAAGAAAGTACTAGAACCTGTTTACTAAAATCCCAAATCTAGTTACTTTAGGAAAAATGTGAAAGATATGCTAACCCATGAAATTGCACATTACACTTTATGAGTCGTTAGTGGAGCGTGTGTGGTTTACCGGCACACTAATAGGACTTATAAAGAGTGGTAATGGGTATCTCATAAATTATCATTGTTGATGGAGCGTGTGTGGTTTACCGGCACATCAATTGAGATGATAAATGACATTGAGGTTACCAAGCACATTTGCATGGTTATGCACATCTTGTTTGTGATCCTCGATATCCCAGTCACAAATGGAAGAGAATAATCCGAGATTAACATGCCGTTGACCTCAGTCAATGAATCTCACAAATCTAGGAATTTCATGTAGATTGAAATTGATAAAAGTATATCTACCTTAATGACCATTATGTTGTGATTACGGCATCCCTCTTCACACCATAGTTGGAAGATTTTGGGTCCTATCATTGTTAAATAATAATTGGGTAATTATTTAAAAGTATTAAAATTAATCTAATAAATTTTGATTTTATAGATGTCTAAAGCTAGTGTCAACTCTCCTCCTTCTCCTCCATCGCCCATTTCTAAGAGCTTCAGAAAGTATCTGTTGAATATGGATAGGCTGACTGGCCTGAACTATGCAGAATGGCTTCACCAACGGAAATTGGTTCTAAGTTATGAAGGTACGTCATATCTGATTGAGTGTTCACTCACCGTTCTACCAAAGCATGGCATCACATAGCAGCTTTGTGATGAGCATGACTTCTTGATTGATGAATCCGAGGAAGTTCGTAGCCTCATGCTATTGACCATTGACCCTGAGTTCCGTAAGGATTTCGAATTCCTGGGGCCATATGAGTTAGCACGACAGGTTGAGGAAAAGTTCCGACAACCGGTTAAAAAGGAACGAACTAGGATCTTCAAGGAGCTTGAAGGGTGCAAGCTAGAAGAAGGAAGTAGTGTCGGTCCGCATGTTCTCAAGATTGAGGGATACATTGGCGAACTATATAAACTTGGTCACCCTATTAATTGGGAGTTGAGCACCAACATCTTACTCGACTCGCTGACTAGCCGGTACGATCTGTTCATCCAGATGTACAGGAAGGGAAACCAAGACAAGACTATCATGGAAATGCATTCAGTGTTGACTCTGTACGAGTCGTTCATAGAGATACATAGTTCCACTAATTCAACTACTTCGGGATTAAGTCCGGTGATGAGACACATCAAGAAACGGTCCATGTCGTCAGTCGGATCGGTTCTAAGATGTCTCAAACTGGGAATCCACAGGGTCGGATACAGTCACAGAAAGATTGGAAGATGCTCCAAAGCCAAACCGTTTGGCAACTCAGGTATGTCTAAAAGAAAAAAAACTCAAATCTCATAATCCTTAATTCCTTGATACAGGATGTGTTTCTCACATTTGCTCTATATGTAGGGACTCGGTAGGATACAGGACACTGACGCATACGAGCACATTCGGATTGGATCACCGGCTCGTGCAGTTTTGATGTTTAGTTAGATATTTGATTTTGTTATTAGCTAGTAGATGCCTATGACTTGTTTTCATATCTTACATTGTTTAAGGATATTTCTGATTTAATATAAGTTTTGAGTCGAGTCGATCAGGCTCGACGACCGGGAGAAGCAAAACGAAATCCTTTTCTTTCAAAACATGGTTGTTTATATATTATCCTTGCAATATTGTATGAATGTGTTAATAGCATAAATGGTAATAACTTGAATGTTGATGCATCCAAAGTGTGTTGGATTTATGAATTGTGTTTTTTATGATTGTTAAAGATAATTTTTTAATAAGAATCGATTCAACCAAACATCCTGGTGGATAGGATTTTGGAATCATTTGACTTGGAGTTAGATGATGAATTTAGTTCTTAATAAAATTAAATTGTTTCAAGAAATAAATCACCCAAAGATCTAATGGATAGGATTTTGGAATCAGTTGAGTTAGAGTCAGGTGATGAATGCATATCTTGAACAAATTAACAAAGTCATTAATTTACATGGAGATGTAAAAGACATTGAGATTATGAGAAACGAACACAGTATTTATTGTGAATTGCTCGAATCTACAAATAAAACACAATTAGTTACAATTCATAATATTTGTCAATCAGTATGACAAATGTGAATTTGCCTATCAGAATAAGCGATTGATTGAAGCCTTGAATTGTTCAAAGACTTCAAAGGAAGTATGAGATCAACAAAATATAAGCGAAAACCTAAGCTCATATCAGATATGACAAATGTGAATTCGCCTATCAGATATCTTTTAGTGCAAGAAGATATGATTGACATAATCTAAAATCAAAGTTTTGTCCTTTACTTTGGTTTTCCAAAGAATAAAGTCAATTTTATCACATGCATATCTAAAAACAAATTTTTGGTTTGTCATGATCATTGGAAGCTTTTATCACGAGTTTGATTTGTTTGGTATGCAACAAAAAGAGGTATTAACATTAAGATGTCACAGGTTGCAAAATTAAATTCAGTTGGTTAGAAAACATTTGATACTTGAAATGACAATTGACAAATAAAACATTATTGTTGAAATTTTTGACAGATCCCAAGGTATCCAAAGGTTCGGATGCCTTCGAACATGAAAGATGGGTTATTTGCGGTAAAAATGAAAGGGAAAGAATATGCAAATCTAATGTTAGTTGAGAGTAGCTTCATCAATCATCCCAAGTCCTTGAACTATTCGGGTGAATGACCTTTCATCCAATGCCTTAGTGAAAATATATGCCAGTTGTTCTTAAGTGTGCACAAAATGTACTTAAATGTTTCCTTCTTCAACATGACTTTTGATAAAATGATAGTGAAGGGCTATATGCGTTGTCTTGGAATGTTAAACAAGATTGTGACAAATTCGGATGGCAGTTTGAGAGTCACAGAACAATTGGATCCTTCGCATATTGATGGCATAATCCTTAAGTTGACTTCGAATCCAGATTATTTGTGAAGTACAGGCTGCAACTGCTACATATTTAGCTCTAATAGTAGATATGGATAACATGTTTATTTCTTTGATTGCCAGCTGATGAGTTTTCCATTAAAAATTAACAACCTCTGGATGTTCTTTTGTGGTCAATGGAACATCCACCGAGATCTGAATTTGAGTATGCTTGAATGTAGAAGCCTGAATTTGTAGGATACCAAAGGTCATATGAGGTAGTATGATGGAGATAGCGAAAGATGGTCTTTACAACAGCTAGATGAGGTTCTCATGGATCGAATTGATATCGAGCATAATTACACACTGAGAACATGATATCCAGTCTGTTAGCTATAAGATAAATTAGAGATCCAATCATACTCTTGGAGTTTTGAAGATCAACCTTCGGTTTATCCAACGAAGGATTCAACCTTGTACCTACAACCATTGGAACTTTGGCATTTGAACAATTATTCATTCCGAAGCGCCCAATGAGGCTTCGGGTGTATTTTTGTTGATTAATGAAAATACCCTCTTTTGATTGTTTGACTTGCAATCAAAGGAAAAATATAATTTTCCCATCATGCTCATCTGAAATTTACTTTTCGTCAGATTTTCAAATTCTTTTGTTAAAGTGGGATCAGTGGATCCGAAGATGATATCATCAACATAAATTTGGACCAACATAAGATGTTGACCAACTTTCTTTCTCAAAAGTGTGGGATCCACTGAACCTTGCTTAAAATTTGATTGTTTCAAAAACTTTGTCAAGGTCTCAAACCAAGGACGAGGGGCTTGTTTTAAACCATAGACAGCTTTTTCCAAAATGTAACAATGATCCAAATGTTCTTTATTAATAAAACTAGGAGGTTGGTCAACAAAAATTGTTTCCTCAAGATCCCCGTTTAAAAAGGCACATTTGACATCCATTTGATAGACATCAAAGTTTTTGTGTGCAGCATAGGCTAAAAGTATCCAAGCAGACTCAAATTTGGCAACATGTGCAAGGTTTCTTCATAATCAATACCTTCATGTTGACAGTACCCTTTAACAACCAGCCATGCCTTATTTTGGATCACGTTACCTTTGGTGTCAAGCTTATTACGATACACCCAATTTAGACCTACAATCGATGCATTTGCTGGTTTTGGTATGAGTCGGCAAACTTTGTTTCTTTCAAACTCTTCCAATTCCAATTGCATCGCTTCGATCTAGTCAGGGTGATCAAAAGCATCTTTGACGTTCTTGGGTTCAATTTTGAAAATGAAAACGTTGAACATGCACAACTCCGAGTTTTTTTTCAAATTGAGTTGTTTTTATGAAGTTGTGCACAAGTCATAACCCTATCATGAACATCATCGATGACTTGAGATTGTGGATGACTCTTCGTCCATTTATCCAATGGAGGATAGTTTGTATTAAACCCAGGTGGTCCTTCGACTATGATTTCCTCAGTGTCTGAAGTGTAACCTGAAATGGATGGAGAATCATCATTTGTTTCATTTTGTGCATTAGTCTCAGTTGCATTTGTTGGTGAAGGAAAAGGATCAAGAGAAAGAATTTTCTCCCCCTTAACTGGAGTTGTTGGTGAATTTATTATTGTTGGTGGAATTGAAACTTATGGCTCCCCCTGCACATCAGGATATAATCACAGAATATGTGATATTGTATGCAAAGGAGTGCTATTGTTGGAGTGAATAAGCTCCCCCTCGAGTGAGGAATTATGCTCACTGCTTGTTGAGGTATCATGTGGACCACTTGAGAGCTTGGTAAATTCGGACACTTGATTGTCTACTGCATTTAGTTCAGCATCTGCAACTCTCACATGTGGATCAAAGAGAAAATGAAAATCAGCATCAAATGATAACAGTGCTAATGCATCCGAATCCGATTCAAATATTGAAGATAAAGGAAATGTTTGTTGGGATTTCTTTATGTAGTAGTCATCAAACGAGAGATTATAAGTTTCTTCAAATTTTCTTGTCCTCTTGTTCATGACCTTGTACGCTTTAGAGTTAGAAGAATATCCCAAGAAAATGCCTTCATCTAACTTGTCTTTAAATTTTGATAAAGGATCTTTCAGATTGAATATGAAGCGCCTACATCCGAAGATGCGAAGAAATTTGACATTTGGTTTTCTTTTGTTGAGCACTTCATATGGTGTTATGTTGAATCACTTGTGGATGTAGTATCGATTTTGAGTAAAGCATGCAGATGAGAGAGCTCTGGCCCAAAAGTATAATGGCAAATTAGCAAAATTTAACATTGCCCTTGCAGCCACACACAAATAGCGATTACGACGTTCAATAACCACATTTTGTTGACGAGTGTAGGGTGCTGAAAAGTTCTGTGTAATGCCCTTTCCTCTCAAAAATCCATCTAAGCTCTGATTCTTAAATTCAGTACCATTATCACTATGTATCGTTCGAACTGTTCTTTTCAATGTAACTTCCATGTTCTTGATAAAATCGATGATTAAGTTTGCAGCCTCAGATTTATTTCGAAGAAATAATACCCACGTAAATGAGAGAAATCATCAATTATCACCAGAACATATTTATTCTTTCCCAAAGATTCTACTGCTGATGGAGCATAAAGATCCATACGTAATAGTGAAAGGGGTTCGGTATTCTTTCGATCAATTATCGTTGGATGCCTTTTCTTTGTTTGCTTGCCATGCTCACAAGCTGAACAGATTGTATCATTATAAATTTAAGTGCAGGTATACCATGAACCAGATCCATTGCCACTAACTTGTAGATTCCTTTGAAGTTTAAGTGAGCCAACATTCGATGCCATAACCAGCTAAGATCCGAAGAGGCCTTAGATAGTAGGCAAAGCGAAGGATCCCCAACAATTGACTTTAGCTCCAAAGGAAATATTGATCCCTTCCTTTTTTATTTCAGAAAAACTTCTTTGTTTCTTCTTTAGTGATGATACCCCCATTAGTATTGAATGTTATAGCATTAGCAGTTCCCACCACCAATTGAGAAATGCTCACCATATTATGTTTCAATCCTTCAACATATGCTACTCTATTGATACTAAATTTTCCATTTGTAACCTTTCAATACCCTTTTATTGGACACGTCTCATTGTTTCCTAATGTTACATTTCCAGCATCATATGGCATCCAAAAGTCTCTCAAATACTATCTCTTCCCCGTCATGTGCCTTGAGAAGCCACTATCCATGTACCATTCAGTGTCATACTGCTCTTCAGACATTAACTGCATTTAATCAAGAAGAAGTTGGTAGCCAATCAATCTTGGGTCCTCGGGGTAAGTGAAAGATTCTTCAATCCATTTTTCAATTGCCTCTTCAGATATGTTATCACAAGAAAAAGTTATCATATTTTCAGAAGTTTCATTGGATGAATTATCAGAACTTGAAAGTGAATTAGATGAACTTTTTATGATTATTGAAGAATTTGAAGATTCAGAGATTAAAACAATTGAAACTTTGGGAACCCAAATTTTCTTTATTGTTTTGGAAACATTTGATTTCTTTGATTTTGAAGTTCTTGTTTTCCTTGAAGATTTTGAAGTGTTCTTGGATTTTGATGAATTTTTAGACTTGGATGTTAAATCTTCATTTAAATCTTGTCTTTTCCAGGGTTATTTTTCAATTGTAGATTTCCTTGAGAATGAGCTAGACAATGTAGATATATATAGGGTACTCTTCGTATGTCATTTTGAAATCTTTTTTTTTTGAACGGAAAATATAATCCTATCTAACCTATAAATTACACCTTAATTTCCACTTATGTCTCTAGCGAGGCTTGAACCCTCAACCTCAAGGAGGGAGGACAACACCGATACCGCTGGGCTACAAGCCCTTTGGTCATTTAATAAAAGATTTATATCCTTAAATAAATCCAAATTTTTTATCCATCCAATTATGAAATGTGTCTATCAAGTTTTTCCATTTAGTAAAATTGGATTTTGTTGGTCATTGAAATTTAGGATTTGGAAAATTTGGTTTTGTTGGTACGAAGGTAGGTTTCATAAACTGAGTTGGAACAGTTGGAACTTTTGTTTTGGAAAGGATTTGTTTCGTTATAGAATTGACGTTTTTAATTCTTGAAGTTGATGCTTCATCATTAAAAGTTCTCACTGTAAGTCCCAAAAATCCTAGATCTCTCAAAGCATCAATCCAATCACTTGATTGTGCGGAATCCAATCAAGCAACGAATCCAAAACAATTAAGAACACGATATTCAATCTTCAATGCACACTTTGATTACTCAAAAGTCGGGTACATAAGATTCCTATGATGATGATCGATGAACAATATGACAATTCACGCTAAGCTCCTTGATCGACCAACATGACTAATGACAAACAAAAAACTATTTATACATTACCTAATAACCTAAGCCCACTGTCAAAAGAGTTCACCGAAAATGCCAAGCCCAGTCCACTGAAACCTCTCAAATTTCGGTCATGATGCCACCGAGAACCCAAGGGTTTTAGGTCCAATACCGAAAACTCCAATTTGCACATTTAGATGCGAATTAGACCATTTCAATGTAAAGCTTAAACCAATAAAATATGCTCCAACAATCTCCCCCTTGGTTTAATGCTTTCATTGTTCTTCAAGCTTCCTTTTGTTATTAAATTTCAGCTCTTTGCTCGATCATGACTTGACTTCGGGATACAGCTGGACTTTCTTCATATTTGACTTTGAGCGCTCTTTAAGTGTAGAGACTTCTTGTATAGGACTTGAAATCAGCACATCCAGCTTTGAATTTGACTTTGACTAGTACTTGGAGTCTGAATCTTCTTCCTCACTTCTTGATCACTAAAGGTACAAATGTAGCAACATAAACTGTTTGAGGAGGAATTCAACGCAGCTTGTCACATAGAATTACGCTTCACCTTTCTTTGGGAATAGAATGTTGTGTTGAAAACTTCGAACTTCACTTCTTGTTCCATCACTTCAAAATATTCATTTAAGTGTCTTTAACGATAACTGGCGCTTCATGAAACAAATGATGACCAAAAATCCTATGGGTCATAGAGTCATAACGACCCTTCTCGCCATAGTTGTTCAAGGACCCAGCCTTGGCTCATGAGGAGACTACTCACAGTATCTGTGTGAACATGGAGGAATGCACTGCGATTGATTGAGTATCGGAGAACTACTCATTGCCGTTTTGATTTTGGCCCCTGCATATCCTTGATCAAAGATCTCAATGCAGTTAACAAGTTAACAAGTTAACTTGGCTCTTGGCGAGACGTTCAATGGTATCTGAATCTCTGCGGAGTGTACCATCCTAGTGCCAGTTAGGGTCCTGATAAAGTGTTGGGGTCTCACAGCTATTGTGGTGGTCAACAGCGATCACTGACCTAGAGTTTCGATGTTTCATCAATGCGAGGTAAAGCCACACTGAATCACGAACATCTTTATTAGAAGAAGTATAGGTTAAGAATGGTATGAGCGTGTAATATATCTTGGTGCTAGATATACCCATCGGCTAGACTTGCGAATTGTCATCAATGTATGGTACATTCCACTAAATCATCCAACTCTTAAATTGGAAGATTTGTATGTAAGAAAGGTTGTTGATGCCTCACATTTGCCATTGGTGTTATAGCAAAGATGTAACGACCCGGCTCTCCAAAGCCTGTCTTTTACAAGATAATATCACCAGGGATCGTCCCATGATCCAAGCCGAGCGTTACCTATACCTGCAAAACCACATAAACTAAAGGGGTAAGCTATAAAGCTTAGTGAGTAATCGAATCACGGTATGGCCTAAGTAGCCACACTCGTTTCACAGATTCATTTCACTACACTTGACTGTCCTACGATCATACTGTGAAACTACCGTATTACCCGACGGAACTCACTTCTCTCGTACACTCTTACTACACTATCTGGTAACATATAATGTTAATCTTTTACTATTTTCTTTTACTGTCTGGTAACTTATGACGTTACCGTACTGTCTGCACTTTCTTCTTTTACTTGGTAACTTATAATGTTACCATACTGTCTGTCTTTCTGTACGTTACTCACTTACGGTATCGTATACCTTTCTGTATTTTACTATTATGCCGCCTATTTTTATTATACGGCTACTCACTCGTTACTATTATGTTATAAATATTTACCGGTTCCGCACCGGGTTATCTGTCGATACTATTATTCTTAACCAAATTTATTATTTGGTACTGTTTATACGATCTTTTATGCTCGTTTTATGGGATATTCATATCCCCTTGTATTTTATTAAAGTAATACTGGTGCAACATATGGAACTGGCACACAGTATCTACACATTATCTTTTTATTTATGTCGTATGTCATTCTTTCGTATGGGCGCTACACTACTGTTTATCTACACTACTTAGTATCATCTTGTGATACACTACTTCTCATGGGTCAGACTCGTCAACGGTTCTGTAGCATAACTACTTTCCACACAACTACTAACACATATATCATAATTATACTACTCTGCATCAATAATTTCTTTCTACTATAGCTCAACACGTAGAAACTACTAGGGAGATACGGTAGCGATTACTCACCTGAGTTTGGTGCTTTCCCGGAGTCCTGGCACGGTTCTAGTTCCGGACTTCCGACAGCTCCCGAGCACCTCGACGCTAGCTACTGCTGGCTCCTTACTTCTCACCATCATCTCTTAGCGTATTTTTCTCACTAGAACTCTCTTCTATAACGTATAGTTGTTTTGTGGGTGTTCTGGGTCGAAATGAGGGCTCTAACCTCGCATTTATAGGCCTCTGGTCGTCCGTCGCGACGTGATCTAGCCCTAGGTCGCGACCCGATCTTTGACGTAAGCGCTTACTTCATCGCGCACTCGACCGACACTGCCGACAGAGATCGCGTCGCGATCCCATAGCCCGTTGCGTCGCGATCTACAAAATTTTTATCACTTAAACTAGACTCAATTTGCTAAATTTGTGCACTGGTTTGAGGTCAATCCGATTTTTATAGAATTAATTATGATTTTTCTAAGATCGACATACAATGCTGATTTTTATATGAGATTGTAACTAATGTTTTGATCTGAAACATTATCCGGGACACGGGTGTTACAATCCTTCCCTCTTACAGGATTTCGTCCCCGAAATCTTAGTAATCTCTCAAACTAAGTCTTATGTACCTGTGTACATATTCTTCTACACCCTTAGGTATTCTTACCATACTATATTTATCATTACTTGTTTTCTCTTATCGTTACTCATACTTACTTGACTTATACTTTTGGGTACAAGGGTTCCCATATCTTTTACTCATTTCACAACATAGTTTTATGTTTGTTCTACTTTCTACTTATTTCTTACCAGATTACCATGATTCCTTTGTGATTTCCATCAGCATCAATACATATCATATGATAAGACTATATGCACTGATTCTAATGTTACACTAGGTTTCCTGGCTCGCTGGTTCTCTTTACTCATATACTGTATGGTGTAACATACTTATATTCTTTCTCTTTCTATACCAAAACTCACTAATCCCGTACATATTCGCTTTCTCATATACTTACTATTGTGACTTTTATTACCACATAACTACTTTCATACTTTCCAACTGAAGTTATATTTTGTTACAGTTGGATCTTTCGTTCTTTTAAAAATTGCCTTTTTACTTTTTCTAGTCATAAAGTGACTCTATTATACTTTAAAAATTTTATATACTCTAGTCATGAAAAATGACTCTTTTAAGAAAATCTTTTTCACTTCTTGGTCATAAAACGACTCTTTCGTTAAAAATTTGTATCATAACTTTTGGTCATTTTAAGGACACTTACTTTTCTTTGGTTATAAAATAACCCTCATTTTAAAAATAATTCTTTCTTTAACTTTTTCTTTTCTCTTAGCATAAGACCAACTGATACTCATGAAACTCATCTTACTAGCTCCCCTCGCGGGACAGAACAGATCCGTCCGCTAGGTTATGCTCATTCTGTCTCCCCTTTGCGACTTGGAACAGATTCAAGCACAAGGGTATACTAAGCTAGACAACTACTTCGCGAAGGGAGGTACCATCCCAGTAGTGTCTTCTTGGCTTCCTTAATGGCGAAAGCCTGTCCGGACCTCTTTCTCTTCTCTTCTCTAGTATCATTTGTTTCAAATTGGTCTTAGCTAAACTAAAACATCTTTCGCTTATATAGAGCGAATCTCATAGCTTTTCAAATCTCATATCTCTTTTCTGAAACATAGTTCAGACTCGTAAAACATTTTTAGCTCGTATGTTGAGCTACTATTTTAGCTTTCCTTAAACTTCTTTTTAAACAAACATTTAGCTCATATGTAGAGCCACTATTTTAAAATTTTATCTTTTCATATACTTCTTTTAGCTCTTATATAGAGCTACTTTTATTATCTCTTTTCTCTTCATTCTTTCTTATCATGCTTTCAAAAATTTCATATGGCTAGACGCCAACTCTTTTCTTTATGGCCTTCTGGCCAAACTTTTTACTTTTTCAAAACTGTTTTCTGACTCAAACTATTTCTTTTTATTTTTCAGCTTTCTTACATTACTTTACTTCTTATCTTTGGTACGTTTATGTACCATTCTCATGTTTTAATATTTTCTTGTTGTTCTTGTTTCTCACTTACTTTCTTGTTTATTTTTAACAAGTTATCTTATCTCTGTTCTTACTATCTTTTTCTCCTTAAATTTCTAAGGAGTTCTTTAACACTCTTAGTTACTTTGTATAATTTGCTTTTTATCTTTATCTATTTTCTCATCACAATATGTTTGTGATGTTTACCCATCTCTCTCTCTTATCACAATATGTTTGTGATATTTACCTATTATTAGGTAATCTGCATATACCTACTGATTTGAGTCTAGGAATCTTTTCTACTGACACCTAGTTCACTCAAATCTCGGCTCTGATACCATTTGTAACGACCCGGCTCTCCAAAGCCTGTCTTTTACAAGATAATATCACCAGGGATCGTCCCATGATCCAAGCCGAGCGTTACCTATACCTGCAAAACCACATAAAATAAAGGGGTAAGCTATAAAGCTTAGTGAGTAATCGAATCACAGTATGGCCTAAGTAGCCACACTCGTTTCACAGATTCATTTCACTACACTTGACCGTCCTACGATCATACTGTGAAACTACCGTATTACCCGACGGAACTCACTTCTCTCGTACACTCTTACTACACTATCTGGTAACATATAATGTTAATCTTTTACTATTTTCTTTTATTGTCTGGTAACTTATGACGTTACCGTACTGTCTGCACTTTCTTCTTTTACTTGGTAACTTATAATGTTACCATACTGTCTGTCTTTCTGTACGTTACTCACTTACGGTATCGTATACCTTTCTGTATTTTACTATTATGCCGCCTATTTTTATTATACGGCTACTCACTCGTTACTATTATGTTATAAATATTTACCGGTTCCGCACCGGGTTATCTGTCGATACTATTATTCTTAACCAAATTTATTATTTGGTACTGTCTATACGATCTTTTATGCTCGTTTTATGGGATATTCATATCCCCTTGTATTTTATTAAAGTAATACTGGTGCAACATATGGAACTGGCACACAATATCTACACATTATCTTTTTATTTATGTCGTATGTCATTCTTTCGTATGGGCGCTACACTACTGTTTATCTACACTACTTAGTATCATCTTGTGATACACTACTTCTCATGGGTCAGACTCGTCAACGGTTCTGTAGCATAACTACTTTCCACACAACTACTAACACATATATCATAATTATACCACTCTGCATCAATAATTTCTTTCTACTATAGCTCAACACGTAGAAACTACTAGGGAGATACGGTAGCGATTACTCACCTGAGTTTGGTGCTTTCCCGGAGTCCTGGCACGGTTCTAGTTCCGGACTTCCGACAGCTCCCGAGCACCTCGACGCTAGCTACTGCTGGCTCCTTACTTCTCACCATCATCTCTTAGCGTATTTTTCTCACTAGAACTCTCTTCTATAACGTATAGTTGTTTTGTGGGTGTTCTGGGTCGAAATGAGGGCTCTAACCTCGCATTTATAGGCCTCTGGTCGTCCGTCGCGACGCGATCTAGCCCTAGGTCGCGACCCGATCTTTGACGTAAGCGCTTACTTCATCGCGCACTCGACCGACACTGCCGACAGAGATCGCGTCGCGATCCCATAGCCCGTTGCGTCGCGATCTACAAAATTTTTATCACTTAAACTAGACTCAATTTTCTAAATTTGTGCACTGGTTTGAGGTCAATCCGATTTTTATAGAATTAATTATGATTTTTCTAAGATCGACATACAATGCTGATTTTTATATGAGATTGTAACTAATGTTTTGATCTGAAACATTATCCGGGACACGGGTGTTACAAAAGATCACTGACACAGAGTTTCAAAATATCATCAACATTTGGTTTAAAATGATGAGTCGTCTATTTCTTGCATCAGAAGAATAGAATGGGTAAGAATGGATTGGTGCGTGTGATAGACTACGATACGCAATCTAACCATCGGCACAGAGTTCTTAACAATCGACTCTGAGTGGCTTAACTCAAAGTGTCTAGAAGTTGAGTTTTAGAATACTTGAGGTTAGGTTAAGAAAGGTTGTTAGTGCTTCATACTCATTGTGATGTACCAATGAGAATCATCAGAACAAGTTGTTTTATCTCAGCAGTGAGTGGTATAGATCAGTGCGTCGTCGATTGGTAAAAAAATGTCTTAGTGAATCACGGTGAAAGTGAAGCACATCATTGACATGAGAGCTTTAGATTCGTTTTCCTGATTTGTATAGATCAGAAACATTGACGATCGTGCGAGATTTGTGTAAATTTAAAGGAAAACTAACTAAAGGAATTAAAATGACATATTTTTGGATTTTTCTTAAGTTGAAAAGGAAAAACATAAATGAAAGACATATTTTTGGATTTTGAATTTTTATAATTTTTTTGTTTTTAATTCTTCCCCTAAATTTGTGCATGGAAGAAAATAACGAAAGTAAAAACATGAACAAATTTAACTAAAAAAATTTATAAAATTTACAAGAACTGATTTGTCAGTCATCAAAACGAATCATCTTTAAAAATCCAACAAGCACATCAAAATGAGCTTTTGCAAAAGGTTTTGTGAACAAATCTGCCACATTGTTATCTGTGTGAATTTGCTCCAAGTGAATAAGTTTACCCTCGTAGCAATCTCGAATAAAATGAACTTTAATATCAATGTGCTTAGTCTAAGAGTGCTGAACAGGGTTTTTAACAATTTGGATAGCTGCATCATTATCATAAAAGATTGGAGTGTCGAGAAAGTTCAAACTATAATCTAGTTGTTGATGTTGCATCTATATGACCTGAGAACAGCAAGCCGATGCAGCAACGTATTCAGCTTTAGCTGTGGAAGTTGACACGGTCTGCTGTTTCTTGCATTACCATGAGATCATTCTATCTCCCAAAAATTGACATCCGGTACTTGTGGATTTCCTGTCAATGTCACATCCTCCATAATTGCTGTCAGAAAAGACATATAAATCAAATTCACGATTCCTAGGATACCAGAGACCCAATTTCGATCTCTCTTTAAGGTATCGAAAGATCCGTTTAACAGCAATTAAGTGAGAAAGTTTAGGATTAGCCTGATGACGTGCACATTGGCAAACTGGAAAGACGATGTCAGGTCTGCTATCCGTCAAATACATCAAGGAGCCAATCATTGATCGATACATGGTTTGGTCAACAGGTTCGCCATTCGAATCTGATGTCAGCAGAGGTCGTTCAGCAATTGGAGTGGCAGCAACATTTGCATCTTTAAATCCAAACTTCTCAACAATGTCATCAACATATATTCCTTGATGCAACAATATACCCTTTGAACTTTGATGAACTTGCAATCCCAGAAACATCGTCATCTCCCATAGAGAGCTCATCTCGAATCTCTTTTTCATGATTTGCTCAAAGTATTTGCATAGAGTATCGCTTGTAGATCCAAAGATAATATCGTCCACATAAATCTGAACGACAATTAGATCTTTATTCTCTCGTTTAATGAACAATGTATGATCAATCGTCCGTCTTGTATACTCGTGTTGTAATAGATGTTCGGTCAGAGTAGCGTACTAAGCTCGAGGAGCCTGATGAAGACCGTAAAGTGCCTTATCCAGCTTGTAGACATGGTTGGGAAACTTTGAATTGACAAACCCCGGTGGTTGATCAACGTTGATTTCCTCCTTGACTTCTCCGTACAGGAAAGCTGTCTTAACGTCCATCTGATACACGGTAAAACCCATATAAGAAGCATATGCCAAGAAGATACAAATCGCCTCCAATCGCGTCACGAGAGCATACACTTCAGTGTAATCGAGACCTTTTATCTGTTTGAACCCGCGAACAACTAAGCGTGCCTTATTTCTCACAATCACCCTACTATCATCCTGTTTGCGAAATACCCATCTCATGTCCAGAGACTTCTTTCCTTCGGGTAGTTCCACTAGCTGCCAAACCTTTAGTTTTTCGAATTGGTTCAGCTCTTCATGCATTGCGTCAACCCAGCTTGGTTCATTAAGAGCCATTTCAACATTCTTCGGCTAGATTTATGAAATGAAACACAAGTATAGACACTCGTTTACATATCCACTCCGACTTCTGGTTTGGACCCCATCCGTTAGTGAACCGATGACATTCTCAACTGGATTATCGCGTTGAATTCTTGAAGGAATAGCATGCTCGAGCACTTCTGAAGAAACTGGAAGATTTGTAATAGTCTTAACTCTGTGTGGGGCCTAATCACCTCTATCGGATGTTCTAAAATCGTACGAGGTGCTTGCCACATACTCATCAGGAATTCTCTCAGGAAAGAGAGAGTTCATGAGTGTAGAATTGAATAAATATGTAGTGTCAAAGTTGATATCTCCTTCTTGAGTGGCAGTTTCTTCCACAGCTGGTGCTTCGTCAACAGTCTTTGGAGATTCAGCAGACTTCAGAATCAAACATTCTTTCTTAGTGAAGTGAGTCGAGAAACCTCTGTCGTATATCTGTGAAACGCTCAGTAGACTATGCTTCAGTTCTGGAACAAAGTTGACGTTTTCGAATTTCAACACACCGTTTGTCACGGTCCCCATTTTCATGATCTTTCCTTTCTCTCCTCCCGTAAAGGACACATACCCTCCTTTAATGTTGAATGTGGTGCAATTGAGAGATGTATCCTGTCATGTGCCTGAAACAGCCACTATCAACATACCAAGGTCTGATGATATTCCTCTGTAGCTGCTCCTGCACAAGATGTATGATTAATTGGTTTTGGGAACCCAGTCCATTTTGAAACTGGGTTGACCACTTCCATCAACGCATGATACCTTTTCCCATACCATATCATGTTTGTCAAATAAAGAACATGAAGAATTATCAGGACAATTTGATGAGTTTGAAATGAGGCCTTTGGGTACCCATCTGTAATTTGGTTTAAGACTCTTGTTGCTTAACCAGATAGGTGCTTCAACACTTGATTTTGAAACAAGACTCCCCCTTGACTTGAGTTTATTTTTCAAGTGTGAGCTTGAAGATGATCCTTGCGATGAATTTAATCTCACCCTTACAGGTTTGGTAAATGTATCTCTCAAATTTGATTTCCTATTGGTCATGTCCCTATTGTCCTTTTGGTTCTGAGTCTTGACCTTTTTGGCATTCAAGTCACCATCTCATGAACGTGACCTTGAAGAATTTATTTTGTGAGATTTCCCTCTTGGCACATTTTGCCAACATTGTTCATAGTAGGGAACATATAGACGATGTGGACAATTTCTGGCAATGTGACCTGCAATACCACAGTTAAAACACGTTTGTCTCTTCAAATAAATGAGATTGTGACTTGGTCCTTGTCCAAAAGAATTTTTCAAAGAATTACCACAAGTACAAGCACAAGCACATTTATTGGGACATGGTCTTGGTCCAAAAGGAATTTCACCCTCTTTCACAAATTTTTATGATTTAAATTTTCTAACATTTGGATTTTTAGAAATCAAAACATCACCAAAAGTTTTAGCAGAAACACACGCAACAGGTTTAACGGTCTTAACATCACAACTATTAGAAACAACAGAAAATGAGATATTAGTTTTTGACGAGTTTTTAACAGAACTAGAATCATTTTTATCCTCCTCGTCTGCATCTTCCACTATTACCATATCTGCACAAGAAGTAGAAGCATTAGTATTGTCCACCTTAACGTCAAAATTAGCTTCCTCAGTTGAGCCAGGTTGATCAGCCTTAAGTTGAGCATCTATGAGCTTGTCATCGACATCAACCTTACCCTTTTCTGGTTTAGTTTTAGCATGAGCAAGTATGAGATGATCATAGTCTAAGGCTGAAGTATAATTATCATCAAACGGAGGTGGAACATTTTTATACCCTAAACCCTCACCATGCTTATTTGTCCACTTCAGTTGGTGTTCAATCATTGATTCAACTACCGCACTTAATGCATCTAATTTTTTAATATTAAAATCAGCATCATTGAACTTAGCTTTCAATGCGTCAAGTTCGGCAGTTAAAGTGGCAATCTTCTCTTTGGCAAACTGATAGTGACATCATTTTTCACTGTATTCTTGTTTAATTTTCTTTAAATCTTTTGTTTGAGCATCTAGTTTTTCTTTGAGCGGTTTATTCACCTTTTTGATATTATATATTTCATTTTTAAGATCAAACACTTCTCTCACTAAAAGCTCGTTTTCTTCACGATATTTGTTTATTTTGTTTTCACAAACTGTTGTCATGAGGATTTACTTACCTCCCTGGTACAAGAAGTGTTACTCCTAAAAAAACTAGATCTAGAACGGTATCAATCAAATTACTTGAAAGTGCGGAATCCAATCAAGTAATATCAACGAAACAATAAGAATGAGGAGATAAACAATCTTCAATGCACTCAATAATATTAAGAATCGACTAGTACAGAAGATCTTGATGATCGCTTGAACAATAATTCTCTTTATTCTAGCACGGTTCCCAAAACGATCATCACTACAAATGACGGCTAAAAGAGCCTTTTATACATATCGCTAAAACCCTAAGCCCATACCTAAGAAAGCCCACCGAAAACCATAAGACCAGCTCAAAGCCAACCGAAATCTCATAGAGATTTCGGTCCAACACAACCGAAATCGTGGTGTTTTCGGTCATCATGCCACCGAGATTAAGGGGGTTTTCGGTCCCTGACCGAAAACGCCTAACATCCTATAAATATTCATTTTAGCCTATTAAATGTAATGATTAAACCACATAAAATATGACCCAGCAATCTCCCTCTTGGTTTAATGCTTTCATTTTTCTTCATGTTCTCTCTTGATCTTGGCTTCGGTTGTACACTGCAGGAATATTCTAACAATCTCCCCTATACGAGTATCAAGTGTATATGTTAATGGCTTTCAGATCGTAGTAGAGACAACTTCATCTTTAGGACTGGGTAGTCTTCAGATTTGACTTTAAATGCTCATTTGGTGTAAGGCTTCAGCATAGGTCTTGAATCAGCACATCCAGCTTTGATTTGAATTTGATTGGTAAATGTAGTCTGATTCTTCACTTATCCACTTCTCGATCACTAAAGGTATGAATGTAGCAACAAACTCATTGAGGAGGAAATCAACGCAGCTTGTCACATGGATTTATGCTTCACCTTCCTTCGGGGATAGGATGTCTGTGTTGAAACTCTCGAACTTCACTTTACTGGCGCTTTAAGATAGGAACGATAACCGTAAATCCTATGGGTCACGGAGTCATAAAACTCTCACCACAATTGTCCAAGGATCCAGCCTTGGCTTAGGAAGAGACTTCTCGCAGTATCTGTGTGAACCCGGAGGAACGCACTGCGATTGTTTGAGTATCGGAGAACTACTCGTGGCCGTTTTGATTTTGGCCCCTGCATATCCTTGATCAAAGATCCCAATACAGTTATCAAGTCAACAAGTTGACTTGGCTCTTGGCGAGACGTTCAATGGTATCCAAACTCTGCGGAGTGTACCATCCTAGTGCCAGTTTTGGTTCTAGTGAAGTTGTTGGGGTCTCACAGCTATTGTGGTAATCAACAGCGATCGCTGACCCAGAGTTTCGATGTTTCATCAATGTGATGTAAAACCACATTGAATCACAAACATCTTTATTAGAAGAAGTTTAGGGTCAAGAGTGGTATGAGCGTGTAATATATCTTGGTTTGAGATATACCCATTGGCTAGACTTTCGAATTGTCATCAATGTATGGTTTATTACACTGAGTCAACCAACTCTTGGATTAGAAGATTTGTTAGGTAAGAATGGTTGTTGATGTCTCACATCTACTATTGGTGTTGTAGCAGAGATCACTGGCATAGAGTTTCGAAATATCATCACCACTTGGTTCAAAGTGATGAGTCGTCTATTTCTTGTAACAGAAAAGTAGAGGTGGTTGAGAACGGATTGGTGCGTGTGATAGATTACGGTATGCAATCTAAGCATCGGCACATAATTTATAACTCTCGACTCTGAGTGGCTTTACTCAAAGTGTCTAGAAGTTTGTATTGCAGAAAAACTTAAGATTGGGTTAGAGAGAAAAGTTGTTAGTGCTTCAAACTCATCGTGGTGTACCAATGAGAATCATCAGCACATGATATTTTGTCTCAGCAATGAGTGGTATAGCTCAGTGCGTCATCGACAGGTAAAAGAATGTCTTAGCGAATCACGGTGATAGTGAAACACATCGTTGATGTGAGATTTTGGATCTGTATTCCTGATTGGTATTTATCAGGAATATTGACGATCGTGCAGAATTGTGTAATTAAGAAAATATTTTTGGAATTTTTAATTTTTAAAAAGAAAGACATAAAAATAAGACATATTTTTGGATTTTAGAATTTTGTAATTTTTTTGTTGTTTTTAATTCTCTCCCTAAATTTGTGCATGGAAGAGAATTAGCAAAAATAAAAACATGAACAAATTTAACTAGAAATTTTTTTTACAAGATATACAAATATATGAACCTTTCAGTCATCAAAACGAATCAAATCTAGTTTGGAACGAAGTTACCTTTTCAATCTTTAACACATCGTTAGATACGAACCCCAAGTGATCTTTCCGTTCTCCCTTCCCACAACGGACACATACTCTCCATTAATAATTTGAATGTTATGCAGTTGAGAGATGTCTCCAGTCATGTACCTGGAATAGCCACTATCAACAAACCAGGGTCTGATGATATTCCTCCATAGGTGCTCCTGCACAAGATGCGGGATTAATTCGCTTTTGGAATCCAGTCCATCTTGAAATTGGGTCGACCATTGCCATCCACATACTTTACTCTTTCCCATGACATGTCCTACTGATTAGATATAGAACATGAAGAATTAGCAGGATAATGGGATGAATTGGAAACGAGGCCTTTTGGTACCCATCGGTAATTTGGTTTTTGCCGCTTGTTGTTTAACCGGATGGGTGTATCAACACTTGAGTTTGAAGCAGAACTCCCCTTTGATTTGTGCTTATGTTGCCAGTATGGACTTGAGGACGATCCTTGAGATGAGCTCGACCTTACTGATTTCGATTTGGCAGAGTCATCTCTCGAATCGGTCTTGTTGTCCTTGGGGGCCTGCTTCTTGGCCTTTGCTTCATTCCAATCACCGTTGCATGACCGTGACCTCGAGGGTTTTCTTTTGCAAGAACTCCCTCTTGGCACATTCTGCCAGTTTTGTGCATAGAATGGAATATATGGGCGATGTGGACAGTTCCTAGCGATGTGAGCTGAAATCCCACAATTGAAGCACGTTTTTCTTTTCAAGTAAATGAGAATGTGACTTGGTCCTTGTCCTTTTGAATTGTTTACAAAATTTCCACAAGTACAAGCACAACCACAATTACTGGGACTAGGTCTTGGCCCAGAAGGAACTTCCTCTTCTTTCACAAACTTTAGTGGTTTAAATTTCCTAACATTAGGATTTTTAAAATTTAATGCATCACCACAAGAAGTTGCAGAAACAGAAGCAACGGTTTTAGTGCAGTTATTAGAAACAGCAGAGGATGAAGCATTAGATTTTGACGAGTTTTCAACAGAACTAGGACAATTTTTGTCCTCCTCGCTTGCATCTTCCATTATTTCTTCATCTGCACAGGAAGTGGAGACATTAGTAACGTCCACCTTAACATCTACTTTAACGTCCTCGGTCGTTCTTGATTCAGCAGCCTTCATTTCAGCAATTATGAGCTTGTCAAGATCATCAAGATTACCCTTTTCTCGTTCAGCTTTATCACAAGCAAGTATGATCTGATCATAGGTAAAGGCCGGAGTATAATTATCATTAAAAGAAGGTGGAACATTTTTATACCCTAAGCCCTCACCCTATTTATTTGACCACTTCAGCTGTTGTTCAACCATCTATTCAACTACCACATTTGTTGCATCAAACTTCTTAATATTAAAATCAGCATCTTTGTATTTTTCTTTCAATGCATCAAGTTCGACAGTCAACTCAGTGATTTTCTCTTTCACGAACCGATAGTGACAGCTCTTTTCACTATATTCTGCTTGTAATTTCTCAAAATCTGATGTTTTTGCTTCCAACTTTTCTTGAACGGGTTTCGGTTTCTTCTTAATGTTGTAGACAACATTTTCAAAATCAAAAACTTCTCTAATCAGACAGTCATTGTGTTCACGATATTTGGCAATTATCTTTTCGCAATCTGGAGCATGATTTTTCACAAACGTCTTTTGTCGTAGTAGCCATTTTGACAAAAAAAAAAAAAATTAACCGTAAACGAAATTTTGTGTTCATTTGGAAATCAAAATCGGAACTCGATAAAAAATTATTTTGACCGAAAGAACAAAAAAAATTATCGAAAAGGAAATTTAGTTTTTGTTAATAATTTTTTTTTTGTAAAGAAATTAAAATCAAATTGAAGATTAAATTTTTGAAGGGGTTAGTTCTTGTTAATAATTTTGAAGATTAAAGGAAATTTAGTTCTTTTAAAGGTTTAAAATTTTGATCGAGATATAAAGGGTTAACCAAATTAAAAGTTTGCATTGATTAAAAAACATCACCGATAACTAAAAACCAAATGAAATTTTCGGTGATTAAAAAAAATTGAATTTGAAAAGCTCACATTAAAAGTTCACGGTCAACTCATCACATTTAGGTCAAAGTAATTTTAATCAAGCAAATATGATGATGTGGATCGAAAACATACTTGCCGATATTTAAAAAAAATCAAAAGGAAGACGTGGATGATTTTTGGACCAAGAAAATAAATGTGGTTGAAAAGGAATCTTTGGACCGAGAACTCCGAATTAATAATTGGTTTTCATTTGAAAGAGTTAACGGAATACAATGAAAATCGGACTTAATTTGCAATGGACCGATAACTTAGGTGAAACCAGCTTTTAATCAAAAGGGGCCTGATCCAGAAAACAAACGGCCCATAAGGAATAAAGAACCGTAGCCGAAATCTAACAAACAGCCGCCGCCTACTTCAATTCAGCCAAAAAACAATTTATGTTTAAATTTTTTCAAACCTTAAAGATCAAAAACACTAATTTTTTCAAAAAATTGATGAACACAAAAAACATCAAACACTCAAAACGTCCAAAACAGTTTAAAAACACCTAAATCGATCAATTGTTTCGAAATATGTTGATACCAAACAGCCAAAAATTAAATTTTCAGACTTTGATACAAATTGTTAGTCCAAAAAAAAAAAAAAAAAACTAGATCCAGAACGGTATCAGTCAAATTACTTGAAAGCGCGGAATCCAATCAAGTAATATCAACGAAACAATAAGAACGATGAGATAAACAATCTTCAATGCACTCGATAATATTAAGAATCGACTAGTACATAAGATCTTGATGATCTCTTGAACAATAATTCTCTCTATTCTAGCACGGTTCCCAAAACGATCAACACTATAAATGACGACTAAAAGAGCCTTTTGTACCTATAGCTAAAACCCTAAGCCCATACCTAAAAAAGCCCACCGAAAACCATAAGACCAGCTCAAAGCCCACCGAAATCTCACAGAGATTTCGGTCCACCACAACCGAAATCGTGGTGTTTTCGGTCATCATGCCACCGAGATCAATGGGGTTTTCGGTCCCTGACCGAAAACGCCTAACAACCTATAAATATTCATTTTAGCCTATAAAATGTAAAGATTAAACCACATAAAATATGACCCAACAAGAAGTGGTGGAGGTCATTTTTTTATCAAGCGCTACGGAACCGATTTGAATTTTGTTGATTGAAAAAAAAAACGTAAACGTTTGCCAAAACAAAAATAATATTTTGACCGAAAACGGTGACCAGGGTCCGAAAATCAGCCTAAAATGCGAAATCAGGCTGAACCGATCCGAACAGGACTTGAGCTGCACCGAACCAGATCCGAAAATTTTGTTGGCCGAAATCCACAGGATAACCGAGAGGGCCTTGTCCAAAAAGTAACTTTGTTCGAAAATTTTCACCAAAAGGCAAAAATCAGTACAAAATAAGCTGACCGAAATCAGCCTCTGTAACGCCCAAATTTTTTTAAAAAGAAACATAATAACATTAAAAGCACATTAACGCTAAAAGCACGATAGCGCTAAAAGCACATTAACGCTAAAAGCATAATAACTCTATCGCTTTAGCATAGTTGCCAACTTCAACTTTTTAAAAACTTTTCTCATGACATCAAGTCATGTCTAAAAATTTCGGTCTCAACAAAAACATTTAAGTTTTAAGAAAATGTTTAAACAATTTCAGGGGTTACAACTCCATATCATACTACACCATAGAAAGCAAGTTAGGATATAAATCGTTACATCGGCCAAAGCTCACTCCTTCTAAAATTCCAATTTCTTTGGGTCATCTACTTGCTTCTATCACTCGTGTCTAGAACCTGGGATACATGACATAAAATAAAATACATAAGACGAAAACGTCTCGTAAGGTACATGAGTTTCGACACAAACATTTATAAACATAACATATATCCTTTTCAAAAACTTTGTAATCAAATCATATCATAATGCTTGCTGTTAAAATCATTATAACTTAAACATATCATCATTTTTGCTTTTAAAGCCTTTCATAAGAAGTTTGTCGTTATAAAACTTTCATTACTTAAAATTGACTGGTATCTTAACACAATTGGATTTTTATACTTAGGGCCTTAATCACTTTTGGTGATATCCCAAGTATATACTGAGATAGTAAGAACATAATCAAACCACCTCAGCATCTTATCACATGCTTTGACTGGTATCTCAACATGCTTGCTTTCTATACTTAGGATTAATCACTCTTGGTGATACCCCAAGTCTATACCAGAATGGAGAGAACTTGATCAATCCATCCTGGCCTCATTAGCTTAGGACATCTACTTCGCGAAGGGAGTGGTACCGTCCTAATAGATTCCTCTATAGTCCCTTTGGGGAACATCATTGCAAGGGCCAAACATTATCCTTTCACTCACATTACTTTACATTGCATTACATTGCTTTGCTTCAAAATACGAGTCATTCAAAAACATAACTTTGCTTCTTGTCAAACATTTGTTCTAATACTCATTAAGGCAAGATGCCAAAACATTCTTTCATAACCACATAAGGCTCAATGCCAAAACATTATTTCATAAACAACATTAGGCTAGATGCCAAAACATACTTTCATAACCATTGTGGCTTGATGCCAAAACATACTTTCAAATCATTATGGCTTGATGCCAAAACATTATTTCAAATTATTATGGCTTGATGCCAAAATTTACTTTCATAAAACATTCTTTCATAAACGAGATATAAAACTTTCATAAACATGACATACGTCAAAAGACTTGCATTTCATTTCATATTTGAATGTCACATAAGAATTTATAAATACTTTGCCATGTACCCCATAGTGGGAAAAAGCCACATGTACTCATCTTAGTAGCTAGATATGTCTAGCTACACTAATCCACATTACGCTAGTCCGTCGTTGCTTCCAAACGTCCTTCAAATCTCTATTAATTTAATATAAGATTAGAACTTCTTTCGCAACTAAACATAAAATATTTGTCTATTCATTCTTAGACTACTTCTAGTCATTATCTAATCACATACTAACGTTTAAGTATGATTCCTAAAGCATCATAACCATTTTGGACAATTTACCCTTTGCCCCATTTTGACCAAAAATGGTATTTTCGGG
This sequence comes from Cichorium intybus, assembly GCA_023525715.1. Lineage (NCBI taxonomy): Eukaryota > Viridiplantae > Streptophyta > Magnoliopsida > Asterales > Asteraceae > Cichorium > Cichorium intybus. The sequence goes on from CM042010.1 coordinate 76,144,876, forward strand.
CTCTACAAGGTTATTTTAGCAAACTTTCACATTTTTACATCTTTATAAGCTTAAGTCAATGCTTAGATGTCAAAACATCTTTTATTTTACTCATTTATGTCATTTTGGCAAAATTTAACGAATAAAGTTTCTAAAAATAGAAACTGTCAAAATCTTGATACTTACCTTCCAAATATCACAAATTTCAACTTTTATGATCATACACCTAATTTAGGCTAAAGTAGAAACTTTTAGTTTCAACCACGACTCTTTTAGTCAATTTTTAGATTTAACCAAAACATCTCATTTCTTGACCCAAACTCGGTTTTCTCTTACTTATACACATATTCTTGTCATAATGTTATTATAATATTCAAGTTTGATACCACTTCCCAACTTTTTGGCTTTTATGTTTTAAAAGGCAACTTAATTGCCATTTTTACCAACTTTAGTATTTGACCAAATATGAATAACCACTCATATGGTTTGAGTTCTTTTCAACCATTTCCTTAACATACATTTAACGATTCCAAGAACAATTCATTTATTCATGATTTCCATAATGCAATAGTTTGTCCACAATAGAGATTTAACAACATTGTCCCAAATTCATAATTTCAACTTGAACACCATAGTTTTCCCCACATAATAACTTAGTTCTTGGAGTTTATAAACTCAACCCAACATGCATTCAAAAATTCTCAGGTCAAACATCAAAATTTACCATGCTTATGTGTTTTGAACCCATAAAGTGTTAGGAGTCAGAAAACCAACTTCAATCCCTACATGCATCAAGAAAATTAAGGTTTACCAAGAAATCAAGCTTTTACCTTTCACTTGTCTCCAAAAATCTAAAAATTATGGAGGTTCTTGCCCATTTCCATGAATTCTCTGTTCAATCCATGTCCAAAATCACAAATCAACACCAAAACCTTGACATGCATGAAAGTATTTTCAGATTAAACAACTTAGAGCTCCAAAAATCAGACTTCACGTTCTAATTTCTACCCAAAATTTCGAAATCAAGAGGTAATGGTAACATTTCTGCACCAATCGGACTACTAGGAAGCTTATTCTCCCCTTCACCATCATCGATTGCCTCCCTAGGTTGCTTCTGCCGCCGACCCACCATTGCCGGCCACCACCAGCGCACTGGCGGCTTACCGTCGCTCCCCTGAAATCCGCCCAGCAGCAATCGCTGCTGCTATCATTAGCTTTCTCTAGTGCACAGCCTCTCGGTCTCATCTGTCTCTCCCTTTCTCGATTTCAACATCGCACATACACATGACCGCCGCACCATTTGCTTCTTTCCGTCGCACAACAACCGCCGGCGACGGCTCTGCGGTCGTCGGCCTCCTCTAGCAACGAGATAATGTTGCCCCATGTAAGCCTCTGATTTCTCGATCACTCTCTATCTCTCGATCCCTTTGACTCCTCTGATCTCTCCCTCTCTTCTGTCTCACCCGATTTCTCTCTCACTCTCTCTTCAATCTCGATTTTAGATCTTGGAGGTTTGGTGCTGTGTTTTGTGTTAATCGAGAGGAAGGAAATCACATCAGAGATGTAAAACGCATACACGGTATTGAGAAAAACCAAGGGCTAGGTTTTAAAGTAGAAATGACAAATTTTCCCTTCCCTTTCCAGCCTTGGTGAATTTTCCATCTTTGTTTTCTTATTTTTCCTGATTTTCTTTTAATCGTAACTTTCACATATGATGTCCAAATATTACAAACTTTATACCTTTAGAAAGGTGGGAATGAGCTTTACAACTCCTCCATACTGACTTTCGTCTGAATCGTAATAGATTTTCCTCTATTAACCCTTGAAAATGACTCTTTGGTCATTTTTTTCACTTTTGGGCCATTTTAAAACCTCCATAACTCCTTCGTTACAACTCCAAATGGCCTGAATCTTTTTCCTATATTTTTGTTATCTCAAATATTACCAAAGTCACTTTGATGACTTTTTCTCAATTCCTTTTAGATTTTTAGATATCAATTTATAAAGATTGACAATAAAAATTTCACTTTTAGTCCTTTATTCCCAAATTTGTTCCTGTATCCTTAAAACAAATTTTCAAGATGCACTTCATATTAACTTAATAAAACGCCTTAACATATAAGTTCCAACATTTTCACCTCCTTTGACCTTTTTGCCCTTCCATAAAACGTTTAAAGGTCAAATTATATCTTACACGCGTAAATAAATTTTTGGTTGTCACAGCCTCACCGAAATCTCGCCAGACCGAAAACAACTTTACCGAAAAAACCATGAGCTGCGACCAAATCAGACCATGTAGACCTGAAAGATGAGCTAACCGAAAATGTCAGATTCGCCGAGATTGTCAGGACCGAAAACCTGTTGGCCGAAATCCACAATTATAACCGAGAACTTGATTGCGATCGGCCCTTGACCTAGTGTTGACCGAGAATTCCAAGCAGCCGCCGAGAACACAGACAGCCCTAACCGAGAACAGCTGTAGCCGCTGAGAACATTGAACCCTAGCCGAGATCTTGAGGTCTGCCGCCGAAATCCACCACAACCCTAACCGAAACTGAATCCACCACCGAGAACTAGCCAAACCCTAATCGAGATCCACCTTGAAGCCACCGAAAACTATAAAGTGCAGCCAAAAACACTTTTCTGATTCGTAATTTCGAATTTTAAGAATCAAACCCGAATTTTTGTTCTGAAAAATGAAGAATATGAAGAACACTAATAGCAAAAATTCATCCAAATCTGTCGAAATCCGACCAAAAATGCCAAAAACCACAAGATCCAAACAATTTTTTCGAAAAATTGATACCAAAACAGCCAAAAACACAAGTTTTAAGGCTCTTATACCACTTGTAAGTCCCAAAAATCCTAGATCTATCAAAGTATCAATCCAATCACTTGATTGTGCGGAATCTAATCAAGCAACGAATCCAAAACAATTAAGAATACGGTATTCAATCTTCAATGCACACTTTGATTACTCAAAAGTCGGGTACATAAGATTCCTATGATGATGATCGATGAACAATATGACAATTCACGCTAAGCTCCTTGATCGAACAACATGACTAATGACATACAAAAAACTATTTATACATTACCTAATGACCTAAGCCCACCGTCACAAGAGTCCATCGAAAACGCCAAGCCCAGTCCACCAAAATCTCTCAGATTTCGGTCATGATGCCGCTGAGAACCCAGGTTTTCGGTCCAATACCGAAAACTCCAATTTGCCCATTTAGATGCGAATTAGACCATTTCAATGTAAAGCTTAAACCAATAAAATATGCTCCGACACTCACATTTGGGGGTTTTTGTAAGATTGGTTTGGAAGATCCGAAGGTAATCAATGTATTTTTGGATAGATTGTTTTCTGAAAACGGTACCTTCAGAGTCTTAATGTTTCCTTTTAGCTTTGACATTATAGCCTTTGTTGTTGAAGTTGCTTTTTCACTCGATTTTTCAATTGGAATACATTCTTTCGATTCAATCATTTCAAAAACATCCAGTTTCGTTTGAATACTTTCTTTCGAAATTTGTGTCTGCTTGTAGTTCCTTTGATTTTGATTTTGACAATTCAAAATTGGTTTCAAATGTTTGGGTATTTTGTCTACTTCATAAATCAAACGATTGTAAATGTTATGACCATACAAATCTTGTTTTCGAATGTTGATTTTAACTTCCAGATGTTCAATCATATTGTTTTGCAACTGTAAGACCCATTCCACCGCCGTGTGGCTCAAGAGGATCCGCGGCGCGGCTCGGGAAGGATCTGGATTCGTGAATGACTGATACGTGCGCCGTGCATCTTAATGGACCGCGGCGCGGGGCGCCGCAGATGTGAAAAACCCTAATTTGGATTTAAACGCCTATATAAAGGGACCCAGCCCTAGGGTTCGTGTTTTTTGAGGTTTTCTGGGGTAGAGACGACTGGTTTCGGTAGAGGCTCTTCTGTTTCAAGGCTTGGAAGGTTTTGGAGAGATTGGAAGAAGGAGATACGGCGTGAGGGAAGGCCTGTAATGGATCGTGTGCATCACTCCGTTTTTCAAAAGTAAGGTAAAAATATCTACTCTTCTGACTTTCCATTTCATCCCGCCATGTAGTGTTATCCCTTGGTTAGTAGTCTTAGATGACTTGTAACACTTAGGGTTTTGGCCCATGGACATGCATGGACATGCATGTCCATAATAAAGTGACCTTAGGGTAGTTTCTGATCCCACGAAGGGTGTAGAGAGGAACCCTAATCGATGGCTGTACTGGTTAATGGCAAAAAAGGATTTCGGACCATTATGAGTCGGCAAGGCGGACAGGTTATGTCGGCGACGCGGGTTCGGGTAAACCCCGTAAGTGTGCGATGATAGTCCGCAACGCGTAAGGGGATAAGCCGTCCCGCGACGATTGCCTGTTTGACCAAGAACTTATTTTCGACCCTTGTTTGATGGCAAATGTTGGGTGTGACCTTTAGGCCAGTCTATAGGAGTTTGGTCAATGATTAATATGTTGTGTATGTGGGATTTAGATGATTAGATGAGCTAAGTTGGGATATTAGAGAATATCTGCACAGTTACGAATCAGGTGAGTATCCTCACCTTACTATGTGATGTTACATGTTAGGCTTCTTGTGTGTTATTTACAGTTATATGATTTGTTCTATTTTTTTTGTTCTATACCTGTGGTTATTTGTTGTTGGCCTCAGTACTGATGCGTGTTCACTCGTAGCTGTTGTATGACGAGTTAGACTATTGCCTTGTCCTATAGTTGTTGTATGATAGGCTGGGCCATAACCGGGAACCCATAGCTGTTGTATGATGGGTAGAACCGCTCCATGTCTATAGCTGTTGTATGATGGACGCCCGTAGATGTTGTATGGCGGGTAAGGTCGGGTCGTTCTCGAGGACGGGTTGTTTAATGTGTGGGCATGTATGGTAATTTGTGGACTCACGAAGCTTTATGCTTACCCATTGATTTTAAAACATTTCAGGTACTTCAACTGACAAAGGGAAGGGCAAGGTTTGACGGCAGCACATCGCATCCACGGGACCTTAATTTAATGTTTTATGTTATGGTTTTTAAATGCTTTAGTTATTTGTTTGATAACAATGTTGAAACAATTTTACTTTTTGAATAAAGATTTTGTTGGAACCTTGGTAGTAAATGAAATATTATAATTGTGATTTTGGGGTGTTATAAATTGGTATCAGAGCCTTGGTTTGAGGGATTTGGATGAACTGTATTGGGAATCCAAACTCAAACTTAGGACTGAGATATTTTCGTTAAGAAAATGATTTTTGAAAAAAAATTAATTAGATAAAAGGTGATGCGATGCAGACCGTCAACCGAGCTCAAGTAAGTTTTGTGATTCCCAATTACCCATGCCAAGTTTGTGCTATATATTATGCTAATAAATAGAATTGCTTGGATAGGATACTCTATAGATTGTTTTGTGCAATATGTGCTGCCTTGGAATTTTATGCTAGTGTCGTTAGGTTGCTTAGTGAATGCTGGTAGGTTATATACAATTAGGATAAGATAGCCTAAGAATTCTTGGTCTGGCCTTACTGGCTGTTCCTTGTTTGGTTGTGACTTCAAGGTAGGATCAGTTATTCAAACGTCTATATTATTCCCGATTGTGTATGGCTGTGTGTCCGTGCGGCGACTCGACGATGTTAGCAGTAGTTCTCTTAGGCACGGGTGGGAGTGAGAATTAGGTCAAATGATTAGGCACCACGGTGCATAACCGCAGGATTCATAGGAAGTGGTTTATCAGCATATGTGCGAAAATTTAGGAGGATGATTGATGAACTTGGAACAAGGGCGAATAGGTGTGGAAGGTAGTACCAGGCCAGTACTACCGAAAGCACAGGATTCACGCTTGAGTCAAGAGTAGTCCACCAAAGTCCTAGAAAGTCGAGTAGTTGGGTAGAGGGGCGTGTCCCGGGTATTGATATTGAAAGTTTTGCGCATATCAGAATGGCAATCACTCGAAGTAACGGTGGGGCAGATGCAGGTGCCTCGAACGGGGAAGGCTCAACTGATGAAAATCTCCGCAACCTGATAACGGAGGAGGTTTTGCGAGAAGTGTTGGCTACGATACCTCAGTTATTTGGTACTATTAAGGTTGAGCTATGGGCAATGCTCGAGGAGCAACTGGCTACTCAGGGCACATCAAGGGTCAGGAATGCAAGCTATAAGGACTTTTCAGCTTGTTTGCCTCCGATGTTCGATGGGGGCAGGGATCCGATTGTCAGTATGCGGCGGATTTCCACGGTGGAGGGTGCCTTCCGCACCTGTTCATGTCCTGAGAACTCCAAGGTAACATTTGCGGTGAATCTTTTGAGAGAGGGTGCAAAAGATTGGTGGGAAATACGAACGAAAAATCTCACCCCTGCTCAGTTAGATGCTATTACGCGGCCACAATTCAAGGAACAGTTCAAAATGGAGTATGTTCCATAGGTGGAAATGGAACACTTGGCGCAGGAATACCTGAATTTGACCCAGACCACTGAGACGGTGACGGAGATCACCAAAAAGTTCAATGAGCGAGCACTCTTCTGTCTAGAGTTTGAGGCAACCGAGCGCATAAGAATGACTAGATACTTGTGGATGCTTCGCACAGACATTCGGAAATTTATGTCTGCTGCTAGGCACCAAACTCTTACTGATATGATTGCAGCCGCTTGAGCCCGAGAGTTGGAACTGGAAACCCAATAAAGACAGAAGCGTCCGGCGCCGACCCAGACTCAGCAGGCGTCAAAGAAGTTTAGAGGGGCAGATCAGGGAAAGCAAGGGCATAGAAGCCAGGGTAGGTGTGGTAAGTGTGGAAAGAATCATGAGGGGCGTTGTTAGGTGCTAATATGCCATAAGTGTGGAAAGGAGGGCCATTATGCTAAAGATTGTGGGCAAGAGGTCAAGATCTGTTTTAATTGTAATCAGGTAGGTCACTTCAAGGCTCAGTTTCCCCGTCTGAACCAGGGAGCAGTTCAGAATCCGGCACCCACTACACTCCGAATTACCGATGGTAGGCAGGGGAAAGGGGAAGCCCCTAAGACTAAGGGTCAAGCATTTGTCATGACCGCCGAGGAGGCACAGGATGCGCCCGACGTCGTTACGGGTACTCTTTCTTTACTTGCCTCATGTTTTGGTGTATGTATTTAATGTATCTATTATGCTTGACTAGGAACATTCTTAGTCAACTCTAATGCCTACTTTTGTACTATTTGATTCGGGTGATAGTCATTCTGTTGTGTCTGCCGTTCTGGGAAAGAGTTTCGGTATCGCGTTAGGAACTCTTCATCGCCCGTTAGAAGTGGAAATTGCGGATGATAAACACGTGCAAGCGACTAGTGTTTACCGGGAAAGTGAAGTAGTGATTCAAGGAATAAAGTTCCCGATTGATCTCATCCCTATACCGTTAAGCGACACTCGGGTTATTATCGGTATGGATTGGTTGAGTAGGCACGAGTCATGGATTGACTGTAAGAACAAGCGAGTGTGGATTCAAACCCCAAGTAGAGGATAGCTAGTACTACAAGGAGAGAGGAGGAATCAGGGTGCAGCCTTCTGTTCAGCCGCCAGGGCACGCAGACATTTTCAACATGGAGGCTCGGGGTTTATGGCATATGTTTTGGATGCACGCGAAGAGAAGTCAAAGCATAGGATGGGGGATATACATGTGGTTCGAGATTTTTCTGATGTTTTTCCCGAGGACCTGCCTGGTGTGCCTCCGAAGAGGCAGGTGGAATTTAAGATCGACTTAACTCCCGGTGCGGCTCCGATAGCTAAAGCACCGTATCGTCTTGCACCTCCAGAGATGTTGGAGTTGTCTATTCAACTTCGAGAGCTACTGGATAAGGGATTTATTCGACCAAGTTGCTCGCCGTGGGGAGCGTCTTTTTTATTTGTTAAGAAGAAGGATGGTTCCAGCAGGATGTGCATTGATTATCGTGAGCTTAATTAGCTTACAGTAAAGAATCGGTATCTATTACCTTGCATCGACGACTTATTTGATCAGTTACAGGGCACCTCATGGTTTTCGAAAATCGATCTGCGGTCAAGATACCATCAGATGTGGGTACGGGAGGAAGACGTCCATAAAACGGCTTTTCGGACGAGGTACGGCCACTTCGAGTTTGTAGTGATGCCGTTTGGACTTACCAATGCCCCTGCAGCTTTCATGGACTTAATGAACCGGGTATGTCGACCGATGTTGGATCGGTCGGTTATAGTTTTTATCGACGACATCCTAGTCTATTCTCGGAGCAAGGAGCAACACGAACAGCATTTAAGGGAGGTATTGGAGACCTTAAGGAATGAGAAGTTTTATGCGAAATTGTCCAAGTGCGACTTTTGGCTGCGAGAGGTCCAGTTCTTGGGTCACATCGTCAATGAGCAAGGAATCATGGTAGACCCGGCTAAGGTGGAGGCCGTGATGCGGTGGGAGGTTCCGAAGACTCCCTCGGAGATTAGAAGTTTCTTGGGTCTAGCTGGTTATTATCGTTGTTTCATCCAAGACTTCTCAAAGGTTGTTGTACCTTTGACTCGACTAACTAAGAAGAACGCTGCTTTTCGATGGGGTGAGGAGCAGCAACAGGCCTTCGAGACTTTACGGCAGAAGTTGTGTGAAGTTCCAGTTTTGACTTTGCCTGAAGGCATGGAGGATATGGTAGTTTATTGTGATGCATCTATCTCTGGATTGGGGGCAGTCTTGATGCAGCGAGGCAGGGTGATTGCTTACACCTCACGGCAGTTGAAGCCCCATGAGGCTAACTACCCTACTCATGACTTGGAACTGAGAGCTGTGGTCTTCGCTCTCAAGATTTGGAGACACTATTTATATGGAGTGAAGTGTACCATCTATACAGACCACAAGAGCTTGAAATATCTTATGGATCAGGCAAATCTTAATATGAGACAGAGAAGATGGTTAGATGTATTGATGGACTATGATTGTGAGATACACTATCTGTAACGCCAAGATACTCTTTTTATAAATATAATAAAAAGGGTAAAATGGTCATTTTACCTTGGAAGGGTAAATTGGTCTTTTGGACAGAAAAGTATTTGGTTTGAAATAATATTTTGAGTTTTGGACTTAAAATGTTATAAAAACTGATTTTTGGTCGTTTTACCACAGAAGGGTAATTTGGTCATTTGACCATGCGAGGGACCAAAAATGAAAAATATTGTTGTTTGTGGCAAATGTATAAAGAATGAAAGTTTTATTGTAATAAAACTTGATTTTGTGGTCAAAGTTCAAGAAATGGAACTTAGGGACCAAAAATGTAAGAATTTGTGGTATAAATAGAGAGTTTGACTCTCTTCTTTGACTAGTCATTTGTGCAGCAACGGGAGAAGGTTTGGAGATGCGATTTTTGCAGGAGATCATGAAGTGAACCAAGAACTTGAATCAATTGTTAATAGATGGTGATTTCCAAGCCAAATGAGGTTAGTAAATTGACTTTTTAAGTCAAATCCTTGAATGTGTTCTTGGTGAGTTTTGTAGCAACTCAAAACTGCATTTGCAGTGATGATTATGTTATTAAGTTGATGAAATACTTCCATTAAGTCATGCTAATAAGGACTTAACTAAAGAAAATGGAAGTAGATTGCTATTAGTGGTGAATTTGAAGTTTTGGGGTTTTGGAACTAAGAACCCTAATTCTTCATTTTGATTGATTTAGTTGTTTTGAATGGTTGAAAACCTTGTTAAAGTATAAGGTTTTAGCCTAGAAACAAACCCCAAACGATTGAGGACTGGATTAAGGACTTAATGGGCTAAAAATGTGTGCTACAGTGCACAAATTGCGGCTGGACATGAGACCTGCGCAGGCGCCAGGCGCGGTGCGCCCAGGCGCAGTGCGCCCATGTCTAGGCGGGGTGCGCCCCTCAGGCAGGGACTTCAAAATGCTAACTTTTGCTTGGCTTGTCCGTTTTAGCTCAAATTTGGACCATAGGCTCGTTATGGTCTGAAAAGTTTGGGAAAATTTTTATATTGAGTTTCCGACCCCTCGGGGGCACTGTAGATCGATTCGAATGCCTCGGTGAATAGTAAAATTCATAAAAAGTTAGTAAACGGAAAGTTTACTAAGTAGGCATTGTTTGTAATGATATTGTATTGAACTCTAGTGTATTAGAGTCAATTTAGATGATTATTAACCTATTATCATTTGGTATATAAATGGATAATAGGTATGGGACAAAATGGTTGTGGTGCACGCAAAGGCAAGAAACAACCGGAAATAAAATGCAGCTAGCATCCAGGTGAGTAATCTCACTGATATCATATATGATATATGATGATTGAACTGTTACAGGTTGAAACGGCTTCGAGGGACGAAAATGACAAGAGAAAAGATAGAAGAAAATGACAAGACCAGATAAGCCGTGAGTCTGATAAAGACAAGAACGGAGCTGTGAGTCAATAATATTGACATGGCAAGACCAGATAAGCCGTGAGTCTTTAATAGACAAGAACGGAGCTGTGAGTCAGTCAATATTAATGGTACGACAAGACCAGATAAGCTGTGAGTTTATTATAGACAAGAACGGAACTGTGAGTCAGTTAAAATTGACAAGACCAGATAAGCCGTGAGTCTTTAATAGACAATAACGGCACTGTGAGTCAAACCTTTATATAGACAACAGCGGGCTAACCCGTGAGTCTAGGCAACAGCGGGCTAACCCGTGAGCCATGGTTTACTTTGAATGAGCCAAACTTATATAGACAACAGCGGGCTAACCCGTGAGTCTAGGCAACAGCGGGCTAACCCGTGAGCCATAACTAATTTTGGATGCTATATCCAACTGATGCGGCCTATACGGCTATGATATTATTACAGGTACATGGTGCGGCCTTTTTGGCTATGGTATCGGGTTATTGAACCCAGCTGATGCGGCCTGCGGGCTATGATTTATATATATGGATATTGTTTTGGTGCAGCTTATATAGCTATGACACAGGGTGCGGCTTAAATAGCCATGAAATACGATGAAGTCCATTGTGACTAAGAACCATGGAACAGAAATGGTTAAATATGATTAAATGTGCAAATAACTGACGTAGCTTAATAATTACAGGTTTTGTGATTCAGCCTGTATGGTTATAGATTAGGATGTGAAATCCTAGAAGACATTTGGCCAGCCAGTAAGGCTAGGAGTTTGGATTCGATATCCAGACAAATACATGATTGTATTTTATACGTGTTATTTGCAGGAATGATTACTCACTGAGCTTTGTAGCTCATACCGTTTGTTATTGTCCCTGCAGGTTAGTGCGATACTGATAAGGGACAAGATAGAGTCCGTGACTTTGAAGTAGGACTCATAGATGCTATCAGTAGCAGCCCGGCTTCAAAGGAGACTACGGTATTTTATACTCTCCTTGATACGCTTGTACCCGTTTTTATTAAAATATACCCCTCTGTTTATGGTTTTATGTACTGAAACCTTTTGTAAAAATGAAAATTTTTCAAGGGTGTTTTTGTTTTAAAAGCCGGGTGTTACAAGTTGGTATCAGAGCCGTGGTTTAAGTGAACTAGGTGTCTATAGAGTAGATTCCTGGACTTAAACCTTGAGACAGTAGAGACGATGAACCGTTAGGTGTATATAGTTGTTATTATACATATATAACCTAACTATTGCTGACTTCTAACGTATAAGAAGTATGAGCAGCGAATATTACTGGGAGAAATTTAGGGCGTGCAGCTTTAAGAGGCGAACCAGCCCATTCTCAAGGCTCCATTGGACGAGGGGCAAAGAGACAAGTAGCAGAAAATCCACATGACAAGCAACAGTAGTTGCTGTGGTCAGAGAAAGAAATTTGGGTGCTTACCCTGATTGATATCAAGGTGAAAGAAACGTAGCTGAGACTACAAGAAAAGCAGAAAATATTGGTGGACTTCTCAGAAGAAGTTAACACGATTCAGGTCTAACCTTGAAGGGAAGAGACCAAAACGAAAAGATGATGTGATGTAAGAAGTGCAGGAAAAGCACTTAGAATATTTTAGAGTTGAGACTCTACCGTTGACAAGATGAAATTACAGAAAATGGGAGCATATCGCTCGAGTTTGTTGTATGGGACGGAAGTGGTTCCAGCGTGGAACTATAGATCACTTCCTTATGAAATACTCACATGCTAAATGTGGAGTAACGGGTAATGAACCCAGAATAGAAAGAAGAAATGAGTGGTTAAAAAGGACCAGTGGTACCCTGAGCATTCCAGCAGATTTTGGAATGAGCTCGTGAGGAGACAGATATGATCTTCGATGTAAATGTTTTGAATATAACCTCGTGTATGTTATATTTGATCCATGAAGCTATGCTTTGGATCGGTGACACTGGCGTCTTATTGGAATATTTCATCAACGATTTTAGATGAAATTCTGGAAACAGCTATAGCAGATAGCAAGTATGTTCTAGATATTGAACACCTGGAAGGTAGTTTGCCTAGGATTTACGGGACCATTTTCCCTATGAATCTAAAGCTAATGACTACCAGTGAATTTGAAGCAATTGTGCTTATAAATTGGTTAGCAATGAATGATGCTAACATGAATTGTAGAAACAAGAACAGTATGGTTCTTAGAACAGAAATGAGCGGATGAACATCCATGGTAAATGACCGTTGTTGAGAATACCGGTTATTTTCCTTTGCTTAAACTCGGAAAAGAGTTAGTAAAGGAATGATTTTGTAGTTGGCATACGTGGTATGGGCCAAGCTAAATAAAGCAGTGATAGTAGTGTACTACTTTAGATAAATTCTCGGATGTTTCTTTTGAAAAGAATTTCCAGGGTTTCTGCCAGATTGGCGAGAAAAGCTGACTTTGGGAGCCGTTCCTGCTATTTAGGCTCTGTATGGATTTGTATCTGTAGAGATGACAGAGTTGGAAAACAACTAAAAGAAAATGTTGTTTTGGGGTCTCTTATGACCGTATGTGTCATCGTATGGAGCCCTATCTTGTTTGAAAAGCAGAGAAACAAGTTGATGCATATGTGCATTGACTAATGAGAATTTGATATTCCCGAAACTAGATTGAAAATGAGGTACACTTGTACCAGGTATTGGAGTTACTTCACTGAGTTAGGTGATTGGTAAAATCCTCCAAGTATGAAAATTTGACTAAAAGAAACTTTATATTCGTTGGGCATGGTAATAATGCCAAAGATGATAAAGTAGATACAGTGGAAATAATGATACTATGATAAGACAGAAACCGCCTTGGAATCTGACTGAAAATTTGTAGTAGTAGTTTCCTTGGATTGGCGGATTATTATAGGAGAGTTGTAGAAAACTGCTCCTTGATTGTTGTCCAGTTAACTAAAGTCGATTAAGCAAAGTGAAAAGTCTGAGTGGTAAGAAAGACCACATGTAACTTCTCAAAGGTTGAAACAAACCTTGTGTGAAACTCCGGTGTTAGCATTTTTGCTAAGCGGAGAAGTTAAATTGTTTTATAGAAATGCATCCAAAGTTGATTTTGGATACATGATATTGCAGTAGCAATTATGAATTTGACATTGAAGCTTTAGAGACACTACTTGTACGGTGTAAAGCTTACTGTTGATACGGATCATAAAAGTTGGAAACACTTAATTGATCAAAAAGAAGCTAAATATGAAATAGCAAAGATAGATGGGTTACTTAAAGATTTCGGTTATGAAATCTTGTACCATCTCGGAAAGGCGGATGTGATTATAGATGCCTTGAATTAGAAAGAGTATCTTTTGAAAGATACAACCACATACGTGAGTGTGGCGAATTGATTTCCTGAGTTGATTCAGGTAGCACAAGAAGAAATGTGCAGATCTGAAAACGTGAAAAATGAATGATTAGCTATTGAAAGAAGCTAGTTAGAAACTCACGGTGATTGAAAACCCTTGGTGGTTATGTATGTGAGTTTCAAAGCAAAGTAAGATATGAAATTTACCCTTAAAAGATGTATGTTGGGGTAGATATGTAAAATGCCCGGGACAGTACCAAACTGTGTAGGATGATATAACCTATGTATTGGTGGCCGGGGATAAAGAAAGATATTGAAAGATACGTGAAAAGTGTTTGACTAGCGTGTAACTCTAGTCAAATCATTAGAAGCAAATGGAAAATTTAGCCGTTGTCGATCCCAAAGAAGAAATGGGACAAAAATATTATAGACTTTGTAATAAAGTCTTTGCAAGTACCGCATGGGTATTACACCATATGGGTAATTGCAGGTTGATTGATGAAATCAGTGTAGATTTATAATGACTAAGGAAGAAATTAAGATCAAAAAGTAGTGAAAAACTACATAGAAAGATAAATATGTTGACATGCGCTGCAGGTGTCGACTGTTTCGGGTTGAGACACTAGAAGTATTTGCTGAATTTAGCATTAATTCCTAGAATTGATAGTTCAAAAGTACTAGTAAGTACTGTATAGGAATTGCAGAAATGATAGACGAGGCGAGAAAATGATGCAGACTCTAGAAGATGTGCTTGAAAATTGCACAGCAGACCCTAGTGGAAGATGAGAAGATCGCCTATCTTTGGTAGAACCCGTAGATAATAATAGTTTTAGTACCAACATTTAGATGACCCGTATAATGCATAGTATGGAGTATCGTGTTGCACGCCGATTTGCTAGACAGAAGTTGGGGAGAAGCCGTTGACTAGACCCGAGATTTTATTTCAAAAAGAAGTAAAAGATTAGGCAAATTCGAGAAAGCTTGGAAATAGACCAAAATCGACAAAAGTAGTATGCGGATTGTCGAGTAAAACCATTGAAACCTCAAGCGAGGGAAGGCGGTGATACTCAAAATATCCCTTGGAAATACTAAAAATTGATGTGGGACAAAAAGGAACGTTAAGTCCTCAAATATTGGACTTTTCCATATGTTTCACAGAGTAAGAATTTTGATGTAATGAACGAAGTTTTGTGATGAACTTCAAGATAATTGTAAAGTTTTCTATGGGTCTCATGGTTCTGAGAACATAGATTGATAAATTCTAACGAATCCCTCATGTTGAAATGAGGAAGATAAGTGATTAAGGTGCCCGGGACAACCGAAGGAGTGATATGCAAGTGGTGATATAACCACGATATAAGAAGACTAGTATGGTTAAGTGCTTAGGCAATACCATAAAGGTTTCCATATGATATGAGAAACCGGAATTGTAACGATGAAGAAATACCCTCGCTTGATAGTATGATTTCGGGGACGAAATCTTTTGAAGGATGGGAGAATTTGTAACGCCAAGATACTCTTTTTATAAATATAATAAAAAGGGTAAAATTGTCATTTTACCTTGGAAGGGTAAATTGGTCTTTTGGACAGAAAAGTATTTGGTTTGAAATAATATTTTGAGTTTTGGACTTAAAATGTTATAAAAACTGATTTTTGGTCGTTTTACCACAAAAGGGTAATTTGGTCATTTGACCATGCGAGGGACCAAAAATGAAAAATATTGTTGTTTGTGGCAAATGTATAAAGAATGAAAGTTTTATTGTAATAAAACTTGATTTTGTGGTCAAAGTTCAAGAAATGGAACTTAGGGACCAAAAATGTAAGAATTTGTGGTATAAATAGAGAGTTTGACTCTCTTTTTTGACTAGTCATTTGTGCAGCAACGGGAGAAGGTTTGGAGATGCGATTTTTGCAGGAGATCATGAAGTGAACCAAGAACTTGAATCAATTGTTAATAGATGGTGATTTCCAAGCCAAATGAGGTTAGTAAATTGACTTTTTAAGTCAAATCCTTGAATGTGTTCTTGGTGAGTTTTGTAGCAACTCAAAACTGCATTTGCAGTGATGATTATGTTATTAAGTTGATGAAATACTTCCATTAAGTCATGCTAATAAGGACTTAACTAAAGAAAATGGAAGTAGATTGCTATTAGTGGTGAATTTGAAGTTTTGGGGTTTTGGAACTAAGAACCCTAATTCTTCATTTTGATTGATTTAGTTGTTTTGAATGGTTGAAAACCTTGTTAAAGTATAAGGTTTTAGCCTAGAAACAAACCCCAAACGATTGAGGACTGGATTAAGGACTTAATGGGCTAAAACTGTGTGCTACAGTGCACAAATCGCGGCTGGACATGAGACCTGCGCAGGCGCCAGGCGCGGTGCGCCCAAGCCCCTGGCGGGGTGCGCCCAGGCGCAGTGCGCCCATGTCTAGGCGGGGTGCGCCCCTCAGGCAGGGACTTCAAAATGCTAACTTTTGCTTGGCTTGTCCGTTTTAGCTCAAATTTGGACCATAGGCTCGTTATGGTCTGAAAAGTTTGGGAAAATTTTTATATTGAGTTTCCGACCCCTCGGGGGCACTGTAGATCGATTCGAATGCCTCGGTGAATAGTAAAATTCATAAAAAGTTAGTAAACGGAAAGTTTACTAACTAGGCATTGTTTGTAATGATATTGTATTGAACTCTAGTGTATTAGAGTCAATTTAGATGATTATTAACATATTATCATTTGGTATATAAATGGATAATAGGTATGGGACAAAATGGTTGTGGTGCACGCAAAGGCAAGAAACAACCGGAAATAAAATGCAGCTAGCATCCAGGTGAGTAATCTCACTGATATCATATATGATATATGATGATTGAACTGTTACAGGTTGAAACGGCTTCGAGGGACGAAAATGACAAGAGAAAAGATAGAAGAAAATGACAAGACCAGATAAGCCGTGAGTCTGATAAAGACAAGAACGGAGCTGTGAGTTAATAATATTGACATGGCAAGACCAGATAAGCCGTGAGTCTTTAATAGACAAGAACGGAGCTGTGAGTCAGTCAATATTAATGGTACGACAAGACCAGATAAGCTGTGAGTTTATTATAGACAAGAACGGAACTGTGAGTCAGTTAAAATTGACAAGACCAGATAAGCTGTGAGTCTTTAATAGACAATAACGGCACTATGAGTCAAACCTTTATATAGACAACAGCGGGCTAACCCGTGAGTCTAGGCAACAGCGGGCTAACCCGTGAGCCATGGTTTACTTTGAATGAGCCAAACTTACACAGACAACAGCGGGCTAACCCGTGAGTCTAGGCAACAGCGGGCTAACCCGTGAGCCAAGGCAACAGCGGGCTAACCCGTGAGCCATAACTAATTTTGGATGCTATATCCAACTGATGCGGCCTATACGGCTATGATATTATTACAGGTACATGGTGCGGCCTTTTTGGCTATGGTATCGGGTTATTGAACCCAGCTGATGCGGCCTGCGGGCTATGATTTATATATATGGATATTGTTTTGGTGCAGCTTATATAGCTATGACACAGGGTGCGGCTTAAATAGCCATGAAATACGATGAAGTCCATTGTGACTAAGAACCATGGAACAGAAATGGTTAAATATGATTAAATGTGCAAATAACTGACGTAGCTTAATAATTACAGGTTTTGTGATTCAGCCTGTATGGTTATAGATTAGGATGTGAAATCCTAGAAGACATTTGGCCAGCCAGTAAGGCTAGGAGTTTGGATTCGATATCCAGACAAATACATGATTGTATTTTATACGTGTTATTTGCAGGAATGATTACTCACTGAGCTTTGTAGCTCATACCGTTTGTTATTGTCCCTGCAGGTTAGTGCGATACTGATAAGGGACAAGATAGAGTCCGTGACTTTGAAGTAGGACTCATAGATGCTATCAGTAGCAGCCCGGCTTCAAAGGAGACTACGGTATTTTATACTCTCCTTGATACGCTTGTACCCGTTTTTATTAAAATATACCCCTCTGTTTATGGTTTTATGTACTGAAACCTTTTGTAAAAATGAAAAATTTTCAGGGGTGTTTTTGTTTTAAAAGCCGGGTGTTACACTATCATCCTGGAAAAGCCAATGTGGTGGCGGATGCTCTAAGTCATAAGGTTACGGGTGCACCCCTTCGGGGCATTTGTCTAAGGATAACAATTGTGACACCGTTACTTGAGTTGATAAGGGAAGCTCAGGTGGAAGCAAGAAAGAGTGAAAATCAAAAAGGTGAGAGAATAGTGGGACAGTTGTCAACTATGGTCAAGGATAGCAGAGGCTTGTTAACTCGCTATGAGAGAATTTGGGTACCTAAACTTGGTGCGGTTCGTCAAACTCTATTGGAGGAGGCACATAAGTCTAAGTTCTCTATCCACCCCGGAGCGACGAAAATGTATAGAGATCTGCGTGAATACTATTGGTGGCGGGGTATGAAGAAGGAAGTAGCGTGGTTTGTCGAAAGATGCATGACTTGTCATAGAGTCAAGGCCGAGCACCAACAGCCTCATGGTAGATTGCAGCCTCTTGAGATCCCAGAATGGAAATGGGAGCACATCACAATGGATTTCATCACGAAGTTGCCAAGGACCCCTCGAAAAATGGACACCATATGGGTTATTGTGGATCGACTGACTAAAAGTGCTCATTTCATTCCCATCCAAGAGAATTTTTCTGCAGAGAAATTAGCTATCATCTACGTAGACGAGATTATCTCTCGGCATGGTATACCGGTCTCAGTGATATCCGACCGGGATGTCTGATTCACTTCTAGGTTTTGGAAGAAGTTTCATGAGGAGTTAGGTACTCGCCTTCATTTCAGCATGACATATCACCCTCAAACGGATGGGCAGAGTGAAAGGACGATTCAAACATTGGAAGATATGCTTAAGGCATGCGTTATCGATTTCGGTGGGAGTTGGGATTGCCATCTCCCTTTAGCTGAGTTCTCTTACAATAATAGTTATCATGCGAGCATCGACAGGGCTCCCTTCGAGATGTTGTATGGGAGGAAATGTCGGACTCCTGTTTACTGGGGCGAGGTTGGTCAGCGGGCGTTGGGTAGTACTGAGGAAGTACTCAAAACAACTGAGTTAATTCAGAGGGTTCGTGAGAGGTTGTTAACGGCTCAGAGTCGACAGAAAAGCTATGCCGATAGGCGACGGTCCGATCTCGAGTTTCAGGTTGGGGATTTTGTTCTTCTAAAAATGTCTCCTTGGAAGGGAGTTATTCATTTTAGGAAGCGAGGAAAGCTTGGACCTCAGGACATTGGACCATATCGAATCATCGCGCGAGTAGGTAAGGTAGCTTACCGGTTGGAGCTGCCCGAGCAGCTTAGCCAGATTCACGACACGTTCCACGTTTCGTAACTCAGGAAGTGTGTTACGGATGAAACTACTATTGTGCCCTTGGAAGATATTCAAATAGATGAATGCCTGAATTATGTGGAGCGACCGGTTGCTATTATTGAAAGGAAGACAAAGACTTTACAAACAAGACAATAAGGCTAGTTAAGGTATAGTGGCAGCATCGTAAGGGGTCTGAATGGACTTGGGAACCCGAGGAAGAAATACAGAGGCATTACCCAGAGTTTTTTACAGGCACGGATTTTGGGGACAAAATCCAGTCAAGTGGGGGAGAATTGTAAGACCCACTCCACCGCGGCGTGGCTCGGGAAGATCCTCGGCGCGGCTCGGGAAGGACCTGGATTCGTGAATGACTGATATACGCGCCGCGCATCTTAATGGACCGCGGCGCGGGGCGCCACAGATGTGAAAAACCCTAATTCGGATTTAAACGCCTATATAAAGGGACCCAGCCCTAGGGTTCGTGTTTTTGGAGGTTTTCTGGGGTAGAGACGACTGGTTTCGGCAGAGGCTCTTCTGTTTCAAGGATTGGAAGGTCTTGGAGAGATTGGAAGAAGGAGATACGGCGTGAGGGAAGGCTTGTAACAGATTGTGTGCATCACTCCATTTTTCAGAAGTAAGGTAAGAAGATCTACTCTTCTGACTTTCCATTTCATCCTGTCATGTAGTGTTATCCCTTGGTTAGTAGTCTTAGATGACTTGTAACACTTAGGGTTTTGGCCCATGGACATGCATGGACTTGCATATCCATAAGAAAGTGACCTTAGGGTAGTTTCTGATCCTAGGAAGGGTGTAGAGAGGAACCCTAATCGATGGCTGTACTGGTTAAGGGAAAAAAGGGATTTCGGACCATTATGAGTCCGCGACACGGACAGGTTATGTCGGCGACGCGGGTTCCGGTAAACCCCGTAAGTGTGTGATGATAGTCCGCGGCGCGTAAGGGGAGAAGCCGCGCCGCGCCGATTGACTGTTTGACCAAGAACTTATTTTCGACCCTTGTTTGATGGCAAATGTTGGGTCTGACCTTTAGGCCAGTCTATAGGAGTTTGGTCAGTGATTAATATGTTGTGTATGTGGGATTTAGGTGATTGGACGAGCTAAGTTGGGATATTAGAGAATATTTGCACGGTTACGAATCAGGTGAGTATCCTCACCTTACTATGTGATGTTTCATGTTAGGCTTCTTATGTGTTATTTACAGTTATATGATTTGTTCTATACCTGTGGTTATTTGTTGTTGGCCTCAGTACTGATGCGTGTTCACTCGTAGCTGTTGTATGACGAGTTGGACTATTGCCTTGTCCCATAGTTGTTGTATGATGGGCTGAGCCATAACCGGGAACCCATAGCTGTTGTATGATGGGTAGAACCGCTCCGTGTCCATAGTTATTGTATGATGGACGCCCGTAGCTATTGTATGGCGGGTAGGGTTGGGTCGGGTCGTTCTCGAGGACAGGTTGTTTAATGTATGGGCATGTATGGTAATTTGTGGACTCACTAAGCTTTGTGCTTGCCCGTTGATTTTAAAACATTTCAGGTACTTCAACTGACAAAGGGAAGGGCAAGGTTTGACGGCAGCACATCGCATCCACGGGACCTTAATTTAATGTTTTATGTCATGGTTTTTAAATACTTTAGTTATTGGTTTGATAACAATGTTGAAACAGTTTCACTTTTTCAATAAAGATTTTGTTCGAACCTTGGTAATAAATGAAATTTTATAATTGTGATTTTGGGGTGTTACAACAACATTTTGGAAGAAGAGAAGAATCCTTCCTCAGTTACTGTGAATTATCATCGTCAACAACTTTAACCAAATCGTTATCAACAAGAAGTGAAGCAACTGGTCGTACAAAAATTGAATTTTTGAAATAGGAAATCTTTGGATAGACACATGCAACATTAACTAGTCTTTTTGAATTGTCCTTGGAATAGTCTTCAAAAGAGTCACATTCATCCGAAATCTGAATTTTTGTTTTTACAATTTCTTTGCTTTCTTTATCATTATTTGATTTTGAAGAGGCAATATGTTCACAATCAGATATTTTAAATTTGCCTTTATCATATGAAGGTAATTGTGAGATGCCTTCGGGGGCTGATGCGGATACAGATGAGGATTTTACAATTGATAAAGAAGCACAGTCGATTTCCTCCGTATCCGAATCAGAATCAGAATCACAAGCAACCATATGATCATTTTCAATTAAGGGAAGTGATTTCTTAAGAATTGGCACATCATTAGGTATTAATTTTAGCAATTCATCGGCAGTTAAAATTTTCTCTACTGAAACTAGACCATGATTATAGGAAGTATTGGGCACCTCTGATTTACACACTATGGATTCAAATTCATATGAGATATTGTCGACATTCTTAAGATCAAACCCAATAAATGGCAACAATTTTCTATGTTTATCTGTGCACACATCTGATGAATGATAAATCCTAGTTATATGCGCATAAAGACGTTTACTATTTCACAAAAGAGATTTCGCTGTTTTAAAATTACATCACCAGAATTCAAGTATTTGTCCCTAAACTCTTTTAAAACGGAAATCCTTAATTTGGCCTTTTCTAAGGCTGCTTTCAAGCCTTCTATTCTCCCGTGCAACTTAAGTATTTCCCCTTCACTTTTCTTTGCCCAATTATTAGCATCAATCAGCATATTATTCATAACCATGCAATCATTGGTAATTTCATCTATAACATGAGCAAATTTAGATTCAGAAATTTTAAAAGAGGAAAGTAAGTGAGATACATGTTCAGGAACGGTTTCTCTTGCTTTTCCAGAGGGACATGCATTCTTTGCCATTAAGCACCAGTTTTCATCCGAAAACTCACCATCCGAAGCCAAACCAGCGACCATCTCATTAATTTGAAAGCCCTTTACCATCATAAATAGCGACCAAAGCGCCACGAGCCATCATCGGAACCATACCTGATATGTTCCAAAACCATCATCTGCAACCACCAGTGCCAGATCCTTCGTCTTTTCCTTAGCTTCGTTCAACTTTATCGTCTAATACGCATCATCATTAACCTGACTTTTCTTCTCATTATTCTTCCGAAGCATACAATCCTTTGCAAAGTGATTCTTTCCATGACAATAATTGCAGTCATATCCAAAATCACCCGAAACGTTTTCTTCAGCTTTATCAGTTTTTGGTGAAGGATTGTCAGTAACCTTCGGATGAGAAGAACTGTCTCCTTTCGAAGCAATTGTAGGTTTCTAATAGCTTTGAGGCTTATTTTTAGTGGAATATCGAGTGTTGTAGTTTTTGACAAATTCTTTTTCTGATCCTTGACGATTGACAAATGACTTCTTAATCCTTTGGTTGTTTGCAGCATACAGAGCTACAATTTCACCATCTTCATTAACCATGTAACTGTCTGGTTCATCGTTCTCTCCAACATCTAAGGCTTTAAAACTATCATCATTCGATAATAGGGCTAGAGTTCTAGCATTAGAAGCTTCACCATGACCTCCTATAATATCAAGTTTATGCGACTTAAGAAGGTTAAACAATACATGAAGCTTGTATGTCTTGATCTTTTCATGTGACTTCACCATTAACATAATGGGATGCCATTCCTTTTTCAGACAGTACAAAAACTTGATATTGACTTCTTGTTGGCTTCGACTCTATCCATACTTATCCAAAGAATAAACAATGTTACTATTTCTCTCATAGGCCTGATAAACGGTTTCATTTTTCAAGTTGTTGAAAATTTGCGAAATCGGCAAGGACAACAGTAACAATACTTGACTAAAGAACATCATCACCCGCAAAACGCAGAGCTAGTCGATCCCAAATCTCTTTTGTAGATGTGTAAGTCCCAAAACTTTCTAGATCTAAATGGTATCAATCAAATCGCTTGATTGTGCGGAATCTAATCAAGCGAAAGCAACGAAACAAATAAGAACACGCAATAAAACCTTCAATGTATACGATTGTATTGATGAATCGTCAGATACATAAGGTTGTGTGATCGATTTGCACAAAAATTCTCTATCTCTCTAAAGCTTCCTAAACGATCAACAATACAAATGAAGGGTACAAGAGCCTGAAGTACCTATCGCCTAAAACCCTAAGCCCACATAGAAAAGCCCACCGAAATCATCTAGCCCAGCCCACCAAAATCCATAGGATTTCGGTCATGATCACCAAAAACCAAGGGGTTTTCGGTCCCCAACCGAAAACCTAATTCAGCCCAAATAAATCTTCTTTTAAGCCCAAAATGCAAAGATTAAACCATAATAAATTATGACCCAACAATCTCCCCCTTGGTTTAATGCTTTCATTTGTATTTTGGCTTTTCTTGATCTTGACATTTAGTTGAACACTATAGCAACATTATAACAATCTCCCCCTACATGAGTAACGGGTGTAGATGTTAATAGCTTTCAGCACATTGCAGAGACAACTTCATCCTCGGATTGGACTGTCGTCATATTTGACTTTAACGTTCATTCGGTGAACAGGCTTCAGCATAGGTCTTGAATCAGCACATCCAACTTTGATTTGACTTTGATTGGAACATCGAATCTGATTCTTCATCTTCTCTTCTAGATCACAAAAGATGTACATGTAGCAACAAACTGATTGAGGAGGAATTCAACACAGCTTGTCACATAGCGTTATGCTTCATCTTTCTTCGGGGATAGGATGTTTGTGTTGAAACTCTCGAACTTCACTTTTACTGGCACTTCAAGATAAGGACTATAACCGCAAATCCTGTGGGTCACTGAGGCATAAAACTCTCACCACAGTTGTTCAAGGACCCAGCCTTGGCTCAGGACAAGACTTCTCTTAGTATCTGTGTGAACCCGGAGGAACGCACTGCGATTGTTTGAGTATCCGAGAACTACTAGTGGCTGTTTTGATTTTGGCCCCTGCATATCCTTGATCAGAGATCTCAATGTAGTTATCAAGTTAACAAGTTGACTTGGCTCTTGGTGAGACGTTCAATGGTATCCAAACTCTACGGAGTGAACGATCCTAGTGCCAATTTTGGTTCCGTTGAAGTGTGGGGTCTCACAGCTATTGTCGTAGACAACAGCGATCACTGACCTAGAGTTTCGATGTTTTTAGATGTTTCATCAATGCTAGGTAAAGCCACATTGAATAACAAACATCTTTATTAGAAGAAGTTTAGGGTCAAGAGTGGTATGAGCGTGTAATATATCTTGGTTCTAGATATACCAATCGGCTAGACTTTCGAATCGTCATCAATATATGGTTTATTACATTGAATCATCCAACTCTTGAATTAGACATTTTGTAGGTAAGCATGGTTGTTGATGCCTCACATCTACTACTGGTATTGTTGTAGAGATCACTGGCATAGAGTTTCGAAATATCATCACCACTTGGTTTAAGGTGATGAGTCGTCTATTTCTTGCAACAGTAAGATAGAGGTGGTTGAGAATGGATTGGTGCGGGTGATAGATTACGATACGCAATCTAACCATCGGCACAAAATTTTTAACTCTCGACTCTGAGTGGCTTTACTCAAAGTGTCTAGAAGTTTGTGTTGCAGAGAGACCTTAAGATTAGGTTAAGAAGGGTTTTTAGTGTTAGTTCTATGTGCCCAAGGATGATCATAAAATGATATTACTAATAACACATGATCCTATAGGGTCACACCAACAACAAGTTTGACACCAAATTGATCATTTGGAATGTTAAATTTGATTTAACATCAAATGATAGTAAACTTGCAATTTAATTTTGTAGGTTATTATTATTTGAGGTAAATAATAATAACACCAAAAATTAATGGTTGATTGATAGTTCATATGTGATGAATTAATTAAGTATAACAATTAAATTGCTTAAGTTGTTAAATAATTTAATTGATTTATAAGTAAACCCTTTGTTTAATTTATTTGATAAATTAATAAAAGAACACACACACACACACACACACACACATATATATATATATATATATATATATATATATATATATATATATATATATATATATATATATATATATATATATATATATATATATATATATATATATATATATGATATATGTGTACATATATATTTATATATGTACATTCATATATGTTCTTTAAAAGGTTTATGTACAAGATTAATGGTTTAAATGTTATCCCATTAAACACAAGTATGAAGATTTATTATTTATAAACTTTGTAATATAAGTTTATAAATAATAGAATTTGGAAATTATATCTTTTAAAAGCCTTAATATGGCCAGATTTTACATGTCACATGACATGTGTATGGAAAGGTGTATAAGCATGGAATTATTCTCTCTTTGACCAAGATATGATGCATGCTCTTGATTATAATAATCAACCACTTTCTCTCTTTCCTTGGTGAAGAAAATCCGGCCATATAGAGGGCAAAAGGAGACCTTTCATACTAGCATATTGATCAGCCAAAAACTCTCCAAAAACTCTCTCAAACTCCCTCTTGAACATATGCAAAAATCGTTTTTAGCATCAAGGAGTTAAGAGCTTTATCTTGCAAGTTTTCAAGACTAGCATCTAAGGGTGTTCAAGCTTGTGGTGGATCAACTATAGAGGGGATCTTCCTTGATTTCTAGCCATCAAAATCGTCCAAACTAAGGTCAAGAAGAAAGGGTATGATCTTGAATTCTATCTATGCTTGTTCTTCATCTTATCTCTACATGCATGTAGCATGATCCTCTTGGAATGGAATTCGTGTTCATCATTTATGCTTCCGTTGCAACTTCAAGTTTTTGAATGTCATAACATGAACATGGATTTCCAACAATTGGTATCAGAGCCATGGCTATATTGCATGTTTAGATAATGAGTTTATTTGGATAAACTTGGTTTTTGGAAGCCATGAATGTTCATCTTCTTGAATGAAAGTTTCATGCATGGCTTCTTTGGCAACATGCAAGTATATTATCTATGATTTTATGTAACCAACTAAAATTTATATTTGCATGCATTTGGTTACATAATTGTTGCCTTAGAAAATCAAAGTGTTGATTTTCTTATAATTTTATGTGATAAAATGGTGCATAAACAAGCCAAGGACCATGTGTTGCATGTTTTGTGTTTAAATTCAATATGGTTGTAATCTATTCTTTTATTCAAATGGTTTGTAATAATAATTAGTTATTTCCTTCTTTTATTCATTTTGTAATTATTAGAATAGTAGTATTTTACATTTTTCATAAAATGTAACAAGAGAAGGAAGTAAAGACCAAGAGGAGATTACACCCAACAGCAACATTTTCCTGCTTTGCTCCTGCCCATTTCGGACCTGTTTAAGGGTTCTAAATAATTTCATATCTTGGTGTTTTGATGCTATACTTGTTAGTAACTTTGATATCTAGTATATACATTAAGTTTTGACAAGTATAAGCATCAATTTGACCAAGAATGAAGTGAAGGAAGCCACAAAATCACAACAAAAACCCTCCTGCTGCACTGTTGCTGTCGGATCTATTTTGGGGTGGTCAAAAAAATTCATAGCTCATGCCATGAAGCCAAGTAAGGGTGGTTCAAGTTTCATTTGATGATATAAGAAGATTGGCAAAGTTGTAGCTCAATTGAAGATCATTTGGATGAATTTTTGGTCACTTTTTGTCCCTGGGAATGGACTTGATATTTCATGTATGGCTCACATGAAATATCAAATTAGTTGGCTTGTGATTATGCACCCATGCATGCATGTGATGATTGAATGTTTTATTATTTATGTTGTGGATGAAAATAAGATTTTGCATGCTAGACAACCTAGATAATTAAACATGATCATCAAGGAGTTTGTAATTTTCAAATTGACATATTTAAAACATAAGATGTAATACAATTGGTTTTATTAAAAATGGGTTTTGTTATAAAACCTTTAAAGTCAAGTTTTGAAAATAAATGAAACAAGAAATAAAATGGAGATTTTATGAATTCTTACAAACTCCAACCCTAAATAATAATGGTAATTATTTAGGATTAAAATTGGTTCTTATGTATGTGATCAAACTCAAACTTAATATTGGATATTAATTGTAATCTTGACCACAAACAAAGAATTAATAAAATGGAGAT
Organism: Cichorium intybus; assembly: GCA_023525715.1. Lineage (NCBI taxonomy): Eukaryota > Viridiplantae > Streptophyta > Magnoliopsida > Asterales > Asteraceae > Cichorium > Cichorium intybus. The sequence continues at coordinate 76,172,014 of CM042010.1, forward strand.
TTTATGATTAAAGGAACCAATTGACAAAAATAAGATTTTAATGGTACCATGTTCATTGGATGCATGCAATCTACATGATACCATATGTTTTCAAAATTAGAATTGTAAAACATACAAATCCCTTTCGAAATACAAATCAATGTCGTCCCTCTTAAAACACTCATGTATCACTTGTATATCCTTGTGGGATAAAGGTTACCTAACCACTTGGAGTTTTCTTTTGATACAAGAGGTAGCTTTGCAATATTAATGGGATAAAGGACACCTAACCATTAATAGTTGGCAAAACTACACGTCCGTTTAAGTGGGATGATTTGTTTGGAAATCTTTTGTGATAAAGGTCACCTAAGCATTAGAAATCCAAGGCATAGATGGGATCAAACATGCCAAACTTATAAATGTTATAATGGGATCCCATAACTCTAGAAATTATATTTGGATATAATTGGTAAACCGTTACCTACCTTGTTGATTCGAATAGGCGGGATAAAGGATACCTAACCGCTTGTTTGTATTGCAACTTGGATTCTAGACCTTAATAAATTAAAGTTTACGAAACAAGAAAGGGTATTAGTTATTAAGGACTTAATATCATAAATTACTAGATTGAACCTTGTTAAAATTTAGTAGATGGCACCAAACGCAACAAACCCGGCTCCTAACAAAATCTCACTACGGTCTCTCCTTGAGGGAGAAAATTTTAACCACACCAACTTCTTGGATTGGTACCGTAGTGTGAGAATAGTTCTCAAACAAGAAAAGAAAGAATATGTTCTCAATGAACCACTTCCTGAAGAGCCCCCTGCCATCCCTAAGCCCGCACACGATGCATGGCTTAAAAATATGGATGATTCCATTGATGCACCATGCCTCATGTTGGCAACCATGATTCCTGACCTTCAGAAGGACTTAGAGAATCATTCAGCCTATGACATGATCAATCAATTGAAGGAAATGTTCCAACAACTTGCAAGAACGGAAAGGTTCGAAACTGTTCGGGCTTTCCATGCTTGAAAGATGGAGGATGGACAGACGGTAAGCTCTTATGTACTCAAAATGAAGAGTCACATTGATCATTTGGCACGTCTTGGAGTTGTGATGCCTGAAGAGCTAGCAACGGATATGATCCTTAACTCCTTGACAAAGTCTTTTGATCCCTTCGTCATGAATTATAACATGAATGGTTTAAACAAGACTATCCTAGAATTGCATGGGATGCTAATTACCGCGGAAAAGAATCTGCCTAAGAAAACCACTCAAGTTCTCATGATCAAGGAAGGTGGCACAAAGAGAACTAGACCCGAACACCCCACCAACTCCAAGGGCAAGGGGAAGGCAAAGGTTGTCAAAGGAAAGGGCAAGAAAGTTGTCCAACCATCCTGCCCGCCCAAGAAGAAGGCAAAAGTTGCCAAAGAAGACGCGTGCTTCGAATGTGGCAAAGTTGGGCATTGGAAGAGAAATTGCCCTACCTATCTTACGGAGTTGAAGAAGAAGAAGGCCGGTGAGGGCACTTCAGGTATCTATGTGATAGACCTAGAACTTTATAATTTATCTCCTAACACATGGGTATTTGATACTGGTTGTGGAACTCACATTTGTAATATGTTGCAGGGGTTCAAAAGGAGTAGGCGACTGAAGGCAAACGAGGTAGTACTCCGGGTTGGAAACAGTGCAAGGGTTGCGGTGGATTCAATTGGAAGTTTTGAGTTATTACTACCTAGTGGCTTGTATTTGACATTAACGAATGTTTATTATGTTCCTAGCTTGACTAGGAATATTATTTCGGTTGCTAAGTTGAGACAATGTGGTTTTAATCTTTGCTTTATAAATGATGACATTTGTGTTTCGAAAAACAATGTATTCTATTTCGAGACTAGGCCTTTAAATGGAATTTATGAAGTAAACCTTGATGAAAAGACTAACCATGGCTCTTTATACCACACTTTCACCAAGAGACCCAAATGTGATTTGAGTCAAACCTATCTATGGCATTGTCGCCTTCGGCATATAAACAAGAAACGCATATCCCAACTTCAAAAGAGTGGACTTTTGAAGGCAAATGAGAACGACTCATTTGATATATGTGAATCTTGTTTACATGGCAAGATGACTAAAGCTCCTTTCTCGGGAACCAATGAGAGGGCAAAGGACTTGTTAGGAATCATACATACGGATGTATGTGGTCCTTTCAAGCCAATGACTAGATATGGTGAAAGATATTTCATCACCTTCACTGATGACTTAAGTCGATTTGGATATGTTTATTTGATTAAACATAAACATGAGGCATTTGAAATGTTCAAAACGTTTCAAAGTGATGTGGAAAATCAACTCAACAAAACAATTAAAGTTCTACGTTCTGATAGAGGAGGTGAGTACTTAACTACAAACTTTATGGATCATCTTAAGACTTGTAGAATTGTTTCACAACTTACTCCACCTGGAACACCACAACATAATGGTGTATCTGAAAGACGGAACCGAACACTATTAGATATGGTTCGATCCATGATGAGTAGAAGTACTCTACCTTTATCATTTTGGGGTTATGCTTTACAAACAGTTGCTCGTCTCCTAAACATGGCACCTACTAAGAAGGTAGATAAAACGCCTTATGACATATGGCATGGAAGGGTTCCATCTTTATCCTATCTCAAGGTATGGGGTTGTGAAGCTTATGTTAGACAAGAAGCTTCAAACAAACTAGAACCCCATTCAATCAAGTGTATCTTTGTAGGGTATCCGAAAGATTGTCTTGGATACTACTTCTACAATCCCGTAGAGAATAAGATATTTATTTCTCGAAAAGCTGAATTCCTAGAAAACAAGTTTCTGACGGAAGAGGCTAGTGGGAGGTTTGTGGAACTTGAAGAACTTCAGGAACCACAGCCTGATACACAAGAAATTGGATCTAGCATTCAACAAGAAATTGTTGAACCTGAACAAACAGTTGATCAAGAACAAATTGTAACACAAGGTGTTCGCAGATCTGGTAGGGTTCGATTTGAACCTGAAAGGTATGGTTACCTAATGATGGAAGAGGAATGTTATACGATAGATTCTAATGAACCCGTCAACTACCAGAGTGCAATGTCAGATCCTGAATCTGATAAATGGCTTGGTGCCATGAACACTGAGATGCAATCCATGCACGATAACCAAGTATGTGACTTGGTTAATCTTCCCACCAATTGTAAGACCGTTGGGAACAAATGGGTTTTCAAGAAGAAAACCGACGTGGATGGAAATGTTCACACTTTTAAGGCTAGACTTGTCGCTAAAGGATACTCACAAACTCATGGTATAAACTATGATGAGACCTTTTCACCAGTGGCAATGATCAAATCGATTAGGATACTTTTTGCCATAGCCGCATACTATGATTATGAGATATGGCAAATGGATGCCAAGACCGCCTTCCTTAATGGACACTTATTGGAAGATGTCTATATGGATCAACCTGAAGGTTTTGTCGATCCTAAGCATCCAAACAAAGTGTGCAAGCTTAAAAGATCTATTTACGGATTGAAGCAGGCGTCTCGAACATGGAACATTGATGAAAAGATTATGAATTTTGGATTCATTAAAAATGAGGATGACTCCTGTGTTTACAAGAAAGCTAGTGGGAGCATAGTCATATTCCTAGTATTGTATGTAGATGACATACTTCTATTTGGAAATGACATCCCAACCTTAAAAGGTGTCAAAATGTTCCTTGAGAACTGTTTCTCAATGAAGGACTTAGGAGAAGCTGCTTATGTATTAGGCATAAAGATCTATAGAGATAGATCTAAGAGACTTATTGGTCTAAGCCAAAGTGTATATATTGATAAAATCTTGAAAAGGTTCAAGATGCAAGACTCCAAAAGAGGATTCTTGCCAATACCACATGGCACCATCCTAAGTAAGTCTCAGTGCCCAAGCACTAGGACTGAACTTGAAAGGATGAAACATGTCCCATATGCTTCGGCAATTGGGTCCATCATGTATGCCATGTTATGCACTAGGCCCGACGTCTCATGTGCCTTAAGCATGACTAGTAGGTATCAACAGAACCCAGGTGAAGCCCACTGGACTGCTGTAAAGAACATTCTTAAGTACTTAAGAAGAACTAAAGACATGTTTTTAGTTTACGATGGTTTGGAAGAAAGCTTAAAGGTAAGGGGTTACACTGACGCAAGCTTCCAAACAGATAGGGACGATTCGAGATCTCAATCTAGGTATGTCTTTATTTTAAATGGAGGAGCCGTGTCTTGGAAGAGTTCCAAACAAGAAGTGATTGCACAATCCACTACAGAATCAGAATATGTTGCTGCTTCGGAAGCTGCTCAAGAAGCTGTCTGGATGAGAAAGTTCATTGAAGATCTAGGGGTTGTTCCTTGCATTCGGGACCCTATAGAACTCTTCTGTGATAATCTAGGTGCCATAGCTCAAGCAAAGGAACCTAGATCACATCAAAAGACCAAACACATTCACCGAAGGTATAACTACATACGACATGAAGTTAAGAATGGTGAAATAAGTATTCACAAGGTTCATACAGATCAGAATTTGGTAGACCCATTCACGAAGCCTTTACCCCAAGCTAAGCATGAAAGTCACGCTAAGGGTATAGGACTTCGTTTTTCTAATGAATGGATTTGATTTGTGTTTAGTGTTTTATGAATATGAAACTATGTAAACAAAAATTATTATATATATGTGACGAGATGTTTCATTCATAATTTTGTGTTTTAAATATTAGCATGTTTAATCCTTGAATAATTTAATTATTCTAAATGTCCATAGTCGATCATAGTTGTGGGAGCAATTATGAAGTAAGACTAATATGAATTGGATTGGTTGACTTTTATGGGTAAAAGTAGCAAAAGGTTGCAACCAAATTCATAGGTACTTGTCAGTGAACAAGTATTGGACTAGACCCGCTTCAAGATCACTTCATGGATCATCGTCATAAGTGATTCTTGAATAAAGGTATTATCATTGTATCCTTAGACCTGAGATACATATTTGGGACTCAAGTATAGGGATTGCTGTGCTTTGATGTGGTTCACCGTTGTTCTTGAAATATAGACAACCATACAGACCATACTCATGTATAGTACTAACTATATAAGGGGCGTATGTAGTCAAGATGGAATTTGTTCCTCTTATGTGTTGAGAGTTAGACATCTAAGGCGCCTGATTGAAAGTTGAATATAAAGTGAGAATGATTAAGATCCATGTCTCATGTTCAACATGATGTCTGTGACAAAGGGATAATTGATAGATAACCTTGTACATCAATTAAAGCCTCGTGCTTTTGAAGAATTGGATGTTGTTGAATGGCATTATGTCATGTATTATTGGGGGCAGTGAAATGTTGCTAGACGTTCATCACTGTCGGTATCATTCTATGATGCAACCTTGTGCAAGTGGGATATTGTTAGTTCTATGTGCCCAAGGATGATCATAAAATGATATTACTAATAACACATGATCCTATAGGGTCACACCAACAACAAGTTTGACACCAAATTGATCATTTGGAATGTTAAATTTGATTTAACATCAAATGATAGTAAACTTGCAATTTAATTTTGTAGGTTATTATTATTTGAGGTAAATAATAATAACACCAAAAATTAATGGTTGATTGATAGTTCATATGTGATGAATTAATTAAGTATAACAATTAAATTGTTTAAGTTGTTAAATAATTTAATTGATTTATAAGTAAACCCTTTATTTAATTTATTTGATAAATTAATAAAAGAACATATATATATATATATATATATATATATATATATATATATATATATATATATATATATATATATATATATATATATTTATATATGTACATTCATATATGTTCTTTAAAAGGTTTATGTACAAGATTAATGGTTTAAATGTTATCCCATTAAACACAAGTATGAAGATTTATTATTTATAAACTTTGTAATATAAGTTTATAAATAATAGAATTTGGAAATTATATCTTTTAAAAGTCTTAATATGGCCGGATTTTACATGTTACATGACATGTGTATGGAAAGGTGTATAAGCATGGAATTATTCTCTCTTTGACCAAGATATGATGCATGCTCTTGATTATAATAATCAACCACTTTCTCTCTTTCCTTGGTGAAGCAAATCCGGCCATATAGAGGGAAAAAGGAGACCTTTCATACTAGCATATTGATCAGCCAAAAACTCTCCAAAAACTCTCTCAAACTCCCTCTTGAACATATGCAAAAATCGTTTTTAGCATCAAGGAGTTAAGAGCTTTATCTTGCAAGTTTTCAAGACTAGCATCTAAGGGTGTTCAAGCTTGTGGTGGATCAACTATAGAGGGGATCTTCCTTGATTTCTAGCCATCAAAATCGTCCAAACTAAGGTCAAGAAGAAAGGGTATGATCTTGAATTCTATCTATGCTTGTTCTTCATCTTATCTCTACATGCATGTAGCATGATCCTCTTGGAATGGAATTCATGTTCATCATTTATGCTTCCGTTGCAACTTCAAGTTTTTGAATGTCATAACATGAACATGGATTTCCAACATTTAGTGCTTCAAACCCATTGCGGTGTACCAATGAGAATCATTAGCACAAGTATTTTGTCTCAGCAGTGAGTGATATAGCTCAGTGTGTCGTCGACAGGTAAGGAATGTCTTAGTGATTCACGGTGATAGTGAAACACATCTTTGACATGAGGCTTGGATCTGTATTCCTGATTGGTATTTATCAGGAACATTGACGATTGTACAAATTGTGTAAAAATATTTTTGGATTTTTAATTTTCTGAAAAATAGAGACATAAAAGGAAAAACATATTTTTGTATTTTATAAAATTTTATAATTTTTTGTTGTTTTTAATTTCCCCCTAAATTTATGCATGGGAAAGAATTATAGAAGGTAAAAACCATGAGCAAATTTAACTAACTAAAAAATTGACAAAATATACAAAAATTTGAACTTTTCATTCAGTCATCGAAACGGATCATTTTCAAGTTCGGAACGAAGTTACCTTTTCAAACACACCGTTAGATACGAACCCCACGTGATATTTCCTCTTTCTTCTCCCGCAAAGGACACATACTCTCCATCAATGATTTAAATGTTGTGCAGTTAAGAGATGTCTCCTGTCATGTGCCTGGAACAACCACTATCAACAGACCAAGATCTGATGATATTTCTCCGTAGCTGCTCCTGCACAAGATGCGGGATTAATTGGTTTTGGGAACCCAGTCCATCTTGAAACTGGGTTTACCGTTATCATCCACACACTCTATTCTTTCCCATGACATGTCCTGTTGATTAGATAGGAATGAAGAATTAGCAGAACAGTTAGATGAATTGGAAACGAGGCCTTTGGGTACCCGTCGGTAGTTTGGCTTGAGTCTCTTGTAGTTTGACCAGATGGGTGCATCAACGCTTGATTTCGAGACATGACTCCCCTTTGATTTGTGCTTATGATGCGAGTGTGAGCTCGAGGACAATCCTTGAGATGAGTTCGACCCTACCGATTTTGATTTGGTGGAACCATCTGTTGAATCAGTCCTATTGTCCTTGGGGGCCTGCTTTTTGGCCTTGGCTTCATTCCAATCGCCATATCTTGATCGTGACCTCGAGGGCTTTCTTTGGAAGATCTCCTTCTTAGCACGTTCATCCAGCATTATGCATAATAGGGAACATAAGAGGGATGTGGACAGTTTCGAGCTATGTGACCTGCAATCCCACAATTAAAGCATGTTTGTCTTTTTAAGTAAATGAGATTGTGACTTGGTCCTTGTCCTTTTTAGTTTTTCAAAGAGTTACCACAACTCCACAAGTACAAGCACAATCACATTTAGTGGGACTAGGTCTTGGTCCACAGGGAATGTCACCATTTTTCACAAACTATTTTGGTTTGAATTTTTTTGGATTTTTAGTATTCAAAGCAGCACCACAAGTTTTTGGACAATCAGAAGTTGAAGTGTCTTGGTCCACACATTCATTAGAGTCAACTGTAAGCGAAATGTTAGGTTTTGGCGAATTTTCCACAGAACTAGACTCTTTGGCATCTTCCACAACTTTATCTGCACAAGGAACAGAAACATTAGTAGTGTCCACCTTAACATCAGCTTTAGCTTCATCGGTTGTTCCTGATTGAGCAGCCTTATATTGAGCAATTATGAGCCGGTCAAGATCATCAAGCTTCCCCTTTTCTCGTTCAACTTTATCACGGGCAAGTAAGATCTGCTCATAGTTAAAGGCCGAAGTATAATTATCATTAAACGGAGGTGAAACACTTTTATACCCCAGACCTTCACCATGTTTGTTTGTCCACTTCAGCTGGTGCTCAATCATTTATTCAACTACCGCACTTGAGGCATCGAACTTTTTGATATTAAAATCAGCATCTTTGAATTTAGCTTTTAATGCCTCAAGTTCGGCAGTCAACTCAGCGATTTTCTCTTTCGCGAACCGATAGTGTCAGCTCTTTTCGCTGTATTCTGCTTGTAATTTGTTAAAATCTGATGTCTTTGCTTCCAACATTTCTTGAAGGGGCTTTAGTTTCATTTTAGCGTTGTAGACATCATTCGTAAGATCAAAAACTTCTCTAACCAGACGATCATTGTGTTCACGATATTTGTTGATTATATTTTCGTAATATGGAGTGCATGGATTTTCGCAAACGTCTTTTAAAGTAGGAGCCATTTTTAAAAGTTCAAGATGACCTATAAGCCTTCAAATGCCAAAATGTTGATTGAAATCTCCAAAAATTTAACCGAAAAATTATTTTGTGTTCACTTGAAAAACAAAATCGGAACTCGATTTTTTAAAAAAATTGATTTTCAAAGGTAAAAGAAATTTGAATTTAAAAAATTTGCCAATTAAAAGTATGTCTTTAAAAAAATTAAATTAAAAAAAATCAAAAGTAAAACAAACGTGATTTGGTGGTGAGTTGAATATCACGAAAACAATAAGGTTTAAATTTTGAGTTTGCAATCTTTTTTAAAACAAAAAAAAATAAATTTACCGAAAAGGGAATTGTGTTAAAAAAATGAGTTTAAGTTAAAATCTTGTTTTCATTTTCAAAGGGAGGATTAATTTGCAAAGATAGTTTTCGGTGATACCATATGACATGTCAATTTTTTAAGTTAAAACATGTGGGTGATTGGTCAAACGAACTCACGTGGGTGAGAATAATTTGGTCAAACAAACTAACAAAAATCAGCCCCACTAAAATTTGGTGATGGTGGACCAAAAGAGCTAAGGCCACTTGTAATAGGGTGATTTTAAAAATACTCATTAGTCATAAAAATATGATCTCTCATTAATTGGGATTTCATATATATATATATATATATATATATATATATATATATATATATATATATATATATATATATATATATATATATATATATATATATATATATATATTAAATTACAATAATGGTCCATGTAGTTTGCATGAATTTTCAATAATCGATCAACTTTTAAAAAAACATCGAAAATGGTCCAAATTAAAGATCAAGTTGCAAGAATGGTCCAAAGGTCAAGTAAAATGACAAATTTACCCTTTTTAATTTATTTATCTTTTTTATTTCAATATATTATTATTAAATAAATTAAAAAAAAAAGAAAAAAAAACCTAACCCCACCCCCACCTCCCTCTCTCTCTCTCTCTCTCATCGTAATTTCTTCCGGTAAACAACCAGTGAGAAGATTATTCGATAAAGAAACTTGTTCTAAACGTGGCATATTCCCAAAGGTTTTAGGTATGCAATCAGTAAACTTATTATTTGCGAGAACAAGCATGGAAACGGGTGAATTCCCGATGTTGTCTGGAATGGCGGAATGGAATCGGTTATTGTTTACAACAATGGCGTCGAGACGTTTTTCGAATAGTTCAGGAGGTAATGCGCCTTCAAACGATTGTTACTGACATCGAATTCGAATAAACGGTTAAGTTTTGAGAAGATTTTTGGGATGATTCCACAGAATCTGTTGGAATTGATATGTAAACGGTTAAGTTTTGAGAAGGTTTTTGCATTTTTCTGGCGATTCTAGCAGGTACTCCGTTTCTTCTTGACCCATATGCGACATGGGTTGCTTCGGTGACCACCACCAGCATCCCATAAGCTCCTCCGTTATTTATCCATGTCACCCTAAAACCGTAGTTCCTTTTTTCTGTTCTCAAAATCGACAGTGAGAGGTTTATTGGTAATCAGTGATCGAGTTATGAATCGATGTTGGATTCATTCAGATAGATACAGATTGGAGCAAAAATGGAAATTCAAGTGCCAACCCTCGGAGGTCCTACTAGGTAACTCCCTTAATTACCTTCGATTCAATTCCATATTTCTTGAATGAACACCACATTATTTGGATTCTGTGTATTCTTCATTGAGAAAAAACAATGAGGGCTAGAACTGAATGGGATTGATTGATTTGGGGAACTGGTTTCCATTGATGATCTTCGTGAGATTGATGTGAATCCTAAAATATGTTGGTTCAGGCCCTGTTTCACGCAGCCAAAAACAGAGGTTTAAAAGGGAAAAACAGAGTCAACTAAAAGGGAGAGGATATGGAGCCAACAAATGGATTTGTAGAATTAACTCCGCCCTGCATCTTCCAATTCTGATTCTCCGCTTCTATAAAGAAAACCCCAAACGTACACACGAGGAAAGAGCTAGGGTTTCAGAACTCAAATCAAGCAGCAACAGCAATAATTAAAACAGAGAGAAAGATGGCCTGGTTGATGTTTATATAGGGATGATGACGAAGTGTGTATAAATGTTTGAGTTTCGGGAGGGTAGAAGAACTGCAGGAGGAGGAGAAAGGAGTGAGAAACAATCAGAGCCATCGAATACTTGAACGACAACCTGTGATTGGAATTCGACGGTGATGAAGATAGAGATAGAGAGATAGAGAGAGAGAGAGAGAGAGAGAGAGAGAAACAATCAGAGCCATCGAATACTTGAACGACAACCTGTGATTGGAATTCGGCGATGATGAAGATGAAGAAGACGATGAAACAGTTGGAGTGTAGCCATGGCTAGAGAGAGAGAGAGAGAGAGACACGCAGGGGTGGGGGTGGGGTGGGGTATTTTTCTTTTTTTAATTACTAAAATAAATAAAACATTAAAATAAAAATGAAAAAGAAATTAAAAAGGGTAAAATAGTCTTTTTACTTATTTTTACTTATTTTTGGACCATTATTGAAAGTTAATCTTTAATTTGGACCATTATCGAGGTTTTTTTAAAAGTTGGTCGATTATTGCAAATTAATGCAAACCACATAGACCATTATTGTAATTTACTATATATATATATATATATATATATATATATATATATATATATATATATATATATATATATATATATATATATATATATATATATATATATATATATATTATTTTTATTTAATTTATTTACTTATATAGGTATTTATAATATAAATAATTATTTAATATTTTGACGTTTAGTTCGAATATATTTTCTAATATGTTTTTCTTTTACGTTTTGTTCGTTTATATTATCAAATGTTGTAATATAGTATTGTTCTAATTATTCTAATCGAGCTATTTTTTTGCATAAATGAAGATAACAAAATACAATATTAAATTACTTAAATAATCAAATCATCCAATACAACTCTTTCAGTGCTACGATTAGAGCGGAAATGATTCATGTACATCTGTAGTTGTCTTTCATAAGAGTAGCCCATTAAGATGCATTGTCATACTTGAATTTTGAGTTTGCAATTTTTTTTAAAACAAAAAAAATAAATTTACCGAAAAGGGAATTGTGTTAAAAAAATGAGTTTAAGTTAAAATCTTGTTTTCATTTTCAAAAGGATGATTAATTTGCAAAGATAGTTTTCGGTGATACCATATGACGTGGCAATTTTTTAAGTTAAAACATGTGGGTGATTGGTCAAACGAACTCACGTGGGCGAGAATAATTTGGTCAAACAAACTAACAAAAATCAGCCCCACCAAAATTTCGTGATGGTGGACCAAAAAAACTAAGAACACTTACAATAGGGTGATCTTAAAAAAAACTCTTTCATTATCAAAATATAATGTCTGGATTTTCTTTTATATTAGTTATATATATATATATATATATATATATATATATATATATATATATATATATATATATATATATATATATATATATATATATATATATATTATTTTTATTTAATTTATTTACTTAGTTAGATATTTATAATATAAATAATTATTTAACATTTTTGACGTTTAGTTCGAATATATTTTCTAATATGTTTTTCTTTTACGTTTTGTTCGTTTGCATTATTTAACGTTGTAATTTACTATTTTTCTAATTTTTGACGTACTAATTTTCTAATTTTTGACGTTTTGTTTGAATACATTTTTATATGTTTTGTTCGTTTATATAATAAAATTTTGTAATATAGTGTTGTTCTAATTATTCTAATCGAGCTGTTTTTTTTGCATAAATGAAGATAATAAAATACAATATTAAATTGCTTAAATAATCATCAATCATCCAATACAACTCTTTCAGTGCTACGATTAGAGCAGAAATGATTCATGTACATCTGTAGTTACGATTAATTTGGAAAATTAAAAAAACCGACTTAAACCGAAACCCGATTTAACCTAATCTTATTTGGTTTGTTACGATTAATTTATAAAATTTAAAAAAAACCCCGACTTAAACCGAAACCCGATTTAATCGACCAAATAACGCGCCTATATATATATATATATATATATATATATATATATATATATATATATATATATATATATATATATATATATATATATATATATATATATATATATATATATATATATATATATATATTTATAGGTTCAAATGAGAACCACTAAAAGGTTAAGAACCGTGAGAACCGATATTCACACGTTAAGAATTGTGTTTTTTTTTTTGTTTTTTTGTTTTTTCACACTTGTTTATTATATGAAAATACATCAAAGTTAATAAATTTTCTTATTTTTTAATACGGTTTACAATATTTATAATATAATAAAATTTGTAGTTATTAAACTGTGAATATTATAACGTAAATCTTTTATTAAACTGTGAATTAGTGGTTCTCACGGTTCTCAACCTTTTAGTGGTTCTTATTTGAACCCTTTTCTATATATATATATATATATATATATATATTTATATATATATATATATATATATATATATATATATATATATATATATATATATATATATATATATATATATATATATATATATATATATATTAAAACTATTATAAAAAGAAACCTTAATTGATGAGACATCATATTTTCATGATGAGAGGTTTTTTTTACCAATACCACATGCAATATCTATCACATTGAACAAATGTGATGGGCGTCACATCAGCATCACACATCATCACATTTCATCACACACCACTTGCAATACCCATCACATTTCATCATACCATACACTTTTTTAATTAAAAAATAAAGGCTAAATGGGAGTAACAATGGTGTGTAGTGTATGCATGAAAATATGTATATATTTTGAATTGGCCGTGATGTAGCGTGATAGTGGTCACATGGGATCACAGATGAACCCATCACGGAGCACGCGGGTCGGTGTGCACGCCGTGATGGGGTGCCACCGTGTCTATCACGGAGCCTTCGTGATACCCATTCCGTTCGGCCTAATAGACCGAGAATCAAAATTGAATTTAAAAAAAATTTGTTCGAGAACTAAGAGTGCCGCCCAAAAAAACCTAAACGAAAAATAATGTTGGGCTGTCAAAAGCCCAAAAATAAATTATGTAACCTAGCCGAAATCAAGATTTCAGCCGCCGGCAAAGTTCAATTCAGCTAAAAACAATTTTTGTTCAAATTTTTTAAACTCAAAGATCAAAATAATCAAATTTTTCCAGAAAAAATTATGAACATGAAGAACATCAAATACTCAAACGTCCAAAAGCTCCAAAAACACCAATTGTTTCGAAAGAATGATACCAAAACACCCAAAAATTGAATTTTTAGGCTCTGATACCACTTGTAAGTCCCAAAACTTTCTAGATCTAAATGGTATCAATCAAATCGCTTGATTGTGTGGAATCCAATCAAGTGAAAGCAACGAAACAAATAAGAACACACAATAAAACCTTCAATGCATACGATTGTATTGATGAATCGCCAGATACATAAGGTTGTGTGATCGATTTGCACAAAAATTCTCTATCTCTATAAAGCTCCCAAAACGATCAATGATACAAATGCTGGCTACAAGAGCCTTAAGTACCTATCACCCAAAACCCTAAGCCCACATAAACAAGCCCACTGAAATCATCTAGCCCAGCCCACCGAAATCCATAGGATTTTGGTCATGATCATCGAAAACCAAGGGGTTTTCGGTCCCTAACCGAAAACCCAATTCAGCCCACATAAATCTTCTTTTATGCCCAAAATGCAAAGATTAAATCATAATAAATTATGATCCAACAATATGGTGAGTAACATTTGGACCAAGACCACTTCTGAGTTCCCTCATGGCTCATTGGTCATTCTCTGTCTTCTTCAGATTTGTTACAGTCACTACTTCAGTATCTTCACCTTCAGGGAGTAGAAATCGAGCTTGAACATCTACATGAAGTCCTTCAGTAACAAATCTCCATAAATCTTTTTCAAGATCGGTCAAATAATCTTCCATTAGATTAGCCCAATACTCATAGTATATAGGAACAAGAATAGGGGCTTTGGTTGAAGAACTAATCAAGTTTGCATAATTAAGCATGTTCACGTATGTTTATGATAAATCAGCCATCGTAAACGAAATTCTAGAATATATCTTTATATAAAAACAATAAGAGAAGTTCAAAACAATTTGCCGAATCCTAGATCTGAGAAAACAATTCATATCTGGAAATTGTTTTTATGAAACGAATAGAAATATCTCAATAGTTTTCGAGCTAAAGTTGCTCTGATACAACGTGTTGATTACAGAATTCAAACAATGGAAAATAATCTAACACACAGAATACGAATCAAGCAAAATGAATAATGAAGAGCATTTGAATTGGTAAACAAGGTGTCGAATGATTGTATTGATTATTGGAGGTTTTACAATTTGGAAGAGCACTCGCACAATCTCTATTCGACCCGGATGATATCCTTGATTTTATATGTGATCCAGGAAATCAATACTATATATAAAAAGATGTATAGTACAATAGAATATTCTATTCTAGTACTATCCAATCACAATAAAGCAACGTGTCTGACATTACATCATGCTGAATAGATAAGTTTGTTACAAAAGCCTACAGATCCTACAGCACGAAGCCTTCGGATCATCAGGCACAAAAGATGACTTCCGACGGCTGGACCCTTCGGATGTAACTACAACACTTCAGCACAAATATCTTCAGCAGAGGCTAAAACTGGGAGAAAAGAGAATGAGGATGAATGCATTGCAAGAAGAAGAACGAAGAGGAATATCAAATAGCCGTATAGATATGTCGGATGTGTTAGTCAAGGTGATATCAGTTCCAAAGCATATTTCTTAGCTATTGGAGAGGATATTGATTGATACAAACCTCGATCAAATAAGGAGGCTACGGAGAGTAAGGAAGGAACGAGGTGATTCATGGTGATGAACAAAGAGATGAAATCTCTTGAAAAGAATGAAACATGGGATCTTGGTCCATTATCGAAAGGGGACTAAACCAGTATGAAGCAAATTGATCATTAAGCTAAATAAAGGAATTTTGGGTGTTGAGCTTACAAGGTTCAAGGCCAAGTTGGTGGTGAAGGGATTTGACTATCACAAGGTGTTCACATCGATCGTAAAGCACAAGAAAATTGGATTCTTTTGGCTATGGTGAGTGCATTCAATCTAGAGCTTGAACATGTAGATGTGAAGACTACATTTCTCCATGGAAGCCTCGATGAGAAGATATACATCTGTCAGCTAGATGGGTTTCTTGATTTGAAAAAAGGATCATGTATGTTTGCTGATGAAATCTTTTTATGCTTTAAAGCAATCTTCGAGGCAATGATACAAGAGATTTGATTATTTTATATCTTGCATGGCTTGACCGTAACCTGTAAGAGAGTTGCGTATACTCTAAAGAAGTGTCTAAAGTTTCATTTTTATACTTGTTCTTATATGTTGATGACATGCTCATTGTGGCCAAGAACATAGGAGAAATCAAAAACTTAAAGATGCTCCTAGAAAATGAGTTTGAAATGAAGGATCTTGGTGCAGCAAAGAAGATACTTGGTATGGAGCGCAGGAGAAATAGGAAGGAGGGTTTATTATATGCTTCTCAATAGTTACATTTAGAAATCCCTTTAGTCGTTTTGGTTTGATCAGTCAAAACCAGTTGGAACTCTTTTAGCGACATACTTTGGATTAGACCGAAGTGTCATACCAAGTACGACTAAAGAGAAGGATTACTTGAGCCGGGTTTCGTACTGAATTGTTGTTAGAAGTCTTATATATGCCACGGTTTGTAAGGGGCCTTATTTGGCTCATGTTGTTAGTGTGGTAAGTAGGTTCATGAGTAATCAGGGAAAAGCTCATTGTGAGGCAGTCAATTAGATAATGTGATACTTGAAAGGAACGGCTGCCATATGTCTACTTTATCGGGCGAATGCGAGGAACCATAACTTGGTAGGATACGTAGACTCAGATTATGAGGGTAATCTGGTGAGGCGAAGATCACTCATGTGTTACATATATTGGAAGTAAAGACTACAAGCTATTGTTTCCTTGTCTACAACTGAACCATAGTAATGATCGAAGCAATCAAGGAATGTGTGGGGCTACATGGTCTTGTTCAGAGTCTCAGTCTGAAGGTCGAGAAGGCAAGTTTCTTATGTGATAGTCAAAGTGCTTTGCATCTGGCGTAGAATCCAGTCTATCATGAGAAGACATATTGATGTTCGTTTGGACTTCGCTCGAGATGTTTTGTAGGAAGATAGGTTTTATATTCATAAAAATTGATACCAAGGAGAATCTAGCAGATATGTTGACAAAGTCGTTGTCCTTAGACAAGTTTTGACATTGCTTGGAATTTCTGAATGTTAGCAGAGGATAAGTCCCTTTAGGGCAAAGAGGCAGGAGGGAGAGGAAGTTTTTGGTTACATGAAGTGATAAAGGAATGCTCAAGTTAAGGTATAGATTATTGGATGTAACTTGAGTTTTATGTCCTCAATCGAATAGTATGAACGGAGCTAGATGAAGTGAAGCAAGGTATGCATATGATACGAGGCATAGCAATTTATCTGATGCAATGTAGTTCATGCGATACGAGCAGTGGTTGAATCTGGAGTCAAGTAGAGATATGTTATCATAGGAGTGTTTAACATCATGAGTCCAATCTTGTCCGCTATTGAAGATCATATGGAGTGTCTGGATATGGTTGGAACCGATGTATGCTGGAACTGCAGCCTTGATTTGGCTGTCATGTGTTTCAATTAAGTTATTTGGTGGTACCTCAGTTCGGTTCGGTTGTCTGGTCATCCTCTGATTGAAGAAGAGTTGATGGCCTCGGTTTGATGTGGTCTTTAGTTGCAATGATGATTATCCCAGATCTGCTATTTTCAGAAAACCTATTCTATGTCGATGTAATTTTCATGGGCTAGACCCAACTATTTCTAGGGTTGACTTTTGTACCATTGTCTAAAATAGCGATACCATGTTAGTTTTAGAAAAAATGTCCTAATAGAAAGTTGAGAGAGACAAGCCTTTGTCAAACACTGTAACTTGTTCTCGAAACTTATGAGTAAAAATATTCCCTCCCTCGCTGTATGGACATAGGTCACCTTGACTAAACCACGTTATATCGTTGTTTTTGTTTTTGTGTGTGATTTGCTTATATTTCACGTTACTTTCTGACAATGTTACATAGCGGTTAGATAATGAATAAACAGAGACCTGCCTGAGATTAGTTCCTGTTCACACGCGGAAAAAAACAAGCGTTTAAATGACTTGTTACCGATACGGTCATATAAAGATTTGATATAATTATTGGCTGAGAACTTTCAAATTGTAACTAGGTAAATCGTTTCTTTTCCGGAACAAACCGATCATCTCCCTTTTCTTTTAAAATTTTTTCCATAAATCATAAAGTATCTTATATCTATTAAGACATTATGTGTTCACATCAATGATAGATATCATCATCACTCGAAATATCTGGCTTATTTTTTATTTGTGTAACTTCATTTAGAGGATTATATCATGGAGATACCAATTGCTATATGGATTTGCAACGACTATTGGTAATCACAGATTAGATATCATCATCACTCGAAATATCTGGCTTATTTTTTTATTTGTGTAACTTCATTTAGAGGATTATATCATGGAGATACCAATTGCTATATGGATTTGCAACGACTATTGGTAATCTCTAATCTGTGAAGAGTTTAACATGAAACTTTAACAATTATACTGTATTGATTCTTCTTAAAAGAGTAGTAGAAGTTAACCCAACCGAAATCACATTAACTCGTATTTGAAAAATTAGCTTTTCTACATGTTACTTAATAATCTGTCTTCTTTTTATTTTTTTTTATTTTTTTTATTTTATTTTTTTTATTTTTAACATCTCTAGCTTAAACAACAACATTTTCTTTCGTTGTCACTTACTAATTATTTTATCGACCTATTTTAACTGGCATTAAAAATTACCGATTTTTACATAAGCAATTTGACTTGCCTGTAGTGATTAATTTATGCATCTTTGCTTGGACCGTATAGTTTTGTAAGGTTCACTTATATATGTCGGGCCATATTTTAATTATTGGCCCAACTTGTATTTAGTTGAAATATCGACTTATGCGTCCATTTATTTTATTCTATCGAGTACAGTAATATAACAAAAATACCAAATGCTTTTTATATAAATAATCACGAAACGTTTGTAAATTAAAATCCATTAGTTTATGTAATTACTGAATGATAAAAATAATTACGACATAAGCGGTCAAAAATTTTGTTTTGTCTGTTTAATACATATAAAAATGTTTAATATGTATTAGTACTATATACTTAAGAAATTCTAATTGCATCATGTATTACATTTTGGAATTAAAAAGCCACAAGTAGTATTTTGAATTTCAAAAAATAAAAAAAGGTCCTTGAAAGTAAGTATTTTCGTAACTCATGGCCAAATTTCTAGGAGTAATGATTCCATTTATTTTTTATCTATATTTAAATAAAAGTAAAGTTTTTTATGATGCCCTCTAAATTATATGAATACTTTACCTTTGTGGTAAGGTATAATCCAAAACTAACTTTTCATATAACTTTTTCATGGTCATTATAAAATATAAATAATACTAATTTCATTTTCTTCATTTATTATTAATGAGATATTTATTTAATTAATAGTTAAATACTGGTATCATGTTGTTGTTGTTGTGTAAATGGATAGGAAGGCAAAATCGAAAGAATAAGGGAGGCATGATGAAGCTCAAGTGGAAAGCAATAATGCATAAGCCAAGACCAAGGGTCAAGTTCAAAAGCAGGTCATTTTTTGCATTTCTAAAAGAGAAAAAAAAAATTCCTCTAAGAAAGAATGAGCGTAAAGCTCATCTTTTGTGACTAAATATTCTAAACGCAATTATAACTACAAATTACATTTTTTACAAATTTCAAACATATAAATAAGGGTTATGGTTTGAGAGGGTTCAAAGGTTTCACAACCATAGGCAATTTCAGGATTTTTCCCTGTTGGAAGCCTAGTGATCAGATCAGATTAAAGTGTTTAAGGTCGGTTATTCTTTGAAATAGCATTGCATCTATTAGGCTTGACGGAGTAATTATCGGGTTCGTTGCGGGCTCGACTAATATGGGTGCGGTACCGCCGGTACCGCCGCCCACTCTCCATCGGGTTCGGCTAATTTGGACTCGTTTGGGAGATGGTGAAACCACCCCATCTTTCACAAAATATTAAAAAAAAAGAAATTTAACCTTTTACCCACTCCTATAAATACCTCCCTCTACCCATTAAAAAAATCACACATTTCTCTCAACCTTTCACACTATTCTCTCAATAGATAATGAATAAACAGGAGTTAATATCATTCCAATTGCCATTACAAAAGTGATGGCAATTTTGGGCATTAAAAGATATTTTTGGCTGGTAATTATTCCTAAAAAGACTATCACTTCTGCAACAAAACCACTCATACCTGGTAATGCAAGCGAAGCCATGGAAAAACTACTGAACATCGTAAATATTTTTGGTGCATTGGGCTCTTTCATTAACTGATATAAATATCAGCTAGTCCGCCATTTTTATTTTTGACCGAAAAATAAGAAGATGGCTCCATGTGCTCTGAGTCATTATGTGGATTCTACACCATTCTCTACTTTCTTTCTAAATATTTTATTTTAGGTTTCTCAAAAAATGGCAGCCAGCGTACATAAAATGATTCGTTCTTGGTCTAAACTAGAAGATGTGGCTTTGACAAGAGCCTGGGTCACCGTCACCGAAGAAACGGATACGACATCCTTCCGATAATTCTGGACTCGTGTAGAGGAAGAGTTCCACATAATTCTAGGCGCAATTCATTATCGGAGTCACCATCAGCTTAACGCAAAATGGAAAGATATGAAGTTAAAAATGGTACAATTTAACCAAATTTACATCAACAAATCTTTCAACCAAGCAAACAGGACAACCGACGAAGAGGTCGTGGAACAAGTCCTACAACAGTATCTGGTTACACATAACAGAGAGTTCAAGCACACAGAAGCGTGAGATGTTATGAAAGAGATGAAAGGTTTTCTGCAACCATGAACTAAATAACCTAAGTTCACATGCAACCTAGAAAAGATCTATGTTTTCTTACTTTGAACATGTAACTAATTCCTAAAGGCCAAACAAAAATTAACTAAAAGAATAAATCAGAAAAACTAACATTTAGTTTTAATCTTGAAGCTAAGCAGCACAAGTGTCCTGCCTCAAATGAGATCACACCCAGGGAGCCAGAGGAAGGTCATGAAAATTCCAGAGAGAATAATAGAATGAGCAACTGATAATGAGGTCTAGGGGTCCCTATTTATAGGGAACCAAGTGGCAAGGCTAAACCCTAGCCGCAGCCCATTTTTCCGGATTATCTGTACGCGCGCCGCAGCCAAAACGTTTGCACGCCGCGCGCCGCAATTCAACTATTGAATTTGTACGACTTTAATCCCTGACCTCCTGATTAATCTAATTAATGCCACAGAAATTAATCCAATTAATTTCTGATTAATTATTAATCAATCAATATAGTTTCTAATTAATATATTATCACTTTAATATATTAACAAACAATATCTTTTATTTCTATTGACTTATTAATCCCATAATAAACCAACCTTTCTCTCTACCGAACTTTCTACCAAACCTCCAGCTATGAGGGCAACCCAAATGGACTTTGCTTCTATTAATTAGGTAAATACAAATTATAAGTCATGGCTTAGACACCTAATCCAACAAGAGACACCTAGGTTTTTTTTAGATTCTAGTATTTAGGATTTAATTTCCCATATTTAGGTTGTTTTCAAACTATTTTAATGGCGTGTTTTTTAATTAAATGTCCTTTGACTTTTGAATTTAATGTTATTTGTGATTTTACTTTATTAATTGCATTTTATTATTATTTATAATATTAAATTAAATATTAAAAATCATTTATTAAATTAATAAATGAATTTAATAATAAAAAATCTGATGTGACATCGTGGGTTCAGTGAGTTAGTGAGTATTGGTTCCATGGGTGAAAGATGGTGAAAGATGAAAGTGAGAGGAGAGAGAAAAGCTGAGGTGGCACGTGAGTTCAGTGGGATGGGAGGGAACTACTCCCCCCACCCTTATATGCAAATACAAAACCAACTACTATCGAAATGCATATTAATTTTAGAAGGATTAACATAAAGTATAAGTAAAAGTTAAAAACCAACATCAATTTTCAAGAAAAAAAATCATTTTGTAACTTTTTCCTCGAAAATATTGAAAGTTGAAGGAATAAGTACCTATTCCAAAATAAATTGAAATGTAACATTGTAACGTCCCAAATTTCGTGATAAATTTTTTATTTTAAAAACGATTCAAATACATAAAAAGAGTTACCAAATAAATCCATCCAAATTAAAACGTAATATTAAAACCATGTAAAATCATATTTAACAAAAAAATTTACAAACATTATCCAGCGGAAAACTTGATTATTAAAACTTCAGATGCGGTACAGTCGCGCCGTGCTTCAAGCTCAAGCCAGCAAATACCTGAAAAACAGTTAGAGTGAAAGAGTAAGCACAAAGCTTAGTGAGTTACCTAAAATACCACATGATCCATTCCATAACACACAATCACAAAAGGTCTCTAGGCTTGCCCCGAACAACCTGGCTCTCGGGCTTGTCCTGATCCGCCGGTAATCATCGTTTGACTCTCGGGCTTGCCCCGATTCATCATTAATCATCGTTTGACTCTCGGGCTTGCCCGATTTGTCAGTAATAACCCTTTAGCACATACAACATATTTCTACACATAGTAACTACACACAGTAATTAAGTTACCTACGCATTTAACTTCACCTATAGTATAGTGAGAAGACTCAGCTGATCCGCGACCTCAAGCTAGACAGCACTCCACGCGAGTGCCCACCAATCTCGACAATACGAACCTCATATCATGGATAAACTCCACTTAGAACTTCCTAAACTCTAAACAGGATAAACTTCTAAGACTGGTATCACAAACCCTCAAGTTTGACCAAAAGTCAAACCGGTCAAAAAGTCAACAGTCAAATGTCAAAGTCAACGAAAGTCAACAGGAACAGTTAGCGCTGCTAACTTCCCAGCCATGGACAATCACCAAAAGGGACCATTACATCATTACAATCCACAAAAATCTCACTAAAACACAACAAGAGTCTTAAAAATGCATAAAGGTGGAAACTTTACTCACAATGGTCCAGACAAATGCAGATCTATGAAGCTTCACCCAAGAGAAACGACTTCTAGCATCACCACCCTTCTTCTGACGCCATCCAAGCATCAAAAATCCATCCAAGAAGACCAAAAATGCCAAAAACTCATCCAAGAAGGTCTAGAGAGAGAAAGGGTTGATTTGGGGGCTGAAAGATGGTGTTTGGCGACTGCCCTAGGGTTCCCAACCCTTAAATATGGCCCAAGCATAAAAATCTAGGGTTTTGGCCCATTTTCAGCAGTTAACGTCGCTAAATTTTCACTTAGCGTCGCTAACTGTAGAACGTGTAAACCCACGATGCAACCATACATTAGCAACTTTAATGCTAACATTAGCGACTCTAACATTAGCGACGCTAATTGCAGCATTAGCGACGCTAACTGTATTTTTCCATATTTTCCTTAAAACTTAATCCTTTTAATTCCAAACTTGATTCCTTTAAGCTGCGAACTTGGACATTTCGGGATTAGGGTCTTACAACTCTCCCCCACTTCACGGGATTTCATCCCCAAAATCATTTCCTGACATACCATAATCGCACGCCAAAACCATAAACCAATCCATGGTTATTAACATCCTTACATAACCAAGCTTGCCGAAACCAGAAAGGCCCCACTACCAACCTCGAGTAAAGAACACGAATACCCGACGGCGACTCATTCATACCAAAATCCATACCCTGTTGCCCGAAAACAACACTGACCGCCCCGCTCCTAATCTATGTCAATCCGCAAACTCCATATATACACCTTTGGAAATTCATACCAAGCCCCATGGCTAACAATCTAATCTTTCACTATCTCAGAAGACACTCAAACGCATCTCACCAACTAAGCTACTCGCAATACACACCGTGTCACACCCCCAAACCACGATGGCAGAATCGTCTGAGGGCGGAACGGGACATAGTATCACAACCATTGCATACATTGAAACATAAGTAGATAAACAACCATCATATATTATAATTGGAAAGTTACATTGTTCAAACGATATTGTTTCAACCCAATTACAGTATAATAACGAAATAAGTAAAAGAGAAGTCTACGCGTCCCATCCCAAAAGGCTAGTCGGACCTGACTAACTGTTACCTGAGAATACAAGTAGTTTGAAAGAGTGTTAACATTTCGTTGGTGAGTTCATAAGTATTTTGTATGAGAAAATCCATAATCCTTTTTCCTTGCAAACATGATAGTGTTTGAAACCAGAAAATCCAATATTTTCTTATAAATGAGTCGTAGTCTTAAAAACCCAAAGACCGAAAATGTATAAGTATTTCTATACTTGAAAATAGTATTACGTAGTTTTATTTTTGTATGAAACTATGTAAATACATGTTTGCTCGTAGACTAATTGTAGATTTAATTCCATAAAACCTTTGTGTAAGTAAAAGCGTACTTTTATTTGTATCTTACTGAATTGTAGTTTTAATTCCATAAAACTCGTATGTATAAGTAAACCGTACTCATATTTGTAACTTGTTAGAATGTAGTTTTAATACCACAAGACTTGTATGTATAAGTAAACCGTACTTATATTTATATATTGATAAAATGTAGTTTTAATTTCCATAAAACCAGTATCTATAAGTAAAACCATACTCATATTTGTAACTTGTTAAGATGTAGTTTTAATTCCATAAAACTCGTATGTATAAGTAAAACCATACTTATATTTGTAACTTGTTAAAATGTAGTTTTAATACCATAAAACTTGTATGAGAAATCCATTTCCTTGTAAAATATAGTATCGTAACCCAGAAAATCCAATATTTTCTTATAAACGTGTTGCAGTCTTAAAAATCCAAGACCAATAATGTATAAGTATTTCGATACTTAAAATGGTATTTCGTAGCTTTAATCTAGTATAAAACTATTTTAGTGCATGTTCCCACGTAAACAAAATGTATCGTTGATTTCCCATGTGAGACACCCTATAACCATAATGTGACCATGTATGCCTGCTGCGACGTTCTTTAGGCGTCGGAATGTTAGACATTTGTCACCTCAGACCTGCTGGTCTAGCTGTAGCTAACATCTCAGGTGCGGGGTTGTCAATCCCGTATAGATTTATACACAAATATCACGTTCTCTTACCGAAACTCTGGTTATAAATTCAGGACTTTTAGTATGTGTACTTAAATAAGTATGGTGAAGACCCGTCTCACAAAAATGTATGTATATCAACTTGTTTACGTAAAACTTGTATATAAAAAACCCTTGTATTGTCCATTATCATTTTTCCCATGATAATATAGTAATGTATAATAATTATATATTTTTATATAATTATTTTGTCTTGTTCAAAATGTCATAGTAACCCTTGTGTCCATAAACTATTCCTGTAATAGCATATTTTTAGTATTCCGTCGTAAAAAGCATATATTCATGAATATATGTGAAATAACTTATTTAGATGGTTATAAACAATATCTTTTAAGATATTTCTCACAAAAATGGTGTAATAACTTGGTTATAACCATATTTTTGCTATAAAAGTCGTATTTCCGGTCCCAAAAACGTAGTTTATACTAGTTTTCATTTTTTTTGACTTTCCTTTTGAATATCTAGCATATTTACACACAATATGTTTGTAGATTTGTAACTTTTATTTAAACATATTACATAATAGTGTTCATAATACTTAGATTTAACCATATTTCATGTTAAAAATCTTTTTACACAAAAACTCGCTAGAAACTTGTGTACCTAGTCGTTTTTAGTGTGTAAACTTGTATTCTCCCCCTAAAAGCTTGAATAAAGATGAAAATGAGAGGTATGAACTCACCATTGAAGCGTGCTTTGACTAGAAACAAGTTTGGTCTCGAGAGATTAACGGTAGAAACAAAGATTCAAGCCTTGGATCTCGGAGGACCCTTGGACAAAGCTAATATCCGATGGATTTTCGTAAATGTTTATGTGTGTAAAAGAGATGAAAATGGTACCATGAGTCTTAAAATCACTAGATAAACCTAACTTACCAAGTAGATTTGAAAAACACTTGAAAATGGTGACCGGTGGTGGTAGAAGATGGTGGCGGGCGGTTGTTTGTGGTGGTGGTGGGTGGTGGAATGGTGGTAGAGTGGTGGTGGTGTGTGAGCCGAGAATTGGGGAGAAAGAGAGGAGATTGGAGAAAATGTTGCTAGTCAAATGAGAAGTCTTTGGTTCTTTTTATTTGATTTTCTTAGATTTAGTTTTATTATTGTTTATTAAGAGATCATTTCTAGACTATAAAGCCTAAGATCATGAATAGTGACTTCAAAGATCATGGTGATCTTGGAGAGATTCAGCCAATGGGGGGGGGGGGTGGGGCAAGGGGGGGAGCTGGCTGGGGTGGGGTTTTTTTTAAAAAATAATGTCATTCTTTTGTTAGTGTTGAAATCGAGTGGTTGACCAACTCGGTGTTTGGAAGTGTTTGTGGTGCGTGTGTTTATGACAATTGATAATCTGTGATGGTTGTGTTTGTAATGATTTTCTGATGGAATGTCTGGACAAGTATTCATGTGAATGTTTTAAGTGCTGAACAACAGTTATGTTTCTAACTTCTATGTCCTGAATATGAATGTTCTTATTATCTTGAATGAATATGTTTGTGGTTCTGAATGACTCGTGTGATGTTCATTTTATATATGTCCGAAATCCAGTCTTGGATTTCGGAACTCTGATTAAGACAACATCAAATCAGAAGGCAAAGCTCAGAAGATGGCAAGATCGGAAGACACAGTTCGGAAGACCAAGTTTCGAACTAACCTAGAAGAATGCTCATGACCAAGAAGAGCAAGTTTCTAAGTTACTTTGAATAAGAAATGCCCGGACTCCGAAATCTATTCAGGATTTCGGATCAGCAACTTAAGTAACTCTTGGAGACTATTGCACTTAAACATTCTACAATGAAGACTGAAGATCTGAAGACTAACTTGAAGATAAGACAAATGGATAAGCACTTCAACTTATAGGCGCGACCCTACAATTAAGTGATTACACTCTTTGTGGGTCGTTACGCCGTTTGTTTATTGTTGCATTGTAGACCTCTGTGAAGGTCAAATTTTCCTGTCTTAAGTTCATGTAACGCTACAAATTATTATTAATAAGATGACGTATTTTATTTATAAAACGTTGTACAAGTGTCTGATATGTATATTTGATAGTTGAATATGGTTACAAATTACGAAAAGAAAAGGGACAAAGATAAGCTTAAAGATATAAGCGCTGTATCTTAATGACAACATACTTATAACGATCCTTCTAGAAACTAACCAACGTCAAATCTTAAATCCTTGTGGCAGAAATATGCCACCTCGTCGAAGAAACGCTAGACGCGCACCAATCGAAACACCCGAGCCACCCATGATGGACTCAACTACTTTCCAAGCCGCTGTTACTACTGCGGTAGCAGCCGCTATCGCTCAAATAAACCCGAATGTGACAAACGGGAGCAGGAGTAGAAACGGCACCAACGACTCCACAAATGGGGAAACACCAAACCAACCGCGAGTATGTACGTACAAGGACTTCGCGAATTGCAAACCTGTGGCGTTCCATGGCACTGGTGGTGTTCTTGCTCTCACTAGATGGATTGAGAAAACTGAATCAATCTTTGATATCTCCGCGTGCCCCGAGGAATTCAAGGTTAAATTCGCCGCTTGTACCTTTGCCGAGACGGCCATGTCTTGGTGGAAGGGTCATGTTAAGGCTCTGACACTTCATGTGGCCAACTCAATGAGTTGGGAGGAATTAAAGACCATAATGATGAAAGAGTACTGTCCCAGAGGGGAGATCCAAAAACTAGAACAGGAACTGTGGAATCTTACCATGAAAGGCTCAGATCTGACCACCTATACGAACCGATTCAATGACTTGGCAACCCTCAGCCCTGCTATGGTCACCCCAGAATCAGTAAAAGTGGAATGCTATATCTGGGGGCTGTCTCCTCAGATTCAGGGAAATGTAGAATCAGCAAGCCCCGCTACCTTCGACAGTGCCAAACGACTGGCTCAATGATTAGTTGATCATGGGGTCCACCAGGGCACCATGACACCTAAAACTGAGCAACCAAAGGAGAAGGATCACAAGAGGAAACCTTAGAACAGGGAAGGCGCCAGCCTAACCAAGAAGGTGCCAAAAGACAGCAGATTGTGGCAGTTCGTGCAGCCACTGTCCCGACTACCTCAACAACAACCAAGCAATATAATGGGACTCTACCCAAGTGCAACAAGTGCAATTTCCACCATACTGGAGCCTGTAAGGAAATGCACTGCTCGAACTGTAACAAAAAGGGTCATACCGCCCGTTTCTGCAAGGCGCCAGTTCCACAAACCACCCAAGCCTCTAATGCTGGGGTGAGTCAAGCTTGTTACGGTTGCGGTGAGACAAGCGTGATTGTACGAAGACAAAGAACACTGGGAGAAATGGAAGAGTCCTAGCTATGGGACGTGCGGAAGCGGTGGAGGATCCTACCGTGGTTACCGGTACGTTCCTCGTCAATAATTCATATGCTTGTATACTATTCAATAGCGGTGCGGAGAGGAGTTTCGTAAGCCACGAGTTTAAATATTTACTAAAACAAAAACCTCAACCACTCAATGAAACATTTACGGTAGAAATGGCAAATGGCAAAACAGAAAGCACAAACGACATATACATAGGTTGTACACTTACTCTGGACGATCACTCCTTTCAAATCGACTTAATGCCTGTTAGAATAAGAAGCTTTGACGTGATTGTTGGTATGGATTGGCTAATCCTCCATCATGCCGACATCATGTGTTACGAAAGAGGAATCCGACTTCATCTGCCGAATGACAAGACCCTTGTTGTCTACGGTGATAAACCAAGTACCAGCCTTCGAATCGTGTCTTGCATCAAAGCTTGGAAATACCTACAGAAAGGATACCATGCCTTCCTGGCCCACGTTGTTGACGAGAAGAAAGAAGTAAAGAGCATTAAAGATATTCCCGAAGTCTGCGACTTTTCTGACGTATTCCCAGAAGACCTTCCAGGAGTACCACCCGCACGACAAGTCGAGTTTAGAATCGATTTAATCCCTGGAGCTACCCCAGTAGCAAAAGCGCCATACCGATTAGCCCCGGCAGAGATGGAAGAATTATCCAGCCAACTGAACGAACTGCTAAGTAAAGGGTTCATCAGACCGAGCTTCTCACCCTGGGGAGCGCCGATCTTGTTCGTGAAGAAGAAAGATGGATCATTCCGTATGTGCATTGACTATCGGGAATTGAACAAGCTCACTATCAAGAACCGATATCCATTACCTCGAATTGACGACCTTTTCGACCAACTTCAAGTATCGAGTTACTTCTCAAAAATCGATCTAAGGTCGAGGTATCACCAACTCAGAGTCCAAGAAGAAGACGTTCCTAAAACGGCATTCAGAACTCGTTACGGCCATTATGAATTCGTTGTGATGCCCTTCGGATTAACTAATGCGCCCGCAGTGCTTATGGATCTGATGAACCGCGTATGCCGACCTTACTTAGATAAATTCGTGATAGTGTTCATTGACGACATAATTATATATTCACGAAGTAAGGAGGAACATAGTCAACACCTACGGCAAGTCTTGGAGACGCTAAGGGCAGAAAAGTTGTATGCGAAATTTTCGAAATGCAAATTTTGGATTTGAAAAGTAGACTTTTTGGGCCACGTAGTCAGCAAGGAAGGGATACATGTGGATCCCTCCAAAATCAAAGCCATCGAAAACTGGGAAGCACCAAGAACCCCGACAGAAATCCGCCAGTTTTTTGACCTTGCTGGCTATTACCGAAGATTCATACAAAATTTCTCCAAAATTGCGAAGCCACTTACTGCCCCGATGCAGAAGGGTGTAACATTCAAGTGGGAAGATAAACAAGACGCCGCCTTCCAGACATTAAAGAAAGCTTTTTGCAGCACTCCTATTCTGTCCCTTCCAGAAGGAACAGAAGACTTTGTGGTCTACTGCGATGCATCGAATCAGGGTCTGGGCTGCGTACTCATGCAAAGAGGAAAAGTCATTGCCTACGCTTCAAGACAACTTAAAACTCATGAGGTCAACTACACTACACATGATCTCGAGTTGGGAGCAGTAGTGTTCGCATTGAAGATCTGGAGACACTACCTGTACGACACTAAGTGTACGGTCTTCACAGACCATAAGAGTCTTCAGCATATCCTCAACCAAAAAGAACTCAACATGAGGCAACGACAATGGGTAGAGCTGCTAAGTGATTATGAATGCGAAATTCGTTATCACCCAGGAAAGGCCAACGTGGTGGCAGATGCCCTTAGTCGGAAAGAGTACTCGGGCCGCCGAGTAAAATCTCTGTCGATAACAATCCATTCCCAATTGTCCACTCAGATCAAGGAGGCACAGGTAGAAGCCTTAAAACCTGAGAATGTCGCAAATGAAGCCTTGCGAAGGATGGATAAAAACCTCGAAGTTAAGGATGACAGAGCTCGTTACCTCATGAACCGAATTTGGACCCCGAGATTCGGCGGATACAGAGACATTATCATGAATGAGGCTCACAAGACTAGATACTCCGTTTATCCTGGGTCCGACAAGATGTACCTGGACCTCAAGAAACTGTATTGGTGGCCAAACATGAAGGCAGAAATTGCTACTTACGTGGGCAAGTGCCTGACTTGCGCCAAGGTTAAAGTAGAATACTAAAAGCCCTCGGGTTTGCTTCAACAACCGGAGATACCCGAGTGGAAGTGGGAGCGGATAACTATGGACTTCATAACCAAATTACCAAAGACAACTGGTGGGTTAGACACTATATGGGTAATCGTCGATAGGTTAACCAAATCCGCTCACTTCCTGCCAATCAAGGAAACCGACAAGATGGAGAAACTTACAAGGACGTACATCAAAGAAATAGTACGATTGCATGGTGCGCCAATTTCGATTTTCTCAGATAGAGATAATCGATTCACTTCACGATTTTGGCAATCATTGCAAAAAGCCTTGGGAACCAAACTCGACATGAGTACAGCGTACCATCCACAGATAGACGGACAAAGTGAAAGAACCATTCAAACGCTGGAAGACATGTTGAGAGCTTGTGTGATAGACTTTGGTAAGGCGTGGGACACCCACTTACCGCTCATTGAGTTTTCATACAACAACAGTTACCACACTAGCATCAAAGTTGCTCCATTTGAAGCTTTATATGGGCGCAAGTGCAGATCTCCTCTGTGCTGGGCTGAGGTAGGTGATACTCAACTAGCCAGAGGTCAAGTACCTAACAGCACTCTCACCGGTCCGGAGATCATACGAGAGACGACGGAGAAAATTGTTCAGATCCGTGAACGATTGAAAACATCTCGTGACCGGCAAAGTAGTTATGCAGATAAACGACGCAAACCTTTGGAATTCCAGGTTGGCGATCGAGTATTGTTGAAAGTCTCACCATGGAAAGGAATGATACGCTTTGGAAAGCGTGGGAAACTAAACCCCAGATACATTGGGCCCATTGAGATCCTTGCTAGGATCGGTCCAGTAGCCTACAAACTCCAACTAATACAAGAGCTTAGCAATGTCCATCCCACCTTTCATGTATCCAACTTAAAGAAGTGTCTGTCTGATGAGACTCTTGTCATTCCGCTCGATGAGATCGAGGTGAATGAGAACCTCCAGTTTGTAGAAGAACCTGTGGAGATCATGGACAGGGAAGTCAAGAGAATGAAACAAAGCCGCATACCAATAGTGAAAGTCCGCTGGAGTGCCAAGCGTGGACCAGAATTTACTTGGGAACGTGAAGACCAAATGAAACAAAAGTATCCACATCTCTTCCCAAACCCTTGAGGATCTACTCAAGAGCTAAATTTCGGGACGAAATTCTTTCTAACGGCTAGATGATGTGACAATTGTAAATTTTGGTCAACAAAAGTCAACTGTAGTAAAAAGAAGCGTACGTTAATCCATATGTTGAAAAGTTATTTCCCATAACTTTTGTGATGAATTATTAAATATTATAATACTACGTATGCTAATTCAAAACAATTATCGAGTAAACGTCGAAAATGCGGACAGTAAACTACTGTAGCGTAAAATTCGATAATCGTACAATTATTATTTCGAGAATAATAATATTCATAAAATGATCTACTCGTAAATACGAAACTGTGGACATATAGAACGTCGAAAACGGAGTTCGTATGTGAAAGTTACAACGATTAAACCGCTGTGAACGGATAAATGTACTCAGGGTTTGGACTCAAAATGCAAAATGTGGTGCCTTAAACATCAAATATGAAATAACAATTCATATAATATGGAACGTAATAATATCTAGTGTTTAATTTCAAAACCAAATTCGATTTTCGGTAAAATGCCGAAAATCGCGAAATCGAAAGAATACTGCGCTTAAACGCGTATTTCAATACCCAACGAGTTATAATTCAATCAAAATAAAATTTTGACAATGTTTTTATACAAAATAATTATTTAGAACTTTGTTTCGTCAAAAACTCATAAAATTTCACTAAAACGACTTACGATTTTATAAAAATCACACATTTTATATAAGTAGGATGCTGTTTTTATAAAAACAAACCCACCCACCCCTCCTACCCCACCCCCATCAGCTGCACCACCAGCCCCCATGCAATCCATGGGTTACTATTCAAGATCTAGGTGTAATTAGGGCTAGGAATAAACAAATGCACAAAATCAAACTTAGATTTTTAAACCATTATGCACTTCATTTGAGAACAACTAGCACCACTCTTCTCCTACATCTCTCTCTTTCTCCTCTCGGCTCAAACAATCCACCACCATCTCCCCTCCAACCCACCACCACCATACACCACCATAAACCACCGCCGGCCACCCTCACCATCCACCATTTTTAGTGCAAAACATTCCAAACTTTGTAAGTTAGCTTCTTTTGTGATTTTAAACACTATTACACACGTTTTACTCCATTTACACACACTAACATCTATGAAAAACCTTTGGGTAATAGCATTGTCCAAGGGTCCTCCGAGCTCCAAGGCTTGGATCTTCGTTCCTACCGCTAATCTCCCGAGATTACCCTAGTTTTTGAGCAAAGCACGCTACAAGGGTGAGTTCATACCCCTCATTTTCATATTTTCTAAACTTTTTGGGGGAGAATACAAGTTTAAATACTATAAATGTTGTTTTATCCAAGTTTACATATGTTTAAATGCTAAAAATGATGATTTACACAAGTTCATAAAACTAGTTGTTGTGTAAAAATGCTTTTGATATGAAAAATGGTTAGTTCTATGTATGATAAACATTATGACATATTATGTTTTTGTAAAAGTTTCCAAACTATAAATAAAATGTGTAAAAATGCTAGATCTTGGATAAAAATGTTATAAATATGAAAAACTAGAAGTTGTGTACAAATGATCTTGACATGAGAAATGGTTAGATCCATGTATTGTAAATATTATGACATATTATGTTAGTGTAAAAGATACAAGACTATAAATAAAGTGTGTAAAACACTAGATTCTTGACATAAACGTCATAAAAACGAAAACTAATAAAAATTACGTTTTTGTAACCGGGAAATATCACTTTCTAGCAAAAATGGTTATAACCAAGTTAATACACCATTTTTGTGAGAAATATCTTAAAAGATGATATTTATAATCATTTGAATAAGTTATTTCGTTATTATTCGTAAAAATATGATTATTACGACGGAACACTAAAAATAGACTATTACTGGAATAGTTTATGAACATAAGGTTATTATGACAAAAATAATTATATAAAATTTTATACTTATTAAACATTTCTATATTATCATGGGAAAAATGATAATGGATGATTACAAGAGTTTTTATATACAAATCTTACGTAAACAAGTTGATTGAAATACATACATTTTTGTGAGATGAAATCTTTACAGTACTTCTATAAGTACCTACTATAAGTCCTGAATTTTATAACCAGAGTCTCGGTAAGAGAGCGCGATATTTGAGTATAGATCTATACGGGCTTGACAACCCCGCACATGAGCTGCTAGCTACAGCTAGACCGGCAGGTCTGAGGTGTCCAAATGTCTAACATTCCGACGCCTGAAGAACGTCGCGGCAGGCCAACTAGTCCCAGTATGGTTATAAGGGTATCTCACATGGGGAAAATAATCAACTTAATATTTTTATAAATTGTTTACGTGAAAACATACATTTTTAAGGAATTATACACTACAATTTACATATTACATTTTAGTCTTTGGGATTCAAAGACTTGGACATTTTTATGAGCAAATACTGGATTTTCTTGGTTTTCAATACTATCGTTTATAAACAAAGGACATTTCTTACGCAAAATCTTATGAACTCACCAACTTAATTGTTGACACTCTTTCAAATTACTTGTATTCTCAGGAAATTGATAAGGTAAACCTCCAGCGCTACCCGAAGGGACGTTTCGACGTCGTTTTTGCTTATTTTGATATCATTTGTAATTGTATTTGAAGCATGCAACTTTTAAACGATGTAACATTTGCAATTATTTAATGATGGTTGTTTTGCTTGGAATCACTATTATTCAACTTTGTTATGATATTGTTCATGAAGTCATCCACCCTCGAACGTTTCCGCCATTACAGTTTGGGGGTGTGACAGATAAGCACTTCAACTTATAGGGAATGATTAGACTAGATCAGGTGTGGCCTTTTAGGAGCATGTCGGTTGTACTGATTGTATTATTTTATTCTAGACAAGCCACCCTTGTCTGACATTATATTAGATTTATCCATCTTGTCTGACTGAAGAGAGACGTGTTGTCTGCTCTTCAGTCCATAGGATATTATCCGAAGGTCTTTCCTTAGTCTATAAAAGGGAGACCAAGTCTTCTTCATTTCTTATGAGTTTGAGAAACAATTTGTAACACTTTGATGAATATATAAAAGTTCTCACATTCCATCAAATTTGTTGTTCATATCTGCATTTCTCTTTGTCTTTACATTTCTAGTACTTTAATCTTCCCGTCTTTACTTTTCAAGTTAATTAACTGTTTATGCATTTTAATGTTGAGCTATTTAAGATCTATTCTAAGTATTCTATCTTTATCATTCCGCATCCATCTCAAGTCTTCAGACTTGGCCACATTCCAAAACCTCCCTGTTTCGGAACCTATCTTTCCGCAATCTTTCATATTTCGCAATCTACTTAGGATAATTTGGCGACAATAATTGTTATCAGAGTCTGAATAGTTGTCTATAAGATTCTAAGTGCCTAGTTTGCTCAAAGCCTTGGCTGTAGCAACAACCTCAGAATCCTCTGTGGACCTTTCATGCTATTATAGCTCAAGCTCTTAAAATTTCTATTTGTGTGTCAAAAAGTTCAAACTTCTCTCTTCATTCAAAATGCAGATGAACTACTCTTTAAACGTTGTAAATAGTGTCGGCAGTTCCAGCCGAGCCCTTATACTCATTCCTATCGAGTATAATGGCTGGGCTTCTAGAATGCGTAATTATCTCAGAAGACAGGGAAAAGATATCTAGCGTTCTGTCGAGGAGGGACCTCATGTCCCAATCTACACTCCTAGAGCTGACACTGCTGAAGAAGCTCTGGGTGGTGTTCCTCAGCCTAGATTGACTGCCCTAGATATTGAAAATGACCAAATTGCGTTTACTGAGATTCAATGCGGCATTCCTCCGGAAGTATTCGATCTTATACAGAACTGCACGACAGCCCAACAAATTTGGGTTCTCCTGCAGAACATGTTCTTAGGAATGGAGGAAGCCAAGGATCAAAAGCTTGTGTCAAGTCTTTCTGAATACAATCAATTTACAACTTTTCCTG
Source organism: Cichorium intybus (assembly GCA_023525715.1). Lineage (NCBI taxonomy): Eukaryota > Viridiplantae > Streptophyta > Magnoliopsida > Asterales > Asteraceae > Cichorium > Cichorium intybus. Next base: position 76,207,767 of record CM042010.1, read on the forward strand.
GAGAAACGTTACGACAAGCATTCACCCGGTTTTCCATAATTGTCACAAGACTCCTGAGTTCAGGAGCAGAAAGATCTAATCAAGAAATTAACTTAAGATTTCTTGAAGGACTCGGAAGGGATTGGATGCTTGTCAAACTGATACTTCAGGACTCTGGCAAACTGAAAACTTACAACATGTACATGCTTTATAACAATCTTGTAGGATAGGAACATGATGTGAAGGGCAACCATCAAGAACTCGGAGGTCCATTGGCATTAGTTGCTGAACATAGCCTTCCTATACTAGGGAACAGTCCTCAGCAACTCGTGCAATATCAGCAAGCTAATCAGCAACCTATCTATATTTTGCCCGCCAACAATCAGAACCCTCCGGCTCCTCAAATTGCTCCTAGTCAGAATCCTCAGACAGTTCAACAGCAGACTCATGTACCTTCATACCATCCTTCGCAACCGCAAATCTCATACCCTTCATACTACCAAACTCTGACCGTTTAGTTTCAGGCACCACCAGCTCCTCAACCAACCATTGAATCTGCAGCCCCAACCCTCGCTCTTCCATCTCTAGTTCAACCTTCAGAGTCGTGTTATTCTGAATATGATGAGGCAGAGGAGGCTGCATACCAACAGAAGATCGCCATGATTAGTCAGAAGTTCAATCGAATCCCATCATATACAAGTCCTAAGAAAAACTTTAGATCATCTAATCAAAATGCAGGTTATCCATCAAGAAACAATAACAATTATCAAAGAGGACATCACCGGTCAGGCCAAAATCAGAATCGATACTATTAGAAAACTGAAGAGCAACATCAAGAGAAATCAAAAATGGCTCCAGCTGCCAGCACCAACCATGTCCGAAGTCCAGATAAGAATGAAAAAGAAGTAATAAAATGCCATAACTGTGGAGGACTTTGGCATGATGCTGTAGACTGCAGAGCTCCGAGAAACTATCCGAAGGAGAAGGAAGAAGAGAAAGTCAAAGCGTTTGTTGCGACTTCCGGAAATGTCGAGGTCTGGTCCTCGGGAGACGAAGACAAACATTTTAAAAACAAATGCAAAAGAGGAAAAGGTACTGGCGAATGTATGCTTGTGCAAGGAACTTCAGGAACTCCAATCCCTGGCCTGGGAGGCGTCAAGCTTGTTAAAGACGCTGCTGAATCTACGTCCTCCTACATGCCAAAGAACTATGCCTTCATGGTCAACCACCGATCTGGCAAAAAGGAGTGAGCATCATAGAACAGGTACGTCATATGCTTGACTCTCATCATATTTACTATAATAACCTAGAATCTGCTCTAGAAAGAATCTCTAACACATGTGCAGATGCCTTAGTAGCATATCAGCAAGTCCTGGAGGAGAGGGATGATGGGTATGATGAAGTGTTAAAGTTGAAGAATAGATTAGAAGATAGGAAACTCTTTTGTGATAAACTTTCCGCTGATTTGAAAATCGAACAAACTTCTAGAACTTTGTTAGAAAATTCAAATCATCTTTTGACTTTGCAAAGGGATATAGCCCGAAGCGATAATGTAAGATTTAACAAATTAGTAGACCAGTTGTACTATGCAACTGAAGGTTTCAAGTCTCCTGCAAACACTAACACTTCTGATAATACTTTTAACTGGGGTTGGGCAAGAAAAGCTAAAAATAAAAATTATCCCATCTACAACAAACAAAGTCCTTTCTTTCAATATCCGTCAAACGAATATGATGATAAGCACGATGAGGACCTAACCAAGAACTTATCCGAAACTCCTATTGTTGAATCAGAAAACGCCATCTCTGAATCGAATAAGGGAGCTAACATTCCATTCTCATACTTTTCGGAAGTGGACACTGTCGAATGCAACAAATTGTCAATAACTTCGGTCCCATTCATGCCTAGACACATAACCTCGGTCCCAAATAACTCACCCTCAACTTCTCAACAATACTCATTCTTTGAAAATCTACAAAGTAACTGTGTTACTGAAGAATTCAATCCTTGTCATAACGACTCGAAAAATTCAAAAGAAGAAAGTGCTGATGAAGAGATTGAGATGGAGGAACGTCCAAATAAGATTATCATCAGAACCTATTTCAACAAAATCACGATCAAAAGTCCCAATGTTGATAATACATCTAAAATGACTACTGAATCATTTGGATCAGGCACCAAATCATATGTAGATGTATTGCAACATAATCTTCTAGACATTCCAAACCCAGACAAAATTTCACTCGAAAAACTTAAAGTTAATCAGGAAGAGTCAAACACTTTAAATGATTCGTTATCTCACTCTTCCCCTAGAGAAATTTTTCAAAGAGGAAAGGGACAAAATTTAACAAAAAACGGAGTAAAACCAACTTTAAATCGGAAAGATGTTCGATCTCCTAGATCTCATGCAAGATTTGAACAGAAAAATCATTTTTACTCTCGATGAAAATCAAACGACAAATCTGTTGGATTAGGTGTCTAAGCCATGACTAATAATTAGTATTTATCTAATTAATAGTAGCATAGTCCATTTGGGTTTCCCTCATAGTTGGAGGATTGGTAGAAAGTCCGGTAGAGAGAAAGATTGATTTATTATGTGATTAATAAATCAATAGAAATTAAATAAATAGTCTATTATTATATTTAAGTGATAATATATTAATTAGAAACTATAATAATTAATTAGAATTTTTTTTGGAATTAATTGGAATTAATTTGGCAGTTAAATTAATTAATTAAAGGTACAGGGACTAAAACTGTAATTATTCAATAGTTGAGTAAGTGACAGTTCTAGTGAGTGAGTGTGGTTGGCGGAAATATATATATATATATATATATATATATATATATATATATATATATATATATATATATATATATATATATATATATATATTTTTTTTTTTTTTTCGAGATATATATAATTATAGATAAATATGGTTTGAATGATTAAAATAATAGTTTTATCTTAATTCGAATTCAAAAAGGTTTATCCGTAACGATTATTTGATCACCACATGGAGCCTATAAATAGGGAGTCTCTCTAACCCTAATACCTGCGATTTTATTGACTCTCTAACCAAGGAATTTTCGGCCAAGCTTCAGCTAAGGGTGTGACTGCATTTGAGGCAAGAGATTTCTGTTGCTTTGCTTCCAAGTTACTATAAAGGTTGGTTTTTCTTAATCTTTCTTTTTAGTTTAATTCTTTCTGGCCTTTTAGGAATTGTTATATATTTAACATATAGAAAAACTTAGATCTAATAGGTTGCATGTGAACTTAGGATTTTTAGTTCATAGTTGCAGAAAACCTTTCAGTGGTATAATAGCATTTGGTTGTTTTTCTGGTTAAATTGCTATAACTGTATCCTGTAAATTAGGGTTTGTTTATAAACCCTAATGTGGCCGTTTTGAATATTAGGATTAGGGTTTCGAAAAACCCTGGCCCCTCCCCCCTGCTTGGCGTGAATTTAGGAAGGGTTTTGTAGACTTTATATTTTTGGTAACTTTAATTGTTTAAATAGATAAAACCTTAAACCTCTTATCCTAAAATTCGAAAATTAGGGGATAATAAAAGGTTTAAATTAATTTGATTATTTTGTGACACATATCTGCAATATTAATTAATTTAATTAATTGTTTAATTAAAAGATAATTAAAAGGATTAATTAATTTCCAATTTAATTGTTTTTAAATCTCGAAAATTAATGGATAAAATCTAGTAATATTTTAAAAGGTTTAAAATATCAAATTTAATTAATTTAATTAATTGGTTAATTAAAAGATAATTAAATCGGGTTTTTAATGGTTTAATTTAATTTTAAATTTAATAGCTTAAATTGACAATAAATTAAAAGATAAACCAGAAACAATTTTTTAAAGGTTTAAAAAAAATTACATCTTATATATATATATATTATAACTAGGAAGTTATTTTTATATGTATGAGATTAAATGGTTAGTCAAATCATTAGTAGGCCTCATTCTCGAAGCTGGTCTATAAAGTGGGTATAAAGAGACTGCCTATAAAATGGCGGTCTAATGGGTGAACACTCTCACCCAGCGCTCGCCTGATCAGTGGAGGGTCGTTAGCCGAACAGGTTTGATATGACCGCCTAATAATCACTAAAAGTATAATGATTCAAAGTACTAGAACACTTAATAAAAATCCCAATCTAGTTACTTTAGGAAAAATGTGAATTGGTGCTAACCCATGAAATTGCACATTGCACTTTATGAAACATTGGTGGAGTGTGTGTGGTTTACCGACACGCCAATTGGGGTTCATAAAGAGTTGCAATGGGTTTCTCGGGTATTGTCATTGTTGATGGAGCGTGTATGGTTTACCGGCACGTCAATTAGAGATGACAACTGACCCTGAGAGTACCGAGCTAATTTGCATGGTTATTCACACCCGGTCTGTGATCCTCAGTATCCCAGTCACAAACAGTGGGGCACATCCGAGATTAAAACATGTTATTGAACAGTTCAATAAATCTCAAAGAATCTAGGAATTCCATTTTAATATGATTAGCTTTCCGCGGTGGAATTGGCTGAATCGTCATTCGCCTACCTTATAAAATTTACAATATTGATTACGGCATCCCTCTTCGAGATTGTAAATTGTTATTGTAGGATCCTAGCCTTATAATTATTATTGGGTTATTATAAGGATCATTATTAATATCTAATTAAAACTATCTTCTTTTATAGATGTCTTCTACTGATCAAATCGCCCCCAATCAAACTCCAATGTTACCTCTATCTTGTCATTATGCTCCAAAGTTACGTTGGACGGTACCAACTATAATGACTGGATCCGTAACATCAAGATGGCTCTAAGGTTTGAACATAAAGAGTATGTTCTGGAAACCGAGCTAGTTGAAATTGACCGTGATACTGCAACTCCCGATGATATCGCTCAATACTTAAAACATTATGATGATGCAACCAAAGTGGCTTGCATCATGATAGCTACAATGAACCCAGAATTGCAAAGAATATATGAAGACTACTGGCCCTATGAAATGCACAAAGAGCTGGCGGAAAAGTTCCTCAAGCTGGAACGCATAGAGAGGCACGAGGTAGTCAAAGCTTTCACCAATGCAAAGCCAAAGGATGGAGAGTCTATCTGTAACCATGTGCAGAGGATGCAAGGATACGTGGAAAGGCTTAGGAAAATTGAGATGCCAGTTCACGAGGATTTAGCTGTAGACATAGTGCTGAATTCTCTACCTAGTTCATATGACCAGTTCACACTGGTGTATCATCTGAACAATTCTCAGGCCACTCTGGCCGAACTGCATCGCATACTTCGCACCGCTGAGGACGGAATGAAGGGTAAGAGTGTACCCGCTGCTAATGAAGTCGTCTTAGCTATTACTGGTGGAAAGGGGAAGAAGAGAAAGGGCCCTCACAAGCAGAATTGGAGGGAAAAAGTCCATGTTGGGTCATCCAGCAGTGGGACTAAGCCCAAGACTTCTGGCATTCCACACAATGCCAACACTAAGGAAGCTGAATGCTTCTATTGCAAAGCGCGGGACCATTGGAAGAAAAGCTGCCCTACATACCTACAAGATTTGAAGGATGGCAACGTCAAGCCGTCTTCAGCAGGTAGTTACACTATCCTTAAAAACTCACCATCTTCCAGTTCTTGGGTCCTTGATACAAGATGTGGTTTTCGCATTTGTTCTGATTTGCAGGGCCTAAGGGAAAGCAGGGAGGTGGAGCATGGTAGACTAAACCTGATCATGGGGAATAGGAGATCGTCACATGTGACCAAGATCGGGACTTATAGTTTAGTGCTCAGTAGTGGTGTTTGTTTAAAACTTTTAAATTGTTGTTATTCGCCAGAAATGGCAAAGAATATTATTTCATTTCATGCATTGTTTAAACAAGGTTTACAGTTTTCGTTTGATAATAGTAATGGTTCTATTTCTGTTTTTCAAAATGGCATTTCTATATTTACTGCTTTACCTTGTGATGGTGTGTATGAAACTGTGCAATGTGTAGACAATTTAGGTCATAGTGTAAACTTTATTGATTCTTCTAGTGGTGTAGAAATGGCGTGCTTGTGGCACTGTCGTCTTGGACATATTAACAAGAAACGCATCGCCCAACTCCAAAAGGATGGAGTGTTGGAGTCATTCGACCTCAAATCAGATGATGTATGCGAATATTGTCTTTTGGGCAAGATGACAAAATCACCTTTCAAGGGTTCCTTTGAAAGAGGTGAAGGTCTTTTGGACATCATACACACAGATGTGTGTGGTCCCTTCAGATCTACCACAAAAGACGGCACACGGTTCTACGTGACCTTCACTGACGATTTTAGTAGATATGGGTATATCTACTTAATCAAACACAAGTCAGACACCTTTGAAAAGTTCAAAGAGTTCAAAAATGAAGTTGAGAATCAATTGGGCTGGAAGATAAAGATGCTCAGGTCCGACAGAGGCGGAGAGTATGTTAGTATCGAGTTCCTAGACTATCTGAAGGAATGTGGAATAGTTTCACAGTTATCGCCTCCTCGGACACCACAGTTGAACGGTGTTGCCGAGAGACGTAACCGAACCTTGTTAGACATGGTTCGTTCCATGATGAGTCGAGCTTCACTTCCCATTCACTTCTGGGTTATGCCTTAGAGACTGTCGCCTACATCCTCAATCTTGTCCCTACTAAGAAGGTTGCTAAAACACCTCATGAGATGTGGAAGGGGAAAGTTCCCTCCTTAGCACATATCAAAGTCTGGGGTTGTGAGGCTTTCGTTAGACGAGAGACTCACGATAAACTCGCAGAGAGAAGCGAGAAATGTTTTTTCATTGGATATCCCAAACAGTCCTTTGGATACCTGTTCTACAGACCAAGCAAGGACGTGGTCTTTGTAGCGAGACGTAGATTCTTTCGAGAGAGAGAACTCATATTCAAAGAGGACAGTGGGAGTACCATTGACCTTGAAGAAATTCAAGAGTTACCCGACAATGCAACCTTAGGAGAAACTAGCAACCAACAAGAAGTTCCTGTTGGTCCAACTGACATATCCTTACATCTTAGATGCTCTAGTAGAGTTAGCATGCCACCCGAGTTTTATGGATTCCATATTACTACGGATGGAGATACGTTTGTCAGTGATAGGACACTGATAAATTTGGATGAACCTGGTAAGTACCGGGAAGCGATGGCGGGCCCTGAGTCTGCCAAGTGGAAAGAGGCAATGGACAGCGAGATCAAGTCCATGTATGACAATCAATTTTGGAACTTGGTTGACAATGTGCCGGGTCGAAAGACAGTCGGGTGCAAATAGATCTTCATGAAGAAGACCGACATGGACGGAAAGGTACGCACTTTCAAAGTAAGACTAGTTGCGAAGGGCTTTACTCAAACCCCAGGGATTGACTATGATGAGACCTTCTCACCAGTGGCTAAGATAAAGTCAATTAGGATTATGCTGGCCATAGCTACATTTCATGACTATGAAATTTGGCAGATGGATGTCAAAACCGCTTTCCTTAATGGGAAGTTGACTGAGGATGTTTACATGAATCAGCCAGAGGGTTTGTTGATGCAAAGTATCCTGACAAAGTGTGTAAGCTTGAGAAATCCATCTATGGATTAAAACAAGCTTCTCGCAGCTGGAATCTTTGTTTCCACGAGAAAGTCAAAGAATTTGGTTTCTCTAGGAGCGAGGATGAGTCTTGCGTATATGTCAAAGCTAGTGGGAGTATAGTCACTTTCCCGGAACTGTATGTAGATGACATACTGCTCATGGGAAACGACGTTCCAACCTTGCAAGATGTCAAGTCTTGGCTCGGGAAGTGTTTCGCAATGAAAGACCTAGGAGAGGCAGCCTATATTCTCGGGATAAGAATATTGAGAAATAGGAAGAAGAGACTAATTGGACTTAGTCAGAGTACATATTTGGACAAGGTATTGAAAAGATTTAGTATGGAAAATTCCAAGAAGGGAGAGCTACCAATGCAAAGTAATGCTAAGCTGAGTAAGACTCAGAGTCGAAGTACAGACGAGGAAATTGCGGATTTGAGTCGGGTACCTTACGCTTCGGTTGTAGGGTCGATCATGTACGCCATGACATGTACTCGTCCCGACGTGGCCTTTGCCTTGAGCATGGTCAGTCGACACCAGGGAAACCCTGGTAGGGCACATTGGACAGCGGTCAAAAACATACTCAAGTATCAGCGCAAGACGAAGAACTTTATCTTAGTCCTTGGTGGCAGTGATACCTTGAGAGTTCACGGGTATACCGATGCCAGCTTTCAGACAGATAGAGACAATGGTCGGTCTTAGTCGGGCTGGGTATTCCTATTGAATGGGGGAGCAGTGACTTGGAAAAGTTCCAAGCAAGAGACAGTGGTTGATTCAACGTGCGAATCAGAGTACATCACAGCGAGTGAAGCGGCAAAAGAAGCGGCTTGGCTGAAGAACTTCATTGGTGACCTTGGAGTAGTCCCGAGTATTCAGGAGCCCATGGAACTGTTCTGCGATAATGAAGGAGCGGTTGCTTTGACAAAGGAACCGAGAGATCATGGAAAGTCCAGACACATCGACATAAAGTACCACTACATAAGACATAGGGTAGAAGAAGGTCACCTCATAGTGAAGAGGGTATCATCAGAAGATAATCCTGCAGATCCCTTGACAAAGGCTCTGAGTAGGGTTAAGCACTATCAGCATGCACGACGCATAGGATTAACATATGATATTAGTTTTTGTAATTAGATAGGATTTGAAACTTGTTGCAATATAAATGTAATTAACTTTGGTGAATTAATAATATAGTTTTGTTGATGAGTATTTGATACTACCATTTGTTGATTGTTTATTATTGTGTTTCAATTTTGCATGTTTACTTCCTGAGTAATTTAATTATTATTCGAATATCCACAGTCACTCATACTTTTTACGGAGTAAGTATGAATGAAGACTGTCATGAATACTTTTGTAGATTGTCTAATGAGTTAGACATAGCAATAAGATTGCTACAATATTCATGAGTACTTAGAAAATAGGGATTTGAGTATTAGATAAACCCACGCTCAACAGATTGCTTCATGGATTTCATCATAAGCAATGTTGAGACGATAATATCTTTTGATCTTTAAGTAGAGACATATGAGTTATGTTTTACCAAGCGGTTGTTCATTGACAATGCGAAAACGCATCGGTAACATGATGTTATAAAACGTGTTGTTGTGAATGATTTGACTAGTAAAAGACATAAGTATATGAGTCAAAACTTATTCGTCCCATGATCCTGTCAGGAAAACAGATATCTGTAGGCCTCTCGATGATTCTGAAGTTGACTAAAAGGGTTGGCCAACCAGGACTAAATTGACATGGTCAATTAGTAGTCTTAAAGTCATATGCAAATCGGAAATCGGGAAACAGAGAATCAGACCAGGATTGATTCTGATCCATGTCTTGAGTCTGAAAATATCTTGTTGGATGGAGGATCATCTGATCACTTATCATTGGACAGAACTGACTAGGTTAGAGTTCAGCAGTGGTTTCTAGGAAGCTACAGTTGCTAAATTAATTAGAGGGTAAATTGGTAATTTTAGTCATAGACTTATCCAAGTGGGAGACTGTTGGTTAGGTGTCTAAGCCATGACTAATAATTAGTATTTATCTAATTAATAGTAGCATAGTCCATTTCGGGTGCCCTCATAGTTGGAGGATTGGTAGAAAGTCCGGTAGATAGAAAGATTGATTTATTATATGATTAATAAATCAATAGAAATTAAATAAATAGTTTATTAATATATTTAAGTGATAATATATTAATTAGAAACTATAATAATTAATTAGAAAATTTTTTGGAATTAATTGGAATTAATTTGGCAGTTAAATTAATTAATTAAAGGTACAGGGACTAAAACTGTAATTATTCAATAGTTGACTAAGTGACAGTTCTAGTGAGTGAGTGTGGTTGGCGGAAATATATATATATATATATATATATATATATATATATATATATATATATATATATATTCGAGATATATATAATTACAGATAAATATGGTTTGAATGATTAAAATAATAGTTTTATCTTAATTCGAATTCAAAAAGGTTTATCCGTAACGATTATCTGATCACCACATGGAGCCTATAAATAGGGAGGCTCTCTAACCCTAATACCTGTGATTTTATTGACTCTCTACCCAAGGAATTTTCGGCCAAGCTTCAGCTAAGGGTGTGACTGCATTTGAGGCAAGAGATTTCTGTTGCTTTGCTTCCAAGTTACTATAAAGGTTGGTTTTTCTTAATCTTTCTTTTTAGTTTAATTCTTTCTGGCCTTTTAGGAATTGTTATATGTTTAACTAGTAGAAAAACTTAGATCTAATAGGTTGCATGTGAACTTAGGATTTTTAGTTCATAGTTGTAGAAAACCTTTCAAAATCAACTTTCATCACTCTGAATTATACTCCGAAACTCGCTCCTTCAGCACCACAACAGTACATCCACAAGGGATTACTTACGACTCCAAACATCAAAGAAGCTCATTATCGTCAATATACCAACTGTTTAGATTATCATTCGAAATTTCCCAAAATAGCATATGTTGTGAAAACAGCAAAGTTTGTTTCCTCAACCACAAGAAGACATGACTCTGAGTTCAACAAAACGAAAAACAATTTCTTAGAATCGTCAAAAAGAAATATTCAACAACAAAATATTTTCGGAACCAAAGACCATAAATTTTTCAAAAAGAAAAAACCATTTTAAACCTTCCAAAGAAGGAAATCTTCGAAAAATTTCAACAGATTCCGAAAATTTTGAAACGACAACAAAGTAACACCTGCTGGCATTGTTGCATACATATCTCAAAAACACCTCTTGCTACTAAACCAAAGATTTTCAATCATCAAAATAAAAATGTCTTTCAGAAATCTCCAAAAAGAGTTGTCCAAAAATGGGTTGTAAAAACATCAATCTCGGAACTCAAACCTTCTGACTCAGTCATTCATGTCTTAGAAGTTGAAACTTCTTTGAAATGGACAATTAAAAACAAGTCTTCCATGTCTGGAAAAACAAATGGGTCCAAACAAGTTTGGGTGCCCAAACTAACTATCTAAGTTTCAGGCATTTAGTGCGGAAGAGCAGGATGACGAATGGCTCATTGATAGCGCCTGCTGGATGCACATGCCTGGGAGATTGGAGTTTTTGAGGGACTAACGAGAAGTTAATCATGGAGGATATGTAACATTTGGAAATGATACAAATGGAATCATCAAAGGATACAGAGTATTAACAAACAGGAACTTCACCATTCAAAGAGTTGCTTACGTCCTCGGACTTAAGCACAACCTTATGAGCGTAGGACAACTAGTCAGCACTGGTCTCTGAGTATAATTCGATAATGAGTTCAGCTATATCATGACTGGCACTCGAGACAGATGCTTAGTGAAGTCACCAAGACATGTCAACATGTTTCCTCTAGACATCTCCATGTTTCTCGGAAAGCCTAGACTATGTCTACTATCAAAGGCTCATTCCGAAGTCAGCTGGTTATGGCATCGGAAGCTAGCTCACTTAAACTTTCGATACATGAACCAACTAGTAATCGAAGAAATGGTCAGAGGAATGCCTCTTCTGAAATTCGACAATGAAAACTTGTGTGCTGCATGTGCACTAGGCAAACAGAAGAAGAAACCACATAATACAATCACAGATTCAAGCATCACTCATCCACTAGAACTTCTACATATTGATCTATGTGGCCCATCAATAGTTACGAGTCTGAATCACAAGAAGTATATTTTAGTTATTGTGGATGATTTCACCCGCTTTACCTGGGTATTCTTCTTAAGATTGAAATCAGAAACCTTCTTAGAGCTCCGAAACTTCATTGTATCTATTGAGCTCAAAGTGCAACTATCAGGAAGACGAATCCGAAGTGATAATGGAACAGAGTTCAACAATCGACAAATCGAAGAATTCCTAGCATCAAAAGGAATTGAGCATAACTTCTCAGCAACCTATACACCTCAACAAAACAGTGTAGTGGAAAGAAGAAACCGAACTCTAGTTGAAGCAGCCCAATCAATGCTAAACTTCGCAAATCTTCCTCTATCCTTCTGGGCAGAAGCCATAGCAACAACATCTTTTTGTTCAGAACCGATCAATCATCAACAAACAACTTCAGATGACTCCCTACGAAATTTTAAATGGGAGAAAACCCAACGTTAAAATTTTCCATATATTTGGCTGTCGTTGCTTCATCAAGAACAACAAAGACCACTTGGGAAAATTCGTACCCAAAAGTGATGAAGCAATCTTCATGGGTTATTCATCCAAATCTATTGCTTACCGAGTGTTGAACCGGAGAACGCGTGTCATTGAAGAAAGGTTTGATATAGAGTTTGACGATCAGTATCTATGGAGAAAACAAGCTCAAGACATTTTATATGTCATAGTGGCTGACATTCCCGTAGGACATCAGCAAATTCAAACAATTAAGATTGACAATGATCTCCTCTTTGATCCTCGGGAAACAGCCACACATGCAGAAGTCATTCGCTCTCTCGAAGCTATTCAGCAACTTACCTCCGCTTCCGGACCTTCCATCTCCAACACTTCTGAATCTACTCTTGCGACCAATCAGGTTAGACCTTCAAATACCACTTCAACTGTTGAGGGGGAGCCTTCGCTCCCTTCTCGTGTCGAACAGGTTCAGGGGGAGCCTCCGCTCCCAGCACAAGTCGAAGGGGAGCTCCTGCTCCCAACTCATGTTGATGGGATCCCACAATCTAAGGGGGGACCATCAACACTCAGAAGAAGAAAGAAAAAACTCTTCAGCAGATGCATCCAATGTTGCACCAATCTTCACATTTGAAGCTGATGAAGACATATCTACTGAAGAATCACATATTCAAGATATAACTCTAGAGAACCCAGACTTCATTCAAGACATCTCACCTTCCGAATATGATCCAACACTGATTCCGAGGCTCCATAAGTGGACTCGGAACCATCCTCCGAACCAGATTATCGGAAACCCCTCTTCAGGAGTTCAAACTAGATAAAAGAAATCAATTCACGATGAATGCAGCTTTACTGCTTATATCAGCAAATTTGAGCCCAAGACCATCCTTGATGCACTGGACGATGATGATTGGATAAAGGCCATGCAAGAAGAATTGGCAGAATTTGAAAGAAACAAGGTATGGGATCTTATGCCACGACCAGCAAATGATACCATTATTGGCACCAGATGGGTTTTCAGAAACAAATTAGACGACATGGGTACAGTGGTGAGAAATAAAGCTAGACTTGTCGCAAAGGGATATATTCAAATTGAAGGACTTGACTATGACGAGACATATGCACCTGTGGCAAGGATAGAAGCCATCAGAATCTTCCTAGCCTATGTTGCTCACAAAAACATCATTGTTCATCAAATGGACGTGAAGAGTGCATTTCTGCAAGGTGATCTTCAGGAGGTTGTCTATCTTTAGCAACCTCCTAGCTTTGAAGATCCATCTCGTCCTAACCACGTGTATCGTCTGAATAAAGCTGTTTATGGATTAAAACAATCACCAAGAGCTTGGTATGAAACTTTGTCGAATTTCCTAGTCAAATCAGGATATAGAATAGGAATCATTGACCCTACATTCTTCGTACGATCCCATCAAAAACATATAATGATTGTACAGGTTTATATGGATGATATGATCTTCGGATCCACGGATCAAACTATGGTTGATGAATTCGCAAAAGTTACGACTGACAAATTTCATATGAGCATGAACAGGGAAATAAATTTCTTTTTAGGACTTCGAATCAAACAGACAAGCAGAGGAACATTCATTCACCAAGAGAAATACACGAATGAATTGCTGAAGAATTTCTCCCTTGAGAATTGCTCCACTGCAAAAGTTCCGATATCCACTAATCATAAAATATTTGCAGATCCAGAAGGCGAACAAGTAGATCACAAAATCTATCGTGGAATGATTGGTTCTCTCCTGTACTTGACTGCCAGCAGACCTGACATCATGTTCTCCACTTGTATTTGTGCAAGATATCAAGCAGCTCCGAAGCTCTCACATCTGACTGATGTGAAACAAATATTCAGATATCTTAAAGGCACAAAGGCAATGGGTCTTTGGTATCGAATCGAAGACAACTTGAAACACCAAGAATTTACTGATTTGGATCATGCAGGATGTAAGCTAGACAGAAAAAGTACCTCTGGAGGCTGTCAGTTTCTGGGTGGAAGGCTCGTGAGCTGGTCATCAAAGAAGCAAAATTGTGTTGCTCTATCTTCAGTAGAAGCAGAGTATGTTGCTGCTTCTACTTGTTGCTCACAAGTACTTTGGATGCAGACTTAGCTACTGGACTATGGATACAGATCTCATGAGTTTAAGAGACTTTATGTAACAGTTTCATATTTATCAATATCATCTCTCATTCCATCAATTCTCATGTTCTTATATGCATTTCTTACTGTCCTTACTTTTCTAGCACCTTTAACTTTCAGTCTTTCTATTTGCAAGTTATATCACTGTTAATCCATATTATTTATTGTTGAGCTATTAAGATCTATTCTAAGTATTACTTCATTATAATTCCGCATCCATATCAAGTCTTCAGACTTGTCCATCTCAAGTCTCAGGACTTGTCCCTCCGAAACCTTCAGTTTCGGACCTTTACTTTCTGCAACTTTTCTTTCCGCACTTACTTAGAATATTTGGCGACAACAATTGGTATCAGAGCCTGAATAGCTGTCTATAAGATTCTAAGTGCCTAGTTTGCTCAAAATCCTGGCTGTAGCAACAACCTTAGAATTCTCTGTGGATCATTGCATGCTATTATAGCTCAAACACTTTTTCATTCCAAACAATTTGGAATCTTTTCTTCACAGATTCCATAATGCAGATGAACTACTATCTGAACGTTGCTAACAGTGTCGGAGGCTCTAATCGAGCTCCTATACTCATTCCTACTGAGTATAATGGCTGGGCATCTCGTATGCGCAACTATCTCAAAACCAAAGGGAAAGACATTTGGCGTTCAGTCGAAGAAGGACCGCATCTTCCAACGTATACCCCTAGACCAGACACTGTAGAAGAGGCTCTAGGTGGTACTTCTCATGCAAGGCTAACTCCCCTGTATATAGAGAAAATGGACAACGACCAAATCGCTTTCACCGAAATCCAATGTGGAATTCCTCCGGAACTCTTTGATCTCATACAAAACTGTACAACAGCCAAACAGATCTGGGTTCTCTTAAAAAATATGTTCTTAGGAACGGAGGAAGCGAAAGATCAAAAACTGGTGTCAAGTCTCTCTGAATACACCTACTTCTCAGCATTTCCAGGAGAATCACTAAGACAGGCATTCACTCGGTTCTCCATAATTGTGACCAGACTTCTAAGTTCAGGAGCAGAAAGAACCAATCAGGAAATCAATCATCGATATCTTGAAGGACTTGGAAAAGACTGGATGCTTGTCAAAATGATTCTTCAAGACTCTAGAAAGTTGAAAACTTTCAATATGTACCGACTGTAGAACAATCTCATTAGACAAGAAAATGATATAAAAAGCAATCAACAACAACAACAACTTGGTGGACCTCTGGCTTTAGTTGATGAGCACAACTATCCAACGATGGGTAACACCCCTCAGCAACTGGTACAATATCAGCAAACAACTCAGCAGCAAATCAACCCTAACATCCCTTCACCTCAGATTGCTCCTACTCAAAACCTACCACAACCTCAGCAACCAAATCCTATACCCTCATATCACCCTTCTCAACCACAAATTTCCTACCCTTCACACTATCAAACCCCGACAGTTCAATACTAATCATCTCAAATCTCGCAACCATCCATTCAATCTAAGTCTCCAACTCTTGCACTCCCAGCTCCAGTACAAACTACTGAATCATACTACTCAGAATACGATGAAGCTGAAGAAGCAGCCTACCAACATGAGATAGCTATGATCAGTCAGAAGTTCAACAGAATACCATCCTACTCTGGTCCGAAAAAGAACTTCCGTTCCTCTAATCAAAATGCAGAATATCAACCCAAAAACAACTATCAGAGAGGATATCAACAATCTGGTCAAAATCATTATTATCCGAAACCAGAAGATCAGCAGCAAGAGAAACCAAAGGCAGCCCCAACTGTCAGCACTTGTCAAGCTCCAACTCCTGAAAAGAAAGAATCAGAAGTAATCAAATGTCACAACTGCGGAGGTCTATGGCACTATGCTGCTGACTGCAGAGCTCCGAGGAACTATCCAAAAGCAAAAGAAGAAGAAAAAGTCAAAGCGTTTGTAGCATCCGAAAACGTCGAGATCTGGTCCTCAGGAGATGATGATGAGCAGTTTGAAAACAAGCGAAAACGAGGAAAAGGATTTGGAGAATGCATGATGGTACAAGCAAACCAAGAAACTCCAATCCCAGGGTTGGCAAACTCCAAACATCTTAACGACACTGCTGAATCCTCATCCTCCTACATACCAAAGAACTACGCTTTCATGATAAACCACAAATCAGGAAAAGGAGTAAGTATCATCGAATAGGTACGTAACACGCTTCATACACATCAGATTTACTCTAATAATCTAGAACCTGCTCTAGAAAAATATCTAACACTTGTGCAGATGCCTTAGCTGCATATCAGCGGGTTCTGGAAGAAAGAGATGATGGGTATGACGAGGTGATAAAGTTGAAGAATAGGCTAGAAGATAAGAAACTATTTTGTGATAAACTTACTGCTGATTTGAAGATTGAACAGACTTCTAGGACTTTGTTAGAAAGTTCAAATCAGCTTTTGACATCGCAAAGGGATTTAGCCCGAAGCGATAATGTAAGACTAAACAAATTAGTAGATCAGTTGTATCATGCAACTGAAGTTTTCAAATCTCCTACTAACACTAATTCTTCTGAAAACACCTTTAACTGGGGATGGGCAAGAAAAACCACAACTAAAAACTATCCTATTTACAACAGAAAAAGTCCATTTTTTCAGTACCCTTCAAATGAATATGATGATAAACACGATGAGGACACAACCAAGAACCTTTCTAAAACTCCTGCCAATGAATCGGAATATGCCATTTCTGAGTCAAAAGTGTAACATCCCAAAATTTTAGGGTAAAATTTAAAAAAAATTAAACGAACACTTCAATATAAGAAAAGCCACTTAATTAATTTTGACAAAATTGCATAACTTATAAGTTTAATGAAAACATCCCAGGATTAACAAAAGTTAATGAAATCACAATATAGCGGAACATCCATTCAAAAACAGACCTCCAATGAAGCAGCACAGTGTATACACGTCACGCCTTGCCATCCATGGTACCTGATGTACCTGAAACAGTAGTTTATATTGGGAAAGGGTAAGCACGGAGCTTAGTGAGTTCCTCAAAATACCATACGATCCATCACATAACATACAACACACAATAACCATTCATATGTCTGTGAGACTCACGGGCTATCCCTGTTCCGCCTGAAGACTCACGGGCAGTTCCCGTTCTGTCTTATCGCTCGCAGGCTTTTCCCGTTCCGTCTAATGACTCGCAGGCTATTCCCGTTCCGCCTATTGGCTCACGGGCAATCCCGTTCCGTCCACAAACAATCATTATCATAGCAATAATTCATACAATTATCAAAACATCTAAGATCACCTTAGTCTAATATATCTTCCTTCCTACACATGCAATATCACCTATAGTATAGTGAGAAGACTCACCTGATTATAGTTGACTATATCGTTTATCTTTCTCGGCTTTGTATTTCCTTCAACTTTAACTGTTAACATAATAAGAAATCTATCATTTCTTAATCCTTAACTATATTATAGTCGCATCATGAAACCCTTCAATAATTCCAATATGATACTCCATGATTTATCAAGTAAAGAACGGCCAGGTAGAAGATTAGATGGGGTGGCAGGATCCTTTCAGCATTTTAGCCTTTCGGAAAATCCAACAACCAGATCCCAAGTAATCGGCCTAGTCACCGTCCTCGTAAGTAAATCAATCGGTATTATTTTCGGAAATTACGAATTGTTATAATAACGACATTTTAAGGTTTTTGTTTACTATTGTTAGAAATTAGTATAATATAACATATGCTATACTTATTAAATATTCTACTTCTTAACAAAAACTATTTTACAATACCTAATTAAGCTATAGAAAGGTTTGTAGTTACCTTATGACCAGTCGTCGAGATCTATAACTCCTTCGTTAGGCTTTTAAGCTTCCTTCCGCTCACTTGCGTACACTCTAGTGCTTAGAAACCTCTATATATTGGATTGAGATTTAGTTATGTGGTTTATGAGATGTTTTGAGGGGTATTTATACTTGAATTCTTGAATAAAAAAATGGCATGACACTTTTGATAAAAGATTTTAATAATATAACTTTGTTGAAATTAATACCTTCTAGAATCAGTCTGTTCAACACTGGTTTAGCCGACTTTAAACCCATGAAATTCACGTTTTTATTTGATATTCCAGAAACTTATCTCAATACCTTTCCAGGGATGTATTTTACGTATTTATACGATTTTTCTATGATTTATTATGAATTTTTGAAAACAGACTATCTAATCTGTCAATTCCGAACTAATCAGTAAAGATTGCATTTTTTACCATAGATAATGTCATTTTCAAGCTTACTATTAGTTTTGGTAATTGTACTAGACTCAATTTTTAAACTTTGTGCACTGGTTTGAGGTCCAAACAATTTATCTAGAATTAATTATTATTTTTCTAAAAACGACACAAAATGCTGATTATCATATGAAATTGTAACTAAAGTTTTTCTTAGCTTTATAACTACCGATGATCATATAATTCCTAACACTCTTATTTTAAGTATATGTTATAATCAGGATACGGGTCTTACAAGTCTCCCCCACTTATTTGGATTTCGTCCCGGAATCCGCTACTATCTACAGTACATATTTAGTACTTTCTAATCTACCTATATACATAGTTAACCTAGTTAACTTGCAACACCTAATTTTAACACTATTTCGTATTTATATGAATTCGTCATATTTCAACACACATTTGCCTCAATTCAACATTTCTTTTAAATACTTTTTGGCTAAATAAGTCTATTTTTGTCGAATCTCCAAATTTTTGTGTTTCACCGAAATATAAAATTTACATCATCTTTTGTAAGTTTTTTTTTTTGAGTACTGAACACTCTTTAAACTATTTCCATTATATGGAGACATAAAAATTTGTTTTATTTCAAAAGTCTCTTTATTATCTCGTTCTCACTAGAGTCAAGCAGGGAATTTTGAAAAAATGTCACTTGGGGTAGTGAAAAGTAGCATCTACTGTAGTTAGTTTGAATTTCGGTAATTAAAACGTGAGGTGTCCATTCAGTTCCGTGTGTCCTTTCGGTTCCAGCTGCAAGATACTATATATACAGGTATGTAGTATCATTCATTTTCAGTCCCATCCTCTCTTATCACTAGTTTGTTCGTAAGCGAACTCATATTTAAAGTCGAGTCATGGAAAACAGATCTTCAATGGGCGATCTGTCGAACCCTGGACCTGGTTTTCCGCCAGGAGAGGGTACTTCAAACCAAGCATTCTTAATAGAGTTTGGTGACTCTAACATTCTAGACATATATCATCCATACTTTGATTACCTTTCTAATGTTTTGTTTGATTTTGAATTATGGTACAGTCTTCCAGATATACTACCAATAGAGCATCTCCACGATGAGCCGGAAATTTTTCCCGAGTTGAACATTAACTTAGATGATCCAGTGCATGCATCTGACTTTGTACTTGATCAGACTCCATGCCTTCTACCAGGTTAAATTCTTTTGAATGATCAATTTATAAGTATTCTATTTTGTTTTATCATTTGACATGTGTTATTTGTAGACCCATTTGTGGATGGTCTAACTGAGTACAATCCATTCATGGACGTGCATCCAACAAGCAGTGAGTTTGTCCCCATGAATCAAGAATTCATGGCTGGTATTCAGGATGAGAATCAATTACAGAGGACTCATAACATAAATATTGAATTGAATCCCGAGTTTGGGGTTGGTTTTCAATATCAAGATCATCTTCGGTTGATTCAAAGGAATCTAGAAGGATTTCAGAATCCTGAGATTTTAGTTGAAAACCAACAATTATTACCGATAGAGGCCACTAATTTTGATGAATCCATGTCCATCTTTGGGTCAAAAAATCAGGATCATGTTCAAATGATCAAGAATGATAACAATACAATTGGATTTGAACCTTCTAGTTCAGAAAACATAGCAGGTGGCAGTGGAAGAGGTTTCAGACATTTATTAAGTAGGGAAATAATAGCTGAACACTTTAACGAACCAATTGAGAAAGCTGCGAAGGAACTCAACATTGGAACGACACAATTAAAAAAACGCTGTAGAGAATTAGGTATCAATCATTGGCCCCAACGACAACTTACGAGTTTGCAAACCCTTATTGATCGTGCTGAGGTAAAGAACTACATTTTTTTAAATTCCTTTATATCATAAGGTTGAAATTACTAAAGTTATTTGTGCCACAGGAATTTGGTAATGAATTTATTGAGGCAACAGAATTATCGGGAGATTTAATACCCAACCTAAAAAAAGAAAAAGAAGCGATAATTGAAGGGTCACAATCGGGTCTAACAGACGGCACAAAGAAGCTAATACAAGCTGCTCATAAGGTTGTATTTAGGAAAAGAAAAATTCAGGAAAAGGGGGAAACTTCATTAAGAACTCATACACAGCATCAATCTCCGCCATCTAATTCTGGTATGAGTAGTATTAACCCTGGTTTACTCGAGTTTTCGAGTGAGGAGAATTTTTGAGGCTTTGTAGGTGACCTAGCCTGGTTTCCTCCTTCTTATAGCTACCCCCAACTGGTTCCGAATTAGAGCCCTTCCTCATCATTGCCCTACTTACACACGCCCCAAATAAGTCAATATTTAGCCCCTAATCATGGGGTTACAGGTTCCAACCCTATCGAGACCCCATACCTTGGAGCTCCTCCTCTAATAACTGAAAGCATACCACTTCCAAATCCTCGAGAAGGTACAAGTCAACCTAATGATGACAAAGATTGGAGTGTAGAAGATCTTTTCTCGCTTCTTTCTGATTCTCCGGTTTAGGTTAGTAGTTCTGTAAACTTTTCTTAATGTATCAATATAAAGTTGTAGTAATGGATTAAATATATTGACGTGTTACTATAATTTTAAAAATTTCATCGATTGAATATAATATTCATGTTATTCCCTTAATTTCGTATTCCTCCCCCACTTGGACTAAAGTCCAAGTCTGTTTATTCGATTTATAATTTTTTTTACGAGCCCTTACTCTCGAACAAAAACCAAGCCCACTCTGCTTAGCCAACAACATGCATCAGGGGCAAACACCATCTCAATAAACATGTTTCGATAATGTAAAGACGTTTACATCAACCACCATATGTTACTCATCCGCTTGCGACCCTAGTCAACACATCTATCGTCAGTTACCTCAATCACGAGCGAGTGATCCAGACTCTCAACCCACACGACCTGATCAATCACTCAAGCAAGATCAATACAAGGGTAGGTAGCCCCACTATTACACAGCACTAGGCATGTACAGAGTCGACTCAAAATACCCGCTATCATCTCAGGCGCCGCTTGCACCTCTTTGACCGTGAGTTGGAAAACTCACCCTTGCATCCTCTAGTCCCTGTCTGACTTGTGCGCCCATTAGTTGCATGAAAAATAGCTACCACAATAGCACTTTGACATTCTCCCTTTCAACAGTCTTTAAGCTCAGTAATCAACTTAAGCATGATCGGTCCAACCAAACTGGTATGATCACATATTAATTGTTCCTACTGAACCTCACAATCAACATTCAACAATCGAATGGATAAAGGTTTACCACATTACACTAGCATTTAAGTCAACTATGCTAGACACTCACATACTCAGCTCCTTGGATCCTTCGTGACGAACTCCCGACTCAAATGCAGATCCTGTGCTTTCGATAATAGGAGCTCTACTACTACGTTCCACACCTATCCATGTTCGTTCCAAGACCCGTCTCGAAATATCCAATTCGCTCCTCACCGATAATTTTAACACATATGCCCTTACAAGGCATATGTCAACCCTTCTAGGAATACTTGGAATCCCACCCCCACCCTGCTATTCTAACTAAGACGGAACTTCCTCCAGTGATGACAGATTGTTTCATGAACGTAGTTGTATACAATATCGAACTAAACAGTCTTTCAAATAAGAGAATCTTCCCTAAGGCAACAACCAAACAAGGAACATGCAATAAGGTCAACTCACCCATTCTATGACTATTCAGTCCATATTGTATACAACTTAGTGGAAATCTCTAAGCAACCTATCGGCACTAGCATACAGTTCTATTAGCAAATAGCAGATAATAATACAACAATGTGTGATCTCTACCAGGCATTTCAGCAAACATATACCATATGTTTTTTTTAACATCCACAATATTAAATACTTAACCCTTTTCTCATACTGGCGTCGGCTGGCGGTACACACTGTGTCTTCAGTTCACCCTTCATAAAACATCGTTCTTTCATAAAAATGTTTTAAGAAAACTCTTAAGCCTCAACTTGAGTCCAAAACTCACTAAGTGAGCCTGATTCTCTCAAGCTGTGCTCTGATACCAACTTGTAACATCCCAAAATTTTAGGGTAAAATTTAAAAAAAATTAAACGAACACTTCAATATAAGAAAAGCCACGTAATTAATTTTAACAAAATTGCATAACTTATAAGTTTAATGAAAACATCCCAGGATTAACAAAAGTTAATGAAATCACAACATAGCGGAACATCCATTCAAAAACAGACCTCCAATGAAGCAGCACAGTGTATACACGTCACGCCTTGCCATTCATGGTACCTGATGTACCTGAAACAACAGTTTATATTGGGAAAGGGTAAGCACTGAGCTTAGTGAGTTCCTCAAAATACCATACGATCCATCACATAACATACAACACACAATAACCATTCATATGTCTGTGAGACTCACGGGCTATCCCTGTTCCGCCTGAAGACTCACGGGCAGTTCCCGTTCTGTCTTATCGCTCGCAGGCTTTTCCCGTTCCGTCTAATGACTCGCAGGCTATTCCCGTTCCGCCTATTGGCTCGCGGGCAATCCCGTTCCGTCCACAAACAATCATTATCATAGCAATAATTCATACAATTATCAAAACAGGTAAGATCACCTTAGTCTAACATATCTTTCTTCCTACGCATGCAATATCACCTATAGTATAGTGAGAAGACTCACCTGATTATAGTTGACTATATCGTTTATCTTTCTCGGCTTTGTATTTCCTTCAACTTTAACTGTTAACATAATAAGAAATCTATCATTTCTTAATCCTTAACTATATTATAGTCGCATCATTAAACCCTTCAATAATTCCAATATGATACTCCATGATTTATCAAGTAAAGAACAGCCAGGTAGAAGATTAGATGGGGTGGCAGGATCCTTTCAGCATTTTAGCCTTTCGGAAAATCCAACAACCAGATCCCAAGTAATCGGCCTAGTCACCGTCCTCGTAAGTAAATCAATCGGTATTATTTTCGGAAATTACGAATTGTTATAATAACGACATTTTAAGGTTTTTGTTTACTATTGTTAGAAATTAGTATAATATAACATATGCTATACTTATTAAATATTCTACTTCTTAACAAAAACTATTTTACAATACCTAATTAAGCTATAGAAAGGTTTGTAGTTACCTTATGACCAGTCGTCGAGATCTATAACTCCTTCGTTAGGCTTTTAAGCTTCCTTCCGCTCACTTGCGTACACTCTAGTGCTTAGAAACCTCTATATATTGGATTGAGATTTAGTTATGTGGTTTATGAGATGTTTTGAGGGGTATTTATACTTGAATTCTTGAATAAAAAAATGGCATGACACTTTTGATAAAAGATTTTAATAATATAACTTTGTTGAAATTAATACCTTCTAGAATCAGTCTGTTCAACACTGGTTTAGCCGACTTTAAACCCATGAAATTCACGTTTTTATTTGATATTCCAGATATTTATCTCAATACCTTTCCAGGGATGTATTTTACGTATTTATACGATTTTTCTATGATTTATTATGAATTTTTGAAAACAGAATATCTAATCTGTCAATTCCGAACTAATCAGTAAAGATTGCATTTTTTACCATAGATAATGTCATTTTCAAGCTTACTATTATTTTTGGTAATTGTACTAGACTCAATTTGTAAACTTTATGCACTGGTTTGATGTCCAAACGATTTTTTTAGAATTAATTATTATTTTTCTAAAAACGACACAAAATGCTGATTTTCATATGAAATTGTAACTAAAGTTTTTCTTAGCTTTATAACTACCGATGATCATATAATTCCTAACACTCTTATTTTAAGTATATGTTATAATCAGGATACGGGTCTTACAAAAAGAAGAAATTAACATTCCCTTCTCATATTTCTCAGAAGCAGACACTGCCGAAATCAGCAAATTGTCTATTGCTTCAGTCCCATTCATGCCTAGACACATGACCACGGTCACAAACTATCCATTATCAAGTTCTCAGCAACACTCTTTCTTAGAAGATCAGCAAAGTAACTGTGTTACTGAAGAATGCATTCCAAAATCTAAGAACTTGGAAAATTCAAATAAAGAAAAGATTGATGAAGAAATTGAAATGGAGAAGTCCCCAGGAAACATCATCATTAAAAATGATTTTAACAAAATTATAATCAGAAACCCTAATGTTGCTGACATATCCAACATGACTTCCGAACTATCATGTTCTGACACAAAGTCATACGAAGATACATCACAACATAATTTTTCAAATAATCCAATCAGAATTTTGCTCAAAAAACTTAAAGTCAATCATGAAGAGACAGACTCTTTAAATGATTCTTTATCTGACTCTTCCCCAAGAGAAATTTTTCAAAAAGGAAAAGGAAAGAATTTAACCAAACAAGGAGTAAAACCAATTCTAAACAGAAAAGATCTCAGATCACCTCGATCTCATGCAAGATTTGAACTTTTGTCACTCCAAGTCATACTCAGAAATCTACTCCTTCCACACTCCGAAAGTATATCCATAAGGGATTACTTCCGACTCCAAATATCAAACCCATTCACAATTTCAAAATATCAGAAATTCAGATTACAACTCAGAATTTCCAAAATTAACAAGAAATTCAAAAATAACCCAAAACAGTCCCGCAACCTCTAAGAAACCTGTGAATGAGTCTTTGAAACCAAAAACTTCATTTTCTGGTATCATAAGATGCAACAAGCAAACTCTAAATGTCATCGGAACCAAGATTCAGAACTATAATCGTTCTCAAATTACTCTGAAAATTCTGAAGCGACAACAAAATAATACTTGCTGTCATTGCTGCAATCATCATTCTAAAACAGTCATTGCTATTGATTCAAAAAACTTTAGACATCCAACAAAAACTTACCCTCCAAAACTATCAAAAAGATTTGTTCAAAAGTGGGTTGTAAAATCATCCATTTCTGAGCCAAACTCACCTTCTGAAACTGAAACTCCCATCAAATCAATTGTCAAAAATAAATCTTCCATATCTATGAAAGCAAATGGGACCAAACAAGTTTGGGTACCCAAACTAACTATCTAATCTCTCAGGTATTTAGTACGGAAGAGCAGGATGACGAATGGCTAATTGACAGTGCCTGCTCAATGCACATGACCGGAAGATTGGAGTTTCTAAGAGATTACAGAGAAGTCAGCTTTGGAGGATACGTCACGTTCGGAAATGACGCAAACGGCATCATCAAAGGCTATGGTATACTAACAAACGAAAACTTCACCATTCAGAAGGTTGCCTATGTTCTCGTACATAAACACAATCTCATAAGTGTAGGTCAACTGGTCAGTACCGGTCTTCAAGTTGAATTCGACAATGAATTTAGCTACATTATGACGGGTAACAGAGACAGATGTCTAATAAAATCTCCAAGACAACTCAACATGTTTCCTTTGGACATCTCTATGTTTATCGGAAAACCAAGATTATGTCTACTTTCCAAGGCTCACTCCGAAGTCAGCTGGTTATGGCATCAGAAACTACCCCATATCAACTTCCGATATATGAACCAGCTTGTCACAGGAGAAATGGTCAGAGGAATGCCACTTTTGAGGTTTGACAATGAAAACTTATATGCAGCATGTGCATTAGGCAAGCAAAAGAAGAAACCTCACAAATCAATCGCTGACTCAAGCATTACTCGTCCATTAGAACTTCTCCACATGGATCTCTGTGGTCCATCAACTGTTGCTAGTCTGAATCACAAAAAGTATATCCTAGTTATCGTGGACGATTACACCCGATTCACTTGGGTATTCTTCTTAAGATTAAAATTAGACACATTCCTGGAACTCAGAAACTTCATTACATCAATCGAACTCAAAATGCAACTACCAGTAAGAAGAATCCGAAGTGATAATGGAACTGAGTTCAACAATAAGCAAATTGAAGAATTTCTAGCATCCAAAGGAATAGAGCACAACTTCTCAGCACCATACACACCTCAGCAAAACGGTGTAGTAGAAAGAAGGAACAGAACCTTAGCGGAAGCAGCTCGATTGATGTTGACTTTTGCAAATCTTCCTCTAACGTTCTGGGCAGAAGAAATAGCAACAGCATGCTTTGTTCAGAATCGAACCATCATCAACAAACGACTACAGAAGACACCCTATGAAATCTTAAATGGGAGAAAACCTAATGTCAAATTTCTCCATATCTTTGCCTACAGATGCTTCATTAAAAATAACAAAGACTATTTGGGAAAATTTGCACCCAAAAGTGATGAAGCAATCTTCATGTGTTACTCCTCAAAATCGGTTGCCTATCGGGTTCTAAACAAAAGAACACGAGTCATTGAAGAAAGCTTCAACATAGAATTCGATGATCAGTATCAATGGAGAAAGAAAAATCAAGATATTCTATATGTAATGGAGGATGATATTCCAGTAGGACATCGACCCATTCATACAGTTGAAATTGATTACGACTTACTCTTTGACGCACCAGTAACTACAAAAGATGCTGAAGTTATCCACTCTCCTGATGCAATTCAGCAAATCATCTCAGCATCAGAACCTTCCACATCATCAGAACCCACGACATCTGACAATCAAACAAACCCTCCGATCAACTCTTCAACAGTTGAGGGGGAGCTGTCGCTCCCTTCCCTGAATCATCAAACTCAGAAGGATCCCTTACACACAGCAACCTCTGAGGGGGAGTCTAGACTCCCTACTCATGTTGATGGGATACCTCAATCCGAGGAGGACCATTAACCCTTAGAAGATACTTTGTCAGCAAATGTCCCATCAGAAGATACCCTAATTAATACTGCACATGATAATCCTCCAATCTTTATCTTTGAAGCCGATGAAAATGCATCAACTGAATAATCACAAAACCAAAACATATCTCCTGAAGACACCAACTTCATTCAAGATGTTTCTCCTCCTATTTCTGACCTAGCTATTCTTCCAAGATTACATAAATGGACTCGGAGTCATCCTCCGAACCAAATCATCGGAGATCCCTCCTCCAAAGTTCAGACAAGGTCAAAGAAATCAATTCAGGATGAATGCCATTATGCCGCATACATCAGCAAAGTGGATCCAAAAAAAGTTCTAGATGCTCTAGACGACGACAATTGGATCAAAGCCATGCAAGAAGAACTGTCAGAATTTAAAAGAAACAATGTCTAGGATCTTGTTCCGAGACCATCAAATCACAGAGTCATAGGTACTTGATGGGTCTTCCGAAACAAACTTGATGACAAGGGAACAGTAGTCAGAAATAAAGCCAGATTAGTGGCAAAAGGGTACAGTCAGATCGAAGGACTTGACTATGATGAAACATATGCACCGGTAGCTAGACTAGAAGCCATTAGAATCTTTCTAGCCTATGCTGCACATAAAAACATTATTGTACATCAAATGGATGTGAAAAGTGCATTTCTTCAAGGTGATCTACAAGAAACAGTTTATCTTCAACAACCTCCTGGTTTTGAAGATCTATCTCGACCCAACCATGTGTATCGTCTGAATAAGGCCGTATACGGTCTAAAACAATCACCCAGAGCTTGGTATGAAACATTATCCAACTTTCTAGTATCATCCGGATACAGAAGAGGAATCATTGATCCTACATTCTTTGTTCGATCTCATCAAAATCACATCATGATCGTACAAGTCTATGTAAATGATATCATTTTCGGATCAACTAATCAAGCAATGGTTCATAAATTTGCAAAAGTGATGACAGACAAATTTCACATGATCATGAACAGAGAAATAAATTTCTTCCTAGGCCTACAAATCAAACAAACCAAAAGAGGAATTTTCATTCATCAAGAAAAGTATACAAATGAACTTCTGCAGAAATTTTCCCTTGAAAATTGTTCTATTGGCAAAGTTCCGATATCCACCAACCGTAAAATCTTTGCAGACTCCGATGGCGAACCAGTAGATCATAAGTTGTATCGAGGAATGATAGGTTCACTCTTGTACTTAACCGCAAGTAGACCCGACATCATGTTTTCAACCTGCCTGTGTGCCAGATATCAAGCAGCTCCGAAAATGTCACATCTAACAGCCGTAAAGCAAATTTTCAAATATCTCAAAGGTACTAAGGCAATGGGACTATGGTATCCAATCGGAGACAACTTCAAACTCCAAGCATTCACCGATTCGGACCATGCCGAATGCAAATTGGATCGGAAGAGCACTTCCGGAGGCTGTCAATTTCTAGGTGGAAGATTAGTCAACTGGTCCTCAAAGAAACAAAATTGTGTCGCCTTGTCATTAGCAGAAGCAGAATACGTGGCTGCATCTACCTGCTGTTCACAAGTTCTCTGGATGAAGACTCAGCTCATGGATTATGGTTACCGATTTCTTCAGGTTCCTATCTACTGTGACTCGAAGAGTGCCATAGCCATCTCTCATAATCTTATTAAGCACTCTATGACAAAACACATCGATCTTAGATATCACTTCATCAAGGATCAGATCTTAGAAGGTAACATCGAACTCTACTTCATTCCTACTGATGAACAAGTTGCTGATGTCTTCACAAAAGCCTTAGATTCTACAAAATTCAATAATTTTCTGGACAAATTGGGTATGTTAAATCCTGACTCTGATTTCTTCAGAGAATGATATTCAGTTTCTGACTATCATCCACTCAGCAAAAGCTCAGTTCCTAACAATATCTGACTATTCCCTCAGCACCATAAGACTTCCAACTAATCTCATTGTCACAACTTCTATAGTCTTAGAAGATCTCTCTCAATATACTCACAGTAAAGTGGTCACATCTTTCATTTAAGGGTTACCAACATACACATAAAAGAAAAACATACTTTCATTAAGATTAAAAGAGCTTACAAGATCTGAATCCATTAAGTCATAAACAAAAACATCTCAAAATCATACGAATTAAGATTCTAATACAGAAAACACTCAAAAACATCAAAAACAAAAGATTACAACTTCATCCCCTCCACCCTAGTGCTTGTTGTATTGCCACTTTGGAGGACTATCATACGTAAAGTTTTGTGTGATTCGCACAGACAAATCACACACGTGCACAGTCTTCCCATCCAACAGCACCACATCATACACATCATCGCCGATCACGTTGTCGACGAGACCACTCCACCATCCTTGTCGATCCCATGCATCGACGTAATCCCCAACCTTGTATTCCATGATCACCGTAGGTGGAATGGGACGAAGATCACCATACCTGACCTTCACGATCATCATCTTCCCAGTTGTGTTGTCCGGTAGACACCTAAGCTGAACTTCACAACGTCTCTTCCACGTCTTAGTGATTACTCCCTCATAAAATCCTCCTGCAAAATCTCCCAGAGCAAGCTTCACCTCGACTTCATCAAAGCAGTTGAAGAAAAATCGAGCCATTTTGAGAGCAAATTCTGTTCAGTTAATTTTTCTTTTGATATGAGTGGTTAAACATTTAGCCGAAAACCCCTTTTTATAAATAACCTGCATGCCCATTCACATTCTCTAATTCAATTAATTAGAGGTTATAATGATCCTAGTGGGCAGTTAATGCACTTGTCACATCAGCATCATGGCCTAAAACGGTTGATTAGACGGTTCGGCAACTTTGGCGGCGTAATGCATAAACTGCTCTTGCTCCCATACAGATTTTCTTCATTCCCAGAACAGACACATCCTCACCTAACTCTCCCACTCTCTCTCTCTCTATATATATTTCTCCCCTCTAGATACGACAAAACTTTTCTCCTCTCTGAATCTTTTCATCTCCGACTTCTTCCTAAACACTTTCTGAATGTAAAGTTCTGAATTTCATTCACAAACTCAATCAAACGACACAACTTGCTTTCATTCATAACACCCAAAACATTACAAAATACAACGAAAGCAATTTTCACACAATCCTAGACACACAAGCAAATATAATATCCGACAACAAGACACATAAACTACCAGGAGAACGACAGCCTTCTTCAATCATCAGCGCTTATAGTATTACCACATCGGAGTCTCCCCAAGATGATACCTCTGATGAATTCTCAGTTTCGACCCATCAACAAACAGACGAGTCACATCCACCAACACCATATGGAATTGATTGAATGGCATTTTCCTCGAAATGGCAGCTGGCCACCACCCTCGACGGTACCACACATCCACAAAATCAAACTGCTTAAACTCCACCAAAACCTTAGGAGGAACAGGTTGCAGATATGAAAAATCCACATGCACATTCAAAGGACCACCAGTGGATCCATCTGTCAGTGTTGTCATCTTCGCTTCGTAACGATGATTCCACACTGATTTGATCACCCCACCATAAACAGCTCCAGCGAACTCACCATCTTGCATCCTAACCTCTACATTCTCATCACGGTTAAATGGACGTCTTGAAGCCATATTAGTCCTCAAAACTTCTCTTGTGTGATTTCTTCATTTCACAGAAAATCCCCTTTTATTACCACTTCCCCTTCACCACTTCACGATACCTCATTGCTTCGAGATCAGTAATATAGAGATGCGCTACATGATTTGACTGCTTAACCTAAACAGTCTGTGCCATTGATTATCTCTACAGAAATGACATGACAACTCCTAAGTTATCCATTAAACTGCCATTCTCAGAAAGCAACTTCCGAGCCTTCCTCTCCGAACTATAAATAGAACTTTCACACTTATATCACTTCTGATCCGTAGTCCTCAGAAACACGACCCCCCTTTTTTCGAACCTCCAACTTCAGAACCCCACTATCTCTTTCTGAATCAACCCTTCTGACTCATTCTCGTATCTCAGAACCCCCATATCCTTACCCTCACTCAGAACTCTCCCTCTCCGACTCTTCCACTCCAAAACCCTTCTCGGAACACAATTTCAGATGTTCACTCTACCTCAGAAATCCAATCCTACTGGTTCGGAATTCCACTCAGAAGTACTCACCCCCTGAACAAGTCAGAACCACCACAGTTACACCAATCCGTACCTTAGACACCTCACCACAACATATTTAATGTGAGAATGAAATTTAATACGTAAAACATTTAATATCCAATAATTAAAAACCACACGATCAATATTTCTCCAACGGATATTCTCTCTGTCACACATGTCCGTCCTTTAATGGACCATCCTTTTTCATCATTTCTTAGCATTAAATGCCAAGCACAAACTTTTCTGACATGACTGTTCACACGTCCCTTCATTCTCTTACCCGACGGTTTGTTACACAATTTCAAAATTGTTATAACCGTTCCCTCTTCTTCTAATATCACTCACTCTTTCATCTCTTCCAAATTTCTCTCTTTATCTTTATAACCCTCTCTCATCGCCGTCTCCAATTTCTCAACCCAAAATATCTAAAACTTCTATTACTCTTCATCTCTCACATCATAACTCGTCAATGGCTTCACAATCAAGGAGCGACAACGACACAATCCTTGTTGCCCTCTCCAATCTCTAACTTTAAGAAGATCTCAATGTTTACAAGCAACATCTGCGCGTCCTCATTCACATACTGTCAAGACACAAACTGGTTAGAGCTTTCTTCCATGCACCCCTGCTATACCAGTCTCTTTACTTCAAGAGATTGTCTCCTCCGCAACCAAATGTCCAACCGGATATACCATAACCCTACATGACGGTCAAAACTTCATCCTTAACAAGAAAATATTTGTTGCAGCACTGCATCTTCCATACTACGAATCCACCTTTGACCAACCAACCGTTGGCGATCTCAAATCCATGATCTACAATATGGGGTACATGTACGATTTGCCAAAACTGTTTCACATGTCTAAAGGACACATCTCACCCTTATGGCAATGTTAGATCCACTACATCATTAAGTGCTTAACTGGCAAAATGGGCGGTACAGACCAGTTAAACAAACGACTCATGGGACTTCTTTGGAGCCTCTACTCCGGTCATGAAATCGATCATGCAGCAATTCTTTTTGATGATTTCCTTTCCTACATATCCACATCTCGAAATACATATATCAAACTCTTCATATCTCAATCCCTACACCTCGATCAGAAGAAGACAAATTGATCATGCCCAAAGCCAAACCTTATACTGCAAAAACAGACTCCATATTTGGAAAAATCCGTAGACTGCCTGCAACCCTTCTAAACTTGGCCGATCAGACAGAATCTGCTGTCTCTTTCCACCTTACTTCTACAGAAGGAGTACCCGATTATCTACCTCACTCTCTCAAACAATGTGAGGCCCCCAAGAAACTCAAAAAGAAAGCTTCTGAGTCCTCACTATCCAAACAACCACCTAAAAAGAAGCAACGAAAAGGCAAAACGGTACCTCCTTCTCCCCCCTCTTTCTGATTTTCAGAAGTATCTTACTTCTGAACCCTCTCTTTCTGATTTTCAGAAGTCTCTCGCTTCTGAATCCCCTCTCTCTAATTTTTCAGAAGTTTCTTACTTCTGGACCATCTCTCAGAAGTTTCTTACTTTTGAACCCTTTCTCTACTCTCTCAGAAGTTTCTTACTTCTGAATCCTCTTTTCAACTCTTAACAAAACTCTTTTATTTTCGACCACCTTCTGATTACTGATCTCTGAAATTTAAAATTTCTGATATTTTCTTATCTAATCTCTTTCGACTGATCTCCAACATTCCTGATTTACAACTATGCTCTCTTAAAAAAAACAAAAAAAAACAACAATTGGTTACTTTGTTCTAACTTCACAGTTTTAACCAAAATGGAAATCATCAATCTATAATACTGTGTATTCAAATCACTTTTGAGTCAAACATCATCTTTTAGATTGGTTTCCCTCAGGTATGTGTTACATCTGGCATACGTGTCCACCATCTAATTTGTGTTCTTTCTTGTTAGACATCTGAACCATCTTCAAGAGATACCGAGTCAGAACATTTGGAGGAAAGACAAAACTCTCGAGGCTCGGAAGACACTCACGAAGATACATTTATGAAGGAAAAACAGAACTCACCTCCACAATCTAAAAAGAAACAACCAATCACCAAGGATGACCCCAAAATTACTCTTATCCCAGATCTCACTCAACCTCCACCTGATGCATCCAAACATGACAAGTGGAAGTTCCAGACCGTAGTTCAAGAACAAATGTCATTAGTTGATCGTCTCAAACAACAATTTGAGCATAAACAAAAGGAACTTCAAACTCTCTTTACATTTGGTCCACCATCCGACAATGACTCAGAACATGTCACATCCGAACGAAAGCGAATCAATGCCCTCACTCTCCAGATTGATTCCCTTCTGCATTCCTCTCTTGACAAACTGGTAGGCACCCGCTTCTACCTTTTCGATATTACTGAAACCGACTGGTCGAAGATTGCCTAAGCAATCGTCCCTCTCACTTGGGACAAATTTTGTGCTCAAGAACTTCAGAAAAAGACAATGCAGAAGCATACAGTGGAACAACCCACTGAGTCCGGCTCCAGAGTGATTATCTCCAAGACTCAATCGATCCCTATCGGCAACTCCCTCTTTGGTGTTGATCAAGAGGTAGATAAACCCTCTTCATCCCAAATGCATCTGGTCGACCTCAGTGATACCAATTCATCCTCCGATAAAGCTGCCAAACAAACTCCACCTCAATCCGTCACCTCCTTACTCAAGGATGACTCTCTACATCAGAAGGTTGACGCCTTAACCACCCTCCTGACTGAATTAAAATCCTTACAAAATCAGGAAGCTCTGATCAAAGAACTTACCGCACTTAAAGATGGAGTCGCTGCTCTAGAGAAAAAGGATAGCGACATCCTTCTACATTGCGACAGTCAAGCTGAAAAGATCATCCACGATGGGATCGCAACCATTGATGCTCAACGTGAATCTGACGCGGAAAACATGATGAAAACAGCCCAAAAGATGCTTGACGAAGTTGAAAATGTCAAAAGCAAGTTACTGAGCTCCTTAGCATCGTGCAAACAAAGCTCACCGCCTCAATGGACCATATGGCCAACTACCTTAATGGGGTCCTGGC
Source organism: Cichorium intybus (assembly GCA_023525715.1). NCBI lineage: Eukaryota > Viridiplantae > Streptophyta > Magnoliopsida > Asterales > Asteraceae > Cichorium > Cichorium intybus. The sequence continues at coordinate 76,242,334 of CM042010.1, forward strand.
CGAAAACTTCTCCCTCAGAAGAACTAATGCTCTCCTCCTTCAGATGGTTACACACACTTTGCAAGCCATCACCGGCACAATGGAAGGTCCTATTGAGCAAATCAAACTCTGCACAAAATTGAACATCGAGGTTATGGAAGAACTCCAAACAATTGCAGCTACACCACTTCCCGATTGTATCAAGAAGGAAGTTGACAATGTCTCTGGCAAACTCGACTCTATTCTGGCCCGCTTGCCTGTGCCCCCTTCAATTCTTACAGGTGCCCCAGGAGGGGGAGAGGCGGATAAGTCAATAAAAACTCCGACCGACGACATGGAAATAGATACAAACGTTGGTCCAAGTGGGACCAAAGAAGATAAAGAAGAAACCATGGAAGACACAACAGGAGATCAACATCAGGAGAACCCCGAAGAAAGAATCAATCAGGAACACACACGAGTCAGCAATGAAGAATCTGAAAAACTATCTGCTGAGAAAAAGTCAACAGAGGAGGAAACAACTCAGAACGAGATTCTGAAGGAAACTACAAAAGAATCTCCAACAATAACTCCGACAGTTGAATCTACACCTCATCTCTCTCCTCCAAAAATTCAAACTCCAACAAATAAAGATCCATCAGAAGACGACGAGATTTTCGTATACTCGCCGATCAAGGAATCTGATCCCCCAGAGGTCAAGGAAAAGAAATCAAAGTTCTTCGATTCCCAAGCTCATGAACATGCTGAAGACTTTAGTACTGAGTCAGAACCTGACCTAAACCAAGCTGATCCAACTGTCCCAGCAGATCCATCTTTTCAAACATCCTTAGATTCCGATCATTGACCGATTTTGATTTCAAACCCTTCAAGTCATATAATCCTCCCCCATGTCCAACCATAACTAGGACATACCGTTGACTCCAAACAGAGAAAAGTATAGGTACACTCTCAATTTCACTGTAGATTCAGGAGTCAACAAAGAACTAGCAGCTTTCTACAAAAATCAGCAATTCTTCAAGACATGGACCAAACCTCAAGCTGATACGTGGTCAGACAAAGTCATAACAGCTGTTCGAAGTGTCAAAAGAAGAAAGTTTCAAAAATCAGAATTCTTCGAATATGAGCTGGTCAGAAATGACAACTACGCCAAAACGATTCTGATAATAGAAGCCGACTTCCGGAAAATGAACCCAGCAGACATCTTCACAATTGTTGTAAAGCTGTCTCACAAAGAAAAACAAGATGCCAGAGAAGCCTATGTTGCAGCCAGAAGATTTCCACATGGCCTCGTAGAAGAATTCTGCTTTAATGATGCAGAAATGTACAAACTCATCAAGAATCATCCAGATAAGCAATTCATACACAAACCTGATTTATCTATGCCAGATAACCGAGACAACTGGAAAAGAGGTGCCACCTTCGATCCAGTACTCGGATTGGTATACAAGAATCCTGTAGAAAAAGGATCCTTCCTTTTTCTTCGTGCTGATCAAATCAGAAGAGTCTCTAATGGAATGCTGAAGGAGTACATCAAGGCTGTGCACAAATAAACCTTATCAGACCCTGAAGCTAAGAAATAAATGCTTCTCAAAATGCAATTGCTACTGGAGATCAGAAAATTCTGGTTATATGCTGCAAGACAAAGCTCAAATGACAAAGTTTGAAGATGCTGAATCAAACTCCTCGGCTGGTCACTGAAGGGGGAATTGTTAGTGCTAAAAGTTAACTCGTTGACCATCTCGTAGTTTGATATGCTAGGATTGTAATGTCAAACTTCTTATTTTGATGGAATGCTATTACTGTTATATGAATGCTTTAATGAATGAACGAATAGTTACATTTATGTATGTTGTATATTCATAACTAATATCTCGGATAAGTTGTGTTCTGATAACATTGTAATCATCCGAAACCTAGTCTTAGATTTCGGAACTCCGAAGAATCTCAAGATCAGAAAATACTTCACCCAGAAGAATGAGTTCAAAAGATCACACTCCGAACTCACTCAGAAGATCAAAACATACACAACCGTATTTCCAAGATACTCTGACTCAGAATTGCCAGGACTCTGAAATCCTCTCAGGATTTCGGACTATCAATATCAACAGATCAAAAGAAATATCATACTTAACCATTCATCAAAGAAGATTGAAGATCAGGAAGATAAGGCAAAGGATAAGCACTCCAACGTATAGGACATGATTAGACTAGATCAGGCGTGGCCCCCTAGAAGTATGTCTGGTGTACTTAGAATACTATTATATTATAGACAAGCCACCCTAGTCTGACATTGTATTATTATATTAGATTCACCCTTTCTTATCTGACTGAAGAGAGATGTGTTGTCTCCTCTTCAGTCCATAGGTTATTATCCGAAGGTCCTCCCTTAGTCTATAAAAGGGAGACCAAGTCCATCTTCAGTCCTCATGAGTTTGAGAAACTTTATGTAACACTTTCATATTTATCAATATAATCTCTCATTCCATCAATTCTCATGTTCTTATCTGCATTTCTTACTGTCCTTACTTTTCTAGCACCTTTAACTTTCAGTCTTTCTATTTGCAAGTTATATCACTGTTAATCCATATTATTTATTGTTGAGCTATTAAGATCTATTCTAAGTGTTACTTCTTCATTATAATTCCGCATCCATATCAAGTCTTCGGACTTGTCCATCTCAAGTCTCAGGACTTGTCCCTCCGAAACCTTCAGTTTCGGACCTTTACTTTCCGCAACTTTTCTTTCCACACTTACTTTGAATATTTGGCGACAACACTATCTCTTTACAAAGAACATTTAAGAGTGTTGATTCACATCCTGTCCCGACATAAACTAGCGCGAGCATTCTTTGATCCGGCTCCAGAAATACCAGTGTCCTTACTAGACAGGGTTGTAATGTCAGCAAAAAAGGTACAAAATACTTATACGATTACTCTGGTAGAAGGAAAGGAAGTACCATTAGATAAGAAAGTCTTTATAGCAGCTTACTAGACAGGGTTGTAATGCCAACTTGAATCCATGATTTATAAAATGGGTTATGCATACAAGTTGGTCAAATTATACCAACTTTCCAAAGGACACATCTCGCCTCTCTGGCAATGCTTAATCCACTACATAATTAAGTACTTAACTGGTAAGACTGGTAGTACATACCAGTTAAGCAAACGTTTGCTAGAACTTCTTTGGAGCTTATTTACAGGGTACGAGATAGATTACGCCGAGATTCTTTTTGAAGACTTTCTCTCCTACATTCCGACCTCTCAGAAATCTAAGGGAAAAATTCATTCAGCACGCTTCTGGGAAATGTGCATTGAACACTTGTACCAAGCCTTTCAGATTCCGATTCCTACTCCAGATGGTGACGAACTTGAGATTCCGGAAGCCAAGCCTTATGCACCCAAGACTGATTCAGAGGTCTCTCCAACCAAGCCAAGCCTTACGTCAAGATTCTTTTTGAAGACATTCTCTCCTACACCTTGACTCACTGCTGAATTTGGCTGCCCCTCAAGAGGATGCAGTGATCACACACCTTGCTGAAACTAAGGATGTTTCTCCTTAACCTCCATAACCTTTATGAGACAGTGTAGCACCAAAGAAAACCAAAAAGAAAGCTTCAGAGGTCTCTCCAACCAAGCAGCCTCCGAAAAAGAAACAAAGAAAGACCAAAGCGGTACACATTTTCTTTACCTTTGCTCTTTGGAATATTATTTCTGAACCGCCTCCTTGGGATATTACTTCTGAACATCTCTTTCCAATTCTCATTACTGATATCCCTTTCTAAATGCTTTTCTTGCTGATATTCTCTTAATAACTTGTTTTCTGATTCCCAAAGACACTTCGAATTTACACTTAGACTCATTTGAACATCAATTCACTTATTTCACATAAGTCATAACTAAGTGCCCTGTTAAACAATTCATTGTTCATCGTCATTGGCACTTGGGCAATCTAGGTATATATTCAGTATTGCTTGGTCACTTTGTTATAACTTTAGTGTTTTACCAAATGCGAATCAAAAATCTCAGTTTTTTGGGAATCCAAATTACTTTTGTTCTGAACTTACATGTCTATGTGATAAATTAAGTTTGGTTTCATATAGGTATGTGTTACCTTTGGAATCTGTTTCCACTACTATCCCTCTAACCTTTGCATATTTTTTAGAAATCTGACTTGTCATCTAAAGATTCTGAGTTTGAAAAATTGGAGGAAGGACAAAACTCTCCAAACTCGGAGAACACTCAAGAAATCATCAAACCGGTGGAAAAACAGAACTCACCGACCAAAGAAAAAGGAAAAGAAAAGATTATCGAAAATCCAAATTTTAAAAATTCAGAAACCTTCATTCTGGATCGTACTAAACCCCCTTCGGACGCAAGCCCTCTTGACGCATGGAAATTTAGGATGGATGTCAATGGCGACTTTAGTTGAACGTCTCAAAAATCAGTTTGAACTCCGAAACAGCGAACTTCAAGCTCTCTCGGATCTTGGACCTCCATCAGATGCTGAACCAGAAGAAGTAAAGCTAGAACGCAGAAGAATCAACAAAATCACTCTGGAAATCGACACCTTTCTAAGCTCTGAACTCTCGAAATTGGTAGATACCCCTGTCTATCTCTTCGACACCATCGAGAAAAACTGGGCCAAGATTGCCTCCTCAATCGCTCCCCTCACTTGGGACAGGTTCATGGCTCAAGAGCTTCAGAGACAGTAAGACTCAGTAACCAAAACAATCACGGATTACCTGTTGAATCAGGTTCAAGACAAGAATTCTCAGAAACTCAATCCATGCCAATCAGAAACCCTATTTTTGGTACCGACCAGGAGGTGGATAAAACCGCCCTCTCTAAAATTCATGAAATCATTTTGAGTGACACCAATTCATCCATGGACAAAGTTGACACTAAAGATCCCCCACAAACAAACACTCCCCCGGTGAAAGATGAAGCTTTGCATCAAAAAGTCGATGCCTTAACTACCCTAATCTCAGAACTCAAAGCCTCTCAGAATCATGAGGCTTTGGTAAAAGAAATTACAGAACTCAAGGCCAGGGCAGCTGAGTTTGAAAAGAAGGAATTTTTCTTCATTTAGACAAAGAAGTTCAGAAGGCTCTCTCTGAAGGCCTAACGAATATTGATAACCACCGACAATCAGATGCCGCTAACATGATGAAAACTGCTGAAAAGATGTTAGGCGAAGTTGAAAAGTGTCAGAACAAAATTCCTGAACTCGTTGAAATTGTGGATGTCAAAATCAACTCATTCCTCGAAAACCTGTCAAACTATCTTCACGGAGTTGTTTCAGAAAATCAGTCTCTCCAACAAACTTAGTTTCTTCTCTTGTAGATCATAACTCATACTCTTGAGCGGATAACCGGCACCATGGATGGTCCTATTCAGCAGATTAAGCTCTGCACCAGTCTGAACGTTGATGTCTGTGAACAATTCAAGGACGTCACCTCTAAAACTATTTCGAAGGATCTCAGCAAAATGATCAGCGAACTAAATTCAAAGATTGAATGCATCTTAGGCCACCTACCTGTGCCCCCTTCCAATTCTGAAGGAGCCCCTAGAGGGGGAAAGGCGGGTCAAACGAAAGAAATGGATGATATGATAATAGTGGACACAACTGCTGGTCCAAGTGGATCCAAAGAGAAAAATGAAGGAGAAGGTGACACCCACGAAGACGATAAAGCCCATGCTAGTAAGGGCAACGAATCAGAAAAAGAAACCACTGCTGATCAAAAGAGGAATCCGACAGAAGAAGGACCAATCCTTGGGGAGACTCTGAAAGAGACTCCGAAAGAAACTCTGACAATGCCACATTCTCCTCTGAAAACTCAAACTCTGACAATTCAAGTTCTGATTCTCACAGAAGATGAGAATCTTCTGTATTCTCCGATAAAAGAATCAGATCCTCCCGAAATCAAAGCTCAGAAAAATGCATTCTTCGATGCCAAAGCCTATCTGCATGCTGAAGACTTTGGTTTCGAGATCGATTCAGAAACAGTTGATCCAAACAAAGCCGGTCCAAGTGGCCCCAGTAAACCCGATTTCTCAAAACTCTTTCTGTTCTGACCCCTGACCGATTTAGACTTCAAACCTCACAGTTCATACAACCCTCCTCCGACTCCTGAGCACAACGGGGATATCCCCTTGACCCCTAATGGGAACAAGTATGTCTACACTCTCAACTTTTCAGGACCCCCAAAACACAACAAAGAACTAGCCATCAGATACAAAAATCAGAGGTTCTTGGATAAATTCACCCGACTACAAGTTGACACCTGGTCCATCGAACCCATAACTTCAGTTACAAGCGTCAAAAGAAGAACCTTTGAAAGATCAAACTACTATGAGTACGAGATAGTCAGAAACCACAACCATGACAATAGGATTTTGATAACTGAAGCTGACTTCCGAATGATGAATCCAGCAGACATCTACATAATAGTCATGAATTACATTCAAGAGCTGAAAGGCATAAAGATACAAAAGAAGCATACCTTGCAGCAAGGTGTTTTCTCCATTCTCTCATGGAAGAATTCTGCACAGCAGATGGTGAGTTGTTCGAGTTTGTGAAGAATCATTCAGATGAACAATTCCAAGACCTAGTGGACCTCTCAATGCCAGACAATAGAAAAACTGGAGAAAAAGAGTCACCAATGATCCAGAGCTCGGATTGGCGTACAACGACCCAACCATAAAAGGGTCTTTCTTTTTCTACGAGCTGAACAGATCATAAGGGTCCCAAGTGCAATGCTACAAGAATATATTAAAGCAATAAAGAAATCATCTCACTCGGACCCGGAAGCCAAGAAGGAAATGCTGCTAAGGATGGAGTGGATGCTTGAAGTCAGAAAATTCTGGTCGTATGCGGTGAAACTAGGAGTTCTGGACAAACGCTGAAGAAATCAAGTCAAACCCCTCGGTTGGTCACCGAAGGGGGAATTGTTAGTGTTGAAATCGAGTCGTTGACCAACTTGGTGTTTGGAAGTGTTTGTGGTGCGTGTGTTTATGACAATTGATAATCTATGATGGTTGTATTTGTAATGATTTTCTGATGGAATGTTTGGACAAGTATTCATGTGAATGTTTTAATTGTAGAACAACAGTTATGTTTCTAAGTTCTATGTTCTGAATATGAATGTTCTTATTAACTTGAATGGATATGTTTGTGGTTCTGAATGACTTGTGTGATGTTCATTTTATATATGTCCGAAATCCAGTCTTGGATTTCGGAACTCTGATTAAGACAACATCAAATCAGAAGGCAAAGCTCAGAAGATGGCAAGATCGGAAGACACAGTTCGGAAGACCAAGTTTCGAACTGACCTAGAAGAATGCTCAAGACCAAGAAGACCAAGTTCCTAAGTTACTTTGAATCAGAAATGCCCAGACTCCGAAATCCACTCAGGATTTCGGATCAGCAACTTAAGTAACTCTTGGAGACTATTGCACTTAAACATTCTACGATGAAGACTGAAGATCTGAAGACTAACTTGAAGATAAGACAAATGGATAAGCACTTCAACTTATAGGGAATGATTAGACTAGATCAGGCGTGGCCTTTTAGGTGCATGTCGGTTGTACTGATTGTATTATTTTATTCTAGATAAGCCACCCTAGTCTGACATTGTATTATTTATATATTAGATTTATTCATCTTGTCTGACTGAAGAGAGACATGTTGTCTGCTCTTCAGTCCATAGGATATTATCCAAAGGTCTTCCCTTTGTCTATAAAAAGGAGACCAAGTCTTCTTCATTTCTTATGAGTTTGAGAAACAATTTGTAACACTTTGACGAATATATAAAAGTTCTCTCATTCCATCAAATCTGTTGTTCATATCTGCATTTCTCTTTGTCTTTACATTTCTAGTACTTTAATCATCCCGTCTTTACTTTTCATGTTAATTAACTGTTTATGCACTTTATTGTTGAGCTACTTAAGATCTATTCTAAGTATTCTATCTTTATTATTCTGCATCCATCTCAAGTCTTCGGACTTGTCCACATTCCGAAACCTCCCAGTTTCGGAACCTATCTTTTTGCAATCTTTCATATTCCACAATCTACTTAGGATAATTTGGCGACAACACTTTTATAAAAATAAGTGTTTTTATATAATACGTAAAGCGTTTTAGCGTAAATTTATAAGTTTTCGAAGAAATGATCTTGTAAATAAATATTATGTATAATATCTAAGCATTTATTTAGATTGAGTCATAACTCGTTAGATGATGATATACGCGTTTAAGCAAAGTATTCATCCGAATATGCGATTTTCAACACTTTACCGGAAAATATATTTGGCTAGGAAATTAAATACTAGATAATATTATGCTTCATAATATATGTTTTGTTATCCCATTTTTTATGTTTAAGGCACCGATTTTGTATTTTGGGTCCAAACCCTCTATACATTTATTTGTTCACAGTGATTTAACAGTTGTAACTTTCACATACGAACTCCATTTTCGACGTTCCATATATCCACGGTTTCGTATTCACGAATACATCGTTTTATGAATATTATTATTCTCAAAATAATAATTGTATGATTATCGAGTTTTACAGTATAGTAGTTTATTATCTGTATTTTCAGCGTTTACTCGATAATTGGTTTGAATTAGCGTACGTAGTATTATAATATCTAATAATACATCGTGAAGATTCTGAAAAATTACATTTCAACATAGGGATTAACGTACGCTTCGTTTGACTATGGTTGACTTTTGTTGACCAAATTGACAATTGTCACATCATCTACCCGTTAGAAGGAATTTCGTCCCGAAATTCAGCACTTGAGTAGATCCTCAAGGGTTTGGGAAGAGATGTGGGTATTTCAGTTTCATTTGGTCCTTACTTTCCCAAGTAGATTCAGGTCCACGCTTGGCGCTCCAGTGGACCTTTACTATTGGTATGCGGCTTTGTTTCGTTCTATTGACTTCCCTATTCACGATCTCCACAGGTTCTTCCACGAAGTGGAGATTTTCGTTTAGTTCAATTTCGTCAATCGGAATACCGAGAGTCTCGTCGTACAGACACATCTTCAGGTTTGACACGTGGAAAGTGGGGTGTACATTGTTGAGTTACTGTGGTAGTAGGAGTCTATAGGCTACTGGGCCGATCCTAGCAAGGATCTCGAATGGCCCGATGTACCTTAGATTCAGTTTTCTACGCTTTTCAAGCGTATCATTCCCTTCTATGGTGAGACCTTCAACAAAGCACCGTCGCCAACCTGGAATTCTAAGGGCTTGCGTCATTTATCCGAGTAATTATTTTGTCGGTAACGAGATGCTTTCAATTGTTCATGGATCTGAACGATTTTCTCTGTCGTCTCTCGTATGATCTTGGGACCAGTGAGAGTGCTGTTAGGTACTTGTCCTCTGGCTAACTGGGTGTCGCCCACCTTGGTCCAGCACAGAGGGGATCTCTACTTGCATCCGTATAGGGCTTCAAATGGAGCAACTTTAAAGCTCGTGTGACAACTTTTGTTGTATGAAAACTCGACGAGCGGCAAGTGGGTGTCCCACGACTTACCGAAGTCTATCACACCAGCTCTCAACATGTCTTCCAGTGTTTGGATTGTTCTCTCGCTTTTCCCGTTGGTTTGTGGATGGTAAGCTATACTCATGTCGAGCCTGGTACCCAAGGTCTTTTGCAATGATTGCCAAAAACGTGACGTAAATCGACTACCTCTATCTAAGATAATGGATATTGGCGCACCATGCAATCGTACAATCTCTTCGATGTACGTCCTTGTCAGTTTCTCCATTTTGTCTGTCTCTTTTATTGGTAGGAAGTGTGCAGACTTGGTTAACCTATCGACAATTACCCATATGGTGTCCAGTCCACCAGTTGCCTTGGGTAACTTAGTTATGAAGTCCATGGTTATCTGCTCCCACTTCCACTCGGGTATTTCTGGTTGTTGTAGTAAACCAGAAGGCTTTTGATATTCTACTATGACCTTGGCACAAGTCAAAAACTTGCCCACATAAGTAGCAATCTATACTTTCATGTTTGGCCACCAGTATACCTTGTCTTGTGAGCCTCTTGCAGGACCAACTCCCTGAAGCCACCAACCTTTGGTGTCTAGATTCAGTCCATGAAACATCGCCGGAGCATTGGTAAACCCAAAAGGTATCATGACCAATTTCGTAGTGGCGATACTGAGTCCTAAATGATATATTTGAAACGTCCTCCTCCTGAACTCTAAGTTGATGGTACCCAGCACTCAAATTGATCCTTGAAAAGTAGTTAGATCCCTGTAACTGGTCGAACATGTCATCGATTCTGGGAAGTGGGTATCTGTTCTTGATAGTCAACTTGTTTTGTTCTCTATAGTCAATACACATTCTAAAGGATCCATCCTTCTTTTTCACGAATAAAACCGGTTCTCCCCAAGGCGAGAAGCTTGGTCTAATGAATCGTTTTTCTAGTAGTTCGTGTAGTTGACTATATATCTCCTGTATCTTCGCTGGGGGTAATCTGTATGGAGACTTTGCTAGGCAGGCCGCTCCCTGGATCAAGTCGATACTGAACTCGACCTGTCGTGCTGGGGTAATCTCCGGAGGATCTTCTGGAAACACATCAGGGGAGTCACTGAATTCTGGTATGTCTGTGATTTCCTTCACTTCCTTCTTCTTATCCACGACATGGCTAAGAAAACATGGGAATCTCGCTATGACAGAATTTCCTTCGGCGCTGACGAGTCATCTCGCAAATGCACAGCCATATACAGTATAGAAATAAATAGGCATTTGAATAAGAGATCCTACCCTAAGGCAACAACCAAACAAGGATCATGCAATAAGGCTAAATCAAGCATTCTCAGACTATTCAGTTTCTTACTGTAAATAATTTTAATACTCATACACGAGATGACTCGGGGTTTTTGCATGGTTTGTCACCGTACACAATGAGGGTTTCGTTATTCGGTAAGGTGAGTCGTATCGCTTTCTCATGGCACATGATATCGGCGTGGTGAGGGTCTAACCAACCCATGCCAACAGTCACCACGGTAGGATCCTGAATTGCTTCTTTTGTTCCCAAGGCCATAATCCTTCCTTGTTCACCTCTGCCTGGACCCTTTGCTTTTGGGAAATCTCTCTCGAAGTGCTCGGTTTCACCATACCCAAAACAAGCACGACTCAGACCCAAGTTGGACGCTTGATTGGTTCCCTGTGCCAAAATCTTGCAGAAACGGGCTATATGTCCCTTCTGCTTGCAGTCGTAGCAGGTCATCTCTTTGTAGGAATCAGTATGATGAAAATGGCATTTGTTGCGCTTTGGGAGATTCCCGGAATACTTTTTTGATAAATTTCCTAAGGGTACGTACTAAGGATAGGCGGCGAAGTTTTGATATGTCTAAAATGTAAGGACTATTCAAGTGCTGTCCACAAAACAAATTTTGAAATGATCGAGGATTTTTGGAGCGACATTTTCTGTTGCGAGTACTCTCAACACAATAGAACCATATTCGATGAATATGTTTAGGGAGTCATCGTCTCTAACGAAGGCGGTGAAAGTTCATGATAAATTAAACCGCATGATCTAGGTGATGTTAGGATAGTTTAGAACGATACGTAACTTAACTGTTATCAAAATGCATTACAAGTCCAAGTGAATGGGTTTAGGAGTTAGGAACTCATTGGAAATTGTAAGGTAGAATGCTACCTTGAAAGGAGGCGTAAAAATATTGATCATCGAGAATGGGTACATTCTCAACTTAGTGATTCTAGGAAAGCAATCATTTGGAGGATAGAGAATCATAACATTTAAAACCTTTTTCTCCTCAAAATGAAGGACCTGGCAAATTGTTTGTACATCGTTTCATGGTGTGAATTCAGTTCCGTACCTTTTATAGAGTCAGCGGTTAAGCTATGGGTTTGGCGTGTGGCGTAAGGGGATCTAATCCTCGATAACAATGAGAATGCCAATGATGTCAGAAGGACTCAAACGAACATATGAAACGATATGAGTCGAAGGATAACTCAAAGTCATAGGAAATTTACGTGTGTCGACAAAGTGCGAAGTTGAACCAGGAATGAAAAGCTTAAGGTCGAAGATTGTTCCAGAAGCATGGGAATAATTTGGAAAGTGTAGGATGATGGTACACTTGAGGATATCACTTGTATTTCTGAGGGCTTTGAACTAAAACTTAGAAATTTTGACATAATGGGAAGCGGTTTGTGCATTGAATTACTGTAAGATCAAAATAAGAACTAATGCAAACAACGAGAACAAGTGTATATGAATATTCAAGTAGCCGGATGATTTTAGTCAGTGTATAAAAGATAGTGCACCAAATCTTGAAGATGAGCAACTACTAAGAATGATACAATGAATACAGCTATGCTAAAAGTATGTACTAACATCTAGGGTTGTAGGTGTTTAAATACTAGTGTCTAATAAGATAAACACGTAATCCCATTAGTTACAGATAAGCATAAACCCTAGAAATTATCTCTAATTAAACTGATAAGTAGAAAACATAACAGCTAATCAACCACTTCGGATAAGCTTTACAACTTCGCATGCAACTTTAGCTTCAGACAGGAATAACATACACTTCGGATATCAGAATCCAACACAATCAGCACCCTAACATTCTCCCCCTTTGTGGTGAAGATGCTAGGTATCCGAAGTCTATAACATGTTAAATGCCTTGATCAATTCCTTTCGAACAGCTATCCACCACTTCAAGTGATCACATATTTCTTTCTTCGCATCCCCCGAGTTTTCATTATTGACCGTCACCCTTATGATCCTTCCTTCTAAAAACGTTGTAGGAAACTTTTCTTTCTCATCCATATCAAAAAACAACTTTTTCTATGCACTTTTCTTTGTGAGTTTACCCCTGTACACCACTCCCCATGGCTTTTATAGAATCTTCCCATAGCTTATCTTTGCTATTCCACTCAGCTCTTTATCAGCAGCAGGAACAAATTCTCTAAAGAGTTTGGCAATCTCATAATCGTACATGGAGAAGTTTCGGAGATACGAACCCATAAATCTTCCAATAACCCTTTGACCTCGTGTAAGACCCACTTGCTTGGATATCCTCATTTGGTTTAGACTGTAGAATCGTTCCACAAGGACAACAAAATCGTTAGGGTTAATTAATGGGAAGTCTACAACCGTGAACGAACTTTCGATTTTCTGTTCTCCTCTTCGTACATGATAGGTAAAATTCTGATACACGTCTTCGAATAACTGTCCCATCTCTATTCGATCTATTCCAACAATCTTCAAGGATGACCAGACATGAGGTTGATCAGTAGCAAGGTTCGCATGAAACCTAGCTTTTTGTTCTTGAAATTTCCTTTTCTCTGAAGGATCAAACTCAATATCATAGACATTAGCTGCATAAAGCTTCAGATTGAATGGAATATCCACCTGCATTTCTGTAGTGTTTTCCACATCATAGTACACCAAGGGTACTCTATCAAACATTTCCACCGTTGTGAAGGCTAAAGACATTATTGTTTCATAACTCCAGATTTTGTTCACTGGACCCAAAACTTCATTCTTTCCCATACGGTCTCTGGATATAAATATACAAATGCCTTAACTTTCATACTCCTCCGCCTTCTATTTCTTCAATTCTGACTTGGATAATTCTTGGGGTATCTTCTTTCCCTTGTCAACAGAAGGATCTGTTTCAGGTGGAACTTGGGAGGTGGTTGTTTTGGTTGATATGGATTATGGTACAGAACTTGCTCCAATTTTGATTCCACTCGAGAATCGTTTTATGATACTTGAGGTGGATTCAGATGAGATTGGAGTAGATGAAGAACGTCTCCAAACAAGAGGAACTGTTGATGACGGTGTTGTTCTAGAAATTGTTGTTGAGGATGGTGCTGAAGTAAATCCAAAAAGTGGTTTTGTTGTTGCAGGACCAGTGGTGATTGTTGTTGTTTGAGATAGCGATGCGAAGGTTGTTACTGGTTTTATTGTTGTAGTTGATATGAAGGTGGCTTGTCTTCCTTGTGTTGATCTTCCAGTTGGTCGAGATCCGTCTCCCCCTTGTGACGAAGGATGGGTGGGCTTCAGAGCACCTGGTAACCAACTGACCAACGCAAGAAGAGGTGTAATATCCTTTTGGATTGACTCAGTCGTATGAGAGACTAAGATCTTCATCTGCTGGTCGCTAATCTTTTGTGCCTCTTGATACGCATGCAACTCGTGCACCTTCGGTTCATACTCAGCGATTGTCTTTTTAGCAATATCAAGATCCGTCCGCAGGCTTGTGAGCTGGACATCAAACTCCTCCTCACTTCGCTTGGATAGATTTTCAACTGAAGTGGTCAATGAAGTAAGCTTGGCTTGAACTTCAGTATGGGTCGTATTGAGTTTCGTGACCACTTCGTTGAGTTTTTCAGTGTGCTGTTCCTGAATGTGCTGGGTTTTCTCTTCTATCAACTTTTCAACTGCCTTACACCTCAAATCGATTTTCTCCAAAACGTTGTGTATCATTTGTTTGATATCACTTTCAATTAACTTGACCACATCATTAATGTTTTTGTTCACTTTGTCGGTGATAGAACCTTCAAAGGATGTGAGTGACTCAGACAAATGTTCAGCAATGACTCCCCTTTGTCCGAAGTATATGTTGTATGGGCTTGAATCAGAAGATTCAACTTGGTATTGAGTTGACGGAACTATTTCATGGACACCAGACTTGTGTCTGGTTCATCATCATCTTCGTCTTGTATGTGAACGGGGGCAGTTTCAAAGTAATCCTCTTCACCTTTTTCAGTTTCATGGGAAGATGGAGAATCAGCCATATCGTCCATGAAAAATGCATGTTGAAGAGGAGGGACTTCGGTTGTGGAAGTATCGAGGGGTGTTGTATACTTTGGCGGTGGGGATGATGGAGCTTTCGCAGTCTGATCATCTGGTGTGAGACGTGTGTCTACATCTGATGTGTGCACATGGGTCTGAATATGACTTGTCTCCACATTAAATGTTTCGACAGAGGACATATTTGCGGACACCACCAGAGTGTCAATTAAAGAGACAATGGGATCAGAAGGTGGTACCATGGTAGTAGTCTCTTCAGTTGGCGAAGGAGGGATCATAGTATCCTCAGGATGAGAAGGTTCTTCTTTTTCTTCCTCTTCTGATCTGGGTGTCATTGGTCTTGAGGATTGAGCGTGTTTCTTCCTTGATGATTTACTCGCTTGGGTCTTCTTACGTGTCCTGGTTTTCTTTGCTTGTGGCTCAGATGGTTCAGCTGTACCCTTTCGCTTTCCACCCTTGGCCTTAGGCAGGTCAGATTCCACCACCCTTTGAAAAACTCGAAGAGGGTGTGGAATGGTGAGTGTTTGATGATAAGCGATTAAGGTGAGATTTTCAGAAGGTACTTTTCAGAGCATTGCTTCTGGTATTTGCGCTACAAAATCCATGTTTTCATCCGAAGGGACCCTGTGGGAACTTGAACTTGTCCGAAGTCGTGAACAGGTACATCCGAAGCTGTAAGAACCTTCTCATGAGCATTCGCAGCCTGGACTATTAAAGCCCAGAATCTTGCTGAAGCGATGTCAGTGGCACGCTTCGCATGGTTTAGATACACAAGGAAGTCTGTCCATAAGATACCAACATAATCAACACGACAGTTATAGTAAATACCGTAATGTAGTTGGAGAAAAGTGTAAGTAGCCGAGTCCAAGCCAGAGGTCCTGCCAGAGAGGCTCCTCAGTATGATGCTGAAAAAATATGCCCAGACCGAAGGCAAGTGTTTCTTTTTGAAAAGACTCATGGATCTCGTGACTGGAGTGTGACCCATTTCGTTCAGCATGTTGAGTATTTCTGATTGGGAGCCCATCTGAAATGTTTCAGTCACTGGTAATCTGAGAACCCTTACGAATTGATCTTTGCCCACAGTTATCGTCTTTTTGGTCTTGTTGGCGGTAACTATCTCGAAAGCAATCGATTGACTGTCCACATTCAGTCGTGCTGTATGATGTGCATGATCAACCCAGATATTTGGAACAACAGGATTTGCAGTCATGGCGTAACACAACGGAGAGTGCTGTAAGCAGACAACCAACATTGCCATTGATGAAGAATAAGCTTCAGGATTAAGATTGGCAATGTGATTTGCCAACATTGGCCGGAGATCAGGAACTGAATTGGCGTTGGCGGCAGTGAAGGAGACAGCATCGGCAGACATGGTGAGTTTTTGGGTAATTTGCGAGTTGAAGAAGAGATGAATTAAGTTGCAGGTGCAGAGATTATGTAAACGGAAAGGACGACTGAAGGGTTTGTTCCGTATTTATAGTGGTGAGGTTTGGGGGTAATGAATGGAGAGAGAGGGTGAGCATTTAATGCTCGTATGAGACGGTCAAATGATATGCATCCACGTCACCGATAAGTTGAGGGGACATTCCCTTTTAGTCGCATGGCAGGTTCGTCATCCAGATGTAACCATTATACTGTATTTTAATTGGTTCCTACATTTCCCAAGGCAAGTTAAGATCAGATTAAATCCCTGATTTCTCCTATAATCCCAACAACCATCGTTACTAGAAATAAATAAATAATAAAATAAACTAAGAAAAGAAAATCTTTTTGTAGTTTTAATTATACAACCGAAGTTTGCTATACAGATCTCATGATTTTCATCAGAAGGAGAAAAGTAAAAGTACTTATTGTGCATTGGAAAAAGGCGTTTTGTGGTTAGGTTCGGAGGATGAGAGCTGATGATTCTAGGAAGTTCCAATTACACACTCATCCTTGAACATGATTGAGTGATCGTATTAATCAAACTATAGCTGAACCCAGTGTGGATATTCCACCTTCGCATAGAGAAATGGTGTTTGCAATATTATGATCTCATATACGAACTCAGTGTGGCCTTAGATGACATCTCTCAATCCGAAAAGTATCAATACACTATAAAAGTATTTTATCAGAGGTTATTTGTAAACAAAAAATTTATCTCGTTTCACCAGATGAAGTATTTGGACACTTTTCTCGGATGACAAGCCTTTGAGAATCGTGCACTACTCCACCCTTGTCACTAAAGACGGGTTACTGAGATGTTCATACCCCCAATCCAGTTCTAAACTATGTCATAGGAGATCTAAATTGTTGCATTGAAGACAGGGGTACGCCTTGAGAAGATAATTGGTGCATAATTTATAGTATCCGAAGATATGTCAGAGTTTGAATGATACATGTAGCACCTTGAATGGATTACACAGTTCCCTGGTCCTTGTAATTTCATTTGTAATTGTAGGTAAACTATGTTAGACCATTCATAAGAGTTGATAATTGTTTGATAGATGGGAACTGGTATTAAAACGTTGTTTGTATGATTTAGATTGAAACCTCTGTGTTGATTTTGGTTACTAGTGTATTAACAAGTCTTAGTTTCAAGATCAGTCAAATGGACAGGACCAAGCAAGATAAAAGACATTTAAATCCTGAAAAGAATAAGTCTTTTTGATTAGTTATTTACTGAAGCAAAGGTAAGAACCACTGTGTGCAAGTAAGATTTGACTTTAGAAATTCACCCCTACATATCCGAAGAATGACTCTGTAAGGAGGTCTTTAACCTTGATCAGGTCATCCGAACTTTTTACCAGTGTTGCAGGTCGAATCCCAAATATCCCTTAGTGCAATGGGATATGTATTTACAGATTCTAAAATCAACGTTTTGTCCTTTAAAGTGGAATTTTTGATGTTGTAAACAATGATTTGGATGAAAGAAAACATGAGTTATTGAAATAGCTGAATTCAGAAAAAAACTTGATCAGAAGGGAACCGAAGGTGCGGATATGAACAGTAAGTTTAAAAGGCGTTGCATAATGTTGCTTCGTTTTAGTTAAGAGCATAGGGATATCTGAATAGAACTGAAGGTTCGTTTTATGCATAGGAACCCTTCTGATGACAGAAAAAAATGAAAATGTTCTAATTGCAAACAGAATTTGTAAAAAAAAAAACTTAAACAGAATTTGTACAAAAAAAACTTAAAATGAATATAAGAAAAAAAACTAAAAGATAGAAAAAAATAAAATAAATTGATAGTGTTTAGAGCACTTATCTTATGAAATTGCTAGAACTGCTGATGACTCAAGCATGCCTAACCCATAGACGATTCGTATGAAAGCCTTCTCGTCAAGGGCCTTGGTGAAGATGTCCGCCAACTGGTCGTTCGTACGAACGAAGTGTACCTCAATATTCCCTTCTTCAACATGACTTTTAATGAAATGATAGCGTAGGGAGATATGTTTGGTCTTTGAATGTTGGACTGGATTGTGACAAATTCGTATGGCATTCTGTGAGTCATAGAATAGTGTAATTCTTCACAAGTGAATGGCATAATCACGAAGTTGGCTTTGGATCCATATCATTTGGGAAGTGCAGGCAGCAGCAGCAATGTACTTATCTTCGACTGTGGAGATGGACACACAAGTTTGCTTTTTGGATTGCCAACTGATGAGCTTTCCATCAAGAAACTGGCATCCACCTGAAGTGGTCTTCCGATCAAGAGCACATCCTCAAAGATCAGCATCTGAATAGGCTTGTAGAAAGAAGCCTGAGTTGGCAAGGTACCATAATCCAAGTGAGGGTGTACGATGGAGATAACGAAAGATCGTCTTGACTGCGGTTAAATGAGGTTCTCTTGGATTCGCCTGATATCGGGCACAGTTACACATAGAAAACATGATGTCTGGTCGACTAGCAGTTAGGTAGAGGAGAGATTCGATCATGCTTCTGTAGACCTTCTGATCAACAGCCGGTTTGTCAAGCGAAGGTGAGAGGCGTGTACCAGCAGCCATGGGAACCTTCGCATTTGAATAGTTTCCCATTGCAAATTTCTCTAGAAGGCTTCGTGTGTATTTTTCTTGATTTATGAAAATACCTTCGGAGGTTTGTTTAACTTGCAGTCCAAGAAAGAAATTAATATTCCCCATCATGCTCCTTTGAAATTTACTTTTCATTAAGGCTTTCGAATTCTTTTGAAAGTTCAGGGTTTGTTGAACCGAAGATGATATCATCCATGTAGATTTGAACTAGCATGAGATGAGTACCAACCTTCTTTCGAAAAAGAGTGGAATCAAAAGATCCTTGTTTGAAGTGTGATTGTTTTAAAAACCGGGTTAAAGATTCGTACCATGCTCGTGGTGCTTGCTTTAATCCATACACTACTTTATAAAACCAGGTGGTTGTTCCACATACACTGTTTACTCAATTTCGCCGTTTAAGAAGGAGCATTTAACGTCTATTTGATAAACATCAAAGTTTTTATGGGCAGCAAATGCCAAAAAGTATTCGGACGGACTCGAGTCTGGCAACAGGAGCGAAGGTTTGTGTTGGATTAGGTGTCTAAGCCATGTCTTATAATTGTATTTATCTTGTTAATTGAAGCAAAAGTCCATTTGGGTTGCCCTCATAGCTGGAGGTTCCATATATGGTTCAGTAGAGTGAAAGGTTGATTTATTAATTATTTAATAAGTCAATAGAAATAAATAAATAGTTTATTAATATATTTAAGTGTTAATATATTAATTAGAAACTATAATAATTAATTGAGATTTAATCTAGAATTAATTGGATTTAATTTGGTGATTAAATAAATTAATTAAAGGTGCATGGTTTGGTTTGTAATTATTCAATAGTTGAATAACTGATAAACCAGAAACCAGGGGCTAGATTTGGCGCCACCTTGGAGGCTTCTCCCAAGGGTGGCAAAAACCCTAATTAGGGTTTAAGAAGTCTGGTCCAAGTGGTCAACAGGCTTGCCCACTAAGGAGGCTCCTTAGGGTTTCCGTTGTAACCCTTAGAGGCTATAAAAGGAGACCCCTGGTAGCTCCTTTTCTACGCCAACTTCAACCAGAAGAACTCTGCTGGATTTTCTCCTCCTTGCTTTGGGTGTGACTTGCATTT
Organism: Cichorium intybus; assembly: GCA_023525715.1. Taxonomy (NCBI): domain Eukaryota; kingdom Viridiplantae; phylum Streptophyta; class Magnoliopsida; order Asterales; family Asteraceae; genus Cichorium; species Cichorium intybus. Next base: position 76,262,213 of record CM042010.1, read on the forward strand.
GAGGCATGATTTGTTTGCTGCTTGCTTCAAGATCAAAAGATCAAAAGGTTGGTTTATTCTTCATTTGATCTTTAGAAATTATTGTTGGCCTTAGGTTTTAGTTTATAATCTTCATAGAAGAAAACATAGATCTTTCTAGGGTTGCATGTGAACCATAAGAATTGTTTGTTCATTGTTTGCTTCAAAACCCTTCAGTGGTATCAGAGCTATGGCTTTGTTTTCTTGTGAATTGATTTGAACTGTTTTTTTCCTTGAGTGTTTTTGCGAAAAACACCTCTTGGAAGAGGCCTTGATCGAAATCAAGGCTAGGGTTTCCTAACCCTAGCCGCCACCCTTGGTCCCCCCTTGATTTGCTTGCCTTTTATAAGTAGGTTGTTATTTATGGCAATTATTGGATAATTAAAATAACTGGAACCCCTTATCTTTGCATGCAATTTTCGTGACCTAGGGATAAGGGTTAGGAAATTAATTTGATTAATTTTTGTGATTCCTTATTATATTTAATTAATTTAATTAATTGTTAACTAAAAAATAAATTAAATCAGCTTAAAGAATTGATTTAAATTTTCGAAAAATATATTAAAATTTGAAAAAATTAAGAATAAATTAATTCTAAAATATTTTAATAATATTAAAATATATCTTATATATTTATGATTAAAAGTTAATATTTATATATAAGATTAAATGGTTAGTCTTACCGTTAGTAGGCCTCATTCACAAAACTGTTCAATAAAGAGGGTATAAGGCGACTGCCTATAAAATGACAGTCTAATGGGTATCTACTCTTACCCACCGCTCTCCTGGTCAGTCGAGTGTCGTTAGCCGAACGGGCCTGATAGAACCGCTAAGCCTCTTAAAAGTATAATGCTAGAATTGAAAGTACTAGAACTTTAAACAAATCCCAATCTAGTTACTTTAGGTTTAAAAATGTGAATTGGTGCTAATCCATGAAATTGCACATTGCACTTTGTGGAACGTTGGTGGAGCCTGTATGGTTTACCGGCATGCCAACTGGGGTCCGGAAAGAGTCGCAATAGGTTTCTTGATTTTGTTCATTATTAACGGAGCGTGTGTGGTTAACCGGCACGTTAATTAGATATAACAATTGACTTCGAGAGTACCGAGCAATTTGCATGGTTATTCACACCCGGTTTGTGATCCTCGGTATCCCAGTCACAAACGAGTAGGGAATTCCCGAGATTAAAACATGCTATCGAACAGTTCGATAAATCTCAAAAAGAAACTAGGAATTCCATTATAATTAGATTATTTTTCCGCGGTGGAATTCGTTGAATCGTCATTCGCGTACCTTATAAAATTTACAATAAAGATTGTGACATCCCTCTTCGATATTGTAGATTGTTATTGTAGGATCCTAGCCTTATATTTATTCTTGGGTGAATATTAGAATTACTTAATAAATGTCTAATTAAAACTACCTTCTTCTTATTCAGATGTGTTCTGACCAATCCGTTTCCCACTCGAATCTCGGTAATGTCACCTCGATTCTGTCATTGTGCTCAAAAGTGACGTTGGACGGCACTAACTACAATGACTGGATCCGTAACATCAAAATTGCTCTGAAGTTTGAACACAAAGAATATGTTCTGGAAACCGAGCTAGTTGAGGTTGACCCAGATACTGCTACTCTCGAGGAAATTGCCTTGTACACCAAACACTCTGATGATGCAACCAAAGTAGCTTGCATCATGATCGCTACCATGAACCCTGAACTGCAGCGTATTTATGAGGACTATTGGCCTTACAAGATGCGCAAAGAGCTCGTGGAAAAGTTCCACAAGCAAGAACGCATCGAAAGGCGTGAGGTGGTCAAAGCTTTCACTAATGGCAAGCCTAGGGATGGAGAGTCCATCTGCACTCATGTGTAAAGGATGCAGGGTTATGTGGAAAGGCTTAGAAAGCTGGAGATGCCTGTACATGAGGATTTGGCTATTGACATAGTGCTAAATTCTCTACCTAGTTCTTATGACCAGTTCACACTGGCTTATCATTTGAACAACAAACTTTGGCTGAACTCCACTGCATGCTTCGTACTGTTGAAGACGGGATGAAAAGGAAAAGTGTGCTCCTGGTCAACCCGCCTATCCTGGCTATTGGATTTGGCAAGGGAAAGAAAAGGAAGGGCCTCCGAAGCAAAACTGGAGGGAAAAGACTCATGTCGGGACATATAGCAGTGCCCCGAGAGCCTAGTCTTCCGGCATTCCACATGTCACGAACCCCAAAGAAGCTGACTGCTTTTACTGCAAGGAAAAGGCTCACTGGAAGAGAAGCTGCCCCAAGTATCTGCAAGACATCAAGGATGGCAAAGTGAAGTCATCACAAGCAGGTACATATTCTATATCTAATAACTCACCTTCTTACTGTTCTTGGGTTCTTGATACAGTATGTGGTTTTCATATCTATTCTGATTTGCAGGGCCTAAAGGAAAGTAGGGAGCTGGAGCACGGTAGACTGAACCTGGTCATGGGTAATGGGCAAACGTCACCTATTACCAAGATCAGTGTCTATAGATTAGTGCTTAGTAGTGGAGTTTGTTTAGATTTACATAATTGTTGATATTCGTCTGATATGGCAAAGAACGTAATTTCTTTTCATGCATTGTTTAGACAGGGCTTTTATTAAGAGTTTAATAAATTGAATGGTTCATTTCTGTTTTCAAAAATGATGTTTTTATATTTAATGCCATGCCTTGTGACGGAGTGTATGAATCTATTATGTATGTTGATAATTATGGTAAAAATGTTTTAGCTATTGATTCTTCAAGCAGTATAGAAAAGGCATGTATGTGGCACTATCGCCTTGGCCATATCAACAAGTAACGCATCGCCTAACTCCAAAAGGATGGAGTGTTGGAATCATTCGACCTCGGGTCGGATGATGTATGTGAATCTTGCTTGCTTGGCAAGATGAGAAAATCACCATTCAAAGGTTCCTTTGAAAGAGGTGAAGGTTTGTTGGATATTATACACACAGATGTGTGTGGTCCCTTCAGAACAACCACAAAGGATGGCACGCGGTTCTATGTGACCTTTACTGACGATTTTAGTAGATATGGGTATATCTACTTAATCAACAATAAGTCAAATACCTTTGAAAAGTTCAAAGAGTTCAAAAATGAAGCAGAAAATCAATTGGGTAGAAAGATAAAGATGCTTAGATCCGACAGAGGCGGTGAGTATCTTAGTATAAAGTTTCTCAATTACCTCAAGGAATGTGGAATTGTTTCACAGTTGTCGTCTCCAAGAACACCTCAATTGAACGGTGTTGCTGAAAGGCGAAACCGAACCTTGTTGGACATGGTTCGTTCCATGATGAGTCGAGCTTCACTTCCAATCCATTTCTGGGGGTACACCTTAGAGACTACCGCCCATATCCTAAATCTTGTCCCAACCAAGAAGGTTGCGAAAACACCGCACGAGATGTGGACGGGAAAAGTTCCCTCGTTGGCACACATTAGAGTCTGGGGCTGTGAGGCTTTTGTAAGACGGGAGACTCATGACAAGCTCGCGGAAAGAAGTGAGAGGTGTTTCTTCATCGGATACCCGAAACAGTCATTTGGATACTTGTTCTACAGACCGAGCGGGAACGTGGTCTTTGTAGTAAGACGGGGGTTCTTGTAACACCCGGTTTTTAAAACAAAAACACCCCTGAAAAATTTTTCATTTAAAAACAAAGGTTTCAATACATAAAACCATAACAAAGGGGTATATTTTAATAAAAACGGGTACAAGCGTATCAAGGAGAGTATAAAATACCATGTCTCCTTTAAAGCCGGGCTGCTACTGACAGCATCTATGAGTCCCACTTCATAGTCACGGACTCTATCTTGTCCCCTATCAGTATCATGCTAACCTGTAGGGACAGTAACAAATATCGTGAGCTATAAAGCTCAGTGAGTAATCAAATCTGCAAATAACATGTATCTAAATACAATCATATAACTGTCTGGATTTTGAATCCAAACTCCTAGCCTTACTGGCTGACCATATATACTCTAGGATTTAACATCCTATTATGTAGCCCTACAGGCTGAATCATAGTGACCTGTAATTAACAAGCCACGTTAGTTATTTGCATCTATAATCATGTCTAACCATTTCTGTCCCATATTTCTTAGTCACAATGGACTGCATCATATATCATGGCTAAATAAGCCGCACCCTGTGTCATAGCTATATAAGCTGCACCAAAACATTATCAGTATATAATTCATAGCCCGCAGGCCGTACCAGCTGGGTTTAATAACCCGATATCATAGCCAAAAGGCCGCACCATGTACCTGTAACAAAATCATAGCCAAAAAGGCCGCACGAAATATCATAGCCCGAAGGCCGCACCAAATCATAGCCCGAAGGCTGCATCGGAGACATAGCCCGAAGGCCGCGCCGGAGTCATAGCCCGAAGGCCGCACCAAATCATAGCCCGAAGGCTGCATCGGAGACATAGCCCGAAGGCCGCACCGGAGTCATAGCCCGAAGGCCGCACCCATTGGATATAAAATCCAGAATTAGTTATGGCTCACGGGTTAGCCCGCTGTTGCCTTGGCTCACGGGTTAGCCCGCTGTTGCCTAGACTCACGGCTCCGTTCTTGTCATCGCAATGACTCACGGCTTATCCGGTCTTGTCTATATAGGTTTGACTCACAGCTCCGTTCTTGTCTATTATAGACTCACGGCTTATCTGGTCTTGTCTCTTCAAATGTATCTTTGAACCATCAATTTCGTTCCACGATCAGTTTCAACCTGTAACAGTCCAATCATCATATATCATATATGGATCAGTGAGATTACTCACCTGGATGCTAGCTGCGTTTCAATTTCGGTTGTTTCTTGCCTTTGCGTGCACCACAACCATTTTGTCCCATACCTATATACTCATTTATATACCAAATGATAATAGGTTAATAACCATTCCAGTTGACTCTAATACACTAGAGTTCAATACAATATCATTACAAACAATGCCTAGTTAATAAACTTTCCGTTTACTAACTTTATATGAATTTTACTATTCAACGAGGCATTCGAATCGATCTACAGTGTCCCCGAGGGGTCGAAAACTCGATATAAAAATTTTCCCAAACTTTTCAGACCATATCGAGCCTATGGTCCAAATTTGAGCTAAAACGGACAAGCCAAGCAAAAGTTAGCATTTTGAAGTCCCTGTCTGAGGGGCGCACCCCGCCCAAACATGGGCGCACTGCGCCTGGGCGCACCCCGCCAGGGGCTTGGGCGCACCGCGCCTGGCGCCTGCACAGGTCTCCTGTCCAGCCGCGATTTGTGCACCGTAGCACGTAGTTTTGGCTCATTAAGTCCTTAATCCAGTCCTTAATCGATTGGGGTTTGTTTCTAGGCTAAAACCTTATACTTTAACAAGGTTTTCAACCATTCAAAACAACTAAATCAATCAAAATGAAGAATTAGGGTTCTTAGTTCCAAAACCCCAAAACTTCAAATTCATCACTAATAGCAATCTACTTCCATTTTCTTTAGTTAAGTCCTTATTAGCATGACTTAATGGAAGTATTACATCAACTTAATAACATAATCATCACTGCAAATGCAGTTTTGAGTTGCTACAAAACTCACCAAGAACAAACAATCAAGAACTTGGAATATTTACCTTTCAAGCTTCCAATTCTACCCTTTGAAGCCAAGAATCGAATTCCAAGTCTAAATCTTCAAGAACTCTTCCAACTTCTGTAAAAATCCAGCCACAAACTCTCTCCCGTAAGCCTTAAAATTCTGCACAATTGGGAGGAGTTTCAACATTTATATTTTCCAATTTTACAAATTTGGTCCCTAAGTTTCATTTCTTGAACTTTTGGCACCAATATCAAGTTTTATCACAATAAAACTTTCATTTCTTATACTTTTGCCACAAGGAGCAATATTTTTCATTTTTGGTCCCGCGTATGGTCAAATGACCAAATTACCCTTTTGTGGTAAAACGACCAAAAATCAGTTTTTATAACATTTTAAGTCCAAAACTCAAAATATTATTTCAAACCAAATACTTTTCTGTCCAAAAGACCAATTTACCCTTCCAAGGTAAAATGACCATTTTACCCTTTTTATTATATTTATAAAAAGAGTATCTTGGCATTACAAATTCTCCCCTCCTTCAAAAGATTTCGTCCCCGAAATCATACTATCAAGCGAGGGTATTTCTTTCTCGTTACAATTCCGGTTTCTCATATCATATGGAAACCTTTATGGTATTGCCTAAGCACTTAACCATACTAGTCTTCTTATCTCGTGGTTATATCACCACTCGCATATCACTCCTCTGGTTGTCCCAGGCACCTTAATCACTTATCTTCCTCATTTCAACATGAGGGATTCGTTAGAATTTATCAATCTATGTTCTCAGAACCATGAGACCCATAGAAAACATTACAATTATCTTAAAGTTCATCACAAAACTTCGTTCAGTACACCAAAATTCTTACTCTGTGGAACATATGGAAAGGTCCAATAAATGAGGACTTAACCTTCTTTTTGTCCCAAACAGATTTTTAGTCTTTCCAAGGGATCTTTTGATTACCCCGACATTCCTCATCTGGAATTGCAACGGTTTTACTCTATGGTTCATGTACTACCGTTACTGCTTCTTAGCCATTTTTCAATTTTCTCGTATTTATCAAGTCTTCTTTTTAACTTGTATCATCGTCTAGGATCTAGTCAACGGCTGTTCCACATCTTCAATCCTATAAATCGAAGGATAACACGGTATTCTATACTATGCATTATACGAGTCATCTAAATGCTGGTACTAAAACTATTATTATCTACGGGTTCTACCAAAGATATGCGATCTTCTCATCTTCCACTAAGGTCTGCTGTGCAATTTTCAAGCACATCTTCTAGAGTTTGCATCATTTTCTCGCCTCGTCTATCATTTCTGAAATTCTTATACAGTACTTACTAATACTTTTGAACTATCAATTTTAAGAATTAATGCTAAATTCAGCAAATAATTCTAGTATTTCGATCCGATACAGTCGCCACCTGTAGTGCACGTCAACAATTTTCTTTTTCTATTTAGTTTTTCACTACTTTTCCGCTCTAAATTCTTCCTTAGTCAGTATAAATCTACACTGATTTCATCAATCAATCTGCAATTACCCATATGGTGTCATACCCATGCGGTACTTGCAAAGACTTTATTACAAAGTCTACAATATTTTCGTCCCATTTCTTCTTTGGGACCTACAACGGTTAAATTTTCCGTATGTTTCTAATGATTTGACTGTAGTTACACACAAATCAAACACTTTTCACATGTCTTTCAATGTCTTTCTTTAATTCCGGCCACCAATGCGTAGGTTACATTATCCTACACAGTTTGGTGTTGCCCCGGACATTTTGCATATCTACCCAAATATACATCTTTTAAGGTAAATTTTCATATCTCGTTTTTGCTTTGGAACTCACATACACAACCACCAAGGGTTTTAAATCGCCGTGAGTTTCTAACTAGCTTCTTTCAATAGCTAATCATTCATTCACTTTTCACGTTTTCAGACTTGCACACTTCTTCTTGTGCTACCCGAATCAACTCAGGTAATCAATTCAACACACTCACGCATGTGGTTGTATCTTTCAAAAGATACTCTTTCTAATTCAAGGCATCTACCATCACATCCGCCTTTCCGAGATGGTACAAGATTTCATAACCGAAATCTTTAAGTAACCCATCTATCTTTGCTATCTCATATTTAACTTCTTTTGATCAACTAAGTACTTCAAACTTTTATGATCCGTATAAACAGTAAGCTTTACACCACATCAGTAGTGTCTCCAAAGCTTAAATGCCAAAATCATAATTGCCACTGCAATATCATGTATCCAAAATCAACTTTCGATGCGTTTCTATAAAACAATTTATATTCTCCGCTTAGCAATAATGCCAACACCGGAGTTTCACACAAGGTTTGTTTCAACCTTTGAAAAGTTACATGTGGTCTTTCTTACCACTCAGACTTTTCACTTTGCTTAATCAACTTTAGTCAACTAGACAGCAATCAAGGAGCAGTTTTCTACAACTCTCCTATAATAAACCGCCAATCCAAGGAACTACAATTTCAGTCAGATTCCTCAGGTGGTTTCAAATTTTATCACATCATCATTTCCACTGGATACACTCTATCATCTCTGGCATTATTAACATGCCCAAAGAATATGCAACTTCTTTTAGTCAAAATTTTCATACTTGGAGGATTTTACAAATCACCTAACTCAGTGAAGTAACTCCAATATATGGTACAATTGTACCTCATTTTCGATCTGGTCTCGAGAATATCAGATTCTCGGTAGTCAATGTACATACACATTAACTTACATTTCTTCTTTTCAAACAAGATAGGGCTCCACACGATGACACATTCGGCCATATGAGACCCCAATTCAAAAACAATTTCTTCCAATTGTTTTACCACTCTGCCATCTCTGCCGAGGCCAATCAACACAGAGCCTAGATAACAGGAACGACTCTCAAGACCAGCTTAATCATAAGCTCTTCTCGCCAATCTGGCAGAAATCTTGGAAGTTCTTTTCAAAAGAAATATCCGAGAATTTATTCAAAGTAGTGAATTACTATCACTGCTTTATTTAACTTGGCCCATACCACGTATGCCAACTACAACATTATTCTTTTACTAACTCTTTTCCGAGTTTAAGCAAAGGAAAATAACCTGTATTCTCAACAACGGTCATTCACCATAGGTTTTCATCTGTTCCAATTCTGTTTTAAGAACCATACTGTTCTTGTTTCTACAATTCATGTTAGCATAATTCATTGCTAACCCATTCATAAGCACAATTGCTTCAGATTTTTAGGGAAAAACGGTCCCGTAAATCCTAGGCAAACTACCTTCCAGGTGTTCAATATCTAGAACATTCTTGCTATCTACCATAGCTATTTCCACAATTTCATCTAAAATCGTTGATGAAATATTCCAACAAGACATCAAGTCATTGATTCCAAGCATAGCTTCCTGGATCAAATATAACATATACGGGGAGTATATTCAAGACAATTTTATTTATGACCATATCAGTCTTCTCATGAGCTTTTTCCACAGTCTGCTGGAATGCTCATGGTATCACTGGTCCTTTTCGACCATTCATTTCTTCTTTCTTTCCTGGGTTCATCACCCGTTACTCCACATTTAGCATGTGAGTATTTCATAAGGAAGTGATCTATAGTTCCACGCTGGAACCACCAAGCTCGAGCAATCTGCTCCTGCTTTCTGCAATTTCAGCAATTCAACGGTAGAGTCTCAACCCTACAATTTTCTTAGTGCTTTTCCTGCACTTCTCATAATACATAACTGCTCTGTTTTGGTCCCTTCCCTTTAAGGTTGGACCCAGTCTGTGGTAACTTCTCCTGAAGCGTCCACTAATCGTTTTCTGCTTTTTCTTGTAGTCTCAGCTACTTTTCTTTCACCTTGATATTAATCAGGTGAGCACCCAATTTCTTTCTATGACCACAGCAACTACTGTTGCTTGTCATGTGGATTTTCTGCTACTTGTCTCTTTGCCCCTCGTTCGACGGAGCCTTGAGAATGGGCTGGTTCGCCTCTTAAAGCTGCATGCCCTAAATTTCTCCAAATAAAATTCGCTGCTCATACTTCTTATACGTTAGAAGTCAGCAATAATTAGGTTATATATGTATAATAACAACTATATACACCTAACGGTACATCGTGTCTACTGTTTCAAGGTTTAAGTCCAGGAATATACTCTATAGACACCTAGTTCACTTAAACCACGGCTCTGATACCAACTTGTAACACCCGGATTTTAAAACAAAAACACTCCTGAAAAATTTTTCATTTAAAAACAAAGGTTTCAATACATAAAACCATAACAAAGGGGTATATTTTATTAAAAACGGGTACAAGCGTATCAAGGAGAGTATAAAATACCATGTCTTCTTTAAAGCCGGGCTGCTACTGACAGCATCTATGAGTCCCACTTCATAGTCACGGACTCTATCTTGTCCCCTATCAGTATCATGCTAACCTGCAGGGACAGTAACAAATATCGTGAGCTATAAAGCTCAGTGAGTAATCAAATCTGCAAATAACATGTATCAAAATACAATCATATAACTGTCTGGATTTCGAATCCAAACTCCTAGCCTTACTGGCTGACCATATATACTCTAGGATTTAACATCCTATTATGTAGCCCTACAGGCTGAATCATAGTGACCTGTAATTAACAAGCCACGTTAGTTATTTGCATCTATAATCATGTCTAACCATTTCTGTCCCATATTTCTTAGTCACAATGGACTGCATCATATATCATGGCTAAATAAGCCGCACCCTGTGTCATAGCTATATAAGCTGCACCAAAACATTATTAGTATATAATTCATAGCCCGCAGGCCGTACCAGCTGGGTTTAATAACCCGATATCATAGCCAAAAGGCCGCACCATGTACCTGTAACAAAATCATAGCCAAAAAGGCCGCACCAAATATCATAGCCCGAAGGCCGCACCAAATCATAGCCCGAAGGCTGCATCGGAGACATAGCCCGAAGGCCGCACCGGAGTCATAGCCCGAAGGCCGCACCAAATCATAGCCTGAAGGCTGCATCGGAGACATAGCCCGAAGGCCGCACCGGAGTCATAGCCCGAAGGCCGCACCCATTGGATATAAAATCCAGAATTAGTTATGGCTCACGGGTTAGCCCGCTGTTGCCTTGGCTCACGGGTTAGCCCGCTGTTGCCTTGGCTCACGGGTTAGCCCGCTGTTGCCTAGACTCACGGCTCCGTTCTTGTCATCGCAATGACTCACGGCTTATCCGGTCTTGTCTATATAGGTTTGACTCACAGCTCCGTTCTTGTCTATTATAGACTCACGGCTTATCTGGTCTTGTCTCTTCAAATGTATCTTTGAACCATCAATTTCGTTCCACAATCAGTTTCAACCTGTAACAGTCCAATCATCATATATCATATATGGATCAGTGAGATTACTCACCTGGATGCTAGCTGCATTTCAATTTCGGTTGTTTCTTGCCTTTGCGTGCACCACAACCATTTTGTCCCATACCTATATACTCATTTATATACCAAATGATAATAGGTTAATAACCATTCCAGTTGACTCTAATACACTAGAGTTCAATACAATATCATTACAAACAATGCCTAGTTAATAAACTTTCCGTTTACTAACTTTATATGAATTTTACTATTCACCGAGGCATTCGAATCGATCTACAGTGTCCCCGAGGGGTCGAAAACTCGATATAAAAATTTTCCCAAACTTTTCAGACCATATCGAGCCTATGGTCCAAATTTGAGCTAAAACGGACAAGCCAAGCAAAAGTTAGCATTTTGAAGTCCCTGTCTAAGGGGCGCACCCCGCCCAAACATGGGCGCACTGCGCCTGGGCGCACCCCGCCAGGGGCTTGGGTGCACCGCGATTTGTGCACTGTAGCACGCAGTTTTGGCTCATTAAGTCCTTAATCCAGTCCTTAATCGATTGGGGTTTGTTTCTAGGCTAAAACCTTATACTTTAACAAGGTTTTCAACCATTCAAAACAACTAAATCAATCAAAATGAAGAATTAGGGTTCTTAGTTCCAAAACCCCAAAACTTCAAATTCATCACTAATAGCAATCTACTTCCATTTTCTTTAGTTAAGTCCTTATTAGCATGACTTAATGGAAGTATTACATCAACTTAATAACATAATCATCACTGCAAATGCAGTTTTGAGTTGCTACAAAACTCACCAAGAACAAACAATCAAGAACTTGGAATATTTACCTTTCAAGCTTCCAATTCTACCCTTTGAAGCCAAGAATCGAATTCCAAGTCTAAATCTTCAAGAACTCTTCCAACTTCTGTAAAAATCCAGCCACAAACTCTCTCCCGTAAGCCTTAAAATTCTGCACAATTGGGAGGAGTTTCAACATTTATATTTTCCAATTTTACAAATTTGGTCCCTAAGTTTCATTTCTTGAACTTTTGGCACCAATATCAAGTTTTATCACAATAAAACTTTCATTTCTTATACTTTTGCCACAAGGAGCAATATTTTTCATTTTTGGTCCCGCGTATGGTCAAATGACCAAATTACCCTTTTGTGGTAAAACGACCAAAAATCAGTTTTTATAACATTTTAAGTCCAAAACTCAAAATATTATTTCAAACCAAATACTTTTCTGTCCAAAAGACCAATTTACCCTTCCAAGGTAAAATGACCATTTTACCCTTTTTATTATATTTATAAAAAGAGTATCTTGGCGTTACAGTTCTTGAGAGAGAGAACTCATTTCTAAAAAGGACAGTGGGAGTACAATCGATCTCGAAGAAATTCAGGAGACGCCCGATGAAACAACCTTAGTAGAAACTAGCAACCAACATGAGGAAGAGGTTCCTGTTGGACCCACCGACATCTCCTTGCCCCTTAGGCGTTCGGGTAGAGTTAGCATGTCGCCCGAGTTTTATGGTTTTCATATTACTTCGGACGGTGACACGTTGGTTAGTGATCGCACGTTGACTAATTTGGATGAGCCAGCTAACTACCGCGAAGCAGTGATGGGCCCCGAGTCTACCAAATGGAAAGAGGCAATGTACAGCGAGATTAAGTCCATGTATGACAATCAAGTTTGGAACTTGGTTGACAATGTGCCGGGTCGTAAGACAGTCGGGTGCAAATGGATCTTCAAGAAGATGACCGACATGGATGGTAAAGTACATACTTATAAAGCTCGGCTGGTTGCAAAGGGATTCACTCAAACCCCGGGGGTTGACTATGATGAAACCTTCTCACCAGTAACCAAGATTAAGTCAATCAGGATAATGCTTGCCATAGTTGCGTTTCATGATTATGAAATTTGGCAGATGGATGTCAAAACCGCCTTCCTTAACGAGAAACTGATTGAGGATGTTTATATGAATCAGCCAGAGGGTTTTGTGGACACAAAGCATCCTAATAAAGTATGTAAGCTTGAAAGATCAATCTACGGGTTGAAGCAAGCATCTCGCAGCTGGAATCTCTGCTTCTATGAGAAAGTCAAAGAGTTTGGCTTCTCTAGGAGTGAAGATGAGTCCTGTGAATATGTCAAGGCTAGTGGGAGTATAGTCACTTTTCTGGTGCTGTATGTTGATGACATACTGCTAATGGGAAACGACATTCCGACCTTGCAAGATGTCAAGTCTTGGATCGGGAAGTGTTTCGTCATGAAAGACCCTGGAGAAGCTGCCTATATTCTCGGGATAAGAATACTGAGAGATAGGAAAAGAAAATTAATAGGTCTGAGCCAGTGTACATATTTGGAAAAGGTGTTGAATAGGTTTAACATGGAAAATTCCAAAAAGGGAGAGCTACCAATCTAGAGTAATGCTAAATTGAGTAAGAATCAAAGTCCGAGTACCAATGAGGAAATAGCTTAGATGAGTCGGGTACCTTATGCTTCGGTAGTAGGGTCGATCATGTATGCTATGACATGTACTCGTCCCGACGTATCCTTTGCACTGAGCATGGTTAGTCGGTACCAGGGTAATCCTGGAAAGGCACAGTGGATTGTAGTTAAGAACATACTCAAGTATCTGCGAAGGACAAAGAATATGGTATTAGTCCTTGGTGGCAGTGATGACTTGAAAGTGAGTGGATATACAGATGCCAGCTTCCAGATAGATAGGGACAGTGGTCGGTCCCAGTCGGGCTGGGTATTTCTTTTGAACGGTGGAGCGGTCACTTGGAAAAGTTCCAAGCAAGAAACGGTGGCTGATTCAACGTGCGAATCAGAGTACATTGTAGCAAGTGAAGCGTCTAAGGAAGCGACTTGGCTGAAGAACTTTATCGGTGACCTTGGCGTTGTCTCGAGCATTCAGGAGCCAATGGAACTGTTCTGTGATAATGAAGGAGCGGTCGCTTTGGCAAAAAAACCGCGAGATCATGGAAAGTCCAGGCATATCGACAGAAAGTACCATTACATTCGACATCGCGTAGAAGAAGGTCACTTACTGGTTAAGAGAGTATCATCAGAAGACAATCCTGGAGATCCTTTGACTAAGGCACTGAGTAGGATCAAGCACAATCAGCATGCTCGGAGCATTGGACTGAAGGATGATATTAGTTTTAGTAATTAGATAGATTTTTGACACTTGTAACGATATAAATGTAATTGACTTGGTGATTTTATAATGGAGATTTATAAATGAGTATTGTTACTGCCTATGTTAATTGTTTATTATTGTGTTTCTATATTTGCATGTTTAACTTCCTAAGTAATTAGATTATTTAAATTTCCACAGTCGATCACACTGTTAGGGAGTAAGTGTGAACAAAGACTGTCATGAATCGGTTGTAGAATGTCTAAGGAGTTAGACATTGCAGTAAGACTGCTACAACATTCGTGAGTACTTAGAAATTGGAGATTTGAGTATTGGATAAACCCGCGCTTAACATGTCACACCCCCAAACCACGATGGCGGAATCGTCGGAGGGTGGAACAAATCATAATATCACAACCATTGCATACATTGAAACATAAGTAGATAAACAACCATCATACATTATAATTGGAAATTTACATTATTCAACAATATGTTTTTAGACCAATTACATTATGATATCAAAATAATCAAAAGAGACGTCTTCGTGTCCCATCTAGAGGTTAGTCGTACCTGACTAATAGTTACCTGAGAATACAAGTAATTTTGCAAGTGTCAACATTACGTTGGTGAGTTCATAAGATTTTTGTAGTGAGAAAAATAGTGATTCCTTTGTAAAAGCTCGTAGTGTAATAGCGAAAACGTTCGTAGTGTAATAGTGAAAACGTTCGTAATGTAATAGCGAAAATGTTCGTAGTGTAAAAGCGAAGATATTCGTAGTGAAATAGTGAAAAACTCGTAGTGTAATAGTGTCAAACCATACTCGTTTGTATCTTGTTGGAATGTAGTTTTAAACTTCATAAAACTCGTATGTATAAGTAAAATAGTACTTATATTTGTATGTTCCGAAATGTGGTTTTAATTTCCATAAAACCCGTAGAGAAATAGTGTAAACCTTCTTAGCGTAATAGTGAAAACCCATAGTGTCATAGTGAAAAACCCATAGTGTAATAGTGAAAGTTCTCGTAATATGATAGTGATATATGTTTCGTAGTGAAATAGTGAAAGTTCTTGTTTGAGTCTTTGAAAAGTGTAACATGTAGTTTCACACTTAAGTGAAACCATTTGAAGATATTTTGCCAAATATAGGACGTTCGTTGTTAATTTGTGAGTTATTATAACCTTGCTAAGACCTAGTGACCTGGCACGACGTTCTTCAGGCGTCGTAATAGTGAAGACATTTGTCACCCCTGACCCGTCGGTCGTAGTTGTAGCGAACAACCATAGGTGGGGATTGTCAATCCCATATAGATCTATATACAACTATCCCGCTCATACATGATTAAGGTTATAATCCAGGATTTAGTGTGTACTCTTTTTAGTACCGTGAAGCGATGTCTCACAATCTTACCCAACGCAAATGTCATATCCTTATTTGTAGCGTAGTGAAAAACCATTTTGTATTGAAATGAAAATCCCTTATGTTTGTAACTATCAAATTTGTCCTTGATAATTATAGTGTATAATTATACTGAAAATCCATTTGTATTCGTAATTATCAAATTTGTCCATGATAATTATAGTGAATAAGTGTACTGAAAACCCATTTGTATTTGTAATTATCAAAATGTCAATGATAATTATACTGTGTAATAATTATATTGTTACATAATTATCTTTAGCATATCTACCGTTTCTTGTCGTTCGTTCTATAAATTATACCCTTTATAATTTATATAATCATGTTTAGTATGTCTACTGTTTCTTGTCGTTCGTTCCATAAATTATACCCTTTATAATTTATATAAATGTTTCCCGTCGTATTGGTATATTTAGATCTAAAAGATGTCGATGAGTTGACATGCACGATTTCATACATCTAAAACACTAAATATATACATGTCGAATATAGTTTTAAAGTTCATACAATATGTCATGGTACGAAGTTTATTTTAGTTATTTTATTTAAGTGATGGCAACATTTTTTAAATATCATCATTTTATAGGAAATAATAGTGGTTTTTTTTCTAAATGATCATTCTTGTACTCATTACCAAAAATATAGTTCTTTTCGTTTTAAATACCAACTTCTTTTGTAAAATAACATTTCCAAAACTTATTATGACGTTATAAGTCCAAAAGTCATTATTACGTCATAATAACATTCTTTTTACCAAATAATAGTTTTGACGTAAAGATGGTGGCATCATGTTTATATAGAATATTTTAATAGAGTGTATTTTCACATCTTTTGTCAAATATTCATATAAAGTATCATATTTGACCATTTTGTCAACAACATAAACTATAAAGTTTTGTTGGTGACAATACGTGTAAACGTCTAGATGGTTATTTCCTTAAACTAAATATGTATTATAGTTTACCATAATCCATTTTGTTTGTGCCAATCACTTTATAATAAGATGACTAAACCATGAACACATAATATTTCAAGAACATAACATATAACATATTATTTTTCAAGAACATATCATAAACTTTACAAAAATATATCATTTTCATGGTTAAACTTGTATTCTCCCCCTAAAACATGGATAAAAGTGAAAATGAGGGGTATGAACTCACCTTGAGTGGTGGATCTAAGGTTTCTTGCTGGAGGAGTGTGGATTCAAGCTTTGGAGTTCGGAGGACCCTTGGACAAAACTATTACCCAAAGGATTCCCATGAGTTTTTGTGTGTAAGAGAGTAAATGAAAGTATTGAGAACTTTAAAACTACTAGATGATCATGACTTACCAAGAGGATTTGCAATATTCTTGAAGATGATGAAGAATGGAGCTCAAGGACCTTTGGACAAAGCTAATATCCAATGGATTTTGGTGAATGTTAGTGTGTGCAAAAGAGATGAAAGTGGTATTAGAAGTCTTAGATTCACTAGATGAGTATGAATATCTTACCAAATTTTTCTTGAAAAGCCTTTGAAAGACTTGGAAATTGTCTTTGAAATGGAAGAATTTTGAGTGTATGAATGTATGTGACTTGGAGATAATGATGCAAAGATGAAAATGCCTCATGGGGGTCGAGATTTATAGGAGAGTGGAAGAAGTTGGGAGATCTTTGGATGGGAAATCACAAAATTACATAATCTCCTTTTAAGATTCATTTTGTACAAAATATATATAAATAATAGATTTCTTGTACAAAATATATATAAATACAAGATTGTATCTTGTGGAAAAGATGTGTGATGGTCTTAGGGTGGCATGGCTGCCAATGGGGGGTAGGGGGGGGGGGTAGGGTGGGTTGGTTTTATAAAATATAGCAATCTACTTATATAAACAAGTGATTTTTATAAAATCGTAAAACGTTTCAGCGAAATTTTATGAGTTTTTGAATAAACGATGTTCCAAATAAATATTATATATAAAAACATTGTTAAACATTTATTTAGATGGTGTCGTAACTCGTTTGACGATGAAATACGAGTTTAAGCGTGGTATTCGTTCGGTTACGCGATTTTCAGCATTTTACCGGAAAATACATTTGGCTTTGAAATTAAATACTAGATAATATTACGCTTCATACTATATGACTTATTATCCCATATTTAATGTTTAAGGTACCACGATTTGTATCTTAGGTCTAAACCCTGTGTACATTTACCGTTCGCAGCGATTTAACTTGTAACTTATGCATACGAACTCCGTTTTCGACGTTCTATATATCCACAGGTTCGTATTCACGAATACATCGCGTTATGAATATTATTTATATCAAAATAATATTTGTGCGTTTATCGAATTTCTACGCTGCTGTAATTTATTATACGTATTTATAGTGCTTATTCGATAACTGTTTTCAACTAGTGCGTGTAGTATTATAATATTCAATTATATAATACCAAGGTTATGAAACTTATATTTCAACATGTTAACCTAATGTGCTCTCTAGTTGACTTTTCTTGACTATTGTTGACTTATGTTGACTGATTTTTGACGGTTGTCACATCATCCCCCTGTTAAAGGAAATTTCGTCCCGAAATTTAGTTTTAGGCATTGGTTACGGAGGTCTCCGGGGATAAATGGAGGTACTTCTGTTTTATTTGATCCTCGCGTTCCGAAGTAAACTCGGGTTCTCACTTAGCGTTCCAGCGAACCTTTACTATGGGAACGCGACTTTATTTAGTTCTTTTGATTTCTCTATCCATGATCTCCATCGGTTCCTCTATGAAATGTAGGTTTTCGTTGACTTCGATTTCTTCTAAAGGAATAACTAGGGTCTCATCGGATAAGCACTTCTTGAGATTTGATATGTGAAAAGTGTTGTGTACCTTGCTCAACTCTTGGGGTAGCTGAAGTTTGTAGGCCACAGGACCAATCCTTGCCAGGATTTTGAAAGGTCCAATGTACCTTGGGTTAAGTTTTCCCTTCTTGCCAAAGCGTATCATTCCTTTCCAAGGGGAGACCTTCAACATGACAAGGTCACCCACTTGGAATTCTAACGGTTTACGCCTCTTGTCTGCATAGCTCTTCTGTCGATCACGAGAGGCCTTCAATCGTTCCTGGATTTGGACGATCTTTTTTGTTGTTTCTCGTATGATTTCTGGTCCGGTGAGTGTGCTGTTTGTCACTTGACCCTTGTCTAGCTGGGTGTCACCAACCTCGGCCCAACACAAGGGTGATCTGCACTTACGCCCGTACAATGCTTCGAATGGGGAGGCCTTGATGCTAGTGTGGTAGCTGTTGTTGTAGGAGAATTCAATCAGTGGCAAATGAACGTCCCATGCTTTGCCAAAGTCTATTAAACAGGCACGAAGCATGTCTTCCAGTGTTTGAATGATTCGTTCACTTTGACCATCTGTCTGTGGATGGTAAGCTATGCTCATATTGAGTCTGGTTCCCAAGGCCTCTTGTAGTGATTTCCAAAAGCGCGAAGTGAATTGGCTATCTATATCCGAGGTGATGGATATTGGCACACCATGTAATTTTACAATCTCCTGAAGGTAAATCCTTGATAGCTTTTCCATCTTATCAGTCTCCATATCTTTGGCGCGAATACCACGGCTCCCAACTCGAGGTCATGAGTAATGTAGTTGACCTCGTGAGACTTGAGTTGTCTATAAGCATAAGTAATGACTTCCTCTCTTTGTATGAGCACGCATCCCAAACCTTGTTTTGATGTGTTATAATACACGACAAAATCTTCCATGCCTTCTGGAAGAGATAGGATTGGCGTGCGGCATAACATTTGCTTTAGTGTCTAAAAGGTAACCTCTTGTTTGTCTTCCCATTCGAAACTGACACCTTTCTATGTCAATGCTATGAGAGGTTTCACTATCTTGGAGAAGTTCTCGATGAATCTTCGGTAGCAACCAGCAAGACCCAAAAAAAAATATGACGTATCTCAGTCGGGGTTCTTGGTGTCTCCCAGTTTTCTATTGCTTTGATCTTGGATTGATCGGCATGAATCCCTTCTTGGCTAACCACATGGCCGAAGAAGTCTACTTTTCGTACCCAGAATTCGCATTTTGAGAATTTTGGCATATAATTCCTCTTTTCTAAGTAGTTCTAAGATTAAACACAGGTGTTGACCGTGTTCTTCTTCGCTTCGTGAATATACCAATATATCATCGATAAGTACAATTACGAATTTGTCTAAGAACGGCCTACATACTCAGTTCATAAGATCCATGAATACTGCAGGGGCGTTGGTTAATCTGAATGGCATCACGACGAATTCGTAATGACCATAACGTGTTCTAAATGCTGTCTTCGGAATGTCATCTTCTTGAACTCTAAGTTGATGATACCCAGACCTCAAATCGATTTTTGAAAAGTAACAGAATCAATGTAACTGATCGAACAGGTCATTAATTCTTGGAAGTGGGTATTTGTACTTGACAGTCAACTTGTTCAATTCTCTATAGTCAATACACATTCTAAAGGATCCATCCTTCTCTTCCGTGAATGAAATCGGTGCTCCCCAAGGTGAGAAACTCGGTCTGATGAATCCTTTTTCTAGTAGTTCGTGTAGTTGAATAGATAGCTCCTGCATCTTTACTGGGACCAGTCAGTATGGAGACTTTGCTGCTAGGGTTGCTCTCGGGATCAAGTCAATTCTGGACTCGACTTGTCGTGGTCGTGGTATCCCTGGAAGAACTTCTGGAAACACATCAGGATAGTCACGGACTTCTGGTATGTCTGCGATTTCCTTCATTTCCTTCTGCTATCCATGACGTGGGCTATGAAAGCATAGGAATCCCATCCTACTACTATACTATGATGGAATTTCCTCCAATGCTGACGAGTTGTTTCGCATTTGCATAGTCATATACAGTGTAGAGTTAAATAGGCATTCGAATAATAGATCCTACCCTAAGGCAACAACCAAACAAGGAACATGCAATAAGGCCAAATCAGGTATTCTCAGACTATTCAATATCCTACTGTATACAACTTTAATGGTACTCATACACATGATGAGGGTTTCCTTATTCGGTAAGTTTTCATAAAGGTACGCACTACGGATAGGCAACGAAGTTTTGGTGTGCCTCCAGACGTAAGGACCATTCAAAGTGTCGTCTACAAAACAGTTTACGAAATGATCAAGGATTTCTGGAGTTACGATTACTGTTGTGGGTACTCTTACCACAACGGAACCATATTCGAAGAATATGTTTAGGGGGGTCATTGTTACTAGTGAAGGCAGTGAAAGTTCATGATGGAATAAAACACATGACCTACGTGATGTCAGACAAGTTTAGAATGATAAGCAACTTTACTATTATCAAATTGCGTCGTAACTCCAAGTAAATGAAGGTACTCTTATGATAACCAAACGAAGTAGTAAGACAATGGAGAAGTTCATTATGATAAATTGTCAATGAGGGAACTTATATAGAACTATTTTGGTTATTATTTTGATAAATTATGCGACTGTTTAAGTCAATCCAATTGCAAGAAGCAAGGAGTTGGAAAAATATGAGTTTAGGAGTTAGGAACTCATTGGAAATCGTAAGGTATAATGCTACCTTAAAGAAATGTGTGAAAGTATTGATCATTGAAAATGGGCACATTCTCAATTTAGTGATTCTAGGAAAACAATCCTTTGGAGGATAGAGAATTATACATCTAAAACTTTCTCTCCTCAAAATAGAGGACACGTCAAATTGTTTATACAACGTTTCATGGTGTGAATGTAGTTTCGTACCTTCTATAGAGTCAACGGTTATGTTATAGGTTTGACGTGTGGCGTAAGAGGATGTAATCCTTGATAACAATAAGGATACCAGCAATGTCAGAAGGACTCAACGAATTAATGGAACGATATGGGTCGAAGGGGAGCTCGGAGTTATAGGAAATTTTCGTGTGTCGACGAAGTACGAAGTTGAACCGGGAATGAAAAGCGTAAGGTCGGATATTTTTCCAAAAACATGTGAATAATCTGGAAAGTGTAAGATGATGGTACACTTGAGAATATCACTCGTGTTTCTGAGGACCTCGAACTAAAACGTAGAGATTTTGACATAAGGGGACGCGGTTCTGTGAATTGAATTACGATACACGAAGTAAAGATGGTCGGGTATGCATCCCAAGAGAAGGTTTAGATTCAAGAGATATCCTAGCTTAAGTCTTAAGCTCAAGATAGAAATGATCCTAAGGCTAAAAATCGTAGCGCAAAAGGAAGGTCTTATATATCGGTCAACTATGATTTAAACTTATGTGTCTCCTCGTGAGTCATATCGGGAATACTCACCAATGGTTTTCAAGTCGTGACTACTCATGGCGACTCAAATGTCCCATAACGTGTAGCTCCTGTTGCCGCCCTTGCCAGCATCAGAACCCTTTTCCTTAGTTGTAACTCATGTATGCAGACGATAAAGAGGTATTGCGATAATGTTGATACTAGTGTCGACTTGGGATTGTCAATAGTGGCTCTTAATAATACTAATACTTATCAAAGTATATATGTTAAACATTAACGTGGTTACTAATTATTGTGTGGTTCCCGAGTTTTTACTTCGTTGTCTATTATGCCCACACTTAGTTATATGTCGGTCAAACCGTAGTTAAACGTAGTTGATCAGGCTACGTCTTCCCATGATTTGATAACATATTATACTAAGTCTAATCATAATTTTCAACTTAAACTCTAACGTTCTTGTATTGTGATACTATCTTTGTTTATATATGTATACTTTTATACGAATATCATTATATTCTAAAAGTCTTATCGTATGTTTAAAATTCTTTTTAGCAGAGGTATAAGTCCCCGTATCTATATTTGTATTTCTTACATGGAAGAATATACTTAGTTCCCTATAGACAATTGCTCTGATACCAATCTGTCACACCCCCAAACCACGATGGCGGAATCGTCGGAGGGTGGAACGAATCATAATATCACAACCATTGCATACATTGAAACGTAAGTAGATAAACAACCATCATACATTATAATTGGAAATTTACATTATTCAACAATATGTTTTTAGACCAATTACATTATGATATCAAAATAATCAAAAGAGACGTCTTCGCGTCCCATCCAGAGGTTAGTCGTACCTGACTAATAGTTACCTGAGAATACAAGTAATTTTGCAAGTGTCAACATTACGTTGGTGAGTTCATAAGATTTTTGTAGTAAGAAAAATAGTGATTCCTTTGTAAAAGCTCGTAGTGTAATAGCAAAAACGTTCGTAGTGTAATAGTGACAACGTTCGTAATCTAATAGCGAAAATGTTCGTAGTGTAAAAGCGAAGATATTTGTAGTGAAATAGTGAAAAACTCGTAGTGTAATAGTGTAAAACCATACTCGTTTGTATCTTGTTGGAATGTAGTTTTAAACTTCATAAAACTCGTATGTATAAGTAAAATAGTACTTATATTTGTATGTTCCGAAATATGGTTTTAATTTCCATAAAACCCGTAGAGAAATAGTGTAAACCTTCTTAGCGTAATAGTGAAAAACCATAGTGTAATAGTGAAAGTTCTCGTAATATGATAGCGATATATGTTTCGTAGTGAAATAGTGAAAGTTCTTGTTTGAGTCTTTGAAAAGTGTAACATGTAGTTTCACACTTAAGTGAAACCATTTGAAGATATTTTCCCAAATATAGTACGTTCGTTGTTAATTTTTGAGTTATTATAACATTTCTAAGACCTAGTGACCTGGCACGACGTTCTTCAGGCGTCGTAATAGTGAAGACATTTGTCACCCTTGACCCGTCGGTCGTAGTTGTAGCGAACAACCATAGGTGGGGATTGTCAATCCCATATAGATCTATATACAACGATACCGCTCATACATGATTAAGGTTATAATCCAGGATTTAGTGTGTACTCTTTTTAGTACCGTGAAGCGATGTCTCACAATCTTACCCAACGCAAATGTCATATCCTTATTTGTAGCGTAGTGAAAAACCATTTTGTATTGAAATGAAAATCCCTTATGTTTGTAACTATCAAATTTGTCCTTGATAATTATAGTGTATAAGTATACTGAAAATCCATTTGTATTTGTAATTATCAAATGTGTCCATGATAATTATAGTGTATAAGTGTACTAAAAACCCATTTGTATTTGTAATTATCAAAATGTCAATGATAATTATAGTGTGTAATAATTATATTGTTACATAATTATCTTTAGCATATCTACCGTTTCTTGTCGTTCGTTCCATAAATTATACCCTTTATAATTTATATAATCATGTTTAGTATGTCTACTGTTTCTTGTCGTTCGTTCCATAAATTATACCCTTTATAATTTATATAAATGTTTCCCGTCGTATTGGTATATTTAGATCTAAAAGATGTCGATGAGTTGAAATGCACGATTTCTTACATCTAAAACACTAAATATATACATGTCGAAGATAGTTTTAAAGTTCATACAATATGTCATGGTACGAAGTTTAGTTTAGTCATTTTATTTAAGTGATGACAACACTTTTTAAATATCATCATTTTATAGGAAATAATAGTGGTTTTTTTTTCTAAATGGTCATTCTTGTACTCATTACCAAAAATATAGTTCTTTTCGTTTTAAATACCAACTTCTTTATAAAATAACATTTCCAAAACTTATTATGACGTTATAAGTCCAAAAGTCATTATTACGTCATAATAACATTCTTTTTACCAAATAATAGTTTTGACGCAAAGATGGTGGCATCATGTTTACTTAGAACCTATGCAGTTAACGCGGCCGAAAACCAAATAGCGGTGACCAAGCGCTATTTGGTTTAGCGGTTACCGCGGTGGTATAGCGGTGGTATATTTTATATAAAATTTTTATTATGTTGATTTTTATATTATAGTATTAGAGTGTTTATGAGTTGTAAGAATTCACCAACACCTAAGTTCTCTTTTAACTTCTTTAAAACAAGAATTGATATAATCTTAGTGCTTTGTGATTCGTTTGAGCAATTTAGCAAACACTTGGTGTGCATCATGATAAAATAAAATGAGAACCTATGCTTAATCAATGGAAGGTATCCCAAATTCCAAATCGTACCTGAAACAAGTTTGGCAAGAATTTCTATGCTTAATCACTTATGAAATGCAAAATAACCAGTCACATTAATCGATTCAAACACGTTTGGCAAGAATTTCTAATAACAATCCGAGCCTATGCTTATCACTTATGAAATGCAAAATAATCAATCACATTAATCGATTCAAACAAGTTTGGCAAGAATTTCTAATAACAATCCGAGCCTATGCTTAATCACTTATGAAATGCAAAAAAATCAATCACATTAATCGATTCAAACAAGTTTGGCAAGAATTTCTAATAACAATTAGAGCCTGTCCATCCAAAATTTCAGGTTCATAATCATCAATCCGACTTCGATTCATGCCTGTCCATCCATACCCTGAAATCACGAATCGAACCTGCAACCAAATCAAACCAAATCGAACCTGCAATCAAAGTTGGAATCGAAGTGGTTCGGAACTTGGAATCGAAAAACGTAAATTGAAGGGTGAAGTCGGATTGCAAATCGTAGTAGGTATTCCACAATCGAATGGTGAAGTCGGATTGCAAATCGTAAATTGAAGGGTGAAGTCAAAGTGGTTCGGAACTTGGAATCGAAAAACAATCGTAGCAGGTATTCCACAATCGTCGGCTTCAATTCGTTTCCACAAGGTAGGATGAAGTCGGGTGATCCGATGGGTGATCGACTTTTGATTCCAAGCGGATGGGTGATTGAATGCGACTAAGTTTTTTTTTGTTTATCAAGTCATCCCACATCGCCTCTTGCAAAGAAACAACGAGTGTGCCTCCTATTATAAATACCTAGCATATGTGGAGTTTAAAATTCATCAAGGCGTTTGTGATCGGGTCTTCATATGATCTATAAGCCTTGGTCAAAAAACTAATTTTTTTTCCATTGGGCTAAGCCTTTTAGGTTAACCTTGGTCGGAAAATTAAAATTTGGGTATGCCTTCTAAGGTGAACCTTAGTCAAAATATTTTAAGTTTTTATATAGCGTGGTAAAAGCGCTATAGCGTTTGGTAAAATTGCGTGAAATCGCGGTAAATAGCGCCGCTAATAGCGCTACCGCGATTTTGAAACGCTAAATGAGTTTTTTTTTGCGGTTGATGGGCGATATACGCTATAGCAACGCTATAGCGCCGCTATAGCGCGCGATTAACTGCCCAGCTTAGAACATTTTAATAGAGTGTATTTTCACATCTTTTGTCAAATATTCATATAAAGTATCATATTTGACCATTTTGTCAACAACATAAACTATAAAGTTTTGTTGGTGACAATATGTGTAAACGTCTAGATGGTTATTTCCTTAAACTAAATGTGTATTATAGTTTACCATAATCCATTTTGCTTGTGCCAATCACTTTATAATAAGATGACTAAACCATGAACACATAATATGTTAAGAACATAACATATAACATATTATTTTTCAAGAACATATCATAAACTTTACAAAAATATATCATTTTCATGGTTAAACTTGTATTCTCCCCCTAAAACATGGATAAAAGTGAAAATGAGGGGTATGAACTCACCTTGAGTGGTGGATCTAAGGTTTCTTGGTGGAGGAGTGTGGATTCAAGCTTTGGAGTTCGGAGGACCCTTGGACAAAACTATTACCCAAAGGATTCCCATGAGTTTTTGTGTGTAAGAGAGTAAATGAAAGTATTGAGAACTTTAAAACTACTAGATGATCATGACTTACCAAGAGGATTTGCAATATTCTTGAAGATGATGAAGAATAGAGCTCAAGGACCTTTGGACAAAGCTAATATCCAATGGATTTTGGTGAATGTTAGTGTGTGTACAAGAGATGAAAGTGGTATTAGAAGTCTTAGATTCACTAGATGAGTATGAATATCTTACCAAATTTTTCTTGAAAAGCCTTTGAAAAACTTGGAAATTGTCTTGGAAATGGAAGAATTTTGAGTGTATGAGTGTATGTGACTTGGAGAGAATGATGCAAAGATGAAAATTCCTCATGGGGGTCGAGATTTATAGGAGAGTGGAAGAGGTTGGGAGATCTTTGCATGGGAAATCACAAGATTACATAATCTCCTTTTAAGATTCATTTTGTACAAAATATATATAAATAATAGATTTCTTGTACAAAATATATATAAATACAAGATTGTATCTTGTGGAAAAGATGTGTGATGGTCTTAAGGTGGCATGGCTGCCAATGGGGGGTAGGGGGTAGGGTGGGTTGGTTTTATAAAATATAGCAATCTACTTATATAAACAAGTGATTTTTATAAAATCGTAAAACGTTTCAGCGAAATTTTATGAGTTTTTGAATAAACGATGTTCCAAATAAATATTATATATAAAAACATTGTTAAACATTTATTTAGATGATGTTGTAACTCGTTTGACGATGAAATACGAGTTTAAGCGCGGTATTCGTTCGGTTACGCGATTTTCAGCATTTTACCGGAAAATACATTTGGCTTTGAAATTAAATATTAGATAATATTACGCTTCATACTATATGACTTATTATCCCATATTTAATGTTTAAGGTACCACGATTTGTATCTTAGGTCTAAACCCTGTGTACATTTACCGTTTAAAGCGATTTAACTTGTAACTTATGCATACGAACTCCATTTTCGACGTTCTATATATCCACAGGTTCGTATTCACGAATACATCGCGTTATGAATATTATTTATATCAAAATAATATTTGTGCGTTTATCGAATTTCTACACTGCTGTAATTTATTATACGTATTTATAGTGCTTATTCGATAACTGTTTTCAACCAGTGCGTGTAGTATTATAATATTCAATTATATAATACCAAGGTTATGAAACTTATATTTCAACATGTTAACCTAATGTGCGCTCTAGTTGACTTTTCTTGACTATTGTTAACTTATGTTGACTGATTTTTGACGGTTGTCACATAACAGATTGCTTCATGGAGTACATCACGAGCAATGTTAAGACGATAATATCCTTTGATCTTTATGTGGAGAGATATGATGTGTAATTTGCAAGTCGGTTGCTCATTTATAATGCGAAAACGTGCCAGTAACTCGGTCCTATAAAACGCACTGTTGTGAGTATTCTAACTGGTAAAAGATGCAAACATATAAGTCGAAACTTATCCGTCCCCAAACCCGATGGGGAAACAGATATCTGTAGGCCCTCAATGATTTTGAAATTGACTGAAAGTGTTGGCCAACCGGGACTGAATTGATGTGTTCAATTAGTAGTCTTAAAGTCATAAGCAAAATCGGAAATCGAGAAACAGAGTATCAGACCAAGATTGATATTAATCCATGTCTTGAGTCTGAAAATATCTTGTTGGACGGAGGATCATCTGATCACTTATCTTTGGACAGAACTAACTTGGTCAGAGTTCAGGAACAGTTTCTGGGAAACTGGTATTAACCAGAAGGTAAAAGGACAATTAAAGTCAAAGACTTATCCAAGTGGGAGACTGTTGGATTAGGTGTCTAAGCCATGACTTATAATTCTATTTATCTTGTTAATTAAAGCAAAAGTCCATTTGGGTTGCCCTCATAGCTGGAGGTTCAATATATGGTTTAATAGAGTGAAATGTTGATTTATTAATTATTTAATAAGTCAATAGAAATAAATAAATAGTTTATTAATATATTTAAGTGTTAATATATTAATTATAAACTATAATAATTAATTGAGATTTAATCTAGAATTAATCGGATTTAATTTGGTGATTAAATAAATTAATTAAAGGTGCAGGGTTTGGTTTGTAATTATTCAATAGTTGAATAACTGATAAACTAGAAACCAGGGGCTAGATTTGGCGCCACCTTGGAGGCTTCTCCCAAGGGTGGCGAAAACCCTAATAAGGGTTTAACAAGTCTAGTTCAAGTTGTCAACATGCTTGCCCACTAAGGAGGCTCCTTAGGGTTCAGCTGTAACCCTTGGAGGCTATAAAAGGAGACCCCTGGTAGCTCCTTTTCTGCGCCAACTTCAACCAGAAGAACTCTGCTGGATTTTCTCCTCCTTTCTTTGGGTGTGACTTGCATTTGAGGCAGGATTTGTTTGCTGCTTGCTTCAAGATCAAGAGATCAAAAGGTTGGTTTATTCTTCATTTGATCTTTAGAAATTATTGTTGGCCTTAGGTTTTAGTTTATAATCTTCATAGAAGAAAACATAGATCTTTCTAGGGTTGCATGTGAACCATAAGAATTGTTTGCTCATTGTTTTCTTCAAACAGTATCCTTTAACAACAAGTCTATCTTTGTTTCGCACAATGTTACCTTCAGAGTCATGTTTGTTTCGAAAAACCCATTTGAGACCTACTACAGAGGAGTTAGCGGTTTAGGAATCAAATGCCAAACCTTGTTTCGTTCAAATTCAGCCAACTCACTCTGCATGGCCTCAACCTAATCTGAGTGTTGAAAAGCTTCTTTTACATTTTTAGGTTCAATTTTTGAAATGAAAACATTAAATTCATGCTGTTTTGCTCTTAGTTGTGATCGTGTAAGTACCTTTTCATCTGGATCACCAATTACATGAGTCTTCGGATGATCACGTGTCCATTTTTCAAGAGGAGGGTATGTAGGATCGTATTCAGGCAGTTTTTCTCCATGCACCTCTTCCGTATCAGATGGATAGTCCAAAGTTGACTGATGATCTTCGTTTGAAGTGTCAGGAATTGGTTGCTCCCCCTCAACTGAAGCTGTCTTGTTGGATGAGTCCACCTCGATTTGAGAAAGGTTATTATATGATGTATGTGTGGATGTATTAGCAGGTTCCTCATTGATTTCAGCCGGTGTATCTTTGGGTGAAGTAGAAGTTGAGGACTCCCCCTCATCCGAAGGATCATTTTCTTTGGATGTCCCATACTCACCCTCAACTGAAGAGGCTGTGTTCGTTGATGTATCAATAGATGATTGATCATCGTTGAGCTTGTTGATTTCTGGTGTGTTGTTGTCATTCGCATTTGATTCAGCATCTATTGCACGATCAGGACTATCAAATAAGAAGGAGAAATCAAGATTAAAAGTATCCAGGGGAATAGCTTCGGTTGGTGAAGGTGGAAAAATTAAGGAACGAGGAAAGATTGTCTCTTATTTCTTTATATGGTGGTCATCAAATGTCAGATTGAAGGTTTCCTCGACCTTCCTTGTTGTCTTATTAAGAACGCGATATGCTTTTGCAGAGTGTGCGTAGCCAAGGGAAACACCCTCATCGGATTTAGACGCAAACTTTGTAGTACCGTCTTTGAGTTTCATAATGAAGCATCGGCAACCGAATACATCGAAGAATTTTACATCAGGTTTCCTTTTGTTGATGACTTCGTATGGCGTGATATTAAATCGTCTGTGAATGAAAGATCTATTTTGAGTGAAGCATGCAGTGGCAACGACTTCGGCCCAGAAGTACATTGAAAGGTTTGCATAATCAAGCATAGTTTTGGCTGCTTCGCATAATGACCTATTTCTTCGTTCAACAACTCCATTTTTCTGGGGAGTGTATGAGGCAGAAAAATTATGAGTGATGCCCTTCTCCTTCAGGAACGAGTCAATTTTCTGATTTTTGAATTCAGTGCTGTTCTCACTGCGGATTGCCCTAACTGGTCTCTTAAGATGTAGCTCAATGTTCTTGATGAAGGCAATAAGTTTAGGTGGAGCGTCTGACTTCTGTCGTAGAAATATCACCCATGTGAATCTTGAAAAGTCATCCACAATTGCCATAATGTATTTCTTGCCACCAAGAGACTCAACTATCGATGGACCACAAAGGTCAATGTGTATTAGCTTAAGTGGTTCAGTGATTTTGGAGTCTATGGTAATTGGATGAGCTAGACATTTTTGCTTCCTATGTTCACATGCAGCACACAAAGTATCATTGTCAAACTTCAATGCTGGCATTCCCAGACTAGGTCAAGAGCAACTACCTTGTTAATGTTCTTGAAGTTTAGATGAGATAGTCTCCGATGCCATAGCCAGCTGAGATCCGAAGGAGCTTTTGAGAGGAGGCAGATGGAAGGAGCCCCTATTATTGGCTTCATATTTAGTGGAAACATTTCACCCTTCCTTTTTGATTTAAGCAGGATCTCCTTGGTCTTTTTCTTCTTAATGACACTACCAGCATCATCAAATGTGACTTTTAACCCAGTTCCCACAAAAAGTTGGGAAACGCTGACTAAATTGTGCTTGAGACCTTCTACATATGCAACACGATTGATGGTAAACTTTCCATTTGTTATCTTCCTATATCCTTTGATGGGACATGTTCCGTTATTTCCAAATTTCACATCTCCTCTGTCTTCTAAGCTTCTGAAATCTCTCAAATATTCAATCCTCCCAGTCATGTGTCGTGAGCAGCCACTGTCAATGTACCATTCCTTATTATATATACTACTCATCCATCATTACCTACAACTTAGAGAGAAAGTTTAGGTACCCAACATGGCTTGGGTCCTTGAGGGTAAGTATTCAGATCATAGATCCATGATGTAACCAAATCAACCTTTTTGGTTCCTGATGTAGAAGCAATGATTGATGGTTCGGATGAGCTAGTTATTTGGACATTAGGTACCCATTTCAAAATTTTCTTTGGTTTTTGTTCGTTGGTTTTTAGAATTGATAAAGGATTTGGTTTGACTAGAACCCATTTTTGCTTTAAATAGAAAGTCTTTCCGGACGAAGAACTACATCGAGTAGATTCACTAAGAAATTCTTCGTAGTAAAGTTTAAAGTCCTGAATAGATAGGCTTTTATTTTTGAAAAGGTCCATGTATTTGTCTAACCATACATGAAACTATTGGATTAGGTGTCTAAGCCATGACTAATAATTAGTATTTACCTAATTAACTGTAGCAAAGTCCATTTGGGTTGCCCTCATAGCTGGAGGTCTGTTGGAAAGTTAAGTAGAGAGAAAAGGTTGATTTATTATATGACTAATAAATCAAGATATTGTTTGTTAATATATTATGGAGATAATATATTAAATAGAACTAATATTATTTGATTAATAATTAATCAGAAATTAATTGGATTAATTTCTGTGGCATTAATTAGATTAATTAGGAGGTCAGGGATTAAAGTCGTACAAATTCAATAGTTGAATTGCGGCGCACGGCGCGCAAACGTTTTGGCCACGGCGCGCGTACAGATAATCCGGAAAAATGGGCTGCGGCTAGGGTTTAGCCTTGGCACTTGGTTCCCTATAAATAGGGACCCCTAGACCTCATTATCAGTTGCTCATTCTATTATTCTCTCTGGAATTTTCGTGACCTTCCTCTGGCTCCCTGGGTGTGATCTCATTTGAGACAGGACACTTGTGCTGCTTAGCTTCAAGATTAAAACTAAAGGTTAGTTTTTCTGATTTATTCTTTTAGTTAATTTTGTTTGGCCTTTAGGAATTAGTTACATGTTCAAAGTAAGGAAACATAGATCTTTTCTAGGTTGCATGTGAACTTAGGTTATTTAGTTCATGGTTGCAGAAAACCTTTCAGTTGTATCAGAGCATTTGGTTGTTTTCTTATTGAATGGCTGTAATAGTTTTCCTAATTAGGGTTTAAAGTTTATAAATCCTAATTGGCCTAAATTTCGATTTTAGGGTTTAGGGTTTTTGAAACCCTAGCCCTCCCCCTTCTTTTACGATTTTCTGCTTAGGGTTTTGGAAGGTTTTCTATTTATGGTAACTTTAATTGGTTAATTAATTGGATAACCTTAAACCTATTTTTTTTGAATTTCGATAATTAGGGGTTTAAGATAGGTTTAAATTGATTTGATTAATTTGGAAAAACCTATCTACATTTGAATTAATTTAATTAATTGTTTAATTAAAAGATAATTCAAGGGATTTAATTTAATTTTAATTTAATGGTTAAATTTCAAAAATTAAAGGATAAATCCTAAATATTTTAAAAGGTTTAAAATATCTAGATTTAATTATTTAATTAATAGTTTAATTCAAAGATGAATTAAATCGAATTTAAAGGTTTAATTTAATTTGAAATTTAATAGGTAAATTTCAGGAAATTAAAAGATAAACCAGGAATATTTTAAAAGGGTTTAAAATACATCTTATATATATTATTAAAAGTTAATACTATATGTATAAGATAAATTGGTTAGTCAAATCATTAGTAGGCCTCATTCACGAAGCTGGTCTATAAAGTGGGTATAAGGAGACTGCCTATAAAATGGCGGTCTAATGAGTGTTCACTCTCACCCACCGCTCGCCTGATCAGTGGAGGGTCGTTAGCCGAACAGTTTTGATAGGACCGCTTAATCATTAAAAGTATAATGATCAAAGTACTAGAACCCGTACAAGAATTCCCAATCTAGTTACTTTAGAAAAAATGTGAATTTGATGCTAACCCATGAAATTGCACATTGCACTTTATGAAACGTTGGTGGAGCGTGTGTGGGTTACCGGCACACAAATGGGGATTCATAAAGAGTGGCAATGGGTTTCTCGGGTGTTATCATTGTTGATGGAGCGTATGTGGTTAACCGGCACATCAATTTGAGATGATAATGGACCCCGAGAGCACCAAGCTAATTTGCATGGTTATTCACACCCGGTTTGTGATCTTCGGCATCCCAGTCACAAACGGTGGGGCATATCCGAGATTAAACATGCCATTGACCAGTTCAATGAGTCTCACAGATCTAGGAATTTCATTAGACTAAAATTGATAATAGTTATCTACCTTAATGACCACTGTGTTGTGACTACGACATCCCTCTTCACAGCATAGTTGGGGTATTTTGGATCCTAGCCTTGTTAAATAATATATATTGGGTAATTATTTAAAAGGATTAATTAATCTAATAAATTCTGTTTCCTTTTATAGATGTCTGAATCGAGTGTCTATTCTCATCCTCCTCCTCATTCACCCATTTCTGAGGGCATCAGAAAGCGCCTGCTAAATATGGAAAGGCTGACTGGCCTTAACTATGTGGAATGGCTTCGTAATTGGAGAATGGTTCTTGTTATTGCTGGCAAGCTACACCTTATTGAGTATCCGATCCCAGTTCCACCAAAACATGTCATCACAAAAGGTCTTTATGATGAGCCTGACCTATTATTTGATGAATCCGAGGAAGTTCGTGACCTTATGCTATTGACCATTGACCCCGAGTTCCGCAGGGATTTTGGATTGCTAGGGCCGTATGAGTTAATACAATTGGTTGAGGAAAAGTTCCAAGAACCTGTTGAAGAGGAACGAGCTAGGATCTTCAAAAGACTTGCAGAGTGCAAGCTAAAAGAAGGAAGTAGCATCGATTCGCATGTTCTCAAGATTGAGAGATACATAGGTGAATTGTACAAACGTATAGAAAGGAATTGCTCCACTGGTTCGGCTACTTCTGGATTGAGTCCAGTGAAGAGACGCAGCAAGAAACGTTCCAGATCGTCTGGACATGTTCTGAGATGTCTTAAACTGGGAATACATAGGATCGGATATAGTCACGGAAAGATTGGAAAATGCTCCAAGGTAAAATCTTTAGAAACTCAAGTTTATCTAAAAACTTCGAAACTCCTGATCCATAATTCCTTGATACATAATGTGATAGTCACGTTTGGTTTGTATGCAGGGAATCAGTAGGGTACATGACTTTGACGCATAGGAGCACTTTTGGATTGGATCTCCAGCTCATGCAGTTTTGAAGTTTAGTTAGATATTACAATCTTGTTATTAGATTATTAGATGCAAACGACATTGTTTTCATATAGTACGTTGTTCGAGGATTTTTGTGTTTTAATAAAATGTTGATTTTCTTTTGATTGTTTTAATTATCCTCGAAATGTTGTGTGAATGTGTTAATGGCATAAATGGTAATAACTTGAATGTTGATACATCCAATAGGATTGGACTTATAAATTGTGTTCTTTATGATTGTTAAAGTGAATTTTATGAGAATCACTTCAACTGAAGGTCCAGTTGGACAGGACTTTGGAGTCATTTGACTTAGAGTCACATGATGAATTGAGTGCTTAATAAAATTAATTGTGGCAAGAAAGGAATCACCCAAAGATCGAATGGATAGGATTTTGGAATCAGTTGACTTGGAGTCAGGTGATGATTGCATGTCTTGAACAATATTAACAAAGTCATAAATTTACATGGAGATGTAAATGTATTAAGATTTTGAGCGACAGACACATAAGTTACTGTGTATTGCTCGAATCTTCGAACAGAACACGATTAGTTATGCTTCAAAATATTTGCCAAATAGTTTGACAAATATGCCTTCGCTTATCGGAATAAGCGATTGATTGGAACCTTGAAGTGTTCAAGGATTTCAAAGGAAGTATAAGATCAACAGAACCTGAATGACTACATAGACTGAGAAAATGTTTCACAGTTTATCCTCTTCCAAGAACACTAATGGTTATAATGTGTCTTAGGGAAGATGATGGAGCATTGATCGAAATAGTTTTGATCCTCGATGTATAAGATACATTTCCGATTAGTATTTCAATGAATTAAATATTCAACCAGTCAGACCGCAGAAACCATATTCCGACCATATCTTAGACTAAGTAGGTTATGTCGACACTATCTGAAATGTAAAGCTGGGATCATCCCACTAGTACATAGAAAGTCCAGGGTCATGTAGCATTCGTCCGAATCTCTTGACAAGCCGGAAACTGATCAGAAATGTCGTTTCATTGGCCATTCCAGTTATCCTTTGAAAGAAGAGTCCTATTAGAAAGAGCTCAAGTTCTAAGGAAACAGTGGGAGTAAGAATAATCCTGAATGAGTTCAGGGTTTAGCCAAGTGAAAGAACCTTTTAGTCACTACTGGGCCTTGACCAGGAATTGGATTCCTGTTAAACCTGACATACCCTCTCTTCGCTTGACTAGTAGTTATTGTCACCGTCATAAGGAGTTATGATCTGGGTGATATACCGAGTAGTGGTAAAACACTAAAGATGGTACGGATAAGTAATCCGACTGCTGGAAGCATTGGTGAGCCCGGTTGCTGCCAAATAAGAGAACCTTAGCGCGAAAAACAGTCTATGTGACAGTTTGATTGATTTTACAACTGGTCTAGGAACCAGTGGAAGTAATTGAATCATCAAAAGAAGGAACATAGAAATGTACCTACAGAACATCTGGTTGATTGAGTCATCACTTGGAGTCAAGCAATTGATTCCGAATGAAGCACTCTCAATAGAAGAAGAAATCCGAGAGGATTCTGCGTGGCATAGTGTGAGTCGTTAGTGGAGCGTGTGTGGTTTAACGGCAGATTAATAGGGACTCACATAGAGCATGCCATTACAAAAGGTACATGGCCCCAAGATTCGTCCCATGGGCATCTCGCAAGAAAGGATATTCGAATTCTCAAAATAGGCTAAAAGGTTTGGATTTTGTGAATAGCCTGAAAGATTTCCTTTAATATGTCGGAAAGGTTTGGATTTCGGTTTCGCAAAATGTGCCATAAGTTCTGGATTTTGTGAATAGTTTGAAAGAGGCATATAATGGTGTCAAAGCCAGTGGGAGTATCGTTGTTATCTTCTATCACTGTATGTGGGTTACATACTGGTTCTAGAAAACGTCTCTTATCATTACAAGTGTAATGACTTGTATTAAGAAACGGTTTGATATAAAATACTTTAAGAGATACAACATACTCAGGTGGTTGTGGATATCTATTAGATAGATCAGAATTCTGCCAATGTGATCTTGATGAGATTCAAGATGCATAACCCAAGGAAAGGAGTTTCCTGTCATTGCAATGTGTAATGAATTGGCATGAAAGAAACAAAGAAGGTGCAGCATACTCACGTAGTTCATAGACATCTATCAGATAGATGAGATTGACAGTATTGACTTAGCCGCTGAGAATATGATCTTGATGGGATTGAAGATGCATAAGAAAGAGTCCCCGAAAGGAAATGGTTTTCGAAAATCATGACACAAGGATTATTGGTAATCTTAGGATTCCGAAAGGGCTTGGAATGAGATTACATCAGGTTCCTCGAGCCTCTTGGACAAATCAGAAGTGTTATGAACATATCCTGATGACTTAATGCTTAGAGCATTGTAAGTTGGATTCAGGATATTGCCTGGCTGAGAATACTGAATGGATTTTTTTAACAGACGTGAAAAATCATTGGGAAATGATTAGGGTGATTGATTTGAAAGGGTTTTCAAATCGGTAATTGTTTACACCAGAACGTGGTATTGTAGGACTTCATGGTTAAAGAATTTTGTTGGTTTCTGATGGAGCGTGTGTGGTTCACCGGCACATCATGACACCTCGAAATTGTCTTAGGATGTAGTCATGTAGACTAAAGACCCGAGAACCATGGGCAGTCACGGTACACATCATCGGAATGGAGTTGTGAGAGAGAATGACAAATTGACAAATTGAGATATCATCGGAAGTGTATCCGATAGGATCATCTGCAATAAAGTGTATAAGTGTTAGACACTTGGATACATAGAAAGAGTGAAAAGGTTATAGACATAGATATAAAAGGCTTGAATTGAAAGTTTAAAAGAGAATAAGAAACCGATAATAGTTATGATAAATCCGACTTGGTGATTACCTCGTGGAGACTTGGTAATAAGCAGGAGTAGCTGCCAGTCAGATTTTATGTTTCGCTTTTGCATGTTTTACTTCCTGAATAATTGGATTATTCAAATATCCACAGTCGTTCATACTCTTAAGGAGTAAGTATGAAGGAAGACTGTCATGAATTGGTTTGTAGATTGTCTAAAGAGTTAGACATAGCAATAAGATTGCTGCAACGTTCATGAGTACCTGGAGATGGAGATTTGAGTATTGGATAAACCCGCACTCAATGGATTGCTTCATGGATTATATCACGAGCAATGTTGAGACGATAATATCTTATGGTCTTAAAGTGGAGAGATATGAGTTATAATTTGCAAGGCGGTTGTTCATTGATAGTACGAAAACGCATCGGTAACACGGTGTTATAAAACGTGCTGTTGTGAGTGATTAGTCGGGTAAAAGATATAACATATTAGTCGAAGCTTATTCGTCCCTTGACCCAGACAGGAAACAGATATCTGTTGGCCACTCGATGATTTTGAAGTTGACTGAAGTGCTAGCCAGCCAGGACTGAATTGATTCGTTCAATTAGAAGTCTGAGAGTCATAAGCAAAATCGGAAATCGGGAAACAGTGTCAGACAGAGATTGATCTCAATCCATGTCTCATGTCTGAAAATATCTTGTTGGACGGAGGATCATCTGATCACTTATCTATTGACAGAACTGACTAGGTCAGAGTTCGGCAGCAGTTTCTAGGAAGCTACAGGGTACTGATTAATTAGAGGTTAAATTGGTAATTATAGTCATAGACTTATCCAAGTGGGAGACTGTTGGATTAGGTGTCTAAGCCATGACTAATAATTAGTATTTACCTAATTAACAGTATCAAAGTCCATTTGGGTTGCCCTCATAGCTAGAGGTTTGTTGGAAAGTTAAGTAGAGAGAAAGGGTTGATTTATTATATGACTAATAAATCAAGATATTGTTTGTTAATATATTATGGAGATAATATATTAATTAGAAATAATATTATTTGATTAATAATTAATCAGAAATTAATTGGATTAATTTCTATGGCATTAATTAGATTAATCAGGAGGTCAGGGATTAAAGTCGTACAATTTCAATAGTTGAATTGCGGCGCGCGGCGCGCAAACGTTTTGGCTGCGGCGCGCGTACAGATAATCCGGAAAAATGGGCTGCGGCTAGGGTTTAGCCTTGCCACTTGGTTCCTTATAAATAGGGACCCCTATACCTCATTATCAGTTGCTCATTCTATTATTCTCTCTGGAATTTTCATGACCTTCCTCTGGCTCCCTGGGTGTGATCTCATTTGAGGCAGGACACTTGTGCTGCTTAGCTTCAAGATTAAAACTAAAGGTTAGTTTTTCTGATTTATTCTTTTAGGTAATTTTGTTTGGCCTTTAGGAATTAGTTACATGTTCAAAGTAAGGAAACATAGATCTTTTCTAGGTTGCATGTGAACTTAGGTTATTTAGTTCATGGTTGCAGAAAACCTTTCAGAAACATGTTGACCAGGTTGCTTCCCTTAGAAAAAATTTTCTTTGTGACTTTTTCAAAATTTTGATTTGAACAGATGAGCTTTTTGGGTTCAAAAATAACTTTATGAGGATTATCAGATGATTTCTTGACACTGGTAGTTTTTCGTTGATTTCTAAAGGCTTTTTGTTTATTCTGAGAATCTTTGTAATTTCTTCTTCTTCTGTTGTCATAAAATTGCTTATGTTTTTCATAAGAAGGTGTTTAATCAGATTGTCTTCGGTTATTTGAAAAAATTTGAAATCTATTCTGATGCCCAAAGGGATGTTTCAACTGGTACATTTCTTGTTTTCGTTTATTGATTTTAATATTCATTACTTCATTCAAACTATTCTCAAGCATTTTGTCAGTCGAGAAAAACCCTTCGGGTGTCACTTTCACATTATCTTCTCTCATAAGTGAGAGTAATTCACAATTCTCCTCAAGTTTTACTCATTGTTTAATAAAAACCATGTTTTCAAAGTTGGCAACCTTTGGATACGTACATGCTAGTTCAACAAGCTTTTTTGGTTCTATCAATTGAGAATTTTGAATAGTCATCCGAAGGATCAATAACATGAATAGATTTAGATGCGTCATCCGAAGAATCTTTTTTAACATCAGAAGTGCAGTTTTGAAAATTAGTCAAAGTATTTTTGCTCACTTCTGTTGTACAAGATTCTGTTTTATTTAAAGAACAGTCTGAGGAAAATTTTTGTTGAGATAGGTCAATGCAATGTATTTCCTCAATATCAGAATCAGAATCAGAAGAATTATTTTGACACTCAACATCATCTGAAGCATTATCATTTACTTTATTATTCATAGAATCACATTTATTTAGTAGAGGAATGGTGGGTAGAGAATCATCCATTAATTTTAGGTAATCATTAGAACTTAAAAACTTTTCAAAAGACACAATACCATGAGCATAAGTTGGATTTGGAACTTCAGCAGATGAAACAATAGATTCACATTCATAAGAAAGAGAATCTACATTTTGTAATTTGAACTCAATAAAAGGTAAAAGCTTTTTATGATGGTCTAAAGAAATATCAGAAGAATGATAGATACGAGTAATATAAGCATATAATCTTTTAGCTGTTTCACAAAAAATATTTCTTTATTTCAACAAAATTTCATTATTAACTCTAAATTTCTCTCTACTTTCTTCTAAAATCTCTATTCGTAATTGACTTTTCTCTAATGCCCCACGCACTCCTTCTACTTTTCCCTTAAGCGAAGTTACTTCTTCCTTTGCCTGACACACATCACTATTTGCTAAAACAAGTAGTTGATTCATATGCAGATAGTTAGAAGTAATTTCATTAAGATCATTAATAAAAGTTCTTTTGGAACATTAATGTTTTGAAGCAAGAGTGATACCTGTTCTGGGATGGTAAGACGAGCATTGGATGATGAGTTAGTCCCTTGTGCCATCACACAAACACCAGTTATATTGCTTTCTTTCTCTTCGTCCGAACTCTCATCTTCTGACCATATACCATGGCCAGTATGTGTAGCAAACATTGCACCATGAGTAGATTTACGAATTTCATCGTCGTCCGAACCAGATGACCAGATTTGGTAAGTGCCATCACCTTCTTTAGGAGCAACAAGAGATAGGCTTTGAGTCTTCGTACGAACCTCTTCTAGTTTCTTTGTGTAGTATGCCTCATCCTTGACTCTTTCCTTTTTCTCATTTTCTTTCTTCAGCATGCAATCTTTGGCTAGATGATTCTTTCCAAAGCAGTAGTTACAATCCTATCCAGACTCTCCTAGTAATTTCTTTTCTAGTTGAGGAGTTGCTTCTAAGTTTGGTTTGTTTGACTGATCAGCCGGTTTCATTGGCCGTTTTCCGTTGAAGGTTCGGTTGAAGTTTGATTTCTTCTGTGGCTTTTTCTGAAAGTTTCTATTTTTATTTGAGTATAGTTCCTTTGATTCACCTTCTTCATCCACTTCACCTTCATCATCAGCGTCAGTTACTTCTTCGGATTCAGTTTTGGAAACAAAAGCTAGAGATCCAGCATTGGGTAGATCACCAGCTATCTCTAAAATATCATACTCGTAGGATTTGAGCAGATTATAGAGTTCCTCAAGCGAGTACGAGTTGATCTTCTCATGAGCTCTCACCATCATCGTGATCTACTTCCATTCCCTTCGGAGACATTGCATGAACTTAAAGTTTGTTTCATGCGAAGTCTTTGAAACATCATATTTCTCTAGTTCATAGACCACATCATTGAATATTTCGAAGGTTTGGTCTATCCTCTCGTTCTCTAGTTACTTGAAATTACTGAAATCAGCAAGAATATTGTTAACAATACTCTTTTTCATAACATCATTACCTTCGTATAGTATCTTCAGTCTGTCCCAAATTTCTTTTGTAGATTTGGACCCTCGTATCAGATTGAAGGCAACAAGAGGAAGACCACTCTTCAATTCACGCATGCATCTCTTGTCATTCTCAACTTTCTTATTGTTAGCAGCAATATTAGCTTTTGTCTCAACAGGAGGAGTTGTAGCTTCACCGGATTTTGCTGCAAATCTAGTTTGAACGTTAGCATTAAATGGTCCTTCCTTCAGTGATCGCAAGAGATCTTCGTCAATACCAGATAAATGATATTCGATACGATCAACCTATTGATCGTATTGTTCAGGGATAAGCATGGGTGCTTTGTTGCTGGAGCCAAGTAAGGCGGTATAGTTCATCATAGCGTTGTTCGTGTTGTAGGCCATTGAAAACTTCAGATCGTTGTAAAGAGATTACAAAGATCAAAACTTTGAAACACAGAAGAGTGGATTCAAGAACGATTTGAAACCACGAATCAAAGAACGTAAGTTGATCTTAGTAACCATCGGCAGACAACCCACTCTTATACCACTTGTAAGATCAAAATAAGAACTAATGCAAACAACGAGAACAAGTGTATATGAATATTCAAGTAGCCGAATGATTTTATTCACTGTATAAAAGATAGGGCTCCAAATCTTGAAGATGAACAACTACTAAGAACGATACAATGAATACAGCTATGCCAAAAGTACGTACTAACATCTAGTGTTGTAGGTGTTTAAATACTAATGTCTAATAGGATAAACACGTAATCCCATTAGTTACAGATAAGCATAAACCCTAGACATTATCTCTAATTAAACTCATAAGTACAAAACATAACAGCCAATCAACCACTTTGGATAAGCTTTAAAACTTCGCATACAACTTTAGCTTCGGACAGGAATAACATACACTTCGGATATTAGAATCCAACACAATCAGCACCCTAACAATTACGATACACGAAGTAAAGATGGTCGGGTATGCATCCCCAAAGAGAAGGTTTAGAATCAAGAGATATCCTAGCTTAAGTCTTAAGCTCAAGATAGAAACAATCCTAAGGCTAAAATCGTAGCACAAAAGGAAAGTCTCACGTATCGGTCAACTATGAGTTAAACTTCTGTGTCTCCTCGTGAGTCATATCGGGAATACTCACCAATGGTTTTCAAGTCGTGACTACTCATGGCGACTCAATTGTACCTTAACGCCAAGTTCCTGTTGTTGCCCTTGTCGGCATTAGAGCCGTTTTCTTAGTCGTAACTCAAGTACGCAAACGATAAAGAGGTATCGAGATAATATTGTTATTAGTGTTGACTTAGAATTGTCAATAGTGTTTCTTAATAATAACTAATACTATCAAAGTATTAATGTTAAGTGTTGACGTGGTTACTAAGTGTTGTAGGATTCTCGAGTTTTTACTCTGTTGCTCATTATGCTCACACTTAGTTATATGTCGGTCAAACCCTAGTCAAACGTAGTTGATCAAGCTACGTCTCCCCATGGTTTGATAACATATTATACTAAGTCTAATCATAATGTTCAACTTAAACTCTAATGTTCTTAGATTATTGTATTGTGATACTATCTTTGTTTGTATGCATATACTTTTATATGAATATTATTATATTCTAAGAGTATTATCGTATGTTGTAGTATTTAGCCAGAGGTATAAGTCCCTGTATCTATAGTTGTATTTCTTACATGGAAGAATATACTTAGTTCGCTATAGACAATTGCTCTGTTACCAATCTGTCACACCCCCAAACCACGATAGCGGAATCGTCTAAGGGCGGAACGAGACATAGTATCACAACCATTGCATACATTGAAACATAAGTAGATAAACAACCATCATACATTATAATTGGAAAGTTACATTGTTCAAACGGTATTGTTTCAACCCAATTACAGTATGATAACGAAATAAGTAAAAGAGGCCTCTTCGCTTCCCATCCCAAAAGGTTAGTCGGACCAGACTAATTGTTACCCGAGAATACAAGTAGTTTGAAAGAGTGTCAACATTTCGTTGGTGAGTTCATAAGTATTTTGTATGAGAAAATCCATAATCCTTTTTCCTTGTAAACAGGATAGTGTTTGAAACCAGAAAATCCAATATTTTCTTATAAATGAGTCGTAATCTTAAAAACCCAAAGACCGAAAATGTATAAGTATTTCTATACTTGAAAATAGTATTACATAGTTTTATTCTTGTATAAAACATGTAAATACATGTTTGCTCGTAGACTAATTGTAGATTTAATTCCATAAAACCTTTGTGTAAGTAAAATCGTACTTTTATTTGTATCTTATTGAATTGTAATTTTAATTCCTTAAAACTCGTATGTATAAGTAAACCGTATTTATATTTGTAACTTGTTAGAATGTAGTTTTAATACCACAAGACTCGTTTCTATAAATAAACCGTACTTATATTTATATCTTGATAAAATGTAGTTTTAATTTCCATAAAACCAGTATGTATAAGTAAAACCATACTCATATTTGTAACTTGTTAAGATGTAGTTTTAATTCCATAAAACTCGTATGTATAAGTAAAACCATACTTATATTTGTAACTTGTTAAAATGTAGTTTTAATACCATAAAACTTGTATGAGAAATCCATTTCCTTGTAAAATATAGTATCGTAACCCAGAAAATCCAATATTTTCTTATAAACATGTTGTAGTCTTAAAAATCGAAGACCAATAATGTATAAGTATTTCGATACTTAAAAATAGTATTCCGTAGCTTTAATCTAGTATAAAACTATTCAAAAAGCATGTTCCCACGTAAACAAAATGTATCGTTGATTTCCGATGTGAGACACCCTATAACCATACTGTGACCATGTATGTCTGCTGCGACGTTCTTCAGGCGTCGGAATGTTAGATATTTGTCACCTCAGACCTGCCGGTCTAGCTGTAGCTAACATCTCAGGTGCGGGATTGTCAATCCCGTATAGATCCATACACAAATATCACGTTCTCTTACCGAAACTCTGTTTATAAATTCAGAACTTTTAGTATGTGTACTTAAATAAGTACGGTGAAGACCCATCTCACAAAAATGTATGTATGTCAACTTGTTTACGTAAAACTTGTATATGAAAAACCCTTGTATTGTTCATTATCATTTTTCCTATGATAATATAGTAATGTATAATAATTATATATTTTTATATAATTATTTTGTCTT
The DNA here is from genome assembly GCA_023525715.1 of Cichorium intybus. Lineage (NCBI taxonomy): Eukaryota > Viridiplantae > Streptophyta > Magnoliopsida > Asterales > Asteraceae > Cichorium > Cichorium intybus. The sequence continues at coordinate 76,306,350 of CM042010.1, forward strand.
GTTCAAAATGTCATAGTAACTATTGTGTCCATAAATTAATAGCTTATTTTTAGTATTGCCTCGTAAAAAATATATATTTACGAATATATGTGAAATAACTTATTAAGATGGTTATAAACAACATCTTTTAAGATATTTCCCACAAAAATGGTGTAATAACTTGGTTATAACCATTTTTTCTAGAAAAGTCGTAAATCCGGTCACAAAAACGTAGTTTATACTAGTTTTCATTTTTGTGACTTTTCTTTTAAATATCTAGCATATTTACACACAATATGTTTGTAGATTTGTAACTTTTATTTAAACATATTACATAATAGTGTTCATAATACTTAGATCTAACCATATTTCATGTTAAAAACCTTTTTACACAAAAACTCGTTAAAAACTTGTGTAAATAGTCGTTTTTGGTGTGTAAACTTGTATTCTCCCCCTAAAAGCTTGAATAAAGATGAAAATGAGGAGTATGAACTCACCATTGAAGCGTGCTTTGACTAGAAACAAGTTTGGTCTCGAGAGATTAACGGTAGAAACAAAGATTCAAGCCTTGGAGCTTGGAGGACCCTTGGACAAAGCTAATATCCAATGGATTTTCATAAATGTTGGTGTATGTAAAAGAGATGAAAATGGTACCATGAGTCTTAAAATTACTAGATAAACCTAACTTACCAAGTAGATTTGAAAAACACTTGAAAATGGTGACCGGTGGTGGTGGAAGGTGGTGGCCGACGGTTGTTTGTGGTGGTGGAGGGTGGTGGAATGGTGGTGGAGTGGTGGTGGTGTGTGAGCCGAGAATTGGGGAGAAAGAGAGGAGATTGGAGAAAATGTTGCTAGTCAAATGAGAAGTCTTCGGTTCTTTTTATTTGATTTTCTTAGATTTAGTTTTATTATTGTTTATTAAGAGGTCATTTCTAGACTATAAAGCCTAAGATCATGAATAGTGACTTCAAAGATTGTGATGATCTTGGAGAGATTCAGCCGAAGGGGGGGGGGGGGGTAGGGGTGGGGTGGGTTGTTTTTATAAATAATGTCATTCTTTTAAAAAAAATAAGTGCTTTTATAAAATACGTAAAGCGTTTTAGCGTAATTTTATAAGTTTTTGAAGAAATGATCTTGTAAATAAATATTATGTATAAAAACATTTCTAAACATTTATTTAGACTGAGTCATAACTCGTTAGATGATGATATACGTGTTTAAGCGCAGTATTCATCTGAATACGCGATTTTCAGCATTTTACCAGAAAATATATTTGGCTATAATATTAAATACTAGATAATATTACGATTCATAATATATGTTTTTTATCCTCTTTTTGATGTTTAAGGCACCACGTGTTGTATTTTGGGTTCAAACACTGTGTACATTTATTCGTTCACAACGATTTAACAGTTGTAACTTTCACATACGAACTCCATTTTCGACGTTCCATATATCCACGGATTCGTATTCACGAATACATCATTTTATGAATATTATTATTCTCAAAATAATAATTGTATGATTATCAAATTTTACGCTACAGTAGTTTATTATCCGTATTTTCAACGTTTACTCGATAATTGGTTTGAATTAGCGTACGTAGTATTATAATATCTAAAAATACATTGTGGAGATTCTGAAAAATTACATTTCAACATAGGGATTAACGTACGCTTCGTTTGACTATGGTTGACTTTTTTTGACCAAATTGATAATTGTCACACACTGCCTTAACAACTCATAAGCACTCTGTCCAAGATTATCCAAACAATCAAGGTCCAAACACGTGATACACCAGTCATGCACAGCCCATCGGGCTATTCCTACGCTCATCATCACACATGGAATCATAGGTTCCCCATTCCGTTCAGCTCGCAACTGAACTCGTAGACTTTTCCCTATTTCATCCATTCAGGTTCTCTACTCTGCCTAGCCCACGACTGCACTCACAGTCCTTCCCTGACTTACCCTATTCAGGTTCTCCGCTCCGTCCAGCCTACAGCCGAACTCGTAATCCTTCCTCGATTCATTCTGATTTCCCTCAGTCGCAAGAACAGATCAGGCGACCGAGAACAACACCTAACACTTATCAATCCGCCCGCAGGGCTACACACAACCTTTCCAATTCCAACTCCAGGTTCCCGACCTAGGATCAACTACTCAACCAACTGCAGCAAATTTAAGTGATGAAACTCACTAGATTATCTAACACAGGGCCGCTTCACCTGATCCTTCGTACATAACAGACCAAGCAGGCCTAACTGATAACCCCCCATCTGTTAGATTAAGGTGTCTGAGCAATAACCATAATTTAGAAGTATACTTAAATTGACAGCAGCACAGTCCTTTTGGGTTGCCCTCATAACTAGCAAATGACTAGATGATTAATTAAGAGAGAGAAATAATGATTTATTAATATATTATGAGAATAATATATTAATTAGAAATCATATTATTTAATTAATAATTGATCAGAAATTAATTAGAATTAATTTTGGGATTAATTGGATTAATTAATAGTGTAGGGGCTGAATTGTAATTGTTCAATACTTGAGCAATGGACAACCTGGAAACCATAATGGGTTGGACGAAATCCAAGGCTTGGAGCCTTGTGGATTTCGCAGCCCATGAGGCTTATTATGGCAGTGATAAGCAGATCCCTTTATCTGATAAAAGCGTTATTATATTAGGATCTTAAATAAGGCAGTTGGACTCCTTATTGCTTATCAACTGGAGACTATAAATAGAGACCCCTGCCTCCCCATTATTCACGCCAACTTCAAGGATCTCTCCTTGCTCTCTCTTGCTTATCTAGTTTTCCTAGTTCTTGGGTGTGAGCCATTAGAGGCACGACAATTGTGGTGCTAGCTTCCAAAGGTCAAAAGGTATAAAATTCATCTTTTGTAATTTTAATATTGGCCTTCGTTATAGGTTTAATTTGAGAAAAACATAGACCCTATAAGGTGCATGTGAACTTAGGATTTTAGCTCAATGTTTGCACTAAAACCGATCAATGGTATTAGAGCCATGCTGTTTTTCTGATAAACTGCTATATTTCGATTTGGACATAGGGTTTATAAAAAATAAACCCTTGCCCACATGATTGTTGATTTTGACAAAGGGTTTCTGAAACCCTGGCCTCCACCCTAGTTTTTCGAAAATTGTCTGGCCTCCTCTATGGTTTTTTATTTTTGGTAAATATGATTAATTAATAATTGGAAACCCCTTGGCCTTATTTTTCGATTACACCTAGTGGGCAAGGATTAGGATTAAAATTAATTGGATTAATTTTTATGATCCTTGTTTGATTTAATTAATTTAATTAACAGTTAACTAAAAGACACAAATTAAATCAAAGACATTTTAAATTGTTTAAAATACATCTAATATATATTATTATAAGATTAATATTTATGTATAAGATTAAGTCAGTCAAATCGCTAGTATGCCTCATTCACAAAACTAGTCTATAAGGGGGGTATAAGGAAACTGTCTATAAAATGACGGTTGAAAGGGTGTCCACTCTCACCCACCACTTCCTTGATTAGTGGAGTGTCATTAGCAGAACGGATTTGATGGGGCAAACCTAATCTCATTAAAAGTATAATGCTATTAGACAAAGTACTAGAACATTTAACAAAAACCCAATCTAGTTACTTTAGGAAAAAGTGAATAGTATGCTAACCCATGAAGTCATACATTACACTTTATGAATCGTTAGTGGAGCTCGTGTGGTTAACCGGCACACTAATAGGGATTCATAAAGGGTGGTAATGGGTATCTCATAAATTTTCATTGTTGATGGAGCTCATGTGGTTAATCGGCACATCAATGTGAGATGATAAACGACAGTGAGGTTACCATGTGATTTGTATGGTTATTCACACTTTGTTTGTGATCCTCGCATCCCAGTCACAAACAGAAGGGCATAATCGCGATTAAACATGCTATTGATTTGTTCAATAAATCTCATAGATCTAGGAATTTCACTTAATATGATTATTCTCTGCAGTGAGATTGGTAAATCGTCATTTACCTTCCTTTATGTAATTTACAATTAGATTACGACATCCCTTTTCTAAGTTGTATAATTACATAGTTGGATCCTAGCCTTGATATTTATCATTGGGTTGAATATTGAGAATTTCCCTATCTAATCAAAACTACCTTCTTTTATAGATGTCTTCTTCTGATACTCCTATTGCTCCCACTGCCCCCCACTCCACCCATAACACCAACTTCTCCTCGATCCTCTCGCTTTATTCTAAGGTGACATTAAATGGCACAAACTATAACGATTGGATGAGAAATATCAAGATGGCGCTCAGGTTCGGGGACAAAGAGTATGTTCTTGAAAAGGAGCTCATTGAGATTGATCAAGAAACCGCTACTCCTGAGAAATATGCCTCATTCAAGAAACAGTATGATGATGCTACCAAAGTGGCATGCATCATGGTCGCCACTATGGTCCCTGAATTCCAAAGGTTCTATGAGTACTACTGGCCCATACGAGATGAACAAGGACCTTATGGAAAAGTTCCATAAGCGAGCTTCTCAAGAAAAGTATGAAGTAGTCAAGGCACTCATAGCCTGCAAGATGAAGGATGGAGAGTCTATTTGCGCCCACGTACAGAAAATGCAAAGGTACGTGGAGCGCCTTATGAAGCTGAATGTGCACTTTGACGAGGAACTAGATATTGATATAGTTCTGAACTTGTTGCCTAGTTGTTATGATCAGTTCATTCTAACCTATCATTTGAACAACAGTGAGACACCTCTCGCACAACTGCACAATATGCTGTAGACTACTGAAGCAGACATGAAGGGTAAAGCTATATCCTCCGCTTCTTGCAATGCTCCCGTTATGGCTATTGGATATGGGAAAGGGAAGAAGTGGAAAGGTCCACCAAAACAAAAGTGGAAGGAAAAGTCCCATGCCGGGTCATCTAGCAGTGGTTCAAAGGCAAAGTCTGGTTCTGATATTCCTCCCGTCTCAAACCCCAAAGATGTCGAATGCTTCTATTGCAATGAGGAGGGACACTGGAAATGAAGTTGTCCAAGTATCTGCAGGACATCAAGGATGGGAAAGTAAAGCCATCGTCTGCAGGTATATACACTATCTCTGATAAATCATCATCTTCTCATTCTTGGGTCCTAGATATAGGATGTGGTTTTCACATTTATTCTGATCTACAGGGAGTAAGAGAAATTTGGGAGATGGAGCATGGAAGGATGAACTTGATCATGGGAAACAGGCGATCATCGCCTGTCACCAAGATTGGACTTTATAGACTTATGCTTAATAGTGATGTTAAGTTAGATTTAAATGATTATTGCTACTCGCTTGATATGGCTCGAAACATTATTTCATTCCACGCATTGTTTAGACAAGGAATTAGATATTCATTTGATAATATGAATGGATCAATTTCGGCTTATAAGAATGGTGTCTTTATATTTAATACATTGTCATGGTGTGTATGAAACTGTGATGTGTGTAGAGAATTTAGGTAATAGTGTATTTCAAATTGATTCATCTGTCGGTATAGACAAAGCATGCTTGTGGCATTGTCGTCTTGGACACATCAACAAGAATCGCATCGCCGAACTCCAAAAGGATGGAGTGTTGGAATCATTTGACATAAGGCCAGATGATGAATGTGAATCTTGTCTTCTGGGAAAGATGACTAAATCACCTTTCACGGGATATTTTGAACAAGGTGAAGGTCCATTGGATCTCGTACACATCGATGTGTGCGGACCTTTCAGGACCAACACAAGGGATGCGAATCGATTTTATGTAACTTTTACTGATGACTATAGTAGATATGGCTATATATACTTAATCAAGCATGAGTCCGAAACCTTTGAGAAATTCAGAGAGTTTAAACATGAAGTCGAAAATCAATTGGGCAGGAAGATAAAAATGCTTAGATCCGATAGAGGTGGTGAGTATCTTAGTATCGAGTTCCTAGACTATCTTAAGGAATGTGGAGTAGTTTCACAGTTGACTCCTCCAAGAACGCCACTGTTGAGTAGTGTGGCTGAGAGGTGCAACCGAACCTTGTTAGACATGGTTCGTTCCATGATGAGTTGAGCTTCTCTTCCTATTCACTTCTGGGGGTATGCCTTAGAGACAGCCGCCCACATCCTCAATCTTGTCCCTACTAAAAAGGTTGCCAAAACACCTCACGAGATTTGGACAGGGAAAGTTCCCTCGTTAGCACATAATTAGGTTTGGGGTTGTGAAGTCTTCGTAAGACGAGAGACTCATGACAAGCATGAAGCCAGAAGTGAGAAATGTTAATTCATTAGTTACCCAAAGTAGTCCTTTGGATATTTGTTCTATAGACCGAGCGAGGACGTCGTCTTTGTAGCACGAAGGGGAGTCTTTCGAGAGAGAGATCTCATATTCAAAGAGGATAGTGGGAGTACCATTGACCTTGAAGAAATTCAAGAATCTGAAAATGAAGCAACCTTAAATGACACTAGCCCTCAACTAGAGGAATCAGTTACTGTTGAACCGATAATCAGTTCATTACCTCCTAGGCGCTCCGGTAGAGTTAGCACACCAACTGAGTTTTATTGATTCCATATTACTACAGATGGTGACACGTTCGTTAGTGATAGAACATTGGTGAATCTGGATGAGCCAGCTAACTACAGTGAAGCAATGGCAGGCCTTGAGGCTGCTAAGTGGAAGGAGGCAATGGATAGCAAGATGAAGTCCATCTATTACAACAAAGTTTGGAATTTGGTTGACAATGTGCCAGGTCGAAAGAAAGTTGGGTGCAAATGGATCTTCAATAAGAAAACTGACATGGATGGAAAGGTACACACCTTCAAGGCTCGACTGGTCGCGAAAGGTTTTACTCAAACCCCTGGGGTTGACTTTGACGAAACCTTCTCACCAGTAGCCAAGATTAAATCCATTAGGATAATGCTTGCCATAGCTGCATTTCATGACTATGAAATCTGGTAGATGGATTTCAAAACTGCTTTCCTTAACGGGAAATTGGCTAAGGATGTCTATATGAATCAGCTAGAGGGTTTTGAAGATGCAAAGTTTCCTAATAAGGTGTGTAAGCTTGAGAAATCGATCTACGGATTGAAACAAGCTTCTCGCAGCTGGAATCTCTGCTTCCATGAGAAAGTCAAGGAGTTTGGTTTCTCTAGGAGCGAAGATGAGTCATGTGTGTATACCAAGGCTAGTTGAAGTATAGTCACTTTTCTGGTGCTATATGTCGACGACATATTGCTCATTGCAATAAGTGAAATCTTGGCTCGGTAAGTGTTTCGCCATAAAAGACCTTGGAGAAGTTGCCTATATCCTCGGGATAAGAATATTGAGAGCTAGAAAGAAGAAACTGATAGGACTCAATCAAAGTGTTTACTTGGACAAAGTACTGAAAAGATTCAGTATGGAAAATTCAAAGAAAGGAGAGCTACTAATGCAAAGCAATGCCAAATTGAGTAAGACTCAATGTCCAGGTACAGATGAGGAAATAGTTGAAATGAGTCGTATACCCTATGCTTTGGCTGTAGGGTCAATCATGTATATTTTGACATGTACGCGCCTTGATGTGGCCTTTGCCTTGAGCATGGTCAGTCGCTATCAGGGAAACCCGGGCAAGGCACATTAGATAGCGGTTAAGAACATACTCAAGTATTTGCAAAGGACGGAAGACTCGGTCCTAGTCCTTGGTGGCAAAGATACGTTGAGAGTAAGTGGATACAGTGACGCCAGCTTCCAGACAGACAGAGACAACAACCGGTCTCAATCGGGCTGGGTATTCCTGTTAAACGGTGGAGCAGTTACTTGGAAAAGTTCCAAGCAGGAGATAGTGGCTGATTCAATGTGTGAATCAGAGTACATAGCTGCGAGTGAAGCCTCTAAGGAAGCGGCTTGGCTAAAGAATTTCATCGGTGACCTTGGAGTAGTCCCGACGATTCAGGAGCCAATGGAATTATTTTGCGATAATGAAGGAGCAACAGCCTTGACTAAGGAGCCGCGAGATCATGGAAAGTCCAGACATATCGACAGAAAGTACCATTACATCAGACATAGAGTAGAAGAAGGTCACCTCTTGGTGAAAAGAGTATCATCTGAAGAGAATCCTATAGATCCTCTAACAAAGGCTCTTCACAGGGTTAAACACCATCAGCATGCAAGGAGCATTGGGCTGAGAGATGATATTAGTTTTAGCAATTAGATAGATATTTTGAAACTTGGTACAAAAGAATGTAATTGAATTTGGTGATTAAATAATAGAGAATTATTTATAAGCATTGTTTACTACCAATTGTCAATAGTACATTTTTGTGTTTCATAATTTTCATGTTTTACTTCTTGAATAATTTGATTATTCAAACATCCATAGTCAGTCACACTTTTGGAAGAAAGTTGTGAACTAAGATCGTCATGAATTGAGTTGTAGACTGTCTAATGAGCTTGACATAGCAATAGCATTGCTGCAATATTTATGAGTACTCAGAAATGGAGATTTGAGTATTGGACCAACCAGCACTCAGTGAATTACTTCATGGAGTTATTACTAGGTAATTATGAGATGATAACATCTTATGATCTTGAAACCTAGACATATGAGTTGAAATTTGCAAATCGATTGTGCATTGATAATACGTAAACACATTGGTAACTCGATGTTATAAAACGTATAGTTGTGCGTGATTTGACGAGTAAAAGACACTAGCATATGAGTCGAAGTTTATTCGTTCCTTTTTCCCTAACTGGAAAAGCGATATCTGTGGGGCCCCTCGGTGATTTGGCGATGACTAATTGTGCTGGGCCCGGCCTGGATGAAATTGATGTGTTCGATTTGGAGTCCTAAGTCATCACAAATCAGGAATCGGGAAACAGAGAATCAGACTAAGGACCATGCCTCGGATCTGAATGATATCTTGTAGAACAAAGGTCATACGATCACTTATCTTAGGACATAGACTGCTAGGTCAAAGTTCGGCAGCGACTTTTGGAAGCTACAATTTTCTGGTCAAATTTAAGCTATATGGAATTATAGTTATAGACTTATCCAATTGGGAGACTATTGGATTAAGGTGTCTAAGCAATAACTATAATTTAGAAGTATACTTAAATTGACAGCAGCACAGTCCTTTTGGGTTGGTCTCATAACTAGCAAAGGACTAGATGATTAATTAAGAGAGAGAAATAATGATTTATTAATATATTATGAGAATAATATATTAATTAGAAATCATATTATTTAATTAATAATTGATCAGAAATTAATTAGAATTAATTTTGGGATTAATTAGATTAATTAATAGTACAGGGGCTGAATTGTAATTGTTCAATACTTGAGCAATGGACAACTTGGAAACCCTAATGGGTTGGACGAAATCCAAGGCTTGGAGCCTTGTGGATTTCGCAGCCCATGAGGCTTATTATGGCAGTGATAAGCATATCACTTTATCTGAAAAAAGCCTTATCATATCAGGATCTTAAATAAGGCAGTTGTACTCTTTATTGCTTATCACCTGGAGACTATAAATAGAGACCCGTGACACCCCATTATTCATGCCAACTTCAAGGATCTCTCCTTGCTCTCTCTTGCTGATCTAGCTTGCCTAGTTCTTGGGTGTGAGCCATTACAGGCACGACAATCATGGTGCTAGCTTCCAAAGGTCAAAGGGTATAAAAATTCATCTTTTGTAATTTTAATATTGGCCCTTAGTTATAGGTTTAATTTGAGAAAAACATAGAGCCTATAAGATGCATGTGGACTTACGATTTTAGCTCAATGTTTGCACTAAAACCCATCACCATCTTACGTCAAAAACCTTACAGACCCAAATATACCCAGAAAACATACGATCTCCCAAAAATTCGAGAGCGAACCCGCGATACACCCGAACCGAGATCACAACCACTTTCCCTTACCTAAAGCCAACCCAACTTCCAAGTAGAAAACAATTCCTAAGGAGATACTTCACCGTATCTCAATGATCAAAACCTAATCCGAAACTTAATGCACTAAAACTTCCAACCGCTTCCCAGATCGGTCATTCAACCGATTCCAAATGCAATGTCGAGGAACCCTACCCTTCAACGCTTCTGACACTAACGCTCCACCAATTCGAGAAAAAGGCTGAAGGACCGAACCCATACTACTTAACCTTCACCAACTAGCCAACATCACAGCTATTTACCAGATACCAGCTCTACTTCCATGCAGCCAACACTTTCCAAGGGAGATACCCAACCGTATCTCGACAATCAAAACCCAGTCCGAAATTTAACACGCTAAAACTCCTACTCGCTTCCCCAGATCGGTTATCCAACCGATCCATAACGCCCTGCCTAGAACCTCCACTAATACCTAGCGCTTCTTACACGACCGTTCCATCTTCCGAAGGGGAACCCGAATAACTGAGCCTAGCATTCCCGATGCTGAAGAACCGAGGTGCTCTTGTTGCCGAACAAACGAGCACACTTTCAAACATTCCCTACTCACACCTTCCAGGTTGATCCACCGTACGCGCCACTGCTACTACTCACCGCGAACTAGAACAGCTGAATAAACCTTGAGCACTACCATTCCTAAGATTTCGCCGACGAACACCCATGTTTGTTACCAGATCAAACTAAACGGAAACCCAACAACTAACCCAACTCCACCAGAAACCCTACCTCTTAATGAAAACTCCAACTTCCTAACGAACCCGAATAACTGAGCCTTGCATTCCCGATGCTGAAGAACCGACGTGTTCTTGTTGCCGAACGAATAAGCACACTTTCAAACATTCCCTGCTGACACCTTCCAAGTTGATCCACCGCACGCACCACTACTACAACTCACCGCGAACTAGAACAGCTGAATAAACCTTGAGCACTACTATTCCCAAGAATTCGCTGACGATCACCCATGTTCATTAACCAATCAAACTAAACGGAAACCCAACGACTAACCCAACTCCACAAGAAACCCTACCTCTTAACGAAAACTCCAACTTCCTAAGAATAGCCCTAAGCCAGCAACCTCCCGTCGATATCATAGTGTTGAGAATAATCCAGCTGCATCCTCAAACAAACCCAAACAATCCTAATATGCACAAGCACACTCCACCAGCATCCTGAGAAATCGAACACAAGCCAACGACCTCCAGCTCAGCAATCGAGATATCACCGAACCAACCACGAATGTCGTTACTCGAATGGAACATACACGATAACAAGAGCACAACCCATTCCGACCGACCCAACCACTAATGCAATCTTCCTACTCCACACAACAACTCTTGAACTTCACCACAGACTCTTAGTCTCATCTGCAAACTGTTAGTACTGAAAGTCAAATCGTTGACCAACTCGTAGTTTGATATTTTAGTATTGTAATGCCAAACTTCTTCTTTTGATGGAATGAATTTACTTTTATGTGAATGATTTAATGTATGAACAATTGCTTATATCTCATGTTGTGGATTAGGTGTCTAAGCCATGACTTTATATTTATACTTATCTTGTTAATTGAAGCAAAGTCCATTTGGGTTGCCCTCATAGCTGGAGGTTAGGATAGAGTTCAGTAGAGTAGAAGGTTGATTTATTAATTGTGTAATAAATCAATAGAATTAATTAAATGGTTTATTAATATATTTAAGTGTTAATATATTAATTAGAAACTATAATAATTAATTAAGATTTAATCTAGAATTAATTGCATTTAATTCAGTGATTAAATTAATTAATTAAAAGTGTAGGGACTGGCTTTGTAATTATTCAATAGTTGAATAAAAGGCTAGCCAGTGGAAGCCTCAAGTTGGGCGAAATTATGGAGGCCATCTCCATAATTTCGAAACCCTAGTTAGGGTTTTTAGAGGCTTACCCAAATGGATAACAGGCTTGTCCATTAAGGGGCTTCTCTAGGGTTTCTGCTGTAACCTCTTGGAGGCTATATAAGGAACCCTCTGGAGGCTCAATACCTGCGCCATTTTACATCAAGAAAACTCTGCTGGACTGTCTTCTCCATTGCTTGGGTGTGACACCATTTGAGGCAGGACATTTGTGCTGCTAGCTTCAAGGATCATAAGATCAAAAGGTTGGTTTTCTCAGTTTTGATCTTTAGAAATAATTGTTTCCTTTAGGATTTAGTTTATTATCTTCATAGAAGAAAACATAGATCTTTTAGGGTTGTATGTGAACCATAAGTCTTTATTTGTTCATTGATTGCATAGAAAACCCTTCAGTGGTATCGGAGCTTAGGCTTGTTTTCTTATGAATTGATATAAACTGCTTGAATGATTCTTGCCTTGAGTGTTTTTGTGAAAAACCCTCTTGGAATGGCCTAAATTTCGTGGCCTAGGCTAGGGTTTCCTAACCCTAGCCGCCAAGCCCCATGGTCCCCTTTATTTGCTTGATTTACTTGCCTTTTATAAGTAGGTTGTTATTTTTGGTAACTGTATCTAATAAATAACTGGAACCCTTATTTGTTGTCTTGTATTTTTCGAAAATTGTGGGGCCCTAGATAGTAAAATTAATTTGATTAATTTCATAAAATCTATCTTAGATTTAATTAGTTTAATTAACTGTTAATTAAAAGATCAATTAAATCAGCTTAAAGAATTAATTTAAATTTTCAAAAAATTGTTTAAAATTTACGAAAATTCTTATTAAATTAATTCTAAAATATTTTAATAAGATTAAAATATATCTTATATATTTATGATTAAAAGTTAATTATTTATATATAAGAAAAATTGGTTAGTCTTACCGCAAGTAGGCCTCATTCACAAAACTGTCCTATAAAGAGGGTATAAGGCGACTGCCTATAAAATGGAAGTCTAATGGGTATCTACTCTTACCCACCGCTCTCCTGGTCAGTCGAGTGTCGTTAGCCGAACGGGTTTGATAGAACCGCTAAGCCTCTTAAAAGTATAATTCTATAATTGAAAGTACTAGAACTTTGAACAAAACCCAATCTAGTTACTTTAGGTTAAAAAATGTGAATTGGTGCTAATCCATGGAATTGCACATTGCACTTTGTGGAACGTTGGTGGAGCGTGTATGGTTTACCGGCATGCCAACTGGGGTCCGCAAAGACTTGCAATGGGTTTCTCGATTTTGTCATTATTAACGGAGCGTGTGTGGTTAACCGGCACGTTAATTAGAGATGACAATTGACTTAGAGAGTACCAAGCTAACTTGCATGGTTATTCACACCCGGTTTGTGATCCTCGGCATCCTAGTCACAAACAGTGGAGGACATCCGAGACTAAACATGCCATTGAATAGTTCAATGTGTCTCAACAGATCTAGGAATTTCATAAGATGAAATTGATAAGTGTATTATCTACCTTAATGACCATTATGTTGTGATTACGGCATCCCTCTTCACATCATAGTTGGGGTATTTTGGGTCCTAGCCTTAATAAATAATATATTGGGTAATTATTTAAAAGGATTAATTAAACTAATAAAATTCTGTTTATTGTAGATGTCTGAATCAAGTGTCTATTCTCCTCCCTCTCCTCCTTCACCCATTTCTGAGAGTTTCAGAATGCACTTGCTACATATGGTAAGGCTGACTGGCCTAAACTATATGGTATGGCTTCGCAAATAGAGAATAGTTCTCTGTTTTGCTGGCAAGCCATATCTGACTGAGTGTCCGCTCCCCAAAGCATGACATAACACAGTAGCTTCTGATGAGCATGACTCCTTGATTGTTAAGTCAAGGAAAGTTCGTTGCCTAATACTATTGATCATTGACCCCGAGTTCCGCAGGAATTTAGAATTCATGGGGTCAGATAAGTTAACACAGCTAGTTGTGGAAAAGTTCCATGAACTGGTTGAGAAAGGACGAGCTAAGATCTTCAAAGAGTTTGAAGTGTGCAGGAAGTAGCACCAGTTCACATGTTCTCAAGACTGAGAGACACACAGGTGAACTGTATAAATTTGGTTCCCTTTTTGATCGGGAGTTAAAGCATTAGCTCGACTCGCTGATCCGTTTATCCTGATGTACAGGAAGGGAAACCAGATAAGACAATCGTGGATATGCATTCAATGTTGACTCTGTATGAGTCGTTCATAGAGAAGCATAGTTCCATTGATTCAGCTGCTTCGGGATTGAGTCCAGTAATAGGACACATCTAGAAATGATCCAGATCGTCTGGACCGGTTCCTCGATGGTTCAAACTGGGAATCCAAAGGGCGGGACACAGTCACGGAAAGATTGGAAAATGCTCCGAAGCCAAACAATTTGGTAACTCAGGAATATCTTAAAACTCAGAACACCTGATCCTTAGTTCCTTGATACAGGATGTGTTTCTCACATTTGCTCTGTATGCATGGACTCTGTAGGATGTGGGATGTTGTTGCATAGGAGCATATTCAGATTGGATCTGAAGCTCATGTAGTTTTAGAGTTTAGTTAGATGTTGAGATCATGTTATTAGCTTATCAGATGCGTATGACATTGTCTACCATATAATACATTGTTCAAGGATTTTGTTTTAATAAAATTGTCAATTTTCTTTTAACACATGTTGTTCGAAATATCCTTGAAATGTTGTATGATTGTGTTGAATGCATGATTAGTAATAACTTGAATATTGATACATCCAAAGTGTTTGGATTTTAGGAATTGTGCTCCTTATGATTGTTAAAGTGAATATTATAAGAATCAATTCAACCAAAGGTCCAGTTGGACAAGACTTTGGATTCATTTGACTTAGAGTCACATGATGAATTGAGTTCTTAATGTGTTAAGAAATGAATCAACCAAAAATCCAGTTGGACATGACTTTGGAATCGTTTGACTTAGAGTCAGATGATGATTAAGTTCTTAATAAAGCACATGTGGCAAGAAATGAATCACCCAAAGATCCAAAGGGTAGGATTTTGGAATCAGTTGACTTAGAGTCAACTGAAGATTGCAAGTCTTGAATAGAATTAACAAAGTCATAAGTTTACATAGAGATATAAAAGAGATTGAGATTAGGAGCAACGAAACATCAGTTGTTGTGCATTGCTCGAATCCTCAAATAGAATACAATTGGTTGTACTCCGCGATATTTGTGAATCAGTATGACGAATATGGCTTCGCTTATCAGAATAAGCGATTGAATTGAAACCTTGAATCGTTCAAGGACTTCAAAGGAAGTACACGATCCGCAGAACCTGAGTGACAACATAAACTGGGAAAATGTTTCACAGTTATTCTCTTCCAAGAACATTAATAGTTATAATGTGTCTTAGGGAAGATGATGGAGCATTGGTCGAAACAGTTCGATCCTCAATATATGAGATACATTGCCAATTAGTTTCCAATAAATTGAATACTATACCAGTGAGACCACATAAACTATATTCCAACCACATCCTTCGACTAAGTAGGTTTTGCAGACACTGTCTGAAATGTAAAGCTGGGATTGTCCCACTTGTACATTAAAAGTTCAGGGTCTTGTAGTGTTCGTCCGAACCTCATGACTAGCCTTAACCTAATCAGAAATGTCGTTTCACTGGCTATCCCACTGTACCTGAAAAGAAAAAGCTCTTTTAGTGAGAACTCATGTTCTAAGGTAACAGTGGGAGTTGGGACAGTCTTGAATGAGTTCAGGATTAGTCAAGTGAAAGAACCTTTAGTCATCACTAGGCTTAGACCAGAAATCAGATTTCTATGTTAATACTGACATTATCTTCCCTTGACCAGTAGTACTGATCACCATCATAAGTAGTTATGATCAGGGTGACGTACCGATTAGTGGTAAAACACTATAGTTGGTACGGATTTTCAATCCTACTACTTGGAAGCATTGGTGAGCCCGGTTGCTGCCAATTAAGAGAACCTTAGGACGAGATACAGTCTATGTGACAGTTTGATTGATTTTACAACTGGTCTTAAAACCAGTGGGAGTAATCATCAAAAGAAACCAACATGGACAGAAACGTACCTTCAGAACATCTGGTTGAGTGAGACGATACTCAGAGTCAAGTAAATGACTCCGAGAGAAGCACTCTCAATAGAAGATGAAATTTGAAAGGATACTGCATAATGTAAGTCGTTAGTGGAGCGCGTGTGGATCAACGGAACACTAATGGGGACTCACAAAGAGTATGCCGGTATAAAGGTACGTGGGCCCGGGATTACCCCATGGGCATCTCGCAAGAAAGGATATTCAGATTCTCAAAATATGCCAAAGGATTGGATTTTGAGTAAGGGCTGAAAGATATCCATTAAGATGTCAGAAAGGTTTGGATTCTCAAAATGTGCCATAAGCTCTGGATTATGTGAATAGTCCATAACCGTGCTAAAGCCAGTGGGAGTGTCGCTGTTATCTCTATCTCCATATGTGTGATACATAATGTTTCTAGGAAACGTCTCTTTTCATTACAAAGTGTAATGACTTGGTGTTAAGAGACGGATCGCTATGAAAGACTTAATAAAGATACGGCATGCTCGGGTGGTTATAAACGTCTATGAGATTGATCGAAACTCTGCCAAAATCATCTTGATGAGACTCAAGATGCATTGCTTAGAAATAGTTTTCTATCATTGTAAAGTGTAATGATTTGGCATGAGAAATATAAAGAAGGTGCAGCATACTCACATAATCCATAGACATCTATCAGATAGATGTTGTCATCAGTATAGGCCTAGCCATAGTAAGCATGATCTTGATACGATTCAAGATGCATGGAAAAAAGTCTCCGAAAGGTTATAGTTATTAAAAGTCGTGACACAAGGATTATAAGTAATCCTAAGATTCCAAAAGATTTTGGAATAGGACTGGATCGAATCCAACAAGTTTCTTGGATCGATCAGAAGTGTCATAAACATGTCTTGATGACTTGATGCGTAGAGCATAGTGAGTCAGATTCAGGATATGACCTGGCTGAGAATACTTAATGGATTTTGTACCTACATGAGAAATCATTGGAAAATGATTAGGGGTGAATGTTGATAACACTTTGAAATGAGTTTTTAAAAATAAGGACTTAATGGTTAAAGAATTTTGTTAGCATTCCGATGGAGCGCGTGTGGCTCACCGGCACATCGTAACACCTCGAAATAGTCTTAGGGTGCAGTCATGTGGACTAAAGATCCCGAGAACCATGGAAAGTCACAGCACATAGATTGGAGTTGTTAGTGAGAATGACGGTATGACCAAAATTGAAATATCATCGGAAGAATATCCGATCGGATAAAGTGTATAAATGTGTAACATTTGAATACATAGAAAGAGTGAAAGGTCAAGTAGACATAGATACATAACACGAATTAAATAGTTTGAAAGGAAACTAGAAACCGATAATAGTTTTATGTAAAATCCGACTTGGTGATTACCTCGTGGAGACTTGGTAATTAGCAAGAGTAGCTACCAGTCAGATTTTATGTTTTGTCTTTGCATGTTTCACTTCTCGAATAATTTGATTATTCAAAAGTCCACTGTCGCTCATACCTTTCGGGAGTAAGTATGAATGAAGACTGTTGTGAATTGGTTTGTAGATTGTCTAAGGAGTTAGACATTGCGGTAAGACTGCTACAACATTCACGAGTATTTAGAAATAGAGATTTGAGCATTGGATAAACCCGCGCTCAATAGATTGCTTCATGGATTACATCACGAGCAATGTTGAGACGATAATATCGTATGATCTTGAAGCAGAGACATAGGAGTTGAAATTTACGAGTCGGTTGTACATTGATAATGCGAAAACGCATCGGTAACTCGATGTTACAAAACGTATTGTTGTATACGATTTGATAAGTAAAAGACACAATCATATGAGTCGAAGCTTATTCGTTCCGTGACCCTGATGGGAAACAGATATCTGTAGGCCGCTCGATGATTTTGAAGTTGACTAAAGTGCTGGCCAGCCTGGACTAAATTGATGTGTTCAATTAGAAGTCCGAAAGTCATAAGAAGAATCGGAAATCGGGAAACAGAGTATCGGATAGAGAATGATCTCAATCCATGTCTCGTGTCTGAAAATATCTTGTTGGACGAAGGATCATATGATCACTTATCTTTGGACAGAACTGACTGGGTCAGAGTTCGGCAGCAGTTTCTTGGAAGCTGCAGGTTGTTCATTAATTAGAAGATAAATTAAAGTCATAGACTTATCCAAGTGGGAGACTGTTGGATTAGGTGTCTAAGAAATGACTTTATATTTATACTTATCTTGTTAATTGAAGCAAATTCCATTTGGGTTGCCCTCATAGCTGGAGGTTAGGATAGAGTTCAGTAGAGTAAAAGGTTGATTTATTAATTGTGTAATAAATCAATAGAATTAATTAAATGGTTTATTAATATATTTAAGTGTTAATATATTAATTAGAAACTATAATAATTAATTAAGATTTAATCTAGAATTAATTGCATTTAATTCAGTGATTAAATTAATTAATTAAAAGTGCAGGGACTGGCTTTGTAATTATTCAATAGTTGAATAAAAGGCTAGCCAATGGAAGCCTCAAGTTGGGCGAAATTATGGAGGCCATCTCCATAATTTCGAAACCCTAGTTAGGGTTTTTAGAGGCTTACCCAAATGGATAACAGGCTTGTCCATTAAGGGGCTTCTCTAGGGTTTCTGCTGTAACCTCTTGGAGGCTATATAAGGAACCCTCTGGAGGCTCAATACCGGTGCCATTTTACATCAAGAAAACTCTGCTGGACTGTACCATTTGAGGCAGGACATTTGTGCTACTAGCTTCAAGGATCATAAGATCAAAAGGTTGGTTTTCTCAGTTTTGATCTTTAGAAATAATTGTTTCCTTTAGGTTTTAGTTTATTATCTTCATAGAAGAAAACATAGATCTTTTAGGGTTGCATGTGAACCATAAGTCTTTATTTGTTCATTGATTGCATAGAAAACCCTTCACATGTATGATGTATACTCTTAACTAACAACACACACACTCAGTTCTGTACAATTTCTGACTATCCTCTCACAAGTTGTCACACACTTCATTTTAGGGCTACCAACACACACATAAAAGCCAAAAATACTTTCATTAAGATAAAGAGAAATTACAACATCTGAATCTATTAAGTCGTATACACAAAAACATATAAAAAACTATGACTTAAGATTCTATTATAAAAAACAAAAACAGCTAAAAACATTCAAAACAAAAAGATTAATACTTCATCCCCCTC
Organism: Cichorium intybus; assembly: GCA_023525715.1. Lineage (NCBI taxonomy): Eukaryota > Viridiplantae > Streptophyta > Magnoliopsida > Asterales > Asteraceae > Cichorium > Cichorium intybus. The sequence continues at coordinate 76,325,468 of CM042010.1, forward strand.
CTTAGTGCTTGTTGTACTGCCACTTTGGAGGATTTCCATACGAAAAATTTTGTGTGATCCGCACAGACAGATCACACACCCGCACAGTTCTCCCATCCAGCAGCACAACATCGTACACATAATCGCCGACCACGTTGTCGACGACACCGCTCCACCACCCTTGTCGATCCCATGCATCGACATAGTCACCGACCTTGTACTCCACGATCACCGTAGGAGGAATGGGACGAAGAACACCGTATCTAACTCTCACTATCATCATCTTCCTGGTTGTATTATCCGGCAAACACCTCAGCTGCACCTCACATCGTCTCTTCCATGTCTTTGTTATCACCCCCTCGTAGTAACCACCTGTAAGATCTCCTTGCGTGAGTTTCACTTCGACCTCATCCAAACAGTTAAAGAAGAATCGAGCCATTTCTGCAAAGCAAGATCTGTGTAGTTAATTTTTCTCTTTTGTTATGCATGGTTAAAAGGTTAATCGGTAAACCCTTTTTATAATCCCCCCAGCATGCCCATTCGCATTCTCTAATTAATTTAAATAGAGGTCATAATGACCCTAGCCTAAAAACGGTTGATTAGACGGTTCGGCAACTTTGACGGCGTAATAGATAAACTGCTCTTGCTCCCATACTGATTGTTCTCATTTTCCCATAATTGACACATCACCACCTAACTCTCCCACTCCCTCTCTCTATATATCTCTTCTCTCTAAAAACAACAAACCTTACCTTCTCTCAGAATCCTTTCATCTCCGATTTCTTCCCACACCAATTCAGAATAAAAAAAGGTTCTGAATGTAAAGTTCTGAATTCCATTCACACATTCGATCAAACAACACAAGTTTTCATGCATAACAAACATCACATCACAAAATACAACACAAGCAAACATACTATCCGAACACAAAACACATAAACTACCAGGAGAATAACAAACTTCATAAAATTATCAGAGCTTATAGTACTGCCACATCGGAGTCTCCAAAAGATGATACCTCTGATGAATTCTCAGTTCCGACTCATCTACAAACAGACGAGTTCCATCCACCAACACTACATGGAACTGATTGTATGGAGTTTTCCTTGAAATGGCAGCCGGCCACCACCCTCGCCGGTACCATACCTCCACAAAGACAAACTGCTTAAACTCTACCAAAACCTTAGGAGGAACAGGCTGAAGATATGCAAAATCCACATATACGTTCAAAGGACCACCAGTATATCCATCTGTCAATGTTGTCATCTTTACCTCATAACGATGACTCCACACAGATTTGATCACACCACCATAAACAGCACCAGCAAACTCACCATCTTGCATCTTAACCTCCACTTTCTCATCACGATTAAATGGACGTCTTGAAGCCATCTTAGTCCTCAACTCTTCTATTGTGCACTTTCTAACTTTCACACCATACCCCTTTTTATTACCACTTCCCCCTCTACCTTTTCATGACACCTCATCGCTTCGAGATCAGTAACATAGAGATACGTTACATGATTTGACTACGTAATCTACACAGTCTGTGCCATTGATTATCTCTACAGGGATGACATGACAACACCAAAGTTACCCATCAACTGGTTATTCTCAGAAAGTAGCTTCTGAATTTTTCTCCCCGAACCACAATCAGAACTTTCACTCTCATAACATCTCTGACCCATAGCCCTCAGAAACACTACATCTGTTCAAACCTTCAATTTCAGATCCACACACTCCCTTTCTGAATTATGCCTTCTGACTCCTTCCCATATTTCAGAACCCCAATAACCTTCCTCATACTCAGAACTCTATCTCTCTCCGGATTCCTCCACTCTGAAACTCTTCTCAGAACTCAATCTCCCATACTCACCCCAACCTCCAACATCCAATTCTACTGATTCGATAACTTATTCAGCACTAACTATCCCTTGATCAAGTCAGAAACACAACTAGTACACCACTCCGTACCTTAGACACCTCACCACGACATATTCAATACAAGAATGAAAATTCAATGCAAAAAACATTTAATACGCAATAATTAAAATCCACACGATCCATTTTTCTCCAACAGATATTCTCTCTGCCACACATGTCCGTCCTTTAATAGACCATCTCTTTTCATCATTTTTTATCATTTAATGCCAAGCTCACTCTTTTTCTGACACAATTGTTCACACGTCCCTTCATTCTCTCACCCAGACAGTTTATTACACTTTTTCAAAATTATTATAACTATTCCCTCTTATTCTACTCTCACACGCTTCTTCATCTTCTCCAAATCACTCTCTGTTCTCATAACCTCCTCTTGCCACCGTCTCCCATCTCTCAACCCTAAAAATCTAAAAACCCCATTACTCCCCGTCTCTCACAAATCTTACCTCCTCAATGGCATCACAATCCAAGAGCGACAAGTACACTGTACTCATTGCCCTATCCAATCTCCATCTTTCAGATGATCTCGCAACTTACAAACAACATCTACGCATCATCATTCACGTTCTCTCGAGACACACACTGGTTAAAGCTTTCTTTCATCCACCCCCTGCAATACCGATCACCATACTTCACGACATCATTTCCACCTCCACCAAATGTCCCACCGGTTACACCCTAACCCTTCACAATCAACAAACCTTCGTCCTTGATAAACAAGTGTTTGCTGCAGCACTCGAACTTCCTTACCACACAACCACCTTTGACCAACCAACCGATGCAGATCTTAAATCCATGATCTACCATATGGGATATATGTATGATCTGCCAAAACTCTTCCAAATGTCTAAAGGGCACATCTCCCCTTTATGGCAGTGTCTCATCCATTACATTATTAAGTGCTTAACAGGCAAGTTGGGCGGTACAGACCAATTGAGCAAACGCCTCACGGGACTCCTTTGGAGTCTCTACTCTGGTCAAGACATTGATCATGCATCAATCTTATTTGATGACTTCCTCTCCTACATACCCACATCTCAGAAACCCAAAAGTCAAATCCATTTAGCACGTTTCTGGGGCATGTGCATCCAACATATCTATCAAACTCTTCATCTATCAATCCCTACACAATCAGGTGAAGACACATTGATCATGCCCAAAGCCAAACCATATGCTCCAAAAACAGACCCTATCTTTGGACCAATCCGCAGGTTACCCAAATCGCTTCTGAACCTAGCAAACCCGGTAGACTCTGCTGTCACCTACCACATCTCTACCACAGAAGGCGTACCTGATTATCCTCCACACTCTCTCAAACAATGTGAGGCTCCCAAGAAACTCAAAAAGAAAGCTTCCGGGTCCTCACTATCCAAACAACCTCCAAAGAAGAAGCAACGAAAAACAAGAACGGTACCACTTTTCTTACTTCTCTTTCTGATTCCTCAGAAGTTCATGCTACTGAGTACACCTCCCCTCTCTTTCTGATTTCTCAGAAATATCATCTTTCTGAGAAACACCCCCTTCTCCTTCTTACTTCTCAGAAACTTCTCTTTTCTGAGACACCTCCCCCTTCTTCTTTATTATTTCTCAGAAACTTATCATTTCTGAGAAACCCCCTTTTTCTCTTTCTAATTTTCTCCCCCTTTTTAAATAAAAAAAAATTAAATTAAAAAAAATATTAAAAAAAACAAAAAAACCAAAAAATATATAAATATATATATCACACACAATCTCTTGGCATATCAAGCTCACATATCTTAATCATCCGAACTTAGTACATCCACCTATCACATTACTCGGTTATTTCAGTCTACTTAATCATGTTTACCAAAAACTGGATATCCTAAATTCACTAAATTGAATTTGCAAATAATGATTGATTCAATCATCTACTTGCTTCCATCAAGTATATACTCCATCTGACATACCTTTTCATGATCTAATCTATGTTATTTCTTGTTAGACATCTGAACCGTCTTCAAGAGATTCCGAGTCAGAACACCAGGAGGAAAAACAGAACTCTCCCAACTCGGATAATACTCAGAATAATTTGAATATGGAAGATACAACAACCTCACCCATAAATTCTCGAAAGCCAGAAACATTTGTTCAAGATGATCCTATCCCGGATCTCACTAAACCTCCGGCAGATGCATCTGACTTCGACAAATGGAAGTTTTAGAATGCCATTCAGGAACAAGAATCTCTGCTCAATCGTCTTAAGCAACAATTCGAGCTTAAACTACAGCAACTCTAAATTCTCTCTACATTTAGACCACCATCTGATAATCACTCCGCAACTACCAAATCCGAACGCCAGCGTCTACATATTTGATACCACTGAAACCAACTGGTCAAATATCGTCTCAACCATAGCCCCTCTCACTTGGGACATATTCCAAGCTCGAGAGATTCAGAAAAAGGCACTGCAACAACAAACAACCGAACAACCCACTGAGTCTGGCCCCAGACAGCTTATCTCTGACACCCAATCAGTACCTTTTGCTACCTCTCTCCCTGGTATTGACCAAGAAGTCGACAAACCCTCCTCCTCCCAAATGCATATGGTCGACCTCAGTGACACCAACTCATCCTCATATAAGGCTGACAAACAACCTCAACCTCAATCCGTCAATTCCTTACTCAAGGATGACTCTCTTCATCAAAAGGTTGACACCTTAACCACACTCCTGACCGAATTAAAATCCTCACAAAATCAGGAGGCAATGGTCAAAGAACTTGCTGAAATTAGAGACCGAGTAGCTGCACTAGAAAAGAAAGACAGCGACATCCTCCTACATTGCGACAGCCAAGTAGAAAAGATTATCCACGACGAGATCGCCTCAATTGATGCTCAACGGGCATCCGATGCAGCAAACATGATGAAGACTGCACAAAAAATGCTTGACAAAGTTCAGAAGTGTCATCAGCAAGTTCCTGAACTCATTGAAACAGTGCAAACCAAGCTCACCGCATCAATGGAGCATATAGCCATGTACTTTAATACAGTTCTGGCCGAAAACTCCTCCCTCAAGAGAACTAATGCCCTCCTCCTTCAAATGGTTACACATACATTGCAAGCCATCACTGGCACAATGGAAGGCCCGGTCAAGCAAATCAAACTCTGCACAAAGCTGAACATCGAAGCTATGGAATCTCTACAGACCATGTATGATACCCCACTTCCTGATTGTATCAAGAAGGAAGTCACCACTGTCTCCGACAAGCTAGATTCCATTCTTGAACGCCTGCATGTGACCCCTTCCGTTCCTACAGGTGCCTCAGGACGGGGAAAGGCGGATGATAAAGCAGTAGAAACACCCTAAACTACTGACATGTTGATAGACACCACTGCTGGCCCAAGTGGAACAAAAGATCCAGGAGACACTCAGCAGGAAGACATAAATGCTGATAAAGGAGGAACCAAAGAAAACACGAACAATGAAGAGAATCTCAATCCTCCTCCAAAATCTCCTCCTCAGAAATCCCCACCTTCAAAATCTCCTTCTCTGAAATCTACTCCTCAGAAAACCCCTCCTCCGAAATCTCCTTCCAAATCCCTTCCTCAGAAATCCCCACCTCCAAAATTTCCTTCCAATTCTCCCAAAAATCAGAATACGATGGACGAGGATCATTCAGAAGATGAAATTCTTGTATACTCGCCTATCAAAGAATCCGATCCCCCAGAGGTCAAGGACAAGAAATCGAAGTTCTTCGATTCTTTTGAACGAGATAAAACTCCTAGCACAGAGTCAGACCCTAACCTAAAACAAGATAATCCAACTGGTCCCAGTAGACCTGACATTTCAAATATCATGTATCTCCGACCACTGATCGATTCGGATTACCAACCCTTCAAATCATACAATCCTACCCCCACGTCCCGACACAACTGGGACATACCGTTGACCCCCAACGGAGAAAAATACCGATACACTCTAAACTTTACTACAGAATCAGGACCCCACAAAGTGCTAGCTGCTTACTACAAGAATCTATAGTTCCTCAAGAAATAGACCAAACCTCAAGAAGAAACATGGTCAAACGAAATCATAACAGCTGTTCGAAGTGTTAAAAGAAGTAAATTTCAGAAATCTGAATTCTTCGAGTATGAGCTGGTCAGAAACGGCGATTACGACAACATAATTCTGATAACTGAAGCCGACTTCTGAAACATGAATCCAGCTGACATCTTCTCGATAGTTGTAAAGCTATCTCACAAAGAAAAACAAGATGCCAGAGAAGCTTATGTAGCAGCAAAAAGATTTCTACACCGCCTTGTAGAGGAATTCTGCTACAACGATGCTGAGATGTACAAGATCATCAAAGACCATCATGATCCGCAAATCATACCCAAACCTGATCTATCTATGCCAGACAATCGAGACAACTGGAAGAGAGGTGCCACCTTCGATCCAGTACTCAGATTGGTATATAGGAATCCAGAAGAAAAAGGATCCTTCCTTTTTCTTCGTGCTGATGAGATCAGAAGAATCTCCAATGGAATGGTGAATGTGTACATCAAAGCTCTGCAGAAATCAACTTCATCAGACCCAGAAGCAAAGAAAGAATTACTTCTCAGACTGCAATGGCTACTGGAAGTCAGAAAGTTCTGGCAATATGCTGCAAAACAAGGCGTACTGGATAAATGGGAAAAATGACTCAAACCCCTCAATTGGTCACCGAAGGGGGAATTGTTAGTACTGAAAGTCAAATCGTTGACCAACTCATAGTTTGATATTTTAGGATTGTAATGTCAAACTTCTTCTTTTGATGGAATGAATTTACTTTTATGTGAATGATTTAATGTATAAACAATTGCTTATATCTCATGTATGATGTATACTCTTAACTAACAACTCTGATAAGTTCGGATAACATTGTATTCATCCGAAATCCAGTAATGGATTTCGGAACTCCAAAAGAAATCAAGATCAGAAAGTACTCAGAAGACCACACTCCGAACTAACTCAGAAGACCAAGACATACATCATATTTCCTAAGACACTCTGATGAAACCAGCCAGGACTCCGAAATCCACTCAGGATTTCGGACTATCTATATCAACAATCTAAGTAAATATCATACTTAAACATTCAACAAAGAAGACTGAAGATCAAAGAATATCTAGAAGATAAGGCAAGGGATAAGTACTCCAACTTATAGGATATAATTAGACTAGATCAGGTGTGGCCCTCTAAAAGCATGTCTTGTGTACTTAAAACACTATTATATAGGCAAGCCACCCTAGTCTGACATTGTATTTTTATATTAGATTCACCTTCTCTTATCTGACTGAAGAGAGACGTGTTGTCTCCTCTTCAGTCCATAGGTTATTATCCGATGGTCATCCCTTAGTCTATAAAAGGGAGACCAAGTTCATCTTCAGTCCTCATGGTTTTGAGAGACTTCATGTAATACTTTCAATAATCAATACAATCTCTCATTCCACCAACTCCTGTGTTCTTATGTGCATTTCTTACTGTTCTTATCTTTCTAGCATATTTAACTTTCAGTCTTTACTTTTCAAGTTAGATTATTGCTAATCCTTATTATTGGTAAGCTATTAAGATCTGTTCTAAGTATTAATGCTTCATTATAGTTCCGCATCCATATCAAGTCTTCGGACTTGTCCATCTCAAGTCTTCAGGACTTGTCCTTGTCCGAAACCTCCTAGTTTCGAACCTTTACTTTCCGCAATCTTCATTTCCGCACTTACTTAGAATATTTGGCGACAACAAAAACCTGCACCCAATGATCATCCACAAGCGACCATGCGGAACTCGACTCAACCCTCCGAACCTATAGACGGTTGAATCCCCAAAACCCTTGAACGTTGATGACGAAGCACCCACACTCATTTCTGCTGCGTATTGACATGCACGCAGAGGTCGTCATGCGGTCAAAAATAAGAAATAACCTAACATTCACTAGTATAGTGGAGTCAGGGTCGATCCACAGGAGCTACGTGGTTAGCCTAGATGAGAGATTACCAACTGATAGTGTCACGGCTATAGTCGGAGGAACTAATTTCTATCTTTCTACCTTGAACAATATTCAAACACCCAAGCCAAGCTTAGCTATGTCCAAATGACCTAGTTACTTTCTGAATTCAGAAGTACATCTCTGAATCAGGAGCAATTGAAGGCATTCAAATTAGCAAAACCAAGCACATCATAAACTAGCTAATAACTAACAGTTCTATGAGACAGTTAATAGCCAAGGTTTAATGCCTACCCTAACCAAGTTAGCTACTGTTTTCAGCAAAGGAAAACAGTCCCAACCAAGTCACAAACAAAATCCAATCACAATCAAACAATCAAAACTCCAACAAGCATCCGAAAAATCAATATTTAAGGTAACCGAATGATTTCATTCACTCAAACCAATATCCAAACATCAAATCAGTAACCAAAAACTACTAAAAACAGAACCTTAAGCTAGAATTCAATGGTTGTCACACCCAAAGATTCAACTCAAAGCTTACAAATGTTTAACTAAAATGAAATAAAATCTAAAACATGAAAATACCAAATTATAGCTTCTGAAATGGAATCCTCGAGTCAAAGAGCTTCTAGGTCGATGTTTACACCAGGTCTTTGCTAGGGTTTTCGGCTGGAAATGCCTCTATTTATAGTTGCAAATTTCCCGTGACCGCGCCGCGCAAATGTGAAATCCGCGGCGCGCGTACTTATCTGTTCCCCGTTTTTCGTCATTTAAATGTGTTCCACCGCCTTACATCCGCGTCGTGCACGAGATAAATCCGCGGCGCGCATACATCTTCTCTTGATTTTTCATTCTTTCCATATTTTTTCCTTTTTGTACACTTTTAGTCCCTGTTTCTGTTCTTTTTCTCCAGACAAGTCCTGACACGAAAAGTGAGAATACCCATGCATATTTGATATAATTTGACCAAGAACAGGGCTCAACAACGCCTAAAATACTTGATATCACTAGGCGTTGTCAAACACCCCACACTTGTGCCTTGCTTGTCCCCAAGCAAGAGAGCTTTTAACAAATTATAATAGAGAATCGAACAGTTTTTGAATGTGTTTAGTTTCAAAGCTTATTGCTCTTCGAGTTAGAATGGAATAGTTTGTGAAAACATAATTGAGTTGTTCTTTGGAATTCATGGCTTTCTAAAGAACCCTTGATTACAAACTTTCTGTCCACAATATAGTGTACTTACTCGTTCAGATTCTAAAGGCCATTAAGGAATTGTCCATGACTTTCGATGTTGTCCGTGTAGCGAGCTTTCAGAAATACCATCCCAGACCAGACGATCTTAGGTGGTAAGGTGCATAAGGCCCACCCATTTTAGACTTACCGGCTCGAACAACAAGGGCCACAGATTGACTTTTCCTTCCTAAATTCCAATCCTAAAACGGCTCAATCTTCTAAACTTGTAAAACTCAACTTATTTGACTAACTAATAGCATGATCACAACTAAACAGTATTTCTTGAAAAATACTGATGCTATCACAATCACAAACCATTCATTTCAAAATTGCAATTCATTAAAAATTTTGAAAAATATTGCTAAAAATTGAAAAATTGATCAGTTCTGCAAAATTTTCAAAAATATATCTTTCGACCGTCCACACCCCACACTTAAAACCGTACAACGTCCCCGTTGTACAAAAATTATTTCAAAGCAAGGGAGAAAGAGTACCCCTTTTTGGACGATGGACTGCTTGGTGCTCAATATCACAGGTATAATGCGTACAAAAAGATCCTCGATTCATATGCTGGAGTTGTAGCGCTACAGTAAGACACGCCGGTGGTCAAGACAAGTGGAGGGGGCACGGTGACCCCACACTTGTCTGAGACAACTCTCTCTCAATTTAGTATATCATGCATCACTTAACAAATAAATTAAAACACACATGACAGAAAAAATAATATACAGATAGATGTGTCATAAGTTTATACATATATCCCAAAAAGAATAAAAAGAAAAAGAGAAAAGAGAAAAAGGTACATCAATCACTACCAGGCGGCCTGGAGGGTCCAGCCTCATGATCGTGAGACCGGGCTGGGAATGGTCGGGGGCGCTGACCCTGCGCAGATGCAGTCTGAATAAGTACCTCCCCAATCCACTCGAGCTGGTCCAAGACTCTCGTGAGCTGACCCTCAATCCGCGTGACTCTGGCCTCCAGCCGGCTGAGGGCTGGTGAGTCATCCTGCTGTGGCTGCGGCTGTGCAGGCTCTGGTGCTGGCGGCTCTGGCCTCCGGCGTCTCCTACCGGGCTGGGCGTATGCAGGCTGGGGTGCCTGAGGAGGCTCGATCGGAGCCCGGATGTACTGCCCTGGTCGCTGCTGCTCAATGAGCAACATCCTCTCCAAAGTGCGTGCTGGAGTGCGCTATGGAGGCAGAGCAGTCAAAGAGGCAGCTACTGGGGCAGTAAGGATGCCATACGAACGGGCCAGGCGGGTAATGAAATACCCCCTGGCTAATGGGCTGCTGGAGGAGGCGCCGGTCGCGTGGGTGGAGAAAGTGATCGCGAGGGCAAAGGGAAGATGGAGGAATCGGGACGGGTCGAGGAGAACCCACAAAAATGTCATGTCATCGCCCGACACCTTCTCGCCCCCCTCCCGATGCATGATGGAGGTGGAGACGATACGGTGCATGAGGCGATGAAGAGGATCACGTAAGTGGCTCTCCCTCGAGGCCCCTGCCTCATACCTGACGTTGGACAGCGGTGCCCAAACCTCCATGTTAGGAGGGCGCTCCGGCTCCCCCTGAGTGCATGACTCGAAGAACCGGGTGAAGAAACGGTGCTGGAGGTCTGCTGGCGTGTAAATACCCGTGCGCCTCCCGAACTCCCGGAGGTTGCACTCCCGGTGCACACCTCCCAAGCGAAAACGTACCATCCTGGAGCGTGGGTCTCCCGCCCTGGGAGCGAAATGGACAGTGGAGATGAACTCCAGTAGCAGCTCCGTGTAGACCACGTCCTCGTCCGTGGCCATGATCCTGTCCCAGCCACGGCATGTGAATGATGCCTCCTCGTGGGTCCAGGTGCGATGTAGGAATGGCTTAATCGCACCCCAGAGCCCAGCATCCCTCAGGATATCACGGTCGATAACTGTCGCCTCAAGGACCCGGCGACGAATCAATGCATCCCTCCGCGAGATATACTCCACTGAACTGTCAAGTCCCGCGGGAAACTGGAGGAAGGCGTGGTCCAATCTGAACATCATCTGCAAAAGAAAATATAGCCACGAAACAAAATTTTTTTGCAAAATCAGTCCTTTTTCTTCCCCACCGCACCGCGGCGCGGCCCAAGAGCAATGGCGCGGCGCGGCGTACGCCTGTTTTGAAAACCCGGGATCAAATCCCCATTTTAACCTGCTATATCTCATTTTAATCATACCACAAGGTAGCCTAAGTGCCGACTAGCTCATCTAGGGTGTCCATTTGGCAAAACAAACACCCGATGGGCTAGCATTAGTGATTCTAAGTTTTTGAACTTTTTGGAATAAAACCCTAAAATTAACTACCTAATAACTAGTTTAAACAGCTGATAGATAGTTAAAAGAGCGTACCTTGGTAGTAGAAACACAATAAGCAAGAAAAAAATGCAAGAAATTTTTGATCACCAGAGCTCCGAGTCGTGTGATTTGAGTTGTGAACCGCGGCTCACCGTATAACGGCAAAAACCGTCTGATCGATTCCCGTGGCGCGCATTTCTCGTTTCTGCGACGCGCGTGTCGCCAAATCAATCCCTGCGCATCGGGTTGAGTTTCGAACCCGCGTCGCGCAATTAAAAAAATCCGCGGCGCGGTCTTGAAGATTTCAAAACTTTTCACACGACCCCACACTTGCTTCAGACCACTAATACCTACAAAAGATTGATGTATTTTCTAAATTAATCCTAAGAAATATGAAACCTACTTATGACACGATGGGTTGCCTCCCAACAAGCGCTAAGTTTAACGTCTTCAGCCAGACGTTTTACTCCGTCTACAGCTACGGTGGATCGTATGCCTTCTTTCCTTGCTGCTTTTCAGTCACCACCGTTCTTTCGCTGACCTACTGCCCCTCAAACTTTCCTGGGTCAAATGGCTTGTTGGTTCTCTTATTGCTGCCAGGTTGCTGTCTTTTAATTAACTCCCGTGAATGCTTGGAGGTAGCTTTGAACCTCCAAGCTCGGTCCTTTCTTCTGCATCTCTTCAAGGTCAAAGGCTTGACATGAAGCGCGCCCAGTGCTGCTCCCAGTAGTTGTGCTGTATCTCGTTTGTTGCTCACATATTGCGTGTTATTTTCATTTTGCAATTTTGGCTTGCAGTTGCAATAAGAATTTTCCAATCGAATGGGATCGGAAGGCAACATATCAGGATGCTTCCATATGTCCTCATCGATGGTATTAATTACATCTAATCTTCCATTCATGAATGGATCATGAGTGGTGATAAAATCATGTTTATTATTGTTTTCAAATTTCAATTCGTCAACATCAACTTCTTGATCATCGTCCAACAGGTGGATCGGAACCAAGAGTGAACGACTTGTTTGATCTGATGATGGTACAAAGTCACCCATCATCAGATCCTTTCCTTCAAATTTCTCAAAATTTTCAAAAATTACAGGGTCAGGGGTAGTATTGTCATCTACACCCCCTTCCTCAAAAATATCGACAACTTCAAAAAATTTGGGAATTGTTGGGTTGGAATCTGTACTGTCACTTACAGTCCCCTCCACAACATCCTCATCAACCAAATTTTCTGGTGATGGTATGGATTCACCCAACACCAGATCAACATTTTCAAAAACATCAAAAACATCAAAAGCTGTTGAGTTAGAGGTAGCACTGTCACCTACAACCTCTTCCTCAACAACATTTTCGACCCTCTCAGTGGTCTCTTGACTTTCCCAAGGTGTATGCCCTTCCATCACATATTCAGGTGATGCAAGTTCACACACATTATCATTGGTATAAAAATCACTCACCTCCGGTTCTGGTGAAGGTGGTGAACATTTCCAACTTTCCTCTAACCTATCTAAAGAAGCTTGCACTTTTTCAAGAGCTTCAGCCTGGTCCTTCTGCTCATGGTAGTTGTTATACATGAATACCCAAAGTTGGGCCCAAGTTACAGAATTCTCAAGCTGAGATGACTCCTCGGTCCGCCATCCATTGTCATCGAATGATCCATTGTAGCAACCATCCTCGTAATAGGTGTCGACCGGATTTTCATAATCTTCATAATATTGATCCGAGTACATGTAATCACCCATTATAAGGATGTACACATACCAAAATTCAGCAAACTAAAATCAAACATCAAAAATCAGAAACTAAGTCCTACAACTCACCTAACCTAAGCGCACAGCTCCCCGGCAACGGCGCCAAAATTTGACGTGCACGCAGAGGTCGTCATGCGGTCAAAAATAAGAAATAACCTAACATTCACTAGTATAGTGGAGTCAGGGTCGATCCACAGGAGCTATGTGGTTAGCCTAGATGAGAGATTACCAACTGATAGTGTCACGGCTATAGTCGGAGGAACTAATTTCTATCTTTATACCTTGAACAATATTCAAACACCCAAGCCAAGCTTAGCTATGTCCAAATGACCTAGTTACTTTCTGAATTCAGAAGTACATCTCTGAATCAGGAGCAATTGAAGGCATTCAAACTAGCAAAACCAAGCACAGCATAAACTAGCTAATAACTAACAGTTCTATGAGACAGTTAATAGCCAAGGTTTAATGCCTACCCTAACCAAGTTAGCTACTGTTTTCAGCAAAGGAAAACAGTCCCAACCAAGTCACAAACAAAATCCAATCACAATCAAACAATCAAAACTCCAACAAGCATCCGAAAAATCAATATTTAAGGTAACCGAATGATTTCATTCACTCAAACCAATATCCAAACATCAAATCAGTAACCAAAAACTACTAAAAACAGAACCTTAAGCTAGAATTCAATGGTTGTCACACCCAAAGATTCAACTCAAAGCTTACAAATGTTTAACTAAAATGAAATAAAATCTAAAACATGAAAATACCAAATTATAGCTTCTGAAATGGAATCCTCGAGTCAAAGAGCTTCTAGGTCGATGTTTACACCAGGTCTTTGCTAGGGTTTTCGGCTGGAAATGCCTCTATTTATAGTTGCAAATTTCCCGTGACCGCGCCGCGCAAATGTGAAATCCGCGGCGCGCGTACTTATCTGTTCCCCGTTTTTCGTCATTTAAATGTGTTCCACCGCCTTACATCCGCGTCGTGCACGAGATAAATCCGCGGCGCGCATACATCTTCTCTTGATTTTTCATTCTTTCCATATTTTTTCCTTTTTGTACACTTTTAGTCCCTGTTTCTGTTCTTTTTCTCCAGACAAGTCCTGACACGAAAAGTGAGAATACCCATGCATATTTGATATAATTTGACCAAGAACAGGGCTCAACAACGCCTAAAATACTTGATATCACTAGGCGTTGTCACGTATGGAAACGTGACACCCGGTCAAAATTCTGTACAACACCCGACCTGAACAAACTTCTACTTGCTCCGCACTGAATATCCGGAACTTGCAACCGCATAGAGAACATCCTTATCTTAATGCCATAAACAGTCTCCGTTGACCACGCTTCATCCCAACACTGACAACGAAGTCTACTCATGACGATCTATAAAACAGAAGATCCCAACACTTCTTATAGCCCAACGTAATGCACAACCACAGACCTTCATCCGCTAACTGATAGTTCTACCCTACTTAGGGTTCGAACCAGCTACAGCTGACCAATCAACCATTCTTGTGAAAGGTTTTATGCAAATCTATGAACTAAAACCCTAAGTTCACATGCAACCTATAAGGATCTATGTTTTCTTCTAATTGAACATATAATATTTCCTAAAAGGCCACAAGAAAAATTACTAAAGAAATAAATCAGAAAAACTAACCTTTAGTTGTTTCTTGCAAGCTAAGCAACGCAAATGCCTTGCCTCAAATGAAGTCACACCCAAGACTAGGGTTTTTGAAAGTTCCAGAGAGAGGGAGGAAAGGAAAAAGTCGTGGCTTTTATGGTGCCTAGGGGTCTCTATTTATAGTTTCCAAGTGGCCACCAGATAAGCCTTTAGAGATAAACCTTTTTGAATTCAAATAAGATAAACCTTTATCTATCAATTCAAATCTATTTATCCTAACATATAATAATCGAAATTATAGATTATCCCTCCATAATTTCGTTGCCCACTTAACCTACCATAATTGTCACTTACTCTACTATTGAATAATTGCAATTCAGCCCCTGCACCTTTAATTAATCAAATTAATCACCAAATTAATTCCAATTAAAGATTAATTTCTAATTAATTAATATAGTTTCTAATTAATATATTATCACCATAATATATTAATAAACTATTTATTTTATTTCTATTGATTTATTAATCATATAATAAATCAATCTTTCTCTCTCCTGGATTTTCTGCTAAACCTCTAGCCATGAGGGCAACCCAAATGGACTTTGCTACTATCAATTAGGTAAATACAAATTATTAGTCATGGCTTAGACACCTAATCCAACATGTTGTTCCATAGGCAATCCAGCCTTCACTCACTTCCAAAACCACTGACAACATCTTGTCTTCACTCGCACACTCGATATAGATTCCGACTAACTATCCGCATTCAACATGACAAAAAAAAACAACAAAACCGAACAACGACAATACAAGACTACGAAAACATACCGGCAACGACCGACGAGGTTCCACCTCTACGTCCAGCTGCTAAACACCGTCTTCCAACTCCGGGTCTTCCGTCTTCACCTGACAAACACCCTCACACTTCGGGGCAACAAAACCTGAATTCTGACCAACATCCCTAGACAATCCCAGACAACTCGCCTTGTCGTGGCCAATATGATTGCATAAAACACAAAACTTCACATCTAGCTTACCATCCCAGCGGTAAGGGTCCTCCACTTTATCCAAAACTGCAGCATGAAACTTCTTCACTGACGGCTGACCCAAATCCTGTTTTTGCCTCTTCTGCCCAGCATTGATCTCGATCTCCTTCAATGTCGCAACAGACTCCATTTCAGCAAAAGTCTGTCGTCGAGTAGCAGCCACAACCCGCTAATCTCCTTCATCATCATAGCCTGACACCGAGCCAACATCGCCTCCTCCTTCGCGGCGAACTGCTCCTCAAGCAATGCTAATATCTCCGACTTAACCGAATCAATCATAAAGGGAGCATCTCAAATACAGCCCTAGTCGCCTCCGCGGCGACCAAATCTCGAACACCCTCATCACTCATCTCAGGCCCAACCCAGCTTCGTGAACTCGACTAGAGTCCCGAATCATTTCCTCTCAGATCACCTTTCCTTATTCTGAAATTCGACAAGAACAGGTTACAACACCCGCATAACACATATCACACACGATTCCCTTATCTGCAGACTCCTTAGGTCCGTTGGGTCTCCCTACGACCCAGGTATGAATCATATGCTTCCAATAATACGGCCCCTTATACTACCTTCTACACCTATTCGTACTTGTTCTGAAGGTTGTCTCGCTTTCCCTAAGTTCCCTAACTCCCTTCTAAAGGCATTCGAATATCATTTAAACCACCCTGCACCGAAGTGCCTAACACACTTCCTAGTCTAACTAGGAATTCCACCTCACACTCGCACCACGAGAACTTCCGCTCGTACCGCCAGGTTGTTTCATGAACACGTAATCATATGAAATAAGAACAGATAGACAGTCAAATAGATGTCCCTACCTTAAAGTCACAACCAAACAAGGAACAGCCAGTAAGGCCGGTTCAAGAATTTTAAGGCTATCCGATGCTATTACATACAATCCTAAAGCATTCCCTTAACTTCCTAGCAGTACAAGCATAGGTCCAAAAGGCACACACAAGCAGCACATATCAAGTAACACCCAGTAGGCAGAAAACTAGCCAAAAGGCATCCCTATGGTCCAGGCCAATCTATCATGCAATTTTCCTGAGTGGATCCTTAGCCTATTTCTAGCATATATCAAATCATCGGCACATAATATCATGTATATTTTGCGAATTAAATAACTTAATTAAGCTCCGACCAACTGTGTGCATCGCATCTCATCCCTTTAAAACTTATTTACCCATTTAAAATCATAAGTCAGGTATTCATACCATGTTTCAAACTCCCAAGCAACAATCAAACAAGAACATGCAAGAGAATCTTCCACATGTTACTCTACCTAACTCCTTAGAAATTTTATATAAAACAGTTTTGCTTTGAAAAATCGCTTTAGAAATGTAACTCCCCGATTTTCATACACCATAAATGGTGTATTATTTTATAAAACTTAATGTTGAAAAATCTCATATTTCTAAAATCTTGTTTTGTTTTGACGTTAAGTCATCCTTTACAAAGAACATTATGTGACAAAATGTCAACTTTTAAAAGCTTTTATCATGACGTCGAGTCATGTCTTAAAAATTTCGGTCCCAACAAAAACATTTAAGTTTAAGAATATTTAAACCACTTTGGGGGTTACAACTTCATATCATACAACACCATAGAAAGAAAGTTAGGATTACAAACCATTACATGAGCCATGATTCGCTCCATCTAAAATCACAATCTCCTCGGGTCATCTACTTGCTTCTATCTCTCGTGTCTAGAACCTGGGATACATGGCATAAAATAAAATACGTTAGACGAAAACGTCACGTGAGCTACATGGGTTTTACACTCAAAACATCATTGTAAATGTTTTATAATCAATATCATATATTAGATACATTTGTTTTCAAAATCCTTTGCAAAATAAGTCATATGACTAACCTCTTCTTTTCAAAAACTTCTTTACAATCTAAGTCATATAAATGATATTTACTTCCAAACTTCTTTGTGAAAACAACTTATGGAAGTTTTGAAACTTAAACAATATAATCAGTTCAACACGATTAATACAAAATAGATGCATATGCAATGCATGTTTCACACACCAATGCAAAGCTCGCGGGTTCCGTAGCCGTGTCTTAGGTCAAAAGACTAGGTCACATTTGTGACAAAAGATTGCGGTTATATACTGCGTCTAGAGGTCTATAAAGATCAAAGCTTACCAAAATAGGAGAACAAATCTTCCTATAATGGCATCTAAAAGACTTCTACTTTGCGACGGCAGCAGAGTCTGTCCCATTACGGGGACGTGTCTGGACCTTACTCGAATCATATGCATTCACAATCTATGCCTGCGTAAACACACTACTTTTTCTTTTGTACAAAATATCACATAATTCCATGAGACAAATGTACAATAATATAAACATTAACAATTTAAATATTTCATAAGCATAGTAGGCTTGAAGCCAAAACAATCTTCAATCACAGAGTAGGCTAAATCATACTTTCGTAATCATTGTAGGCTTAATGCCAAAATAACCTTTCAATAACATAGAAGGCTAAAACATACTTCCATAATCATTATAGGCTTGATGCCAAAACATTCTTTCTAAATCATCGTATAAAACTTTCATAATCATAACATACGTAGAACGGTTTTGCATATCATTTAATGTTTATAAATCACATAAAAGCTTTGTCAACAATTTGCCATGTACCCTATAGTGGGAAAAAACCACATGTACTCACCTTAGTAGCTAGGTACGTCTATCTACACTAATCCACCCATCTCTTGTACTAGTCCACATTATTCTAATCTTTCGCTTCCACGCGTCCTTCAATCTCTATTAGTTTAATAAGATATTAGAACTTATTAGACAACTAAACATATAGTAATTGTCTAATCAATCTTGAAATACTTCTAGGCATCATTTAATTCAATTCCAATATCCAAGTGTGATTCTTAAAAAATAATACCAATTTTGGACATATTTACCCCTTTTGTCCCATTTTGACAAAAATGGTATTTTTGGGTTCAACACGGTTATTTCAACAATTTTCAATTTTTTTACATCTTCATAAACGTATTTCTATGTTTAGATGTCAAAATGTCTTTCATTTTAGCCGTTTACGTCATTTTGGCAAATTTCAACGAATAAAGTTTCTTAAAATAGAAATCGTTGAAAACATATTATCTTGACGCCAATACATTCCCAACACTTCATAAATATCATTCCAATTAAGTTTTATGTTCTTTTAAACACTACTGTTGCACATTCTAAAATCGTCTCATAAAGGGTGGAATTTATGATTCCATTCCAAGTACAACAAACGTTATGAATTCCAAAGTAATACCCAACTATTTTCAAAAATTTCATAACTTATGAAAAGAATCGGAATATTGTGACCTTTTTCTCATCATACTTTGTCAAGCTTCAACTATTAACAACATATACATACAACATCAAAAATTGAACTTTGAACTTGAATCAATCTTAACATAATACTTGATTCTTGATGTTAAAACTCATTTTTATACCAATTCCCAGTAAATCTTCGGGTTTGATTAACAAAAAGGTTAAACCTTTCCAAATATCAACAAAACCATTCTTACATTCTTATTTCTTTGAAGATTTCAGCTTGGTCCTAAACATTCTTAATTTCTTTTCAAACCAATCCTGAACATGCGTTCATGAAAACCAAACCAAACAATCAAAATCTTCCAATCACATATGTTCTTGAATCCATAAAGTATTAAGAACCAATAACCCAACTTAAATCTTGACGTGCATGAAGAAATTTCGGTATACCAAACTAGGTTATAAGAACTTAACCTTTACCTTTCACTTTTCTATCCAAAAATAAAAAATTATCAGTGTTCTTGCCCCTTTTCACGAATTCCCTACTCAATCCATGATCAAAACCACAAATCAACACCTAATTTTGACATGCATCTAAGGATTTTCGTTTTTGAAAGCTAGGGTTCCTAAAATCAGGTATTTACCTTTCATAAAAAAAACTGAAATCAGGGCTAGGAACACTTTTCCTGCACAAATGGACCAAAAAGTAACCTTTTCGCCACACTCGGTTTTCTGTCCACGTACCCCGCCGCCGGCAGCAGTGGTTTCTGCCTCTTTCTTAGCTTTTCCGGCCGACAGAACCCACAACAGCCATGGCTGCATCGATTCTTATCTGGGACTTCATAAACCAACAAGGCTAGGCGCGTCTGATGTCGTCAATACTCGTCTTATGTCGCATGTCAGTCATCGCCGCCGCCAATAGCCACCGCTGGACCTCTGGCAACTCTGTTTTCTGTCTCCTTTGATCGAGATCGTCGGCCATTGCTATGCGATTTCACTTCATTTGTCTCCCGTCTGATCTCGCTCTATCCATCGGGCTTCATTTCCCTCTGGTTTCCATTGCACACACACTCGATCGAAAAGTATTTGTGTGTGTGCGCGAGTTTTATCTCTCCTTCCCCGAGTTCCTTTTCTCTCTTGGGATTTCATGCACACACCTGCTCAGAAATCGTTCCTTGGTCCGCCCTTTCTCCCTCTTGATTTCGGTTCTCATACACACTAGTGTGTGTGTCGTGTTCTACCTTCTCGATCTCCCCATTCTCTCTCTTTTCTTCTATTGAATTAGTTACGTGTTTGGGGAACGACGCAACCCACAGGAGCGACAATACCAGTTGCTGGGTTTTTAAGTGTCAATTTACGAAAATGCCTCCGCTTCCCCAACCTTGGTGAAATTTTCATGTTTTTTCCATATTTTTCCTTTATCATAACTCTCTCATATAATGTCCAAAATTTGCAAACTTTATACCTTTAGAAAGGTGGGAATGAGCTTTACAACATTCCCTTACTGACCTTTCTCTAAATCTTAATAAAGTTTCCGATATCAACCCTTGAAAATGACCCTTTGGTCATTTTTGTCACTTTTGGGCCATTTAAAAACATCATAACTTCTTCGTTATAGCTCCAAATGACCCGAATCTTTTTCCAGTATTTTTATTATCTCAAATATTACCAAAGTCTCCTTGAGGACTTTTTCGCAATTCCTTTTAGATTCTGCGATATTAATTTTTAAAGAATGTTAATTAAAGTTTTCACTTTTGGTCCTTTATTCCCCTTTTTACTCTTGGGTCGCTAAAACCAATTTTCTAAATAAGGTAACACTTCATGATAACTTAATAGAAGGTCTTAACATATCAATTTCATATTTTTTACCTTCTTGGACCTTTTTTGTCGATCCATAAAACGTTTAAGCATCAAATTATATATTAAATGCGTAAAACTTTTTTGTTGTCACAATTATCTACCCCTTAAACAGATCCATCCTCGGAATCACTAATATGATAATGGGCTTAACATACTATTGCATAATCCAACATAGAATAGAACTTCATACTAAGTCCCTATGAAGGGTATGACTTCTAGTCCTCATTGTTTTGTGTGTGTCTTATGGTAGTCATTCCTTTGAAAATTTCATTCTCGGTGCTTCCTTTACTTAAGTCATTATCACTAAAATGTGCTTCCATTAGACGTATTAATCAACATTCTTAGTTTATATGCCATAACAAGTTTGACTTTTCCCAAAAGTCAACTTGTACTCCATTCATTATGTTCTTGTCAGTTGCACCTAAAAGTAGCATTCTACTTTGTCACTCCTACTTAGTCGTCAGTCATTAGACTATATCTCCATTAGCCTTTCTTTCCTACGATTCTTTTTATCTTAAGTGACTTTGGCCACTATATTAATCATGTCATGATATCAGGTCATCCTTGTACCTATACCATTTATAAGCTTTCATCACTCACCAACTTAGTTTTTATAATTTACTAAGTTCCAAATTCCTTTGACTATTCCAATTAGGCATCATAATTCTTGCATTACCACAGTAATGCTACTATAAATGATTAGTGAATCATTTGTTTCGTTTCATTACATGCGTATCAGTAGTTCAGTCACTATCCATGATCCTTGCATCAATCATCGCCTTTAAAATTCTTAATCATCATTCCTAATTTAGGGATTTATAGCTACTTGACTTTCAACATCCCCAAGCACAATTCCGCCTTCAAGATGCATTAAAGATGATCGAGGACTTTACTTGGACATTCCGATCAACTAAAGTCAACAACAGTTGACAGCCAACTCTTACTCAACGATTACGGTCGGATCGACCCCTAACCACGCAATACTCACATGGTTCAAGGGAAAATCTATTCAAGTATTAAGATTCCATCTCTTGCGTCATCATCCCATTGATGACATGTGTGCTTCAAAGCATCCTATCATGATCTACATCATCTCTTGATCTACTGCTGCATCTCATCCATCAAGTCTTTGGACTTGCACTTGTACAAATCCACTGACATGGTCATTCATAAAACCAGCCATCCTAGGTCTTCCCATCTACCTTAAACGAAATGAACGACATTTTCGTTTATGGTCCAATTCTTTACAAGATCTTTGCATGATAGTAATCTTTATTCCATTTTTCTATTCTTACTTTATGTTATCCCCTGATAACCTTTTGACACCATGAAGTGACAGTTTCCATTAGTTCTTAACTAACTCCATACGCGATGACATGAGACTAAATGGCATTTGTATCAATTAACTTTGCAATCAAATATTACATTTGTGATAATCATCTCATGATGAGAAAACACTAATCTCATTACAGTCCTCGAAATACCTTTCCAATTATCATCTTTCATGTGTTAAATCTAGCAAACAATCATGATAATCTTACTTATCCCAAGATAATTTCAATGTTCTTTATAAGTTGAGAGGTAACCACTTGTGACTCGAACTATAATCATTAACCATCGACTAACAGATCATACCTTCATTAACTAAACTTGTTAATGCATGGATTTCATCTTGAACCTAGCTTTGGCAACCAAAAAGTCCCTTATGAACAACCAATAAGCTTCAAGAAGTCCAGCACATATACACAGCTATAATTCAGTACGACCAATGTGTCACTATCTTTCGATGTCGCACCGCGTTCATCTAAGTGTCGTGTCCATTCTTCTTTTTAGCATCTTGTCTGTGAAGATTATTTCTGAACATCGAATTATGCTGAATCTCGGCGTCGTGACTTCCACACAGATGCGTCGTGACACTCACGAGCCCATTTATATGTCAATCGTTCTGTACCCTAGCTTGGATAATCTACTTTCAATTTTATACACTAAAATAACAACCAACTTACTAGCACGTTGCAATCCTTGTCTTGCTTAAATCTTCTATCTTCTCAACTATAACACTTTAAGCTGCCAAACCTTAACACTATGCTTTAAACATGTGTCATGTCATACTTAGTCATTCAATACGTGAAATCTTCAATATCCTTACACATAGCTTAGGCTCATATAGACACCCAAGCTATAATAGGGTATAGTATATGAAATTTCGTACCTTCACTGCTCTTCTATTTTCATTTCTTCCTTCCTTTGGGAATTTCACTTGTCATGTCACCTGTTAAGTCAATCATACTTATGACTTGATCGTTCGTCCATCCATTGAATTCTTTCATTCGACGTACTCGTTTGGATTTGGAAGTCATAACCTCCCACTTCTTGCTTATGTTGCTAATTCCTGCCTTTAACTTAATTACATCATCATCTTTAGTTCTTGCCTTAACTAGGCATTCTACATTCCTTGTTTCATATAACCATATGGTTTGTATCCCGATAACAAAACCCAACTCTTTATCTATATTTCAGGCTAACTGCTTCATAATCTTATTTGGGTAGCATATACCCATCATACTTCCTTAAATGCTCTTATTCATACTTCGTCATGTTCTAATAGGCAGACCCTATAGTGGTGAGCAATCTATGCAAGACAAAGCAAGTATCATACTTGTCCATTCCGGGTTTCCCAACTGCATGGTACATACCTACTATTATCTTTAATAATTTAGAGCATACTTGATTTTATTATATAGGTATAGCAATCCTATGTTTTTCGTGTTGAGTATATTTTGTGATGATGTGCTAAACCATCTGAAGACCTTGAAGACCCCGAAGACTAAAGACTCTGAAGGATTTATTCTAGAGGATCCGAAGGCTTTTCTTGTAACAACCTTTTTGGGTGCACGCGTGATCAGAAGACAATGTGTTGCACAATAATGCATTCCTATTGGCTAGTACACTGTAGGAATATTCTGAATATCTTTTGTACTATATGTGTCACTGATTATGTATAAATATCAGTGATACTTGTCGGTGTCGGGTGTGCGATTGATTCACCACTATTGTAAAACCCTAATCGTTAAATCAAAGCATTCGGCACTTGTTAGTCAATATTTTTGTTCTTGATTGTTCATCTTTATATTTGTTTGTGTTGATTACATAACTTAAATCTATTCTTCAGAATACTTGTTCATTTCTAATCTTTGATTGAAGTTCACACCCAACACGTGGTATCAAAGCAGGACAGCTCAAAAACCATCTTTATAGAGTATTGTTTTTATTGTTACAGTTCTAGATCTTAATTGATTCCTAGATATGGGTTTCCACAACTGTTAGACCATATTTATGTTTGGTTTAAGCTTTGCATTTAACTAGATCATTTCTAAGAGTTTCTGGGCTAAAAGGAAGTCAAAAAGGAGCCTGATGGAGGAGTTCGGTCCAGGACCAAAATTCTCCTGGATCTCGGTCGTGATGTCCGAAAACCAGAGTTTTTTGGTTGGGCTGAGATGAGTTTTTTGGTTGGACTTGATGCGTGGGCTTAGGTTTTCGGTCTGAGTAGCATAGGTATATATATATGAGGCTTAGTCTTCATTTGTAGAGTTAGTTGTTTTGGAGCCTCATTATAGCATAGAGATTTTATTATTGCTCAAGCAACCATGTTCTTATGTACTAGTTGATTGATCTAAAAAATCGAGTGCATTGAAGGATTATATTTGTGTTTGTATGATTTGATTGATACCATGTGAAGATCTAGGATTGTTTCGAGACCTACAATTGGTATCAAAGCTTGAAAACCTCGTGGTTTTGAGTGTTTTGGTATCAATCTCATCATTCCTTTGCTTGGATCTTGGATTTTGGACGATTTTGGATTGATTTGAACTGTTTTGGACCGTTTTGATCGAGTTTGGGTGTTTTTACTCTTGGTGTTCTTCATGTTCTTGGAATTTTCAAGCAAAATTCATCCCAAAAATGGTGTTTTGATAACTGTCAGGATTTCAGTTAGGGTTTTAGTGGATTTCGGTCTGTTAGGCTAGGATTTCGGTCAGCACATTTAGTGGATTTTGGTGTCACCTTAGGGTTCCATCAATTTTGGTCCTTAGTGGATTTCGATCGAATTTTTCCAGCCTTGTTTTCCGGTTTCAAGCTTTTCGGTGCATGTTTTCGGTCCGGTGTGGATTTCGGTGATAGCATTTCGGTGTGATTGTCTGTTTTTGGTTTTCCATTGTTTGACTTGTTACGTCATTGTTTTTGTTGACTTTTGGTGCTTTTCAAAGTTCATTTTTGAAGGATCCTGCTATTTCAAACGTTAACACAGATCTTGACTCAGTTATAGGTACGGTTACTCGTATTCCTCGGCTGATCAAGATTGAAGGTTTCACTTAATGGAAGTACAGATTTGAATAGTACATCAAAATGAAGGATGTCAAACTATGGAGGAGTTACTTACGTCCACCTATCAGAATTACTATGACCAGAGATAATGTTGTGATTGACAAGCCTTTTGAAGAATATTCTGACGTAGATTTTGAAAAGGTTGAACTTGACCAGAAGCTCTTGCTACTCTATCAATGTCACTTTCACCTGAAATTGCTCATGGTTTCTGTGAGTACAATACTGCTAAATATCTTTCGGAAGCTTTAATTGATTTCTATGAAGGAAATGATGACATGAAGCAAAGTATGCAGGATTTGCTTCGTCAAAGGTTCAACTTGTTTAACCATGTGCTCGGAGAATCTCTTGAAGCTCAGTTACAACGCTTCATTACTTTGAACACTGAGTTAACAATTGCTGGAATTAGTTTTCCAAGGATTGATGTCAACAAGAAACTTATGAACTCTCTCCCAAGAAGCTGGGACATGCATATGGCAGTTACAAAGAAGACAAAAGATTTAGCTAGACTCTCACTTTCTGAAATTATGGCTGTTATCAAATTTTGTGACATGGACGATAAACAGAGAGAGATGAATCATGTCAGTTCTTATAAATATGCTAATATTGGAACTTCAACCAATAGTGCATTCTCAGCTCTGCCTGCTCAAGCTACTACTCAAGCACAATTTCAGCAAGTTCCATCTCCAGTGGCATCTCCTTCTTCATCTGCGTCTGCCCCTACTACCAAGACAGCAACTCCTGCTCAAGTTCTTCCAAAAGGAACTGAAGAGAATCTGGGCATGATGGCTGGTCTTCTGAACTGTTATAACGCTCTTGTTGCTGGCGAGCTGGTTCAACCTATGACGGTGGGAGACTTAAATCAAATCAACCTTGATGATCTGGAAGAAATGGACAATTCTTGGCACATTGCTATAGCGGTTCATAGGGCCAAGAAATTCACTCAAAGGACAGGCAGGAACAACTAGGTCAATAACAATGCAGACAGGAAGGTGGGTTTCAATAAAGCAAATCTCAGGTGTTTCAACTACAACGAGCCTGGTCATTTTGCTCGTGAATGCACCAAACCCAGAATGGAGAATACTGAAAGGACCATGGTGCCTATTGGAACAAACCATGAAGCTGCTCCTCAACCTCAGAATACAGAAAGAGAAGAAAATCAGCTGCAGTATCTGAATTTGAACGGAGACGGTAGAGCTCACCTTGCACAGATTGAAGGTGAAATGTATGTTGATGCAGCTGAAGAGCAGATGATGGATTTGCAGTTTTCTTTCATGGTCTCTGCTACCTCTTCTACCACTCCTATTAGTGATGAGGTTAGTGAAGTTTCTTGCTCCTCTCAAACTTGCATTGATAAAATTGCTAAATATCTTGAGTTAAATGAAAACATAGTTAGAGAAATATTTGACTTAGAAAATCTTGTTCATAAACAAAAAAAGAAACTAAAACCTCTCCAAGAATCATTATTTGCCAAAACTTCAGACTATCTCAAAATTCAAGATGAACTTACTATAAAAATTGCCATCTTAAGTTTGCTAATGAGGACATTGCTAGATTAACTGTTGAACTCGATGCATTGAAATCAAAGTTTCAAAATGCCGAATCAAATTTTAAAAAGGTATATGTATCAAGTGAAGTAGTTGAATCTATAATTGAACATCAAAACAAGTGGTCTAATATACACGGTGAAGGACTTGGATATACTGCTGTTTCACCTCCATATAATAATAATTTTGTTCCATCATTGGAGACTGAAGAATTTTATCTTTCGAATTATGTTCAAAAGGATAAATCTGACACCACTGAGCGTTCTGAAATAAAATCTACTGATGCTTCTACCTCATGTGCAGATAAATTAAAAACGAAGATTGATGACGTGGAAGACTTGCATGTTCTTCATTTTGATAATAATTATTTGAAAATTGATACTGTTGTTTTGCGTGATGATGTGAAATCTGACACTAAAATTTATGATGTTTTTGAAAAACCATGTGATGTTAGTTTTAAAAAATCTAGGACAAAGTTTTTGGTTGATGAATCTGTTGCATGCTTGTGTGTGTGTGGAAATAATTTGCATAAATCTGGACTTGGACAGAATTCCAATACTCCTTTGAAAAGACAGACTTGTTTTAATGGTGGAATTGCTGGTCACATAGCCAGAAATTGTCCCAGATACTTGTATGCTTCTCAACATGAACATGTTTGCCAAAACGCACCAAAAGGGAAATCTTATAAAAGAAAACCCTCGAGGTCACGTTTTAGAAATAAAAATTGCAATGACACAAAAGCTTGGAATCAAACTGCTATAAACAAAAAGCCTGTTTATAGAAATAACTATGTCTTATCAAATTATGTGAGATCAAAGTCATTTCAAGAATCAACTTCAAGTAGTTCTGATTCTACATCTAATGCAAATGTTCCCATTTCGTCAAAAGATAAACGATATAAATGACATTTTAAATGGGTTCCTAAAGGCAGTGTTAAAACATCTTCTGACATTTCACATTACTTGATCAACGTGATATGAGTCTTGAATAAATTTCATGTATTGATAGTAAGGGTCAACCCAGTTTCCGTATCGACTGGGTGCCTAAATCTAATTGATCCCACAACTTGTCCAGGAACATTTATAGAGGAATATCAGCAGACCTTGGTATGTTGATAGTGGCTGTTCTAGGAACATGACAGGCGACATGTCCCAACTACATGATGTTGAAAACTTTAATGGTGGATGTGTTTGCTTTGCGGGAGGTGAAAAAGGGATGATCACACAAAAAGGGACTGTATCGAAGGGTGCGTTGAAATTTGAGAACGTTAATTTTGTACCGGAGCTCAAACACAGTCTGCTGAGCATTTCTCAAATCTGCGACAAGTGTTTTTCAACCCACTTAACGAAGAAGGAATGTCTGATTCTCAAACCTGACATAGTCATCCCAGAGGAGTGGATTCTTGTTCGATCAGAACGAAGATGCAACGCATATATCATCGACATGAATCACAACACTCCAGAAAACGTTACCTACTTATTCTCAAAAGCATCTGAACAAAACGCCATGTTGTGGCATAAACGTCTCGGACATGCCAATGCAAACAATCTGAATCATCTTGCAAAGAACAACATGGTTCAGGGACTTCCAATCAAGGACTTCATCATGTTTGAAAAATGTGTTGCTTGTGCTCAAGGCAAACATCATCAGAAGCCATACAAGCCTAAATTGATCAATTCCATTGATTTGCTACTTCAGTTGATTCACATGGATCTCTTTGGCCCTGTTAATGTTCTCAGTCTCAACCGTAGTTCTTACTGGTTAGTTATTATTGATGACTACTCACGTTTTACTTGGGTTTTCTTCGTAAAGAACAAAAGTGAAACTGCAGAGCTGGTTATGAGGTTCATCAAACTTATCGAGAATCAAATGAATCTGAAGTTGAAAGCTCTTCGGTGCGACAATGGAACATAATTCAAGAATGCGGTATTAAACAAGTTTTGTGCAGATAAAGGTATTCTGCGTCAGTATAGTGCTGCTCGTACACCTCAACTGAATGGTGTTGCTGAGCGCCGGAATAGAACTCTTATTGACGCTGCACGTACCATGCTGTGTAATTCCAAGTTACCGGTGATCTTTTAGGCTGAAGCAATTAACACAGCCTTTTATGTTCAGAATCGGGTCATCATCAACAAATCTCAAATGAAAACACCATATGAGATTCTCTATGGCCGCAAACCTAATGTTTCACATTTCCGTAATTTTGGCTGTCCTTGCACTCTTCTTCATCTTGAAGCTACTCCAAAGTTCAACTCCAAGGCGGATGATTGCTACTTTATTGGATATGCAAGTAAAACTACGTACCGAGTTTACAACAAGGCTACCAAGCAGATTGTGGAATCATATGATGTGCGCTGGCCAGAAGAGAACCCGACTGATGCCCTTGTTGGACCCGATTGGTTGTTTGATTATGCTGAACTGTTTAAACCATTTTATGTGCTTTAAGATGTTGTTTCAGGTACACAGCCAAGTCTTAGTAGAGTTCACGAGATGATGCTAAAGAATCTATTCCTGATCTTATTACTCCGTCAGTAATTCTTGAAGATCCCATTCGTAATGACGGCGCATCTCCTGATTCTACTACTGTAACTGAAAGTGCTCCTGCAGATTCATCTAAAGTTGTTGGCGATACCCCAGTTATTAACCAATCAGCTGCTCATGAAGACGTTATTCACTCTGAATCTATTGATCCTTTTGATTCTACTCTTATGGATTCTCTCCTTCCTGAAAGGATTCCTGATGAGTACATTGCAAGTACTTCTCATGACTTTAGAGACTCTGCCAGAGGTGCTTCAGCCTCAGACAGAGTTGAAAACATAACAAATTTTCCAGTTTCTACTGCATCGCTCCAACATGCTCTTCCTTCAAGAATTCAACGGGACCACCCTCTTGATAATGTTATTGGTCCTTTGGATGATGGTTTTCAAACAAGAAGCCAGAGTGGTCAAGTCAACGAGTGTCTTTATTCGTGCTTTATCTCTCAAATCGAGCCGAAGAACGTAGAGATGGCTCTAAATGAACCAAGTTGGGTGGATGCCATGCATGAAGAGCTCAATCAGTTTGAGAAGCTAAATGTTTGGAAACTGGTGGAACTACCCGAAGGTAAAAAGGCTCAAGACACAAGATGGGTGTTTCGCAACAAGCAAGATGACTCAGGAGTAATTGTGCACAACAAGGCACGCCTGGTAGTTCATGGTTTTCGTCAGATTGAAGGGCTTGATTATACGGAAGTTTATGCTCCTGTGGTACGACTTGAAGCGATTCGGATTTTCCTTGCCTACACTTCATATATGAACTTTACTGTCTACCAGATGGACGTCAGGACCGCTTTCTTCTACGGTGAGGTGAAAGAGGAGATTTATGTTGATCAACCTCCGGGATTCGTCAACTCCAAGTTTCCAAATCACATCTATAAGCTCGATAAGGCTCTCTATGGTCTTCATCAAGCTCCTCGTGCTTGGTATGCTACTTTGATGGAACATTTGTTACAGCATGGTTACACTCGTGGCACAATTGCCCAGACCTTGTTCATTAAGCCCCAAGATGCAGATCAAATTGTTGTCCAGATCTATGTAGATGACATTATCTTTCGTTCTACAAGTGAAGCCCTGTGCAAAGAGTTTGAGCTAGTGATGAAGAAACGATTTGAGATGAGCTCATTGGGTGAGATGACAATGTTCCTTGGGTTACAAGTTAAGCAAAGTTCAACGGGGTATCTTGCTTCATCAAGCGAAGTATGTGGAGGATATTCTTGAAAAGTTTGGTTTAAAGGATGATAAAGAGGCTAATATCCAATGGCTGAGCGACCTCTGTTATCTTCAGACTCGGATGACAAATCTGTCGATCAAACGTATTATCGTTCGATGATCGGTTCGCTGATGTATCTGACAGCTAGCAGACCGGATATTGTTTTTGCAGTTTGCCAATGCACTCGATATCAGGCTCATCTTAAAATTTCTCATTTTGAAGCTGTCAAACGGATCTTTAGATACCTTAAAGGGAGACCTAAATTTGGTCTTTGGTATCCAAAGAACCGGGAATTTGATCTTTATGCTTTTTCAGATAGCAACTATGGGGGTGCAAAATTGACAGAAAGTCCACCAGTGCTGGATGTCAGTTTCTAGGAGACAGGCTAATTTATTGGCAATGCAGAAAGCAACAAACCGTGTCAACTTCTACAGCTGAAGCTCAGTATGTTGCTGCCTCGGCTTGTTGTTCTCAGGTCATCTGGATGCAACATCAACTCCTTGATTATGGTATGAACTTTCTTGATACTCCCATATTCTATGATAATGAGGCTGTTATCCAAATTGTAAAAAACCCTGTTCAACATTCTAAGACAAAGCACATTGATATCAAAATTCATTTTATTCGAGATTGCTACGAGCGAAAATTGATTCATTTGGATAAAGTTCACACAGATAACAATGTGGCGGACTTGTTCACTAAACCTGTTTCAAAAGCTCGATTCAATGTGCTGGTCGAAATGTTAAAAATGATACGTTTCACTGACTGTTAAATCAGTTCTGTAAATTTTTTTACATTTTAGTTAAAATTGTTCATGGTTTACCTTCCACACTCTTTCCCATGCACAAATTTAGGGGGAGAGGAAAAACAAAACAAAAACTACAAAATTTTCAAAAATACAAAAATATTTTCGTTTATGTCTTTATTTTTCAGAAAATTTAAGAAACTCAAAAATATTAACTACCAACGACGCACCGAGTTATACCACTCACTGATGAGGTAACACTTAAGTGCTAGTGATTCTTACTGTTACACCATAGTAAGTTTGAAGAACTGACAACCTTTCTTAACCAAATCTAAAAGTTTCTTCTGCAACACAAACTTCTAGACACTTTGAGTTAAGCCACACAGAGTCGAGAGTTACTAAGCCTGTGACGATGGTTAGATTGCATACCGTAATCTATCACACGCACCAATCCATTCTCAACCACCTCTATTTGTTTGTTGCAAGAAATAGACGATTCACCATTTAAAACCAAGTGGTGATGATATTTTGAAACTCTATGCCAGTAATCTCTGCTATAACACCAGTAGTAGATGTGAGGCATCAATGACCATTCTTACCTACAAAGCTTCTAATTCAAGATTTGGATGACTCGGTGTAATAAACCATACACTGATGACAATTCAAAAGTCTAGCCGATGGGTATGTCTAGTTACCAAGACATGTTACACGCTCATACCACTCTTGACCTTGATCTCCTTCTAATAAAGATTTTTGTGACTCAATGTGATTTTATCTCACATTGATGAAACATCGAAACTATGGGTCAGTGATCGTTGTTGTTTACCACAATAGCTGTGAGACCCCCAACAACTTCACCGGATTCAAAATTGGCACTAGGATGGTCCACTCCGCGGAGTTTGGATACCATTGAATGTCTCGCCAAGAGCCAAGTCAAGTTTTTGACTTGTCAACTGCATTGAGATCTTTGATCAAGGATATGTAGGGGCCAAAATCAAACGACCACGAGTAGTTCACCGATACTCAAACAATCGCAGCGCGTTCCCCCGGGTTCACATAGATATTTCGAGAAGTCTCAGTATGAGCCAAGGATGAATCCTTTAACAACTGTGGTGAGAGTTTATAACTCAGTGACCCACAGGATTTTCTATCAAAGTTCATATCAAGAAGCACCTGCAAAAGTAACTTTCAAGACGTTTCAACTCGAATATTTTATTCCCGAAGAAGGTGAATCATAATTCCAAGTGACAAGTTGTTTGAATTCCTCCTCAGTCAGCTTGCTACTATATCTACACCTAAATGTGATCAAAAGAGAAGAAGAGTCAGACTCCAGTCAAAGTCAAAGTCAATGTCAAATCAAAAGCTGGATGTGCTGATTCAAGACCTACTGTGAAATCTGACTGCCCAATGATC
The DNA here is from genome assembly GCA_023525715.1 of Cichorium intybus. Classification (NCBI taxonomy): domain Eukaryota; kingdom Viridiplantae; phylum Streptophyta; class Magnoliopsida; order Asterales; family Asteraceae; genus Cichorium; species Cichorium intybus. The sequence goes on from CM042010.1 coordinate 76,358,293, forward strand.
TTTCAAAGACAAATCTAAAGTCAAGTCCATGCCAAAGATGAAATTGTTTTTGCAAAGGAGCTAAATTCCTCTAATATTTGTCTCCCGTCATTCGTTAAGGGGGAGTTTGTTGGATTTTGTCTGCAGTATACAACCAAGGCCAAGATCAAGACGAAGCTCGAAGACAAATGAAAGCATTAAACCAAGGGGGAGATTGTTGGACCATATTTATGTTTGGTTTAAGCTTTGCATTTAACTGGATCATTTCTAAGAGTTTCTGGCTAAAAGGAAGTCAAAAAGGAGCCTGGTGTATGATTTTGATCTAGGACCGAAATCCTCCTCGATCTCGGTCGTGATGACCGAAAACCAGAGGTTTTCGGTTGGGCTGAGATGAGGTTTTCGGTTGGACTTGATGCGTGCGCTTAGGTTTTCGGTCTGAGTAGCATAGGTATATATATGAGGCTTAGTCTTCATTTGTAGAGTCAGTTGTTTTGGAGCCTCATTATAGCATAGAGATTTTCTTATTGCTCAAGCAACCGTGTTCTTATGTACTAGTCGATTGATCTAATAAATCGAGTGCATTGAAGGATTATATTTGTGTTTGTATGATTTGATTGATACCGTGTGAAGATCTAGGATTGTTTCGGGACGTACAACAACTGTTATCAATCTCTATTGCTTGTTTTTCTGAAAAGATCCAGTTGAAAATCAATCAAAATGACGGATTTTACAACTACGTATGCCAATATGCTGAACTATGCCAATCTAATTGGTTCATCTACTAAAGCTCTTGTTCTTGTTCCAACTTACTATGACTACTGGGTTGATCGTATGAGAGATTATCTGGAGGGATCAGATGAAGAAAAAGACATTTGGAGATCTGTCAAAGATGGCCTTCATACAGATATCGAAGGAAGATTCATTGTAATTGATGGATAGGAAGCCGAAGTTCTTACTGCAGCTGACTTGAAGAAAGTCAGAAATGATGAACGAGCCATGAGAGAGCTTAGAAGTGGACTTGGTCCAGATGTTAGACATCACATCTCAGGTGCAAAATCTGCCAAGGAGATCTGGATCGTCTAGCAGTTAGATTTGCTGGTGATAACACTCTCCAATCAAGTGTTGTTCAAGAAGTTTAAGCATAATTCATAAATTTCAAACAACAAGAGAATGAAACTTTGGAACAAGCATATGAACGTTATAGTAAAATGATTTACACTCTAGAAAAGTATGGTGAAACTCGAAGTCAACAAGAAATCAACATCAAATTTCTCTATAGTCTGAGGCCTGACTGGAGACCTATCATGCTGATGGTCAAATCCTATGAAAACATCAACACTTATTTACTAGCAGCCTTGTATAACCTGATTAAATCTCATGAACCAGATATTTGTGGAAGAAGAAGTGAAAATGCTAGAACATTAGCCCTAGTGTCTAATGTTGAAGAAGAAGAGACTAAGGATGAGCCTGATGGCTATATTGTGGATGATAACGGAGAAACGATTGCCTTGTATGCTGCAAACAATAGAAGGTTCAGGAAACCATTTATGAACGAATCAAGCTCAGAAAAACCATTTGTGAAACCTTTTAACAAAAACTCCTACACTCCAAAACCCAAACCTGAGATCTACACACCAAAAGAGGAAAACACCAAATCTTCAACTCCGAAGCCCACATAAACAAAGACTTCAGAAGTCCCCAAGCAAATATATGAAGAGAAGAAGATTACTGGTGACTCAGGGTATGAATGCAATTATTTTCATGGTAAAAATCATATTTCGAAGGATTTCATGCTTCACAAAAGGAATGAAAAGCAGACCCAAGTTAAAGATGAGGCTTACTATGCGAGAAAACTAGAAGAGGCAAGAGAGAAAATAAAGGATCTTGCCCTGATGGCTTCGGAAGATAACATAGGTACATACCAGGTGTGGTCCTCTGACTCCGAAGACGAGGAAGTAAGGAAGCTAACTCATAGTGCTTTCATTGCCTATGATGCTGGTAAGAGCTTCCCGAAGGATACCTCTGAGGAGAATGAAGCTGATGAAGATATGGGTTATGAAGGGTTCAGAGATCTGGGATATGAAGATTCAGAGTTGGAGGATGTGATGGGTGCAGGGGTTTCGAAGGTTTGGTCTGATGATTCTTCGGATGATGATGAGGAAGTTTGCTTGATGGCGAAGGATTCTCGTCTGACCATTCCCGAACAGGTAACAAAACTTCTCTTATCTTTTAAAATTCATGCATCAAAATTTTCTGCTAATATTAATGAAATAACACGTGATTGCTCTGTGATGAACAAATTGCTAATTGATGCTAAAAATAGAGCTAAAGTCAGTGACCAGGAGATTCTACAGTTGAGGAGGAGAGTAGAAAGTATGAACCTGTCCCTAGAAAAAGCCAACTTTAGAATCTCGTTGTTAGAAGAGAATAGAGAGAAATATTTGAATAACGATGATGCAATTTTGAAACAAAGAAACATCTTTTGTGAAACTACCAAACGTCTGTATTCTCAAATTACTTGTATCTATCGTTCAGCTGACATATGCAATGTTCAACATAGACAACTACTACCTTTTCTAGAATTTAAGTTGAAAAATGTTGATAGCATCTCTTATGAATGTGAGTCTATTGTATCTGGTTCCGATGTCACTAATCCTTCGTACATGCATGGTCTGATCTCTGTGGAAAAGTTCTTGACTACTGATAATTTGTTAAAAACACTGCCAAAAGAAATTCCAATCTTGCAAAAAGACATTCCTCAAATTGAAAAAAAATCAGAAGTTATTGTTGAGACTGAATCTGAGAATAATTCTTAAAGTGATTCGGATATGGAGGAAATTGATTGCTCTTCTTTGTCTACTTTGAAAGTCTCCTCCGCATCCGCTCACCCTCCGAAGATATTTCACAATTATCTTCGGTTGACAATGGCAAAACAAAATTAGATTGTGAAATTCTAACATTTGAAATTCAAATGATAACATGGAAATTGTAAAAACAAAAGTGCAAATTTCTGATGAATGTGTTTCATATGATCAATATCTCAAAGACAATTCAAAAAGATTAGTCAATGTTGCATGTGTTTATCCGAAGGTTTCATACTTCAAAAACTCTATTTTAGTGAAACCTGGAGGTGTACTTTTGATTGATAACGATTTGGTAAAACTTGTTGAGGAGGATAATTCCACAGTCACTGAGGAAGGATTCTTCTCATCTTTAAAAATGATTGAAAACAACATGAATGAAAACATGGAAGTGAAAATAAATGTGCGAAAACAAGATTCGTATGGGCATAACATTTACAATCGTCTTTGTTATGAACAAGACAAAATTCCAAATATTTTACTCGTCTTTTGAACGACAAAAATGAAAATCATATTTATACTAACAGAAATTACAAACAAATTCAAGTTATGGATAAACCTGTAACTCTGAAGATGGATGTGTTTCAGTTCATGGAGTCAAATGAAAGTGTACCTCTTGCGAAATCTTTTGAAAATGAAGTTACAAAACCTAATATAACAATTTCCAAACCTGCGGTACAAAATCACAAAATTCTGAAAAATCCACAATTTCAAAACTTCGCATTGACTTCCAAAACGAAACCAGCTGTTGCAATCTCAAACCAATTCAAAAACCAACTGTTGTGAATTTAAAACCAAAACAAACACCAAATCTTGTGAAAAGAAAAACACCCTTCGTACCAACAAAAATTGCTGATACGAAGGCTTCTACCTCCGAAACAAAACCAATTGATAAGAAGGACTCAAATGTTAAAACAAAGCAATTTTCCAAACCTTCCTTCGTACCATCTAAATCAAATTTCCCTAATCCCAAGTATAAAAAACCATCAAAGAAAACATTTTCAAAAGGGAATAATTTAATAGACACTTTTCATGCATGGCTAGACAAAAATTTGAATCTGTTCAAAGATAAGAATCTATCATTAAATGATTTCAAGCTTGCATATGACGAGTACTTGTGTACTTCCACATTATGTAGCTCATTGTCAAGAAAATCAACAATTGAAAATTCAAAACAAAATTGGAAAAGGAATGACTTGAAAGAAAATTTAACTGCAAAATCAAAATCTTTAAAGTCATTAAATTCTTCAAAAACATCTAAACCCGAGAAAACGTCAAAAACATCAAAAACAAAATCATCCAAATATATTTGGGTTCCAAAGGTTTCCAAAATTTCAACTTCTTCGGACTCATCAATTCTTACAAAAAGCTCTTCGGATTCATTTTCTGGTTCATCTTGCTCTTCACATGAAACTTCTGAGAACATGATAAACCTCAAAGCTAATGAAATAACAGAAGAGGCTGTTGAAAAATGGATTCAAGAATCCTTCGCTTACCCTGAGGACCCAAGATTGATTGGGTACCAACTTTTTATTGATTGATTGCAGATCACGTCAAATGAGTAGTATGATTCTAAATGGTATATGGATAGTGGCTGCTCAATACACATGACTGGAAGAAAGGAGTATCTCAGGGATTATAGAACTTTGGATGATGCAGAAAATGTTCGTTTTGGCAATAATGACACTTGTCCAATTCGTGGATATGGAAAAATTACGAATGGGCAATTCACAATAAACAGAGTGGCATTTGTTGAATGATTAAAGCATAACCTAGTGATTATTTCCCAATTGGTTGTTGGAACTGGCAATGTTGTAACATTCAACATCAAGGAAGTCTCATTACGAAGGAAGCTACGAAGGAGGTGCTGTTAAAGTCAGAAAAAAAGGGAGCAATGTTTCCCTTAAATCTAAAGCCTGTAACTGGTGGGCCATCTCTATGTCTTCTGTCTAAAGCAAACTTAGATGTTAGTTGGTTATGGCCTCGAAGGCTTGCCCACTTGAACTTCAAAGATATAAATAAGTTGGTGGCTATGGATTTGGTTCGTGGTATGCCTGCTCTTAAGTTTGATAAAGACTCACTTTGTTCTGCTTGTGAACATGGCAAGCAAACAAAACAAAGGTATCCAACTGTGATTAATCCAAAAATCACCGAACCTCTTTCACTTCTATATATGGATCTGTGTGGTCCATCCGCAGTGGAGTCAATTGGAAAGAAGAAGTATATTCTGGTGATTGTTGATGACTACTCAAGGTTCACATGGGTGTTATTCTTAAGGAACAAATCAGATGCAGCTGAAGAAATCATCAATTTCATCAAGAACATGGAAGTAATGCTCAACAAAAAAGTCCAAACTGTACACAGTGACAATGGTTCGGAGTTCAAAAACCAAACTCTTGATGGGTTTCTGAAGAAAAAAGGGATTATTCATAACTTCGCAGCACCATATATTTCTCAACAAAATAGCGTTGTTGAAAGACGTAATCGCTCCTTATGTGAAGCAGCTAGAACAATGCTCAACTTTGCAAATTTGCCCATGTACTTCTGGGCCGAAGCCATTTCTACTGCATGTTTCACTCAGAACAGATCATATATACACAAGAGGTTTCATATCACGCCTTACGAAATACTTAACTGAAGAAAACCAAATGTCAAGTTTCTTCACATCTTCAGTTGTTGGTGTTTTATGCTGAGCATGAAAGATCACTTGACAAAGTTCAAAGACAAATCAGATGAAGGGATATTTCTTGGATATTTACAGAACTCAAAAGCTTACTGGGTCATGAATAAAAGGACAAGCAAAATTGAAGAAACATTCAACCTTTCATTCGATGACTATTATATCAAGAAATCTCAACATCCCTTTCCAATGTCATCTATCTTTCCAAAACCAGCTGTGGATGCATTACCAATTATGACCTTTGATGAAGACTTCAAACTTCTTTTTGATCCACCTATGAGAGCTATGCACTCCGAAGCCAAAGCACCAGACAACAATTTGTCTGAACTTTCCAAGATCACTGATGGCCCCGAAGACTCACCAACAAGCAGCATTCAGAGACCCTCTTCGGTTGAGGGGGATCCTTCCAATAGATCCGCAAGCCAATCTGGTTTCGAGGGGGAGGACAACAATCCAAGTCTCAATCACCCTTCGCATGAAATTTCCCATATCATGTCTTGTATCCTTCTGTCCAGGGAGAGCCAGAAGCTTCAACTCCAATCTCTTCGGATCATGGAAGAACAACCTCTCCAATAGCTGCTGTCGAGGGGGAGCATACTCTTAAGTCATCGTCCACTTCCTCAAACAACAACTCTCCTAAAACAAATGTCACAAACTCAAACAATGAAAATCAATTAATAACTGATGATTTTCCATCCACTTCAGGATATCCTTCGGACACTGAGGAAATCAATGCTGAAAGACCACCTGAATTTGATCGAAATTTTCCACCTTTGGAAAAGTGGACAAAAAATGATCCCCAATCACTTGTCATCAGTAACGTTCATGATAAGGTCTTGACACATGCACAACTTCATCAAAAACAACAAGAATTAAACAAAACTTCGGAGCTGTGCATGTTCAATATTTTTGTCTCTAAAATTGAACCAAAGAACGTTAAGGATGCATTTGATCACCCAGACTGGATTGAAGCAATGCAGTTAGAATTAAAAGAATTTGAAAGAAATAAAGTTTGGAGACTAATTCCAAAACAAGCTAATGATTCAATCGTTGGTCTCAAATGGGTGTATAGAAATAAACTTGACACCGAAGGCAATATGGTTAGAAACAAGTCAAGGCTGGTTGTTAAAGGATATTGTCAATAGGAGGGTATTGACTACGAAGAAACCTTTGCTCCTGTTTCCAAACTCGAATCCGTTCGGATCTTTCTAGCTTATACTGCACATAAAAACTTTGATGTTTATCAAATGGATGTCAAACGTGCCTTCTTGAACGGAGATCTCGAGGAAACTGTCTATGTTGAACAACCACCTGGTTTTGTGAACAAAGAAAATCCTAACCATTGTTATTTCTTGGATAAAGCAGTTTATGGTTTAAAACAAGCTCCTAGAGCTTGGTATGAAACCTTGACTAAATTTTTGAAAGAATCAAACTTCAAACAAGGCTCAGTGGATCCAACACTTTTTCGAAAGAAAGTGGGTTCACACTTGATGTTAGTCCAAATTTATGTGGATGACATAATCTTCGGATCCACTGATCCAAAACTCACAAAAGATTTTGAAAAATTAATGAAAATCAAATTCCAGATGAGTATGATAGAGAAGATCTATTTCTTCCTTGGATTAAAATCAAACAATCAAAAGAAGGGATTTTCATTAATCAACAAAAATACACCAAAAGTTTACTCGAACGCTTCGGAATGACTAACTGTTCCAATGTGAAGTTTCTATTGCCCGCAGGTACTTGGTTGAATCCTTCGTTGGACAAACCGAAGGCTGATCTTCAGACCTATAGAAGTATGATCGGATCATTAATGTTCGTAGTGTGCAACTGTGCACGATATCAAGCTGATCCACGCGAACCACATTTGGCTACGGTTAAAACAATCTTTCGTTATCTTCACAACACACCTATATATAGTCTTTGGTATTCTACAAACATAGGGTTCTACATACAAGCTTATTCAAATTCAGACTTGGGTGGATGCTCAATTGATCGCAAAAGTACTTCTGGTGGTTGTCAATTTCTTGATGGAAAGCTCATCAGCTGGTAGTAAAAGAAGCAAACATGTGTATCAATATCAATATCCACAGCCGAAGCTGAGTATGTAGCAGCTGCTGCTTGCACTTTGCAGATCATCTGGATTCAAAGCCAATTAAGAGATTATGCCATAAACATGAGAAAAATTCCATTGTTCTGTGATTCCCAAAGTGTTATTCGGATATGTCATAATTTGTTCAACATTCCAAGACGAAGCATATAGCTCTTCGCTATCTCTTCATCAAAAGTCATGTTGTGGAGGAGAATATAGAATTACACTTTGTTCACACAACAGAATAGCTGGCAGATATCTTTACAAAAGCTTTGAATGAAGAATCATTCGCACGAATTGTTCGAGGACTTGGCATGATTGATGGATCCACTCTGACATAAACATAAGATTTTCTTTTTCTTACCTTACTCTTTTCAATTACAAAAATAAGAAACAATGTTGTCCCGATGCATTTCGAACCTTCGGAGTCCATTGGAACAGTCATTTCAGTCAATAAAATCTAATAAATGTCAAAACTCAAAAAAACAACAATTTTCTTTCTACCATAAAGAGACAAATTTTTATTCAAGAAATTTGCTTAGATGAAAAGATGAATAAAAAACAAACAAAGATCATTTGCAAAAGTATAATTGGATACTCGTGTGCTTTGGAGTCTACAAGAACTTATCACCGAGAATCGTCCGACGATCTGATCCGGGCGCTAAAACTGCTAACCTGCACACAACACAACATACACACGTAAGCTATAAAGCTTAGTGAGCAACAATACAAAGCCATGAATAACATATTTACAATGTAATACATCACCCAACTCATGGGTGTCGTTATTCCTTGCAACAACCTATAAGCACTGGTTAATACAAGCATATTAGACCAACTATACTTCATTATCAATAATTGCAAATGAACTTTATGTAGTCACACAGGAATATCCCGATACCTAACCTAGTAGATAACAAGCATGGTGTATTATAAGTAACACAAGTATACACCTAACTGACAACTCGGTACCACTACACAGGACTCTATCATACTGACTTCCAACATGGAATCCTTCACTCTGCAAATTTTCTGCTCGTAAGCCACAAAGACTTTATATCTATCTTCTCGTTAACCTTTACGGTTTAGAGTCACTAAGACTCACCACTACCGTAATTTTAGTATGAGTACAAAATCTCTAACCATACACGTTGGGCAACTAAGCCCAATCTTTTAGCCACGTAGACCGATATATGTTCCATAGAGGTTCTTATAGTATGTCAGGTAATTAAACCCAACCGCGTAGCCTCTAAGGCCATTATGAAGCAAAAAGGTTCCTGTAATATGTTGGACAATTAAGTCCAACCTCCTGGCCATAAAGCCCGTATAATTTGGATATCAAATCCAATCTCCTAGCCACAGAGGTCGTATACTTGGACACTGAGTCCAATCTCCTAGCCACAGAGGTCGTATATTTGGACACTGAGTCCAATCTCCTAGCCACAGAGGCCGTATATTTAGATATCAAATCCAATCTCCTAGCCACAAAGGCCGTTCATATTTGGAACTGTACAGATCCTCACTCGACAACTAAAGTCTGCATGAACCGTACAAGTCCTCATAACATATCCTGGGTGATTAAACCCAATTGGTTGACCACAAAGGCTCAACATCATACCAATAAAATACTCATACACAAAAGTTATAAAACAACTCCCGACACTTCTAAACATGTACCTTTCTACATAATGGCACGTCATCACAAGGCGTCTATCGCGTAAACGTCCAACTTACTCTAGGTGGCATGTGAAGTACTCATATACATCCATTTAACTCCAGAGTATTATCTTGTATATAACTACAAAACTCACCTGTAACAATAAGTTATCTCTAATACTTGGTATTCTCGAATTACATAGTACTCATACATAGTAATCTTTACTTACTAGTGAATCTATTAGCATCAAATACACACAACATCATACTACACATATATACTTCTCCATAGTTGCTAAGTACTTGATAAGAAACCACTAATATCACCGTTGTACCTATTCACAAAGTACTCAACACCACCTAGAACTGACCCTTCCCAAGCAAATCAACCAATCAATTGAAGCTAGAACATAGAATCTTACCTTCAAGAAGCATGATATCGAATGCTGCTTCAAATTCTCGAGTCGTAGGCTTCCAATTCGACTTCAGGGGTTTGGGGGATATTTTTCTAGGGTTTTGAGAGCATTTCTTCGAACAGATTTTTCCCCAAAATGAAGCAAAGTCGCAATAAAATGGGGTGGGGTCCGTGCGCAGCACGACCCGTGTCCAACAACCCAACCCAGGTTGGCATGCACCACGACCCGTGCTCAGAAACCCGACCTGTGTGACGCTGTGACTTAATTCCTCCTACTGAAAACCCGACCCGGGTTGGCCAACACGACCCGAGTTCTTCCAAAATGGTTTTGTATGTTGTTTCAAGGAAAATCTTTATCAAAAAGGGTTTCTAACCACCCTAACCCATATATCAACATGGGTACTCTTAATCAAACTAAGATTAACACATAAACACCTACTAAAAGGGAATATGGTGTTACAAATTCTTCCCCCCTTCAAAAGATTCCGTCCTCAGAATCTCATAACAACCTATTACATTGCTTAAGATTTCTCTACACACCCGTATTCCTGTTTGGATTAAAGTTCCCATTACTCAATAAGAACTTTAGCTTCTATTCGTCTCTCATCTTGGTGGTGACGGTTGATTGCTAAGGAAAAAGGTCCTATCAATCACAACCAAAATCACCTTGACAAAACTCTAGACATACTACATTAGTCTACTTTCCCTTCTGTATACATACATCTACCTTTGCATCACATCGGATAATTATTCAACATATCTACATTGCATACTCATATACACACATATATAGCTACAACCTGCTATATGGTTGCAAAGTATTCGATATGCAACTGTCATATATCCTTCCTACAACTTATGATCACAAAATACTCACGATTTGATTGTCACGCACCATATATGATCACTAGGTATTCGTTAAGTGATCACCATACGCATAAGATATGTTATATAAAACATATATTACACATCCATTTTGTTCTCAAACGAACACATTATATGTAGTAACGATGTTCTCATCTCATCACTACTTATAATTTATCTCACTATTACAATAGTGAATTGGGTGTTGTTCCTCTGCTCAGCATTACAAGCCACACATAGTCAGTTCGTCGAACCATGAGTATCCGCTTAGTGCATCTTGTCGGGAACAACAATTTTGTACTTATTTGCTCTGCACATCGAGCCACAACATCTGCATACTAGATTTAAACTCTTCTAGTGTTAGCTACACATTAACATATTATATATGGTATACTACTCCACAAAATCGGTTGGTATGCACTTAGCATACACAATCCCAACCAGTTACTACTTAACTCATAGATCTTACATTGTATACAACATTATACTATCATTCAACTTCACTACATAATACCCTGGTACTACACACTACATGGTATCTTCGTACCAATTATCACAAAGTGTCACCGATCGATACCTCGTACCAATCGTCACACAAAATTAAATCACGATACTTCGTACCGTTTACCACTATTACTATTCACTACCCGTTCACGGTACTTCGTACCGTTTTCCGATTAGATCGTGGCACCTTGTACCATTCTCCGATTCCAAATTCATTCCTTCTTCGAATGATCTTCGGGGAGACAACTACTTTCTCCTTAGTTAAAACACATTTCTTCTATCTAAGTGTCACCATACTTTAACTACTATGCAAATAATATCACTTTATACTCGTTAGTAGAAAATTCGTTACATAACTAACCAAATTCAATTCTTAGCACAAAAGAAACACAAACTCTTTGTTATGTGTCACTTTACAGCTACCACTGCCACCGCCTACACACAGGGTTCCTCAACATCTCTAATAGCGGGTATATATACACATATACATTACATTACAAGGTTAGCTAGTACTTATTCTTTCACTTGTAATACTTCTCATTACAAGACTTTTCGTCTTTAAAAATGACCAGTTTGATTTTTAAGAACACAAGATTCCCTCAATCACAACTGAAATCACTACCGTATTCATTCCAGTATAAATCTACTGGTCACTTCATTCTAATCACACACAACTCTTTTAAGGCTACTCTCTCCTTTATTTGCATTCCTAACAAGGAATGATCACAGTCTACCAACAAGCTATATATAGCTAAACAACGACATTCTAAGACTCTGACTTAGCTGATCAAAGTGTTTATTTCTATTTTTCCAACTTCATAAGTTGTACTTAGACAATTTAATTATTCCATTATACACCCATTTCATTAGCAAGAAAAGGGGAAGTGATTCTCATTTAAACATCTGAGACCATTTATTCTAACATATCACCTATTATAGAATTTTAGCGACGTAAATCCTATAATACCGGTTAACAATGAACCCAACTTCCGCTAATCATAATATTTAAGCCACAAAGGCTTAACTACATAACACATAAGGCTATTTGCCACTTGTTTAACATCTTAACGTTGTTTTATAGCGTACTGCTAACACTTGCCACCGATATGGCGCAATACTTACAAAAGTAAATGGGTAACAACTCCATTTTGCCACAAACCACACCTTGACCAACTCTAATAACTTTTTCAATACATGTCGGTCACTTTCTATCAAAATCGGCTGGTCCACTCTCAACTAGACCTTTACCCTGGTGTGGTCTATCGGTCGCCTTTCTAGTCACCAGCTCCAACTATATATTCATTATATTAAGAAATAACTTACATATCTCATCTATAAGCACTGTCCACAACTCCGGTGGACATTTTACTGCCTTCCTTCTTTCTATATTCACCGAGCCTCAAAACGGCTCGTCCGCTTCTTTATGTATACCTACAACAATAGGTATTAATTTACTTACAACATCAAATTTCATTACCTGCAATTCGGTCGGATTTCTTTTCGCTAGGCCACTAGCCCCTTCTTTGTACCGCGTCTTGAAACAAACCCGGCCACCACTCGGGCTCTCAGCCCTGAATTTCAAAAATTGGATTACGCTGTATACTTCACATACTTCAACGCTCAACAATAATCAGGCCATATACAACACACATGTTATATATATACCAAATTAATCAATAGAATCTACTATTTCTCATGGTTTAAGTCTAGGAAACTACACTACAGACACCTAGTTCACTTAAACCACGACTCTGATGTGACAACCGAAATTTTTGACATAGATAATATAATGATTTCGTACGAAGAAGTTATGCCCCTGCAAAGTTGAAAAAAATAAATAAATAAAGAGAAAAGCTGGAAATTTCTAGACTAAGAGGACTCGTCTTAGTCTTATAAAATCAAGTAAAACTTAGACTAAGAGGACTCGTCTTAGTCTTATAAAATCAAGTAAAACTTAGACTAAGAGGACTCGTCTAAGTCTTAAGTCTGGAATAAGGTGCAAATATGGAAATGGATGGGTTAAGACATTTTATTTAGTCAATATGAGATATTAGTTTGATTAGAATTTTAATTTTAAAGACATAAGGGCAAAGTTTGAAATAAGGGTCTAAAGGTGAAAAGTTTATTGTGCAAACTTTGGAAATCAATATCTCAAAATCTATAAAGAATTGCGAAAAAGTCATCAAGATGACTTAGGTAATATTTGAGATAACAAAAATATAGGAAAAGAATTCGAGTTATTTGGAGTTATAACGAAGAAGTTACCATGGGTCAAAGATGACCAAAAAGTGATAAAAATGACCAGCAGGCCATGTTTGAGGGTTTATAACGTAACATCCTTTTCGAATTAGACTTAAGTCAGTAAGAAGAAATTGTAAAGCTCATTCCCACCTTTCTAAAGGTATAAAGTTTGTGAATTTTGGATGTCGTATGAAAAAGTTATGCAAGTCTAAAGTTTGGGAAAAATATAGTGTGTATGTAGAAATTTTCTAAGGCAAAACACTTCAGGGGCATTTTTGGAAACTTTTCGTTGACAAGTCAAAATCAGGAAATCAGAACCTGGTTTTGTGCGTATCTCACTTCTTTAGATGCGTGAGTTAGAGAGGGAAAAAGAAAAGAGAGAAATCGAGAATGAAATCCACCACACAACCCGACGGTGTGTTTGTGTTCGATAATACCAGCAAGGAAGCAAAATCGAGAGAAGAAGACAGCGATTAGGGCTGATTTCAGTTGTGAGGATTCTGATTCTTAGCAAATAGAGGCGGATAGGAAGTAACAACAGTAAGAACCTGCTGTGGGAAGGGTCGACGGCAACCTCTAGTCGCCGGAAATTGAGTTGTCGACGGCGGTAAATGGTGGTGTGCGATGAGTGGAGCAACCGTGGGTGGTGAAGGAGTGCAGTAAAGGTCCGATTTGGACAGAAAAATTACTCATCGGCTCTTGATTTTAGGTTTTTGAGCAAGAACTCAAAGGTACATGCTTGAATCTTTGGAACCCTAGCTATGCATGTTGAAAATTAGTGCTGATTTGTGGTTTTTAAACATAGATTGAAAGGGGATTCGTGAATAAATGCAAGAACACCCATGATTCAGATTTTGGACATCAATTAAAAGGTAATCTTGGAACCTCAAGTAACTCCTATTGGGAAACATAAAGTTTGTTGGATTATATACAATTGATGATTGAAATTAAGTTTGAATTCTTAAAAGATTGATTGATTTGTGATGAATTTGAAATATAGAAGTATGTCAAATGCATGTTGGAAACTAGTTAGCAATAATGAAACATCCTTTGTGTCAAATAAGGACCATGAGAGAATCAAAGACTTAATACTTGATAACGGAAAATTTTGACAGCTTTGACTTTTTGTCAAAGTCAAACTTCTAGTGTAAAAATGGAACTACTTGGGATATCCTTAATATATGTTGAAATTGATCTTGTAGCTATGAAATATCATTGCTAGTGAGTTAGAAACACCATAGAATCAATTAATTGGGATTACTTAGCTTAGTTATAACCAATTGGTAAAAGAGGGACAAAATTGACTTTTGATAAAAGTGTAAATGGGACAAGAATGAAAATTGATGCTTGTGATGAAGAAACTAGTTAAAGTATAATTCATGGGACATGTTTATACTCTAATATGGTAACATTGAATTGGAAAGCCAAGCAATTGGTTAAACACCATGTAAAATAGCATTTAGTCATAAAAAGACTATAATTAGACTATTTTTAATAAAATGGTCGTTTTAGGCCTAAGAACTAAAAGTTTGAGAATTAATCCCAAGACTTGAACAACATGATTCATTGTCATATTATTATACTATATTAAAAGGAAGTTGACGGTTTAAGTCAAGAAAAGTTAAGTTTTTGGTTAAGCATAAAAATGACTTAATCCGAAACGGTTAAACTAAAAAGTTACCGTTTAAGCAAATACGAGCTCGTGAGGGCATGGAATGAATTTATATCAACATTTATGTGATGTTGGGTGATTTTGGCAACAAAATATGTAGAAAGTGTGATGTTTAAAAATGATTTTTATTTTTATAATCTTTAGCGGCAAATTTACCAAAAATAGAATAAAAGAGTGAAATGTGAGATGTTTTGACATCTAAGCATTTAGATTGCTTAATAAACATGTTAAGATCAGAAAGTTACAAAAATTACATGTTAAAACCCAAGAAAACACATTTAGGAAAAGTAGGATGCCTAAATGAGGAAACGGTAAAAAAATGGTCGAAATGATAAATGGCTAAAAAGGTTCCATGAAGCTTTATACATGTTTTAAAGACAATTGGTACATTGTTGGGTTATATAACAATGACTTAACCATTAGATAATTATTAGTAGTAGTCAAGAATGATTAGACACATGATATACGTTTAGTTGTCTAATATGTTCTAATCTCCTATTAGATTAATAGAGATTGAAGGACGTTTGGAAGCAGCAAATGACTAGAGTTATATGGATTAGTGTAGCTAAACGTACCTAGCTACTAAGGTGAGTACATGTGGCTTTTTCCCACTATGGGGTACATGGCAAAAATGTTTTTTTTATAGTTTATGTTACTTTTGATTATGCAATGATATGCAAGTTTATTACCTATGACATGATTATAAAAGTCTTATACTATGATTTGAAAGCGTGTTTTGGCAATTAGGCCACAACGATTTGAAAGCATGTTTTGGAATTTAGCCCTAACGATTTGAAAAGTATATTTTGACACAAAGCTATAACAATTTGAAAGCAAGTTTTGGCATTAAGCCACAATGATTTGAAAGTATGTTTTGGCAACAAGTCATAATGTTATGAAAGAAAGTTTTGGCATTTAGCCTTACGAATGTTTATGAAAGAAAGTTTTGACATCTAGCTTTATGATTGTTTATGAAAGAAAGTTTTTAGCAGCTAGCCTTACGAATGTTCAAGAAAGATAGTTTGGGCATTTAGCCTTAATGTATTTGAGAATGAATGTTTTGATAATAAGCAATGACATGTTTATGAATGTCTGGTATTTAAGATATGAATGAATGCAGCTATGCAAGACAGTATGAACAAAGAACATGATTCTTTGTGCCCGGGCCATGATGTTCCCGTAACGGAACCTAGAGGAATCTACTGGAGTGGTACCAACCCCGTCGCGAAGTAGATGTCCTAAAGCTTATGATGCTAGGATGGATTGATTTCGTTCTTTCCATCTTAGCCTAGACTTGGGGTATCACTTTAAGTGATTAATGCTCTAAGTATAAAAATCTATTTATGATGGATTACCAGTCAAGTTTAACTAATGAAAGTTTTATGATGATAAACGTATTATGAAAGGCTTTAAAAGCAAAATGATGATATGTTTCGGATATTATGTTTTTAACATCAAGTCTTTTGACGTGATTTGATTACGAAAGTTTTGCAAATGATAAACTTCTTATGAAAGTGTTTAAAAGCAAAACGATGATACGTTTAAGTTATAATGATTTTAAAAGACAGTGTTATGAAAGGATTTGATTACAATGGTTTTGAAAATGATATATGTTATGTTTATAAATGTTTTGTGTCCAAACCCATGTAGCTCACGAGACATTTTTGTCTTACGTATTTTATTTTATGCCATGTATCCTAGGTTCTAGACATGAGAGTTAGAAGCAAGTAGACGACCCGAAGAGACTGCGATCTTAGATGGAGTAAACATTAGCCGATGTACTGGTTTGTAATCCTAACTTGCTTTCTATGGTATTGTATGATATGAAGTTGTAACCCCCGGAGTTGTATAAACATTTTTTACAACTAAATGGTTTATATTGGGACCAAAATTTTAAGACATGACACGAGGTCATGAGAAAAGCTTTTAAAGCTTGACAATTTGTTCTATAACAAAAAAATGGTTTTCAAAATATGAGATTTTTCAATATCGAGTTTTATGAACAAACTACACCAGCTATTGCGCTTTTGGTTTTAATGCGTTTAAAAAAAAAGACGATTTTTGGGGTGTTACAAGTTGGTATCAGAGCCATAGTTTAAGCGAATTAGGTGTCGAGACTCGAACCTAGGCTTAAACTGTGTGGGGCTTAATTGAGAATACGGACCTAAGATAAGACCATAAGCAAGAAAGCTACGGCTTTGATAAGATGTTTCGTAAGATAGGTTGATTAACCTAAGAACTTAATATAGGTTACATGCCTATAGAATGATGAGACTGTTGAGTCAAAGATAATATTGGACTGTTAGGGAATTATGTGCTTATTTTTCATAACTGTTACACTTATGCAAGTATTTGCTTATGAGCAATAAGATTCCATAATACATGTTAACAATATAATATATTGTTGTGAAGTAGGTTATCCTGAAACAGTAGACCAGGAGACCTAGTGGTGATGCCATAACCAAATATGTATAGGTGGTTATGATAATATGGGCCCGTATTATCATAATCACATGATATGTATATGAGATTGGTGGAATCACGAAGGAATCATGGGAATCTGGTGAAGGATATATGTAGAAATGTAGTAAAGAAAAGATAAAAAGCTCGAATGACATAAGAATTGTATACCTATGTAATAAGATCAAGTTTTACTTAAGCTAAATAAGATACTATAATGAGTATGTTCCATGTAGTTGGAAACCCGAAATGGAAAAGTATGGCAACTACTATGCCTTATGTAGGTTGATTAGCACTATAAGTATGCTTATCAAAATAAAATGAAGTATGAATGATAACATTTAAGGAAGCATGATAAATATGTACCTCCCAGATGGGAATTAAGAAGCAGTTACCCCGAAATGTAGATGATAATGAGTTGGGTTGTCTGGAGACAAACCCTATGGCTATATAACATAAGTAAGGAAGAAAGAGCGAGGGTAGCAACCTTGAATGCAACTCAGGAACTACCATGGGGCTCAAGGATAACTATTAATAGATATGATTATGTATATTGGTTAGAAAATGAAGGTAAAATGCCTAATCAAGGCAGAGAACCCACGATGATAGTAAATAATGAAGATAAAGAAGAGCAAAATAGTCAAGAAATGGGAAGTTTTGACTTCCGAACTTGAATGAGTATAACGAGGGAAAGCACCTGAAGGCTGGGAAAAGGATCAAGTCATAAGTACAATGACTTAACAGGAAAAGATGACAAGAAAAGTGCCCGAGAAGAGAAAAGAAAGGAAAAATGGAAGAGTAACAAAAGTACGACATTTTAAGTACTATATTATATTATAGCTTTGTTCTCTATATGAGCCTAAGCTATGTGTAATGGTATTGAAGGTTTCACGCATCAAATGACTAAGTATGACATGACACATGTTTAAAGCACATTGTCAAAGCTTGGCACCTTAAGCGTTGTGGATGAGAAGATAAAAGATTTAACCAAGACCATGGTATTAGGCCTTGTTATATGCGATGTAGGAATCGCGACGTGATGGTAAGTTGGTTGCCATCTTAGCATATAGGGCTGAAAGTTGATTGGCCAAGCTAATGTGTAGAGGATATAGCATTATGTGGGCTTGCAAGTGTCACGACGCATCTATGTGGAAGCTACGACGCCAGGAATGAGCGTAAGACGATGTTCAGGAGGATACGTCATGGATGAGATACTAAAATAATGAGAAGGCACGCCGCTTAAGTGGACGCAATACAACATTGGAAGATAGTGACGCTTGAGCTATACTGAGTTATAGCTGTGTAGGTGTGATGATTCCTGGAGCTTCTTGATAGTTCTTAAGGAATTGTTCATTGCCAGAAGCTAGATTTAAGATGAAGTCGTCACATTAACACGTCTAGACATTGAAAGTGTGCCATGTCTACCTAGTGGTTAATGATAATAGTTTGGAATATAAGTTGTTAATTCACAACTTAAAGAAGAACACTGGAGATATTTTTGGATAAGTAAGATAAGCACGATGGTTGGGCTAGATTTAGCACATGAATGATGAATTTTAGGAAACCATGGCATGGGCTGTGACATGATTAGTATTTTCTCACCATGAGATGGTTATCACAAAGGTGATATTCTGAGTGGAAGGCTAACTGGTTTAATAGACATAATAGTATCATGTCAGCAAACATGGAGTTAGTTCAGAACATGTGGAAACTGACATTTAATGGTGTCAAAAGGTTATCAAGGGATAACGAAAAGTAATAATGGACAAACGGAATATGTTCTATCATGTAAGGAGTTGGACCTTAAACGAAAATGCCCTTCATTTTCGTTTAAGGGGTAGATGGGAAGACCATGAATACATAGCCATTTGAAAAGTCATATTAATGGAGTAGATCGAGTTAAAGTCTAAAGACTTGATGAATGGAATACAACGGAAGATCAGGAGTCGACGAAAGACATAATATGATACTTTAAGGTATGCATGTCATCAATGGGACAATGACACAAGGAATTGGATCCTATTATGGAAGTAAAAATTTTGCATGAATCGTATAGATGATTGAAAGTCCAAGCAAGATTCTCGATTTTCACAGATGCATCTAGAAGATGGAACCATGCTTGTGGATGTCACAAGTCAGGTAGCTGCAAATTCCCGAGTTAAGAAGTGTGATTAAGAATTTTAAAGATTGATGCAAGGGACATGGATAGTGGCTGAACTACTGGTACGCGTGCAATGAAACGAAATAAATGATTCGCTAATCATTTATAGTAACATTACTGCGGTAATGCAAGAAACGTGATGATCAATTGGAATGGTCGAAGAAAATTTGAAACATAGTAAAGTGTAACACTAAATTAGTGAAAAATGAAAGCTTATAAGCGATATGGGTACAAGGATGACCTAATGTCAGGGCAAGACTAATCTAGTGGTCAAGGCCATTTAATATAAAAGGATTCGAAGGAAGAGAAAGACTCATGGAGATAAAGGTCTTATGACTGACGGCTAAGTAGGAATGACAAAGTAGAATGCTACTTTAGGTGCAAGTGACAATAAGGAAATGAATGGAGTACAAGTTGACTTTTAGAAACGTCAACCTCACTATGATAGCTAATGTAGGGAGTTGGCAAGGTCCCGATGGAAGTAAGTCATAGCGCTAATAAGCTATGCGAATGAAACATAAGAAATGAAATTAGCTAACATCATAGGGATGACCAATTAAGTTACTTCAGAAGTGTAATGAGGAGTGGAAGCAAGATCTTTATTAAAGACTTAGTAATAAGTCATAACTTGCGTGAGGTGATGTCGTTGTAAGCTAAGTCCTCTTCCATATTAGTGATTCCGAGGACGGAATCTGTTTAAGGGGTAGATAATTGTGACAACCGAAATTTTTGACATAGATAATATAAGGATTTCGTACGAAGAAGTTATGCCCCTGCAAAGTCGAAAAAAATAAATAAATAAAGAGAAAAGCTGGAAATTTCTAGACTAAGAGGACTCGTCTTAGTCTTATAAAATCAAGTAAAACTTAGACTAAGAGGACTCGTCTTAGTCTTATAAAATCAAGTAAAACTTAGACTAAGCGGACTCGTCTAAGTCTTAAGTCTGGAATAAGGTGCAAATATGGAAATGGATGGGTTAAGACATTTTATTTAGTCAATATGAGATATTAGTTTGATTAGAATTTTAATTTTAAAGACATAAGGGCAAAGTTTGAAATAAGGGACTAAAGGTGAAAAGTTTATTGTGCAAACTTTGGAAATTAATATCTCAAAATCTATAAAGAATTGGGAAAAAGTCATCAATATGACTTAGGTAATATTTGATATAAAAAAAATATAGGAAAAGAATTCGAGTTATTTGGAGTTATAATGAAGAAGTTACGACGAGTCAAAGATGACCAAAAAGTGATAAAAATGACCAGCGGGCCATTTTTGAGGGTTTATAACGTAAAATCCTTTTAGAATTAGACTTAAGTCAGAAAGAAGAAATTGTAAAGCTCATTCCCACCTTTCTAAAGGTATAAAGTTTGTGAATTTTGGATGTCGTATGAAAAAGTTATGCAAGTGTAAAGTTTGGGAAAAATATAGTGTGTATGTTGAAATTTTTCTAAGGCAAAACACTTCAGGGGCATTTTTGGAAACTTTTCGTTGACAAGTCAAAATCAGGAAATCAGAACTGAGTTTTGTGCGTATCTCGCTTCTTTGGATGCGTGAATTAGAAAGGGAAAAAGAAAAGAGAGAAATCGAGAATGAAATCCACCACACAACCCGACGGTGTGTGTGTGTTCGGTAGTACCAGCAAGGAAGCAAAATCGAGAGAAGAAGACAACGATTAAGGCTGATTTCAGTTGTGAGGATTTTGATTCTTAGCAAATAGAGGAGGATGGGAAGTAACAACAGTAAGAACCTGCTGTGAGAAGGGTCGACGGCGACCTCTAGTCGCCAGAAATTGAGTTGTCGACGGCGGTAAGTGGTGGTGTGCGATGTGGAGCAACCGTGGGTGGTGAAGGAGTGCAGTAAAGGTCCGATTTGGACAGAAAAATTACTCATCAGCTCTTGATTTTAGGTTTTTGAGCAAGAACTCAAAGGTACATGCTTGAATCTTCGGAACCCTAGCTATGCATGTTGAAAATTAGTGTTGATTTGTGGTTTTTAAACATAGATTGAAAGGGGATTCGTGAATAAATGCGAGAACACCCATGATTCAGATTTTGGACATCAATTAAAAGGTAATCTTGGAACCTCAAGTAACTCCTATTGGGAAACATGAAGTTTGTTGGATTATATACAATTGATGATTGAAATTAAGTTTGAATTCTTAAAAGATTGATTGATTTGTGATGAATTTGAAATATAGAAGTATGTCAAATGCATGTTGTAAACTAGTTAGCAATAATGAAACATCCTTTGTGTCAAATAAGGACCATGAGAAAATCAAAGGCTTAATAATTGATAACGGAAAATTTTGACAACTTTGACTTTTTGTCAAAGTCAAACTTCTAGTGTAAAAATGGAACTACTTGGGATATCCTTAATATATGTTGAAATTGATCTTGTAGCTATGAAATATCATTGCTAGTGAGTTAGAAACACCAAAGAATCAATTAATTGGGATTACTTAGCTTAGTTATAACCAATTGGCAAAAGAGGAACAAAATTGACTTTTGATTAAAGTGTAAATTGGACAAGAATGAAAATTGATGCTTGTGATCAAGAAACTAGTTAAAGTATGATTCATGGGACATGCTTTTACTCTAATATGGTAACATTGAATTGAAAAGCCAAGCAATTGGTTAAACACCATGTAAAATAGCATTTAGTCATAAAAAGACTATAATTAGACTATTTTTAATAAAATGGTCGTTTTAGGCCTAAGAACTAAAAGCTTTGAGAATTAATCCCAAGACTTGAACAACATGATTCATTGTCATGTTATTATACTATATTAAAAGGAAGTCGAAGGTTTAAGTCAAGAAAAGTTAAGTTTTTGGTTAAGCCTAAAAATGACTTAATCCGAAACGGTTAGAATAAAAAGTTACCGTTTAACCAAATACGAGCTCGTGAGGGCATGGAATGAATTTATATCAACATTTATGTGTTGTTGGGTGATTTTGGCAACAAAATATGTAGAAAGTGTGAAATGTGAGATGTTTTGACATCTAAGCATTTAGATTGCTTAATAAACATGTTAAGATCAGAAAGTTACAAAAAATACATGTTAAAATCCAAGAAAACACATTTAGGCAAAGTACGATGCCTAAATGAGGAAACGTTAAAAAAATGGTCGAAATGATAAATGGCTAAAAATGTTCCATGAAGCTTTGTACATGTTTTAAAGACAATTGGTACATTGTTGGGTTATATAACAATAACTTAAACAAGAGTTTACATGAATTTTGGACTAAGATGTCAAAATGGGACAAAAAGGGTAAAATTGTCCAAAATGGTTATTATGTTTTAAAGATCATACTTAACCATTAGATAATGACTAGTAGTAGTGAAGAATGATTAGACACATGATATACGTTTAGTTGTCTAATATGTTCTAATCTCCTATTAGATTAATAGAGATTGAAGGACGTTTGGAAGCAGCAAATGACTAGAGTTATGTGGATTAGTGTAGCTAGACGTACCTAGCTACTAAGGTGAGTACATGTGGCTTTTTCCCACTATGGGGTACATGGCAAAAATGTTTTTTTTATAGTTTATGTTACTTTCGTTTATGCAATGATATGCAAGTTTATTACCTATGACATGATTATAAAAGTCTTATACTATGATTTGAAAGCGTGTTTTGGCAATTAGGCCACAACGATTTGAAAGCATTTTTTGGCATTTAGCCCTAACGATTTGAAAAGTATATTTTGACACAAAGCTATAACAATATGACAGCAAGTTTTGGCATTAAGCCACAATGATTTGAAAGTATGTTTTGGCAACAAGCCATAATGTTATGAAAGAAAGTTTTGGCATTTAGCCTTACGAATGTTTATGAAAGAAAGTTTTGACATCTATCTTTATGATTGTTTATGAAAGAAAGTTTTTAGCAGCTAGCCTTACGAATGTTCAAGAAAGATAGTTTGGGCATTTAGCCTTAATGTATTTGAGAATGAATGTTTTGATGATAAGCAATGACATGTTTATGAATTACTGGTATTTAAGATATGATTGAATGCAGCTATGCAAGACAATATGAACAAAGAACATGATTCTTTGTACCCGGGCCATGATGTTCCCGTAACGGAACCTAGAGGAATCTATTGGGGTGGTACCAACCCCTTCGCGAAGTAGATGTCCTAAAGCTTATGATGCTAGGATGGACTGATTTCGTTCTTTCCATCTTAGCCTAGACTTGGGGTATCACTTTAAGTGATTAATGCTCCAAGTATAAAAATCTATTTATGATGGATTACTAGTCAAGTTTAAGTAATGAAAGTTTTATGATGATAAACATATTATGAAAGGCTTTAAAAGCAAAATGATGATATGTTTCGGTTATTATGTTTTTAACAGCAAGTCTTTTGACATGATTTGATTACGAAGGTTTTGCAAATGATAAACTTCTTATGAAAGGTTTTAAAAGCAAAACGATGATACGTTTAAGTTATGATGATTTTAAAAGCCAGTGTTATGAAAGGATTTGATTACAATGGTTTTGAAAATGATATATGTTATGTTTATAAATGTTTTGTGTCCAATCCCTTGTAGCTCACGAGACATTTTTGTCTTACGTATTTTATTTTATGCCATGTAGCCCAGGTTCTAGACATGAGAGTTAGAAGCAAGTAGACGACCCGAAGAGACTGGGATCTTAGATGGAGTAAACATTGGCCGATGTACTGGTTTGTAATTCTAACTTGCTTTCTATGGTGTTGCATGATATGAAGTTGTAACCCCCGGAGTTGTATAAACATTTTTTTACAACTAAATGGTTTATATTGGGACCAAAATTTTAAGACATGACACGAGGTCATGAGAAAAGCTTTTAAAGCTTGACAATTTGTTCTATAACAAAAAAAACGGTTTTCAAAATATGAGATTTTTCAATATCGAGTTTTATGAACAAACTACACCAGCAATTGCGCTTTTCGTGTTAATGCGTTTTAAAAAAAAAGACGATTTTTGGGGTGTTACATCTGATACCAACTTGTAACGACCAGTTTCAGCACAGAGTATACCCAAAAAAATTTGCTCTTATAATATAAAAAGTATAACTGGATACTCGTGTGCTCTGGAGTCTACAAGAAGTTATCACCGAGAATCGTCCCACGATCCGAGCCAGGCGCTACAACTGCTAACCTGCACACAACACAACATACACACGTAAGCTATAAAGCTTAGTGAGCAACAATACAAAGCCATTAATAACTTATTTAAAATGTAATACATCACCCAACTCATGGGTGTCGTTATTCCTTGCAACAACTTATAAGCACTGGTTAATACAAGCATATTAGACCAACTATACTTCATTATCAATAATTACTAATGACCTTCATGTAGTCACACAGGTATCTCCCGATACCTACTAGATAACAAGCATGGTGTATTATAAGTAACACAAGTATACACCTAACTGACAACTCGGTACCACGACACAGTACTCTGTCATACTGACTTCCAACATGGAATCCTTTACTCTACAACTTTTTTGCTCGTAAGCCACAAAGACTTTATATTTATCTTCTCCTTAACCTCTACGGTTTCAAGTCACTAAGACTCACCACTACCGTAATTGTAGTATGAGTACAAAATCTCTAACCATACACGTTGGGCAACTACGCCCAATCTCTTAGCCATGTAGACCAATATATGTTCCATAGAGGTTCTTATAGTATGTCGGGTAATTAAACCCAACCGCGTAGCCTCTAAGGCCATTATGAACCAAAAAGGTTCCTGCAATATGTTGGACAATTAAGTCCAACCTCCTGGCCATAAAGCCCGTATAATTTGGATATCAAATCCAATCTCCTAGCCATAGAGGCCGTATATTTGGACACTGAGTCCAATCTCCTAGCCACAGAGGCCGTATATTTGGACACTGAGTCCAATCTCCTAGGCATAGAGGCCGTATATTTGGACACTGAGTCCAATCTCCTAGCCACAGAGGCCGTATATTTGGATATCAAATCCAATCTCCTAGCCACAAAGGCCGTTCATATTTGGAAGTGTACAGATCCTCACTCGACCACTAAAGTCTGCATGAACCGTACAAGTCCTCACAACATATCTTGGGTGATTAAGCCCAATTGGTTGACCACAAAGGCTCAACCTTATACCAGTAAAATACTCATACACAAAAGTTATATAACAACTCCCGACACTTCTAAACCCGTACCATTCTACATAATGGCACATAATCACAAGACGTCTATCGCGTAAACGTCCAACTTACTCTAGGTGGCATGTGAAGTACTCATATACATCTACTTAACTCCAGAGTATTATCTTGTATATAACTACAAAACTCACCTGTAACAACAAGTTATCTCTAATACTTGGTATTCTCGGATTACATAGTACTCATACATAGTAATCTTTACTTACTAGTGAATCTACTAGCATCAAATACACACAACATCATACTACACATATATACTTCTCCATAGTTGCTAAGTACTTGATAAGAAACCACTAATATCACCATTGTACATATTCACAAAGTACTCATCTGGTGAAATAGATAAACCTCGCTTCAAGTGATTACGAGATTCTCATCTCACTACCGGTTACTACATATCCTAACCACAAACTTCTAACATATGTAATCACAAATGATTCTCTATATATCTACATAGTTTACATGTAATCTAATACATGTATTATCAACAATTTAGCACACTTAGCACATATAACATGTTACACTAACATGTAGGTAGAGTTACTCACCTGGATATAGTAGCTTTACCTAGTTCCAAATGGTACAATTGGTAGGCCAAAGTGTCTTCTCACCACTTTCATCACCTACACCAATACCACATAAATACCACACATATGTGAACACCTTGTATTCACTTGCTATAGTTCTTTTAACTCAACTATAGCTTATTTCACACTTTGGGTTTGAATCACGACCCAAATACATATCCAAATCGCGAATTACATGCTACAACTTCTATAGTTGCAGGTGGGTATCAACACCACCTAGAACCGACCCTTCCCAAGCAAATCAACCAATCAATTGAATCTATAACATAGAATCTTACCTTCAAGAAGCATGATATCGAATCCTACTTCAAAATATCGAGTTGTAGGCTTCCAATTCAACTTCTGGGGTTTGGGGGATATTTTTCTAGGGTTTTGAGAGCATTTCTTCGAACATATTCTTCCCCAAAATGAAAGAAAGTCGCAATAAAAAGGGGTGGGGTCTGTGCGCAGCACGACCCGTGTCCAACAACCCGACCCGGGTTGGCATGCAGCACAACCCGTGCTCAGAAACCCGAGCCGTGTGACGCTTTGGCTTAATTCTTCCAAAATGGTTTTGTATGTTGTTTTAAGTCCTTCTACACGACCCGGGTTAATCCACACGACCCGGGTTACCCATTTTTGGCATTTTTCAAGGAAAATATTTATCAAAAAGGGTTTCTAACCACCCTAACCCTTATATCAACATGGCTAATCTTAATCACACTAAGATTAACATATAAACACCTACTAAAAGGGAACATGGTGTTACATCAATTCTCATGTATAAATGACAAAATTTGACCTTCTTTCATGAATAATCTGATTAAAGGACAAAAGTTTGATTTTAGAATCTGATAATCATATCTTATTGCACTAAAAGGTATTTGGGAATCGAATTGAAACAAAGGTAAGAAAACAGACTTCAGAGTGAGGTTAAGGCTGTTTTACAATACGAAGTCTTGTGTGCTATAAATATCCTTAACATCATGTTTATCTCTAAGCTCCATGTTGAACTTAACTCGCTTCATTGTCAAATCAATCAAGTAGTTCTTATACTACTCAGGATAAATCACATGTTCCGAAGTTTTTTTCATAAGTGATACCGGCATTGACTGATAAGCAAATTTAAAACTTCCTTTACTCTTGTTTCAAAATTAAACTATACAAAGCTTTTCAAACAAAAGGGATTGTACAACATTTCAAAAATACCATCAAAATGGGTTACATGGTGATATTTTCAACTCTTCGGATATGAAACTCCAAATTTGAAAAAGATGTTTCAACAATGAAAATTGTTAAATTCAAAAGAAAACAGCAAATTCGAATTGTCAAAAGAAACAAAGACAACAAAACAAGCAAAAAGATAATACGAAGGATTGCAAAAACAAAGATAAATTCGCACTCAAAGGCATACTTCTCTTTCTTGAATGATGATACAAGGAGCTCCTATAACGTAGTTGAGTAACTTCTAAAGAGTGTGAACATCTCAAGTAGTCTGTCTTAAATGACATAGTTGAGGTGGTGTATGAATCTCAAAGGCTTGTCATCAGAGAAACATATCCAAACACCTTAACTAATGAAATGGGATAGATTTTTCAAACCATCTTCAAGATTCAATCCAAAACTTCATTTCATCTTCTGATTCTTAATTCAAAAGTAAAAATCTTTTGAATTCCAACGTTGTGAATGCCAACATCATTTTGCATGAAAAATTTGAAGGATAAAAGAAATATCAAATATATTTGCAAAATGCAAAATTGAGCTTAACTTAGGGTGGTTAGACTTAGGCATTTCTTAACTGATGATAAATCACACAGACTTCAGAATGAAAAATGGACTTCCAACATGATCCGGATGATTCTGAATGCTAAAATGTTAAATCTTGATTTCATAAAGTTCAAGGAAGCTATGGTCAAAGGTCAAAATGCATCATCAAAAGAAAAACCCATTTTCAATAAGGGCAAATATCTTCAGAGTGTTTATGAGTTCCTTCAAAAAACTCTTTATCCGAATGATACTCAAAACTCTTCGGAATAATTGTTTGTATCCTTCACTTTTTAACAGTCAAAAATCAAAACAAATTCTTGTTGGTCCGAAGTTAATTTAATGTTAAATGATTTGGGCATTTATGAAAATTTCTAAGACAAACATTCTTTGAAATTAATGAACGTTGGAATAATTGTCTACGTCACAAAATAACTCGCAAAATCATAACCAAAAAGATATGACGGTTGCATTCTCACTTTTTCAAATTCATGATGACTGACACTTAAGCGGTTCCGTTTTTGCAGGGTTAGTGGAACGTTGGAATGCTGAGGTAGCATACTCTTAGTGGACCATTCAAACATGCGCATTAAATGGCCTTGGGACCACAATCAGTATAAATACCTCACACATCGTCTGTTCAATTCTTTACGCATTCAAACGATTCACTCCTCTTCTGCTAATTCTCTCAAGAACCCTAATTACTCATTGTCTTCCCCAATCGTTGAACAATCAACAATGGCAACTACTGCTCCAGAAGGATCTTCTCAAAGTCCTGAGGGAATCTCCATTCCAGTTCTCAAGAATCAATCAGCCAATCTATTCCTTCGTCCAGATACTAAATTCTACACCAAACCGATTGATGCTCTGGTCGAATGCCTAAAACACTCCATTCTTGGTCATGCTCTAACCTATAACCCCTCAATACCTGCAACTCTTGTTCACAGAGCACACTATACCTCTGTTGCCATCTTCGATGCTGAAAACAACGTTCAATCTGTTCATTACGAAGTAATCAATGCTGACAACACCACAAAGAGAGTCCAATTGACCAAGTCTCGGTTTGCAAAAGCTCTGTAACTTCCAATCTTCGATTCACAGGAAATTTTTGTACCTACTGATGAATAACTCGTTGATATGTTCAACATGATGGGATATAAACCACAACTCAGTGGTATTGGAAGCTTCAAGAAAAGGTACCTTCCTGATTTATGGAAGTATTTATTTGGAATATTTTTGCGATGTCTTTCTGGTAGAACATCAGGGCAAGACTCAGCAAGTCATACTTTTCTAAGTCTCTTGTATGGTGTTTACTATAATGTCAAGGTCGATTTCGTTTCGATTTTATGGGCTGATTTCTGCACTCACATCAACCATTCAGCGAAGGGGACTGAAATATCCAATGCTAGATTATGGGCGATGATTGTTCACGATTACTACCAATGAACAGATTTTATTTATGATCCTGCTCTTCCTTGGATGAGATATTCTTACATCACAGTTCCAACTGTGGATGAAAATTCAAATCAATTTTGTGCAAAAATCCCCCATGTCATGCTTGCAAAAGTATCTTTAGATATTAACGTAGTCAATGTCTATCGATCAACCCTTACCATGCCTTATCTGGTTCGTCCAACTACACAAGAGGTTCAAGCAAAAGCTCCCACAAAGTCAAAAGGGAAGAAGAAGGTCATAGGAGGACCAAGTGGTCTGAAGGTAGTGAAGAAGAGAAAGGCTTCGGAACAGACACCGGTCAAAAAGACCCAACCGAAGCGTACTAAGAAACAAGTGATACTGGATGAATCTTCGGACACTAAAATAACCCAGTCCAAAGACATTCATGGAGAAGAGGAAGAAGAAGAACACCAATCCAATATACCAGACCACCATCTCCACCACCAACCACTGCTCCAGAAACCTCCATCATTCCCATAAGAACCAATAACAACCACCCTTCCTCTTACCACCACTATACATACCACATCTTTAGATGTACCTCCTATCTCAACCTTCGCAGAAACAACAATATCCTCCGAACCCATAATCACCACAATAGAAACACCAATTACCTCAACCCCTGAAACACCAGTCACCTCTACCATTGATACACCAATCTCTGAACCCATTGTAACAACTTCAGACCCTCTTTCCAACATTCCTTCTTCTGTTCTGGATACTTCACTACCTGATTATCGTTAACAAGAAGGATTTGGTCTTGAATATTCTTTTACATCAAAACCACCAACTGGAGATGAAACTTTTGCAGCCTACCACATGGCTCCAATCACCATAGACGAAACAAATGATGAGCAATTGGATGATAGAGACTTCGTATTCATCAAGCAATACAAAACCCTCAACAAAAAGCTTGACATTATTCTTCAAACACAAACTGGATATGCTCCAATGAAGAATAATGAGGGTAGTGTTGCTGAGCATATTGCTGAAGCGAAGAAAGCATTGGCTGAAAAGGTTGATGAGATTGTCAAGGGCTCTAAGAAAAGGATACTGGATCAGCAGGTTAGGATCCAGGGCATCCTAAAGCAAAAGTTGAACACGGCTGTTGAACAAGTTGAAGAAAGGCACAGGCTCCTCAAAGAGCAAACTGATAAAAAAATTGCTGATCTAGTTGGAAGGATTGAGTCTTCCACTCCGAACTGTCGAAGGCCTTAAATGACCTTCGAACTGAGACCAAATCCTTCAACACTCGGTATCAAGCTAATTTTGAAAAATAGCTCGAGGATGCCCAAAAGAAGGTTGAAGAGCTAACTGCTGCGCAGTCCGCATCCGCAGTAGTTAGCTTTGCTGAAGAACTGAAGAAGACAAACTTTGCTATCACCACTAAGTTGGTTGATAAGATTAAACTCGCTCTTCAACCTTTGATACATGTGTCCATCCGAATGGAAAGAAATCAAACTACCCAATCGAGACCACAAGTATTTGCTCAGCCTAACCCTTCGGTTCAACCTTCACAAGGGCGAGAATCAAGTGTTTCTGGGTCTCGTGCCCTGATAAGAGCAACAACAGAAGAAACAACAACAGTAACAACATATCAACCCATTTGCTTAGGAAGACCAACATTTATTCCACCCATTGTGTCCAAAGGTGGTCCTACCTTTGCCACAATAACATCAATAGAAGCAGGCAGTTCAAGTTCAAAGCCTGTAGTCAAATAAATGAGGATTGCTCCTCACATGGAGCAAGTCCATAAAGAGAGAGATAGAGAGGAAGAATACAATAAGATGCTTCAAATCAACAACATTATCATAGAAAACCGAAGATGGACAGCTGAAACCATTGCTGCTATTGGTTTTGAAGACTTCAGGATATTTAACAGACTTCCTCTCCAAAGCTATGAAGTAAAATCTTCTGTTGATAAACAACTTGATTTGCCATACAATCCAAAGACCTTTGCTTTTTATCAGTTTGTTAGAAACTTACCTGAGAGTTATCGTCCTTCAAAATAAAGAAGATTGCCTTCCATGCCAATTTCACTAAAGAACCAAAGGAGGTATGGAGCCCAAAAAGGATTGTCAAGATAATAACTATCAAGTTGGGAGAAGTCTACGAAGGATTTTAGAATTATGATTTCTTCGTACTTCGGGGTTCTAAGGAGGAGGAGTCAAGATTCACAATTGCGGATTTTCCAATCATGAACCCTCATGATTTCATTGTGCTTATTGACCTAATGAATGCTTCCCAAGCCACGAAGGAGAAACAATAATAGTCTTAAGGGCTGCAAAGGCCCACATCTCCTCCTTCCTTCGAAACTACCTTCTAAGGTTTGCCAAGTTTGATCTTGAAGTGGCAGATTGCTTCGGACAATCCCTTGCACCTCCACCTTACACAGTTGAAAATTTTGATCATCTTAAAGAAGGGTAGATAGTTGAGAAGCCCTGGGGTGTTGTGTTTAAAGGGCTGCCAAAGGATAATGAAACTGTGATAGCCAAATTCTTCGAAGTTGATTACAAGGGTCCTTACCCTTCGGCTATGATAACCAACATCCTGTAAGACCCGTTCCGCCGAGTCACGGCCCGAAGGAATGCGGCGCGGCTTTTGGAAGAATCTAGAATCGCGTAGGATTTGTACGCGCAGCGCGGTTCTAAAGAACCCGCGACGCGGTGCGCCTCTAAAGTGAAAAACCCTAATTCGGATTTAAACGCCTATATAAAGGGACCCAGCCCTAGGGTTCGTGTTTTTGGGGAGTTTCTAGAGTAGAGGTGTCTGGTTTCGGCAGATACTCTTTGGTCTCGAGGCTTTGAAGGTTTTGGGAGATTAGAAGAAGGAGATCCAACGCGGGAGAAGGTTTAGGACGGATCGTGGGCATCACTCCGTCCTTCAGAAGTAAGGTAAGAAGATTTACTCTTCTGACTTTCGTTTTTATCCCGTCATATGGTGTTACCAGTTGGTTTGTAGCTTTAGACGAACTGTAGCACTTAGGGTTTGAACCAAGGACATGCATGGACTTGTATGTCCATAAGGAAATGACCTTAGGGTAGTTTCTGATCCCAGGAAGGGTGTAGAAAGAAACCCTAGCCGATTGATGTACTGTTAATCGCTAAAAAACATTTTGGAATGTTACGAGCCGCGACGCGGACCGGCTATGTCAGCGGCGCGGACTCGGCTGAAACCCCGTAATCGTGCAATAGTAGCCGCGGAATTTAGTTTTGACCACGGTTTGATGGCAAATAGTGAGTCTAACCTTTAGACAGGTCTGTAAGAGCCTAGTCAGTAATTGATATGTTGTATGTGTGTGGGATTTAGGTGTGTGGACGAGCTAAGTGGGGATATTTGAGAATATCTCTGCGGTTTCGAATCAGGTGAGTATCCTCACCTTACTATATGATGTTGCATGTTAGGCATCTTGTGTGTTGTTTGCAGTTATATGATTTGCTCTATATCTGTGGTTATTTGTTGTTGGGCTCAGTACTGATGCGTGTCCCCTCGTAGTTGTTGTATGGCGAGTTGGACTATTGCCTTGTCCCATAGCTGTTGTATGATGGGCTGGGCCATAACCGGGAACCCATAGCTGTTATATGATGGGTAGAACCTTCCCGTGTCCATAGCTGTTGTATGATGGACGCCTGTAGCTGTTGTATGGCAGGTAGGGTCGGGTCGTTCTCGAGGACGGGTTGTTTAATGTGTGGGCATGTATGGTAACTTGTGGACTCACTAAGCTTTATGCTTACCCGTTGATTTTATAACATTTCAGGTAATTCAAAGGACAAAGGGAAGGTCAAGGCTTGACGGCAGCGCGTTACATTCAAAAGATTGATGTCAATGAACTATATTAGTAATTTCAAATGTTTCCGCTGTTAATTTAAGGATTATGTTGAATAGTTTTATGTTTTGGAATAAATGTTTTATTGGAACCTTGGTAATAAATGATTTATAAAATTTTTGAAATTGGGGCGTTACAAATTGGTATCAGAGCCTTGGTTTGAGGGATTTGGATGAACTGTATTGGGAATCCAAACTCAAACTTAGGACTGAGCGATTTTTGTTAAGAAAATGTTTTTGGAAGGTTAAATTAAAGTAAAAGAAGATGCGATGCGAACCGTCAGCCGAGCTCAAGTAAGTTTTGTGATTCCCAGTTACCCATGCCATGTTTGTGTTATGTGATAAAAGTTATTATGCTAGAATGTAAAGTTGCCTGGATAATATACTCTGTAGACTATTTTGTGCCATATATGCTGCTTTGGAATTTTATGCTACTGTCGTTAGGTTGCTTAGTGAATGCTGGTAGGTTATATGCAATTAGGGTAAGATAGCCTGAGAATTTTTGGTCTGGCCTTACTGGCTGTTCCTTGTTTGGTTGTGACTCTAGGGTAGGATCAGTTATTCAAACGTCTATCTTATTCCCGATTGTATACGACTGTGCGTCCGTGAGGCGACTTGACGACATTAGTAGTAGTTCTCTTAGGCACGTGTGAGATGGAGAGTTAGATCAAAAGATTAGGCGCCACGGTGCATGACCACATGAGTCATAGAAAATGGTTTAGTAAGTGTGTGACATTTTAGGAGGATGATTGACGAACTTGGAACAAGAGCGAATAAGTGTGGAAGGTAGTACCAGGCCAGTATTACTGAAAGCATAGGATTCACGCTTGAGTCAAGAGTAGTCAACCGAATCCTAGAAAGTCAAGTAGATGGGTAAATTAGAGTAACCTAAGTATTGATATTAGAACTGTTGCGCATTTCAGAATGGCAGTCACTCGAAGTAACGGTGGACCAGATGCGGGTACCTCGAGTGGGGGAGGACCGACTGATGAAAATATTCGTAACCTGATAGCGGAGGAGGTTTCGCGAGAAGTGTTGGCTGCGATACCTCAGTTCTTTGGTACGATTAAGGCTGAGCTATGGGCAATGCTCGAGGAACGACTGGCTACTCAGGGCACATCACGTGCTAGGGATGCAAGTTATAAGGACTTTTCGGCTTGTTCGCCTCCGATGTTCGATGGGGGCAGGGATCTGATTGTTAGCATGCGGTGGATTTCCGCAGTGGAGGGTGCTTTCCGCACATGTTCCTGACATGAGAACTCCAAGGTAACGTTCGCGGCGAATCTTTTAAGAGAGGGTGCGAAAGATTGGTGGGAGATACGAACGAAAGATCTCACTCCTGCTCAGTTGGATACCATTACATGGCCGCAGTTTAAGGAACAGTTCAAATTGGAGTATGTTCCACAGGTAGAAATGGAACGCTTGGCACAGGAATACCTAAATCTGACCCAGACTACTGAGACGGTGACGGAAATCACCAAGAAGTTTAATGAACGGGCACTCTTGTGTCCAGAGTTTGCGGCAACCGAGCGCATGAGGATGACACGATACTTGGCGATGCTTCGCACAGACATTTGGGAATCTGTGTCTACTGCTAGGCACCACACTCTTACTGATATGATAGCGGCCGCTCGGGCACTAGAGTTGGAACTGGAAACCCAACAAAAGCAGAAGCGTCCGGCGCCTGCTCAGACTCAGCAGGTGTCGAAGAAATTTCGAGGGGCAGATCAGGGAAAGCAAGGGCAAAGGAGCCAGGGTAAGTGTGGTAAATGTGGAAGGAATCATGAGGGGCGTTGCTGGGTGTTAATATGCCATAAGTGTGGAAAGGAGGGCCACTATGCTAAAGATTGTCGGCAAGAGGTCAAGATTTGTTTTAATTGTAATCAGGTAGGCCACTTCAAGGCCCAATGTCCCCATCTGACTCAGGGAGTGGTTCAGAATCCGGCACCCACTACACTCCGGATTACCGATGGTAGGCAGGGGAAAGGGGAAGCCCCTAAGACCAAGGGTCGAGCATTCGTCATGACCGCCGAGGAGGCACAGGATGCGCCCGACGTCGTCACGGGTACTCTTTCTTTACTTGCCTCGTGTTTGTGGTGTGTGTAATTAATATGTCTATTATGCTTTGATTAGGAACATTCTTAGTCAACTCTACGCCTACCTTTGCACTATTTGATTCGGGTGCTAGTCATTCTTTTGTGTCTGCCGCGTTAGGAAAGAGTTTCGGTATTGCTTTAGGAACTCTTCATCAGCCGTTAGAAGTTGAAATTGCGGATGATAAAACCGTGCAAGCGACTAGTGTTTATCGGGGATGCGAAGTCGTGATTCAAGGAATAAAATTTCCGATCGATCTCATCCCTATACCGTTGAGTGACTCCCGAGTCATCATCGGTATGGATTGGATGGGTCAGCATGAATCATGGATCGATTGTAAGAACAAGCTAGTGTGGATTCAAACCCCAAGTGGGGGAGAGCTGGTTGTGCAGGGCGAGAGAAAGAATCGAGGTGCAGTTTTTTGTTCAGCTGCTAGGGCACACAGACATTTTCAGCATGGAGGTTCGGGATTTGTGGCTTATGTTGTAGATGCACGAGAAACGAAGCCACAGTAGAAAGCAGGTGATATACCAGTGGTTCGGGATTTTCCTGATGTTTTTCCCGAGGACCTGCCTGGCGTGCCGCCAGAGAGATAGGTGGAATTTAAGATCGACTTAACTCCCGGTGCAGCTCCGATAGCTAAAGCACCGTATCGTCTTGCGCCTCCGGAGATGCTGGAGTTGTCTATTCAACTTCGAGAATTATTAGATAAGGGATTTATTCGACCCAGTTGCTCGCCGTAGGGAGCGCCTATTTTGTTTGTTAAGAAGAATGATGGTTCCAACAGGATGTTCATAGATTATCGTGAGTTGAATAAGCTTACGGTGAAGAATCGATATCCATTACCTCGTATCGACAACTTATTCGATCAACTGCAGGGCACTTCGTGGTTTTCGAAAATTGATTTGCGGTCAGGATACCATCAAATGCGAGTACGGGAGGAAGACATCCCGAAAACGGCTTTTAGGACGAGATACGGCCACTTCGAGTTTATGGTGATGCCGTTTGGACTGACCAACGCTCCTGCAGCTTTTATGGACTTAATGAATCGAGTGTGTCGACCGATGTTGGATCGGTCGGTTATAGTTTTCATTGACGACATCTTAGTCTACTCTCGGAGCAGGGAACAACATGAACAACACTTAAAGGAAGTATTAGAGACCTTAAGGAAAGAGAAGCTTTATGCAAAATTATCCAAGTGTGACTTTTGGCTACGGGAGGTCCAGTTTTTGGGTCACATTGTAAATTAGCAAGGAATCATGGTAGACCCGGCTAAGGTGGAGGCCGTGATGCGGTGGGAGGTTCCAAAGACTCCCTCGGAGATTAGAAGTTTCTTGGGTCTGGCTGGTTATTATCGTCGTTTCATCCAAGACTTCTCAAAGGTTGCAGTACCTTTGACCCGGCTAACTAAGAAAAATGCTGCTTTTCGGTGGGGTGAGGAGCAGCAGCAGGCTTTTGAGACTTTGCGGCGGAAATTGTGTGAAGCTCCGGTTTTGACTTTGCCTGAGGGCATGGAGGATATGGTAGTTTATTGCGATGCATCAATCTCGGGATTGGGGGCAGTCTTGATGCAACGAGGTAAGGTGATTGCTTACGTCTCGCGACAGTTGAAGCCCCATGAAACTAACTACCCTACTCATGATTTGGAATTGGGAGCGGTGGTCTTCGCTCTCAAGATTTGGAGACACTATTTGTATGGAGTGAAGTGCACCATTTTCACGTACCATAAGAGTTTGAAGTACCTGATGGATCAGGCAAACCTCAATATGAGACAGAGAAGATGGTTGGATGTATTACAAGACTATGATTGTGAGATACACTACCACCCTGGAAAGGCCAATGTGGTAGCGGATGCGTTAAGTCGTAAGGCTTCGAGTTCACCCCTTCGGGGCGTTTGTCTAAGGATGACAATTGTGACACCGCTGCTTGAGCTGATTAGGAAAGCCCATGTGGAAGCAAGCAAGAGCGAAAATCAGAAAAGTGAGAGGATTGTGGGTCAGTTGGCAGCTATGGTCAAAGATAGTAGGGATTTGTTAACTTGCCATGAGAGAATTTGGGTACCGAAACTGGGTGGGGTTCATCAAACCCTATTGGAAGAGGCACATAAATCCAGGTTCTCTATCCACCCTGGAGCAACTAAAATGTATAGGGATCTACGCGAATATTATTGGTGGCCAGGCATGAAGAGGGAAGTAGCTTGGTTTGTTGAAAGATGCATGACCTGTCGTAAGGTCAAGGCCGAGCACCAACGGCCTCATGGTAAGTTGCAGCCTCTTGAGATCCCAGAATGGAAATGGGTGCATATCACAATGGATTTCATCACGAAGTTGCCAAGAACCCCTCGACATATGGACACTATTTGGGTTATCGTGGATAGGTTGACTAAAAGTGCTCATTTCCTCCCCATCCAAGAGACTTACTCTGCAAAGGAATTGGCTAAGGTTTTCATAGATGAGATTATCTCTCGGCATGGTATACCGGTCTCAGTGATATCCGACCGGGATGTCCGGTTTACGTCTAGGTTTTGGAAGAAGTTTCATGAGGAATTAGGCACTCGCCTTCATTTCAACACAGCATATTATCCTCAGACGGATGGGCAGAGTGAAAGGACGATTCAAACGCTGGAGGATATGCTTAGGGCATGTGTCATCGATTTTGGCGGGAGTTGGGATTCCCATCTCCCTTTAGCTGAGTTTTCTTACAATAACAGTTATCACGCGAGCATTGGCAGAGCTCCCTTTGAAATGTTGTATGGAAGAAAATGTCGGACACCTATTTGCTGGGGCGAGGTTGGCCAGCAGGTATTGGGTAGTACAAAGGTGGTGCTCAAGACAACTGAGTTAATTCAGAAGGTTCGGGAGAGATTGTTAACCGCTTAAAGCCGACAGAAAAGTTATGCGGATAGGCGACGGTCCGATCTCGAGTTTCAAGTTGGGGATTATGTTCTTCTAAAGGTGTCGCCTTGGAAGGGAGTTATTCGTTTTAGGAAGCGAGGAAAGCTTGGCCCTAGGTACATTGGACCATATCGAATTGTCGCCCGTGTAGGTGAGGTAGCTTACCGGTTGGAGCTGCCCGAACAGCTTAGTCAGATTCACGACACGTTTCACGTTTCGCAGCTCAGAAAGTACGTGACTGAGGAATCCACAATAGTACCTTTGGAGGATATTCAATTAGATGAACGTCTAAATTGTGTGGAGCGACCAATTGCCATCATTGAAAAGAAGATAAAGACTTTGCGGAATAAAACAATAGGATTAGTTAAGGTTCAGTGGCAGCATCGAAAAGGATCCGAATGGACTTGGGAACCGGAGGAGGAAATGCGGAGGCATTATCCAGAATTATTTACCTGCAAGGATTTCGGGGACGAAATCCAGTTAAGTGGGGGAGAATTGTAAGACCCGTTCCGCCGAGTTGCGGCCCGAAGGAATCCGCGGCGCGACTTTTGGAAGAATCTAGAATCGCGTAGGATTTGTACGCGCGGCGCGGTTCTAAAGAACCCGCGATGCGGTGCGCCTCCAAAGTGAAAAACCCTAATTCGGATTTAAACGCCTATATAAAGGGACCCAGCCCTAGGGTTCGTGTTTTTGGGGAGTTTCTAGAGTAGAGGTGTCTGGTTTCGGCAGATACTCTTTGGTCTCGAGGCTTTGAAGGTTTTGGGAGATTAGAAGAAGGAGATCCAACGCGGGAGAAGGTTTAGGACGGATCGTGGGCATCACTCCGTCCTTCAGAAGTAAGGTAACAAGATTTACTCTTCTGACTTTCCTTTTTATCCCGTCATATGGTGTTACCAGTTGGTTTGTAGCTTTAGACGATCTGTAGCACTTAGGGTTTGAACCAAGGACATACATGGACTTGCATGTCCATAAGGAAATGACCTTAGGGTAGTTTCTGATCCCAGGAAGGGTGTAGAAAGGAACCCTAGCCGATTGATGTACTGTAAATCGCTGAAAAACATTTTGGAATGTTACGAGCCGCGACGCGGACTGGCTATGTCAGCGGCGCGGACTCGGCTGAAACCCCGTAATCGTGCAATAGTAGCCGCGGCGCGTAGGGCGAGGAGCCACGCCGCGGCGAGCGACTGTTTGACCAGGAATTTAGTTTTGACCACGGTTTGATGGCAAATAGTGAGTCTAACCTTTAGACAGGTCTGTAAGAGCCTAGTCAGTAATTGATATGTTGTATGTGTGTGGGATTTAGGTGTGTGGACGAGCTAAGTGGGGATATTAGAGAATATCTGTGCGGTTTTGAATCAGGTGAGTATCCTCACCTTACTATATGATGTTGCATGTTAGGCATCTTGTGTGTTGTTTACAGTTATATGATTTGCTCTATATCTGTGGTTATTTGTTGTTGGGCTTAGTACTGATGCGTGTCCCCTCGTAGTTGTTGTATGGCGAGTTGGACTATTGCCTTGTCCCATAGCTGTTGTATGATGGGCTGGGCCATAACCGGGAACCCATAGCTGTTGTATGATGGGTAGAACCTTCCCGTGTCCATAGCTGTTGTATGATGGACGCCCGTAGCTGTTGTATGGCGGGAAGGGTCGGGTCGTTCTCGAGGACGGGTTGTTTAATGTGTGGGCATGTATGGTAACTTGTGGACTCACTAAGCTTTAAGCTTACCCGTTGATTTTATAACATTTCAGGTAATTCAAAGGACAAAGGGAAGGGCAAGGCTTGACGGCAGCGCGTCGCATTCAAAAGATTGATGTCAATGAACTATATTAGTAATTTCAAATGTTTCTGCTGTTAATTTAAGGATTATGTTGAACAGTTTTATGTTTTGGAATAAATGTTTTATTGGAACCTTGATAATAAATGATTTTTAAAATTTTTGAAATTGGGGCGTTACACATCCTTTCCACAGTGAATTCCTGTTTTGTAAATCACTGGTAAGAGAAGAAGAGGATCAGAGAGCACCTTAACTGGTGGCTAGCGGTGAGATATGCCTTGAGGCAGGCATTTAAAAGAAATTTTGCAAGATAGGCTTCGGATGCACTTCACACAAAGCGGGAGATTGTTGAGTATATTTTGTGATGAAGTGTTGAACCATCAGAAGACCTTGAAGACCCCGAAGCCTGAAGACTCCAAAGGATTTATTCCAGAGGATCCGAAGGCTTTTCTTGTAACAACCTTTTTGGGTGCATGCGTGATTAGAAGACAATGTGTTGCACAATAATGCATTCCTATTGGCTAGTACACTATAGGAATATTCTGAATATCTTTTGTACTATCTGTGTCACTGCTTATGTATAAATATCAGTGATACTTGTCTGTGTCGAGTGTGCGATTGATTCACCACTATTGTAAAACCCTAATCGATAAATCAAAGCATTCGGCACTTGTTATTCAATCTTTGTGTTCTTGATTGTTCATCTTTATATTCGTTTGTGTTGATTACATAGCTTAAATCTATTCTTCGGAATACTTTTTCTTTAATCATTGATTGAAGTTCACACCCAACAATTCGAACTTTTTATCTTTTCTTTATTACATTTCTACATGTATCCTTTACCAGGTTTTCATGATTCCTTCGTGATTCCACCAATCTCAAATACATATCCTGTGATTATGATAATATGGGCCCATATTATCATAACCAGCTATACATATTTGATTTTAGTGTCACCACTAGGTCTCCTGGTTCAAGTTAGCTTAATATATATATATATATATATATATATATATATATATATATATATATATATATATATATATATATATATATATATATATATATATATATGTGTGTGTGTGTATATATATATATATATATATATATATATATATATATATATATATATATATATATATATATATATATATATATATATATATATATATATATATATATATATATATATATATGTAACGCCCCAATTTCAAAATTTCTAAAATTTATTTATTATCAAGGTTCCAATAAAATATTTCTTCCAAAAAGTAAATTTGTTGGCCATATTTATTAAATCAACAGCGGAGACATTTAAAAATCAAAACATAATTCTTCAGAATAAATCTTTTGTATGCGATGCGCCGCCGTCACGCCTTGCCCTTCCCTTTGTCATTCGAAATACCTGAAATGTTATAAATCAACGGGTAAGCTTAAAGCTTAGTGAGTCCACAAATTACCATACATGCCCACACATTAAACAACCCGTCCTCGAGAACGACCCGACCCTACCCGCCATACAACAGCTACGGGCGTCCATCATACAACAGCTATGGACACGGGAAGGTTCTACCCATCATACAACAGCTATGGGTTCCCGGTTATGGCCCAGCCCATCATACAACAGCTATGGGACAAGGCAATAGTCCAACTCGCCATACAACAGCTACGAGGGGACACGCATCAGTACTGAGCCCAACAACGAATAACCACAGGTATAGAGCAAATCATATAACTGTAAATAACACACAAGATGCCTAACATGCAACATCATATAGTAAGGTGATGATACTCACCTGATTCGAAACCGCACAGATATTCTCTAATATCCCCACTTAGCTCGTCCATACACCTAAATCCCACACACATACAACATATCAATTACTGACTAGGCTCTTACAGACCTGTATAAAGGTTAGACTCACTATTTTCCATCAAACCGTGGTCAAAACTAAATTCCTGGACAAACAGTCGCTCGCCGCGGCGTGGCTCCTCGCCCTACGCGCCGCGGCTACCATTGCACAATTACGGGATTTCAGCCGAGTCCGCGCCGCTGACTTAGCCAGTCCGCGTCGCGGCTCGTAACATTCCAAAATGTTTTTCAGTGATTAACAGTACATCAATCGGCTAGGGTTCCTTTCTACACCCTTCTTGGGATCAGAAACTACCCTAAGGTCACTTCCTTATGGACATGCAAGTCCATGCATGTCCTTGGTTCAAACCCTAAGGGCTACAATCGTCTAAAGCTACAAACCAACGAGTAACACCATATGACGGGATAAAAAGGAAAGTCAGAAGAGTAAATCTTCTTACCTTACTTCTGAAGGATGAGTGATCCCCACGAACCGTTCTAAACCTTCTCCCGCGTGGATCTCCTTCTTCTAATCTCCCAGAACCTTCAACACCTCGAGACCAAAGAGTATCTGCCGAAACCAGACACCTCTACTCTAGAAGCTCTATAAAAACACGAACCCTAGGGCTGGGGTCCTTTTTATAGGCGTTTAAATCCGAATTAGGGTTTTTCATGACTGCGGCGCACCTCGTCGAGGATTCTTTAGAACCGCGCCGCGCGTACAAATCCTACGCGATTCTAGATTCTTCCTAAAGCCGCGCCGCGGATTCCTTCGGGCCGCGACTCGGCGGACCGGGTCTTACAATTCTCCCCCAATTAACTGGATTTCGTCCCCGAAATCCGTGCCGGTAAATAATTCTGGATAATGCCTCCGCATTTCCTCCTCCGGTTCCCAAGTCCATTCGGACCCTTTTCGATGCTGCCACTGAACCTTCACTAATCCTATCGTTTT
The DNA here is from genome assembly GCA_023525715.1 of Cichorium intybus. Lineage (NCBI taxonomy): Eukaryota > Viridiplantae > Streptophyta > Magnoliopsida > Asterales > Asteraceae > Cichorium > Cichorium intybus. Next base: position 76,401,235 of record CM042010.1, read on the forward strand.
ATTCCGCAAAGTCTTTATCTTCTTTTCAATGATGGCAATTGGTCGCTCCACATAATTTAGACGTTCATCTAATTGAATATCCTCCAAAGGTACTATTGTGGATTCCTCAGTCACGCACTTTCTGAGCTGCGAAACGTGGAACGTGTCGTGAATCTGACTAAGCTGTTCGGGTAGCTCCAACCGGTAAGCTACCTCACCTACACGGGCGACAATTCGATATGGTCCAATGTACCTAGGGCCAAGCTTTCCTCCCTTCCTAAAACGAATAACTCCCTTCCAAGGTGACACCTTTAGAAGAACATAATCCCCAACTTGAAACTCAAGATCGGACCGTCGCCTATCCGCATAACTTTTCTGTCGGCTTTGAGCGGTTAACAATCTCTCCCGAACATTCTGAATTAACTCGGTTGTCTTGAGCACCACCTCTGTACTTCCCAATACCTGCTGGCCAACCTCACCCAAGCAAGTAGGTGTCCGACATTTTCTTCCATACAACATTTCAAAGGGAGCTCTGCCAATGCTCGCGTGATAACTGTTATTGTAAGAAAACTCAGCTAAAGGAAGATGGGAATCCCAACTCCCGCCAAAATCGATGACACATGCCCTAAGCATATCCTCCAGCGTTTGAATCGTCCTTTCACTCTGCCCATCCGTCTGAGGATGATATGCTGTGCTGAAATGAAGGCGAGTGCCTAATTCCTCATGAAACTTCTTCCAAAACCTAGACGTAAATCGGACATCCCGGTCGGATATCACCGAGACTGGTATACCATGCCGAGAGATAATCTCATCTGTGAAGACCTTAGCCAATTCCTTTGCAGAGTAAGTCTCTTGGATGGGGAGGAAATGAGCACTTTTGGTCAACCTATCCACGATAACCCAAATAGTGTCCATATGTCGAGGGGTTCTTGGCAACTTCGTGATGAAATCCATTGTGATATGCTCCCATTTCCATTCTGGGATCTCAAGAGGCTGCAACTTACCATGAGGCCGTTGGTGCTCGGCCTTGACCTTACGACAGGTCAAACATCTTTCGACAAACCAAGCTACTTCCCTCTTCATGCCTGGCCACCAATAATATTCACGCAGATCCCTATACATCTTAGTCGCTCCAGGGTGAATAGAGAACCTGGATTTATGCGCCTCCTCCAATAGGGTTTGACGAACCTCGACCAGCTTCGGTACCCAAATCCTCTCGTGACAAGTCAACAAATCCCTACTATCTTTGACCATAGCTGCCAACTGACCCACAATCCTCTCACTTCTCTGATTCTCGCTCTTGCTTGCTTCCACCTGGGCTTTCCTAATCAACTCAAGCAGCGGTGTCACTATTGTCATCCTTAGACAAACGTCCCGAAGGGGTGCACTCGAAGCCTTACGACTTAACGCATCCGCTACCACATTGGCCTTTCCAGGGTGGTAGTGTATCTCACAATCATAGTCTTTTAATACATCCAACCATCTTCTCTGTCTCATATTGAGGTTTGCCTGATCCATCAGGTACTTCAAACTCTTATGGTCCGTGAAAATGGTGCACTTCACTCCATACAAATAGTGTCTCCAAATCTTGAGAGCGAAGACCACCGCTCCCAATTCCAAATCATGAGTAGGGTAGTTAGTTTCATGGGGCTTCAACTGTCGTGAGGCGTAAGCGATCACCCTGCCTCATTGCATCAAGACTGCCCCCAATCCCGTGATTGATGCATCGCAGTAAACTACCATATCCTCCATGCCCTCAGGCAAAGTCAAAACCGGAGCTTCACACAATTTCCGCCGCAAAGTCTCAAAAGCTTGCTGCTGCTCCTCACCCCACCGAAAAGCAGTATTTTTCTTAGTTAGCCGGGTCAAAGGTACTGCAACCTTTGAGAAGTCTTGGATGAAACGACGGTAATAACCACCTAGACCCAAGAAACTTCTAATCTCCGAGGGAGTCTTCGGAACCTCCCACCGCATCACGGCCTCCACCTTAGCCGGGTCTACCATGATTCCTTGCTCATTTACAATGTGACCCAAAAACTGAACCTCCCGTAGCCAAAAGTTACACTTGGATAATTTTGCATAAAGCTTCTCCTTCCTTAAGGTCTCTAATACTTCCTTTAAGTGTTGTTCATGCTGTTCCCTGCTCCGAGAGTAGACTAAGATGTCGTCAATGAAAACTATAACCGACCGATCCAACATCGGTCGACACACCCGATTCATTAAGTCCATAAAAGCTGCAGGAGCGTTGGTCAGTCCAAACGGCATCACCACAAACTCGAAGTGGCCGTATCTCGTCCTAAAAGCCGTTTTCGGGATGTCTTCCTCCCGTACTCGCATTTGATGGTAACCTGACCGCAAATCAATTTTTGAAAACCACGAAGCGCCCTGCAGTTGGTCGAATAAGTCGTCGATGCGAGGCAATGGATATCGATTCTTCACCGTAAGCTTATTCAACTCACGATAATCTATGCACATCCTGTTGGAACCATCATTCTTCTTAACAAACAAAATAGGCGCTCCCCATGGCGAGCAATTGGGTCGAATAAATCCCTTATCTAATAATTCTCGAAGTTGAATAGACAACTCCAGCATCTCCGGAGGCGCAAGACGATACGGTGCTTTAGCTATCGGAGCTGCACCGGGAGTTAAGTCGATCTTAAATTCCACCTGTCTCTCTGGCGGCACGCCAGGCAGGTCCTCGGGAAAAACATCAGGAAAATCCCGAACCACTGGTATATCACCTGCTTTCTGCTGTGGCTTCCTTTCTTGTGTGTCTACAACATAAGCCACAAATCCCGAACCTCCATGCTGAAAATGTCTGCGTGCCCTAGCAGCTGAACAGAAAACTGCACCTCGATTCTTTCTCTCGCCCTGCACAACCAGCTCTCCCCCACTTGGGGTTTGAATCCACACTCGCTTGTTCTTACAATCGATCCATGATTCATGTTGACCCATCCAATCCATACCGATGATGACTCGGGAGTCACTTAACGGTATAGGGATGAGATCGATCGGAAACTTTATTCCTTGAATCACGACTTCGCATCCCCGATAAACACTAGTCGCTTGCACGGTTTTATCATCCGCGATTTCCACTTCTAACGGCTGATGAAGAGTTCCTAAAGCAATACCGAAACTCTTTCCCAACGCGGCAGACACAAAAGAATGACTAGCACCCGAATCAAATAGTGCAAAGGTAGGCGTAGAGTTGACTAAGAATGTTCCTGCGACGGCGTCGGGCGCATCCTGTGCCTCCTCGGCGGTCATGACGAATGCTCGACCCTTGGTCTTAGGGGCTTCCCCTTTCCCCTGCCTACCATCGGTAATCCGGAGTGTAGTGGGTGCCGGATTCTGAACCACTCCCTGAGTCAGACGGGGACATTGGGCCTTGAAGTGGCCCACTTGGTTACAATTAAAACAAATCTTGACCTCTTGCCGACAATCTTTAGCATAGTGGCCCTCCTTTCCACACTTATGACATATTAGCACCCAGCAACGTCCCTCATGATTCCTTCCACATTTACCACACTTACCCTGGCTCCTTTGCCCTTGCTTTCCCTGATCTGCCCCTCGAAATTTCTTCGACACCTGCTGAGTCTGAGCAGGCGGTGGACGCTTCTGCTTTTGTTGGGTTTCCAGTTCCAACTCTCGGGCCCGAGCGGCCACTATCATATCAGTAAGAGTTTGGTGCCTAGCAGCAGACACAAATTCCCGAATGTCTGTGCGAAGCATTGCCAAGTATCGGGTCATCCTCATGCGCTCGGTTGCCGCAAACTCTGGACAGAAGAGTGCCCGTTCATTAAACTTCTTGGTGATTTCCGTCACCGTCTCAGTAGTCTGGGTCAGATTTAGGTATTCCTGTGCCAAGCGTTCCATTTCCACCTGTGGAACATACTCCAATTTGAACTGTTCCTTAAACTGCGACCATGTAATGGCATCCAACTGAGCAGGAATGAGATCTTTCGTTCGTATCTCCCACCAATCTTTCGCACCCTCTCTTAAAAGATTCGCCGCAAACGTTACCTTGGAGTTCTCATGACAGGAACATGTGCGGAAAGCACCCTCCACTGCGGAAATCCACCGCATGCTAACAATCGGATCCCTGCCCCCATCGAACATCGGAGGCGAACAAGCCGAAAAGTCCTTATAACTTGCATCCCTAGCACGTGACGTGCCCTGAGTAGCCAGTCGTTCCTCGAGCATTGCCCATAGCTCAGCCTTAATCGTACCAAAGAACTGAGGTATCGCAGCCAACACTTCCCGCGAAACCTCCTCCGCTATCAGGTTACGGAGATTCTCATCAGTCGGTCCTCCCCCACTCGAGGTACCCGCATCTGGTCCACCGTTACTTCGAGTGACTGCCATTCTGAAATGCGCAACAGTTTCTAATGTCAATACTCAGGTCACCCCTATCTATCCAACTACTTGACTTTTTAGGACTTTGTTTGACTACTCTTGACTCAAGCGTGAATCCTGTGCTTTCGGTAATACTGGCCTGGTACTACCTTCCACACCTATTCGCCCTTGTTCCAAGTTCGTCAACCATCCTCCTAAAACGTCACACGCGCTAAACCATTTTCTATGACTCCTGCGGTCATGCACCGTGGTGCCTAATCTTTTGATCTAACTCTCCATCTCATACGTGGCTAAGAGAACTATTGCTAATGTCGTCGAGTCACCTCACGGAAGCACAGCCGTACACAATCAGGAATAAGATAGACGTTTGAATAACTGATCTACCCTAAAGTCACAACCAAACAAGGAACAGCCAGTAAGGCCAGACCAAGAATTCTTAGGCTATCTTACCCTAATTGTATATAACCTACCAGCATTCACTAAGCAACCTAACGGCAGTAGCATAAAATTCCAAAGCAGCACATAAGGCACAAACAGTCTACAGAGTATATTATCCAGGCAGCTTTACATCCTAGCACAATACATTTTATCACATAACACAAACTTGGCATGGGTAATTGGGAATCACAAAACTTACTTGAGCTCGGCTGACGGTTCGCATCGCATCTTCTTTTACTTTAATTTAACCTTCCAAAACCATTTTCTTAACAAAATCGCTCAGTCCTAAGTTTGAGTTTGGATTCCCAATACAGTTCATCCAAATCCCTCAAACCAAGGCTCTGATACCAATTTGTAACGCCCCAATTTCAAAATTTCTAAAATTTATTTATTATCAAGGTTCCAATAAAATATTTCTTCCAAAAAGTAAATTTGTTGGCCATATTTATTAAATCAACAGCGGAAACATTTAAAAATCAAAACATAATTCTTCAGAATAAATCTTTTGTATGCGATGCGCCGCCGTCACGCCTTGCCCTTCCCTTTGTCATTCGAAATACCTGAAATGTTATAAATCAACGGGTAAGATTAAAGCTTAGTGAGTCCACAAATTACCATACATGCCCACACATTAAACAACCTGTCCTCGAGAACGACCCGACCCTACCCGCCATACAACAGCTACGGGCGTCCATCATACAACAGCTATGGACACGGGAAGGTTCTACCCATCATACAACAGCTATGGGTTCCCGGTTATGGCCCAGCCCATCATACAACAGCTATGGGACAAGGCAATAGTCCAACTCGCCATACAACAGCTACGAGGGGACACGCATCAGTACTGAGCCCAACAACGAATAACCACAGGTATAGAGCAAATCATATAACTGTAAATAACATACAAGATGCCTAACATGCAACATCATATAGTAAGGTGATGATACTCACCTGATTCGAAACCGTACAGATATTCTCTAATATCCCCACTTAGCTCGTCCACACACCTAAATCCCACACACATACAACATATCAATTACTGACTAGGCTCTTACAGACCTGTCTAAAGGTTAGACTCACTATTTGCCATCAAACCGTGGTCAAAACTAAATTCCTGGACAAACAGTCGCTCGTCGCGGCGTGGCTCCTTGCCCTACGCGCCGCGGCTACCATTGCACAATTACGGGATTTCAGCCGAGTCCGCGCCGCTGACTTAGCCAGTCCGCATCACGGCTCGTAACATTCCAAAATGTTTTTCAGTGATTAACAGTACATCAATCGGCTAGGGTTCCTTTCTACACCCTTCCTGGGATCAGAAACTACCCTAAGGTCACTTCCTTATGGACATGCAAGTCCATGCATGTCCTTGGTTCAAACCCTAAGGGCTACAATCGTCTAAAGCTACAAACCAACGAGTAACACCATATGACGGGATAAAAAGGAAAGTCAGAAGAGTAAATCTTCTTACCTTACTTCTGAAGGATGGAGTGATGCCCACGATCCGTTCTAAACCTTCTCTCGCGTGGATCTCCTTCTTCTAATCTCCCAAAACCTTCAACACCTCGAGACCAAAGAGTATCTGCCGAAACCAGACACCTCTACTCTAGAAGCTCTCTAAAAACACGAACCCTAGGGCTGGGGTCCTTTTTATAGGCGTTTAAATCCGAATTAGGGTTTTTCATGACTGCGGCGCACCGCGTCGCGGATTCTTTAGAACCGCGCCGCGCGTACAAATCCTACGCGATTCTAGATTCTTCCTAAAGCCGCGCCGCGGATTCCTTCGGGCCGCGACTCGGCGGACCGGGTCTTACAATATATTGTTAACATATATCATGGAATCTTATTGCTCATAGGTAAAATAATTGCATAGCCATAAACAATTATAGAGAATAAGCACATAATTCCCTAACAGTCCAATGTTATATTAGACTCAACAGTCTAACCATCCTATAGGTCTATAACTTACCTTAGGTTCATAGGTTCATCAACCTATGTTACAGTAATCCATCTTATCACAGCCTTAGTTTTTTTCCTTACGGTCTTATCTAATGTCCATATTCTCACTTAAGCCTCACACAATTTAAGCCTAGTTTCGAGTCTCGACACCTAATTCGCTTAAACTAAGGCTCTGATACCAAAACCTATAACCCCCCGATTTTCATACACCATAAATGGTGTAGTATTTTATAAAACTTAATGTTGAAAATCTCATATTTCTAAAATCTTGTTTTGTTTTGACGTTAAGTCATCCTTTACAAAGAACGTTATGTGCAAAATGTCAACTTTTAAAAGCTTTTCTCATGACGTCGAGTCATGTCTTAAAAATTTCGGTCCCAATAAAAACATTTAAGTTTAAGAATATTTAAACCACTTTGGGGGTTACAACTTCATATCATACAAGACAATAGAAAGCAAGTTAGGATTACAAAACATTACATGAGCCAGGATTCGCTCCATCTAAAATCCCAATCTCCTCGGGTCATCTACTTCCTTCTATCTCTCGTGTCTAGAACCTGGGATACATGACATAAAATAAAATACGTAAGACGAAAACGTCTCGTGAGCTACATGGGTTTTAGACTCAAAACATCATTGAAAATGTTTTATAATCAATATCATATATTTGATACATTTGTTTTCAAAATCCTTTGCAAAATAAGTCATATGACTAACCTCTTCTTTTCAAAGACTTCTTTACAATCTAAGTCATATAAATGACATTTACTTCCAAACTTCTTTGCGAAAACAACTTATGGAAGTTTTGAAACTTAAACAATATAATCAGTTCAACACGATTAATACAAAATGGATGCAAATGCAATGCATGTTTCGCACACCAATGCAAAGACCAGGTCACATTCGTGACAAAAGCTCGCGGTTATATACCGCATCTAGAGGTCTATAAAGACCAAAGCTTACCAAAATAGGAGAACACATCTTCCTATAATGGCATCTAAAAGACTTCTACATCACGACGGAAGGTACCATCCCAAAAGAGTCTTGTCCGTTACAGGGACGTGTCCGGACCTTACTCGACTCATATGCATTCACACTCTATGCCTACATAAAAACACTACTTTTTATTTTGTACAAAATATCACATAATGCCATGAGACGCATGTACAATAATATAAACATTAACAATTAAAATATTTCATAAGCATAGTACACTTGAAGCCAAAACAATCTTTCAATCACAGAGTAGGCTAAATCATACTTTTGTAATCATTGTAGGCTTGATGCCAAAACAATCTTTCAATAACATAGAAGGCTAAAACATACTTCCCTAATCATTGTAGGCTTGATGCCAAAACATTTTTTCAAAATCATTCGTATAAAACTTTCATAATCATAACAAACGTAGAACGGTTTTGCATATCATATAATGTTTATAAATCACGTAAAACTCTTGTCAACAATTTGCCATGTACACCATAGCGGGAAAAAGCCGCATGTACTCACCTTAGTAGCTAGGTACGTCTAGGTACACTAATCCATCCATCTGTTGTACTAGTCCACATAATTCTAATCATTCACTTCCACGCGCCCTTCAATCTCTATTAGTTTAATAAGAGATTATAACTTATTAAACAACTAAACATATAGTAATTGTCTAATCAATCTTCATCTACTTCTAGGCATCATCTAATACCATTCCAATGTCCAAGTGTGATTCTTAAAAAATAATATCAATTTTGGACATATTTACCCCTTTTGTCCCATTTTGACAAAAATTGTATTTTTGAGTTCTACACGGTTATTTCAACAACTTTCTAATTTTTTTACATCTTCATAAATTTATTTCTATGTTTAGATGTAAAAACATCTTTCATTTTAGCTGTTTGCATCATTTTGGCAAATTTCAACGAATAAAGTTTCTTAAATAGAAACCGTTGATAACATATTATCTTGACGCCAATACATTCCCAACACTTCATAAATATAATTCCAATGGAGTTTTATGTTCTTTTAAACACTACTTTTGCACATACTAAAATCGTCCCATAAAGGGTGGAATTTATAATTCCATTCCAATTACAACAAACGTTATGAATTCCAAAGTAACACCCAACTATTTTCAAAAATTTCATAACTTGGGAAAAGAATCGGAATATTGTGACCATTTTCTCATCATACTTTGTCAAGCTTCAACTATTAACAACATGCATTCAACATCAAAAATTGAACTTTGAACTTGAATCCATCTTCACATAATACTTGATTCTTAATGTTAAAACTCATTTTTATACCAATTCCTAGTAAATCTTCGAGTTTCCCTAACAAAAAGGTTAAATCTTTCCAAATATCAAAAAAACCATTCTTACATTCTTATATCTTTGAAGATTTCAACTTGTTCCTAAACATTCTTAATTTCTTTTCAAACCAATCCTTAACATGCATTCACGAAAACGAAACCAAATATCAAAATCTTCCAATCACATATGTTCTTGAATCCATAAAGTATTAAGAACCAATAACCCAACTTAAATCTTGACATGCATGAAGAAATTTCGGTATAACAAACTAGGTTCCAAGAACTTAGCCTTTCCCTTTCACTTTTCTATCCAAAAATCAAAAACTATCGGTGTTCTTGCCCCTTTTCACGAATTCCCTGCTCAATCCATGATCAAAACCACAAATCAACACCTAATTTTGACATGCATGTAAGGATTTTCGTTTTTGAAAACTAGGGTTCCTAAAAGCAGGTATTTACCTTTCATAAAAAAAATCTGAAATAAGAAGCTAGGAACACTTTACCTGCACAAATGGGAACAAAAAGTAACCTTTTCGCCACACTCGGTTGTCTGTCCCCGTACCCCGCTATCGGCAGTAGCGGTTTCCGCCTCTTTCTTAGCTTTTCCGACCGACAGAACCCACAGCAGCCATGGCTGCATCGATTCTTATCTGGGACTTCGTAAACCAACAAGGCTAGGCACGTCTGATGTCGTCAATACTCATATGATGTCGCATGTCAGTCATCGTCGCCGCCAATAGCCACCGCTAGACCTCCGGCGACTCGGTTTTCTGTCTATTTTAGTCGAGATCGTCGGCTATTGTTGTGCGATTTCACTTCATCGGTCTCCCGTCTGATCTCTCTCTATCTATCGGGCTTCATTTCCCTCTGGTTTCCATTACACACACACACACGATCGGAGTGTGTGTGTGTGTGCGAGTTTCATCTCTCCTTCCCCGATTTCCTTTTCTCTCTTGCGATTTCACGCACACACCTGCTCGGAAATCGTTGCTTGGCCCGCCCTTTCTTCCTCTCGATTTCGATTTTCATACACACACACTAGTGTGTGTGTGTCGTGTTCTACCTTCTCGATCTCCCCATTCTCTCTCGTTTCTTTTGATGAATAAGTTGCATGTTTGGGGAACTACGCAGCCCACAAGAGCGACAATACCAGTTTCTGGGTTTTTAAGTGTCAAATTATGAAAATGCCCCCGCTTCCCCAGCTTTAGTGAAATTTTCGAGTTTTTTCCTTATTTTTCTTGATTTTTCCTTTTTTTATAACTCTCTCATTTTATGTCTAAAATTTTCAAACATTATACCTTTAGAAAGGTGGGAATGAGCTTTACAACATTCCTTTACCGACCTTGCTCTAAATCCTTCAAAACAAGGCTCTGATACCAACTTGTAATGTCCTAAATTTCGTAATAAAATTTTCATTTTAAAAACGATTCAAATACATAAAAAGAGTTACCAAATAAATCCATCCAAATTAAAACTTAATATATAAAACATGTAAAATCGTATTTAACAAAAAAAAATTACAAACATTATCTAGCGGAAGACTTGATTATCAAAACCTCAGATGCAGTACAGTCGTGTTGTGCTCCAAGCTCAAGACAGCAAATACCTGAAAAACAGTTAGGGTGAAAGAGTAAGCATAAAGCTTAGTGAGTTCCCCAAAATACCACATGATCCATTCCATAACACACAATCAGAAAAGGTCTCTGGGCTTACCCCAAACAACCTGGCTATCGGGTTTGCCCCGATCCGTCGGTAATCATCGTTTGACTCTAGGGCTTGCCTCGATCCATCAGTAATCATCGTTTGACTCTCGGGCTTGCCCCGATTCGTTAGTAATCATCGTTTGATTCTCGGGCTTGCCCCGATCCGTCAGTAATCATCATTTGACTCTCGGGCTTACCCCGATCCATCATAATCACCGTTTAGCATATACATCATATTTCTACACATAGTAACTACACACAGTAATTAACTTACCTACGCATGTAACTTCACCCATAGTATAGTGAGAAGACTCACCTGATCTGCGACCTCAAGGTAGACAGCACTCTACGCGAGTGCCCACCAATCCTGACAATACGAACCTCCTATCAAGGATAAACTCCACTTAAAACTTTTTAAACTCTAAACCGGATAAACTTCTAAGACCGGTATCACAAACCCTCAAGTTTGACCAAAAGTCAAACTGGTCAAAAAGTCAACAATCAAATGTCAAAGTCAATGAAAGATGACAGGGACACTTAGCGCCGCTAACGTTCCAACCATGGACAATCACCAAAAGGGACCATTACATTGTTACTATCCACAAAAATCTCACTAAACCACAGCAAGAACTCTTAAAAATACATAAAAGTTGAAACTTTACTCACAATGGTCCAGACAAATGCGGATCTATGAAGCTTTACCCAAGAGAAACGACTTCTAGCACACCACCCTTCTTCTAACACCATCCAACCATCAAAAATCCATCCAAGAAGACCAAAAATGCCAAAAACTCATCCAAGAAGGTCTAGAGAGAGAAATGGTCGATTTGGGGGCTTAAAGATGGTGTTTGACGGCTAACTGCAGAACGTGCAAACCCACGATGCAACTAGACATTAGCGACTCTAATGCTAACATTATCGACTCTAACATTAGCGATGCTAATTCCAGCATTAGCAACGCTAACTGTATTTTTCCATATTTTCTTTAAAACGTAGTCCGTTTAATTCCAAACTTGATTCCTTTAAGCCGCGAACTTGGACATTTCGGGATTAGGGTCTTACAAACATTATGACTTTAATTAATCCAACGTGTTGCTATTTATACTCTCAAATGGTTATGGTTTTCAGATTAGATACACGTAGATAACATCTGACACTTAAAGTTGTCAAAATTATTTTGGAAAAGAAATTATAATAAAATATCATAGATTTAAACAATTCATAAATCTGTATCTATATTCATAAATTACGTGTATAATATAATATGGCTAATGATATTTGATTCTAATATCACATTTTCCATATCAAAGTACGCTCAAAATCTTCATAGAAAATCAATTTTATACAACGTGTACGTCATATACCCAAGAGGATATATACAAATTTATATTAATAAATGCTAATCTTACAAATACATAAATGTTATAAATTCAGCGTTACCACGACAATTATGAACAAACTAAAAACTAGAATATAGATGAAGAAAGAAAGAAAGCTTGAGAGCTTGGAGAGAGTAGAGAGAGTTTATATCACTTGTGAAAGAGTTGATATGAGATGCATTTTCTTCCTTACATTGATGGTCTATTTATACTACCAAGTCTACTATTCAAATATAGTTGTTTAATTGGTAAATGCAAAGTGATGACAAAGTGATGACATAATGTTGTCATTCACCAATTACTTGTAACACTCCCCCTTGAATGACATCATTCTACATCAGAGTTCAACTTTGAAGTACTGCCTCATTAAAAACCTTGCTAAAGAAAACCCAGTGGGAAAAAACTTTAGCGAAGGGAAAAAGAGTGCAGTGTCTAGTTGACTCCCCCTCATTTAGATATCGAATGACCATTATGTATTGTGTAGATGTCTCATTCCAATACCATGAACATGTTTTCTAAAGATCTTGGTAGGAAGTGCCTTTGTGAAAAGATCTGCTGCATTGTTGCTAGATTGAACATATTTTAGTTCAATCTGTTGATTCTTTATACGCTCTTGAGTGTATTCAAAAAACTTTGGAGGAATATGTTTTGTCCTGTCGCTTTTGATGTACCCTTCTTTCATTTGAGCGACACATGCTGCATTATCTTCATAGATTAAGGTTGGAGATTTATCTTTATCAATTCCACAAGAAGTCAGGATAAGTTGTGTCATCGATCTTAACCATGTACATTCTCTACTAGCTTCATTTAGTGCAATTACTTCTGCATGATTTGAAGATGTGGCGACGAGTGTTTGCTTTTGAGAATGCCAAGATATTGCAGTACCTCCATTCATGAATACATATCCAGTTTGAGATCTAGCTTTATGAGGATCAGACAAGTAACCTGCATCTGCATAACCAATAAAGCCTTGTTTTGAACTATTAGGAAAAAATAAACCTAAATCAGTAGTTCCGCGAAGGTATCGTAATATGTGCTTGATTCCATTCCAGTGTCTTTTTGTTGGAGATGAACTAAATATTGCTAATAGATTTATTGCAAAAGAAATGTCAGGTCTAGTACAATTAGTAAGATACATAAGAGCTCCAATTGCATTAAGATATGGTACTTCTGGACCAAGAATTTCTTCATTTTCCTCACAAGGGCGATATGGATCTTTGTCAATATTTAGTGATCTAACAATCATTGGAGAGCTTAAAGGTTTGGCTTTATCCATATTAAAACGTTTCAAGACCCTTTCTGTATAGTTCGATTGATGCACAAGTATCCCATTTGGCATATGCTCAATCTGTAAACCAAGACAATATTTGGTTTTCCCAAGGTCTTTCATTTCAAATTCTTTCTTTAAAAATTCAATCACTTCAAGGATTTCTTTATTCGTCCCAATAATGTTCATATCATCAACATAGACGGCTATAATCACATATCCAGATGTTGTTTTCTTAATAAATACACACGGACAAATAGTATTGTTTTTATAGCCTTTGCTTATTAAGTAACCCATACAATGATCTTTGCAGTTTGATAGAATACATTTGTTTGGGTTTTGCACTTAATGCTTCTGGCATTTTAAATCCTTCGGGGATTTTCATATATATATCACTGTCAAGTGATCCATATAAGTAAGCAGTAACAACATCCATAAGATGCATATCTAAATTTTCAGAAACTGCTAGACTGATTAAATATCTGAAAGTGATTGCATCCATAACAGGAGAATATGTTTCTTCATAATCAATTCCCGGCCTTTGAGAAAAACCCTGAGCAACGAGCCTGGCTTTGTATCTCACAATTTCATTTTTATCATTTCTTTTTCGTATAAAAATCCATCTGTATCCCAATGGTTTCACAACTCCAGGTGTGAGTATAATAGGTCCAAAAACCTTTCTGTTATTGAGAGACGTTAATTCAGCTTGCATGGCCTCTTTCCATTTACCCCAATCCTGCCTATTTTGGCATTCAATGACAGATTGTGGTTCTGGATCCTCATTGATAATATTGCATGCAACTGAATAAGAAAATATTATATCTTCTAATTCATATTGGCTCCTTACTATTTTTATATGACCATAATTAATTTCAATCTCCTTATCATTTATTTCCTCAACTGGGGAAGTAATGTTATTTTGTGTTTCTTCATGAACACTTTCATTATGCTCAAACATATTTTCCATTCCTCTTCTTTTTCTAGGATTTGCATCCTTAGAACCAAATGGCCTTCCATGCTTCAGGCGTGCTTTGGATTCTTGAGTTACTTTTTTATCAAATTGTCTATCTGGGAGTTCAATTCGAGCTGGAGCGTTAACAGCAGGTATATATGATTTAGTAACTCTTTTTGTATCAGTAAATGCATCAGGTAATTGATTTGCAACTTCTTGCAAATGTATTATTTTTTGAACACCCATCTCACATTCTTGTGTACGGGGATCAAGATATGATAAAGAAGGTTCATACCATGAAACATTCTTTTCTTGGGTTTTCATTTCTCCCCCAAGCGTTGGGAAATTTTCTTCATTGAAATGGCAATCAGCAAGACGTGCTGTAAACATATCACCTGTCAAAGGTTCAAGATATCTTATTATTGAATTTGTTTCAAAACCAACATATATTCCTAACCTCCTTTGAGGACCCATTTTTGTACGTTGTGGTGGAGCAATAGGAACATATACTGCACTTCCAAAAATTTTAAGGTGGGATATATCTGGTTCTTTTCCAGAAACAAGTTGAAGGGGAGAATGTGTATGATATGCACTTGGTCTCATACGAATCAGTGATGCAGCATGTAAAATTGCATAACCCCATATGGAAACAGGAAGTTTTGTTCTCATTATTAATGGTCTAGCTATTAATTGGAGACATTTAATCAGTGATTCTGCTAAACCATTTTGAGTGTGTACATGTGCAACTGGATGCTCAACAGTAATTCCTATAGACATACAATAATCATTAAATACTTGAGACGTAAACTCACCTGCATTATCAAGTCTCACTTTATTGATGTTATAATCAGGAAAATGTGCTCTCAGTTTAATAATCTGAGTTAGGAATTTTGCGAATGCCATGTTACGAGTTGATAATAGGCAAACATGAGACCATCTAGTTGATGCATCTATTAAGACCATAAAGTATTTAAATGGTCCAGAAGGTGGATGAATTGGTCCACATATGTCTCCTTGAATTCTTTCTAGAAATCTAGGTGATTCCCTTTCAACTTTCATTGGTGAAGGACTTGTAATTAATTTCCCAAGGGAACAAGAAATACACGGGTTCTTATTACCTATTTGAGGGAACTTCTGGTCCTTCAATGGATGCCCAAATGTATTTTCAATTATTCGGCGCATCATTGTTAATCCTGGATGGCCCAGCCTGTCATGCCACAAACTAAATATTCTAGGATCACAAAATTTTTCTTTAACCACCAAATTTGACTCAACTATATTTATATATGTAAAATGTAAACCAGAATCAAATTGTGGTAATTTCTCCAATATATGGTTTTCATTTATTATAAACATATATTTCTTGTTTCCTATTGTTTTGGTGAATGTGTCATATCCGTTAAGATATATATATCATTAAAACCCAATAAATTTCTATTTGACTTTGGGGAAAATAACGCATTACTGATTACAAACTTCGTACGATTAGGTAACATGAAACAAGCATTCCCTGCTCCTACAATCAAGTCTACCGGACCTGATATTGTATTTATGTGCCCTTTTACGGGTTTTAGTGTGGAAAAATATTTCTTTGTTTTCAAGATGGAGTGTGTGGTACCACAATCAATTATTAAGAGTTTGCCAAGATTTCCTTGGTTTTGTGCTCCTGTTGAACTCATTTGAACTTCATATAAGAAAAATAAATGATGAGTTATGAACACAATTTTAATAAAAGTGACTCGAAAAAACTTCATTAATAAAGAAAATCATTACAATAAAAAATTAAAAACATGTTACAAAAGGAAACTAGTTTTCTAGGATGTCTAAATCATTGCAAAAGTCAAGAGTGTTTAGTTCAATGTTTCCTAGATCAACACCATCGATGAGGTTGACTTCTTTCCCCTTTCCTTTAATGGAATCTTGGTAAAGTTTACAAAGATGGGGATCTGTACGACAGGTCCTTGACCAATGACCTGTGCTACCACATCTATAACAAGAACCTCCGGGGTTCTGTGATGTTCCGGCATCATTTCTTTTTTCTTGTGGTTGGACATTATTTCCTTGTGGAGTGTGTTGATTATTGTTTCTTTGACCACGCCCACGGTTATAAGGATGACCGCGTCCACGACCCTGAGTATAACCGCGCCCAAAATTTTGGTTTTGGTTAAAATGGTCTCGACCGCGACCACGGCCTCGTCCACGACCACGACCACGACCACGACCACGTCCTCGTCCATATGAATTATTTCTTGGTTCATATGTGATAGTAGCATTTACTTCAGGAAGTGCTACTGAACCTGTTGGACGGGACTCGTGGTTCTTTATTAATAGTTCATTATTTTGTTCAGCAACAAGGAGAAGTGTATTAAGCTCAGAATATTTTTTGAGCTTTTGCATACGATATTGTTGTTGCAATGTCATATTTGATGCATGGAATGTGGAGAGAGTTTTCTCCAACATTGAAGCATCAGAAACATCTTCCCCACAAAATTTTAGTTGTGAACATATCCGAAATAATGCGGAATTATAGTCATGTACCTTTTTGAAGTCTTGAAACCTCAACGATAACCATTCAGCCCTAGCATTTGGAAGTATAACTTCCTTATGGTGGTCAAATCTTTCTTTTAAGCTTTTCCAAAGAGTGCTAGGATCAGTGGTATTGAGGTATTCATACATCAACATTTCATCGATATGTTTGCGAAGGAAAATTATTGCACGTGCTTTATCTTGCGACGTGCACTTATTTTTTTCTTTTATAGTTTCAGATAAATCCATAGACTCAAGATACATCGTAACATCTATAGTCCAAGGCATGTAGTTCTTTCCGCTGACTTCAAGAGCGGTAAATTCAAGCTTTGCAATGTTTGACATATTGTAGTTCCTAAGAAAAATAAAACTCATTAAATTTGTCGTTTAAAGGTGGGGATGGGTTTTACTATTTTTATTATAGTTACAAACATAATTAAATAGATGAATCTTCTCAAATTCCTTTTATTTTAAAATTTAAAATTTTATTTTTAATCGGTTGCTCATAAATAAACGTTAGTATATATAAATAGATGTCAGAGCATGAATAATAGTTAGTATACATAAATAAATGTTAGTGTGCGTAAATAAACATTAGTTTATATAAATAAGCATTAGTATACATAAATAAATGTTAGTATGCGTAAATAAATGTTAGTTTGCATAAATAAATGTTAGTTGCCGTAAATAAACGTTAGTTTGCATAAATAAACGTTAGTTGCCGTAAATAAACGTTAGTTTGCATAAATAAACGTTAGTATACATAAATAAATGTTAGTTGCATAAATAAAAATTAGTATGCGATAACAAAAGTTAGTTTGCAATAATAGATGTTAATAAAGCGTAAGTAAATTTAGAATAAGAAATGAACTTCGTTAGTAGTCATAACGTCAAGGATAAATAAGAAAAGAAATTTGTTAGTAGTCATAACGTCAAGGATAAATAAGAAAAAAAATTTGTTAGTAGTCATAACTTCGAGAATAAAATGTTGTTTTTTTTTCGTTATTGTTGTTATTATTATTATTATTAATTAACATTCTAGTTTTGATGAAATTACATACATTGATTAGATCGATGTGTCTTTTAATCGCCTTCGTTAGAGCCTCGTGCTGATAACGTGTTATAAATTCAGCGTTACCACGACAATTATGAACAAACTAAAAACTAAAGAAAGAAAGCTTGAGAGCTTGGAGAGAGTAGAGAGAGTTTATATCACTTGTGAAAGAGTTGATATGAGATGCATTTTCTTCCTTACATTGATGGTCTATTTATACTACCAAGTCTACTATTCAAATATAGTTGTTTAATTGGTAAATGCAAAGTGATGACATAATGTTGTCATTCACCAATTATTTGTAACAATAAATGATAACAATGACAAGAGTCTGATGGTACACTGATCGTCAATACAAAGGATATTCAAAGTACGCTCCTTAATCTAGAGCTAATCTTTCCAAGAATAATCATTCTCTTTACTTTATTATCAATACACGTAACTGAAATGCAAGATATAAAACAGGTACGCTCTACATTTAGGGGGTGTTTGTTCTTCCTCAAAAAGTATTTATCTCCTAAAACGTCTGCGGGAGGGTAGGTATTTTACAAAAAAGACCGTTTGTTTTCTTATAAGATAAAATATCTTAAAAAAATACTTTTTCATCTCTTTTTAAAAAACACATATTTTTTAGCTTTTCGAACTTCTTTTTGAAACTTTTCAACTACACTTAACATCGCCTCACTCCATCTTAACCCCACCCCACTGTATCCTCATCTTACCTACCTTAGCTTACCCCGCCTCGCCTACCCCAACCCACCCCACCCTTACCCATACCACCAACCCCCACTCGACCCACCCACCCCTACCTACTCACCCTACTCCCATCCTACCCGGGTTTATTTTAACTAAAACTGATTTTTCAAGAATGAATTATTACAAAAAGACGCTAAAAACAAACAGACTTTTTTGTGAAGAGAGGAGACATGGAAAAGGACTTTTGGTCCACATCTTCTTCCGCAGATATGGAAAAAGATAAAAGATGTTTTACATCTTCAAAAACATACACCACCTTAGTGACCAACACTATCCATTTCTCTGCATTGCAACATTATATTTTACATATATCATAATATAAGACGCTCAATAATGGATAGTCATACATGCTAACATTAATGTTAATGTTAATAAATATAAACAAGCAAGTGATATATAAGTATGTTACTACATCATCTAAACTCTCATTAACATTCGTAGACTTTTAGTTTTAATGTATTGGAAACATAAAGAATAATTGTAAAGGATCAAGAAATGTTTCGGGAATGATGACGTCCTTGTAAAATGATAAATTAGCAAGAACTTTGTAAAGATAAAAAAAATGCGTGTAAAACACTATTGACGGTGATTATAATTAGATTTAAAAAAAAAGTTATATTATGCCTTATGCTACAACTTTTATGAAGGGTTTGAGGGTTTTGATAAAAAATAACAAAAACAATTTGTAGCAGAAGACTTAACAAGACCAATGTTTATATAAAAATCTAGCAAGGATCTTAGAGTTAATAGCAATTGTATCGACTAAAAGATAAATCATATAATTACCTCTTTGTTTGGATGTAAGGATCCAAACCAGAATTGTAATATCGTAACTTTAATTTACGGTAAAGTTGTGTTAATTTTAATATAAACAAGGTTAAATGAGTTGTAATACGAGTTAGGATGGTTAGAAACCTATCTAGCGGGAGTTTAGATCTTAAAAGGGGTATTAGAAACGATTTTGACTTCTGCAGGACCAACTCGGGTCATGTTGAAGGACACGGGTCGAGTTTAGGTTACAGTATGTTGAAAAAGTAGTTACCCGGGTCGTGTGGGACAAGTCGGGTCGTGTTTGAGTGCAAAAAGAAAGAGAACGGGTCGTGTTCTTTAACCCGGGTCGGGTTACACATGCAGACCCACTTTTAATAGACGGGTTTCTTTCATTTTTGGGAAAAACCCATTTCGTTCAAACCCTTTCAAAACCCTAGAAACTCAAATCTAAACCCCCAAAGTCGAAATTAAAGCCTATTGTTCACGAATTGAAGCTAGGGTTTGATACTTTGCGGGTGAAAGGTAATTTCCTTCGATTTTAGCTTCAAATTGATGGTGATTTCGTTTGATTTGAGAGGGTTACAGGAGGTGGTGATGAATCACTCGTAGTTGGTGAGGGTTGTAGTGAAATTATCTAGATTGGTGAGTATAGGAGAGTTCTAATCTTAGACCCGAGCTAGTAAAGTGTTGATTGTTGTGTTTCTAAGATTATATGAGTCAAAATGGTGAAATTGAAAGCTACAACTAGGATAGTATTACTATCTTTTGATTGTAACTCTCTTCTATGATTCTAAATCCTCTATTGATGTGAATATTGAGTATGATTGAGATTGTTCTTAAAATTGAGTAATGAATTTGAGTTGTTGTGTTACAGCTAAAGCTAGACAGGAGCATACACGAGGTTCAGGAGTTCCACATATCGACTCAACATCAGGTGAGTAGTTAATTATTGATTTTATTAATACATTGTGTTGTGGTTAGAGTGTTTATTGCAGAATAAGAAGTGTTCCATGAGCTGGTTGTTGTGTATTGGTTTTGTTTGACGTAACAAAAGTGTTGAGCTAGTGTAAGAGCTAAATGTAGTAATTTCTTTGTCGAGGGACTGAGATAGTCCACAAAGTTGAGTTCAACGAGACAACAAGCATTACAACTCAATTAACAAATAATTACTCACTATGCTTTAATAGCTCATAAATTGTTATTATTGTTGTTGTATTTTAGGTTCAGGTATTGGCTATCGGGGAAAACGTGTCACCGAGGGATGGCTGGAATGGACTTTGACTTGGATTGTACTTGTTGTTTGAACTATATAGTTGACCCGGCTTTTGTATAATAGTTGTAAACACTTGGTGTAAATAGTTTATAACTTAAACTATGCTTGTGATATAACTTTGTAGACTTGTTACTCATTTTGTGGTTACACCATTAATAATATTTATGTTTAACTAATATAATTGGTGTATCCTAAATTTGAGAAACCGGGCGTTACAAGTTGGTATCAGAGCTGTGGTTTAAGGGAATAAACCTTGATGGGTTTAGACTTAAACCAATGAGGTGGAGAAGTCCTAAAGAGTCCCGAGTAGCTATCCTTCGTGGTGTACTAAATGAGTTGATTATGTAACCATATTGAGTATTTTGATGGCATACAAATTGAGTTGATTATACAACCATATTGACTATTATGGTGGTGATTACTAAATGAGTTAATTTTCTTTTTCAGTTGAAATGAGCACTTGAAAAGAAAAAGAGCGAGGTGATCCATCCAGAGATCAATCGGGATCAGGAGATTCGGGTGACGAGCGTCAATCTGAGGGAGAGCGACCTCCCGAGACACAGAGTAATATGCAAGCCATGATCGTGGCTGAGGAAGCCAAGGCGCTTAAAGAATTATTACCCACTTATTTGAAGCCATAGGTGGAGGCTACAACTGGAGGTTTTTCGAGGCAACCACCGGTCCAACCTGAGCGTAGGGAGGACCATGGAGAGATATTTACTAAGACCAGTGGAGCTAGAGTGCCAGAGAAAGCGAGAAAGTGCACTTACGATGTTTTTCAAAAGTGTAAGCCATATGATTTCTATGGGAAGGATGATCCCATAGCAGCCAGAAATTGGCTGACACATGTTGAAAAGATGTTCCGTACGAGTAAATGTGACGAGGCTGATAAAGTAGAATTTGCAACGAACCTACTAAAAGAGGATGCACAATTTTGGTGGGAAAACACTTGTATGGAAGTCGGAGAAAGCCTGGCACTTACTTTGAGTTGGGAACAATTCATGTTGAAGTTTATGGAACATTATTGTTCCAATAATGCTATGAAGGGCATAGAAGAAGAGTTCCTGAAGTTACGACAGGAGTCAAAAACGATACAACAATACACAATGGAGTTTAATGAAAAGATTATGTTTCTTGATAGTGATTTATGATGATCATGTCAGACTACTTAATTGAACACATCAATTTAGCCAGTACTCGGCCAAGCACTTTAATGTCAATCATCAAATTATGGAGGGACCCACAAATATCGCTTCTTCTTGTTAGGGCAAAAGGAACAAATAAAGTTTGACTACATAGTTTCTGTCTACTCATCATGTCATACATGGACATACCCTTGTAGAACAAAACCTCATGTATCTATGTTTGAAGAATAAGATATATTATCATCTTAGAGTTACTTGTGACTTAATCCATGAACTAATCTCTAAGTGTGGGTCGTTCCAATAGTTAAAATATTCTTCAAGTACTCATGACTGTTAATCGCAATCTCTATGCTATGCGATATCACTAAGTACAATCTACTAACGCTCCATGACAAATTTAAATCACTACTTACTTCCAAGAGTATGACCGACTGTGGAGATTTGAGTAAATTAATACTTGGGAAGTCGGTTCTAAACATGCAAAAAAAAAACACAATAATAAATTAATGAAATCGTAGCAATCTAGCTTATTATTAAGTCGTCATAGAATAATCACCAAATTAGATACAATTTATACTGATACAAGTTTAAAATTATCAAACTAACAAATAAAACTTTTATGACATCTTGCTAGCAAATGTAACGCCTATTGACCTAGTATGATCATCATGCTTGGTCCGCATTAACGTCTTTGTAAAGGGATCAGTCGGATACTCTTCTGATGATACGTTACTCACTATGATTTCTTGTTCCTCAACTCGGTTCCGAAACATAGTGGCACTCCCTGAGTATATGCTTCAACTTCCCATGGCCTTAGGTTCCTTAGTCAAGGCAACTGCACCCTCGGTATCATGAAAGATTTCAATGAGTTCATTGATGTTTAGGAAACCAAGATTACCAACGAAATCCTTCAACCATGTAGTTTCTCTTACAACATCACTAGTTGTTATATACTCGGACTCATATATGGAGTCAACCATCGATTTCAGCTTGGATCTTTTCCAAGTTACCACCCCTCCATTCAACAGGAACACACATCCTAATTCTATGCAAGATTAATCCCTGGCATCACTATGGCAGGTTGCTATTAGCTCTTCTCTACCTCAATATACCAAGAACATATCCCTTGTTCTGCTTAGATACTTAAGAATGTCCTTCACTGCTGTCCAATCACTAGTACAAAATTGCACATTGGTCACACCGAAAAAATGTGACCATATGCGTTTGGTGACAATTTTTTTTCCACTGAAAGTGTTGCCATAGGCTTTGCGATATTAGGTGTCATATGGTCGCTTTATAATATTGTGTCCGTATGCCATGAAAAAATGTGGCGGTATCATAAAAGTGTGGCCATTGAGTCGAGAAATTTGTTCCAAAATCAGTCAAATTTTCCAATATTGTGGCGTTAAAGCGTAAGTAGACACATAATTTCAATATTGTAGTGACTGTATATATAATGAATGGTGACATACAAGTACATTCAATGAAGTGTTATACTAGTAATTTGTCACACAATTAGAAGATTCTTAAGGCTATTGGGTTATTTTTGGTGACAATTATTTACCATGAACATGACCATGTTTACTAAATGGTGACATGTATGTAATTTCAAAAGTGACAATTTGGTAGCATCTAGTCATACAAACAATATATCTAATGTGACCAATACTAGTTTATAGCGACATACAATGTCAATATTGTAGTGACTGTATATAATGAATGGTGACATACAAGTAAATTCAATGAAGCGTTATACTAGTAATTTGTCACACAATTAGAAGAGTGTTAAGACTATTGGGTATGTTTGCAGACAATTATTTAGCATCAACATGACCATGTTTACTAAATGGTGACATGTAAGTAATTGAAAAAGTGACAATTTGGTAGCATCTAGTCATACAGACAATATATGTATATGTGACCAATACTAGTTTATAGAGACACACTATTTCAATATTGTAGTGATTGTATATAATGAATGGTGACATACAAGTATATTCAATGAAGCGTTATACTAGTAATTTGTCACACAATTAGAAGATTGTTAAGGCTATTGGGTTATGTTTGGTGACAATTATTTACCATGAACATGACCATGTTTACTAAATGGTGACATGTATGTAATTTCAAAAGTTACAATTTGGTAGCATCTAGTCACACAGACAATATATGTAATGTGACCAATACTAGTTTATAGCGACATACAACGTCAATATTGTAGTGACTGTATATAATGAATGGTGACATACAAGTAAATTCAATGAAACGTTATACTAGTAATTTGTCACATAATTAGAAGAGTGTGAAGACTATTGGTATGTTTGCAGACAATTATTTAGCATCAACATGACCATGTTTACTAAATGGTGACATGTATGTAATTTAAGAAGTGACAATTTGGTAGCATCTAGTCATACAGACAATATATGTAATGTGACCAATAGTAGTTTATAGAGACACACTATTTCAATATTGTAGTGACTGTATATAATGAATGGTGACAAACATGTACATTCAATGAAGCGTTATACTAGCAATTTGTCACACAATTAGAAGATTGTTAAGACTATTGGGTATCTTTGGTGACAATTAATTACGATGAACATGACCATGTTTACTAAATGGTGACATGTATGTAATTTAAAAAGTGATAACTTGGAAGCATCTAGCCATACAGACAATATATTTAATGTGACCAATACTAGTTTATAGACATACATATACAATACCACTAAAAGTGACCATAAACCAAAATGCAAGGATAATAAAAAAGAAAACGATATTATAAATAATTCAAATGATATTCTATACATTTCATATCCAAGTAAAAAAGCTAAACATAAGTGTTTGTAAAAACCATTGTAATAAATACTTAATTGAAACTAATCTTTCATGTTGAGGGAACGGATCCTTGTTTTCTTGGCAAGCATCCCATTGGGTATATAATTCTTGTGCTTGTGTGAGGTTTGAAGTACATTCTCTTTATCTAGTTTGACAACTGATTTGCCATATTGTTTGACAACAGCTTTGGCAACTGGTATCTCTTCAGCTGGTTTGTCACCTGTTTTGGCAGATTCTTTGACAACAGACCTCAAAACAGTTGTCTCTTCAGATGGTTGCACAACGGGTAGATTAAGTTTAACTGGAAAAACATTTGGTTCCTATTGCAACAACATTGTAACAAAATGGATTATGTACAAAACTTATTAGAGTATTTTATGAAGGAAATAGTACAGTAATATACAAACAAGTTTAGTGAATAAACTAACCTTTACAGCAGGTTTCACAAGGGATTTTGGCCATGGGACAAAAGATTTATATGCGTCCTCAACTGTTTTCATGTTAGCCGTTTCATAAGGTAAATATGAATCCTTTTTGACCATTTCTAAAATCGACACTTTGTAACAGTCATGTTGCAAAGGCACTCCATGAATTGTTTGTGGTTGTTTTGTTAAGTGAATTTCACCACGAGCAACAATGTTCCTCTTATCAGTATACGATAGAGAACACTTGATTGGCTGCAATAATTTTTGACATCAGTACTAGTAAATAAAAGAGAGAATTGTAGACAAATTGTGTAAAATTTATTACCTCATCAATTGGATTATTTGGTGAAATTGCTGGTAATTCAGGATTTGTTCTTGAAGGTTTTAGGGCAGTAACTCTTTTGGTGTTTTTAAGAATTGCCTAAAAAACCAAATTATATTAGATATGGCAAAGATAATCAAAATAGTACATGATATATGATACATACTGGTGTTAAAGTTGGTGATGGTGTATCAGCAATTGCTGACATAGCGTTATTCTCAATAGGTTGTTTACTTGTCTTTGTAATTGGCTGAAAAAACATAAGTTCCAAATTATTTAATAAATAATGTTACAGACAAAGTGTATAATGAGATTAAACTGATGATTAATGACATACGGGTGTTAATGGTTCATGTGTTGGTTGTTGAGATATATTGATGTCAGCAGTTACTTGAGATTCAGCCACATTGTCAATTGAAATATCCTTGGCAATATTATGTAAAAGTGAGAATTACTATGACAAAAGGAGATTAAAAAAACATTGAAAAATGATGTAGTTATGGGAATTGACTTACAGATGTTTTAGGCAGATCTGGAAGCTTGACTCCTGTGGCAGCAAGATGAGCTAAAACAAACTGCATTTGTTTTGCTTGTTCATCAACCCTTGTATACAAAGCCTTGACTTCAGCATCTTTCTTTTCAATTGCAATTTTCCCAGCATGCACTGCATTTTTTAGGCTCTTAATTTCCTCCTTAGCAGATCCTTTGTTGCGAGGAACACCATAATATGTAGTGGCAGTCACTCCCGTTCCCACACCCTTTAAAAAGCGACCCTTTTCCGATCCAAAAACTAAGGTCATCACATCCGTACCCGGTTCAAGGATTACATTTCCATCTTTTATCTGCTTTTCATGTTCCATCTGAAGACAAAGTTTGTATACATAAAGTAATTACAATATAGATGATAGAAATTAAAATATTATAAGTATCATAAAAAATAGTAAACTTACTAGTTGATCCACCTTCTCCTTAACGTTATCATCCGGAATTTCGCCTTTTTTATCTCCACGACCTTTACGCCACAATAATGATCTTGGGGGCTCTTCATCTTTTGCAATGACATTGTTTGCATCCTTGGTGAAGAAATAAATTTTATGTTATAAACACTATTTACTAACACTTGTGTACTCTACCATAACATATATGTATAAAAGATGAAGCTTACCAGCTTATCTCTTAAACTGGTATATCCCCCTCTTCCCATCCGATGAGTATATTTGGAATTCGTTCGTGATTCAGTCGTCCTTTGTGACAAATCCTGCAAGTAACAATTTTTTCCATATGATATAATTAGCATACTTGGTAAGTAAAGGACAATTAGATGTATAATAAAAGGTATAAGAGTTTAACATTAAAGTTTTCAGATTGTGTGTGATTAACGAAGTTGTCCCAAGCATCTTGTTCCTTGATTAGGGTATAATAACATCTGAGGATTTTTGCTAGCTTCCTAGGATTATGTAAGTTAGGCTTTATGTAGTTTACACACAGTTTCCTTCTGAAATTTCGTAGAAGCATACCCATCCTATTCATCACAAAGTTTCTTCGAGTCTCCTCAACATCAAAAAAACGCTACAATGAGGAGTTACATATTGTTAGTGGTGGATATAAATCATTAGGAGGGATAAAAAAGTAGTATATCAAATATAAAGTAAGTAAGATAATTTGTTAACTGTAATCTCTTCCCATAGTTTGTTCCTGACTTCTGGGGTTACATCCTTCCACGAATAGACACTTATTCCCACCTTCTGTAGGACAATATCTCCCAAGTAGCTCACAAACAATGGCCTATTCCTCCCATATAACCTACCCATTGCATCAAACTTTACATGTTTTCTTTTCCCACCAGATCTGCTATACTCTATGCGTAGCTTTGGCAATCGTGTCATGCCCCTCTTCCTATTTGGCCTTGGAGGATGTGGGAGTTGGATTTCATTCTCAGACTCTGTGTTGCTATTGTAGTCAGCACTGCTATCCGATCCAACATCATGGTCTGCATCCATGCCTTCTCCAACTTCAGGGAGAGTGTTGTTGTCTTCTCCACCATTAGAGTCCGTAGTGTATTCTTCTCCACCTTCTTGTTCAGAATGATATATGAATTCCTCATCATCATGATGAAGTTCATCATCAAAATGATGTGTATCTTCAGGCACTAAGTTGTTGACATCCATTTCGCTTCACTTAACATGCAATTAAAATCATAAAATTCATTAGTAAATGACCAGTATTAAGGTAATTGTAAATACACATAGAAAATAGCCATTAGCATTTCATCAAACAGTTGGAGATCAACATGATCAACGTATGGTAAAGTTTAATACAGGTATCGTACATGATAATTTGCCATTCACATAATGTGTACAAAAAGTTGTGTTTTTCAGTAGCATTTCAACAAACAGTTAGTGTGCAACAAGCCTACTTATTGTTAATGTAAAAAACAAGCAATTTGTGAGGATCGCCAGTCATAGCAATAAGAAAGATTCACATTATAAACAAAAGCAATAGTTAATATAAGAAAACATTACACTTACAACAGATTGAGAGCAGGAATTACCCGATAAAATAAGTATGAAGCCAAATTCGCCAAAAAGAATATAAATTCGATAAAATGGTGGAATGAATTGCAGTTTGATACCCAATATCTCGGAAAGAAAAGGATTTATGGCATAAAATTTTCGAGTTTTGGCGGTCAAAATGATAAACACTTCCCGCCTTGATTTGGAACGCAAAACCCTTCCAAAGATGAGAATGGAATCCATGGTAGCCTCGAAAATCAAGGTCATTACTCGAATTTCTGGGGGAGGTTGATCTGCACGATCCATTCATGATCTGCACCTTCCATATACGTATTAGGTATTTATGTTTAGGCGTAGAAGTTCGAAAGGGACGGGTAAATTGAATTGTGAAAGAAGGTGATCCAACCCAAATATGAATTAGGTAAACACATATAATTAAAAGTGTCATAATATGAGTATCTATACAAGTTAATTAATATAATTCATATTAAGTATATAAAAATAAAATATGTATCATAAATTATTAAAAAAATAATTGACTTCTGCTAGATCTGAATTATGTTGCACGGTTGTCTACCAAATATTGTATTTTAATTGAAATCCATTTATTTTTATAAGGTTGTGATGGGTTATGGTCAACTATGAACGGTTGTGATGGGTTATAGTCAACCAGGTAGGATTGTGACGGGTTATGGTCTACCAGGAAGGGTTGTAATGGGTTATGGTCAACCATGTAGAGTTGTGATGGGTTATGATCAACCTGTTAGGGTTGTGATGGGTTATGGTCAACCATGAAGGGTTGTGATGGGTTACGGTCAACCAGGTAGGGTTGTGATGGGTTATGGTCTACCAGGAAGGGTTGTAATGGGTTATGGTCAACCAGGTAGAGTTGTGATGGGTTATGGCCAACCAGTTAAGGTTGTGATGGTTTATGGTCAACTATGAAGGGTTGTGATGGGTTATGGTCAACCAAGTAGGATTGTGATGGGTTATGGTATACCAAAAAGGGTTGTAATGGGTTATGGTCAACCAGGTAGAGTTGTGATGGTTATGGTCAACCAGTTAGGGTTCTGATGGGTTATGGTCAACCATGAAGGGTTGTGATGGGTTATGGTCAACCAGTTAGGGTTGTGATGGGTTATGGTCAACCAGGTAAGGTTGTGATGGGTTATTGTCAACCATGAAGGGTTGTGATAGGTTATGGTCAACCAGGTAGGGTTGTGATGGGTTATGGTCTACCAGGAAGTGTTGTAATGGGGTATGGTCAACCAGGTAGATTTTTGATGGGTTATGGTCAACCAGTTAGGGTTGTGATGGGTTATGATCAACCATGAAGGGTTGTGATGGGTTATGGTCAACCAGGTAGGGTTGTGATGGGTTATGGTCTACCAGGAAGGGTTGTAATGGGTTATGGTCAACCAAGTAGAGTTGTAATGGGTTATGGTCAACCAGTTAGGGTTGTGATGGGTTATGGTCAACCATGAAGGGTTGTGATGGGTTATGGTCAACCAGTTAGGGTTGTGATGGGTTATGGTCAACCATGAAGGGTTGTGATGGGTTATGGTCAACCAGTTAGGGTTGTTATGGGTTATGGTCAACCAGTTAGGGTTGTGATGGGTTATGGTCAACCAGGTAGGGTTGTGATGGGTTATGGTCAACCATGAAGGGTTGTGATGGGTTATGGTCAACCAGGTAGGGTTGTGATGGGTTATGGTCTACCAGGAAGGGTTGTAATGGATTATGGTCAACCAGGTAGAGTTGTGATGGGTTATGGTCAACCAGTTAGGGTTGTGATGGGTTATGGTCAACCATGAAGGGTTGTGATGGGTTATGGTCAACCAGTTAGGGTTGTGATGGGTTATGGTCAACCAGTTAGGGTTGTGATGGGTTATGGTCAATCATGAAGGGTTGTGATGGGTTATGGTCAACCAGTTAGGGTTGTGATGGGTTATGGTCAACCAGTTAGGGTTGTGATGGGTTATGGTCAACCATGAAGGGTTGTGATGGGTTATGGTCAACCAGTTAGGGTTGTGATAGGTTATGGTCAACCAGTCCATGTTTGCATATTTTAACATATTTGGTCCCTGTTTTTATATCTTTTAGTAGAATCGAGTTGCATTTAACATATTTGGTCCATTGTAGCCTCGAATATGTTAATTTCAGTCCATGTTTGCATATTTTAACATATTTGGTCCCTGTTTTAATATCTTTTAGTAGAATCGAGTTGCATTTAACATATTTGGTCCATTGTAGCCCCGAATATGTGAATTTCAGTCTATGTTTGCATATTTTAACATATTTGGTCCCTGTTTTTATATTACAACTTAGCACATAGACATATATCACAGTTTTTATTTATAACAAAATTGGTCCTTTTCTGGATATTTATTTTATAATTGGTTTATGTTTGTGGTTTTTTGGAAAATCATTCATTTTAATATATCTTTAATGTTTTTATTCTAAGATTAATTGTTTTATATCAATATCAGTCCATGTTTGCCTTGTTTTAAGATAATTGGTTGTTGTTTATATTTGTTAACAGATATGCAATAATTAAGGAATTCATACTGATCGTATTCAATACGTATGCATTGTGCCCTGCGGCTGATTGCCTTACCCCATTTTTCTTTAAGAAATTTGTTAATGAAAAAGAACAAACATCGAGAATAACGTTTATATACAATCAAACATCAAATTAACAATGAACATCGACAAAAACATAATATATTATATATGGAATAGTTATAAAAATATATATAGTATCATCAAATCTATACATGATAATACATTACGCAAAAATAAAAAGTACGAAATTAAACATGATCAAACACTGAACAAAATTCTAAGTATGTTATCTATTTAGTTCTTACTTTTTTCACTTGAAGGAGACTTTCACATTCATTCATCGTTTCAACCAACTCATCTATGAGTTCGGTCAAGATGTCCATGGCTTGGTGGTTTCTTGGTATTAGTTTCTTCAGCATATCTCTCTCAGGGGTTGGGGGGAGACGAGGAATTTCCCGGAGTAGATCATATTGATCGTCAACTTCTTGTTCGATTAAATCTCTTGTTTGGTTTGCCGAAACATATTGCTTTCCTACGGTTTCATACTGTTGTTCAATTTCATCCTTGCTAACTTCAAAGATATTGTCTTGTATTTTGGATGAAGACGCGATTCCTTCCTTGCTAACTTCAGATGTTTTGTCTTGTATTTTTGATGAAGACGAAGCCATGAATGCTGTGTGTCAGAAAGATTTGAATTGTGATACGTGATCGATAATGGTCAAACAGTTTGCGTTATAAAGGTATTTTTGGTTTTCGGTCAGTTTCCAAATAAATATAACAGTTATTTTTTACTTGGGATAATAACTTCTTAGGTCATGTAGATATAATGATAGTTTACGCGTGTATAATACCGATGGATGACGTTATGGGGCAGTTACTGCAAGACGCCTGATCAGATGGCTAGCCGTATTAGTGTAACCGTTATGATGATTTAGCATTTAATTCGCTTTGTAGTTGTATATTGGAATACATACCGTATTTAAGTTATCGAGGAAGTTTATTTGTAGTTATTTTTAAATATTAGTATACTATTCTAATAACTGTTATTATATTCCTAAGTTATATTATAAATACTGGTTTTTCAAAAAGGATAGATACGGTTTTCCAATCAAATATTACAACTTCCATATTATCTCTCTAGAACACTTCTATCCCTAAACCACAATGGACGCTGATATTGCGAGAAAGGTTTGTGATTACGCAAGAGAGTACGCCGATGAAAAAAGAGACAAGATCCATGAAGCCAGGATCAATATGATGTCTTTACGATCCCATCTACAAACATGAGTGTATTTTAGGGACTACATGTTGGAATCTAAAACAAAGAAGTACATTCCCACCAATTACTACGATCAACGTCATCAAAGCATATACAAAGAAATCGAGGCCTGTAAGGGTTTTCATCAGAAGATGGAACATGTTTGTATGGCTATGTCATTCCAAGTGGAAGCAGTGGAGGATTTACTTAAGGAATAGGTTCGTATGCAATGTTATATATATATATATATATATATATATATATATATATATATATATATATATATATATATATATATATATATATATATATATATATATATATATATATATATATATATATGTTTCGATTAT
The DNA here is from genome assembly GCA_023525715.1 of Cichorium intybus. NCBI lineage: Eukaryota > Viridiplantae > Streptophyta > Magnoliopsida > Asterales > Asteraceae > Cichorium > Cichorium intybus. The sequence continues at coordinate 76,433,366 of CM042010.1, forward strand.
GGACCATTTTGTATAAATATTTAATGTTATGTCCACTTTGTGAATTTGTGAATCTTTTTATTATGGGTTTGATGATAACTTTTGAGTGTTTTCTGGGATAAATATGACGAAATTTTTTTTATACCAACAAACTTCACCATATTTTCTTCATTACATGACCAACATACGATAACATAAAACATACCAACCTAAAAAAATACTTACAACATACCAGATCAGAACAGAAAGTAAATCATTGACAAAAACAACATATCAACATCGATCCTTTCCAAAAGACAACCAGGTTTCCCTACGCAAACTGAATCAATTTCTTCATCTCCTCGTACCCTTCAATCTCTGCCTCCAGTGACTCCTGGAGTTTGTAAAGCATCTCCAACATAGTTGCAGTCTACGACTTCCCTTCATCAATCGCCCTTTTCCCATTCACAAAGTTCATATATCGAGGCCTCTCAACCAACTGATCCAACATACCTGTTTTGGCTTCCATGTCTCTTTCTAGTTTCATTTCAACATCGTTGATCATTTTTTTGGTAACTTCGGCTCTACGGATCAGATTGTTAAGCATGAATTGTAGTTCCATTCCCTTCATAGTTTTTCTCTTGTTTTTCTTAACCGTAATTTCCTGAATATGGATATACATTTGAACCTTCTCATGCCTTTATAAGATGTAGAAATCAGTGGGTAGATAAGATTTCACATTTGTAATTAATAACATTAATTGTTGGTTATGTCTATTGCGAAAGGGTACAATTGCGAAAACCAAAAAACGTTTACTCTTCTACACGAATACAATATAATGATTATGCTATCCCATCAACACTATTGAATGTAGATGCATTACAATTTAATACCGGTTTGCATTTATTTAATTATTTGTTTCAATACAAAAACCAATAACCAATTTTAACCAGATTCATATTAATTAAATGGTAATCGTAAAATACGACATTTTCCACATATTCCAAATACTACAACATTACATAGTAACCTAAAAAGAAAACCCAAGAACAAATTAAGAACATTTTCATCTTCCAGACTTTAGCTTCCAACCGGTTCATTGCTTTAAGCAAACCTGGGATCACGATAACAGCCATGCGGCACATTGGAGGGTCTGCCCACCCTGAACCCACATTTAGTTCCTAACCTTGAACAACTCCAAAATTGCCTACCTGGGTTTAGATCAGTCCACGAAGTCATCTTGATTGCTGGACTTCGACATCGACATACTACCATTTCACGTTGATTGAACCGTTTGCGACTTGAGGGTAGCAGCGTCCTCCGGTGCGAATCGATCAAATAGTTGTCAATTGAATTGTGTGAAAGTAACGTGCTTATAGGGAAGCCCTACCGAATATTACCCTTTTACCCTCACATGATGGAAAACAATTGTGGACCTAATTTGAAAATATAATATGATAATAGCTAAAGTTGTAAAAAAAATTAAACAAAGTTCATAAAAATAATTAAAAAACGGAAGGCGCCATGTAGTATACTTCAAAAAAAATAAGTGAAGGCAGGCTCGAACCCGCGACCTATGGTAAGAATACACACGCATACGTCAGCCTCCCCCTTAGCAAATGAACATTGCAACGATCTAAACCTAACTGAATACTATGTTCGTAATCCCTTATCCACACGTATTTCATTGTACTCCAAGGATTCCCCTTTAATCATCGTCGTAGGACGTTTCGAATACAATTGCAAGTGGAAATTTTATTGCAACAGGTAAACCTCTCCCATATGCAATTTCGTTTAACTAGACTAACTACACGATTGGAAATACATTTACAATTAACCTTCAACACACAAATGTATGTAATTGGTGATTATTCAGAAACTTATGTACATGCTTTATTCAAATTAAACGTGGATTACAGTTACATATCATTCATTTAATTGTTTACAATTCGTTTGTGTATACACACCAACTGCTCGACAAAACGCCTCTTTTAACAATGGATAAAGAAAAACAAATGACACATTCAATAACTATGATAGCAGTTAATGTGTTTATTTAAAGCACCTGATATATTGTATATCTAACTCAATTTACGTTTTCTTGTCACTTTCTGTGAATCGATGATAGTAGTAGTTTGAGGCATCATGATGGACAAGTCTTGGATGGGAGCCAAAAGAAACACATCACGTTATATAAGTGGAGTTAAAGCATTCTCGGAATATGCAGTAAACAATTACAATATTAGTAAAAACATCGATCCTTTACATGCCAAAAAAAACCATAAAAATTCCATGTCCATGTATACAATGTGTCAACCACATCCCTCATTATGTGCGAGTGGTAGATGACCACTTATTCACTCATGGAATTGATGAAACATACACAAACTGGACATATCATGGAGAAAAAGAAGAACCACCTTTACCTTATATTGTTGATGAAGACTTTGGCATGGACACTACATACCTTGTGGATTCCATGGATACAACAAACCAAAACCCAACAGATGCTGTAGAAACTAAATAGTTGGTTCAAGCTGCAGAAGAAAATTTTATGGACGACCCTACCAAGTTTAGAGAAATGCTACAAGATGCCGAAAAGCCACTATATGAAGGGTGTCCGAACTTCACAAAGTTATCTGCTATCATACAACTGCTCAACCTAAAGAGTAAGTATGGAGTTTCAGATAAATACTTTAACGAATTATTAGCTTTGCTCAAACGTATGTTACCAGAAGGAAACGAAATGTATAGTTGTACATATGAGGCCAAGAAAGCATTGAAACAAATGGGTTCAGGGTATGAGAAAATACATGCATGTGTAAACAGGTGTATACTTTACAGGCACGAGTATAAACACTTGACCGAATGTCCAAATTGTGGTAAATCTAGGTGGAAGGTGGATGAACAAAAAAAATAAAATTTACAAAAATGTTCTGGCAAATGTAATGTGGTACTTTCCAATTATTCCTAGAATGAGACAACTATTTTAATCTAAGAATACAGTGAAAGAATTAACATGGCACGCAACCGAAAGAAAGGTGGAACCCGGTGTTATACGTCACCCGGCAGATTCAACCGCATGGGCTGCCTTAGATCACAAATTTCCCGACTTTGGGAGCGAACCAAGAAATCTAAGGCTAGGCATTTCCGCTGACGGGGTCGATGTGAATAGCGGAACTAGACATCATAGTGTATGGCCTGCTCTATCTGTCATCTACAACCTACCACCATGGTTGTGTATGAAAAGAAAGTTTATAATGCTTTGTTTATTGATATCAGGATGCCAGGAAACGATATTGATGTTTTCCTAGCACCTTTGATCGATGATCTGCAAATATTATTCGATCGGGGAGTCGAGACTTTTGATGCATATGCATAAGAGAAGTTTACTCTACGTGCGGCTGTGTTATGGACGATTAATGACTACCCTACTCTCGGTACATTATGTAGTTGTCCTCACAAAGGATTCAAGGGTTGTGTTGTGTGTGGAGAACAAACTCACTGTATTAGACTTCCAGAATCGAATAAGCAATGTTATGCCGGGCACAGGTGATATCTTCTGTATGATCACTCGTTTAGGAAACAAAAAAAGGCATTTAATGGGGAACAAGAGCCCTTACTTGCTCGAGAACCTTTGACTAGGGAGGAAATATATAACAAGGTAAAATTTGTAATTAATAAATGGGGAAGGGTAACTAATGGTAAGGATCGGGAAGTCCAACATACTTCGACCGGTAGGGGTGGGAAGATAAAAAAAAGAGAAAAGCAAAGCACGTAGATAGTTCGGATCTTTCCCAACAACAAGACCCTTACTGGAAGAAATTTAATATATGGTATAAATGTCTTAGGTATTGGCTCCACAATTCGATCCAACATTGCATAGATTTTATGCATATTGAAAAGAATATGGCGGAGAGTATAATCGGAACATTGTTGGACGTTCCAAATAAGACAAAAGATTGTCACAAAGCACGTTTGGATTTGGTCTATATTAATTTAAAACCAGAGTTACATCCTAAGAACGAAGGGAATAATACCACACGGCCGCCAGCATCATGCACACTGACGAAAGACGAAAAAGATAAGTTTTGTCAAACTTTATACAACATGAAACTTCCTCAGGGGTATTGTTCTAATTTTTCTAGTTTGGTCAATTTAAATGACTATCACATGCCCATGCAACAATTTCTGCCCGTCGCAATTAGACCTATGAAGCATGCACCAACCAGAATTGCTATTACCAGGTTTTGTTTCTTTTTCAAATCAATTTGTAGCAAAGAAATAAAAGTGGATGAACGCCAAAGGTTGCACGAAGAATTATGTGTGACCTTATGCCTTCTTGAGAAACACTTTCCACCAGCATTTTTTGATGTGATGATTCATCTAACCGTACACCTTACTAGGGAAGTTAAATTATGTGGTCCAATTTTCTTTTGTTGGATGTACCCATTCGAAAGGTTTATGAAGGTTATAAAGGGACACGTACGAAACAGAAATAGACCGGAAGGATGCATTGCGGAAGGGAATGTTGTAGAAGAGACGATTGAGTTTTTTAGTGAATTCTTTAGAAGCATGGATACGGTCGGTATACCACATGACACACATAACACATGTGGACTTCATGAAGATACTATTTCTCCGATAGACGACACTCCTATATCGGCTCCTAAAACAGGAGAAGTTTGTCCAGACCTCTTCGAGAAAGCACATTTCTTTGTGTTGCAAAATACATCTCAAGTGGAACCGTACATCATGTCAGTTTTTCTTTTGTCTATGCTTACATACTTTTTTTGTAGTTTTACACTAAAGCTTTAAACTTTTTCCACGAGACACATGCAATTTTTGCAAAACAAATACCCTACTAAACAACAAAATCATCTCCAGCAAGAGCACACTAAAACGTCTGCTACTTGGTTACAGCACGAGGTAAATGTTTTTTTATGTATGAGTTACATTTTATAGCAATGTACTATGCATGTTGGATGTAGCACCGGAACGTTTTCTTTACCTGTTATAGCAATGTACTATGCATGTTGTAGGTATTTGCCAATTTTGGGCAATTTTGGTAGGAACTTTTTTACATTCTTTATGTGTACAAATTAAGTGTAGCTATTTACTACCCATCTTCTTCTACTTTTTAGGTATATAGAGAGTCACAAGTCTGCAAAAATAGTGTACCAGCGACTCTTGATTGGCTTTCACATAAACCAAACATTAATGTACTGAAATATGATGTATATGCTATCAATGGATACACATTCCGTACAAATAGTCGAGAATGTAAAGGTTACCAAGACAGTGGTGTTAGTGTTGTTGCAACAGACACACACATTTCCAAAGATGTTGTTACCCATGTTAAAAACACTTATTATGGTGTTTTACAAGAGATATGGGTATTAGATTATAATTTCAAAAGAATTCCTATTTTTAAGTGTGATTGGGTAGATAGTTGAAATGGGGTGAAGAAGGATAAACTAGGGTACACACTTGTGGAACTAAAAAGGCTGGGCCATAAGGATGATCCCTTCATATTAGCCTCACAAGCACAACAAGTCTTTTACGTGGCAGACCCAATCGATCACAAAAAATCTATTGTCTTCAAAACACCTCCCAAGAATTACAGAGATGCGTACGATGATGTAGATGAAGAATTTAGTACTATAGTCTGTCCTAAAAATGACAATATATTGCCACGTCTACACCTAGTTGACTTGCATAAGGAAAACGATTATTTTCGTACTAATTGTCTGGGTATTGTTATACGTAAGGTAAGTGTACCTTCATCATAGCCTAATGTTTACATATATCAGATATCAACTCTACATTTGTATAAAATTCATGCTTTAAACAGTTACTTTTGTTTGTAGAAGGAGAAGGCAAAGGACAAACAAGTTGATGCAGGGGACATATAATCCATTTACTTGCAGAAAAGACATTACACAATTTCTTACAAGTTCCCTTGATTGTCCATGCTATTAACTAATCCATATGGTGATTACGCACCAACTTGACAGAATTACCCCTTTTTTTAAACATTTTGGTTAATTGTACTACATACAACAATTTTTTGGGATTTTATATTTAATAAAATTTATCTACTTAGCCATTGCTTTTTGGTTTGTGTGATCATAATACAAATCGATACCTTTAAAGTTTAATGTTATTGCTGGTATTTTTTGTGATCATAATACCAATGGAGACCTTTGGACATAACATAACACAAAACACATGGCAATTACATATCAATAGTCACACTTTCAATGAACATAAAATATGTATAATACCCATTAGTCACCATTGCATACCTACATAAACATTTTAAATTTTTATGATGACCATTTTTTACCTTTGGACATAACATAACACAAAACACATGGAAATTACATATCAATAGTCACACATTTAATGAACATAAAATATGTATAATACCCATTAGCCACCGTTGCATACCTACATAAACATTTTTAATTTTTATGATGACCATTTTTTACCTTTGGACATAACATAACACAAAACACATGACAATTACATATCGATGGTCACACTTTCAATGAACATAAAATATGTAGACTACCCAAACAATGGTTTTCTTATTCAACTAATATTTACCTATGGACACGCTTTTTAATTGTACGCTTACCAAATACTACATACAGTCACACGTATTTAAATTTTCCAATACAATTGATCATATTTTGACACATGTAATAAAAATGGATATGACAATAAACCACTTAAATCGACTTCTTTTCTTACTTTTAATATGTAACCAATAAACATCATCCTATGGACACATGACTATTTTATGTGGCCATATTTGTTATCTTTTTGGACACATTAGATTTGATGTGGCCATATTTATTATCTTTTTGGACACATTAGATTTGATGTGTCTAATACGGCACAATCACACAGTCACATGTACAATTTTCTTATGTGACCATTACATATCTATAATCTCTAATAAAATAAATATCACATTCTTAAAAAGGTAAATGTGGGTGATTGTATCATTTGGTCACATTGAAGTCCAATGTCACGAATGAGTGTCACATTTTTGTAAATAAGTGTGGTCATTGTTTTGTTTCTCCATAAAATTGGCATACAAACTAATTTACATGTATCCATACACGTTCTCAAAATTTCATCAGTGCCCTTTGACCACACTTTTTTTTTAAATGTCGCAGGCGTTTTTCGATCAAGTGTGACCAATGTGCGATTTTGTACTAGTGAATGACTTTTCCCAAGGTTCATCTGAAATTGACTCACCATGCTAAAAGCATACGAGACATCCAATCGAGTACATATCATGACATACATGATCGATCCTATAGAACCAAACCAAATTCACAATGGTGTGAAGTTGTGAAAGCATTTCACAAGTGGGATGGTCAAGACTCTTTAAAGATGGCTAGGTGGAGTTACTTGAGCATGTTGAAAGAAATTATAAAAATTGAAACCGACTTAAAAAATTTTAGTGTTGAGTTTCTGAATTTATTTGAATGAAGATTGACAATGGTACTTTCTGTTATATTTGGCATGATGCTTGGGTAGCTAGAAATCCATTAAAGGAGTTGTTTCCTGATCTTTTGAGTTGGAAAGGTAAAAATTTTACTCTATTTGTGGCACGTATGGCTTACACAATAGCTTGGTATTGTAGAGATGGGCATGGAGGAGAATGCCAAACTGGGTCACTGAAATTCATAAGTTGAATAGCGTACACAACTTACTGTCCAATATCCGTCCGTACAATGAAGTCGATTTGTGGGTATGGAAAAGAGACAATATAGAGATCTCTTCGGTGGAGGCAATGGGAATCTAACTCCAACATGTTTTCAGAACCCTGATGTGCTCAACTTTGCATGCCTGAATTGGGCACCAGTAAAATTAATTCTTTTGTTCGAGATTATGGCAAAATAGAGTTCCTGCTGCAGAAAATATTATATTGTATGACGTTTGGTCAATCCAAATAGCATGCTCATTCTGTCAAAGAGCATCTAAATCTATCTCAAATTTATTTAAGGAGAGTCTGACGGCGGTTGAGGTTTGGCATCATATCCGAAATTAGTGTGAAATCACGATCACATATTGCACCAGGGAATTGACAATGACAATACAAAAAAGGCTATTAGACTTACTCATTACATTTTAACGGCGACCGTGTGGTGTATATAAGTTCGAAAGAACACTAGTTTTAATAAGTTGAAACTGTGTCCGACCAGAATAACAAATAGCATTATAATGATGGTGTTCTCATTGGTGAAATTTAGGGTGAAATTTCAAAATTCATGTTGGGAAGTTTGGTGAACATTGACTTTTCACTCTTTATAAAATTATAATTCCAAATAAACTTTTAAAAAATTTTCACAGCCTATTTTTTAAATATAATGTTAGATATAAAAATTCAACAGAAATTCCAAATTAAAAAATTTTGATTAAAAACTATTTTTTATAATAACAAAAAAATTCAAGCAAGAGTTTTTATAATTATTTAAAAATAGTGAAAGTTTAAATATAAATTTTAAATCAAAATAGCAAATTCAAATGTAACATAAAAATAGGTTTCATTGAAATAACAATGAAAATTTTCCAATGAGAAAGTTCATGGAAATCGAATAGATAGATAGAGTTTCAAGAATAAAATGGATAAAAAGAAGATTTGAGAAGACAAAAAAGTCTACGTTAAAGGTTAAGACATGTACAATAATTTGGTTTCTTTTGCTAAACTTCTTTTATATTTTTCATATTATTTCTATTATTAGAGTTTGTGTTTTTTGTTTTTCATTTAATATAGTGTATTGATTCCCAATTTTATATTTGAAAGTTATCTTATTTATTATCGTTTTACGATCAAATAAGAAAATAATAACCCAAAATAATTAAAAAAAACGTATGTTAGGCGTTATTGGATAGCATGAATAATGTATAAAGAACAGTCAAATATTAATTATAAACGGGTTGGGAATATGGTAAAAATTTACCACAAGTAATGCAGATGACACACCATCGATGGAAAGCAATGTAAAACTAATGTTCCAACTATATTATCAGAATATAATTATACAAACATCATAAATTTTACAATCATATGAATCCGAAAATTTATATTTAAATCTTTAATGCAATAAGTTTTTAGATATTTTTTCCTAATAATTAGATACTTATCTTACATATTTGATGTTTTCAATAAAATACTTTTATTAAATTTTGGTTTTGAAAAATATTTGATGTGTCATTTTAATCGACTTAAAAATATTTTTTTCAATATATTTTCTATGGAAATAACGATTTTTTACTTTGTGTATATAATATATTAGATTAATTAATCAATAAATAATATAAACATAAATAAAAATTATAAAAAAGAGGTAAAATTGATAATGTCATAATATTAAGGGTCAATGAATACTAACAAAAGAAGTTACACTCTAATAGTATTGAGTGGTTGATAAAATAGTAATAAGTCATAAAAAAACTACCATCGAACATGTTATAAGTTGCGGGAATGATTTTTTTCCATTTGCTTAATATTTATCAAAAACATTCATGAGCCATTTATGTCACACCCTCAAACCAAGTGGCGGAATCGTCTGAGGGTGGATGACTTCATGAACAGTATCATAACAATGTTTGTACAATAGTGATCAAAGCAAACACATCCATCATATACATAATTGTAAATGTTACAAGAGTTCAAAATACAATATGTTCCAAATACAATTACAATATGATATCAAATACATAGTATGATACCATAATGAACCATCGTCAAAACTTGTAGTTACCTGATTCATCAATTTCCTGAGAATACAAGTAGTTTGAAAAAGTGTCAACATTACGTTGGTGAGTTCATAAGATTTTTGTATGAGAAAATCCATAGTCCTTTTTCCTTGTAAAGAGATAGTATACGAAACCAGAAAATCCTATATTTTCTTATAAATGAGTCGTAGTCTTAAAAACGTAAAGACCGAAAATGTATAAGTGTTCTATACTTAAAATAGTATTATTTTTGTATGAAACCATGTGAATATATGTTTATTTGTAGATTAATTGTAAATCTAATTTTGTAAAACCTTTACGTAGGTGAAATCGTATTTTATTTGTATCTTACTGAATTGTAGTTTTAATTCCATAAAACTCGTATGTGTAAGTAATTCGTACTTGTATTTATATCTTGATAAAATGTAGTTTTAATTTCCATAAAACCAATGTGTATAAGTAAATCCATACTTATATTTGTAATTTGTTATAATGTAGTTTTAATTCTATAAAACTGGTATGAGTAATCCATTTTCTTGTAAAATGTAGTATCGTAATCCAGAAAATCCGATATTTTCTTATAAATGTGTTGTAGTCTTAAAAGGTCCACAGACTAAAAATGTATACTGTAAGTTGTATTATAGTATAAAACTATTTGAAGTGTATATTTATCCACGTAAACAATTTAATAAGTTGATTGTTTTCCCATGTGAGACGTCCTATAACCATACTGTGACCTTGTAGGCCTGCTGCGACGTTCTTCAGGCGTCGGAATGTTATGACATTTGTCACCCCAGACCCGTCGGTCTAACTGTAGCTAGCAGTTCAGGTGCGGGATTGTCAATCCCGTATAGATCTATACACAATTATCACGTTCTCTTACCGAGACTCTGGTTATAAATGCAGGACTTATTGTATCATGCTTAAATAAGCACTAGTGAAGACCCGTCTCACAAAAATGTATGTATATCAACTTGTTTACGTAAACTTTGTATATGTCAAACCCTTGTATTTGCACAATATAGTAATGTATAATAATTATATATTTTATATAATTATTTGTCTTGTTTAAAACGTCTTAGTAACTTTTGTATCCACAAACTATTCCTATAATAGTTTATTTTTAGTATTCTGTTGTAAAAAGCATATATTTACGAATATATGTGAAATAACTTATTTAGATGATTATACATCTTTTAAGATATTTTCCACAATAGTAGTGTAATAATTTGGTTTTACTCTTTATCAATTCTAATATAATACTTCATGACTATCAAATAAAGAACGACCAGGTAGAAGATTAAATGGGGAGGCAGGACCCTTTCAGCATATAAGCCTTTCGGAAATCCAACAACCTAGCCCATTTGATCGGCCTAGACACCGCTCTCGTAAGTAGATCAATCGATATTATATTTTTGGAATTATAATTGAATTGTTATAATAATAACGTTTTACCAAATTTGCATTTTGTTTACTATTGTTGCAAAGAGTATAAATAATTATTTAATAATATAACTTGTATTCTCCCCCATAATATTCTAACAATATTATCTAGTGATGTAGAGAGAAAAAATCTAAGGTGTGAAGAAATGATAGAAATGAAGCTTGTATTTATAGTAGATTTATTTTCGTATAGCGGCCCTCAAGATACATAGATTTGATAATTATAGCTTTTATAATTTGTTTATGACAAAACATACCCTTAAAATACTCTTTAAATAGATTTGATAGTTTTTATAATAAATAAACGATTTTTGTTTATAAAAATATAATCTACGAAAATCGTAGTTTAATAATATCAACTTTTTTTACTAAAAATCTCGAACGAATTACCGAAAGGGTATTAGTTGTAAGTTTAATAAGAGTATGAGGTTTAAATGTAAATATATTTTCTTTTTAAAGAAAAAGAAAATATTAAATATAAAACTGATATCCATAATATGAAATTTTGACGTCAGGTTGTTCGTATCGACGATACCGTTGTAACGGTATATTTTGTGTTTTATAAAACAATATATTATTAAAATTAACAATACGTTTTGAATACGTATGGTTCAAAATGAATATATGAATTTTTAAGGGTAAAATATGTAAAATTATATAATAATGGAGTGGGACCCATTATATATATTATAATAATAATAATAATTCTTACGTTGAACGAATTCACCTACCGTGTATATATATATATAATATATAATATATATATATATATATATATATATATATATATATATATATATATATATATATATATATATATATATATATATAAAATTATAATCAAACGTCGCTTTCAAGTTAAATTAACCGTTTATCTATCATAACTTTTTATATATAACGTTTTGTAAAAATATAAATATATATTTGGAACCGTCGTAATTTTATCTACGTTTCGATATAAAATTTGTAATATTCCGAAGAGTTTTACATTTTTACCGTTTTTCTATCGTAACTTTTTATATATAACGTTTGGTAAAAATATAAATATATATTTGAAACCGTCATATTTTTATCCTTGTTTCGATATAAAATTTGTAATTTACCGTTCACTATTCACTGTCACTATTCACGGTTCACTATTTACTATTCGGATACTATTTACTGTCACTATTCACGGTTCACTATTTACTATTCACGACGTGAAAATTTTAAAATTTTATTTTAAAATATCTAACTTAATAGTGTTTGTTCGTATAATTGTTTTGAATTTGCGTACATAGTATTATAATATCAAATAATACATTGTATATGTTATGAAATTTATATTTCAATATATTGACCTATCATACGTTTCGTTTGACTTGAGTTGACTTTCGTTGACCTAATTTGACAGTTGTTACATTATCTACCCGTTAGAAAGAATTTCGTCCCGAAATTTAGTACTTTGAGTAGATTCTCAAGTGTTTAAGAAGAGATCTCGGTATTTCTATTTCACTTGTTTCTTATGTTCTTAGGTAAATTCAGTCCATACTTGGTGTTCCCTAGTTTTCGGTTGCTTTGATTTTGTATGTATGTGTGTATGTATGTATCTATGTATGTATGCGTGTATGTATATATATGTATGTATGTATGTATGTATGTATGTATGTATGTAAGTATATGTATGTATGCATGTGTGTATGTATGTATGTATGTATGTATGCACATATATATGTATGTATGTATGTATGTATGTATGTACGTAAGTATGTATGTATGTATGTATGTATGTATGTATGTATGTATGTATGTAGGTATGTGTATGTATGTATGTATATATGTATATATGTATGTATGTATGTATGTATGTATGTATGTATGTATGTAGGTATGTGTATGTATGTATGTATGTATGTGTCTGTATATATGTATGCGTGCATGTATGTATGTATGTATGTATGTATGTGTATATATGTATGTATGTATGTATGTATGTATCTATGTATGTATGTATGTATGTATGTATGTATGTATGTATGTATGTAATGTCATTTTATAGCTGATACGCATAGGAGGAATAAAATATGCAAGATACAGGTGGACCATGAGCTGTACATATGCCAGGTGAGTAGGTTCTAATTCATTATTTAGGATTAGATTATGACATTATTTAATTAACTGTTCTTTGAATTATTTCCGCTTTTAGGAAATATATATATTTTTTATATAAAGAGTCTTTTCGTTTTCCTGTCTTTATCGGAGTTAAGCAGTGAATGTAATAAAAATGACAATTAAGGTAGTGGAAAGGTCGTATCTACTGTAGGTGATTGAATATTCGTTATTCTGTCATTATCATAATTAAACAGTGAATGTTGAAAAAATGGCACTTAGGGTAGTCGAAAGGTCGCATCTACTGTAGATGGTTGAATTTTTGGTAATAACGACGCGGATTGTCCTTTCAGTTCTAGCTGTAAGATGTTATATAAACGGGTATGTATCATCATTCATATTTACATCTTTTCAGTCTCAGTTTCATTCTTTCTTACTACCAGTTTATTCTTGTAAAATCTCAGATTTCAAATCGAGACATGGAAAACAGATCTCATATGGAAAACTTGTCAGAAAGTGAGCGGAATTTCCTAACGGAAGAGGGTACCTCACTATTTAATCAGTTATCTCCATTGGAGTCGGGTAATTATATTATCCTAAACTCTCTTTATTTTCTTATTTCTTTCTCTAGTGTTTTGTTCTAAAACTATGTGAGGTATAGGTGTTCCAGATATATTACCGATTGATCAGCTTCAAAATGATCCTGAAGTTTTTCCTGAGTTGAACATCAACTTAGAAGATCCGGTGTATGCATCTTTAGACCATGCACTTGATCAACCTCCATACCTTCTACCAGGTTAAATTCTTTTAAATGATTGATTCTATGAATATTCATTTTTGTTCTATCATCTGACAATTTTTATTCGTAGACCCATCTGTGGATGATCTATCTGGCTACAATCCAATCATCGACGTACCCCCAACGAGTAGTGAGATCATCCCCATGAATCAAGAATTCATGGCTGACATTCAAAATGAAAGTCAATTACAAACAACTCATAACACTAATATTGAAATGAATCCCGAACTTGGGGTTGGATTTCAATATCAAAATCAACTTCAGGTGATTCAGAGGAATCTAGAAGGATTTCAGAATCCTGGGTTTTTAGTTGAAAATCAACAATTACTACCGATAGAAGCTACTGATGTTAATGAATCAATGTCCATCTTTGGTTCAGAAAATCAGGATCATGTTCAAATGATCCCAAATAATAATAATAATAATGATAATACATTTGAACTCAATCCTTCAATTCCGACAACCACAGCAGCTGGCAGTAGAAAAGGGTTCAGACACTCATTAAGTAGAGAAATAATAGCTGAACACTTTAGTGAACCAATTGAGAAAGCTGCGAAAGAACTCAACATTGGAACGACACAGTTAAAAAGACGCTGTAGAGATTTAGGTATTGTTCATTGGCCCCAACGACAACTCAAGAGTCTACAAACTCTCATTGATCGTGTTGAGGTAAAGAACTACATTTTTTTTTTTCATTTATATCATAATGTTATTATTACTAAAGTTGTTTATGTAACAGGAATTTGGTAACGAGTTTAGTGGAGCAGCAGGATTATCGAAAGATTTATTACCCAACCTAAAAAGGGAGAAAGAAGCAATAATGGAAGGGTCACAATCAGGTCTCACTGATGGCACAAAGAAACTAATACAAGCTGGTCATAAGAATGAATATAAGAAAAGAAAATTTCTGGAAAAAGGGGAATCTTCATCCAGAACTCATACACAGCAGCAATCTCTGCCATCTAATTCCGGTATGAGTAGTATTAATCCTGGTTTACTCGAGCCTGTGAGTGAGGGAAATTTTGGAGGCTCTGTAGGTAATCTAGCATGGTTTCCTCCTCCTTATAGCTACCCCCAATTGGTTCCGAATTGGAACCCTTCCTCATCACTTCCCTACTTGCACACTCCCCAAACGAGTCAATTTTTAGACCATACCCATGGGGTTACGGGTTCCAACCCTATCGAGACCCCGCATCTTGGAGCTCCTCCTCCAATACCTGAAAACATACCCCTTCCAAATCCTCACGAAGGTACAAGTCAACCTAATGATGACAAAGAGTGGAGTCTAGAAGATTTTATTTCGCTTCCTTCTGATTCTTCAGATTAGATTAGTAATTCTGTAAACTTTTCTTAATGTATTAATATAAAGTTATAGTAATGGATCACATCCCATGATAGAATGTATGACCATTCCTATTCATCAGGAAGGTCCAAGTCAAGTACTTGTTGATGAAAATTGGAGTTTATTAGATCAGGAAGATATAAATCTTGATTTACTTGAGCATGATGAAGGCTCCCATACTATGATAGAAGATATGACTATTCCTATTCCTCAGGAAGGTTCAAGTCAAGTACCTTCTAATGAAGATTGGAATTTCCTAGATCCAAAAGATCTTTGTTCTGCTTTCTTTGGCTCTCAATCTAAGTCTTAGACATTGCTTAGTCTGTAATATATGTATGGTGGTTATCTTTTAATAAAAATAACATAAGATTTAAGTTAAGCAATCTATATGTCTATGGTAGTTGTATTCTAAGGTATTAAGTAACTGCAGCGAGTTTTAAGAAGATTCTTCAATCTCTAAAGCTCTCAACCATTGTAATGTGTCAAATACATTGATCAACATTGATTGTTCACTGGTTCAACCATAAATAACATAGGCGATCATTTCATGTTTATTGGTGGTACTCTTGTGCCATTGAGATTAAGTTTTCGATAACAGTTATTCGTTAGGTATTATTGAAATGTCAGGTCGACTATATAAGGATTTGGATATAAGAGATTCATAAAGTGTCTAGATGTATGGTTCTATAGTATTGTAAAATACTCCTATAGTATTTTAGCTTTATTTTACTTTAGGACTATATTGTATTGTTTATTATATGACATTCTGTACCACGACGTTTGCCAAAATGACAACTCAATCCCTAGACATAGAAATATGTAGTATGATAGATCTGACATAGTTTTTAACTCAAGGGACTATATTTGTGTGGTTTCAATTTCTTTCTCCATAAGGTGTAAATTGATGAATTGTTAATGCTAAGAATATGAAACGATTAATGGAGAGATTTATTTTTGGATGCCAATAACATGCTTGATCTTGGTGTTATATAGGGGTTTTAAGACTCTTCATTTCCCCTGTGAGACTCTTCATTTCTCTTGTGAGATATTTTTAGAGTTTCTCTATATATGGTTCTTAGTAAGTTTTTAGACTTGTTGTTCACTACGACTATTTCTAAGTACTTGTTAGTCATACCTTGGACAAATAGAGTTGATCAGGCTCTATCTGTCCTAGGTATGATCACATAACTACCTAGTCTTACTCGTAGTGTTCAACTCATCTTATTACTCTTGTATTGTTATAGTTATGACACTGTTCTAGTATGTATGTACTTGTACTTATACTTTATAAAAATATCATTGTATTTTAAAGTATACTTTGTACAGATTGTTTTAAAGAGTTTTAGTCCCATTGTATTTATAGTTGTATATCTTAAGTAGATTGATATACTTAGTTCACTATAAACAATGCTCTGATACCAATCTGTCACACCCTCAAACCAAGTGGCGGAATCGTCTGAGGGTGGATGACTTCATGAACAGTATCATAACAATGTTTGTACAATAGTGATCAAAACAAACACATCCATCATATACATAATTGTAAATGTTACAAGAGTTCAAAATACAATATGTTCCAAATACAATTACAATATGATATCAAATACATAGTATGATACCATAATGAACCATCGTCAAAACTTGTAGTTACCTGATTCATCAATTTCCTGAGAATACAAGTAGTTTGAAAAAGTGTCAACATTACGTTGGTGAGTTCATAAGATTTTTGTATGAGAAAATCCATAGTCCTTTTTCCTTGTAAAGAGATAGTATACGAAACCAGAAAATCCTATATTTTCTTATAAATGAGTCGTAGTCTTAAAAACGTAAAGACCGAAAATGTATAAGTGTTCTATACTTAAAATAGTATTATTTTTGTATGAAACCATGTGAATATATGTTTATTTGTAGATTAATTGTAAATCTAATTTTGTAAAACCTTTACGTAGGTGAAATCGTATTTTATTTGTATCTTACTGAATTGTAGTTTTAATTCCATAAAACTCGTATGTGTAAGTAATTCGTACTTGTATTTATATCTTGATAAAATGTAGTTTTAATTTCCATAAAACCAATGTGTATAAGTAAATCCATACTTATATTTGTAATTTGTTATAATGTAGTTTTAATTCTATAAAACTGGTATGAGTAATCCATTTTCTTGTAAAATGTAGTATCGTAATCCAGAAAATCCGATATTTTCTTATAAATGTGTTGTAGTCTTAAAAGGTCCACAGACTAAAAATGTATACTGTAAGTTGTATTATAGTATAAAACTATTTGAAGTGTATATTTATCCACGTAAACAATTTAATAAGTTGATTGTTTTCCCATGTGAGACGTCCTATAACCATACTGTGACCTTGTAGGCCTGCTGCGACGTTCTTCAGGCGTCGGAATGTTATGATATTTGTCACCCCAGACCCGTCGGTCTAACTGTAGCTAGCAGTTCAGGTGCGGGATTGTCAATCCCGTATAGATCTATACACAATTATCACGTTCTCTTACCGAGACTCTGGTTATAAATGCAGGACTTATTGTATCATGCTTAAATAAGCACTAGTGAAGACCCGTCTCACAAAAATGTATGTATATCAACTTGTTTACGTAAACTTTGTATATGTCAAACCCTTGTATTTGCACAATATAGTAATGTATAATAATTATATATTTTATATAATTATTTGTCTTGTTTAAAACGTCTTAGTAACTTTTGTATCCACAAACTATTCCTATAATAGTTTATTTTTAGTATTCTGTTGTAAAAAGCATATATTTACGAATATATGTGAAATAACTTATTTAGATGATTATACATCTTTTAAGATATTTTCCACAATAGTAGTGTAATAATTTGGTTTTACTCTTTATCAATTCTAATATAATACTTCATGACTATCAAATAAAGAACGACCAGGTAGAAGATTAAATGGGGAGGCAGGACCCTTTCAGCATATAAGCCTTTCGGAAATCCAACAACCTAGCCCATTTGATCGGCCTAGACACCGCTCTCGTAAGTAGATCAATCGATATTATATTTTTGGAATTATAATTGAATTGTTATAATAATAACGTTTTACCAAATTTGCATTTTGTTTACTATTGTTGCAAAGAGTATAAATAATTATTTAATAATATAACTTGTATTCTCCCCCATAAAAACTTGAATAAATGTAAAAAGAGGGGTATGAACTCACCTCAATGTCGACTAGCATCTTGTCGCCGATTGTTGTTAGATCGCCCGACTCTTTAACTCGAACTCACTATATTTATAACTGAAATATCTATTTCTACCGCTCATTCTCCGTATATATATATATATATATCGAAGAATATTCTAACAATATTATCTAGTGATGTAGAGAGAAAAAATCTAAGGTGTGAAGAAATGATAGAAATGAAGCTTGTATTTATAGTAGATTTATTTTCGTATAGCGGCCCTCAAGATACATAGATTTGATAATTATAGCTTTTATAATTTGTTTATGACAAAACATACCCTTAAAATACTCTTTAAATAGATTTGATAGTTTTTATAATAAATAAACGATTTTTGTTTATAAAAATATAATCTACGAAAATCGTAGTTTAATAATATCAACTTTTTTTACTAAAAATCTCGAACGAATTACCGAAAGGGTATTAGTTGTAAGTTTAATAAGAGTATGAGGTTTAAATGTAAATATATTTTCTTTTTAAAGAAAAAGAAAATATTAAATATAAAACTGATATCCATAATATGAAATTTTGACGTCAGGTTGTTCGTATCGACGATACCGTTGTAACGGTATATTTTGTGTTTTATAAAACAATATATTATTAAAATTAACAATACGTTTTGAATACGTATGGTTCAAAATGAATATATGAATTTTTAAGGGTAAAATATGTAAAATTATATAATAATGGAGTGGGACCCATTATATATATTATAATAATAATAATAATTCTTACGTTGAACGAATTCACCTACCGTGTATATATATATATATAATATATATATATATATATATATATATATATATATATATATATATATATATATATATATATATATATATATATATAATTATAATCAAACGTCGATTTCAAGTTAAATTAACCGTTTATCTATCATAACTTTTTATATATAACGTTTTGTAAAAATATAAATATATATTTGGAACCGTCGTAATTTTATCTACGTTTCGATATAAAATT
Organism: Cichorium intybus; assembly: GCA_023525715.1. Taxonomy (NCBI): domain Eukaryota; kingdom Viridiplantae; phylum Streptophyta; class Magnoliopsida; order Asterales; family Asteraceae; genus Cichorium; species Cichorium intybus. The sequence goes on from CM042010.1 coordinate 76,452,958, forward strand.
TGTAATATTCCGAAGAGTTTTACATTTTTACCGTTTTTCTATCGTAACTTTTTATATATAACGTTTGGTAAAAATATAAATATATATTTGAAACCGTCATATTTTTATCCTTGTTTCGATATAAAATTTGTAATTTACCGTTCACTATTCACTGTCACTATTCACGGTTCACTATTTACTATTCGGATACTATTTACTGTCACTATTCACGGTTCACTATTTACTATTCACGACGTGAAAATTTTAAAATTTTATTTTAAAATATCTAACTTAATAGTGTTTGTTCGTATAATTGTTTTGAATTTGCGTACATAGTATTATAATATCAAATAATACATTGTATATGTTATGAAATTTATATTTCAATATATTGACCTATCATACGTTTCGTTTGACTTGAGTTGACTTTCGTTGACCTAATTTGACAGTTGTTACAATTTATGTTAAATGTTTCAAATTATTTATTTCAAATTATATTAGTATGCAAATGTACCTAACCAAATTCTCAAATTTTATTTTTTTACACTTGATGGGTCCTACCAAATAATGTTATATAACAATATATTTCAAATAATCTACCTTTGTATTACTATTATGTTTTATTTTATCTTACAATTTCGATTTTTAAGGTAATTCATGTAAATGTGTTTCATTAAGTTTTAAAAAGGGTAAATTGAAAAAAGGCACTAAGTTTACACAAAATCTTGATTTTGACACTGTGTTTATTTTTTTGCAATTAAGTCACTAAATTTTTTTAATTTGTTGGAGTTTTGTCCATTTGATCAGTCAAACCGACTGCCACCTGATGTGACATGACGACATGTCAGTCTTTAGTGATGTGGCGCTCACTTGGTGCTGACATGACCATAATTTATTTGAAAAATAAGTTTTAAAACAGTAATTATAAGTGATAATATATTTTATTTTGTTTTTTAAATATACAAATACAATATTTTGAATGTAAGATGATATACGGTGATTGTATATATTATATACGGATAATTATAGAAAGAAATTCAAATGATATACGGTGATTGTATATATTATATACGATTATAGAAAGAAATTCAAAGCATGCTTTTAAAAATTGATTTGAACGTAAGATGATATACAGTGATTGTATATACTATCTACAGATAATTATGTTAAAAGTGTACAATATATATTTAATAGAAGTGGTAATTATGGTTTATGTATGTGTGGATTTGTTAATTGGGTCATTATTTATCTTAATAGTCAAATACGTAAAAATAAAAAGAATTTTTAGATAAAATAATAAATATCATCATGCAACGTCAGTACCACATCATCAAATACTAACATATCACCATACCACGTCAGTTGGCAACAGGGATGATCAGTCAAAAGGTCAAATTTGCAACAATTTGGAAAACTTAGTGACTTAATTGCAAATAAAAAAAATACAGTGTCAAAATCAAATTTTTATGTAAACGTGAAGACTTTTTTTGCAATTTACCCTTTTAAAAACAAGTTTTTAAATCAATTAACCAGAAAATAGTTAAAAAAATATTCTATCAAATAAGTAATTTTTAAATTAAGTAATCGTAACAATAGTTAAAAATAACACTAAATCAAGAATTATATTTGATTTTATTTATGCGTAAACCGCGTGTGAATGTCATTACAAAATTTGATTATCATATTGTTGAAAACATTTATAATTTTATGTATCAACTTAGTGTAAAAATTATTATTTGGTAGTTAATGTTAATAACATACTCAAGTTCAACCATATATTTTTGTCAAAATTTTAACTACATAATTTTAACATGCACAACACACGAGCATTCGTCTTGTATTACATAACACGACCAACAAAAATCGAAATATTATTGTAGTATATGCAGTATTGATCTTTAATTTTATTCAGGAATTATAATAAAATCAAATAAAAACTCCATGATATAAACTTGGAAATGGCTGCATCAATCATTTATATTTACCATGATTAATAAATATAATTTTTTTTCCCTTGCATACTATGTGCACAAAACTTATTGACGTGGATTCTTTTTTCATTTCAATGAATGATGGTGGGTTGGGTGTGGCCTGATTGTGGGGTTGGTGGCTTTTCTGCCTTTTTACTGTAAACATTTCAAGTGAATTACAACATAAACTTTTTTTTGTTATTTTATTTGGTGAGCAATGACATGAATTGTCTGACTAATTAAATTCAAAAGATCTAAATTTACTAAACCATAATTGTGGATTGAACACAACTCTTTTCTATTAAATTCTTATAACTAGTTATTTAAATAATCTCACTTTTTTAGCCACTAATTTGCATATTTTTATAAAAAAATTGTGCTACAAGAAAAAACCTAATTTGGTTAAAGTAGAATATACATTCACGATTAAATTTGGTAATTTTATTCCATTATATAATTGACTTCACCAAACTAATCTTGGCTTAAGTGGCAATGCTACAATACCTTTGAAGTAAGCATTCATATATGTATGACAAATTATTTTATTGTAGTATCAATTATTTTCTGGGTATTATTAAATAAATGTCTTCTTAACGGGTCTATTTTAATTTATAGAAAACTTTACGCTTGATTCAGCAAGGATGTAGGACTACAGCTATCTAGACATAATAATTTGAAGTAAACCTACTAATATTTTAAATGGAGGAAATGTTAATTCGACACAAAATTTAGGGGAAAATTTTTGGGTGTAATATAAATCTTGTTCATAGATTTATTTATTTATTTGATGGCCTTTCGCTTTGCTCAAGTACCGAAATGCAAATATCTTCATTCAAATAAAGTTTTATGATAAGGAAAAATGTTAAAAGAGTGCAAGGAAAGACATAATCATTGTGAAATCAACTTGAAAGTAATAAATACGATCATTAGGATATTACACTCGTGTGATATTTGTTTGTAACGCATTAATATTTGAATTTTATTTTTAAATGGCAAAGCGTAATAGTATTATGTTTTAGCTTATTAAGATTGATTAAAACGCAATGCATTCATATGTAAATCTTATTCAAATAATGGTATAGTACTATTTCTTAAAACATGTGAGATGGACGGTTAGTTTGAAAGAAGTCTCCGCAGACCCGAAAATACCTCATCGCCCCCTCACCCGTCTCTGACCTTTCTTCCTATCCCACCCTCGAAATCCCTCTTTTGTTATCCACGTCACTGTCTTAAAAACACCCTTCCCCCAACTCCTCCTTTTTTACGACTTTACCCCTAACATAACATGTTTGTCCTTGACTCTTCTCTTGTTTATCCATTTAAGTTTACTACATGATTTGTTTAAATACAAGACATATACACACTATGGTTGTTCTATGTTTACTATATAATTTGTCATAAATAAAATCATTAAATATCATATTGTAACGCCCGGTTTCTCAAATTTAGAATACACCGATTATTTTAGTCAAACATATCATATTATTAGCGGTGTAACCCCAAAATGAGTAACAAGTCTACAAAGTTATATCAAAAGCATAGTTTAAGTCATAAATTATTGGGTAAATTGCATAAAAGTCACTAACTTTTCCAATTTTCTCCATTTTGACACTGTATTTTTAGTTTTTGCAATTAAGTTATTATGTTTTCAGAAAATTGCAATTAAGTCATTTTATTTTCCAAAAAGTTGCGAAAATGACCATATGACAGGATGACAACAGGTTACCAGGTCATATGGTCAAATTTGCAATTTTTCGGAAAACATAATGACTTAATAGCAAAAATAAAACATAGTGTCAAAATCGAAAAATCTGGAAAAGTTAGCGAATTTTATGCAATTTACCCTATGCAATTTATATAACTTAATCACTTTACATGCCTCATACATGTCCAAAAAATTAAATTTGTTGTATTTGGTAATTTATAATTGTATTATGTTTTTGAACGATAACATGACAATTCCACGGCCAATATTGTTGCTGAAGATTCACATGAAAACATTAAAATAATTTTATTAAATAATAACCAAGTTTTGCTTTTGTATCATTGTAAAATTTTATTTTATCTTTGTACATTTATATAAATCAATGAACGAACATCAATATAGATTTTTATAACCCATCATATAAAGACATTGTTTACATAACCAATTACCCAATAGGATATTCACACTGAAGGCATGTAAGTTAGTTGTTATTCGTATGCATTTATCCTAAATCTTTTTGAAATTTCATTTTTAGGGCAATAAATTTGATTACTTTAAATGGAAAAACAAGGTAACAACAAATTTATTTTTTGGACACGTATAGGGCATGTAAAGTTATTAAGTTATATAAATTGCATAGGGTAAATTGCATAAAATTCGCTTATTTTTACAGATTTTTCGATTTTGACAATATGTTTTATTTTTGCTATTAAGTCATTATATTTTCTGAAAAATTGCAAATTTGACCATATGACCAGGTCACCTGTTGCCATCTTGTCATATGGTCATTTTCGCAACTTTTTGGAAAACATAATAACTTAATTGCAATTTTCTGAAAACATAATGACTTAATTGCAAAAAACTAAAAGTACAGTGTCAAAATCGAGAAAATTGGAAAAGTTAGTGACTTTTATGCAATTTACCCTAAACTATTTACATCAAGTGTTTACAACTATTATACAAAAACCGGGTCAACTATATAATTCAAGCAACAAGTACAATCCAAGTCCAAAGTCCATTCCAGCTATCCCTCGGTGACACGTTTCCCCGATCGCCAATACCTGAACCTAAATACAACAACAAAAATAACAATTTATGAGCTATTAAAGCTCAGTGAGTAATTATTTGTTAATTGAGTTGTAATGCTCGTTGTCTCTTTAAACTCAAACTTTGTGGACTATCTCAGCCATTGACAAAGAATTTACTACATTTAGCTCTTACGCTAGCTCAACAGTTGGTTAAGTCATACAAAACCAATACACAACAACCAACTCATGGAACACTTCTTATTCTGCAATAACACTCCAACCACAACACAATGTATCAATAAAATCAATAATTAACTACTCACCTAAGGTTGAGTCGATATGTGGAACTCCTGAACCTCGCGTGTGATCCTGTCTAGCTTTAGTTGTAACACAACAACTCAATTTTAATACTCAAACTTCGAGATTAATCTCAATTATACTCAATATTCATAACAATCGTAAATTTAGACTCATAGAAAAGAGTTGCAACCAAAAGATAGCAATACTATCCTAGTTATAATTTCCAACTCTATAATTTCGACTCATACAACCTTAAAAACACAACAACCACATCTTACTAGCTAGGGTCTAAGATTAGAACCCTCCTATACTCACAAATTCAGATAATTTCACCCTAACACTTGTTAGCCATGAGTGGTTCATCACCACCACATGTACCTTTTTCAAATCAAACAAAAGCACCATCAAATTACCTTTTAAACGCAAAGTATCAATTCCTAGCTTCAATTCGTAAACAATAGGCTTTAATCTCGACTTTGGAGGTTTTGATTTGAGTTTCTAGGGTTTTAAAAGTGTTTGGAGGAAATGAGTTTTCCCAAAAAACGAGAGAAACCCGTCTATTAAAAGTGGGTCTGCATGCGTAACCCAACCCGTGTGGATTCACACGGCCCGTGTGAATCCACGAAAATCCTTCTGTTTGTTTCTACATGTACAGCACGACCCGGGTTAAAGTACACGACCCGTGTTCTTTATTTTTGCACTCAAACTTGACCCGGCTTGTTCCACACGACCCGGGTTCCTTCTTTTTCAACCCACTGTAACCTAAACTCCTCCTCGATAGGGTTCTAACCATCCTAACTCGTATTACAACTCATTTAACGTTGTTTATATTAAAATTAACACAACTTTACCATAAATTAAAGTTACAGTATTACAAGTTCTTACCCCCTACAAAAGATTCCGTCCTCGGAATCTCTTGAAACAAAAAGGGATATTTTGATCGCATCTCCTCCTCGGCTTCCCAAGTGACATCCGTACCTCTATGATGTCGCCACTGCACTTTTACTATCCAATCTCTTTGTTTCGCAACTTCTTGACCTTTTTATCTAGAATTCGTTCCGGCATTTCTTGGTATCTCAATTTCTCATGTAATTGGACTCCGGCCAAGGGTACTCGAGTGGATTTGTCATGCAATGTTTTTCTGAGGCGTGATACATGGAACACATTGTGAATACCTCTCAACTCATCAGGAAGCTCAAGCTAGTACGCAACTGCTCCAATTCTCTCCAAGACTCGGAAGGGTCCGACAAATCGCGGGCTCAACTTACCTTTTTTGCCAAATCGGATTACTCCCTTCCATGGGGACACTTTTAACATTACCATGTCCCTGACATGGAACTCTAATGGCTTTCTTCTCTTATCTGCATATTGCTTTTGGCGGTTTTGAGCTACTCGCATATGCTCACGGATACCTTGTATCTTCTCTTCAGTTTCGGCTATAATTTCTGGTCCTGCTAATGGTTTCTCTCCAGTCTCTGTCCAACAAGTTGGTGTTCGACACGGTGCACCATACAAGGCCTTAAAAGGTGTCATTTGTATACTGGAGTGATAAGTGTTGTTGTAGGAAAACTCCACTAAAGGCAGATGATCTTCCCAGCTGCCCCCAAAATCAATTATGCAATCTCGGAGCATATCTTCAAGTGTATGTATCGTCCTTTCCGAATTTCCATCTGTCTGAGGATGATAAGCAATACTCAGCAAGGCTTTTGTACCAAAATGCTTCTGAAAACTCTGCCAGAAATGTGAAGTGAAACGACTATCTCTATCTGAAACTATTGAAGTTGGCACTCAATGTCGTCTTACTACTTCTCTGGTATAAATCTCGGCTAACTTTGACACTTAATAATATTCTTGAATCGGAATGAAATGAGCCGACTTCGTCAGTCTATAAACAATCACCCATATTGAATCATATCCTCGAGGAGTCCGAGGCAACTTTGTGATGAAATCCATAGTGACCTAATCCCATTTCTTCGTTGGCACCGACAATGGTTGCACCGCTCCGTACGACTTTTGATGATTAGCTTTTACCTGGAGGCACGTCAAACATTTCTTCACAAATCGTCCAACATCTCATTTCATACCGGGCCACCAGTAGTACGGCTTTAAATTATGATACATTTGCGTGCTACTAGGGTGAACCGAATATCTGGTACAGTGAACGTCCTCTAGTAATAACTGTCTCGTCTCGCCATGCTTCGGAACCCAAACTCGCCATTGGAAAGTCTTGATTCCTTGTGCATTTTCAACTAATTGCTCTGCATAACCAATCATTCTCTCTTTCTTCAAATCATTAGCCTCATTTTGGCATTTGCGTATCCTTTTCGGCAATTGACTCACAACACCCATTCGAGCCGATACGACTCGAATAGACAGCTCTTTTCGACTCTGTGCATCCGCCACCACGTTAGCTTTACCGGGATGGTAAAGTATTTCACAATCATTATCTTTTAGTAGATCCATCCACCGTCTTTGACTCATATTTAGCTCTTTTTGATCAAATAAGTATTTCAAGCTTTTGTGATCTGTGTAAATTTGGAACCGTACACCATACAGATAGTGTCGCTACTTCTTTAATGCAAAGATTATTGCCGCCAATTCTAAATCATGCACTGGATAAGCATTCTCGTGTGGTTTTAGTTGTCGAGAGGCATACGCAATTCCACGTCCTCTTTGCATTAGCATGCATCCAAGACCACTTAGGGAGGCATCGTTGTAAAGAACAAAGTCTTCCCCTCCTTGCGGTAAGGCCAACACCGGAGCTTTACACAAACCATCACTCAATTGCTCAAAAGCTAACTGTTGCGCCTCAGTCCAACTAAAATTCTCTGTCTTCTTTGTCAATTTGGTTAGGGGTGTAGCTATACGAGAAAAGTTTTCAACAAATCGTCGATAGTAACCCGCTAACTCCAAGAAACTACGAACCTCCATCAGACTCTTCGGCGGCTCCCAACTCATCACAACTTCGATTTTTGTCGGATCCACTTTTGTACCAACTTCATTTATCACATGGCCGAGAAATTGAATTTCCCTTAACCAAAACTCACATTTCGAAAATTTTGCATATAACTTCTCGTCACGAAGAAGATCTAACATCTGTTGCAAATGAAATTTGTGCTCATCTCAACTCTTTGAATAAATCAGAATGTCGTCGATAAACACAATTACGAATTTATCAAGAAAAGGACGACAAACCTGATTCATTAAATCCATAAAAGCAGCTGGAGCATTAGTCAAACCGAATGGCATGACTAAAAACTCGTAATGGCCATATCTCGTACGGAAAGCTGTATTCGGAATATCAACTTCTTATATTCTCAGTTGATGATAACCGGATCTCAAATCAATCTTCAAAAAATACGAGGCCCTGTGTAATTTGTCAAATAAATCATCAATTCTCAGCAACGGGTAACGATTCTTTATAGTGATCTTGTTGAGTTCTCGATAATCTATACACATTCTCATAGAACCATCTTTCTTTTTCACAAAAAGTATAGGCGCACCCCACGGAGACGAGCTCGGACGAATAAAACCAAGTTCCAATAACTCTTGCAACCGTCTCTTTAATTCTTCTATCTCAGAAGGTGCCAATTGGTAAGGTGGTCGAGCTACCGACTTCGTCCCCGGTATTACATCGATCACGAATTCAACATGTCGATCCGGTGGTAAACCTGGAAGGTCATCGGGAAATACATCGGGATAATCACAAACCAGTTCTACTTCTTTAACTCTGGGATGTTTTGACTCGGCACGAATCACATGTGCCATAATTAATTCACCCCCTCTTTCCATATATATCCGAGCTGTTGCAAACGACACTATTGGTACTTTTCGAGAACGTCGTTCACCTCGTATCAAAATTCGGGAACCACTTGGCATTTTTACTGAAAGTGTTTTCTCATGACAATCCATATGACCTCTATTGTCATCTAACCAATCCATCCCGACTATCACATCAAACTCATGATTAGTGATCGGCTTCAGATCAATAAGACATGTAACCCCAAAGATCTCAACCCGACACTGCTCATAATGACTCTTTACAAAAACACATCTTCCATCTGCTACATCTACTATCACTTTCTCATATAAATCAACTAACGAAATGTCCAGTTTGGAAGCAAAAGACACCAATATAAAAGACACAGATGCACCAAAATCAAAAAGTACTCGTTCTTGAGAAGAGTTCAAGCTAAAAATACCTGTGATAACATCGGTTTGATCTCGAGCCTCATCGACGGTGAATTGAAAAGCTCTCATTTTTACGTGATCGCCACTCGTGTCTTTCCGGTCATCTCTATCTCGACATCCTCCTCGTCCGGTCTTTTGGAAATCTCTTTGAGACTCGGAGTTCATCTTCGGGCAGTCGGGACGAATATGCCCACTCTCTCCACAATTAAAACAAACGGGACGACTTTCTGTACACTGACTGGCCATATGTCCTGTCTTCCCGCATTGAAAACAAACCGATGGTGGGGCCCGGGAATCGCAGTCCCCCATATGTTTTCGCCTACACTTTTTACACCATCTCCCCTCGTTCCTCTTTGACTCTCCACGGAATTGAGAACCCGCGATAGTCGACCTCTGAGAATTATCTCCAGCTTTACCATCCCACTTTCTCTTTGACCCGCCACTTTCTCTTTCGACTTTCCTCTGCTCTTCTTGTCTTTGCAATTCCCTTTCTCTTGATCTTGCTGCCTCTGCAACTTGCTGGTAAGTAGTATACCTCGAACCTTGCAAAAACGCTCGGATTTGAGTCTTTAAACCCCATAGGTAACGATCCATTCTGCATTCTTCGGTATCTACTTGATGTTGCGCAAATCTCGCCTTTTCATTAAACTCTAGTGTGTATTGTTGTACCGTTTTTGACTCCTGACGTAACTTCAGGAACTCTTCTTCTATGCCCTTCATAGCATTATTGGAACAATAATGTTCCATAAACTTCAGCTTGAATTGTTCCCAACTTAAGGTAAGTGCCAGGCTTTCTCCGTCTTCCATACAAGTGTTTTCCCGCCAAAATTGGGCATCCTCTTTTAATAGGTTTGTTGCAAATTCAACTTTATCAGCCTCGTCACATTTACTTGTACGGAACATCTTTTCAACATGTGTCAGCCAATTTCTGGCTACTATGGGATCATCCTTCCCATAGAAATCGTATGGCTTACACTTTTGAAAAACATCGTAAGTGCACTTTCACGCTTTCTCCGGCACTCTGGCTCCACTAGCCTCAGTAAATATCTCTCCATGGTCCTCCCTCGCTCAGGTTGGACTGGAGTTGGCCCCGAAGTACCTCCAGTTGTAGCCTCCTGAGGCTTCAAATAAGTGCGTAATAATTCTTTAAGCGCCTTGGCTACCTCAGCCGCAATCATGGGTTGCATATTACTCTGTGTCTCGGGAGGTCGCTCTCCCTCGGGTTGACGCTTTTTACCCGAATCTCGTGATCCCGATTGATCTCTGGATGGATCACCTTGTTCTTTTTATTTTCCGGTGCTCATTTCAACTGAAAAAGAAAATTAACTCAGTTAGTAAATACCACCATAATACTTAATATGGTTATATAATCAACTCAATTTGTATGCCACCATAATACTCAATATGGTTACATAATCAACTCATTTAATACACCACGAAGGATAGCTACTCAGGACTCTTTGGGACTTCTCCACTTCATTGGTTAAGTCTAAACCCATCTCAAGATTTAATTCCCTTAAACCACAGCTCTGATACCAACTTGTAACGCCTGGTTTCTCAAATTTAGGATACACCAATTATTTTAGTCAAACATATCATATTATTAGTGGTGTAACCCCAAAATGAGTAACAAGTCTACAAAGTTATATCAAAAGCATAGTTTAAGTCATAAACTATTTACATCAAGTGTTTACAACTATTATACAAAAACCGGGTCAACTATATAATTCAAGCAACAAGTACAATCCAAGCCCAAAGTCCATTCCAACTATCCCTCGGTGACACGTTTTCCCCGATCGCGAATACCTGAACCTAAATACAACAACAAAAATAACAATTTATGAGCTATTAAAGCTCATTGAGTAATTATTTGTTAATTGAGTTGTAATGCTCGTTGTCTCTTTAAACTCAAACTTTGTGGACTCACTACTAGAGAACAGGCCTTTAATGACAGACGAATTATGACTTACAAAATGTTAGTCATAAAAATCTGTCATTTTTTACGATTTACGACAGACATAATTGTCTGTCATAAATTTCAGTAATCTTTTGTAAAAATTTACGACATACAACATGTGTGTCATGAATTACTGTCTTAAAATGAAAAAAAAAAGCGTGTAATAATTTTCCAAAAATTTAAACTCAAAGCGCCTAATAATTTTCCAAAATTTTAAACACTATCATTGATTCACGAAAGTTGCCCTAACCCTTTTCCCTGATTTCGCGTATCTCTCTTCATAACTCCAAAGCTTCAGCCGCCTCCCCCCTTTCTCATTCCTGCTGCTGTCGATTACCTCCAACATCGGCGTCGATTACCTCCGCCGGTAACCTCCAGCGCCGGAGTCGATTACCGATCACAACTCCAAAGCTTCATCATCCTCCCCCGGTTTCTCCTTCCTACTGTTGTGGGAGATCGACTTGGAATCGGAAGGGTGTGATGATATCTACAGCACTGCCTTTGATTAGCTGTATGTAACACCCGGCTTTTAAAACAAAAACACCCCTGAAAATTTTTCATTTTTCACAAACGTTTCAGTACTTAAAACCATAACAAAGGGGTATATTTTAATAAAAGCGGGTACAAGTGTATCAAGGAGAGTATGAAATACCATAACTCCTTTAAAGCCGGGCTGCTACTGACAGCATCTATGAGTCCCACTTCAAAGTCACGGACTCTATCTTATCCCCTATCAGTATCATGCTAACCTGCAGGGACAGTAACAAATATCGTGAGCTATAAAGCTCAGTGAGTAATCGTATCTGCAAATAACAAGTATTAGAAATACATTCTTATAACTGTCTGGATATCGAATCCAAACTCCTAGCCTTACTGGCTGACCAAATATCTCTTAGGATTTCACATCCTAATTTATAGCCTTACAGACTAAAACATGATAACCTGCAATTATCAGCCACTTCAGTTATTTGCACATATAATCATATATAACTATTTCTGTCCCATATTTCTTAGTCACATCGGACCGCACCGTATATCCTGGCTATTTAAGCCGCACCCTGTGTCATAGCTATATAAGCTGCACCAAAACATTATCAATATATGAATCATAGCCCGAAGGCCGCACCAGCTGGGTTAAATAACCCGATATCATAGCCATAAGGCCGCACCATGTACCTGTAACAAAATCATAGCCAAAAGGCCGCACCAAATATCATAGCCCGAAGGCCGCACCAGAATCATAGCCCGAAGGCCGCACCAGAATCATAGCCCGAAGGCCGCACCAGAATCATAGCCCGAAGGCCGCACCCATTGGATATAAAATCCAGAAATCATAGCCCGAAGGCCGCACCCATTGGATATAGCATCCAGAATTAGTTATGGCTCACGGGTTAGCCCGCTGTTGCCTTGGCTCACGGGTTAGCCCGCTGTTGCCTAGACTCACGGGTTAGCCCGCTGTTGTCTATATAAATTTAACTTCTCAGAATAAACTGTGGCTCACGGGTTAGCCCGCTGTTGCCTAGACTCACGGGTTAGCCCGCTGTTGTCTATATAACAGTTTACATAAATATATTGACTCACAGTTCTGTTCTTGTCTATTATAGACTCACGGCTTATCTGGTCTTGTCATTTTCTTCTATCTTTACTCTTGTCATTTTCGTCCCTCGAAGCTGTTTCAACCTATAACAGTTCAATCATCGTATATCATATATGATATCAGTGAGATTACTCACCTGGATACTAGCTGCGTTTCAATTTCGGTTGTTTCTTGCCTTTGCGTGCACCACAATCATTTTGTCCCATACCTATATACTCATTTATATACCAAATGATAATAGGTTAATAACCATTCCAATTGACTCTAATACACTAGAGTTCAATACAATATCATTACAAACAATGCCTAGTTAATAAACTTTCCATTTACTAACTTTTTATGAATTTTACTATTCACCGAGGCATTCGAATCGATCTACAGTGCCCCCGAAGGATCGAAAACTCGATATAAAAAGTTTCCCAAACTTTTCAGACCATAACGAGCCTACGGTCCAAATTTGAGCTAAAACGGACAAGCCAAACGAAAAATAGCATTTCTGACCCCGTGCCTGGGAGGCGCATCGCGCCCAAGCCAAGGGCGCATCGCGCTTGGCTCATCGAGTCGCGATCCACCCTGAGGTCGGGTCGCGATTGACGAACAGCAGGCCAGAAACTCCGATTTTTATGCTACAAAATCCCATTTTTCTCATTTTAAGCCCTTAATACTCGACTAAATGATTAGGGATTGTTCTAGGACCAAAACCTTTGACTAATAACAGGTTTTAAGCCATTAGAAACACCTTAATCACACTAATTCATGATTTAGGGTTCTTGAGCAACATTCCAAATTCATCAAGAATGGCAACCTACTTCCATATTCTTTGATTAAGTCCTTTTAGCATGACTTATTGGAAGTGTTAAACCATTTAAACCACATAATCATAACTGAAATTTACAAATTTCAGTTCCTATAAAATCCATTAAAACAATCAAGCTAGAACTTGAGATACTTACTTCCAAAGCCTCAAATTCTTCAATTCCAATGCTATGATCCGAAATTCATGCTTCAAGCTTCAATGATTTTCCAGAAATTGCTCTCAAGATCATTCCCGTTGCTGCACAATTTCAGCCAAAATAATGAAATGAGAGATATTTTCTCTCTTATATATTTTCCAGATTTTCACTTTTAGTCCCTAAGTTCATTTTCTTGAACTTTGACCACAATAATCAAGTTTTATGACAATAAAACTTTCATTCTTTATTCATTTGCCACAAACAACAATATTTTTCATTTTTGGTCCCTCGCATGGTCAAATGACCAAAATTCCCTTTTTGTGGTAAAATGACCAAAAATCACTTTTTATAACATTTTAAGTCCAAAACTCAAAATATTATTTCAAACTAAATTCTTTTCTGTCCAAAAGACCAATTTACCCTTCTAAGGTAAAATGACCAATTTGCCCTTTTATTATAATTATATAATAAAACATGTCTTGGCGTTACACTGTATCCCCGCCGCCTTTGGTTAGCTCCATCGCTGGTTCCGGTTTTGTTCAGAAATCAAAGGAAGAGTGGCATATAGTTCTATCTCCCAAGCACTATTGTACTCAATTCTACAGCTTGTTTGACAGTGAGATATCAGAGGTACATAACTGCCGTTTTCTACTTTTTAGTAGTTTCCTTCTTTTCTAACAAATAAAGAAAAACTATTCGCATTTGCAGGTTTAGGTTTGTGAAAGAAACCATCAACCAAGTGATGATTTCATGGTATATTAATCTCCTTTTCCTTAATATCCTATTTGTTTTATTCATTTGGCTCTTGTATATCTCATTCTCGCTAAAATACAATATTTGAAATTATAGGTTTTTAATAAATGTAACTTTTTCATTTTAATGGTTGCAGATGTTTTGAATCTGGTGGCACTTTCATTTGATGGGTCTGTGATGGTTACTGTTGAAACCGGAATGTCTGAAGATGGAATAAGAGGTTTGTGACACTTCCATTTGATGGGTCTGTGATGATTAAAGGGATGCAGGTGTTTCTGCGATTGCTTCCCATCCCACTCGTGGCATGGCTGTTAGTCCGTAAGGTTTTCTACTAAATGTGCACTACTTTATTTGACAACCTAGCACAAGCTATATTGTTGGTACCTTTCTTCATCTTGCTTTAGGTAAATTACATGCCTTTATATGCAGTGTTTGCTAACAATGAGCAGAATCATGGGAAAGGGCAAATGGGTTAAAAGTTTGTGTGTTAATACATTCATTCAGGTTTCTAACTTAACCCATTAAGTCGTCATATTAATATGTTAATACATACCTTTATATGCAGGTTATCGAAATTTTCAGAAAACGAAAAACATTCATTCAGGTTTCTAACTTAACTCAATGTATTTCAATGTTGGGCTCTTCAATCAATTTTTCCTAATTTGCCATTTTTTAAATTATTGACTTTTTCATGTCAATTTACTTTTGTTTTAAGAATTGTTGGGCGACTAGTTACAAGGAGTATTCATAAAGACTTCTCAAAGATCAAATGCATCCAATACAAGAAGCAAACACGCCTAATCTGGAAAACGTGGTGTGGTTGGGAATGGCCATAGAAGTGTCAAGGTTCGAAAAAAGTGGTGTAGTTGTACCCAAGACATAAAAAATAGCAATGCACTTTCGTTAATTTATGTGTTATTTGAATATTATTAAGTTTGTAAGATTTTATTTTATGGTTGTCCCAAAGACATTATTGTATGCAACGGATTGCTTTTATATATCAATATATATGGGATTTTATTTTGTATTATGAGGCATTAAATGTGATTTATTTGAATATTAGTACATCTATAAAAAATATTTAAAAAAAACGTAAAATTATGACATACAAATTTTGTGTCATAAATGTAAGTCGTAAAAGTAGGTTGTAAATATAAGTCGTAAATGTAAGTCGTAAATTCATGACTGACAAATGTCTGTCATCTTTCATTTATGACTGGGCTTTCAATGACAGACATTTGTCAGTCATCTATACCCTTTAGTGACTGACAATGTCAGTCATTAAAGGCGTTTTTTCTAGTAGTGACTATCTCAGTCCCTTGACAAAGAATTTACTACATTTAGCTCTTACGCTAGCTCAACACTTGGTTATGTCAAACAAAACCAATACACAACAACCAACTCATGGAACACTTCTTATTCTACAATAACACTCCAACCACAACACAATGTATCAATAAAATCAATAATTAACTACTCACCTGAGGTTGAGTCGATATGTAGAACTCCTGAACCTCGCGTGTGATCCTGTCTAGCTTTAGTTGTAACACAACAGCTCAATTTCAATACACAAACTTCAAGACTAATCTTAATTATACTCAATATTCATAACAATAGTAAATTTGGACTCATAGAAAAGAGTTGCAACCAAAAGATAGCACTACTATCCTGGTTATAGTTTCCAACTCTATAATTTCGACTCATACAACCTTAAAAACACAACAACCACATCTTACTAGCTAGGGTCTAAGATTAGAACCCTCCTATACTCACAAATTTAGATGATTTCACCCTAACACTTGTTAGCCAGGAGTGGTTCATCACCACCACATGTACCTTTCTCGAATCAAACAAAAGCACCATCAAATTGAAGCCAAATTCAAAGGGAGTTACATCTTAAACGCAAAGTATCAATTCCTAGCTTCAATTTGTGAACAATAGGCTTTAATCTCGACTTTGGAAGTTTTGATTTGAGTTTCTAGGGTTTTAAAAGTGTTTGGACGAAATGGGTTTTCCCAAAAAATGAGAGAAACTCGTCTATTAAAAGTGGGTCTGTACGCATAACCCAACCCGTGTGAATCCATGAAAATCCTTCTGTTCATTTCTGTCACACCCCCAAACCACGATGGCGGAAACGTCTGAGGGTGGATGAATTCATGAACAGTATCACAAAAACGTTTGTACAATAGTGATCAAAGCAAACACATCCATCATATACATAATTGTAAATGTTACAAGAGTTCAAAAGATTGTATGTTTTAAATACAATTACAATATGATATCAAAATACATAGTATGACGCCATCGCGACCCATCGTCAAAGGTTGTAGTTACCTTATCAATTTCCTGAGAATACAAGTAGTTTGAAAGACTGTCAACATTACGTTGGTGAGTTCATAAGATTTTTGTATGAGAAAATCCATAATCATTTTTCCTAGTAAAAGGATAGTGTTTGAAACCAAAAAATCCAATATTTTCTAATAAATGAGTCGTAGTCTTAAAACCCAAAGACCGAGAATGTATAAGTATTTCTATACTTGAAAATAGTATTACGTAGTTATTCTTGTATGAAACAGTGTAAATAGATGTTTACTCGTAGACCAATCGTAGATTTAATTCTGTAAAACTCATATGTATAAGTAAACCATACTTATATTTATATAATTGATAAAACGTAGTTTTAATTTCCATAGAACCAGTGTGTATAAGTAAAAACCATACTTATAGTTGTAACTTGTTAAAATGTAGTTTTAATACCATAAAACTTGTATGAGGAGTCTCTTTTCTTGGAAAAGGTAGTATTGTAATCCAAGAAAATCCAATATTTTCTTATGAATGTATCCAAGTCTTAAAAACTCAAAGACTAAAATGTATAGTGTAGTTTGTAGTATAAAGGCATTGAAAATGTATATTTCTACGTAAACAATTTATAAAGTTGATTTCCCATGCGAGACGTCCTATAACCATACTGTAACCATGTAGGCCTGGTTCGACGTTCTTCAGGCGTCGGACTGTTATGACATTTGTCACCTCAGACCCGTCGGTCTAGCTGTAGCTAGCAGCTCAGGTGCGGGGTTGTCAATCCCATATAGATCTATACACAAATATCACGCTCTCTTACCGAGACTCTGGTTATAAATTTCAGGACTTATAGTATGTACTTAAATAAGCACTGTGAAGACCCGTCTCACAAAAATGTATGTATCAATCAACTTGTTTACGTAAAGTTTGTATATGAAAAACCCTTGTATTTGCCAATTATCATTTTTCCCATGATAATATAGTAATGTATAATAGTTATATATTTGTATATAATTATTTGTCTTGTTCTAACCGTTATAGTAACATTTGTATCCACAAACTATTCCTATAATAGTTTATTTTTGGTATTCTCTCGTGAAAAGCATATATTTACGAATATATGTGAAATAACTTATTTAAATGGTTATAAACAATATCATTTAAAATATTTTCCATAATAGTGGTGTAATAACTTGGTTATACTCTTTATTAATTCCAATATAATATTTCATGACTATCAAATAAAGAACAGCCAGGTAGAAGATCAAATGGAGAGGCAGGACCCTTTCAGCGTATAAGCCTTTCGGAAATCCAGCAACCTAGCCCAAATGATCGGCCTAGACACCGCTCTCGTAAGTAGATCATTCAATATTATATTTTGGAACTATAATTGAATTGTTGTCATAATGATGTTTACAAAATTCACATTTTGTTTAATATTGTTACAAATAAGTATAAATAGCTATTTTTATAGTATAACTTGTATTCTCCCCCTTAAAAACTTGAATAAATATAAAAAGAAGGGGTATGAACTCACCTCAATGTCGACTAGGATCTTATCGCCAACTGTTGTTAGATCGCCCGACTCTTCGTGCTTCTAACTCGAACTCACTATATTTATAACTAAAATAGCTACTTCTAACGCTCATTCTTCGTATATTTCTATATATATCGAAGAATCTTCTAACAATACTATCTAGTGATATAGAGATCGAGATCTGAGGTGTGAGGAAATGAGAGGATTGAAGCCTCTATTTATAGTAAATTTATTTTCGTATAACGGCCCTCAAGATACAGACATTTGACGTTTATAGCTTTTAAATTTTGTTTATGACAAAACATACCCTTAGAATACTCTTTAAATAGATTTAATAGTTTTTATATAAAATAAATTATTTTTGTTTATAAAAATATAATCTACAAAAATCGTCGTTTAATAATATCAACTTTTTAACTAAAAGTCTTTAACGAATTAACGAAAGGGTATTAATTGTAAGTATAATAAAAATATAGGGTTTAAATGTAAATACAATTTCATTTTAAAGAAAAAGAAAATATTAAATATAAAACTAATATCAATAATTTTAAATTTTGACGTCAGATTATTCGTATCGACGACACCGTTTTGACGGTAAATTTTTCCATTTTATAAAACGACATAATATTATTGATAAACTTAAAAATACGTATTGAATACGTAGTGTTCGAAATGAAAATACGAATTCTTTGAGGGTAAAATGTGTAAAATTGATTAAATAATGAAGTAGGGCCCACTTTATATAAAATAAAATTAAAATAAAATAATAAAATTTTTTTCAAACTTTGAATTCAAATCTCCACCTACCGGTGGAGACTAATTTTTTTTAAATAAATAAATATATTATAATAATTAAACGTCGCTTTCAAAATAAATTAAACGTTTTTCTATCATAACTTTTTATATGTAACGTTTGGTAAAAATATAAATACATATTCGGAACCGTCGTATTTTTGTCTACGTTTTGATATAAAATTTATAATATTCGGACGAGTTTTAAATTTTACCGTTCACTATTGTAACATCCGTGTTTTGGGCCTAGGAGTTTTGGGCTTAAACTGACAAATAAAACTAAATTTGTAAATAAATAAATTTAATATTTTGTTATATTTTATGTTGTGAATAAATGAGTCAGATTTAGTTTTAAAATCAAATTGTAACCAAATATGAGAAATTTTGTCATAAGGACTAAAAGTGTCAAATTGGCCAAACTTACCCTAAGTAAATTTGACTAGTCATGGATTTAGAAAATTAGAAGATATATTAAAGAAATTGAGGTGGAGTTGAAATTAGGTCTAATAATTCTTTAAATGTCATTAAGGACCTAAATTGTGAAGAATTTTAGTGTAAGGGACCAATTGTGCCAAATTGGGAAACAAAGGGTTAGTGTTGACCTATAGAATGACTCAAGTGAATTAAATAATCATAATTGGGGCACAATTGTGAAACTAGAGACTTCTAATGCAAAAGAGTTAACTATGGGTGTTGGGTGAAGAAAGACCAAACTATAAGGACTAATCTTGCCAATTGTGGAAGATGCCAAGCTTTTGATGGGGGTTTCACCCATTTCAGCTCATATTCACGTATTTGAGAGGAAAAGAGGGAGAAGAAGGAGATTTTAATGGATTCCAAGGAGATGTGTGTTGGGCCTTGAAGGATTATGCATACACTTGATGATTCCAAGTAATCTAAGATATAAACTCACCCTTCTAGCTCTAGATTTCGAGTTTGAGTTTGGGGATTTGACCCAATACGAATTTTATGATGGGATGAGGTTCTCCTATGATTCCCTAATGTTTATCATGATGTTTCTAAGTGATTGGAGTCTACATTCAATCCATGGATGCTTTAGATTCACCTAGTTGATTGATTTGGGTGTTATGAACCCTAGAATTTGGGGATTTGTTGGATAATTGAGGAATCTAGAAATTGATGGTTGGATTTTGTAGTTTTGGATGAGGGGATTCATTTCTAATGATTCCAACCTTTGATTTGTAGTTTTAAACCTTGAATCACTAGAATATGGAAATTGGGTGTTGGAATGGGTTTTATCCATGTATATGATGAATGGATCTTTTGGTTTAATGGATGAGTGAATCATTTGCACCAATTGGAAGTAATAATGAAGTAAGGATCATTTCCTAATGATTCCATTGAATGGAAGAAGGAATCTCCATTTGTAGTTATCAATTGATGGATTGGAATTTGGTATTCCATGGGTTTTAACCATTTGGACCAATGATTGGAATTGGGGATTCCATGAGGCTATCTTCTTTAGAGTTGTGTGGGAATGACTCCCTTAAGGGATGACCTTAGTTAAGAACTTAATTGGGTACTTGATGGTGTTAAGTGTAGTGATTGACTTGGAACATAGTTCATGAATCACTCGTTAAAGAGATAAGAACTTGAATTATGACTTCCATTTGTTTGAGTCATGAACACTTGGATTGGGAGTTGAATACTTGGAAATGAGTTATTAAATGTGTATTTTCATTTGTAATTAGTATTGGGTTGAATTGGGACTTGAATTGGGTCAAAAGGGAGCAAAAATCACCAAAAACGGAGCTACAGCGAGCCCGTACACGACCCGTGTTGCAGAGCACGGCCCGTGTAAATGGGTCTGTGCAATCTGCTGGGTGCTGACACGACCCGTGTCAGGGAGCACGGCCCGTGTTCAGAGGGTTTCCACATTTTCTTCATTTTTGAGTTTTAATCCTTATGGGTTGGGCCTTGGGTCCTTGTTTTGATGCCAATCTTTGGGGATGGTTTAACTAAGATTTTCCTTATATTAGAGGGTCAAGGACTTCATTTTGGATGATGGATGATTGTTCCTTCTTAGTTCTAAAGAAGTAATTATAGTGTGACTTTTAGATGAATCGAGTATGATATCTTCCGTTCTTGTATTGTAGGAATGAGATATGTTGTAATGACTTAGAAGTGAGACTAAGGACTTGAGCTAGCACTCAACTAAGATGATTTGATGGATGAGATGATGTCTAGGAGCGCCTCCAAATGCATCAAACCTTGAGTGGAGTTAGTGTTGACTCGTCAGTTGACCTTCGGTGAGTTTACCAGGAGTACACATCCTTCCCACTATTTTTGTGTGTGTTATCAATTACTTTTTCATGCATGTTATTATGTGCAATGTGTTATATGATTATTACTTGTGCATTGCATGAAAATGAGTTTCGAAAGATGTTTTCAAATAAAGAGTATGATGTTGTTTTTAAAAGACGTTTTGAGCATCCTATTGTGCATTGCATTTCATATAGGATGGGATTGCCCGTGTGATACCTTAAGGACGAGTTTGACCCTTCTCAATCAAAGAGGGTGAGGAGTTATTATGAGTTTGACCCTTCTCTAAAATAAAGAGGGTGAGGAGAGTTTGTTCCTGACAATAAGGAACCGCATGAGGGAGTTGCTAACCCTCATGGGACTAGTGTATTGGCCACTAGTTCTAGTTTAACCTATACGGGGATCGAGTGATATGCTTCGTGCTTGTCATTCGTGAACTTAGGTAGGTGCCATTGAGGTGAGTTGGACTTTTACGAGATGGACGTGGGTTTGGGATAGTTGCATCATGCATTACATTTGCATATCAATACTATCTATTTTGAGTAAACCTTTATGATGTTTTAAATAACTTTTTGAAGTGTGTGTTAAAACTATTTTTGGGGGTTTGTCCCGAGTGTGGTAGTTCACTACTCACTCGAAATGGGTCAACCTCGGGTAAACTCACTAGGCATTTCAATTGCCTAACTTATTTTGATGTGTACTCAGGTTGAGGAGTTTAGATGACTTAGAAGAGCTGGATGTTTAGAAGACCACGGTTTGTGTGGTATCATTTGAGCTATGTAATTGTATTTGAATTGTTACAACCTCGCTATTTTATAAACTAAAATGTTTTATCTAAAATGGGACCAAACGATGTTTTCCGCTACTTAAACCCAAATTATTTTCTCTTTAAATCCCATGTGTTTTAAAATGATTTTGAAGGAAAATGACTTATTTGAAGATGTTGAAACTAGGGTTTTACTAAAGGACGATGATTTTTGAAATAATGATGATAAACCATGGGTTAAAATTATGTTTTATGAAAAGGCTTAAGCGAGGGTGTTTCAATTTGGTATCAGAGCATGAGTTTAAGTGAACTAGGTACTAGGAGTAGTGCTTAGACTTAAACTGTGATGCTCTTAAGGATATTTGACCTCTTAAGTAGTTGGCCTTTAGAACTTAGTGGTAAATGCTTGCTTGTTATTTAGCTTCTAATCATTTAATTAGTGAATCCGGTTTGGCATGAGGAATATTCTTGGCAAGAGGATGCATGCATGAGGATTCTTAAGTGGAGATGAAGTGCAACCTTGAAGAATTAAGAGTACGTGGCAACATGAGGAGCAACTTTGTGTGAATAGCAACTTCTAAGGATGATAGAAGGCGAATAAAGGGATAACTTATATTGGATGAAGCTCGAAGAGTAGTGAGATTTACAAGATGGTGGACCTTGAGGAGTCGATTAAGGGATGAAGGAGTGTTAGAAGACTAGTGGAATTGTGGTGACAACTTGAAGCAAGCAAGGAGCATGATGACCATGGTGTTAACGAAGGGGACGGTAGGTGAAGATTGGGAGCTGTTGAAGAAATTCTTTGTCGTGACCCTTAAACCTTTCTTCCTTACCCTTACCTTCTTTTGAGACCCATCCAACATCTTTTTGGTGTTCAAGCTGGTGACCTTGCCTTAGCTCTAGAATACTAAGTGTATGTAAGAGTAGCATGGCCTGCGCCTTAATGCCTGAACTAGAGAAACTTTAATGTAAGACACAAGGAGGATTTAGATCATTAGGTTCTTTGGTGGTTAGCAATGGCTTAATGACTAATGAAACCTTATGGGAATAGTGAGTTATAAACTCCTGTTAGGGTGAAGAGACATGGATGCATGATGAGACTAGAGGCCATAGAATTAAACCATGAATCACCTTGAGGTGAGTGAATTAGTGAACAACCTACCCTAATAAGAACATAAGAATGATGTGCGGCCAATATTTTCAAAAGTATTGTTAAAATTTGAGAAACGTTTTGTAAACAATTTCGAATGAGTATATCTTACAAAATGCAAGACCTTTATGGAAATAAATGACAAAGGGGCCATCATGAATCGGTAGGAATACCCGGAATTGATGAACTCTTTGGAATTTTATTAGTATTTTGATGGAACCACGTTTCAAGATAAATTTGAAAATTTTAATATTTTATATAAAGGATGCGGAATCTGAAGAATGCTTTTCTTGAAGACAATTAAATTTTAAAGAACGGTCTTTTCCAAAAATTAACCACAAAGCGGAGTATTTAAGTTTTGTAAGGACAACAAGTCGAAATTGGAAAGATTTTAAATTTAACATTTTATATTTAAGAGAAACGTTTATGAAATGAAAATTTTGGGTAAACGATAGTAACGGGGTTTTACAAAAGTGGAATTTAAGGTACTTCGAGTTATAATATTTTAAAACTAAAAATATGAGTAACTTTGGAGATTTTGAAAAAAGAAAATATAATAATAAAAATTAATACTTTATTTCTTATTACTGATTCCGGGGACGGAATCCTTTTAAGGGGTGGATAATTGTAACATCCGTGTTTTGGGCCTAGGAGTTTTGGGCTTAAACCGACAAATAAAACTAAATTTGTAAATAAATAAATTTAATATTTTGTTATATTTTATGTTGTGAATAAATGAGTCAGATTTAGTTTTAAAATCAAATTGTAACCAAATATGAGAAATTTTGTCATAAGGACTAAAAGTGTCAAATTGGCCAAACTTACCCTAAGTAAATTTGGTTAGTCATGGATTTAGAAAATTAGAAGATATATTAAAGAAATTGAGGTGGAGTTGAAATTAGGTCTAATAATTCTTTAAATGTCATTAAGGACCTAAATAGTGAAGAATTTTAGTGTAAGGGACCAATTGTGCCAAATTGGGAAACTAAGGGTTAGTGTTGACCTAGAGAATGACTCAAGTGAATTAAATAATCATAATTGGGGCACAAGTGTAAAACTAGAGACTGCTAATGCAAAAGAGTTAACTATGGGTGTTGGGTGAAGAAAGACCAAACTATAAGGACTAATCTTGCCAATTGTGGAAGATGCCAAGCTTTTGATGGGGGTTTCACCCATTTCAGCTCATATTCACGTATTTTAGAGGAAAAGAGGGAGAAGAAGGAGATTTTAATGGATTCCAAGGAGATGTGTGTTGGGCCTTGAAGGATTATGCATACACTTGATGATTCCAAGTAATCTAAGGTATAAACTCACCCTTCTAGCTCTAGATTTCGAGTTTGAGTTTGGGGATTTGACCCAATACGAATTTTATGATGGGATGAGGTTCTCCTATGATTCCCTAATGTTTATCATGATGTTTCTAAGTGATTGGAGTCTACATTCAATCCATGGATGCTTTAGATTCACCTAGTTGATTGATTTGGGTGTTATGAACCCTAGAATTTGGGGATTTGTTGGATAATTGAGGAATCTAGAAATTGATGGTTGGATTTTGTAGTTTTGGATGAGGGGATTCATTTCTAATGATTCCAACCTTTGATTTGTAGTTTTAAACCTTGAATCACTAGAATATGGAAATTGGGTGTTGGAATGGGTTTTATCCATGTATATGATGAATGGATCTTTTGGTTTAATGGATGAGTGAATCATTTGCACCAATTGGAAGTAATAATGAAGTAAGGATCATTTCCTAATGATTCCATTGAATGGAAGAAGGAATCTCCATTTGTAGTTATCAATTGATGGATTGGAATTTGGTATTCCATGGGTTTTAACCATTTGGACCAATGATTGGAATTGGGGATTCCATGAGGCTATCTTCTTTAGAGTTGTGTGGGAATGACTCCCTTAAGGGATGACCTTAGTTAAGAACTTAATTGGGTACTTGATGGTGTTAAGTGTAGTGATTGACTTGGAACATAGTTCATGAATCACTCGTTAAAGAGATAAGAACTTGAATTATGACTTCCATTTGTTTGAGTCATGAACACTTGGATTGGGAGTTGAATACTTGGAAATGAGTTATTAAATGTGTATTTTCATTTGTAATTAGTATTGGGTTGAATTGGGACTTGAATTGGGTCAAAAGGGAGCAAAAATCACCAAAAACGGAGCTACAGCGAGCCCGTACACGACCCGTGTTGCAGAGCACGGCCCGTGTAAATGGGTCTGTGCAATCTGCTGGGTGCTGACACGACCCGTGTCAGGAAGCACGACCTGTGTTCAGAGGGTTTCCACATTTTCTTCATTTTTGAGTTTTAAGCCTTATGGGTTGGGCCTTGGGTCCTTGTTTTGATGCCAATATTTGGGGATGGTTTAACTAAGATTTTCCTTATATTAGAGGGTCAAGGACTTCATTTTGGATGATGGATGATTGTTCCTTCTTAGTTCTAAAGAAGTAATTATAGTGTGACTTATAGATGAATCGAGTATGATATCTTCCGTTCTTGTATTGTAGGAATGAGATATGTTGTAGTGACTTGGAAGTGAGACTAAGGACTTGAGCTAGCACTCAACTAAGATGATTTGATGGATGAGATGATGTCTAGGAGCGCCTCCAAATGCATCAAACCTTGAGTGGAGTTAGTGTTGACTCGTCAGTTGACCTTCGGTGAGTTTACCGGGAGTACACATCCTTCCCACTATTTTTGTGTGTGTTATCAATTACTTTTTCATGCATGTTATTATGTGCAATGTGTTATATGATTATTACTTGTGCATTGCATGAAAATGAGTTTCGAAAGATGTTTTTTCAAATAAAGAGTATGATGTTGTTTTTAAAAGACGTTTTGAGCATCCTATTGTGCATTGCATTTCATATAGGATGGGATTGCCCGTGTGATACCTTAAGGACGAGTTTGACCCTTCTCAATCAAAGAGGGTGAGGAGTTATTATGAGTTTGACCCTTCTCTAAAATAAAGAGGGTGAGGAGAGTTTGTTCCCGACAATAGGGAACCGCATGAGGGAGTTGCTAACCCTCATGGGACTAGTGTAATGGCCACTAGTTCTAGTTTAACCTATACAGGGATCGAGTGATATGCTTCGTGCTTGTCATTCGTGAACTTAGGTAGGTGCCATTGAGGTGAGTTGGACTTTTACGAGATGGACGTGGGTTTGGGATAGTTGCATCATGCATTACATTTGCATATCAATACTATCTATTTTGAGTAAACCTTTATGATGTTTTAAATAACTTTTGAAGTGTGTGCTAAAACTATTTTTGGGGGTTTGTCCCGAGTGTGGTAGTTCACTACTCACTCGAAATGGGTCAACCTCTGGTAAACTCACTAGGCATTTCAATTGCCTAACTTATTTTGATGTGTACTCAGGTTGAGGAGTTTAGATGACTTAGAAGAGCTGGATGTTTAGAAGACCACGGTTTGTGTGGTATCATTTGAGCTATGTAATGGTATTTGAATTGTTACAACCTCGCTATTTTATAAACTAAAATGTTTTATCTAAAATGGGACCAAACGATGTTTTCCGCTACTTAAACCCAAATTATTTTCTCTTTAAATCCCATGTGTTTTAAAATGATTTTGAAGGAAAATGACTTATTTGAAGATGTTGAAACTAGGGTTTTACTAAAGGACGATGATTTTTGAAATAATGATGATAAACCATGGGTTAAAATGATGTTTTATGAAAAGGCTTAAGCGAGGGTGTTTCAACTATTCACATCGGATACTATTCACGACGTAAATTTTATTATAAAAAAACATCTAGCTCAGCAGGGTTTGTTTGTATCATTGATTTGAATTAGCATATGTAGTATTATAATATCCAATAATACATCGTATAGATTATGAAATTTACATTTCACATATTGACCTAATGTACGCTCTGGTTGACTTGAGTTGACTTTCGTTGACTTAATTTGACAGTTGTCACAATTTCTGCATGTACAGCACGACTCGGGTTAAAGTACACGACCCGTGTTCTTTATTTTTGCACTTAAACTCGACCCGACTTGTTCCACACGACCCAGGATCCTTCTTTTTCAACCCACTGTAACCTAAACTCCTCCTAGATAGGGTTCTAACCATCCTAACTCGTATTACAACTCATTTAACCTTGTTTATATTAAAATTAACACAACTTTACCATAAATTAAAGTTACGGTATTACACATATAGTTATTTGGGGAAGTCTTGGGGTATTTGTGACGAGCTCACGACTGCTGCTCTGCCCCGCAAACTAAATGGCAATAAAACCTATCCAAATGTACCCACTAACTTTGTAAATATACCCCTTCTCGAAAGTGCTTTCAAATATTCTTCGCATCCCGGTTTAGGAATGGGGCCCCATGATGTGGGGATCCTGCAAGGATTTTCAACACCTGTTGAGTATTATACAATAGAAGAAGAAGAGGTGAATTTGCAATAACCATAGCGTCATTGTTGAGTAATAAGAGAATGGTACCTTGATCGGTTAGCCAACCGATCTTACTACACTGCTAAGAAACCCTAAAAGTCGAACGCTTCCAATACCACCGCTCCATACAAAAGAAGATCCGAAGAACCGAACTCGCACTCCTTAACTTTCACCAACGTCTCAACTACTTACCAGATGCCAGCTCGACTTCCATATAGCCGATACTTCTCAGGGAAGATACTCAACCGTATCTCGACCATCCAAACTCGGTCCAAACTTTAACACGCTAACACTCCTGATCGCTTCCCAAGATCGGTTAACCAACCGATCCCTAACACCCTGCCTAACACCTCCACTAACTTAGCGCTTCATTCGCGACCGATCCATCCTCCGAGAGGAAGCCCAATACCCGAGCCTAGCATTCCTAATGCTGAAGAACCGATGTGCTCTTGCTGCCAACGAACGAGTACCAATAAACATCTCTTCGCTCACACCTCCCCGGTTATCCTACTGCACGCGCCATTGCCACTACTCGACTCGAACTGGGACTGATGACACCACCTTGAGCATAACAAGCTTAGAAGACCTTACCGATGATTCCCCAGGCTCCTTACCTAATCAAGCTATCCTAAAACTCTACGGCTAAAGTAACCTTGATCAGAAACATACCTCATAACGGATATACACTTCCAAAACTAACATCAAGACCATCGTCCTCCCGGCGGCACCACAGCGCCAACACGAACCCGGTCGTGACTCTAGGAAATTCCAATCAATCCTAGCGTGCATAAAAAACCCACTGACAATCTGACCAAACAGAACGAGTAGACAACCACCTTTAACGCAACAATCGAAAACATCATCGAACCGACCACGAATGCTGTTAGAACAAGGTTGGATCGATCACACAAGAACACAAGTAATTTTCACATAGAAAAACGATATTGATCTCACACAGAGATCTTTAATAAATAATATCGATACCTTACAAGAACCCTAGCCGCTGTTACTTATACTAAGGTTAAACTACATATATGGAGTATCCCTACAAATCAGGGACAACTCCCAACTATAACTAAGATAAGTATGGAAACAATATAATTACAAAAATAATATAATTACAATATAATGAATATAACACGCTGCAGTTGATGCTTTGCCACTGAAACATCCATGCATCGAGTGATCCTCTTTGACAGCATCAGATTCAATAGCTGATGCTGATACTGTGCAGCCCAACAATCTCCCCCAATCTGATGATGTCTAAACCTTTAACCGAAGGAGGATCTGCCGAGAGAATCAACAAACTCAGCTTTAGTAAGGATCTCTGGTTTAATCCATTTATATTCAGGAGCATAAAGCTCAGGCTCCCTTCTCTTCAGCTCATGAGAGATCGGCAGATGAAATCCATCAGCAATTTTAACCTTGAGGCACCCACACCTAAGATGGAAAAGATGATCAGTGGTCGCTTTAGCAAGATCTAACGTTCTCATAAAGCACATCTTTCCATTTGCATCTTCATAAAACATTCCATGTACTGGATTTCGAATGAACTTGAGAGCTTCAGCAGGAACACCTTCAGGAGGAACGTTGTTGAAGTCTTTAGATCCATAAGGAATCATATGTTGCTTTATCTGAATATTCCTTCTTCTCCTTTTGGGACCAGGCTGAGATTCTTTACTAGGACGAGCTGATGCAGGCACAAGATCTAGGTGGTGAGCTTTATCAATCCACTTATGAAGGGCAGCACGAAGCTCCTGAGAGTGCAACCCTTTATGCTTCTTGGTCACATGAAGCATTTCCTCCCATTCAGAGAAACCAAACTTTGCAACTTCGTTAATGAATACTTGTTTAGGAACAAGTAATTATTTGTATTTTCTCTAAAGATGTAGTAGAAGAATTTTTTTGGCCCTTGTTTTTGGAGTAACCCACTTTGACAATAGGAAGTACTGAATATCTTCTTGTAATAACACCAGCGTATTTTGCCAGATCAATTTTTTGATTTATACTTTCAGTTCGACTAGCAGCCTTCCTTTGTTTCATGGTCATTGAGTCGAAGTGACTCATGAGATCATGTTGCTGATCCATTCCCCCTTCCTCTTGGACCAACTGCTGAGCCACTTGATCATCTTTGAGAGAGATGATGCAGTTTGTCATAACAAGATTGTGCTCAGCAGCAAATCCTTCAACCTGATCAACTGACATGCACCATTCCTCAGCCAGTTGAAGAATAAGAGGGGAAATCTTTCGACGTTTTGAGGAGATGACTCAGTAGATCTTTTTCTTTTATTTACCAAAGGAATGTCATCATTAAGGATGTCAGCTGACAAGTGATCAGCTTCAGAGACATGTGAAGACACAGTGGGCTCAGGGACGGAGGGGACTTGATCTTCCACAGGAAAGGGCTAACCAGGATACAGCACGGCAATGGGATCGACAAGGTACGGTAAATCAAAAAAACCTTCCTCATCATCACTGTCACGAGCGAAGTCTTCATCTTTCCAATCTTCTTGAGCTGAACATGGCTCCCCCTCAGCTTGAGAGCTTTCTTCTAACTCTTGATCCCCCTCAGTATGAAATGAAATAATCGTGAATTTTGGCTTTTGAGTGGGGGAGACATGACGAGGAGGATCTTGATGATCCAAGTGCTCCCCCTCAGCTTGAGATACAACATTGATAAGCTGAAGCGCATTTGATGTTTCCCCTTGAGTTGGAGGGTCTTGATTGACATTTCCCCCCTTTTTGGCATCATCAGTAGGAGGAGGAGGGGCATTTCCACCAGTAGGAGTAGGAGGAGGAGGAGGAGGAGCATTTGAAGCATCACCAGTATCACCAGGAGGAGCATTTCCACCAGTACCATTGTTTCCAGGAGGAGGAGGCGGAGGATAAAGATCAGTACCTTCAGGAAGAACAGACTTAAGAGACCAAGAGAGAAGCTCTTTGATGCAGACTATGTGTGTTTCGATCTGTTGAATTCAGGAGGATTGAGATTAAGATTGCTCCACTAAGGTCTTTAGAGATAGACGAATTTCATTTAGCTGAGAAAAGCTTGTGGAGGGGGCAGACTCAGTGAAATGGGGAGGAAACAGAAACCTGATATGCATATTGCTATGAGGAATCTCATTATAAAGAGGCAGAGGCAAAACGTTAATATCAACGACAGTGGACCAATACCCTTGACTTAATGGACCAGTCAGTGCTTCACATATTGAAATCTATGCTTCAGCATGTGGAAGGGTGAAATATCTTGTACGGGGTGGACGTGGTCTGGTGAGTTATTCAACGAGAATGTTCCAGCGGAACCCTTTGTCTTTAACAGGACCAGACAATACAACATCAGCTGATTCTTATGATCAGCTGCTGGGGCGGGTTCAAGCTTAGTGTCTCAGCAGGACACAAGACTTAGCATACGGCAACATGCTTCCAGGGACAAGGTCTAGTTACAAGAACAAAAAGAAAAACACTCGGGCCCTGAAAGTAATGTTATCAGACGGATTGGACAAACTCTTATTAGTGAATAGACAATTCTGGAACACTGATGAGAGTGAGTGGCTCTATCACATCTTAGGGCTGGTCTTGCCACTAAGAAACGAGGCTTAGACACATACAACAGCATGCTTCTAGGGACAGTAAGTGTCAGAGTTGCAAACTAGATGAGAATCTTCGTCAAATCAAAATATATCTGACATGATCACCTTAAGAAGATCAAAAGGTGAGATGTCAAATCAATTTATTTCCAGGGAAAATAAATCGTCGCCAAAAACGAAAGTTTCGAGATTGCTGCTGAGGTCTATAAAAGGAACAGAAGTGTTAGTTGTACAAAAACACACAAACCAAAAGAGAGAAAAATACACACAAATATATAACAGAATGTTTGTAATACCTTTTCGTCGATTGGATAAGGTGGAGGTAAAACTGATGGAAGGAGAGTTCAAGGGTGGAACGTATGGTGGTGTGATCATCGGAGTTTGGCTGGAGCAGTACGAAGTGGGACTGACATCATTGGCGGATGGTGAAATAGGCGGTCTGATGGAAGTACATGTGGGATGGGGGGCACTACAGTATGTCCCACCAAAAGTGATGGTGGAGTTCAAGCCCTTTGACGTAGTGGAGGTCTAGTATCATAGAGGGTGGTGGCTTGGGACGATCTTGCGGGCAACGGTTCAGAACCAGTTTGTGGTGAAGCTGTTAGATGAAGTTGAACTCTTTGTTGATGAGAGTGAGCTAAGGATCCATCAGCTGTTCACTTTGGGAAATCCTTCAATGTGGCAGTACTTTAATCGTTAAGAAAATGTAAACCAGTTTTATGTAAAATATTTATGTTTATGAATGAAAATATTTTGTTTTGAAAAGAAAGAGATAAAAACATGAAAGAATTAAATACAATACAAACTTATTGAGAAATCATTCCTAGTTCACCAATGAAGAATAACATCTTTTGCTCGTCGAGAGGCTTAGTGAAAATGTCAGCTAACTGTTGCTCAGTGGGAATATACATCAACTTAATCTTCTCCATCCAAATGATATCGCGAATAAAGTGATGTCTGATGTCGATGTGCATAGTCTTTGAGTGTTGAACTAGATTCTGTGATATGAGAATGGCGCTTGTGTTGTCACAGCAAATGGGAGTCTTGATGAAAGAGAACCCGTAGTCCATCAGCTAATTTTGAATCCATAGGATTTTTTAGCACAACATCTACCAGCGGCGACGTGTTCAACTTCAGCTGTTGAGCAAGCTACTGATGACTACTTTTTACTCGACCAGCTGATTAGTTGATTTTCCAGAAGCTGACAACCACCTGAAGTACTTTTCCGATCTAAGGAGCATCCTGCAAAGTCAGAGTCAGTTAATCCAACTAAGTCGAAGGAGGACTCACAAGGATACCAAAGACCTAGAGAAGGAGTGTGCTTAAGATAGCAAAAGACTCGCTTCACAACATTTAGATGAGACTCCTTAGGTTTGGCTTGAAATCGTGCACACATACTGGTAGCAAAAACTATATCAGGACGACTGGCAGTGAGATACAGCAGCAAGCCAATCATGCCTCTTTAGAGAGAAACATTTACATCAGCACCAGCGGGATCGGCTGGCAAGTAAACTGAAGTACTCATTGGTGTCTTTGCTGGCTTGCAGTCAGAGAATGAGAACTTCTTCAGCATGTCCTGAAGATACTTGTTCTGACAGATGAAGATTCCTTGAGGAGTTTGTTTTGACTTGAAGACCTAGAAAAAAGGACAGCTCACCCATCATACTCATTTCAAACTTGTATGATATAACAACAGCAAATTCTTCACTCAGCAAATTATTAGTTGAACGAAAGATGATGTCATCGACATAGATCTGAGCAAGAATTATGTCATCCCCTGACTTCTTGATGAAGAGAGTGTTATCGATAGCTCCTCTGTGATAACCTTTTTCAACGAGATATGAAGTTAGTGTGTCATACCAGGCCCTGGGTGCTTCTTTAAGCCCATACACTGCTTTGTCCAACGATACACGTGATCAGGGAAATCTTCATTAACAAAGCCAGGAGGCTGTTTGAGATAAACTTCTCGAGGAAGATCTCCATGCAGAAAACCAGTCTTGACGTCTATCTGAAACACTTTGAATTTCATGAACGAGGCATTGGCTAGAAAGAGCCTAATAGCTTCAAGGAAAGCGACAGGAGCAAAAGTTTCATCGTAGTCGAGCCCTTCCATTTGAGTGAAGCCCTGAGCAACCAACCGAGCCTTGTTCCTGATCACAATTCCATATTCATCCATCTTGTTCCTGAACACCCAGCGAGTACCAAAATAGTCTTTCCTTGAGGACGAGGAACGAGTGACTATACTTTATGCCTTTGGAATTCATGAAGTTCATCCTGCATAGCCTTGATCAAGTCAGCATCCATCAGTTTATCATCCACTTTCTTTGGTTCCATCAGTGAAACAAAGTTCACATAGAGACAGAAGTTGCTAGAAACTTGTCTCCGAGTACGAACCCCTGATGATATATCTCCTATAACTTGAGAGATAGGATAATCCTTGAGATTTGGGAAAGGTTGAGAGATCTCTTCATCATCAACATCGTTATTCAGCACAGTATCATCTGATAGGCTTTCATGAACAGTAGGGATCTCAAAAGGAGAGTCATTGAGAGTATGAATATCAGAAGAAGAGGTATCATTAGGTGTAGAAGGAACAGAGGGTACTGTAATGGAGTTAAGAGATGTTGATGAGATGGGTGAGAGGAGTTCTTCTAGAATTGGTGATTTATGGACTTCATGCTGATGGGGAAAGTTGGACTCATCGAAACGAACGTTAACAGATTCAATCACCTTTCTGTTGATCACATTGAAAACCCTGGATGCCTTGGAAATAAATGAGAAATCCAAGAAAATGCCATTATCTGACTTTGCTTCAAATTTAGACTATTGCTCCCACTGTTTCAATATAAAGCTGGCATAACCAAAAAGCATGAAAGTAAGAAATATCAGGAGTACCACCTTTCAGGACTTCATAGGCTGTCTTTCCATGCCTTTTGACAACGATGGACTGGTTTTGCGTATAATAGGCAGTATTCACAGCTTCTGCCCAGAAAGAAAGAGGAAGACCAGCATCAACTACCATAGTCCTTCCAGCTTCAATCAATGTACGATTTCTTCTTTCAGCTAGACCATTTTGCTCAGGAGTTCGAACTGCTGAGAAGTTTTGGAGGATGCCTTTTTCTTCACAAAAAGACTCGAGTGTCTGATTTCGAAACTCGGTACCATGATCACTCCTCAGCTGCTTACTTTCAGATTAAACATGATTTCATATTGTTTAATGAGAGAAATGATCTCAGCAGTAGCATCACTCTTGTTTCTTAGAAACATAACCCAAGTAGAATGAGAATACTTATCCGCAATGACAAGAGAGTACTTCTTTCCAGCAAGAGAGGCCACAGGGACAGGTCCAAAGATATCCATATGCATCAAACGGAAAGGAGAAACAATACAATAGCATTGTTTAGATTTGAAGGAAGCTTTGACCTGTTTACCTTTTTCACATGTTGAGCAGACTTTGTCTTTGACAAAGTTCATCTTTGGAAGACCTCGAACAAGCTGATGATTTAAGATCTTGGAGATGTTCTTGAAGTTTAGGTAGGACAAACGTTTATGCCACAGCCAATTGATATGAGATTGAGCACGAGAAAAGAAACATATCTTTAGTGATTGGTCTGTTGAGAACATGTCCAGGACGTATATGTCATCACATCTCTTGGCAGTGAAAACAACTTCTTTTGCAGAGTCAATGATGTTTCCCTCTCTTTTGTTGAAGCAGACTTCGTAATCAGCATCACACAGCTGACTGATTAAGATAAGATTGTGCTTTAAACCCTTTACATAAGAAACATTAGAGAATTGTACAGATTTACAACGAATGGTGCCATAGCCTTTGGTGTGACCCTGACTGTTGTCACCATATGTAACCACTGGGCCATCCTTCTTGACAAATTCATCCAACAGAGATTTGTATCCGGTCATGTGATAGGAGCATCCACTGTCAAGATACCAAATGTTTTCTTGGCCTTGTAATTACTAACACACTGATCAGAAACTTAGTGAACCCATTTAGAAATGGGTTTGAAACAAGAAAAGTTATCATAACACTTAGAGGGAAGACAGTTTAAAGAGTTTTCTTTTTTGGTCCATTTGCTACAGGAAGAGGCAACATTTTCTTTTCTATCAGATCTTGACTCAAATTTGCATTGATCCGCCTGATGAGACGAGTCACCGCATCTGTAGCAGGTCTTGATGGGTTTTTATATTTTGTATTTTTCAAATTTCATTTTATTGAAAACTTTTGAAATTTTGAATTCTTTTCTCCATCCATCAGACTCAACAGGAGAGGTGGTGCACATAGGTTCTTCACAAGAAATATTCGTGACAGTATGAAACTCACATTTAGAAATAGGAAATCTTATAAGATTTTCAGTACTGACACTAGTATTCTCATGTTTAGTTCCTTTGACAGAGGGATCAATGGCACGGTGGGATCACTAAAATGTGAGTTTCATACTGAACATTAAAAAGCTTTAACAGTTGAAATTTTGATTGCATCATTAAATTTGATATAAAAGTTGTGATACGTCCATACCTTGTTCGTTTATATTGCAGTGCGTTTCAATAAGATCATTTTTCTTTTGAAACCCAGGAGAAATTATTTTTGAACTCCTGAATAAGTTCTTCTTTTGACGGAAAAGTTGGTTCAGTTTCAATACTTTTGAAAATTTTAACAGTTGATTCAAAGTCTCCACCAAGAATCTTGATGGCTTGGAAGGATATTTTATCATTTTTTAGCTTAGACACCCTTTTATGAGATTGAGTCCAATTCTTAATGATTAACTGAATTCGTTTGGATTCACTTTCAGCTTTTTGTTTATCTTTGAATAAAAGTTTATTAGACAAAATGAGATCACGACATTCAATTTTTAAATTTGAGATTTCAAGATCCTTTTGCTTAAGTTGATTTTTCAGTTGTTTGTTATCTTGAATCAGGTGATGCTTGTTAAGATTAGAGTTGTCAAGACAAACACACAAGTACTCAAAAGCTTTTATTTTTCCATTTACTGATAAATTGACAAAGTCTTTAACCTGATACACTGAAGAGGAGTCCCAGTCATTAGTCAAGCTTTCTTTTGCAGCACGAGACATATCAACATCAAAGGTGCTCGTGCTGCTGCTAGACTCTTCAGTGATTCCTTCAGTGACAACTATCAGACACACATTCTGATTCTCATCATCTGAGGAATCAGCCTCTTCTTCCCACTTTTCTTTCTCTTCTTCAGCCACGAGAACCTTGGAACCCAAATTTTGCCTTTTGAGAGAAGCCACCAGACGCTTGTATTTGACTTCATACGACTTATCTTTGGAGTCAGCTTTCTTCTGCTTGCAGTCCTTGGCAAAATGCTCAGTGCTTCCACAGTTGAAGCACTTCGCATCGTTCTTCTTATCAGTAGTAGCAGATTTGGAGTTGTCGATGACAAACTTCCTGAAGCTGGAGAAATTTGGTTTAGAGACACCAAAGTTTCGTTGAAAGCCACTTTTTCTACACTATCCTTGTACTGATTGAATTGTTTGATAATCAGTGCTACTTAAGAGGAAAGATCAGGCATATGGGTGTATTCATCATCCTCAGCATCTGAATCCTCAGCAGCATCATTTTCAACATCCTTGATGTCTTTGTTCTTTGAGAATAAAGCAGCAGATCTTTCATGTTGGCTATCTCTCATGATCTCCTTTCGCTAAGCTTTGATCTCTTCGTAACTTCTCAGGTCCCAAACAGACTCTGAAGATGCATAATGTGAATCTTCTTGCTATTTTTGAGAACATCGACATGATGCGCCCACTTTTCATAAAAGGAGTCGAGGAATTTGAGGACAAGAATGGAGTCAAGTTTGAGGATATTGAATCTCCTCATATCATTCACCAGACAGTTGAAGTGATTGAAGGTCTGATTGATGGTCTCATTTTTATAGGCAAAGAAGTACTCATATTTACGATTAAGAGAATTTTCTTGAGCAGCTCTCACTTCACCAGTGCCTTCAAAGGCGACAGTGAGAGTGCTCAGCATCTCCTTTGTTGAGACACAATTTTGGACCAGGTGATAGATTTCATAGGGAAGAGAGTTACATATGGCTACTTTGGCACGAATATCAAGATTAACCAATTTCTTGTCTTCATCAGTAAACTCATGAACGGGTATTGCCTTCTTTTCTCCAGGAACACCATCTTTGGTCACAGTGAAAGTAGGAACATAGGGACCATCCTTCAGAATATCAGGCATGTGATAGCCCATCATCTCAAGCACCATAAGTTCCTTGCTTTTCCACATGCCAAAGTTATTAGGATCAAAAGGGGGAATTTTTTTCCATAAGTGGAAGAAAAAGAAGAAGATATTCTTGTATGATTGAATAACCCACTTTGATACTAGTTGTTAGAACAAGGTTGGATCGATCACACAAGAACACAAGTAATTTTCACACAGAAAAACAATATTGATCTCACACAGATATCTTTAATAAATAATATCGATACCTTACAAGAACCCTAGCCGCTGTTACTTATACTAGGGTTAAACTATGTATATGGAGTATCCCTACAAATTAGGGATAACTCCCAACTATAACTAAGATAAGTATGGAAACAAGATAATTACACAAAATACTATAATTACAAGATAATGAATATAACATGTTGCAGCTAATGCTTTGCCACTGAAACATCCATGCAGTGAGTGATCCTCTTTGACAACATCAGATTCAATAGCTGCCACTGATCAGCTGATGTTGATACTGTGCAGCCCAACAAATGCCATTACCCGAACGAAGTAATCACAATGACGGGAGCATAACCAGCTCCGACCGACTCAACCGCCAATGGGATTTTCTTATTACACATAACAACTTCTAAACCCGGCCACAGACCCTCGGTCTTAGTTACAAATCCCACACCCATCGATCATCGATCAGCGACTATGCGGAACTCGTCTCCACCCTCTGAATCACCAGAAGTTGAACCTGTAGCAACCCTCGAAACAATGACGACGAAGCATCCACAAGCTCGCTTTTGTTGCGTATGGAAACGTGACACCCATTCAAAATTCCGTACCGCGCTCAACCTGAGCTAACTTCCATTGACTCCACACTTCATAACTGAAACTCTCTACCGCATAAAAGAACATCCTTACCTTAACATGGCAACCGGCCTCCGTTGATCCATCTTTATCCCAGCACCGACAACGAAGCCTACATGAGGCGATCAACAGAACAGGAGATCTCAACCAATGCTCACAGCCCAACGAAACGCTCTAACACAATTCTTCATTCTTTACTCCAACAGTTCTCCACCACTTAGGTTTCGAACCCACTACCCGCTGACCCAACAGCCACTACCGTTCCACTAGCAGTCCACCGTTTACTTACTGACAACACCACAGACAACCACTTTTCTTCACCCGCACGCTCGAGATAGATTCCGACTATTTACCTGAATACTCTGAACCAAAACAAGGCAACTAATCATGAAAGCGATAAAAGCAGAATCGTGAAGACGTACGGACGAGGTTACACCTCTATATTCAGCTGCTAAGCACCACCTTCCAATTCCGGGCCCTCTAACTATACCTGACGAACACCCTCGCACTTTTAGGCAACAAACCTCGAATTCTGGCCAGCATCCCTAGACCATCCCGAACAACTCGCCCTGGCGTGGCCAAACTGATTGTACGAAACACAAAACTTCACCTCTAGCTTACCGTCCCAACGGTAACGGTTTAATTATTCTGTAGAAGACTTTAACGAGGTCTGCATCAAATATTCTTTGAGTTGCTATGCAACATATAAGGATTTTTCTTTTCTACTATTATAAAGAGATTGCTCAAACGTATGTTGTCTTAGCACAAACAATTAGAAGAAAAGTTAACGCTCCTAAAAGGAATTTAGAAGCGATTACTCAAAGGACTGATGGTGAAATTCTCGTGGAACCAACTTGGGATGTTATACTTTCAACAAGAGATTAAGAAGGATATTCAGGGTACATAAAAGCCTTTTCCTGCATGAATCAGAAGCATATATTTTGTTAGCATATCTTTTTGAATATTGCTATTGAAGCTCTTACTCGAAAGGATTACTCAAAGGGCTGATGGTGAAATTCTACTGGAACCAACTTGGAGTGTCATATTTTCAATAAAAGATCAACAAAGAACAAAGCATTTTTCCGAATGAATCAGAAGCACACATTTTTAGCATATCTTTTTGAATATTGTTAATGAAGCTCTCATTCGAAGAATTCACATGAGTTCTAAAAATGATCTGATTTTGCAAAAGAACTCCATAGACATGCTTACTTGGTGACTTAAGGTTCGAGAAGTGTTACCGGAGATCGTTCCTCTAATTCCTCAATTGAATAAGTGATGTTTTTCGAAGCGACTTGTCACGAAAGGGGAGAACGTTGAGTTACAAGTTTTGTTGGACAAGTATGCACCATCCAAAGGTGGTATTCATGCAAATGGAGTATTTTTGTATACCAAAGTAGGTTGAGCTTTGAAATAAGCTCCTTCTTTATTCGTCACAGGATGAGCATAAATGCTTCTAATCCTAAGTTTAAGATAGTGGAAGCAGATGATTATAACTACGATCATGTGAGGCTCCCCTAGGTGTCATAATGTTATTGATTGTTTTGTTCATCGACTATGATTTTGTTTTCGTCTATATAGGAATATAGAGAGTAATGTAATTTGTTTTTTTGTTATTGTCTTGCTTGCTTTGTTGTAATCAACTGAGTTGTATTCTCCAATCAATTAATCATAAAACGTATTTGTATTTTGTCTTTGAGCTTATTCATTTCCACATATTGTTTATCATTGTAGGACTTACTATGTAAATGATTTTATTAATCAAGGGTATATTAGTATTTTGTACAGAGTAGGTCGTTAAATTAGTTATTTACGTTAGCTATTGTATGTATGTTAGTTGTAACTTTTTTGAATTGTAATAGAATCACACTCTTCATCTCATCTCTCATTTCTCTCTCAATATTCATACAGATCTAACATGGTATCAGACTAGTTCGGTCTTGATTACTTTCATAATCATTCATCTTCATCAGTATCTTCTTCGATTTCATTCATCATGCTAGAAATTGTTCCTCTTGCTTCAACAACAACGAATTCCATTGATTCATCTAGTCCTTTCTATCTCGGATCGTCTAATAATCCAAATTCACTTCTTGTTTCTAGTCAATTCAATAGAATCAGTTTCAATTCTTGGAAACGCTCGATGATCATATCTTTTAGGTGAATAACGAGTTGGGCTTCGTTAATGGTTCTATCACTCAACCTGAATCTATAGATGCAAATTATTCCTTCTGGTATCGTGCTAATTCAATGGTAATTAGCTGGATTCTTAACTCTGTTCACCAATTATCGGTGAGAGTCTTCTTTTTTCTACCAACCGCCTTTGAGATATGGACCGAACTGAATCAACTTTATGAACAATTTGATGGAGCTCTCATATATCAAATGCAACAACAACTAGACTCTCTTTCTCAAGGCGATGCTCCTTTTTCTACCTATTTCACAAATTTCACCAAAATCTGGGATGAGATACATATGATTCAATCCATTCCATCCTATACCTGTGGTGCATCTACCAAAATACTTTGAAGATCAACGATTGATTCACTTGTTGATTGGGCTTAATGAATCATACAAAATTATTCGGGACAAATACTTTTGATGAAGCCATTACCGACTGTAGCTACTACATATTCCCTAATTGTCCACGAGAATGTCAACACGACATCAATCTTCCTTATCCTCTTGGTGCTGATACTATTGCTATGCAGGTATCTTCTTAATCAAATAATCTCTCCAAGAAACCTTTAACTTGAAATAATTGCAAAAAGTCTGGCCACACCAAAGCTCAATGTTACAGAATTAATAGTTTCCCTGCAAATTTCAAATTCACAAAAAATAAAAAGGATGAAACCAAACATGTTGTTCAAAATGTAATCTCTAATGATACTCCTATGATTTCCCAATATTAGTATCAACGTCTTCTTCACTTGCTAAATCACAATATTACTTCTGCATCATCCTCATCATCACAAAGTCGTTCCATAATCACTGATGGTGCTATGCAATCTGGAGGTAATTCTTTTGATTTAAAAACATTTGCTCCCAATGTTTATAAATCCATTGATCTCTTACAACAACATATTTCTTGGATTGTTGATTCCGGTGCCATTGATCACATTTGTTCTAACAAAGCTCTTTTCACGTGAACGTGTAAATTTCCATTGACTCAATTTCTTGGTCTTCCTAATGGAAATGATACAACTGTTTCCTTTTGTTGGTAATATTCACCTACATGCATCAATTACTCTTCAACATGTTCTTCATGTCCCTATCTTCAAATACAATCTTCTTTCCATTCCAAAGATCACATCCCATTTTCAAACTTTTGCCATATTCACTGATTCTGATTGTATGTTGCATGACCCTTCAGTGAAGAATAAAGTTGCTCTTGGTTCTTTTGGTAAAAGGATCAACGATCTTTATGTCTTTGATCACTATGTTCTTAAAAAGAGTTTTTCCTTTTGCTTTTCAGTTATGCCATTTTTCATACTTCTTGCTTGAATGTAAACAATTCGCAATCTAATGTCATGTTGTGGCATAAGAGATGTGGTCATATTCCAGTTGATAAACTTCATACTCTTTCACTTGTTGCTTCTAATAAAGATCCTTTAGTTGACTCGTGTGATGTCTGTTTCAAAGCTAAACAACATAGACTCCCGTTTCCCAAAAGTGTTTCATCTACTTTTGCCATTTTTGATCTAATTCACATTGATGTTTGGGGTCCATATAAACAGATTTCTCATGATGGTTTTAAGTATTTCGTTACTATTATGGACATCTATAGCAGGCATACTTGGGTTCACATGCTCACTCATAAGAGTTATGCTTTTACTTTAATTAAATCCTTCATTGCTCCACAAGACTGTGAAAGCTATAAGAACTGATAACACATTTGAATTAGGATCTAGTCATGAAGGGATTAAATTTCATATTTTCATCTTAACAATTTCATAGGTTGGAGATGCAAAGTTATTGATTATTGAAGAGAAGCATAAATTTGTGCCTAAATCTAGAATAAAGATTTAATAAATTAACTTAATTTGTCTTTTTTTTTTTCCAGTTTAAATGATCTTCATGAACTTCACACTGCTAGTAAAAAAATTAGGGTGATCTTAAAAAAACCCCCTCATCATGAAAATATGATGTCCCATCAATTGGGTTTCTTTTTTATATTAGTTTTATATGGAGCCTTTTAATATATATATATATATATATATATATATATATATATATATATATATATATATATATATATATATATATATATATATATATATATATATATATATATATTATTTTTATTTAATTTATTTACTTATTTAGGTATTCATAATTTAAATAATTATATAACATTTTGATGTTTAGTTCGAATATATTTTCTAATATATTTTTTTACGTTTTGTTCGTTTGTATTATTTAACGTTGTAATTTACTGTTTTTCTAATTTTTGACGTACAAATTTTCTAATTTTTGACGTTTTGTTTGAATACACTTTTATATGTTTTGTTCGTTTATATTATCAAATGTTGTAATATAGTGTTGTTCTAATTATTCTAATCGAGCTATTTTTTGCATAAATGAAGATAATAAAATACAATATTAAATTACTTAAATAATCATCAATATATAAACCGAAACCAATTAACCAAATCGAATAAACCGAAACCGATTAACCAAACGGAATAAACCGAAACGATTAACCAAACCGAATAAACCTAAACCGATTAACCAAATCGAATAAACCGAAACCGATTTAACCGAATCTTATTTGGTTTGGTTACGATTAATTTGGAAATTTAAAAAAAAAAAAAAACCGACGTAAACGAAACCCGATTTAGTCGACCAAATAACACGCCTATATATATATATTAAAACAAATATAAAAAGAAAACCTAATTGATAGGACATTATATTTTTATGATAAGAGGTTTTTTTTACCGATACCCAAAAATTATTTGTAAATTTTTATGTAAGAGTTGTAATACTTAAGCGTTATGATTATTTTTATATTTATTCGATCAAATAATTGTTGAAATCAAAAGTGGAAGGGTAAATTGGGAAGATAGAAAATCAAGTTTTGGGGAAAATGGAAAAGGGACAAAAGTAGCGTACTGGTCAATACTACTCATAATCAAGGTATGGGCCTGCCGACGTGGAAACTAAAAAATAAAAAATTTGAGCGAGAAAATATTAAAGCCAATTTCATTTTCCCCTCTTCTCCAGGCAAAAATAGAAAAACAAAATCCCCCCACACACAAATAGATACAACATATAGATATAGAGAGAGAAAGTGTTTTCTAGAGAGAGAAAGGGGGTGGAGGTGGGGTATTATGATGATGGCGGAGGGATGATTATGATGAAGAAGAAGGAGGTGATATGTAGATGTTGTTTGTAGAAGGGCTGGCCATGTTGAGGCAGCTCATCGGTCAAGTTCAAGAGTTCTTAGACCTCTACGGTACTCCTCTTCCTCCTCCGCTTCCGACCGCTCCTCTGCCGTACATCTTTCATCATCAACCTCCGACGCTACTCGCACCGCCGCCGCAACATCGCAACGACAGGTGATTCACTTTATGCCCTTGTTTACCTAGCTATGCAGATCGATTCTCTTACTTTACCTATGTCTATGATTTCAGTCGGAATTCCTTTGTAATTTGGTTTGTTTTCATTTCGAATTTGTATTTTCCATGGAAATTGTTCCTTTCTAAGCCGACCTGTTGCTTTT
This sequence comes from Cichorium intybus, assembly GCA_023525715.1. Lineage (NCBI taxonomy): Eukaryota > Viridiplantae > Streptophyta > Magnoliopsida > Asterales > Asteraceae > Cichorium > Cichorium intybus. The sequence continues at coordinate 76,497,036 of CM042010.1, forward strand.
CGTTAATAATCGATCAATTGGATTGAATTTTTTGTGAATTCGGAATCTGTTATATACTTTTAGCTCTTTCTATGTTGGTGAGTGCTTTTGACTTTTTGCAATGAATCATGTTTGATTTGTCCGAAATAGCAAATTCATGGTAATCTGTGCTATTGACCATCGCTTATGTTATTATGTGTTCTAACTTTTTGGTTCAATGGACTTGTTCGAATCAGTTTTATCTACCTTTTCTAAACTGAGAATTGTCAAATTACTGAATGTCGTCTTTATCAGTTGTCTATCTATGTGTAGTTGCGGATCCAGGGAAATGAATTCAGTGGCACATAATATAAACTAAACTAAAAATTGATACATGAAGTTTTATGCCATTGAACATGAGAAATTTCACTGGGGGCATCTGTGTACAAAATTAGGGCAAAATTTTAGGGTTTTATCCACGCACTGACTCTTATAGAATCTTTTATTACATCTTTCAATCGATGATATGTTGGTGTCCCTTTTCTATTTTGATGAGAGTATATTGAACCATTGATTATCCACTGAACTAAATGAACAAATACTGTCATTTCCTTCCAAGTAAAAGGAATGCCATTATATCTGATTCATGATTGGTTAATTTTATTGTAGATGGTGTTTTATGAACCTTGAAGACAAGCCTCCAGAAGATGATTGCTATGATCTTGTAATGAAGGCCGGAAAGGTGAAAATGTTGGGCCCGCCTTCAAAGAGAGCTCGAAAGGAAAGAATCCGAGGAAAATTACCGGAAAGCCCTTCAAACGGAACCATGGAAGACGAAATCTGGAAAGAGTTTCCGGAAGATTTATACGAGGCGGTGATCGCCAGACTTCCGGTAGCCACCTTCTTCCGGTTCCGGTCAGTTTGCCAGAAATGGAACTCTTTACTAACTTCCAATAGCTTCTCCCTTCAATGCTCCCAACTACCACAACCCCAACCATGGTTTTACACAAGAACCCACGAAAACGTCAACACCGGAGCTATGTTCAATCCGGTCGCCGGAAAATGGCACCACCCCACCGCTCCGGCCATCCCCACAAAAATGATCATCTTACCGGTGGCCGCCGCCGGTGGTCTCGTCTGCTTTCTCGACATCGGTCACCGCAGCTTCTATGTCGGCAACCCTTTAACCAAATCTTTCAAAGAGTTGCAGGGTCGATCGGTCAAAGTCTGGTCAAGGGTGGCCGTCGGGATGTCTCTACAAAAATCGGGTTACCGGATTATGTGGGTCGGGTCGGACGGTGAGTATGAGGTGTACGACTCAATGTCCGACACCTGGACATGTCCCGGGAATATTCCGGCAACCGTGAAACTCCCGCTGTCGTTGAATTTCCGGTCTCAGGCGGTGACGGTGGACGGGTGGATTTACTTTTTACGGTCGGATCCAGACGGGATTGTGGGGTATGACGTGGAAAATCGAACGTGGAAGCAATTTACGGTTCCGGCCCCTGTCCACTTGAGCGACCAGACGCTAGCGGAATGTGGTGGCCGGATTATGCTGGTGGGGTTGTTGACGAAGAATGCTGCCACGTGTGTTTGCATATGGGAGCTTCAGAAGATGACTCTCTTGTGGAAGGAGGTTGACAGAATGCCAAATGTATGGTGCTTGGAGTTTTATGGAAAGCACGTTAAGATGTCTTGTTTGGGTAACAGAGGTTTGCTTATGTTATCCTTGAGATCTAAGATGATGAATCGGTTGGTTACTTATGATGTTTTAAGGAAGGAGTGGTGTAAGGTTCCGAATTGTGTGCTCCCACATAGTCGGAAGCGACAATGGATTGCTTGTGGGACCGCTTTTCATCCCTGTCTTACTGCCAAGGCTTAGGTCTTGTGAAATATTTTCTTTTTTGCAATCATCGTTTTTGTGTAATGTTAAGTATTTCTTCAAGTTGGTCGAACCATGTTTGTATTAGTACCACGCATGTGTAATATTAAATTATTAACCACGTTTTATTTATGTAGACTTATTATAACTGTTTTTTTCGCAAAATGTAAGATCCAAATAACTAAATAAATTAAGCTTTGTGTATGTGTTTATATGCGTTATATGTTTTTCTGGACATTTGTTGCTTTAGTTGTATCAGAAAAACTCAGCCAACTACCGAATTGACTCGGTTATCTTTACATCGGTGGCTTAAAAGTTAAAACATAAACTATAATTTTACTATATGGTTCAACGAGACAAATGATGCATACATATCCTTTATTGCTTTTGAAGTAAAATCAACTTCTCTTGAAAATCTTCCACCGCCTACAACGAAAGCAAAATTTGAGACAGGCCCTAAACAATTAAAGATATCGTTTGTGCTTCAAACCTTACTTCTTCTTTTTTTTTTTTTTTTTTTTTTTTTTTTTTTTTTTTTTCATTTGTCGCGCTTTTAATAAGAATTCTTCAACTTCATCAATTGAGAACAAGTCTCTCTTTTTCTTTGTAAACAGTTCATCGTCTTTCAACAAACTAAAAGTTAAATATAACATTTTGGAAGAAGATGATGTTTATATATGAAAATCTCACCCATGAACATTTTTAGACACGAAGACTGTCTGTGACAGTTGAACAGTTTAATTCAACTGTTCATGATTGAGTTCAAGTGTTCGACATCAAGTAGCTTCATCACAACAATAAGTACTAATCTAAGCAACTCTAATCACAGGATTCGATGTTCAATCATACTAGGAATGTAATTTTTGAAGCATTGAAATGCTAATCTCAAATTCTCAGCCCTTTAATAACGTTTAATAATCTTCAACCGATCTCCACAACCCACATGATAAACTCCAAGAGTTGGAAATTTTGGACCGATCACTGCTCTGGTGCTTGCATCGATTTGATGTCAATTTCAAGATGAAGGGATAAGTTTCAAGTCTTGTGAACTGATTTTTAATCTACCATCTCTTAAACTTTGCGTCTTTGATTGTATCCATCGTTTATGGTAGTTGAATAACAATGAGAAACATCGTAAACATTTTCTCTCTCAATCCTCTATCAAATTTCAAGATCAAACATGATATTAGACTATTAATCGATATTTTCCGCATCAATTTCATTGCAATTTCATCCTCATCCGCATCTCCTTCATTACTCTTTGTTTCTCAATTCTCTTTGTTTTCATCAAATTTGGGGACTTTTTGCATCTGCAATTCGAAACAATGGCTACCTCTGGTAACTAAAATTCTCAACCTACAACAATCGATTCTTGCCAATCTACAACGATCGATCTCTTCAGTCCTTTCTAACTTGGATTATCTGATAATCCAAGTATAGTTCTGGTTTCAAATGTTTTTACCGATGTTGGATTTTCTGCATGGAAGCCATCAATGATGATAGCTCTTTCTGTGAAGAACAAACTCAACTTGTTGATGGAACAACATAACCAGCTTCTGATTCTCCTCAATATGCGAATTGGTTTAGAGTGAATTTGATGATGATAAGTTGGTTACTCAATTCTCTCCATCGCAATATTGTAGATGGTGTCCTTTTCCTTCTAAATGCTTATTATATATGGAAGTAACTTAATCACGGATACGAACAATCAATTGGAGTTTTAATCTACCATATCCAACAACAATTGTACTCCTTGTCCCAGATGATTTCTCAACTTACTTCACCAAATTGAGCAAAATATGGGATGAACTTCGTCTCGTTCAGAGCATTCATGATTGTTCCTGTCCACTGTCTACTAAATCCTAATGATGAAACTTTTGCCAATCTTATCTAGTGTTTACTCTATGGTTATACAAGAAGAAAGACAGAGAGACATAAATCTTTCCCCAAATGTTAATTATGACACAATTGGTATGCATGTAGCCAATAAAACAACATCTAATTACCAAAAGAATACACTATCGTGCAGTCACTGAAAGAGCTGGCCATTCCAGATCTCAATGTTATCAGTTGATTGGCTTTCCATCAACCTTCAAATTCACAAAGGCAAATAAAGAAGAACCAAATTATGTGGTTCAAATGCTACATCTGAGTTCACATCTCATCCTATCTCAAGAACAGTACCATCAACTACTACAACTTTTTAAATAAACACAACTTTGCATCACCTTCTTCAAGGAAAGCCAATTCCTCTCTCTTTGAAGTTTCTATGAAAGCTGATGGTAAATCCTTCTCTTATAGTCATTGTCACACCCCCAAACCACGATGGCTGAATCGTCTGATGGCGGAACGGGACATAGTATCACAAGCATTGCATACATTGAAACATAAGTAGATAAAAAACCATCATACATTATAATTGGAAAGTTACATTGTTTAAACGGTATTGTTTCAACCCAATTATAGTATGATAATGAAATAAGTAAAAGAGACGTCTTCGCGTCCCATCCCATCAGTATACTTTGTCTTGCGAATCTCTTCCATGACTAACTCTCTGAAGCCACCGAACTTTGGTGTCTGGATTCAGTCGATAAAACATCGCCGGAGCATTGGTCAACCCAAAAGGTATCATGACCAATTTCTTAGTAGCCATACCGAGTCCTAAATGATGTTTTTGGAACGACCTCCTCCTGAACTCTAAGTTGATGGTACCCAGCTTTCAAATCGATCTTTGAAAAGTAGTTTATCCCTATAACTGGTCGAACATGTCATCGATTCTGGGAAGTGGGTATCTGTTCTCGGTAGTCAACTTCTTCAGTTCTCTATAGTCAATACACATTCTAAAGGATCCATCCTTATTTTTCATAAATAAAACTGGTGCTCCCCAAGGCGAGAAGCTCGGTCTAATGGATCCCTTTTCTAGTAGTTCGTGTAGTTGACTAGCTATCTCCTGCATCTCTGCTGAGGCTAGTCTGTATGGAGACTTTGTTAGGCGGCCGCTCCCGGGATCAAATCGATTCTGAACCCGACCTGTCATGTTGGGTGTATCACCGGAAGATCTTCTGGAAACAAATCAGGAAAGTTATAGATTTCTGGTATGTCAGTGATTTCCCTCATTGATCGCATCTGACTGGACCCCTTTGCCTTCGAGCAGTCTCTCTTGAAGTGCTCGGTTTCGTCATACCCAAAACAAGCGCGACTCAACCCCAAGTTAGACGCTTGATTGGTTTCCCAGTGCGAGAATCTTGAAAAAGTGGGCTGTATGTCCCTTCTGCTTGCAGTCATAGCAGGTCATCTCTCTGCAGGCACCAATATGATGAAGATGTCATTTGTTGCGCTTTGGGAGATTCTCGAAATATTGTTATGATAAATTTCCTAAGGGTACGTACTAATGATAGGCAGCGAAATTTTGATATGTCTCAATGTAAAGACTATTCAAGTGCTGTCCACAAAACAATTTATGAAACGATCGAGGATTTTTGGAGCCACAATTTCTGTTGCGAGTACTCTCACCCCAATAGAACCATATTCGATGAATATGTTTAGGGAATCATTGTCTCTAATGGAGGCGGCGAAAGTTCATGATAAATTAAACCACATGATCTAGGTGATGTTAGAAGGGTTTAGAACGATAAGTAACTTCACTGTTATCAAAATGCGTTACAACTCCGGGTGAATGAAGATGTTCACGTGGTAACCAAACCAGGTAGCAAGAGAATCAAGAGATTTCTTATGATAAATCGTCAATGAGGGAACTCATATAGAACTATTTTGGTTACTGATTTTGATGAATTATCCTACTGTTTAAGTCACGCCAATTGCAATTTTGCAAGGAGTCAGGAAAAAAAATGAGTTTAGGAGTTAGGAACTATTTAAAATTGTAAGGGTAGAATGCTACTTTGAAGGAAGGCGTAAAAGTATCGATCATTGAGATTGTGTACAATCTCAAGTTAGTGATGCTAGGAAAACAATCCTTTGTAGGATAGAGAATCATAACATTTAAGACTTTTCTCTCCTCAAAATAGAGGACTTGGCAAATTGTTTGTACAACGTTTCATGGTGTGAATGCAGTTTTGTACCTTTTATAGAGTCAGCAGTTGAGCTATAGGTTTGACGTGTGGCGTAAGGTGATTTAATCCTCGATAACAATGAGAATACCAATGATGTTAGAAGGACTCAAACAAATGTATGAAACCATATGAGTCGAAGGATAACTCAAAGTTGTAGGTATTTCCATGTGTCGACGAAGTGCGAAGTTGAACTGGGAATGAACAGCGTAAGGTCGATGATTGTTCTAGAAACATGTGAGTAATTTGGAAAGTGTAAGATGATGGTACACTTGAGGAAATCAATCGTGTATCTGAGGGCCTCGAATCAATCGTGCATTACGATATATGAAGTAAAGGTGGTTGGGTAAGCATTCCCAAAAAGGGAGGTTTAGAATCAAGAGATATCCTAGCTTAAGTCTTAAGATCAAGATGGAAACGACCCTAAGGCTAAAATCGTAGCGCAAAAGGAAAGTCTCACGTATTGGTCAACTATGAGTTAAACTTCTGTGTCTCCTCGTGAGTCATATCGAGAATACTAACCAATGGTTTTCAAGTCGTGAATACTCATGGTAACTCAACGGTTCCTTAACGCGAAGCGCTTGTTGTTTCCCTTGTCGGCATTAGAACTGTTTTCTTAGTCGTAACTCAGGTATGCAGATGATAAAGAGGGATCGAGATAATATTAATATTAGTGTCGACTTAGAATTGTCGATAGCGTCTCTTAATAATAACTAATACTATCAAAGTATTTATGTTAAGTGTTGACGTGGTTACTAAGTGTTGTAGGATTCTCGAGTTTTACTCTATTGCCCATTATGCTCACACTTAGTTATATGTGGGTCACACCCTAGTAAAACGTAGTTGATCAGGCTACGTTTCCCCATGATTTGATAACATATTATACTAAGTCTAATCATAATGTTCAACTTAAGCTCTAATGTTCTTGTATTGTTGTATTGTGATACTATCTTTGTTTGTATGCGTATACTTTTATATAAATATTATTGTATTTTTAAATGTATACTTGTACGAAAAATGTTTTAGAGAGTTTTAGTCCCATTGCATTTATAGTTGTATATCTTAAATGGATTGATATACTTAGTTCACTATAAACAATGCTCTAATACCAATTTGTCACACCCCCAAAGCATGATGGCGGAATCGTCTGAGGGCGGAACGGGACATACTATCACAACCATTGCATACATTGAAACATAAGTAGATAAACAACCATCATACATTATAATTGGAAAGTTACATTGTTCAAGCGGTATTGTTTCAACTAGGGATGAGCATGGGTCGGTTTGGGTCGGTTTTAGACCTAAAACCGAACCCAAACCGATAGCATCGGTTTTTAAAAAACTAAACCCAAACCGGAACCCAAACCGTTCGGTTCGGTGTATCGGTTTTTGGTTTTTAACCGGTTCGGTTCGGGTTTAAACCCATTCAAACCGAAACCTTCGTGGTATACTTGAAAAGGGATGAGTTATCCCTTATATAAGGGATTAGCTTGGCCATACTTTCATTTCCTGGGCGATGTGGGACGAGAACAACAAATTGGAAAAGGAGGGATGTGGAAAAACATACCTGCTTCAAAAACGTGGTGGGACGAGGCTCGAATGCAGGACCTCAAAGTCAAGGCGCAACCACTTAACCGGTGGACCAAGCTGTTACTTACGTTTTTATTTCGCAAATTTTTATATATCTACATAATACGTACAGAAAAACATATATTTTTATAAATTCGGTTCAGTTCGGCTTTGTTCGGTTTTTGACATTGTCAAAACCGAAACCAAACCGAAATTTTCGGTTTTTAAAAAACTCAAACCCAAACCGTCGGTTTCTCTATCGGTTTCGGTGTTTCGGTTTCGGTTTTGTCGGTTTTTGTTGGTTTTGTGGTTTCCCGGTTCGGTTTTGCTCACCCCTAGTTTCAACCCAATTACAATATGATAATGAAATCAATAAAAGAGACGTCTTCGCGTCGCATCCCAAAAGGTTAGTCGGACCTGACTAATTGTTACCTGAGAATACAAGTAATTTGAAAGAGTGTCAACATTACGTTGGTAACTTTATAAGATTTTTGTATGAGAAAATCCATAGTCCTTTTTCCTTGTAAAGAGATAGTGTTTGAAACCAGAAAATCCAATATTTTCTTATAAATGTGTCATAGTCTTAAAAACCCAAAGGCCGAAAATGTATAAGTGTTTCTATACTTGAAAATAGTATTACGTAATCTTATTCTTGTATGAAACCATGTAAATATATGTTTACTCGTAGATTAATTGTAGATCTAATTCCATAAAACCTTTGCGTAAGTAAAATCGTAATTTTATTTGTATCTTACTGAATTGTAGATTTAATTCCATAAAACTTGTATGTATAAGTAAACCGTTCTTGTATTTATATCTTAATAAAGTGTAGTTTTAGTTTCCATAAAACTTGTATGTATAAGTAAAACCATACTTATATTTGTAACTTGTTAGAATGTAGTTTTAATACCATAAAACTCCTATGTATATGTAAACCGTACATATGTTTGTTTCTTAATAAAATGTAGTTTTTGTTAGGATTCTGATTGTGATGAGATTTGATATCCGAAGTACTTATGTTCCTGTCCGAAGCTTTTGAAGTATGCGAAGTGTGAGGTTGATCTGAAGCCAGTGATGATACGAAGATTGTGTGCTTATCTGAAGACTGTTATGTTTTGTATTTATCTTTTGTTAAAGATAATGTCTAGGGTTTTTATGATTATCTGTAACTAATTGGATTAAGTGTTTATCCAATTAGATCTTAGTATATAAACACCATCAGCCCTAGATGTTTAGCACGTACTTTAGAATAGTCAGTTTATTCATTGTAACGTTCTGAATAGTTGCTCGTCATAAAGATTTGGAGCACTATCTTTTTACATTGAATAAAATCATTCGACTGGTTGAATATTCATACACTTGTGTTCTCGTTGTTTGCTTTTGATCCTAATTTAGTCTTACAAGTGGTATCAGAGCAGGTTGTTTGCTGATCTGATATTGAGATTAAACAATTTTCTTTGATTCGTGGTTTCAAATTGTTCTTGAATCCACTCTTCTGTGTTTCAGAGATTTTAATCTTGATAATTTTCCAGCAACGATCTAATTTTTTTTAATGGCCTACAACGCGAACAACGCTATGATGAACTACACAGCCTTACTTGGTTCCAGCAACAAGGCACCAATGCTGATTCCTGAACATTACGATCAATGGGCTGATCGTATAGAGGATCACCTGTCTGGTATCGATGAAGATATTTTAAGATCACTGAAGGAAGGTCCATTTACTGCTAATGTTCAAACTAGATTTGCTGCTAAATCTGGTGAAACTACAACTCCTCCTGTTGATACTGAAGCCGTTATTGCTGCGAACAAGAAGAAGATCGAGAATGACAAAAGATACATGCGAGAATTGAAAAGTGGACTAGCTCCTATCACCTTCAACCTGATCCGAAGGTCCAAATCAGCAAAAGAAATTTAGGACAGACTGAGGATGCGATACGAAGGTAGTGATACCATGAAAAAGAGCAAAGTCAACAATATTCTGGCTGATTTTAGCAACTTCAAACAAATGGACAAGGAGAAGATTGATCAGACGTTTGAAAGGTTTACTGATGTGGTTTATGAACTGGAGAAACATGGAGTTTCAACGACTTCGCATGAAACAAACTTTCGCTTCATGCAATGTCTTCGAAGGGAGTGGAAGCAAATAACCATGATGGTGAGAGCTCATGAAAAGATCAACTCATACTCACTCGAAGAACTCTACAATCTGCTCAAATCATACGAATATGATGTTTTGGATGAAGCTGTTGATCCACCCAATGCTGGCACTCTTGCTTTTTTTTTCAAAAACCGAATCCGATAATGTCACTGATGCTGATGATGAAGGTGATGAGGATGAAGATAGTGATACGAAGGCTCTATACTCAAACAACAGCAGAAACTTTCAGAAACAGCCACAAAACAGACCAAACTTCAATCGAAATTCAATAATGGAAAACAGCCAACAAAACCAGCTGAATACTCCAAACCGAAGTCTGATGTAAGACCCGTTCCGTCGAGTCGCAGCCCGAAGGAATCCGTGGCGCGGCTTTAGGAAGAATCTAGAATCGCGGAGGATTTGTACGCGTGGCGCGGTTCTAAATATCCCGCGACGCGGTGCGCCTCTAAAGTGAAAAACCCTAATTCGGATTTAAACGCCTATATAAAGGGACCCAGCCCTACGGTTCGTGTTTTTGGGAGTTTTCTGGAGCAGAGGCGTCTGGTTTCAGCAGAGACTCTTTGGTTCCAAGGCTTTGGAGGTTTGAAGGAAGAGATACAACGTGGGGGAAGGTTGTAGTCGATCGGGTGCATTTCTCTGTTTTCTAGAAGCAAGGTACGAGGATCTACCTTCTGATATTTTAGTTTATCCCGTTTTTATGGTGTTATTCCTTAAGTAGTAGTCTTAGATGACTTGTAACCCTGAGGGTTAGACTAAGGACATGAATAGACTTGCATGTCCCTAAGGAAGTGATCTTAAGGTAGTTTCTGATCCCAGGAAGGGTTTGGAGTGAAACCCTAGCCGATTGATGCACTGTTAAATGCTAAAAACATTTTGGAAAGTTACGAGCCGCGACGCGGACTGGCTATGTCGGCGGCACGGACTCGGCTGAAACCCCGTGGTTATTCGATGATAGCCGCGGCGCGTAGGACGAGGAGCCACGCCGCGGCGAGCGACTGTTTGACCAGGAACTTAGTTTTGGCCACGGTTTAATGGCAAATATTGAGTCTAACCTTTAGGCAGGTCTGTAAGAGCCTGGTCAGTAAATGATATGTTGTATATGTGTGGGATTTAGGTGTGTGGATGAGCTATGTGGGGATATTAGAGAATATCTACACAGTTTCGAACTAGGTGAGTATCCTCACCTTACTATATGATGTTACATGTTAGGCATCTTGTGTGTTGTTTACAGTTATATGATTTGCTCTATATCTGTGGTTATTTGTTGTTGGGCTCAGTACTGATGCGTGTCCCCTCGTAGCTGTTGTATGGCGAGTTGGACTATTGCCTTGTCTCATAGCTGTTGTATGATGGGCTGGGCCATAACCGGGAACCCATAGCTGTTGTATGATGGGTAGAACCTTCCCGTGTCCATAGCTGTTGTATGATGGACGCCCGTAGCTGTTGTATGGCGGGTAGGGTCGGGTCGTTCTCGAGGACGGGTTGTTTAATGTGTAGGCATGTATGGTAACTTGTGGACTCACTAAGCTTTAAGCTTACCTGTTGTTTTTATGATATTTCAGGCAATTCAAAAGATCAAAAGATTAGGCACCACGGTGCCTGACCACAGGAGTCATAGAAAATGGTTTAGTATGAGTGTGACATTTTAGGAGGATGATTGACGAACTTGGAACAAGGGCGAATAGGTGTGGAAGGTAGTACCAGGCCAGTATTACCGAAAGCACATGATTCACGCTTGAGTCAAGAGTAGTCAACCGAAGTCCTAGAAAGTCAAGTAGTTAGGTAGATAGGAGTGACCCGAGTATTGATAATAGAACTGTTGCGCATTTCAGAATGGCAGTCACTCGAAGTAACGGTGGACCAGATGCGGGTGCCTCAAGTGGGGGAGGACCGACTGATGAAAATCTCCGTAACCTGATAGCGGAGGAGGTTTTGCGAGAAGTGTTGGCTGTGATACCTTAGTTCTTTGGTACGATTAAGGCTGAGCTATGGGCAATGCTCGAGGAACGACTGGCTACTCAGGGCACATCACGTGCTAGGGATGCAAGTTATAAGGACTTTTCGGCTTGTTCGCCTCCGATGTTCGATGGGGACAGGGATCCGATAGTTAGCATGCGGTGGATTTCCGCAGTGGAGGGTGCTTTCTGCATATATTCCTGTCCTGAGAACTCCAAGGTAACGTTTGCGGTGAATCTTTTAAGAGAGGGTGCGGAAGATTGGTGGGAGATACGAACGAAAGATCTCACTCCTGCTCAGTTGGATGCCATTACATGGCCGCAGTTTAAGGAACAGTTCAAATTGGAGTATGTTCCACAGGTGGAAATGGAACGCTTGGTGCAGGAATACCTAAATCTGACCCAGACTACTAAGACGGTGACGGAGATCACCAAAACGTTTAATGAGCGAGCACTCTTCTGTCCAGAGTTTGCGGCAACCGAGCGCATGAGGATGACACGATACTTGGCGATGCTTCGCACAGACATTCGGGAATTTGTGTCTGCTGCTAGGCACCAAACTCTTACTGATATGATAGCGGCCGCTCGGGCCCGAGAGTTGGAACTGGAAACCCAACAAAAGCAGAAGCGTCCGGCGCCTACTCAGACTCAGCAGGTATCGAAGAAATTTCGAGGGACAGATCAGGGAAAGCAAGGGAAAAGGAGCCAGGGTAAGTGTGGTAAATGTGGAAGGAATCATGAGGGGCGTTGCTGGGTGTTAATATGCCATAAGTGTGGAAGGGAGGGCCACTATGCTAAAGATTATCGGCAAGAGGTCAAGATTTGTTTTAATTGTAATCAGGTAGGCCACTTTACGGCCCAATGTCCCCGTCTGACTCAGGGAGTGGTTCAGAATCCGGCACCCACTACACTCCGGATTACTGATGGTAGGCAGGGGAAAGGGGAAGCCCCTAAGACCAAGGGTCGAGCATTCGTCATGACCGCCGAGGAGGCACAGGATGCGCCCGAAGTCGTCACGGGTACTCTTTCTTTACTTGCCTGGTGTTTGTGGTGTGTATAATTAATATGTCTATTATGCTTTGATTAGGAACATTCTTAGTCAACTCTACGCCTACCTTTCCACTATTTGATTCGGGTGCTAGTCATTCTTTTGTGTCTGCCGCGTTGGGAAAGAGTTTCGGTATTGCTTTAGGAACTCTTCATCGGCCGTTAGAAGTGGAAATTGCGGATGACAAAATCGTGCAAGCGATTAGTGTTTATCGGGGATGCAAAGTAGTGATTCAAGGAATAAAGTTTCCGATCGATCTCATCCCTATACCGTTGAGTGACTCTCGAGTCATCATCGGTATGGATTGGATGGGTCAGCATGACTCATGGATCGATTGTAAGAACAAGCGAGTGTGGATTCAAACCCCAAGTGGGGGAGAGCTGGTTGTGCAGGGCGAGAGAAAGAATCGAGGTGCAGTTTTCTGTTCAGCTGCTAGGGCACGCAGACATTTTCAGCATGGAGGTTCGGGATTTGTGGCTTATGTTGTAGACGCACGAGAAAGGAAGCCACAGCAGAAAGCAGGTGATATACCAGTGGTTCGGGATTTTCCTGATGTTTTTCCCGAGGACCTGCCTGGCGTACCGCCAGAGAGACAGGTGGAATTTAAGATTGACTTAACTCCCGGTGCAGCTCTGATAGCTAAAGCACCGTATCGTCTTGCGCCTCCAGAAATGCTGGAGTTCTCTATTCAACTTCAGGAATTATTAGATAAGGGATTTATTCGACCCAGTTGCTCACCGTGGGGAGCGCCTATTTTGTTTGTTAAGAAGAAGGATAGTTCCAATAGGTTGTGCATAGATTATCGTGAGCTGAATAAGCTTACGATGAAGAATCGATATCCATTGCCTCGCATCGACGACTTGTTTGATCAACTGCAGGGCGCTTCGTGGTTCTCAAAAATTGATTTGCGGTCAGGATATCATCAAATGCGGGTTCGGGAGGAAGACATCCCGAAAACGGCTTTTCGAACGAGGTACGGCCACTTCGAGTTTGTAGTAATGCCGTTTGGACTGACCAATGCCCCTACGGCTTTTATGGATTTAATGAATCGAGTGTGTCGACCAATGTTGGATCGGTCAGTTATAGTTTTCATTGACGACATCTTAGTCTACTCTCGGAGCAGGGAGCAACATGAACAACACTTAAAGGAAGTATTAGAAACCTTAAGGAAGGAGAAGCTTTATGCAAAATTATCCAAGTGTGACTTTTGGCTACGGGAGGTTCAGTTTTTGGGTCACATTGTAAATGAGCAAGGAATCATGGTAGACTCGGCTAAGGTGGAGGCTGTGATGCGGTGGGAGGTTCCGAATACTCCCTTTGAAATTAGAAGTTTCTTGGGTCTGGCTGGTTATTATCGCCGTTTCATCCAAGACTTCTCAAAGGTTGCGGTACCTTTGACTCGGCTAACTAAGAAAAATGCTGCTTTTCGGTGGGGTAAGGAGCAGCAGCAGGCTTTTGAGACTTTGCGGCGGAAATTGTGTGAAGCTCTGGTTTTGACGTTGCCTGAAGGCATAGAGGACATGGTAGTTTATTGCGATGCATTTATCACGGGATTGGGGGCAGTTTTGATGCAACGAGGCAGGGTGATGCTTACGCCTCGCGACAGTTGAAGCCCCATGAAGCTAACTACCCTACTCATGACTTGGAATTGGGAGCGGTGGTCTTCGCTCTCAAGATTTGGAGACACTATTTGTATGGAGTGAAATGCACCATTTTCACGGATCACAAGAGTTTGAAGTACCTGATGGATCAGGCAAACCTTAATATGAGACAGAGAAGATGGTTAGATGTATTGAAAGACTATGATTGTGAGATACACTACCACCCTGGAAAGGCCAATGTGGTAGCGGATGCGTTAAGTCGTAAGGCTTCGGGTGCACCCCTTCGGGGCGTTTGTCTAAGGATGACAATTGTGACACCGCTGCTTGAGCTGATTAGGAAAGCCCAGGTGGAGGCAAGCAAGAGCGAAAGTCAAAAATGTGAAAGAATTGTGGGTCAGTTGGCAGCTATGGTCAAAGATAGTAGGGATTTGTTAACTTGCCATGAGAGAATTTGGGTACCGAAGCTGGGCGGGGTTCGTCAAACCCTATTGGAAGAGGCACATAAATCCAGGTTCTCTATCCACCCTGGAGCAACTAAAATGTATAGGGATCTGTGCGAATATTATTGGTGGCCAGGCATGACGAGGGAAGTAGCTTGGTTTGTCAAAAGATGCATGACCTGTCGTAAGGTCAAGGCCGAGCACCAACGGCCTCATGGTAAGTTGCAGCCTCTTGAGATCCCAGAATGGAAATGGGAGCATATCACAATGGATTTCATCACGAAGTTGCCAAGAACCCCTCGTCATATGGACACTATTTGGGTTATCGTGGATAGGTTGACTAAAAGTGCTCATTTCCTCCCCATCCAAGAGACTTACTCTGCAAAGGAATTGGCTAAGGTCTACGTAGATGAGATTATCTCTCGGCATGGTATACCGGTCTCGGTGATATCCGACTGGGATGTCCGATTTACGTCTAGGTTTTGGAAGAAGTTTCATGAGGAATTAGGCACTCGCCTTCATTTCAGCACAGCATATCATCCTCAGACGGATGGGCAGAGTGAAAGGACGATTCAAACGTTGGAGGATATGCTTAGGTCATATGTCATCGATTTTGGCGGGAGTTGGGATTCCCATCTCCCTTTAGCTGAGTTTTCTTATAATAACAGTTATCACGCGAGCATTGGCAGGGCTCCCTTTGAAATGTTGTATGGAAGAAAATGTCGGACACCTATTTGCTGGGGCGAGGTTGGCCAGCAGGTTTTGGGTAGTACAGAGGTGGTGCTCAAGACGACTGAATTAATTCAGAAGGTTCGGGAGAGATTGTTAACCGCTCAAAGTCGACAGAAAAGTTATGCGGATAGGCGACGGTCCGTTCTCGAGTTTCAAGTTGGGGATTATGTTCTTCTTAAGGTGTCACCTTGGAAGGGAGTTATTCGTTTTAGGAAGCGAGGAAAGCTTGGCCCTAGGTACATTGGACCATATCGAATTGTCGCCCGTGTAGGTAAGGTAGCTTACCGGTTGGTGCTACCCGAACAGCTTAGTCAGATTCACGACACAATCCACGTTTCGCAGCTCAGAAAGTGCGTTACTGAGGAATCTACAATAGTACCTTTGGAGGATATTCAATTAGATGAACGCCTAAATTATGTGGAGCGACCAATTGCCATCATTGAAAGGAAGATAAAGACTTTACGAAATAAAACAATAGGATTAGTTAAGGTTCAGTGGCAGCATCGAAAAGGGTCTGAATGGACTTGGGAACCGGAGGAGGAAATGCGGAGGCATTATCCAGAATTATTTACCGGCACGGATTTCGGGGACGAAATCCAGTTAAGTGGGGGAGAATTGTAAGACCCGTTCCGCCGAGTCACGGCCCGAAGGAATCTGTGGCGCGGCTTTAGGAAGAATCTAGAATCGCGAAGGATTTGTATGCGCGGCGCGATTCTAAGATCCCACGACGAGGTGCGCCTCTAAAGTGAAAAACCCTAATTCGGATTTAAACGCCTATATAAAGGGACCCAGCCCTAGGGTTCGTGTTTTTGGGAGTTTTCTGGAGCAGAGGCGTCTGGTTTCAGCAGAGACTCTTTGGTTCCAAGGCTTTGGAGGTTTGAAGGAAGAGATACAACGTGGGGGAAGGTTGTAGTCGATCGGGTGCATTTCTCTGTTTTCCAGAAGCAAGGTACGAGGATCTACCTTCTGATATTTCAGTTTATCCCGTTTTTATGCTGTTATTCCTTAAGTAGTAGTCTTAGATGACTTGTAACCCTGAGGGTTAGACTAAGGACATGAATAGACTTGCATGTCCCTAAGGAAGTGATCTTAAGGTAGTTTCTGATCCTAGGAAGGGTTTGGAGTGAAACCCTAGCCGATTGATGCACTGTTAAACGCTAAAAACATTTTGGAAAGTTACGAGCCGCGACACGGACTGGCTATGTCAGCGGTGCGGACTCGGCTGAAACCCCGTGGTTATTCGATGATAGCCGCGGCGCATAGGACGAGGAGCCACGCCGCGGCGAGCGACTGTTTGACCAGGAACTTAGTTTTGACCACGGTTTAATGGCAAATATTGAGTCTAACCTTTAGGCAGGTCTGTAAGAGCCTGGTCAGTAAATGATATGTTGTATATATGTGGGATTTAGGTGTGTGGACGAGCTAAGTGGGGATATTAGAGAATATCTACACAGTTTCGTACCAGGTGAGTATCCTCACCTTACTATATGATGTTGCATGTTAGGCATCTTGTGTGTTGTTTACAGTTATATGATTTGCTCTATATCTGTGGTTATTTGTTGTTGGGCTCAGTACTGATGCGTGTCCCCTCGTAGCTGTTGTATGGCGAATTGGACTATTGCCTTGTCCCATAGCTGTTTTATGATGGGCTGGGCCATAACCGGGAACCCATAGCTGTTGTATGATGGGTAGAACCTTCCCGTGTCCATAGCTGTTGTATGATGGACGCCCGTAGCTGTTGTATCACGGGTAGGGCCGGGTCGTTCTCGAAGACGGGTTGTTTAATGTGTAGGCATGTATGGTAACTTGTGGACTCACTAAGCTTTAAGCTTACCCGTTGTTTTTATGATATTTCAGGCAATTCAAATGACAAAGGAAAGGGCAAGACTTGACGGCAGCGCGTCGTATTCAAAAGATTGATGTCAATGAACTATATTAGTATTTTCAAATGTTTCCGCTGTTAATTTAAGGATTTTGATGAACAATTTTATGTTTTGGAATAAATGTTATATTGGAACCTTGGTAATAAATGATTTTTAAAATTTTTTGAAATTGGGGCGTTACATCTGATGCAACTCCTCAACCTGAAAAGAAGTTGTTAGGTGATTCTGGATACTACTGTAACTACTGCTATAGAAAGAATCATCTAGTCAAAGACTGCATGCTGAAAAAGGCAAATGAGAAAAAGGAAAGAGTCAAAGATGAAGCATACTATACGAAGAAAGTGGAAGAGGTTTGGGCAAAGACTCAAAGCCTGTCACTCGTTGCTCCTAATAGTGGTGATGGCACTTACCAGATATGGTTATCTGGTTTAGATGACGATGAAATTCGCAAACCTACTCATGGGGCAATGTTTGCGGCACATACCGGCCATAGTATATGATCCGAAGATGACAGTTCGGTTGAAGAGAAATAAAGCAAGATTACTGGTGTCTGTCTGATGTCACAAGGAACAAACTCCTCGTCCAATGCTCGCTTTACCATTCCAGAACAGGTATCTCTATTACTTCAAAACTTTAATGTTCCTGGAGAACTTTTTATCAATGACCTTAACGAAATTACTTCTGACTGTCTGCATTTGAATCAACTACTTGTTTCAGCAAATAGTGATGCTTGTCAGGCAAAGGAGGAAGTAATTTCGCTCAAGGGAAAGCTAGAAGGAATGCGTGGGGCATTAGAGAAGAGTCAAATGAGAATAGATATTTTAGAAGAAAGTAGGGAACAATACATCAAGAATAATTAACTATTATTTGTTGGATTAGGTGTCTAAGCCATGACTAATAATTAGTATTTACCTGATTAATTGTAGCATAGTCCATTTGGGTTGCCCTCTTAGCTGGAGGTTTGGTAGAAAGTCAAGTAAAGAGAAAGGTTGATTTATTATATGACTAATAAATCAAGAGATTGTTTATTAATATATTATGGAGATAATATATAATATTATTTGATTAATAATTAATCAGAAATTAATTGAATTGATTTCTGTGGCATTAATTAGATTAATCTGGAGGACAGGGGCTAAAGTTGTTCCAATTCAATAGTTGAATTAACACGTGCGGCACGCCAATGTATAGGCCACGGCGCGCCAATGTATAGGCCGCGACGCGCGTATGAATAATCCGGAAAATGGCTTAGAGGTTGGGTTTATCTCTATTTGAAAGTCAAACGAAGTTTATCTCTATGGGTCATTTGGTAGCCTATAAATAGGGACCCCTGGACCTCATATTCAGTGCTAATTTTCTCTCTGGATTTTCGTGACCTTCCTGCTCCCTGGGTGTGATTGCATTTGAGGCAAGAGATTTCTGTTGCTTTGCTTCCAAGAAATACTAAAAGGTTAGTTTTCTAATTCTCTTTCTTTAGTTTATTTTTCTGGGCCTTTTAGGATTTTGTTTTATGTTTAATTAGAATAAAAAATAGATCCTCCTAGGTTGGATGTGAACTTAGGATTTAGTTCATGGATTTGCATAAAACCCTTCAGTGGTATCATAGCATTTTTTGTTGTTTTCTTGTTAAACTGCTATAATTGTTATCCTAAAAATTAGGGTTTAAAGCTTCTAAACCCTAATGGGGCCAAATCGTTTTAGGGTTAGGGTTTTGAAAACCCTAGCCCCTCCCCTCCTTGATTTTCGATTTTGATAATAGGTTTAGAAGGTATTCTATTTTTGGTAACTTTAATTTTTAAATGGATAAACCTTAAACCCATTATTTGTAAATCGAAATTTAGGGGGTTTAAGATATGTTTAAATTAATTTGATTAGTTTGTGATACCTATCTAAATTTAATTAATTTAATTAATTGTTTAATTAAAGGATAATTAAGGATTTAATTTAATTTAAATTTAATAGCCTTAAATTTCGAAAAAGTTAAAGGATAAATCTAGGAATATTTTAAAAGTCTAAAATATCCAAATTAAATTAATTGTTTAATTAAAAGATAATTTAAAGGTTTAATTTAATTTTAAATTTAATAGTTTAAATTCCTATAAATTAAAAGATAAACCAGAAACATTTTAAAAGGTTTAAAATTCATCTTATATATATTACAATTAAAAGTTGATATTATATGTATAAGATTTAATGGTTAGTCAAATCAATAGTGGGCCTCATTCACGAAGCTGATCTATATAGTAGGTATAAGGAGACTGCCTATAAAATGGCGGTCTAATGGGTGTCCACTCTCACCCATCACTCGCCTGATCAGTGGAGGGTCGTTAGTCGAACGGGTTTGATAGGACCGCCTAATCTCATTAAAAATATAATGATATTATTCAAAGTACTAGAACAACTTAATAAAACCCAAATCTAGTTACTTTAGGAAAAATGTGAATTGGTGCTAATCCATGAAATTGCACATTGCACTTTATGAAACATTGGTGGAGCGTGTGTGGTTTACCGGCACGCCAATTGGGGTTCATAAAGAGTTGCAATGGGTTTCTCGGGTGTTATCATTATTGATGGAGCGTGTGTGGTTTACCGGCACATCAATTAGAGATGGTAACTGATCCCGAGAGTACCAAGCTAATTTGCATGGTTATTCACACCCGGTTTGTGATCCTCAGTATCCCAGTCACAAACAGTGGGGCACATCCGAGATTAAAACATGCTATTGAACAGTTCAATAAATCTCAAAAGAAACTAGGAATTCCATTTTAATAAGATTATCTTTCCGCGGTGGAATTGGCTGAATCGTCATTCGCCTACCTTTATAAAATTTACAATTAGACTACGGCATCCCTCTTCTATATTGTGAATTGTTATAGTTGGGTCCTAGCCTTATTATTATTATTGGGTTAATACTAAGGGTTATTTATGTGTCTAATTAAAACTACCTTCTTTTATAGATGTCTTCTGCTGATCAATCCGCCCCCACTCTAACTCCAATGTTACCTCTATCTTGTCATTATGCTCCAAAGTGACGTTGGACGACACTAACTACAATGACTGGATCCGTAACATCAAGATGGCTCTAAGGTTTGAACATAAAGAGTATGTTCTAGAAACCGAGCTTGTTGATATTGATCCTGATACTGCTACTCCCGAAGAAATTGACCAATACACAAAACATTTTGATGATGCAACGAAAGTGGCTTGCATCATGATAGCTACTATGAACCCAGAGTTGCAGAGAATATATGAAGACTACTGGCCCTATGAAATGCACAAAGAGCTCGCGGAAAAGTTCTGCAAGCAAGAGCACATCGAGAGGCGCGAGGTGGTCAAAGCCTTCACCAACGGGAAGCCAAGGGATGGAGAGTCCATCTGCAACCACGTGCAAAGGATGCAGGGATATGTGGA
Organism: Cichorium intybus; assembly: GCA_023525715.1. NCBI lineage: Eukaryota > Viridiplantae > Streptophyta > Magnoliopsida > Asterales > Asteraceae > Cichorium > Cichorium intybus. The sequence continues at coordinate 76,517,745 of CM042010.1, forward strand.
AAGGCTTAGGAAGCTTGAGATGCCAGTCCATGAGGATTTAGCTGTAGACATAGTGCTAAATTCTCTCCCGAGTTCTTATGACCAGTTCACGCTGGCGTATCATTTGAACAACAATCAAGCCACCTTGGCTGAACTGCATCGCATGCTTCGTACTGCGGAAGACGGAATGAAGGGTAAAAGTATACCCTCGGTTAGCCAGCCTGTCTTGGCAATTGGTGGTGGAAAGGGGAAGAAGAGAAAGGGCCCTCCCAATCAGAATTAGAAGGAAAAGGTCCATGTTGGGTCATCCAGCGGTGGCCCGAGAGCCAAGTCCTCTGGCATTCCCTACAATGCCAATCCCAAGGAAGCCGACTGCTTCTACTGCAAGGAAAAGGGCCATTGGAAGAGAAGCTGCCCGCGATACTTGCGAGATTTGAAAGATGGCAAAGTAAAACCGTCTTCAGTAGTTATATACACTATCTCTAAAAACTCACCATCTTCCAGTTCTTGGGTCCTTGATACACGATGTGGTTTTCACATTTGTTTTGATTTGCAGGGCCTAAGGGAAAAGCAGGGAGGTGGAGCACGGTAGACTCAACCTGATCATGGGCAATAGGAGATTGTCGCCTGTTACCAAGATCGGAATTTATAGTTTAGTGCTTAGTAGTAGTGTTTGTTTAGAACTTTTGAATTGTTGCTATTCGCCAGAAATGACAAGAAATATTATTTCCTTTCATGCATTGTTTAGACAAGGTTTTCAGTTTGCTTTTTATAATATTAATGGTTCAATTTCTGTTTTTCAAAATGGTACTTCTATTTTTACTGCTTTACCTAGTGATGGTGTGTATGAAACGATACAATGTGTTGAAAATTTAGGACATAGTGTAAATTATATTGATTCTTCTAGTGGTGTAGAAAAGGCGTGCTTGTGGCACTGTCGTCATGGGCACATTAACAAGAAACGCATCGCCCAACTCCAAAAGGATGGAGTGTTGGAATCATTTGACCTCAAATCGGATGATGTATGTGAATATTGTCTTTTGGGCAAGATAACTAAGTCACCTTTCAAAGGGTCCTTTGAAAGAGGTGAAGGTCTGTTGGACATCATACACACAGATGTGTGTGGTCCCTTCAGATCAACCATAAAGGATGGCACACGGTTCTATGTGACCTTTACTGACGATTTTAGTAGATACGGGTATATCTACTTAATCAAACACAAGTCAGACACCTTTGAAAAGTTCAAAGAATTCAAAAATGAAGTTGAGAATCAATTGGGCAGGAAGATAAAGATGCTCAGATCCGACAGAGGCGGAGAGTATCTTAGTATTGAGTTCCTAGACTATCTGAAGGAATGTGGAATAGTTTCACAGTTATCACCTCCTCAGACACCACAGTTGAACGGTGTTGCCGAAAGGCGTAACTGAACACTGTTAGACATGGTTCGTTCCATGATGAGTCGAGCTTCACTTCCCATCCACTTCTGGGGGTATCCTTAGAGACTGCCGCCCACATCCTCAATCTTGTCCCAACTAAGAAGGTTGCTAAAACACCTCATGAGATGTGGACAGGGAAAGTTCCCTCGTTAGCACATATCAAAGTCTGGGGTTGTCAGGCTTTCGTTAGAAGAGAAACTCACGACAAACTCGCAGAGAGAAGCGAGAGGTGTATCTTCATTGGATACCCCAAACAGTCTTTTGGATACTTGTTCTACAGACCAAGCGAGGACGTGGTCTTTGTAGCTAGACGAGGAGTCTTTCGAGAGAGAGAACTCATATTCAAAGAGGACAGTGGGAGTACCATTGATCTTGAAGAAATTCAAGAGTCACCAGATAATGCAACCTTAGAAGAAACTAGCAACCAACAAGAGGAAGAAGTTCCTGTTGGTCCGACTGATATATCATTACCTCTTAGGCGTTCTAGTAGAGTTAGCATGTCACCCGAGTTTTATGGATTCCATATAACTACGGATGGGGACACGTTTGTCAGTGATAGGACACTAACAAATCTGGATGACCCAGCTAACTACCGGGAAGCAGTGGCGGGCCCTGAGTCTACCAAATGGAAAGAGGCAATGGACAGCGAGATCAAGTCCATGGATGAGAATCAAGTTTGGAACTTGGTTGACAATGTACCGGATCAAAAGACAGTCGGGTGCAAGTGGATCTTCAAGAAGAAGACTGACATGGATGGAAAGGTACACACTTTCAAGGCAAGACTGGTTGCGAAGGGCTTTACTCAAACCCCAGGGATTGACTATGACGAGACCTTCTCACCAGAGGCCAAGATAAAGTCTATTAGGATTATGCTGGCCATAGCTGCATTTCATGACTATGAAATTTGGCAGATGGATGTCAAAACCGCTTTCCTTAATGGGAAGTTGACTGAGGATGTTTACATGAATCAGCCAGAGGGTTTTTTTGATGCAAAGTATCCTAATAAGGTGTGTAAGCTTGAGAAATCGATGTATGGACTGAAACAAGCTTCTCGCAGCTGGAATCTTTGTTTCCATGAGAAAGTCAAAGAGTTTGGTTTCTCTAGGAGCGAGGATGAGTCCTGTGTATATGTCAAGGCTAGTGGGAGTATAGACACTTTTCTGGTGCTGTATGTTGATGACATACCGCTCATGGGAAACGACATTCCAACCTTGCAAGATGTCAAATCTTGGCTTGGGAAGTGTTTCGCCATGAAAGATCTAGGAGAGGCTGCCTACATTCTCGGGATAAAAATATTGAGAGATAGGAAGAAGAGACTAATTAGACTTAGTCATAGTACATACTTGGAAAAGGTAATAAAAAGGTTTAGTATGGAAAATTCCAAGAAGGGAGAGCTACCTATCCAAAGTAATGCCAAATTGAGTAAGACTTAGAGTCCGAGTATAGACGAGGAGATAGCTGACATGAGTCGGGTACCTTACGCTTCGGCTGTGGGGTCGATCATGTACGCTATGACGTGTACTCGACCTGACGTGGCCTTTGCCTTGAGCATGGTCAGTCGGTACCAGGGAAACCCTGGAAGGGCACATTGGACAGCCGTCAAGAACATACTCAAGTATCTGCGAAGGACAAAGAACTTTGTTTTAGTCCTTGGTAGCAGTGATACCTTGAGAGTTGACGGGTATACAGATGCCAGCTTTCAGACAGATAGAGACAATGGTCGGTCTCAGTCGTGCTGGGTTTTTCTTTTGAATGGGCTAGCAGTGACTTGGAAAAGTTCTAAGCAAGAAATAATGGCTGATTCTATGTGCGAATCAGAGTACATAGCAGCGAGTGAAGCGGCAAAGGAAGCGGCTTGGTTGATGAACTTTATCGGTGACCTTGGAGTAGTCCCGAGTATTCAGGAGCCCATGGAACTATTCTACGATAATGAAGGAACGGTTGCTTTGACGAAGGAACCGAGAGATCATGGAAAGTCCAGACACATCGACAGAAAGTACCATTAGATAAAACATAGAGTAGAAGAAAGTCACCTCCTAGTAAAGAGGGTATCATCAGAAGATAATCCTGCAGATCCCTTGACAAAGCCTCTGAGTAGGATCAAGCACAATCAACAGTCGCTCATACTTTTAGGGAGTAAGTATGAGCGAAGGCTGTCATGAATTGGCTTGTAGATTGTCTAAGGAGTTAGACATAGCAATAAGATTGCTACAACTTTCATGAGTACTTAGAAATAGGGATTTAAGTATTGGATAAACTCATGCTCAATAGATTGCTTCATGGATTACATCACGAGCAATGTTGAGACGATAATATCTTTTGATCTTTAAGTAGAGACATATAAGTTATGTTTTACCAAGTGGTTGTTCATTGATAATGCGAAAACGCATCGGTAACGCGATGTTATAAAATGTGTTGTTGTGAATAATTTGACTAGTAAAAGAAATAAGTATATGAGTCAAAGCTTATTCGTCCCTTGACCCTGTCAGGAAACAGATATCTGTAGGCCTCTCGATGATTTTGAAGTTGACTGAAAGGTTGGCCAACCAGGACTAAATTGATATACTCAATTAGTAGTCTTAAAGTCATATGCAAATCAGAAATCGGGAAATAGAGAGTCAGACCAGGATTGATCTTAATCCATGTCTTGAGTCTGAAAATATCTTGTTGGACAGAGGATCATCTGATCACTTATCTATGGACAGAACTGACTAGGTCAGAGTTCGACAGCGGTTTCTAGGAAGCTACAGTTGCTAATTAATTAGAGGCTAAATTAGTAATTATAGTCATAGACTTATCCAAGTGGGAGACTGTTGGATTAGGTGTGTAAGCCATGACTAATAATTAGTATTTACCTGATTAATTGTAGCATAGTCCATTTGGGTTGCCCTCATAGCTGGAGGTTTGGTCGAAAGTCAAGTAAAGAGAAAGGTTGATTTATTATATGACTAATAAATCAAGATATTGTTTATTGATATATTATGGAGATAATATATAATATTATTTGATTAATAATTAATCAAAAATTAATTGAATTGATTTCTGTGGCATTGATTAGATTAATCAGGAGGACAGGGGCTAAAGTTGTTCCAATTCAATAGTTGAATTAACACGCGCAGCGCGCCAATGTATAGGCCGCGGCGCGCGTATGAATAATCCGGAAAATGGCTTAGAGATTGGGTTTATCTCTATTTGAAAGTCAAACGAAGTTTATCTTTAATGGTCATTTGGTAGCCTATAAATAGGGACCCCTGGACCTCATATTCAGTGCTAATTTTCTCTCTGGATTTTCGTGACCTTCCTGCTCCCTGGGTGTGACAGCATTTGAGGCAAGAGATTTCTGTTGCTTTGCTTCCAAGAAATACTAAAAGGTTAGTTTGTAATTCACTTTCTTTAGTTTATTTTTCTGGGCCTTTTAGGATTTTGTTATATGTTTAATTAGAAGAAAACATAGATCCTCCTAGGTTGCATATGAACTTAGGATTTAGTTCATTGATTTGCATAAAACCCTTCATTATTAAAACAAAGAAATATTTTTTGTGAAACTGCTAAACGTTTATATGCATATATTACACGAATTTATCATTCTTCGGATATTGCTTTAGATGATCACAAAAAGTTGTTACCTTTTATTGAGTTTAAGCTACAAGATGTAGATTCTCTTTCATATGAATGTGAATCTATTGTTTCATCAATTGAAACGCCAAACCTAACTTATGCCCATGGTGTTGTTCCATTTGAAAATTTTTTAAGTTCTAATGATCTGTTAAAAGTAATGGATAAATCTCTACCCATAGTTCCTCTAGCAACTAAAAGTAATTCTGAGAATGTTACAGTTAATTCTTCTAATGATGATTCTGATTCTGACATTGAGGAAATAGACTGCATTGATTTATCTCAACAAAAAACTTCCTCAGTCTGTTCCTCAAACAAATCTGAATCTTGTGCAACTAAAGAAAGCAACATTAACTCTTCGGAGGTTACACACGACTCTTCGGATAATCAACCTAAATCTTTTCAAATTCTTGATACTTCTGATGATTACTCAAAATTTAATGCTGATAAATCCAAATGACTTGTCGAACTAGCATGTAGGTATCCAAAAGTTGCTAACTTCAAAAACACAGTTTTTATGAAGAGAACTGCGAACTGCTTTCGCTAATGAAAAACGATAATGTAAATGTCACATCCGAAGGTTTCTTCTCATCTGATAAAATGCTTGAAAATACGCTAAATGCAGAAATGGAGTTCAAAATCAATAAACGAAAACAAGAAATGCATCAGATGAAAAACACCTACGGACGTCGTAATACTCAAAAATTTTCAACTAAGCGAAAATTTTCAAATAATCATGCTTTCTCAAATAATCGAAACTTCACAAATAATAGAAAATTTTTCAGTTAATCGAAATCAAACAAATAATCAACCTTCTTCTGTTGAACAACACAAACAATTTTACGACAATAGACGAAGGAAAAACTATCGTGATTCCCAAAACAAAAAGAAAGCATTTCAAAATCAACAAAAATCGTCTACTGTTAAAATCTCTTCAATAAAACCTTAGAAAATTGTTTTTGAACCTGCGAAACCTATTTGTTCAAACAATAAGTATGAAAAAGCAACAAAGAAAACTTTTACCAAGGGAAGCAAATTAGTTGACACGTTTCATGTTTGGCTTGAAAAGAATATGGATCTGTTTAAAGACAAAAGCTTAACAATTCAAGATTTCAAACTTGCTTATGAAGAGTTTCTATGCGAATCTACTCAATGTAGTACCTCGTCTGGGAAATCTCTCCTTTCAAACCAAAAATGGGTTCCTGTGAAACCAAACCCACTTTCAACTTTGAGTCCTAAAAAGCAAAATCCAAAGAAAATTTTGAAATGGGTGCCAAAAGTCACTAAAACTCACATAATTGAACCCTTTAGTGAGTCCAATATTGCATCAACTTCTGGCATCAAAAATGATGATATGATTGCATCATGGATCTATGATCCGAATACTAACCCTCAAGGACCCAAGCCATGTTGGGTACCTGAACTCTCTCTAAATTGTAGGTAATGATCGATGAGCAGTACGATAAGGAATGGTATATCGACAGTGGCTGCTCACGACACATGACAGGGAGGATAGAGTATTTAAGGGATTTCAGAAGTTTAGAAGATGGGGGAGATGTTAAGTTTGGGAACAACAAAACTTGTCTCATAAGAGGTTATGGGAAAATAACCAATGGAAAATTTACTATCAAGCGAGTTGCAAATGTAGAAGGATTAAAGCACAATTTAGTCAGTGTTTCTCAACTTGTTGTGGGTACTGGCTTAAAAGTCTCATTCGATGAAGCCAGAAGTGATTAAGAAGAAAAAGACCAAAGAAGTCCTGCTAAAATCTTCAAGGAAGGGTGAAATGTATCCACTGGATATGAAGTCAATTGTTGGAACACCGTCCATCTGTCTTCTCTCAAAAGCGCTTTCGGATGTCAGGTGGTTATGGCATCGCAGGCTATCTCATCTGAACTTCAAGAATATCAACAAGTTGGTTGCTCTTGACCTTGTCTGAGGTATGCCTACACCGAAGTTTGATAATGACACGTTGTGTGCTGCTTGCGAGCATGGGAAGCAAAAAAGACAAGCTCATCCGATTACCCTAGACTCCAAGATCATTGAACCTCTTGAACTGCTACACATTGATCTTTGTGGTCCTTCAACGGTTGAATCTCTTGGAGGAAAGAAATATATATATTAGTTATCGTGGATGACTTCTCACGATTCAGATGGGTAATCTTTCTACGACAAAAGTCTGACACACCTGCAGAGCTGATAGCTTTCAGCATGCAAATTGAACTTCATCTCAAAAAGTCAGTACGAGCTATCCGAAGTGACAATGACACTGAATTCAAAAAATCAAAGAATTGACTCGTATCTGAAGGAGAAGGGCATCACTCGTAATTTTTCAACCCCCTATACTCCACAGCAAAATGGTGTAGTTGAGCGAAGAAATAGATCCTTATGCGAAGCAGCAAGGACCATGCTTGACTACGCAAATCTTCCAATGTACTTCTGGGCCGAAGCTGTTGCAACTGCATGCTTCACCTAGAATCGATCCTACATTCATTGACGCTTCAACATCAGTCCATACGAAGTCATTAACAAAAGGAAACCAAATTTCAAATACTTCCATGTATTCGGTTGCCGATGCTTCATCATGAGACTCAAACCTGGTACTACGAAGTTTGCATCCAAATCCGATGATGGTGTTTTCCTGAGCTACTCACACTCTGCAAAAGCATATCGTGTGCTAAACAAGACAACAAAGAAGATCGAGGAACCTTTCAATCTTTCCTCGTTCCTCTATATTTTCAGAACAACCAACCGAAGTCATACCTCTGGACTCCTTCAATCTTGATTTCTCTTTCCTATTTGATAGTCCTGATCATGCAATCGATGCTAAAGCAAATGCTAAGGACAATAATATACCAGAAATCAACAAGCTCACAAACGATCATCCCACCACCGAATCATCAAAAGATAAGCAATCTTCGGTTGTGGGGGAGTCAGTGACAACTAAGAAAAAAGATCCTTCGGTTGAGGGGGAGTGTGATACATCCAACCCAAAGGATTCTTCGTTTGTAGAGGACTCTTCAACATCTACATCATCTAATTCAAAAGATGCTCACTTTACAGAACCACCAACCTCATCTTCAACACAAACCCCTTCTCAATTCGAGGGGGAGTCATCTGACAAGCAAGCTTCTGTTGAGGGGGAGCAACCAATTCCTGACAATACACCCGATGATAATTAGTCGACTTCAAATTATCCTTCAGACATAGAGGAAGTGCATGGAGAAATTCTGCCAGAATATGATCTTGCTTACCCACCTCTTGAAAAATAGACAAGAGATCATCTGAAGACTCAGGTAATTGGTAATCCAGATGAAAAGGTACTTACTCGACCTCAATTAAAAGCAAAGCAAAATGAATTAAATAAACGATCGGATTACTGCATGTTTAACATTTTCATCTCAAAAGTCGAACCTAAAACTGTAAAAGAAGCTTTTCTACACTCAGATTGGGTTGAGGCCATGCAGAGTGAGTTGGCTGAATTTGAACGAAACAAAGTGTGGCGTTTAATTCCAAAACAAACCAACTCCTCTGTAGTAGGTCTCAAATCGGTTTTTCGAAATAAACTTGATACAGAAGGTAACATTGTCCGAAACAAAGCTAGACTAGTTGTCAAAGGATATTGTCAACAGGAGGGAATCGATTATGATGAAACCTTCGCTCCTGTTGCCAGACTTGAGTCCGTCCGAATCTTTTTGGCATTTGCTGCCCATAAAAACTTTTATGTCTACCAAATGGATATCAAATGTGCTTTTTTAAATGGCGAACTTGAGGAAACAGTGTATGTGGAACAACCACCTAGTTTTATAAACGAAAAATACACAAATCACTGTTATATCTTTAACAAAGCAGTCTATGGGCTAAAGCAAGCACCAAGGGCATGTTACGAAACTTTCACCCGGTTTTTAAAACAATCAAACTTCAAACAAGGTTCTGTTGATCCCACTCTCTTTAGAAAGAAAGTTGGTAATCATCTCATGTTAGTTCAAATCTACGTGGATGATATCATCTTCGGATCAACAGACCCTGAACTTTCAAAAGATTTTGAAACCCTAATGAAAAGTAAGTTTCAAATGAGCATGATGGGGAAGATAAAATATACACGAAGCCTGTTGGAGAAATTTGGGATGGAAAACTGCTCAAATGCGAAGGTTCCCATGGCTGCTGGAATAATACTTACACCTTCACTTGACAAACCGGCGGTTAATCAGAAAGTCTACAGGAGCATGATCGGTTCTTTACTTTACTTAACTAGCAGTCGCCCAGATATCATGTTCTCAGTTTGTAATTGTCCACGATATCAGGCGAATCTAAGAGAACCCCATCTAGCTGCAGTCAAGACAATCTTTCGCTATCTTTAGCGTACACCTTCACTTGGTTTATGGTACCCTGCTAACTCAGGCTTCTTTCTTCAAGCCTACTCCGATGCTGATCTGGGAGGATGTGCACTTGATCGTAAAAGCACTTCAAGGGGATGTCAGTTTCTAGATCGCAAACACATCAGCTGGCAATCGAAAAAGCAAACATGTGTTTCCATCTCCACAGCCAAAGCAGAGTACATAGCAGCTGCTGCATGTACTTCTCAGATGATCTGGGTTCAAAGTCAACTATAAGATTATGATATCCACATGCAAAGAATACCTCTATTCTGTGACTCACAAAGTGCCATATGAATTTGTCACAATACAGTTCAACATTCGAAGACCAAACACGTTTCTCTCCGATATCACTTTATTAAAAGTCATGTAGAGGAAAGAAACATTGAGGTCCATTTCGTTCATACGAATTAGCACACATCTTCACCAAAACCCTTGATGAAAAAGCATTCACACGAATCATTCATGGGCTAGGCATGCTTGAGTCATCAGCAGTTCCAAACACATAATCAACTAAGTACCTTCAATCCAAAATCATTTTTGAAGTTTTTTTGTTTTTTTTCTAAGAAAATTTTAAACTTTTCAGTTTTTCTAGTTTTTATATTTTTTTAAGTTTTTTTTTGTTTTAGAAAATCGTCTTGTTATCAGAAGCGATACTATTCATAAACGAACCTTCAGTTCCGTTCGGATAAGGTTTTACTAAAAACATTCAAAGTACATAAGTCACTATTCACATCCGACGCTTCGGTTCGCTTCTGATCACACTAAAATTCTGACTTCTGCCTATAGCAAAGTAAATGTCTCTTTCATCCGAATCAAAATATTGCAAAATCTCATACACACTTAAAGGACAAAACAGGGTTTTAGAGTCTGTTAAGCGTATCTCATTGCACTAAGGGATATTTAGGACTCGAAGTGCAACATTGGTAACACTTCGGATGATCTGATCATGGTTAAAGACCTTTTTGACATGTCCATACTTCGTACAAGCCTAAATGTAACCCTCATGTCTTACTTGCACCCAGTGGTTCTATCCTTCGCATAAGCTCATAACTAATCAAGAAGACTTAGTCTTTTCAGAATATGTTCCAAGTGTTGCGTAGTAGTAAACATCTGACAACTCCGGATACGAAGCAATAAATTTAATGTCAATTTTTTTACTGATGGGATTCATAAAGCTATTTACGAAAAATTCATTTCCGAAATTGAAAAAAAAATTGAAATCAGAAGAGCACTGAATGCTACAAGCACAAAAATATCAAAATAATTCCAAAGAAAAGGGAATAAGCAAGAAAAGCACTTTCACAAAACTAAATGTCAATCTTCGGATACACCAAAGAGTCAACACTAAGATTATCAATAAACGAAGTACTCAAGGCGTACCCCCTGTCTTCAATACAACAATCAGCATCTGCTATGACACAGTTGAGAACCAGGTTGGGGTATGAACATCTTAGTAACCCGTCTTCAGTGACAAGGGTAGAGCAGTGCACAATTTTCAAAGGCTTGTCATCCGAAAAGCGTGTCCAAATACTCCATCTGGTGAATTGAGATAATTTTTATAGAAGAATCCCATACAACTTCAACTCAGAAACTAGGCAAAATAACTATTCGTATAAGAATGTGTCATCTAAGGTTACTCTATGTAATATTTGGATACTTACACCAGCCAACTAAGTTTACAAAAAGGCGAAGGTGGAATACTTACACTGGGTTCAGCTATCCACATGAATGCACATTACATTAATCTTGTTCGGATATGAATGTGTCACAAGGACTTCCTAGAATAATCAGCTCTCATCCTTTGAACTGAACCAAAAATCCTACTTTACCAAAATTGAATGGATCCTTGTGTTATCACTTCGGATGAGTGGCATGACTGAAATATGAGCAGACTTCGGTTGTACACTCCAAAACTCGAAAAAGCCAAAAATATTTATTTATTTATTAGTTCTATTTCTTTATTATTAAATCGTATGCAAATTATGTCTGTTGGGATTCAACGAAATACGTGGGATCTTCACTGATCCTGTTTTGCATAGGGAGATGTAGGAACCAATAAAAAGGGAATGTCCCCTCAACTTACGGATGACGTGGAGGAACCCCATTCGACCGTTCAAACACGAGCATTAAATGCACATTCTCTCTCCACTCATCAATGCACTATATAAACGGAGCAAACCCTACATTCATCCCTTGTGTTTCCAATTTCTCTGAACCTGCAACCAAATTTCCCAAAGATTCCATACTCATAAAACACAAAATCAATCAAAATGGCCACCGACGATATTTCATTTACAGCAGGAGATGTTGATTCAGTTCCAGATCTTAACCCCATGTCAGCAAACCACGTTGCAAACCTAGACCTTGAAGCTTACTCATCAACAATGGCGATGCTGGTACTATGTCTGCGACACTCGCCCCTCTATCACCCCATGACGACAACTGCTCAAGTTCCAAAGACATGGGTAAATAGGGCACACCATACTGCACGTCTGAATGCAGATGGTCAATCGGTGTCCTTTGAAATTGTCACTGCCGATGAAAACAAGAAGACAATTACAGTCCATAAGGAGCAATTCACAAAAATACTTCAACTCCCAGTGTCTGGACGGTTTTAGATGGCCTCTCAGTCTGAAATCTTGAATATGCCCAATGAGATGGGGCATACACCAATCACACGAACAATAAGTTCTTTCAAGAAGAACAAATTACCTTCAGTTTGGGGTTACATCTTCAGCCTCCTCCTACGGAGTCTCTCTGGCAGAACTTCGGGCCTAGATTCAGCATCCTACACATTCTTGCAACTACACTATGGTATATACTATAATGTTCCAGTTGATTACGCTTCAACCCTTTGGACCGACTTCCCTACTTACTTGAATCATGTGAAGAAGGCCACTGACATCGCATCCACACGGTTCTGGGAACTAATTGTCCAAGCTGCATATGCATACGAAAAGATACCAGTGCCTTCAGACCTACCTGTTCATGATTTCCATCAAGTCCAGATTCCTTTAAGCTCAACTTCGGATGACAGAATGGAATTTATCGCTCAAATTCCTGAGGCGATGCTGTGCAAGGTTCCAGATGATAATCTTACATTGATCGAGTACCCCAAGACGATCACCACACCTGCACCCCTCAGGGTTTTAACACGAGTCATCGAATCCAAACTTCTGAAAGCTAAGGGTGGCAAACGAAAAGGCACAGTAGAACCATCCGAAGCCCCTACCAAGAAATCAAGAACAAGGAAGAAAACTTAAGCCGTGAAGCCCTCAAAGAAGAAACCTGCTCAAGCTTCACGACCACCAACACCTCGATCCGAAGAAGAAGAAGAAGACGAGGAAGAATACTCTAATCAGGAGGATACCACCATTCCTCCATCACCAACTGCGACAACTACTTCCACGGTACCACCTTCTGATCTTACTGTGTCTATAACTGAAAATCCGGTGGTGTCCGCACATATGACCACTGTTGAAACATCTAATGTGGAAACAAGTCATATTAAGACCCCTGTGTACACATCTAATGTGGACACAAGTCTCACATCTGGTACTCCAACTGCCACAACTCCACCATTTCCACCACCGAAGCATACGACACCTATTTTCACTACAACAACAGAAGTACCTCCGCTTCATTCTTTTTTATGGATGACATGGCTGATTCTCCCTCTTCTCATGAAACCGAAAAAGAAGAGGAGGATTATTTTGAAACAGCCCCTATACACATCCAAGATAACGATGGTGATGAACCAGACACGAGCCTGGTATCAATGAAACAATTTTGCCAACTCAATGTGAAATTGAATATTCTCATCCGAGCCTAGACCACGTACACTTCGGATAAACGGTCTGTGGTAACTACTGATCATCTGGCGGAGTCACTTACCTCTTTTGAGGAAACCATCACCAAGAAGGTCCACACGAAAATAGACACAGCAGTCAAAGTTGTTGAAACCGATGTCAAGCAGATGGCACGAAATGTTCTGGAGAAAATTGACTTGAGGTGTAAGGCAGTGGAAAAACAATTTGAAGAGAAAACCCAGCAAATTCAGGACCAACATACATCAAAACTCACCGAAGTGGTCAACAACCTCAATTCTGCCCATACAGAAGTTCAAGCTAAGCTTACTTCTTTGTCTACTTCGGTTGACAATCTCTCAAAACGAGCTGCTGAGGAATTCGAAGTACAGCTGAAAAGCTTAAGGAAAGACATTGAGGATGCGAAGAAAACAATTGCGGCATATGAACTGAAGGTGCAAGAGTTAAACGCGTACAAAGAAGCCCAAAAAATAAGTGACCAGCAATGAAGATTCTCGTCTCTCAAACCACAGACTCCATCTGAAAGTATATTGCACCCCTTCTTACACTTGTTAGTCGGTTACCAGGTGCTCCAAAGCCCACAGTGCTTTCGTCACAAGGGGGAAAAGGGCCTCGACTAACAGAAAGGCAAACACGCATCACCTTCGCACCAACAGCAACAATCACAACCCTCGCACCACTCACTCAAACATCAACTACCGCTGGTCCAACAACAAAACCATCTTTCGGATTCACTTCAGCACCATCTTTAGCAACAACCTCCACAACATCACCATCAACAACAGTTCCTGTAGATTGGGAATGAACCACACCAATAACAACCGAATCCACCTTCAGCCTAATAAAAAGATTCTCTGGTGGAATCAAATTCAGATCAAGTTCTGCACCTTCATCCACCTCAACAAAAATGACAACTTCTCAAGTTCCACCTGAGACAGGTCTTTTAGTCGATAAGGGAAAGAAGATTGCAAAGGAACTCTCGAAGTTTGAGGAGAAGAAACAGAAGGCAGAAGAATACGAAAAGCTAAGGCATCTGTATGTAGTCTCAAGGGATAGAGCTGGAAAGAAAGAAGTCTTGGGTCCAGTGAACAAGATTTGGACATATGAGACTATAGTGAATTTGGCTTTCACCACTGTGGAAATGTTTGATCGTTTGCCACTAGTGTCTTTTAGTGATGAGAATACAACTGAGTTACAGCTGGATATCCCATTCAATTCGAAGCTCTTTGCTGCTAATGTCTATGACATTGAGTTTGATCAGGCTGAAAAGAGAAAATTCCAAGAACAAAAAGCTAGGTTTCATGCGAACCTTGCTGCTGATCAAACACATGTCTGGTCTTGCCTAAAGATTGTTGGGATTGACCGAATCGAGACAGGACCACTCTTTGAAGAAATATATCAAAATTTTACCTATCATGTCCGAAGAGGAGAACAGGAGATAGAAAGCTCTTTTACTGTGGCTAACTTTCCTCTCATGAACCCAAATGACTTCGTTGTACTTGTTGAAAGATTCTACAGCTTGACACAAACTAGAATCTCCCAGCAGGTTGGTCTTACAAGAGGTCAGAGAATAATTGGAAGATTTATGGGTTCATATATTCGAAACTTTGCCCTACATGATTATGAAATTGCAAAACTTTTTAAGCAATATGTTCCAGCTACAGATAAAGAACTTACAGGCATTACCAAAATCAGCGATGGAAAGATTCTACAGAAACCATGGGGAGTAGTTTACAAGGGAAAGCTCCCAAAGAAAAGTCCACTGAAAAAGTTATTCTTCGATATGGATGAAAAGGAGAAGTTTCCTTCTACCTTTTTGGAAGGAATGATAGCAAGAGTGACGGTCAATAATGAGAACTCAAATGATGCGAAGCTTTAGTTGTGTACTCATCTGAAGTGGTAGTTACAAATTCGGAGGGAATTGAGCAAAGCCTTTCACATGTTATAGACTTCGGATACCTAGCATCTTCACCACAAAGGGGGAGAATGTTAGGATCCTGATTGTGATGAGATTTGATATCCGAAGTACTTATGTTCCTGTCCGAAGCTTTTGAAGTATGCGAAGTGTGAGGTTGATTCGAAGCCAGTGATGATACGAAGATTGTGTGCTTATCTGAAGACTGTTATGTTTTGTACTTATCTTTTGTTAAAGATAATGTCTAGGGTTTTTATGCTTATCTGTAACTAATTGGATTAAGCGTTTATCCAATTAGATCTTAGTATGTAAACACCATCAGCCCTAGATGTTTAGCACGTACTTTAGAACAGTCGGTTTATTCATAAGTGACTTTTATAAAATCGTAAAACGTTTTAGTAAAATTTTATGATTTTTTGAAGAAATGAAGTTCTAAATAAATATTATGTATAAAAACATTGCTAAACATTTATTTAGATTGAATTATAACTTGTTAGGCGATACAATACGCGTTTAAGCGCAGTATTCTTCCGATTACGCGATTTTCGACATTTTACCGAAAATTGTATTTGTCTTTGAAATTAAATACTAGATAGTATTATGTTCCATAATATATGATTTGTTATCCCATCTTTGATATTTAAGACACCACATTTTGTATTTTGAGTCCAAACCCTTTGTACATTTATCCGTTTATAGCGGTTTAATTGATGTAACTTTAACATACGAACTCCGTTTTTAACGTTCTATATATCCACAGGTTCGTATTTACGAATACATCGTTTTATGATTATTATTATTCTCAAAATAATAATTATATGATTATCGAATTTGTACGCTACAGTAGTTTATTATACGTATTTTCAGCGTTTACTCGATAATTGATTGGAATCAGCGTACGTAGTGTTATAATATTTAATAATACATCGCAAAAGTTTTGGAAAATTACTTTTCAACATATGGATTAACGTACGCTTCGTTTGACTATGGTTGACTTTCGTTGACCAATATTTATAATTGTCACATCATCTACCCGTTAGAAAGAATTTCGTCCCAAAATTTCGCACTTGAGTAGGTCCTCAAGGATTTGGGAAGAGATGTGGGTATTTCAGTTTCATTTGGTCCTTACGTTCCCAAGTAGATTCAGGTCCACGCTTGGCGTTCCAGTGGACCTTCACTATCGGTATGCGGCTTTGTTTCGTTCTTTTGATTTCTCTATCCATGATCTCCACGGGTTCTTCAACGAAGTGGAGATTTTCGTTTACTTCCGTTTCGTCAAGCGGAATGACGAGAGTCTCATCGGACGGACATGTCTTCAGGTTTGACACGTGGAAGGTAGGGTATACATTGTTGAGTTCTTGTGGTAGTTGGGGTCTGTAGGCTGCCGGGCCGGTCCTAGCAAGGATCTCGAATGGCCCGGGGTACCTTGGATTCGATTTTCCATGCTTCTCAAGCGTATCATTCCCTTCCAGGGTGAGACCGTCAACAAAGCCTGGAATTCTAAGGGCTTGCGTTGTTTATCCGAGTAGTTCTTTTGTCGGTCACGAGATGCTTTCAATCGTTCACGGATCTGAATAATTTTCTCTGTTGTCTCTCGTATGATCTCGAGACCGGTGAGAGTGCTGTTAAGTACTCGTCCTCCGGTTAACTGGGTGTCGCCCACCTTGGCCTAGCACAGAGGGATCTGCACTTGCGTCCGTATAAGGCTTCATACGGAGCAGCTTTAATGCTCGTGTGACAACTTTTGTTGTATGAAAGCTCGACGAGCGGCAAGTGGGTGTCCCACGACTTGCCGAAATCTATCACGCCAGCTCTCAACATGTCTTCCAACATTTGGATAGTTCTTTCACCTTTACCGTTGGTTGGTGGATGGAAAGCTATACGCATGTTGAGCCTCGTACCCAAGGTTTTTGCAATGATTGCTAAAAATGTGACGTAAATCGACTATCTCTATCTGAGATACTGAGTATTGGTGCACCATGCAATCGTACAATCTCTTTGGTGTACGTCCTTGTCAGTTTCTCCATTTTGTTTGTCTCTTTTATTGGTAGGGAGCGTGCGGACTTGGTTAACTTATCGACAATTACCCATATGGTGTCCAGCTCACCGGTTGCTTTGGGTAACTTAGTTATGAAGTCCATGGTTATGCGCTCCCACTTCTACTCGGGTATTTCTGGCTATTGTAGTAAACCTGAGGGCCTTTGATATTCTACCTTGACCTTGGCACAAGTCAAACACTTTCCCATATAAGTAGCAATCTCTGTTTTCATGTTTGGCCATCAATATACTTTGTCTTGCGAATCTCTTCCATGACTAACTCCCTGAAGCCACCGAACTTTGGTGTCTGGATTCAATCGATGAAACTTCGCCGTAGCATTGGTCAACCTAAAATGTATCATGACCAATTTCGTAGTGGCCATACCGAGGCCTAAATGATGTTTTTGGAACGTCCTCCTCCTGAAATCTAAGTTGATGGTACCCAGCTTTCAAATCGATCTTTGAAAAGTAATTTATCCCTATAACTGGTCGAACATGTCATCAATTCTGGGAAGTGGGTATCTGTTCTCGGTAGTCAACTTGTTCAGTTCTCTATAGTCAATACACATTCTAAAGGATCCATCCTTCTTTCTCATAAATAAAACTGGTGCTCCCCAAGGCGAGAAGCTCGGTCTAATGGATCCCTTTTCTAGTAGTTCATGTAGTTGACTAGCTATCTCTTGCATCTCTGCTGGGGCTAGTCTGTATGGAGACTTTGCTAGGCGGCCGCTCCCGGGATCATGTCGATTCTGAACCCGACCTGTCATGTTGGGGGTATCGATGGGTTTTGATAAATAAAATAGAGCGTTTTACGCTAAAACGGCAACGGAAGCTTTTTAAAATAACTAGTTTATTTTAGATCATTTTAAACAAAACCATCAAGGATCCATTTACATGGGTAAGAATGATATTTGAACATACATAGGATGTTTTTAAAGAAATAACCTTCGAAGCCTTTGAACCCTCTTGGTATTGGGGTGTTGAAGTAGATGGCAAAAAATCAAGAAGCTTGATCTCTCTACAAGTGTCCACCACCAAGGTAAAGGCACTTTGAATGCTAGTTCATTCTTATAAAATGAACTTCTTAAGCCTTTAAGTACTTAACAAATTAAGCACTAAAGGAGAAGTGCTTCTACACTCTCAAACTTGGAACAAACTTCACAAAAGGAAGAGAGTGGAGGGAGAGAAAGAGTTCCCACGTTTTTTAGACTATGTGTGAGAAAAACTTGATGCAAACTTTGCATCTCACTCTCTTTTATGCTAAAAAGTGAGTACCATGACCCATACTATGATTAAATGCAAAAGATATGATCTTACACAAGGTAGGTGGGTAATTATGGTGAAAAATGACAAGAGTGTCCAACACTCTTCCTTTAGAAACTAAGTCTAGTTACATCTTAATGTAACCCAAAGTGTCCAAAACTTTGTACATGACATAAAATATCATAACATATGATATAATTATTAGTTTAACTCCTTATAATTATTATTTTCACAAAACAATAATTATTCTCTAATTAAATACAAGAGTTGAATTTATTTATTAATTATCAAATACTTAATAAATATTTAATAAGTACCAACTTGATAACGGTGTGACCCTATAGGATCATATGTAATTAGGAATATCATTTCCTAATGATTCTTGAGAATATAGATCCAACAATCTCCCACTTGCAAAAGATTCATTATGGATTGACACAAACAGTAGTTGACATCTAGCAACGGACTACTATCCCTAATAACATACGAAAAGGTGCCATTTATCAACATCCAATTCCAAGAGCTCAAAGCTGCAATTGATGTATAAGGTAAGTCTATCAATATTCTGTTTGTTTCAGACATCTTGTTGGACATGAGACATGGAACGTGATCATTCTCATTTGTTGTCCAACTTTAAGTAAGGCGCCTTAGATGTCTAACTCTCAACACATGAGAGGAACAAATCCCATCTTGACTACATACGTACTCATGTATAGTTCATATTATACCCAGCAATGGACTTTATAATTGTACGGTTACGAACAACGTTTAACCATGTTAAAGTACAGTAATTCCTATACACGAATTCCCAATACGTATCTCAGGTCGAAAGACATAAAGATATTTACCATTGTTCAAGATTCACTTATGATTAACGATCCATGGAGTGATTCTTGAAGCGGGTCATGTCCAATAGTTGTTCTCCAACAAGTACATACGAACTTGGACGCAACACTTTGCCATTTCATCTCATGAAATCATCCAATCTGATTCATATTAGTCTTAATTCCTAGTTGCTCCCACAACCATGAGCGACTATGGATGATTTAGAATAACCAGTTTATTCATGGAGAAAATATGCTAACATAGAACACAATAACATTAATACAAATGAGATATCTCATATATCAAAAGAGATTACATGTCATTGCTATATAGTTCAGAATATCTAGATATTAATAAAGTACAGATTTAGATCCAATCACTAGATAGTTGAAGCCCAATCCCTTTTGCGTGGATTTCAAACTTGTTTTGAGAAAGGGGCTTCATGAATGGATCCGCTAGATTATCATCTGTATGAATCTTTTTAATTTGTATATTTCCCAATTCCAATTCTTGACGAATGAAATTGTATCTTCGTTGAATGTGTCTAGTCATCTTGGTAACCATTGGGTCTCTTGTGATGTCAATGGCACCGGTGTTGTCACAAAACATCTCAATGGCATTGTTGATGGTTGGTACAACCTCTAGATCACCGATGAACTTTTTCATCCAATCAACTTCTTGAGTTGCCTCTGATGCAGCAATATACTTAGATTCTATTATAGAAAGTGCGACCACTTCTTGCTTTGAACTTTTCCATGCAATGGCCCCTCCATTTTGGGTGAACCCGACTGTGACCGAGAATCATCTCGATCAGTGTTGAAGCTAGCATCGGTGTAACACCTTACAGCGAGCTCTTCATTAACTCCTCCATAAACTAAGAACATGTCCTTAGTCCTTTTCAAGTACTTGAGGATGTTCTTTACAGCCATCCAATGCTTTTCACCAGGATTAGCTTGATATCGACTAGTCATACTCAGTGCATAAGCTACATCCGGCCTTGTGCATGTCATGGCATACATAATCGAGCCTACTGCTGAAGCATACGGTATGCGACTCATTCTTTTGATCTCATCATCTGAACTAGGACAGTCTGTCTTAGAAAGAAAGGTGCCAGGTAGCATAGGTACGATTCCTCATTTTGAGTTCTCCATTGAGAAGCGTTTTACGACTTTATCAATGTACAAACTTTGACTCAATCCAATGAGTCTTTGGGATCTATCTCTATAGATCCTAATACCGAGTATGTATGCCGCATCCCCTAGATCCTTCATTTGAAAAGACTTGCTTAGATAAGCGTTAGTCTCTTTCAATGTTGGGATATCTTTCCTGATCAACAATATCTCATCTACATATAGTATTAGAAAAATAATTTTGCTCCCACTTGCTTTGATGTATACACATGGTTCATCAGGACTTTCAGAGAAACCAAACTTTTTGATGTTCTCATCAAAGTGATGATACCAAGTCCTAGATGCTTGTTTTAATCCATAAATGGAATTCTTTAGTTTGCACACCTTTTTTTGGTTATCTGGATCAACAAAACCTTCAGGCTGTTCCATATAGACATCTTCCTCAATATATCCATTAAGGAAAGCATTTTTGACATCCATTTGCCATATCTCATAGTCGTGATATGCGGCTATGGCCATGATAACTCTAATGGATTTGATCTTGGAAACTGGCGAGAAGGTGTCCTCATAGTCAATACCATGAACTTGAGTATACCCTTTCACAACAAGTCGTGCCTTAAATGTTTGTACATTCCCGTCCATGTTGATCTTCTTCTTGAAGATCCACTTGCTTCCCATAGTCCTACTGTCAGGAGGCAAATTAACCAAGTCCCATACTTGATTATCACTCATGGACTGAATTTCAGCTCTCATAGCCTCAATCCATTTATCAGATTTTGGATCTACAGTAGCTGCCTTGAAATTAGTGGGCTCACATTGATCCACTAAGAAGACTTCCTCTTCAAGAATGACAAATCCATATCTATCAGGTTCCTACTGAGGTCTACTTGAGTGTCGTACAGCTGGTGTGTCGTTTGGCATCTGAATAACAATCTTGGGCTCCACAGTATCATGTGGAGTGTTATTTTCAACTATAGGTTGTGTTTCTCGAATCTCTTCGAGATCAATTGGGCTCCCACTTGCTTTATTCATAATAAAGTCCTTTTCAAGAAACATGGCTTTGCAAGCTATAAAAACTCGGTTTTCTTCTTTCTTAAAAAAGTGATAACCCATGGTTTCTTTTGGGTATCCCACAGAGATACACTTTTGAGATCTGGGTTCAAGCTTGTTAGAAGTCTCTACTTTAACATGAGCTTCACAACCCCAAATCCTTAAGTAAGACATTCGTGGAACCTTTTCCATGCCATAACTCGTATGGTGTCTTACTAACCTTTTTAGTTGAGACCATGTTCACAATACGGGCAGCAGTTTCGAGGGCATATCCCCAGAACGAATTAGGAAGGGATGTATGACGCATCATCGATCGTATCATATCAAGTAAGGTACGATTTCTCCTTTCGGAAACACCATTATGCTGTGGCGTTCCAGGTGGAGTGAGTTGTGACACTATGCCACAATTCTTGATATGTTCATCAAACTCATAGCTTAGATATTCGCCACCACGATCTGATCGTATGGCTTTAATCGTTTTACCTAACTGGTTTTGTACTTCATTTTGGAATACTTTGAAGATTTCAAAAGCTTCATGTTTGTATTTCATGAGATACACATATCCAAATCTACTGAAGTCATCAGTAAATGTAATGAAGTATCTTTCACTGTTTCTGGTCATTGTCCTAAAAGGTCCACATACATCAGTATGTATGAGTCCCAATAGATCAGAAGCCCTTTCACCAAGACCGGTAAAAGGAGCTTTGGTCATCTTGCCACATAGGCAATATTCACATACATCAAAAGACTCTGAGCCTGTTGATTCTAAGATTCTGTCCTTTTGAAGCTTAGCGATGTGAGTTTTGTTTATGTGACCAAGTCGACAATGCCACAAATAAGTTTTATTAAAGTCCGACTTTGTTTTCTTCTTTGTTAAGTTGTAAATTGAATTATCTTTGTTGTATGAACCGTTTAAATCAATCTCATATATTCCATTATTGGGACAAGTCACAAAATAGAATATGTTATCTTTAAACACAGAAATGTTTCCAGAATGAAAGTCAAATTCATAACGAAAACCTTGTTCATACAAACGGAAAGTAGAGATAATATTCCTAGTTATACTAGGTACATAACAACAATTTTTTAATACAAGATAAAGCCCATTTGGAAGTAGGAGATGATATTGGCATATGGCCTTCACAGCTACTCGAGTGCCATTTCCTACATGCAATTCCAAATCGCTATCTCGAAGTTCTCTAACATTCCTTAGTCCCTGCAAATCATTGCAGATGTTAGTACCACTTCCGGTATCGAATACCCAAGAATTAGTACGAAATGCATATAATTCAATTACATATATACCTGAGGTGACAATCTTATCGTCCTTGTTTTTCTTAACTTCCTCTAGATATTTGGGACAGTTGCGTTTCCAATGCCCCTTTTCGTTGCAGTGAAAGCAATCAGCGTCAGCTACAGGCTTAGGCTTTTGAGAAGGGTTGGTGGAACGAGGCTTCCATTTACCCTTTCCTTTGTCCTTCTTAAGGACCTTGCCTTTTCCCTTCCCGGTAACATTACCGGTTTTCTTCTTAGAAATTTGACCCTCGCGGATCATCAATACTTGATTCCCGACTTTCTTGATGTTGCCTTCAGCATTTTTGAGCATTGAATGAAGCTCATTAATGCTCCTTTCCCAGTTATTCATATTAAAGTTCAACACGAATTGATTGAATGATTTTGGTAAAGAGGCAAGGATCACATCCGTTGCTAACTCATCACCAAATGGGAAACCAAGGCGGGCAAGCTGCTCAGTGTAAGCTTTCATCTTGAGTACATGAGCACTTATAGAAGAACCCTCGACCATTTTGCAACCTATGAAAGCATTCAAGGTCTCAAACCTTTCTTGCTTAACCTGAACCTGAAACATAATTTTCAGTTGCTTGATCATATCAAGCGCTTCATGAAACTCAAAAGTTTTCTGAAGTTCAGGAGACATAGTGGCAAGCATAATGCAAGCCACCTCGAGCGAATCATTGACATGTTTCATTCGAGCGTCCTTCGGTTTCTTAGAGGCATTTGCGGGGAGTTCTTCTGGGATAGGTTCATCAAGGACATAGTCCTTTTTCTCAAGCTTGAGGACAATCCTCAACTGTCGGCACCAATCAAGAAAGTCGGGTCCGGTCAATTTTTCTTTATCGAGGATGGATCGAATAGTGAGAGAGGAGGAGGTAATAGATGGGGTTGTCATCTACAAAATAATAAGATTCATTTTAATATCTTCGATATATTTCTTTTAATATTAATTACCCTTTGAATTAAGATTGAAAAGCTAAGATCCACATCACACACAATCATTTGAGGCGGTGATCTACAACACAAGTGATTATGTTGATCGATAGGTTACGATAACCAATTACATCTCCTATGTAACTCTTAGAATTTTATGGGATCCAAAAAACATCTTATGTTAAATGGCATGTTAATCCCATCTATGCCTCAAGTCTCTCATGCTTGGGTGACCTTTATCACATAAGATTCTTGATCAAATCATCCAACTTAAAAATCTTGTGATTTATACTTTACCAACGGTTGGGTGACCTTTATCCCATTAGCAAAAATAAAACACCTTGGCCATCATGGGACAATGCAAATAGACAAGGTGACCCAAGAATCTACAAACATTTCACAATGATGCACAAGTGATTTTATAAGTGGATTGCATAGATTTGAAGTTTTTTTTAGAATAAGGGCTTTATAAACGTTTTATTATTCTAGCATTTTAAAACGTTTTGTATCATGAACATTTTATGCATAAAATATTCCATGGTACATTATTTGAGGTTCCAAATATCAATATCTTATATTCGATTTTAGTTTGTTAAAATTAATATCCAATATTAGGTTTGCCGTTAGTTTGCCGTTATAACGATAGGAACCGATTTTTAACTTTTTAATAAAACTTTATTTTATTATAAAGTTACGGAGTCTAGATTTAGTTTAAAACATTTTAAACCTTTTTAAATTTTCAAAAGTTTTTCTATTTGAAGAGTTTCAAAAATTAAAACTCCTTTTAATAAAAACTCAATTTTATACGTCTTACGTAGAAACTTTATTATTTAAAATTCTAAACTCCAACCGGATGTTATTCTTGTTAAAATATCCTTTTGCATGGAAAACATGTTTTCAATCATACAACATTGTATAACAAAAAAAATAAGCATCACAAGCATGCATCACAAAGTGTATAAACAAAACCATTTTCTAACTATAATTATTGTGAGACATCACAACAATTATTAAGTCATTTCCTAAAGGACTTAATAAGGACACTTCAAGAGTCTTCAAAACCTCCATGTCTTGAAAAGGTCTTCCTAGCTCCATCTTGTTACATTTTGTAAAAATAAACAAACTAGTCTAAACTAATCTATTACATACAAAATGAACAAAAAAATGAAATAAAAGCTATTTATCTATTGCATCATCTTATGAATGAATAAATAACAACCACAAATGTCCTAATGGCTTGTTTATACACAATATCATCATATGAAATAAACAACACTTTGTTTTTTTCTAAGGCAACTTTTATATAACCAAAATGCATGAAAAAATGGTTATATAAAAAGTACACAATTTTAAAACTACGGGTTGCCAAAGAAAACAAATATGGTTATTTCTTAGCCAAAAGTAATCCATCGTTGTTTTCCAAAAACCAAAGATTATCAAACATAATAAGTCATTCTTACATATAAAAGATGGCTCTGATATCACTGATGGGTTTTGATAAATAAAATAGAGCATTTTACGCAAAAACGGCAACGGAAGCTTTTTAAAATAACTAGTTTATTTTAGATCATTTTAAACAAAACCATCAATGATCCATTTACATGGGTAAGAATGATATTTGAACATACATAGGATGTTTTTAAAGAAATAACCTTCGAAGCCTTTGAACCCTCTTGGTATTGGGGTGTTGAAGTAGATGGTAAAAAATCAAGAAGCTTGATCTCTCTACAAGTGTCCACCACCAAGGTAAAGGCACTTTGAATGCTAGTTCCTTCTTGTAAAATGAACTTCTTAAGCCTTTAAGTACTTAACAAATTAAGCACTAAAGGAGAAGTGCTTATACACTCTCAAACTTGGAACAAACTTCAAAAAAGGAAGAGAGTGGAGGGAGATAAAGAGTTCCCACGTTTTTTAGACTATGTATGAGAAAAACTTGATGCAAACTTTGCATCTCACTCTCTTTTATGCTAAATAGTTAGTACTATGACCCATACTATCATTAAATGCAAAAGATATGATCTTACACAAGGTAGGTGGGTAATTATGGTGAAAAAGGACAAGAGTGGCCAACACTCTTCCTTTAGAAACTAACTAAGTCTAGTTACATCTTAATGTAACCCAAAGTGTCCAAAACTTTGTACATGACTTAAAATATCATACCATATGATATAATTATTAGTTTAACTCCTTATAATTATTATTGTCACAAAACAATAATTATTCTCTAATTAAATACAATAGTTGAATTTATTTATTAATTATCAAATACTTAATAAATATTCAATAAGTACCAACTTGATAACGGTGTGACCCTATAGGATCATATGTAATTAGGAATATCATTTCATAATGATTCTTGAGAATATAGATCCAACAGTATCCACGGATGATCTTCTAGAAACAAATTAGGAAAGTTATGGACTTCTGGTATGTCAGTGATTTCCCTCCTTGATCGCATCTGGTTGGACCCTTTTGACTTCGAGCAGTCTCTCTTGAAGTGCTCGGTTTTGTCATACCCAAAACAAGCGCGACTCAAACCCAAGTTAGACGCTTGATTGGTTTCCCAGTGCCAGAATCTTGAAAAAGCGGACTGTATGTCCCTTCTGCTTGTAGTCATAGCAGGTCATCTCTCTGCAGGCACCAGTATGATGAAGATGGCATTTGTTGCGCTTTGGGAGATTCTCGGAATATTGTTTTGATAAATTTCCTAAAGGTACATACTAAGGATAGGCAACGAAATTTTGATATGTCTCAACTGTAAGACTATTCAAGTGCTGTCCACAAAATAATTTATGAAACGATCGAGGAGTTTTGGAGCCAAAATTTCTGTTGCGAGTACTCTCACCCCAATAGTACCATATTCGATAAATATGTTTAGGGAGTAATTGTCTCTAATTGAGGCGGTGAAAGTTCATGATAAATTAAACCACATGATCTAATGAAGATGCTCACGTGGTAACCAAATGAGGTAGCAAGAGAATGAATAAATTTCTTATGATAAATCGTCAATGAGGGAACTCATATAGAACTATTTTGGTTACTGAATTTGATGAATTATCCCACTGTTTATGTCATAACATTTAAGACTTTTCTCTCCTCAAAATAAAGGACCTGGCAAATTGTTTGTACAAACGTTTCATGGTGTGAATGCAGTTTTGTACCTTTTATAGAGTCAGCAGTTGAGCTATAGGTTTGACGTGTGGCGTAAGGTGATTTAATCCTCGATAACAATGAGAATAGCAATGATGTTAGAAGGACTCAAACAAATGTATGAAACGATATGAGTCGAAGGATTACTCAAAGTTGTAGGTATTTCCATGTGTCGACGAAGTGCGAAGTTGAACTGGGAATGAACAGCGTAAGGTTGATGATTGTTCTAGAAACATCTGAGTAATTTGGAAAGTGTAAGATGATGGTACACTTGAGGAAATCAATCGTGTATCTGAGGGCCTCGAATTCAAACTTAGAAATTTTTGACATAAGGGGAAGAGGTTTGTGCATTACGATATACGAAGTAAAGGTGGTTGGGTAAGCATTCCCAAAAAGAGAGGTTTAGAATCAAGAGATATCCTAGCTTAAGTCTTAAGATCAAGATGGAAACGACCCTAAGGCTAAAATCGTAGCGCAAAAGGAAAGTCTCACGTATCGGTCAACTATGAGTTAACCTTTTGTGTCTCCTCGTGAGTCATATCGAGAATACTCATCAATGGTTTTCAAGTCGTGAATATGTTGGATTAGGTGTCTAAGCCATGACTAATAATTAGTATTTACCTAATTAATAGTAGCATAGTCCATTTGGGTTGCCCTCATAGCTGGAGGTTTGTTGGAAAGTTAAGTAGAGAACAATGGTTGATTTATTATATGACTAATAAATCAAGATATTGTTTGTTAATATATTATGGAGATAATATATTAGAAATAATATTATTTGATTAATAATTAATCAGAAATTAATTGGATTAATTTCTGTGGCATTAATTAGATTAATTAGGAGGTCAGGGTTAAAGTCGTACAAATTCAATAGTTGAATTGCGGCGCGCGGCGCGCGGCGCGCAAATGTTTTGGCCGCGGCGCGCGTACAGATAATCCGGAAAAATGGGCTGCGGCTAGGGTTTAGCCTTGCCACTTGGTTCCCTATAAATAGGGACCCCTAGACCTCATTATCAGTTACTCATTCTATTATTTTCTCTCTGGAATTTCGATCCATAAACCTCCCGGCTAAAGGTGTGACTTCATTTGAGGCAGGATATTTTTGCTGCTTTGCTTCCAAGAAATCTAAAGGTTAGTTTTCTGGTTTTATTCTTTAGATGTCTGTATTGGCTTTTAGGTTTTGTTATATGTTCAATAGTAGAAAACATAGATCCTTATAGGTTGCATGTGAACTTAGGTTATTTAGTTCATGGTTGCAGAAAACCTTTCAGTGGTATCAGAGCTTTTGTTTGTTTTCTTGTTGAAAGGTTATAACTGTTTTTCCTTAAATTGGGGTTTAAAGTTTATAAACCCTAATTTCATGTGGATCGACTTTTTGGATTAGAGTTTTGGAAACCCTAATTCCTCCCTTAGTGATTTTCGATTTGGCCTATTAGGATTTTAGGAGGTTTTCTATTTTTGGTAACTTTAATTGGTTAATTAAATGGATAACCTTAAACCCATTTCTTGAAATCGAAATCTAGGGGGTTTAGGATAGGTTTTAATTAATTTGATTAATTTGGATAAACCTATCTACATTTGAATTAATTTAATTAATTGTTAATTAAAAGATAATTCAAAGGATTTAATTAATTTTAGATTTTTGCGAAAACTAAGGATTAAATCCGAAAATAATATTTTAAATGTTTAAAATATTAAGATTTAATTATTTTAATTAATTGTTAATTAAAGGATAATTAAATCGAATTTTAAAGGTTTAATTTAATTTTAAATTTATTAGTTAAATTGGTAAAATTAAAAGATAAACCTGGAATATTTTAAAGAGTTTTAAAATACATCTTATATATGTTATTAATTGTTAATACTATATGTATAAGATAAAATTGGTCAGTCAATTCAATAGTAGGCCTCATTCACGAAGCTGATCTATAAAGTGGGTATAAGGAGGCTGCCTATAAAATGGCGGTCTAATGGGTGAACACTTTCGCCCACCACGCGCCTGATCAGTGGAGGGTCGTTAGCCGAACAGTTTTGATAGGACCGCTTAATCATTAAAAGTATAATGATCAAAGTACTAGAACCATTTAAAAAAAATCTCAATCTAGTTACTTTAGCAAAAATGTAAATTTGATGCTAACCCATGAAATTGCACATTGCACTTTATGAAACGTTGGTGGAGCGTGTGTGGTTTACCGGCACACCAATGGGGGTTCATAAAGAGTGGCAATGGGTGTCTCGGGTGTTATCATTGTTGATGGAGCATGTGTGGTTTACCGGCACATCAATTTGAGATGGTAATGGACCCCGAGAGTACCAAGCTAATTTGCATGGTTATTCACACCCGGTTTGTGATCCTCGGCATCCCAGTCACAAGCGGTGGGGCATATCGAGATTAAACATGCTATTGAACAGTTCAATAAATCTCAAAAGAAACTAGGAATTCCATTTATAATAAGATTATATTTTCCGCGGTGGAATTGGCTGAATCGTCATTCGCCTACCTTTATAAAATTTGAAAATAGATTACGGCATCCCTCTTCTAGTTTGTAAATTGTTATAGTTGGATCCTAGCCTTATTTTATATTGGGTTATTATAAGGACCGACAAGTATCTAATTAAACTTACCTTCTTTTATAGATGTCTTCTGCTGATCAATCCGCTCCTCACTCAAACTCCAGTGTTACCTCAATCCTCTCATTATGTTCCAAGGTTCAACTGAACAGGACAAACTACAATGACTGGATTAGAAATATCAAGATGGCTCTGAGGTACGAGAACAAAGAATATGTTCTCGAGACCGAGCTTGTCGATATTGACCCTGAAACTGCTACTCCCGAGGAAATTGCCTCGTACGAAAAACATTCTGATGATGCAACCAAAGTGGCCTGCATCATGATCGCCACAATGAACCCCGAATTGCAAAGGATATACGAAGACTACTGGCCCTTTGAGATGCACAAGGAGCTTGCGGAAAAGTTCTGCAAGCAAGAGCGCATCGAGAGGTGCGAGGTGGTCAAGGACTTCACGAACAGCAAACCTAAATATGGAGAGTCTATCTGCGCTCATGTGCAAAGAATGCAAGGTTACGTGGAGCGGCTCAGGAAGCTTGCGATGCCTGTGAACGAGGAGTTGGCCGTTGACATTGTGCTTAACTCCTTGCCGAGTTCTTATGACCAGTTCATGCTGGCTTACCATTTGAACAACAATCAGGCTAACCTGACTGAATTACATTGTATGCTTCAGACTGCTGAGGACGGGATGAAGGGTAAAAGTGTACCCTCGGTTAATCAGCCCGTCTTAGCCATTGGAAGTGGCAAAAGAAAGAAAAGGAAGGGCCCTCTTAAACAAAATTGAAGGGAAAAGGTTCAGGTCGGGTCGTCCAGCAATGGCTCGAGAACCAAGTCTTCCCACATTCCTTGTGTGGCCAACCCCGATGAAGCCAACTGTTTTTATTGCAAAGAGAATGGCCATTGGAAGAGAAGCTGCCCTAAATACTTGCAGGATGTCAAGGATGGGAAGGTAAAGCCATCGACAGCAGGTATATACACTATCTCTAAAAACTCACCATCTTCTAGTTCTTGGGTCCTTGATACAGGATGTGGTTTTCACATTTGTTCTGATCTGCAGGGCCTAAAGGAAATCAGGGAGGTGGAGCACGGTAGACTGAACCTGATCATGGGCAATAGGATATCGTCCCCTGTTACCAAGATCGGCGTTTATAGTTTAGTGCTTAGTAGTGATGTTAGCTTAGAGTTATTTAATTGTTGCTATTTGCCTGAAATGGCAAGAAACATTATTTCATTTCATGCATTGTTCAGACAAGGATTTCAATTTTCTTTTGATAATAAAATTGGTTCGATTTCTGTTTTCAAAAATGGTATTTTTGATTTTTATTGCTTATCCTTGTGATGGTGTGTATGAAACTGTTGAATGTGTTGACAATTTAGGACATAGTGTAAATTATATTGATTCTACTAGTGGTGTAGAAAAGGCATGCCTGTGGCATAGTCGGCTTGGGCACATCAGCAAGAAACGCATCGCCCAACTCCAAAAGGATGGAGTGTTGGAATCATTCGACCTCAAGTCGGATGATGTATGCGAATCTTGTCTGTTGGGCAAGATGACTAAATCACCGTTCAAAGGGTCTTTTGAAAGAGGTGAGGGTCTGTTGGACATCATTCACACGGATGTGTGTGGTCCATTCAGATCAACCACAAAGGAAGGCACGCGGTTCTACGTAACTTTTACCGACGATTTTAGTAGATACGGCTACATCTACTTGATCAAGCACAAGTCGGACACCTTTGAAAAGTTCAAAGAGTTTAAGAACGAGGTAGAGAATCAACTAGGCAGGAAGATAAAGATGCTCAGGTCCGACAGAGGCGGAGAGTATCTAAATATCGAGTTCCTAAACTATCTAAAGGAATGCGGAATAGTTTCGCAGTTGACACCTCCCAGGACACCACAGTTGAACGGTGTTGCGGAGAGGCGTAACCGAACCCTGTTGGACATGGTTCGTTCCATGATGAGTCGAGCTTCACTTCCCATTCACTTCTGGGGGTATGCCTTAGAGACTGCCGCCCATATCCTCAATCTTGTCCTAACTAAGAAGGTTGCTAAAACACCTCATGAGATGTGGACGGGGAAAGTTCCCTCGTTGGCACATATCAAGGTCTGGGGTTGTGAGGCTTTCGTTAGACGAGAGACTCAAGACAAACTCGCATACAGAAGCGAAAGGTATTTCTTCCTTGGTTATCCCAAACAGTCCTTTGGATATCTATTCTACAGATCGAGCGAGGACGTGGTCTTTGTAGCTAGACGAGCAGTCTTTCGAGAGAGAGAGCTCATATTCAAAGAGGACAGTGGGAGTACCATTGATCTTGAGGAAATTCAAGAGCCATCAGATGATGCAACCTTAGGAGAAACTAGCAACCAACATGAGGAAGAAGTTCCTATTGGTCCGACTGATGTATCCTTACCTCTTAGGCGCTCCGGTAGGGTTAGCATGCCACCCGAGTTTTATAACTTCGGATGGGGACACATTTGTCAGTGATAGGATACTGATAAATTTGGTTGAACCACCTACTACCAGGAAGCAGTGGTGGGCCGTGAGTCTGCCAAGTGGAAAGAGGCCATGGATAGCAAGATCAAGTCCATGTATGACAATCAAGTTTGAAACTTGGTTGACAATATACCGGGTCGAAAGACAGTCGGGTGCAAATGGATCTTCAAGAAGAAGACCGACATGGACGGAAATGTACACACCTTCAAGGCAAGACTGGTTGCAAAGGGTTTCACTCAAACCCCGGGGGTTGATTATGATGAGACCTTCTCACCAGTAGCCAAGATAAAGTCTATTAGGATAATGCTGGCCATAGCTGCGTTTCATGACTATGAAATTTGGCAGATGGACGTCAAAACCGCCTTCCTTAATGGAAAGTTGACTGAGGATGTTTACATGAGTCAGCCAGAGGGTTTTGTCGATGCAAAGTATCCCAATAAGGTGTGTAAGCTTGAGAGATCAATCTACGGATTGAAGCAAGCTTCTCGCAGCTGGAATCTTTGTTTCCATGAGAAAGTCAAAGAGTTTGGCTTCTCTAGGAGCGAGGATGAGTCCTGCGTATATGTCAAGGCTAGTGGGAGTATAGTGACCTTTCTGGTACTGTCTGTTGATGACATACTGCTAATGGGAAACGACATTCCAACCATGCAAGATGTCAAGGCTTGGCTTGGGAAGTGTTTCGCCATGAAGGACCTAGGAGAGGCTACCTATATTCTTGGGATAAGAATATTGAGAGATAGGAAAAAGAGACTAATTGGACTTAGTCAGGGTGCATACTTGGAAAAGATACTAAAGAGGTTTAATATGGAAAATTCCAAGAAGGGAGAGCTGCCTATCCAAAGCAATGCAAAATTCAAAGTCCGAGTACAGACGTGGAAATAGCTGAGATGAGTCGGGTACCTTACGCTTCGGCTGTAGGGTCGATCATGTACGCTATGACGTGTACTCGCCCTGACGTGGCTTTTGCTCTGAGCATGGTCAGTCGGTACCAGGAAAACCCTGGAAAGGCGCATTGGATAGCCGTAAAGAATATACTCAAGTATCTACGAAGGACAAAGGACATATTGTTAGTCCTTGGAGGCAGTGATACCTTGAAAATTGAAGGATATACGGATGCCAGTTTTCAGACGGATAGAGACAGTGGTTGGTCTCAGTCTGGCTGGGTATTCCTTCTGAACAGAGGAGCGGTAACTTGGAAAAGTTCCAAGCAAGATACGGTGGCTGATTCTACTTGTGAATCAGAGTATATAGCAGCAAGTGAAGCGTCAAAAGAAGCAGCTTGGCTGAAGAACTTCATTGGTGACCTTGGAGTAATCCCGAGTATTCAGGAGCCCGTGGAACTATTCTGCGATAACAAAGGTGCGGTCGCCTTGACAAAGGAACCTCGAGACCATGGAAAGTCCAGGCATATCGACAGAAAGTACCACTACATAAGGCATAAGGTAGAAGAAGGTCACCTCGTGGTAAAGAGGGTATCATCGGAAGATAATCCTGCAGATCCCTTGACAAAGGCTCTGAGTAGGGTTAAGCATAATCTGCATGCTAGGAGCATTGGATTAAGAGATGATATAAAGTTTATGTAAATTAGATAATTTTCGAAACTTGTAACAATGTATTGTATTTGACTCTTGTGATTTAATAATAGAGATTTATTAATGAGTAATGGTTTACTACTTTTGTCCATACTTTATCATTGTGTTTCATTTTGCATGTTTTACTTCCTGAATAATTGGATTATTCAAATATCCACAGTCGATTACACTTTTGGGAGTAAGTGTGAAGTAAGACTGTCATGAATTGGTAATAGATTGTCTAAGGAGTTAGACATTGCAATTGGATTGCTGCACCATTTGTGAGTACTTGGAAATGGAGATTTGAGTATTGGATAAACCAACGCTCAATGGATTGCTTCGTGGATTTCATCACGAGCAATGTTGAGACGATAATATCTTTTGATCTTTAAGCTAAGACATATGAGTAATGATTTACTTGTTAGATTAGGTGTCTAAGCCATGACTTTACAACTGTATTTATCTTGTTAATTGAAGCAAATTCCATTTGGGTTGCCCTCATAGCTGGAGGTCAGGATAGAGTTCAGTAGAGTAAAAGGTTGATTTATTAATTGTGTAATAAATCAATAGAATTAATTAAATGGTTTATTAATATATTTAAGTGTTAATATATCAATTAGAAACTATAATAATTGATTGAGATTTAATCTAGAATTAATTGGATTTAATTTATTGATTAAATTAATTAATTAAAAGTGTGAGGACTAGTTTGTATTTATTCAATAGCTGAATAACTGGCAAAGAGAAGTCCAGGGGCCAAAAGTGGCGCCACCCTTGGAGGCTTCTCTAGGGTTGGCGAAAACCCTAATTAGGGTTTAGGGATCTGGTCCAAGTGGTCAACAGGCTTGCCCACTTGGAGGCTCCTTAGGGTTTCAGGTGTAACCCTAGGAGGCTATAAAAGGAACCCTCTGGCTCCCCATTATTCACGCCAACTTCAACCAAGATTACTCTGCTGGACTGTCTTCTCCATTGCTGTGGGTATGACTTTCATCTGAGGCATGATACTTTTGCTGCTAGCTTCAAGAACAAGATTCAAATGTTGGTTCTTCTGATTTAAACCTTAGAAATCATTGTTGGCCTTTAGGTTTTAGTTTATTATCTTCATAGAAGAAAACATAGATCTTTATAGGGTGCATGTGAACCATAAGCAATTTTTGTGTTCATTGTTTGCTAGAAAACCCTTCAGTGGTATCAGAGCTGGTTTGTTTTCTTGTGATTTGATATAAACTGTTTATTTGATCATGGGGTTTTCGAAAATAAACCCTTGGGAGGCTTAATTTTCGTCCATGGTGGGTAGGGTTTCAAAACCCTAGCCTCCCCTGCCTTATCTGCGAATTGCATGCTGCCTAGAATACTTGGTTGTTATTTTTGGTAACTAGATCCTCTGAATAACTTGAACCTTTAGTCCTTGCATGTTAATTTCGAGATTTTGGCTAGGGTTTCCTAACCCTAGCCGCCACCCTTGGTCCCCCCCTTGATTTGCTTGCCTTTTATAAGTAGGTTGTTATTTATGGTAATTATTGGATAATTAAATAACTGGAACCCCTTATCTTTGCATGCTGATTTCGTGACCTAGGGATAAGGGTTAGGAAAATTAATTTGATTAATTTTTGTGATTCCCTTATTAGATTTAATTAGTTTAATTAAATTGTTTAATTAAAATACCAATTAAATCACTTAAAGAATTAATTAAATTTTCGAAAAAAATAGAAATAAATTTGCGAAAATTCTTTGAAAATTAATTCTAAAATATTTCAATAAGATTAAAATATATCTTATATATTTATGATTAAAAGTTAATTATTTATATATAAGAAAATTGGTTAGTCTTACCGCTAGTAGGCCTCATTCACAAAACTATCCTATAAAGAGGGTATAAGGCGACTGCCTATAAAATGACTGTCTAATGGGTATCTACTCTTACCCACCGCTCTCCTAGTCAGTCGAGTGTCGTTAGCTGAACGGGTTTGATAGAACCGCTAAGCCTCTTAAAAGTATAATGCTATAATTGAAAATACTAGAACCTTGAACAAAACCTAATCTAGTTACTTTAGGTTAAAAATGTGAATTGGTGTTAATCCATGGAATTGCACATTGCACTTTGTGGAACGTTGGTGGAGCGTGTGTGGTTTACCGGCACACCAACTGGGGTCCACAAAGACTTGCAATGGGTTTCTCGGTTTTGTCATTATTAACGGAGCGTGTGTGGTTAACCGGCACGTTAATTAGAGATGACAATCGACTTCGAGAGTACCAAGCTAATTTGCATGGTTATTCACACCCGGTTTGTAATCCTTGGCATCCCAGTCACAAACAGTGGGGCACATCCGAGACTAAACATGCCATTGAACAGTTCAATGTGTCTCAACAGATCTAGGAATTTCATAAGATGAAATTGATAAGTTCATTATCTACCTTAATGACCATTATGTTGTGATTACGGCATCCCTCTTCACACCATAGTTGGGGTATTTTGGGTCCTAGCCTTAATAAATAATATATTGGGTAATTATTTAAAAGGAAAAACTAAACTAATAAATTATGTTTATTGTAGATGTCTGAATCAAGTGTCTATTCTCCTCCCTCTCCTCCTTCACCTATTTCTGAGAGCATCAGAAAGCACCTGCTAAATATGGAAAGGCTGACTGGCCTTAACTGTAAGGAATGGCTTCGCAATTGGAGACTGGCTCTCGGCATTGCGGGCAAGCTTCATCTCACCGAGTATCGATCCCGGTTCCACAGGAACAAGTCATCATAAATAGTTCTTATGATGAGGGTAACTTATTAGTTGATGTATCCGAAGAAATTTGTGACCTCATGTTGTTGACCATTGACCTCGAATTCCGCAAGGATTTTGAATCCTTAGGGTCATATGAGTTAATGCAATCGGTTGAGGAAAGGTTCCGAAAACCGGTTGAAGAGGAACGAGTTAGGATCATCAAAAGACTTGCAGAGTGTAAGTTAAAAGAAGGAAGTAGCATCGATTCGCATGTTCTTCAGATTGAAGCGTACATAGGCGAATTGTACAAACTTGGTTATTCGATGAGTCAGGAGTCGAGTGTTAACACTTTACTCACTTCACTGACTAGTAAGTACGATCTGTTCATTCAGACATATAGAAAGGAAGACCAGAAAAAGACCTTAATGGAAATGCGTCCACTGTTGACTTTTTACGAGTCACTCTTGGACAGGCATAGCTCTAATGGTTCAGCTACTTCTGGATTAAGTCTAGTGGAAAGACACAGCAAGAAACGATCCAGATCGTCTGGATATGTCTTAAGCTGGGAATCCACAGAATCGGATACAGTCACAGAAAGATTGGAAGACGCTCCAAGGTCAAAAACTTTGAAAGCTCAGGGAATCAGTAAGGTACGGGACTCTGGCGCATAGGAGGACATTTGGATTGGATTCCCGGCTCATGCGGTTTTGAAGTTTAGTTAGATATTGAAATAATGTTATTAGCTTATTAGATGCATATGACATTGTCTATCATATTATACATTGCTCAAGGATTTTGTTTTAATAAAATTGTCAATTTTCTTTTAACACATGTTGTTTGAAATATCCTTGAAATGTTGTATGATTGTGTTGAATGCATAATTAGTAATAACTTGAATGTTGAATGCATCCAAAGTGTTTGGATTTTAGGAATTGTGCTCCTTATGATTGTTAAAGTGAATATTATAAGAATCAATTCAACCAAAGGTCCAGTTGGACAGGACTTTGGAATCACCTGACTTAGAGTCACCTGATGAGTTGAGTTCTTAATGTGTTAAGAAATGAATCAACCAAAGAGCCAGTTGGACAGGACTTTGGAATCATTTGACTTAGAGTCAAATGATGATTAAGTTCTTTATAAAGCGCATGTGGCAAGAAATGAATCACCCAAAGATCCAAAGGATAGGATTTTGGAATCAGCTGACTTAGAGTCAACTGAAGATTGCAAGTCTTGAACAAAGTTAACAAAGTCATAAGATTAGGAGCAACAAACACATCAGTTGTTGTGTATTGCTCGAATCTTCAAATTGAACACAATTGTTTGTACTTCATGATATTTGTCATTCGGTATGACGAATATGACTTCGCTTATCAGAATAAGCGATTGGATTGAACCCTTGAACAGTTCAAGGACTTCAAAGGAAGTACAAGACCCACAGAACCTGAGTGACAACATAAACTGGGAAAATGTTTCACAGTTTATTCCCTTCCAATAACATTAATAGTTATAATGTGTCTTAGGGAAGATGATGGAGCGTTGGTCGAAACAGTTCGATCCTTAATGTAAGAGATACATTGCCAATTAGTTTCCGATACATAGAATACTAAACCAGTCAGACCATATTCCAACCACATCATTTGACTAAGTAGGTTTTGCAGACACTGTCTGAAATGTAAAGCTGGGATTGTCCCACTTGTACATTAAAGGTCCAGGGTCTTGTAGTGTTCGTCCGAACCTCATGACTAGCCTGAACCTAATCAGAAATGTCGTTTCACTGGCTATCCCGCTGTACCTGGAAGAGAAAGAGCTCTTTTAGAAAGAACTCATGTTCTAAGGAAACAGTGGGAGTTTGGGACAGTCCTGAATGAGTTCAGGATTAGCCAAGTGAAATAACCTTTAGTCATCACTAGGCTTAGAGCAGAAATCAGATTTTTGTTTTAATTCTGACATAATCTTCTCTTAAACCAGTAGTATTGATCACTGTCATAAGTAGTTATGATTGGGGGACATACCGAATAGTGGTAAAACACTATAGTTGGTATGGATTTTCAATCCGACTACTTGGAAGCATTGGTGAGCCCGGTTGCTGCCAATTAAGAGAACTTTAGGACGAGATACAGTCCATGTGACAGTTTGATTGATTTTACAACTGGTCTTAAAACCAGTGGGAGTAATCATCAAAAGAAACCAACATGGACAGAAATGTACCTTTAGAACATCTGGTTGAGTGAGACGATACTCAGAGTCAAGTAATTGACTTCGAGAGAAGCGCTCTCAATAGAAGATGAAATCCGAAAGGATACTGCATATTGTAAGTCGTTAGTGGAGCGCGTATGGATCACCGGCACACTAATAGGGACTCACAAAGAATATGCCAGTATAGAGGTACATGGGCCCGGGATTTCCCCGCGGGCATCTCGCAAGAAAGGATATTCATATTCTCAAAATATGCCAAAGGATTGGATTTTGAAAAGGGGCTGAAAGATATCCATTAAGATGTCAGAAAGGTTTGGATTCTCAAAATGTGCCAAAAGTTCTGGATTTTGTGAATAGTCCATAACCGTGTCAAAGCCAGTGGGAGTGTCGCTGTTATCTACTATCTCCATATGTGTGTTGCATAATGTTTCTAGGAAACGTCTTTTTCCATTACAAAGTGTAATGACTTGGTGTTAAGAGACGGATCACTATGAAAGACTTAATAAAGATACGACATGCTCTGGTGGTTATAAACGTCTATGAGATAGATCAAAACTCTGCCAAGATGATCTTGATGAGACTCAAGATGCATAGCTCAGGAAAAGAGTTTCCTATCATTTCAAGGTGTAATGATTTGGCATACAAAGAAGGTGCAGCATACTCACATAATCCATTGACATCTATCAGATAGATGCTGTCATCAGCATAGACCTGGCCTTAATAAGCATGACCTTGATAAGATTCAAGATGCATGAGAAAAAGTTTCCGAAAGGATATAGTTATTAAAGGTCGTGACACAGGATCATGAGTAATCCTAAGATTCCAAAAGGGTTTGGAATAGGACTGGATCGAATCCAACAAGTTTCTTGGATCGATCAGAAGTGTCATGAACATGTCTTGATGACTTAATGCTTAGAGCATACTGAGTCAGATTCAGGATATGACCTGGCCGGGAATACTTAATGGATTTTGTGCCTACATGAGAAATCATTGAAAAAACATTAGGGGTGAATGTTGATAACAATTTGAAAAGAGTTTTAAAATAAGGACTTAATGGTTAAAGAATTTCGTTGGCATTCCGATGGAGCGCGTGTGGCTCACCGGCACATCGTAACACCTCGAAATAGTCTTAGGGTGCAAAGATCCCGAGAACCATGGTACATAGAATGGAGTTGTTAGTGAGAATGACGGTATGACCAAAATTAAAATATCATCAGAAGGATATCCGATCGGATAAAGTGTATAAATGTGTAACATTTGAATACATAGAAAGAGTGAAAGGTCAAGTAGACATAGATACATAACACGAATTAAATAGTTTAAAAGGAATCTAGAAACCGATAATAGTTTTATGTAAAATCCGACTTGGTGATTACCTCGTGGAGACTTGGTAATTAGGCAAGAGTAGCCACCAGTCAGATTTTATGTTTCAATTTTGCATGTTTCACTTCCCGAATAATTTGATTATTCAAAAGTCCACAGTCGCTCATACTTTTCGGGAGTAAGTATGAACAAAGACTGTCGTGAATTGGTTTGTAGATTGTCTAAGGAGTTAGACATTGCAGTAAGACTGCTACAACGTTCGTGAGTACTTAGAAATAGAGATTTGAGTATTGGATAAACCCGCGCTCAATAGATTGCTTCATGGATTACATCACGAGCAATATTGAGACGATAATATCGTATGATCTTGAAGCGGAGACATATGAGTTGAAATTTACGAATCGGTTGTGCATTGATAATGCGAAAACGCATCAGTAACTCGATGTTACAAACGCATTGTTGTGTACGATTTGATAAGTAAAAGACACAACCATATGAGTCAAAGCTTATTCGTTCCTTGACCCTGATGGGAAACAGATATCTGTAGGCCGCTCGATGATTTTGAAGTTGACTGAAGTGCTGGCCAGCCGGGACTAAATTGATGTGTTCAATTAGAAGTCTTAAAGTCATAAGCAGAATCGGAAATCGGGAAACAGAGTATCGGACAGAGATTGATCTCAATCCATGTCTCATGTCTGGAAATATCTTGTTGAACGAAGGATCATATGATCACTTATCTATGGACAGAACTGACTGGGTCAGAGTTCGACAGCAGTTTCTAGGAAGCTGCAGGTTGTTTATTAATCAGAAGATAAATTAAAGTCATAGACTTATCCAAGTAGGAGACTGTTAGATTAGGTGTCTAAGCCATGACTTTACAACTGTATTTATCTTGTTAATTGAAGCAAAGTCCATTTGGGTTGCCCTCATAGCTGGAG
This sequence comes from Cichorium intybus, assembly GCA_023525715.1. Classification (NCBI taxonomy): domain Eukaryota; kingdom Viridiplantae; phylum Streptophyta; class Magnoliopsida; order Asterales; family Asteraceae; genus Cichorium; species Cichorium intybus. The sequence continues at coordinate 76,558,386 of CM042010.1, forward strand.
GTCAGGATAGAGTTCAGTAGAGTAAAAGGTTGATTTATTAATTGTGTAATAAATCAATAGAATTAATTAAATGGTTTATTAATATATTTAAGTGTTAATATATCAATTAGAAACTATAATAATTGATTGAGATTTAATCTAGAATTAATTTGATTTAATTTATTGATTAAATTAATTAATTAAAAGTGTGAGGACTAGTTTGTATTTATTCAATAGCTGAATAACTGGCAAAGAGAAGTCCAGGGGCCAAAAGTGGCGCCACCCTTGGAGGCTTCTCTAGGGTTGGCGAAAACCCTAATTAGGGTTTAGGGATCTGGTCCAAGTGGTCAATAGGCTTGCCCACTTGGAGGCTCCTTAGGGTTTCAGGTGTAACCCTAGGAGGCTATAAAAGGAACCCTTTGGCTCCCCATTATTCACGCCAACTTCAACCAAGATTACTCTGCTGGACTGTCTTCTCCATTGCTGTGGGTATGACTTTCATCTGAGGCAGGATACTTTTGTTGCTAGCTTCAAGAACAAGATTCAAAGGTTGGTTCTTCTGATTTAAACCTTAGAAATCATTGTTGGCCTTTAGGTTTTAGTTTATTATCTTCATAGAAGAAAACATAGATCTTTATAGGGTGCATCTGAACCATAAGCAATTTTTGTGTTCATTGTTTGCTAGAAAACCCTTCATTATTAAGCGATTGTTCATTGATAATACGAAAACGCATCGGTAACTCGGTGTTATAAAACGTATTGTTGTGAGTGATTTGTCTGGTAAAAGACATAAGTATATGAGTCGAAGCTTATTCGTCCCTTGACCCTAACGGGGAACAGATATCTGTAGGCCTCTCGATGAATTTGAAGTTGACTAAAATGGTTGGCCAACCGAGACTAAATTAGTAGTCTAAGAGTCATATGCAAATCAGATATCGAGGAACAGTGAGTCAGACCGGGATTGATTTTATCCATGTCTTGAGTTTGAAAATATCTTGTTGGACGGAGGATCATCTGATCACTTATCTATTGACAGAACTGATTAGATCAGAATTTGGCAGCGGTTTCTAGGAAGCTAAAAGTGCTGGTTAATTAGAGGTTTAATTGGTAATTATAGTCATAGACTTATCCAAGTGGGAGACTGTTGGATTAGGTGTCTAAGACATGACTAATAATTAGTATTTACCTAATTAATAGTAGCATAGTCCATTTGGGTTGCCCTCATAGCTGGAGGTTTGTTGGAAAGTTAAGTAGAGAGAAAGGGTTGACTTATTATATGACCAATAAATCAAGATATTGTTTGTTAATATATTATAGAGATAATATATTAGAAATAATGTTATTTGATTAATAATTAATCAGAAATTAATTGGATTAATTTCTGTGGCATTAATTAGATTAATCAGGAGGTCAGGGATTAAAGTCGTACAAATTCAATAGTTGAATTGCGGCGCGCGGCGCGCAAACGTTTTGGCCGCGGCACGCGTACAGATAATCCGGAAAAATGGGTTGCGGCTAGGGTTTAGCCTTGCCACTTGGTTCCTTATAAATAGGGACCCCTAGACCTCATTATCAGTTGCTCATTCTATTATTTTCTCTCTGGAATTTCGATCCATAAACCTCTCGGCTAAGGGTGTGACTTCATTTGAGGCTGGATATTTTTGCTGCTTTGCTTCCAAGAAATCTAAAGGTTAGTTTTCTGGTTTTATTCTTTAGATGTCTTTATTGGCTTTTAGGTTTTGTTATATGTTCAATAGTAGAAAACATAGATCCTTATAGGTTGCATGTGAACTTAGGTTATTTAGTTCATGGTTGTAGAAAACCTTTCAGAATACTCATGGCGGCTCAACGGTTCCTTAACGCGAAGCTCTTGCTATTGCCATTGTCGGCATTAGAACTGTTTTCTTAGTTGTAACTCATGTACGCGGATGATAAAGAGGTATCGAGATAATATTAATATTAGTGTCGACTTAGAATTTTCAATAGTATCTCTTAATAATAACTAATACTATCAAAGTATTTATGTTAAGTGTTGACGTGGTTACTAAGTGTTGTAGGATTCTCGAGTTTTACACTGTTGCCTATTATGCTCACACTTAGTTATATGTCGGTCAAACCCTAGTCAAACGTAGTTGATCATGCTATGTTTCCCCATGATTTGATAACATATTATACTAAGTCTAATCATAATGTTCACCTTAAACTCTAATGTTCTTGTATTGTTGTATTGTGATACTATCTTTGTTTGTATGCGTATACTTTTATATAAATATTATTGTATTTTTAAAAGTATAGTTGTACAAAAAATGTTTTAGAGAGTTTTAGTCCCATTGTATTTATAGTTGTATATCTTAAATGGATTGATATACTTAGTTCACTATAAACAATACTCTAATACCAATCTGCCACACCCCCACGATGGCGGAATCGTCTGAGGGCAGAACGGGACATAGTATCACAACCATTGCATACATTGAAACATAAGTAGATAAACAACCATCATACATTATAATTGGAACGTTACATTGTTCAAACGGTATTGTTTCAACCCAATTACAATATGATAATGAAATAAGTAAAAGAGACGTCTTTGCGTCCCATCCCAAAAGGCTAATCGGACCTGACTAATTGTTACCTGAGAAAACAAGTAATTTGAAAGAGTGTCAATATCACGTTGGTGACTTCATAAGATTTTTGTATGAGAAAATCCATAGTCCTTTTTCCTTGTAAAGAGATAGTGTTTGAAACCAGAAAATCCAATATTTTCTTATAAATGTGTCGTAGTCTTAAAAACCCAAAGGCCGAAAATGTATAAATGTTTCTATACTTGAAAATAGTATTACGTAATCTTATTCTTGTATGAAACCATGTAAATATATGTTTACTCGTAGATTAATTGTAGATCTAATTCCATAAAACATTTGCGTAAGTAAAATCGTAATTTTATTTGTATCTTACTTAATTGTAGTTTTAATTCCATAAAACTCGTATGTATAAGTAAACCGTTCTTGTATTTATATCTTAATAAAATGTAGTCTTAATTTTCATAAAACTTGTATGTATAAGTAAAACCATACTTATATTTGTAACTTGTTAGAATGTAGTTTTAATACCATAAAACTCCTATGTATATGTAAACCGTACTTATGTTTATTTCTTAATAAAATGTAGTTTTAATTTCCATAAAACTTGTATGAGAAATCCATTTCCTTGTAAAGTATAGTATCGCAACCCAGAAAATCCAATATTTTCTTATAAACGTGTTGTAGTCTTAAAGGTCCAAAGACTAAAAATGTATAACGTAAGTTGTAATATAGTTTAAAACTATTTGAAGTGTATATTTCCACGTAAACAAAATGTATAGTTGATTTTCCCATGTGAGACACCCTATAACCATACTGCGACCATGTATGCCTGCTGCGACGTTCTTCAGGCGTCGGAATGTTAGACATTTGTCACCCTTGACCCGTCGGTCGTAGTTGTAGCTAACAACCATAGGTGCAGGGTTGTCAATCCTGTATAGATCTATACACAAATATCACGTTCTCTTACCGAGACTCTAGTTATAAATTCAGGACTTATAGTATGTACTTAAATAAGCACTGTGAAGACCCATCTCACAAAAATATATGTATTCAATAAACTTGTTTACGTAAAATTTGTATATAAAAAACCATTGTATTTGTCCATTATCATATTTCCCATGATAATATAGTAATGTATAATAATTATATATTTTTATATAATTATTTTTTCTTGTTCAAAATGTCACAGTAACATTTGTATCCACAAACTATTCCTATAATAGTTTATTTTTAGTGTTCTGTCGTAAAAAGCACGTATTTACGAATATATGTGAAATAACTTATTTAGATGGTTATAAACAACATCTTTTAAGATATTTCCCACAAAAATGGTGTAATAACATGGTTATAACCATTTTTGCTAGAAAAGTCGTATTTCCGGTCACAAAACATAGTTTGTTCTAGTTTTCGTTCTTTTGACTTTTCTTTTTAAAGATCTAGCATTTTTACACAATATGTTTATAGTTTTGTGACTTTTACACAAAAATTATACTTCATAATGTTCACAATACATAGATCTAAACATATTTTATGTCAAAAACATTTTTACACAACAACTAGTTTATAAACTTGTGTAAATCGTTATTTATAGTACATAAACTTGTGTATAAACTTGTATATAGCATATAAATTGTATTCTCCCCTCTAAAAGTTTGGAAAAGATGAAAATGAGGGGTATGAACTCACCCTTGATGCGTGCTTTACTTAAAAACAAGGTTGTTCTTGCGGGATTTACGGTAGAAGACAAGATCTAAGCTTCGTAGCTCGAATGACCCTTGGACAAAGGTATTACCCAAAGGTTTTACATAGATGTTAGTGTGTATAAAAGAGATAAAAGTGGTCTAATAGTTCTTAAAATCACTAGATGAAGCTAACTTACCAAAAAGATTTGAAAAACACTTGAAAATGAGGAACGGTGGTGGTGGAAGATGGTGGTTTGTGGTGGAGCAAGGTGGTGGTGAATGTTTGAGGTGCTGGAGAGAGAGGGATGGTGAGGTGATCATATTTAGAAAGAAAGAGAGGAGAGTGGAGAGAATATTGCTAGCAAAAGAGAAGACTCATGTCCTTTTATTAGATTTTTAGTTAGTTTTTAATTTAATTAGTTAAATCATAGTCTCCTAGCCTAGCATCTTAGCCTTTGACTTTTTGATTGCATGGGGAAAGAAGAGAAGTCCGCTGATGGGGGTAGGGGGGGTGGGGTGGGTTAATTTTATAAAAATAGCAATCTACTTATATAAATAAGTGACTTTTATAAAATCGTAAAACGTTTTAGCGGAATTTTATGATTTTTTGAAGAAATGAAGTTCTAAATAAATATTATGTATAAAAACATTTCTAAACATTTATTTAGATTGAATTATAACTCGTTAGGCGATGAAATACGCGTTTAAGCGCAATATTCTTTCGATTACGCGATTTTCGGTATTTTACCGAAAATTGTATGTCTTTGAAATTAAATACTAGATAGTATTACGTTCCATAATATATGATTTGTTATTCCATATTTGATATTTAAGGCACCACGTTTTTTATTTTGAGTCCAAACCCTGTGTACATTTATACGTTCACAGCGGTTTAATTGGTGTAACTTTCACATACGAACTCCGTTTTTGACATTCTATATATCCACAGGTTTGTATTTATGAATACATCGCTTTATGAATATTATTATTCTCAAAATAACAATTGTACGATTATCGAATTTTTACGCTACAGTAGTTTATTATACGTATTTTCAGCGTTTACTCGATAATTGATTGGAATCAGCGTAGGTAGTATTATATTATAATATTTAATAATACATTGCAAAAGTTCTGCAAAATTACTTTTCAACATATAGATTAACGTACGCTTCGTTTGACTACGGTTGACTTTCGTTGACCAAAATTTACAATTGTCACAGTCATTTTATGGCCAATGTGTATAAATCTATTTCATGTCTTGAACCACACTTATCATTCATCATAGACACAGGTGCTATTGATCATATGTGTTCAATTGGGCTTCCTAATGGTCATACATTTCATAACAAATTATGGTGATGTTCAAATTCATACATCTATAATTTTGATAAATGTGATGTATGTCCGTTTCTTCAAATATAATTTTGTTTCAATATCAAAACTCACATCTCAACTATATACCTTTTTCTTATTCACTGATGAGGCATGCCCCATGCAAGACCCATCATTGAAGAGTAGATTAGCTCTTGGGGTTATTGTAAAGACACTAAACGATTTGTATGTGTTTGAGTATCATCATCTTAAATAGAATCTTTCCTATAGTTTTTCTGTATTTTCTCCTATCTTCATCCAATGTTGACTTCTGATGTAACACCCCACATCTTTACATTCGTTAAAAATGCATTTCCAAGATTTTCGGTTCTCAAAACATATATCAGATTTATAAATTTTTGGTCCCAATTAAAACTTTTGTCAAAAGATATGAGAACACTTTAAATGGGTGTTACAAACCAATAATCACAACCATAGAAAGACATATAACATAACTCCTACATAACTTAAATCAAACAACTAACTCACGTGGCTATCAAAATACCTGATCCAGTTACCTACTAACATAATTCCAAATAAACCAATTATAGCCATCAAACCTAACAATAACCTAAATCATAATCCCAAAACAAAACACTTGGTGAAAAAAATAGAAGGAGGGTTGTAACGGTCTATGCCTTAGTTATGGTCAACGATATTCCTCGTGACACAAGTGTGTTGAAAGTGTTGGATTAGGTGTCTAAGTCATGACTAATAATTTGTATTTACCTAATTGATAGTAGCAAAGTCCATTTGGGTTGCCCTCATGGCTAGAGGTTTAGCAGAAAATCCAGGAGAGAGAAATATTGATTTATTATATGATTAATAAATCAATAGAAATAAAATAAATAGTTTATTAATATATTATGGTGATAATATATTAATTAGAAACTATATTAATTAATTAGAAATTAATCTGGAATTAATTGGAATTAATTTGGTGATTAATTTGATTAATTAGAGGTGTAGGGGCTGAATTGTAATTATTCAATAGTTGAGTAAGTGACAATTATGGTAGCTTAAGTGGCCAACGAAATTATGGAGGGATAATCCATAATTTCGATTATTATATGTTAGGATAAATAGATTTGAATTGATAGATAAATGTTTATCTTATTTGAATTCAAAAAGGTTTATCTCTAAAGGCTTATTTGGTGACCACTTGGAAACTATAAATAGAGACCCCTAGGCACCATAAAAGCCACAAAATTTTTCTCTCTTCATTTGACGCTAGTCTTGGGTGTGACTTCATTTGACGCAATGCACTTGCGTTGCTTAGCTTGCAAGAAACAACTAAAATGTTAGTTTTCTTATTTATTTCTTTTAGCAATTTTTCGTTTGGCCTTTAGGAATTATTTATATGTTCAAAGTTAGAAAACATAGATTTAATCTAGGTTGCATGTGAACTTAGGGTTTTAGTTCATAGATTTGCATAAAACCTTTCAATGGTATCAGAGCTTTTGGCTGTTTTCTATTTGAATTGTTATAATTGTTTTCCTAAAAATTAGGGTTTAAACCTTATAAACCCTAATATGGCCTAATCAAAATTTAGGGTTAGGGTTTTAGAAACCCTAGCCCCTCCCCTTTATTATTTTCAAAAATTGCATAAAGTTTTAGAAGGTATTCTATTTTTGGTAACTTTTGATTATTTAACAATTGGATTACCTTAAACCCATTTTTTTTTCCGAAAATTAGGGGGTTTAAGATAGGATTAAATTAATTTGATTAATTTGTGATGCCTATCTGGATTTAATTAATTTAATTAATTGTTTAATTAAAAGGTAAATTAAATCATTTAAAGGTTTAAATTTAATATTTTAATTAATTGCTTAATTTCGAAAAAATTAAAAGATAAACCAAGAACATTTTAAGATATGATTAAATTAATTTAATTAATTGTTTAATTAAAAGATAAATTAAATCATTTAAAGGTTTAAATTTAATTTTTTAATTAATTGTTTAATTTCGAAAAATTAAAAAGATAAACCAAGAATATTTTAAAAGGTTTAAAATACATCTAATATATATTATTATTAAAAGTTAATATTATATGTATAAGATAAATTGGTTAGCCAAATCAGTAGTAGGCCTCATTCACGAAGCTGATCTATAAGGAGGGTATAAGGAGACTGCCTATAAAATGGCGGTCTAATGAGTGTCTACTCTCACGCACCGCTCTCTTGATCAGTGGAGGTTCGTTAGCCGAACGGGTTTGATAGGACCGCTTAATCTCACTAAAAGTATAATGTTATTAATCAAAGTACTAGAACAGTTTTATAAAATCTCAAATCTAGTTACTTTAGAAAAAATGTGAAATAGATGCTAATCCATGAAATTACACATTACACTTTATGAGACATTAGTGGAGCTTGTGTGGCTAACCGGCACACTTATAGGGGCTCATAAAGAGTAGTAATGGGTTTCTCATTATTTATGATTAGTAATGGAGCGTGTGTGGTTAATCGACACATCAATTAGAGATGATAAATGACATTGAGGTTACCGAGCAAATTTGCATGGTTATTCACATCTCGTTTGTGATCCTCGGCATCCCAGTCACAAATAGAAGAGCATATCCGAGATTAAACATGCCATTGAACAGTTCAATGAATCTCACAGATCTAGGAATTTCATAAGAGTGAAATTGATAAATCTTTATCGACCTTAATGACCATTATGTTGTGATTACGGCATCCCTCTTCACACCATAGTTGGGGTATTTTGGATCCTAACCTTGTTAAATAATATATTGGGTAATTATTTAAAAGGATTAATTAAACTAATAAATTCAAATTTTATATATATATATATATATATATATATATATATATATATATATATATATATATATATATATATATATGTTATAAATTCAGCGTTACCACAACAATTATGAACAAACTAAAAACTAGAATATAGATGAAGAAAGAAAGAAAGCTTGAGAGCTTGGAGAGAGTAGAGAGAGTTTATATCACTTGTGAAAGAGTTGATATGAGATGCATTTTCTTCCTTACATTAATGGTCTATTTATACTATCAAGTCTACTATTCAAATATAGTTGTTTAATTGGTAAATGCAAAGTGATGACAAAGTGATGACATAATGTTGTCATTCACCAATTACTTGTAACACTCCCACTTGAATGACATCATTCTACATCAGAGTTCAACTTTGAAGTACTGCCTCATTAAAAACCTTGCTAAAGAAAACCCAGTGGGAAAAAACTTTAGCGAAGGGAAAAAGAGTGCAGTGTCTAGTTGACTCCCCCCTCATTTAGATATCGAATGACCATTATGTATTGTGTAGATGTCTCATTCCAATACCATGAACATGTTTTCTAAAGATCTTGGTAGGAAGTGCCTTTGTGAAAAGATCTGCTGCATTGTTGCTAGATTGAACATATTTTAGTTCAATCTGTTGATTCTTTATACGCTCTTGAGTGTATTCAAAAAACTTTGGAGGAATATGTTTTGTCCTATCGCTTTTGATGTACCCTTCTTTTATTTGAGCGACACATGCTGCATTATCTTCATAGATTAAGGTTGGAGATTTTTCTTTATCAATTCCACAAGAAGTCAGGATAAGTTGTGTCATCGATCTTAACCATGTACATTCTCTACTAGCTTCATTTAGAGCAATTACTTCTGCATGATTTGAAGATGTGGCGACGAGTGTTTGCTTTTGAGAATGCCAAGATATTGCAGTACCTCCATTCGTGAATACATATCCAGTTTGAGATCTAGCTTTATGAGGATCAGACAAGTAACCTGCATCTGCATAACCAATCAAGCCTTGTTTTGAACTATTAGGAAAAAATAAACCTAAATCAGTAGTTCCGCGAAGGTATCGTAATATGTGCTTGATTCCATTCCAGTGTCTTTTTGTTAGAGATGAACTAAATCTTGCTAATAGATTTACTGCAAAAGAAATGTTTGGTCTAGTACAATTAGTAAGATACATAAGAGCTCCAATTGCATTAAGATATGGTACTTCTGGACCAAGAATTTCTTCATTTTCCTCACAAGGGCGATATGGATCTTTGTCAATATTTAGTGATCTAACAATCATTGGGGAGCTTAAAGGTTTGGCTTTATCCATATTAAAACGTTTCAAGACCCTTTCTGTATAGTTCGATTGATGCACAAGTATCCCATTTGGCATATGCTCAATCTGTAAACCAAGACAATATTTGGTTTTCCCAAGGTCTTTCATTTCAAATTCTTTCTTTAAAAATTCAATCACTTCAAGGATTTCTTTATTCGTCCCAATAATGTTCAGATCATCAACATAGATGGCTATAATCACATATCTAGATGTTGTTTTCTTAATAAATACACACGGACAAATAGTATTGTTTTTATAGCCTTTGCTTATTAAGTAATCACTTAGACGATTGTACCACATACGTCCAGACTGCTTTAACCCATACAATGATCTTTGCAGTTTGATAGAATACATTTGTTTGGGTTTTGCACTTAATGCTTCTGGCATTTTAAATCCTTCGGGGATTTTCATATATATATATCACTGTCAAGTGATCCATATAAGTAAGCAGTAACAACATCTATAAGATGCATATCTAAATTTTCAGAAACTGCTAGACTGATTAAATATCTGAAAGTGATTGCATCCATAACAGGAGAATATGTTTCTTCATAATCGATTCCCGGCCTTTGAGAAAAACCCTGAGCAACGAGCCTGGCTTTGTATCTCACAATGTTGTAAAAGTCGGCCTAGGCGCTAGGCGGGCGGGTTCTGCCTACGATTAGTAGTAGGCGGTCAAGTTAGGCGGATTTGGTCAACGGCGGTCAAAATCGGGTTTAGGCGGGTCTAGGCGGCAAAATTTTCAATTTTTCAAATTTCAAAATTTCAAAATTTTGAAAAATTTTCAAATTTTAAAAATTTTCAAAAATTATCAAATTTTCAAAAAAATCAAATTTTTAAATTTTTAAAATTTAAATTTAGAAAATGTTATTAATTATGATAATCGGTGGCTAAGTTACAATTATCGATAATTAAAATGATCAAAAATGTCATTAATGAGTCTAAACATTCTGATGTTTGATGACTTACATATTTAAACACTTTAATTTGTCAAAATTTTATACTTATTTATTCATTTTGTAGGGATATAGGTAATATCTAAATTTTAAAAAATAAATTTTGTTACAATTAATACTCCCCGCCTAGACTCGGACTAGTCCTCGCCTAGACCGACTAGTCCTAGGCCCCAGTCGACCGCCCGCCTACTGCCTAGCGACTTCTACAACCTTGGTATCTCACAATTTCATTTTTCTCATTTCTTTTTCGTATAAAAATCCATCTGTATCCCAATGGTTTCACAACTCCAGGTGTGAGTATAATAGGTCCAAAAACCTTTCTGTTATTGAGAGACGTTAATTCAGCTTGCATGGCCTCTTTCCATTTACCCCAATCCTGCCTATTTTGGCATTCAATGACAGATTGTGGTTCTGGATCCTCATTGATAATATTGCATGCAACTGAATAAGAAAATATTATATCTTCTAATTCATATTGGCTCCTTACTATTTTTATATGACCATAATTAATTTCAATCTCCTTATCATTTATTTCCTCAACTGGGGAAGTAATGTTATTTTGTGTTTCTTCATGAACACTTTCATTATGCTCAAACATATTTTCCATTCCTCTTCTTTTTCTAGGATTTGCATCCTTAGAACCAAATGGCCTTCCACGCTTCAGGCGTGCTTTGGATTCTTGAGTTACTTTTTTATCAGATTGTCTATCTGGGAGTTCAATTCGAGCTGGAGCGTTAACAGCAGGTATATATGATTTAGTAACTCTTTTTGTATCAGTAAATGCATCAGGTAATTGATTTGCAACTTCTTGCAAATGTATTATTTTTTGAACACCCATCTTGCATTCTTGTGTACGGGGATCAAGATATGATAAAGAAGGTTCATACCATGAAACATTCTTTTCTTGGGATTTCATTTCTCCCCCAAGCGTTGGGAAATTTTCTTCATTGAAATGGCAATCAGCAAGACGTGCTGTAAACATATCACCTGTCAAAGGTTCAAGATATCTTATTATTGAATTTGTTTCAAAACCAACATATATTCCTAACCTCCTTTGAGGACCCATTTTTGTACGTTGTGGTGGAGCAATAGGAACATATACTGCACTTCCAAAAATTTTAAGGTGGGATATATCTGGTTCTTTTCCAGAAACAAGTTGAAGGGGAGAATGTGTATGATATGCACTTGGTCTCATACGAATCAGTGATGCAGCATGTAAAATTGCATGACCCCATATGGAAATAGGAAGTTTTGTTCTCATTATTAATGGTCTAGCTATTAATTGGAGACGTTTAATCAGTGATTCTGCTAAACCATTTTGAGTGTGTACATGTGCAACTGGATGCTCAACAGTAATTCCTATAGACATACAATAATCATTAAATACTTGAGACGTAAACTCACCTGCATTATCAAGTCTCACTTTATTGATGTTATAATCAGGAAAATGTGCTCTCAGTTTAATAATCTGAGTTAGGAATTTTGCGAATGCCATGTTACGAGTTGATAATAGGCAAACATGAGACCATCTAGTTGATGCATCTATTAAGACCATAAAGTATTTAAATGGTCCAGAAGGTGGATGAATTGGTCCACATATGTCTCCTTGAATTCTTTCTAGAAATCTAGGTGATTCCCTTTCAACTTTCATTGGTGAAGGTCTTGTAATTAATTTCCCAAGGGAACAAGAAATACACGGGTTCTTATTACCTATTTGAGGGAACTTCTGGTCCTTCAATGGATGCCCAAATGTATTTTCAATTATTCGGCGCATCATTGTTAATCCTGGATGGCCCAGCCTATCATGCCACAAACTAAATATTCTAGGATCACAAAATTTTTCTTTAACCACCAAATTTGACTCAACTATATTTATATATGTAAAATGTAAACCAGAATCAAATTGTGGTAATTTCTCCAATATATGGTTTTCATTTATTATAAACATATATTTCTTGTTTCCTATTGTTTTGGTGAATGTGTCATATCCGTTAAGATATATATCATTAAAACCCAATAAATTTCTATTTGACTTTGGGGAAAATAACGCATTACTGATTACAAACTTCGTACCATTAGGTAACATGAAACAAGCATTTCCTGCTCCTACAATCAAGTCTACAGGACCTGATATTGTATTTATGTGCCCTTTTACGGGTTTTAGTGTGGAAAAATATTTCTTTGTTTTCAAGATGGTGTGTGTGGTACCACAATCAATTATTAAGAGTTCGCCAAGATTTCCTTGGTTTTGTGCTCCAGTTGAACTCATTTTGAACTTCATATAAGAAAAATAAATGATGAGTTATGAACACAATTTTAATAAAAGTGATTCGAAAAAACTTCATTAAGAAAGAAAAACATTACAATAAAAAATTAAAAACATGTTACAAAAGGAAACTAGTTTTCTGGGATGTCTAAATCATTGCAAAAGTCAAGAGTGTTTAGTTCAATGTTTCCTAGATCAACACCATCGATGCGGTTGACTTCTTTCCCCTTTCCTTTAATGGAATCTTGGTAAAGTTTACAAAGATGGGGATCTGTACGACAGGTCCTTGACCAATGACCTGTGCTACCACATCTATAACAAGAACCTCCGGGGTTCTGTGATGTTCCAGCATCATTTCTTTTTTCTTGTGGTTGGACATTATTTCCTTGTGGAGTGTGTTGATTATTGTTTCTTTGACCATGCCCACGGTTATAAGGATGACCGCGTCCACGACCCTGAGTATAACCGCGTCCAAAATTTTGGTTTTGGTTAAAATGGTCTCGACCGCGACCACGGCCTCGTCCACGACCACGACCACGACCACATCCTCGTCCATACGAATTATTTCTAGGTTCATAAGTGATAGTAGCATTTGCTTCAGGAAGTGCTACTGAACCTGTTGGACGGGACTGGTGGTTCTTTATTAATAGTTCATTATTTTGTTCAGCAACAAGGAGAAGTGTATTAAGCTCAGAATATTTTTTGAGCTTTTGCATACGATATTGTTGTTGCAATGTCATATTTGATGCATGGAATGTGGAGAGAGTTTTCTCCAACATCGAAGCATCAGAAACCTCTTCCCCACAAAATTTTAGTTGTGAACATATCCGAAATAATGCGGAATTATAGTCATGTACCTTTTTAAAGTCTTGAAACCTCAACGATAACCACTCAGCCCTAGCACTTGGAAGTATAACTTCCTTTTGGTGGTCAAATCTTTCTTTTAAGCTTTTCCAAAGAGTGCTAGGATCGGTGGTATTGAGGTATTCATACCTCAACATTTCATCGATATGTTTGCGAAGGAAAATTATTGCACGTGCTTTATCTTGCGACGTGCACTTATTTTTTCTTTTATAGTTTCAGATAAATCCATGGACTCAAGATGCATCGTAATATCTATAGTCCAAGGCATGTAGTTCTTTCCGCTGACTTCAAGAGCGGTAAATTCAAGCTTTGCAATGTTTGACATATTGTAGTTCCTAAGAAAAATAAAACTCATTAAATTTGTCGTTTAAAGGTGGGGATGAGTTTTACTATTTCTATTATAGTTACAAACATAATTAAATAGATGAATCTTCTCAAATTCCTTTTATTTTAAAATTTAAAATGTTATTTTTAATCGGTTGCGCATAAATAAACGTTAGTATATATAAATAGATGTCAGAGCATGAATAATAGTTAGTATACATAAATAAATGTTAGTGTGCGTAAATAAACATTAGATTATATAAATAAGCGTTAGTATACATAAATAAATGTTAGTATGCGTAAATAAAAATTAGTATGTGATAACAAAAGTTAGTTTGCAATAATAAATGTTAATAAAGCGTAAGTAAAGTTAGAATAAGAAATGAACTTCGTTAGTAGTCATAACGTCAAGGATAAATAAGAAAAGAAATTTGTTAGTAGTCATAACGTCAAGGATAAATAAGAAAAGAAATTTATTAGTAGTCATAACTTCGAGAATAAAATGTTGTTTTTTTTTTTCGTTGTTGTTGTTGTTGTTATTATTATTATTAATTAACATTCTAGTTTTGATGAAATTACATACCTTGATTAAGATCGATGTGTCTTTTAATCGTCTTCGTTAGAGCCTCGTGCTGATAACGTGTTATAAATTCAGCGTTACCACAACAATTATGAACAAACTAAAAACTAGAATATAGATGAAGAAAGAAAGAAAGCTTGAGAGCTTGGAGAAAGTAGAGAGAGTTTATATCACTTGTGAAAGAGTTGATATGAGATGCATTTTCTTCCTTACATTGATGGTCTATTTATACTACCAAGTCTACTATTCAAATATAGTTGTTTAATTGGTAAATGCAAAGTGATGACATAATGTTGTCATTCACCAATTATTTGTAACTATATATATATATATATATATATATATATATATATATATATATATATATATATATATATATATATATATATATATATATATATATATATATATATATATATATATATATATATATATATATATATGTCTGAAGAAAGTGTCATTCTCCTCCTTCTCCCATTTTTGAGAGCTTCAGAAAGCACCTGTTCAATATGGTAAGGCTAACTGGCCTTGACTATGTGATATGGCTTTGCAAATAGAGAATGGTTCTTAGTTTTGCTGGCAAACCATATCTGACTGAGTGTCCGCTCCTTGTTCTACTAAAGCATGGCATCGCACAGTAGCTTGTGATGAGCATGACCCCTTGGCTATTAAGTCAAAGGAAGTTCGTTGCCTCATGCTATTGATCATTGACCCCGAGTTTCGCAGGGATTTAGAATTCCTAGAGTCAGATGAGTTAGCACAGCTAGTTGAGGAAAGGAACGAACTAGGATATTCAAAGAATTTGAAGTATGCAAGCTAGAAGGAAGTAGCACCCGTTTACATGTTCTCAAGATTGAGGGATACATAGGCAAACTGTATAAAATTGGTCACCCCTTTTGATCGGGAGTTAAGCATTAGCTCGACTCGCTGATCTGTTCATCCAGATGTTCAGAAAGGGAAACAAACGTAAGCCTATCATGGGAATGCTTTCAATGTTGACTCTGTATGAGTCGTTCATGGAGAAGCATAGTTCCATTGATTCGACAGCTTCAAGATTGAGTCCAGCAATAAGGCACATCAAGAAATGATCCAGATCGTCTGGACCGGTTCTTCGATGTCTCAAACTGGGAATCCACAAGGTGGGACACAGTCATGGAAAGATTGGAAAAATTCTTCGAAGCCGAACGGTTTGGCAACTCATGGAATATCTTAAAACTCAGAACTCCTGATCCTTAATTCCTTGATACAGGATGTGTTTCTCACATTTGCTCTGTATAAATGGACTCTGTAGGATGCGGGATGTTGTTGCATAGGAGCATATTCGGATTGGATCTGAAGCTCATGCAATTTTAGAGTTTAGTTAGGTATTATGATCTTACTATTAGATGCGTGCGACATTGTCTGTCATATAGTACATTGTTTAAGGATATTTTGTTTTTTTTATAAAATGTTGATTTTCTTTTAATACATGTTTATTTAAATTATCCTTGAAATGTTGTATGAGTGTGTTAATTGCATGAATGGTAATGTTGATGCATCCAAAGTGTTTGGATTCATGAATTGTGCCATCTATGATTGTTAAAGTAATTTTATAAGGATCCATTCAACCAAAGTTCCAGTTGGATAGGACTTTGGAATCATTTCACTTAGAGTCATTGAGTTCTTAATAAAATCATTTGTGGCAAGAAATGAATCACCCAAAGATCCAGTGGATAGGATTTTGGAATCAGTTGACTTATAGTCAGGTGATGATTGCATATCTTAAACAAATTTAACAAAGTCATAAATTTACATAGAGATGTAAAAGACATTAAGATTATGAGCAACGGACATAGCAGTTACTGTGTATTGCTCGAATCTTCGAACAGAACACAATTAGTTATACTTCACGATATTTGTCAATTAGTATGACGAATATGGCTTCGCTTATCAGAATAAGCAATTGAATTGAAACCTTGAACAGTTCAAGAACTTCAAAGGGAGTATAAGATCAACAAGAATTTGAATGACAACATAAACTGAGAAAAAGTTTCACAGTATATCCTCTTCCAAGAACATTAATGGTTATAATGTGTCTTAGGGAAGATGATGGAGCATTGGTCGAAATAGTTCGATCCTCGATGTATGAGATACATCTACAATTAGTTTCCAATGAATTGAATATTCAACCAGTCAGACCATAGAAACCATATTCCGACCACATCTTAGACTAAGCAGGTTATGCAGACACTGTCTGAAATGTAAAGCTGGGATCGTCCCACTTGTACATAGAAATTCCAGGGTCATGTAGCGTTCGTCCGAACCTCATGACTAGCCTGAACCTGATCAGCAATGCCGTTTTATTGGCTATCCTGTTGTACTTGTGAAAGAAGAGCTCTTTTAGAAAGGACTTATGTTCTAAGTAAACAGTGGGAGTTAGTCCTGAATGAGTTCAGGATTAGCCAAGTGAAAGAACCTTTAGTCATCACTAGGCCTTGAGCAGGAATAAGATTTCTGTTAAACCTGACATACTCTTCTCTTAACTAGTAGTATTGGTCACCGTCATAAAGTGTTATGATCGGGGTGACATACCGATTAGTTGTAAAATACTAAAGTTGGTACGGATTAGCAATCCGACTACTTGGAAGCATTGGTGAGCCCGTTTGCTGCCAAATAAGAGAACCTTAGGGCGAGACATAGTCTATGTGGAAATTTGATTGATTCTACACCTTGTCTAAAAACCAGTGGGAGTAATTGAATCATCAAAAGAAAGAAACATGGATAGAAATATACTTTCAGAACATCTGGTTGAGTGAGACGATACTCAGAGTCAAGTAATTGATTCCGAGAGAAGCACTCTCAATAGAAGATGAAATCCAAGAGGATACTGTGTGGCACATTATGAGTCGTTAGTGGAGCGCGTGTGGATTACCGACACACTAATAGGGACTCACAAAGAGCATGCCAATTCAGAAGGTACGTGGCCCCGGGATTCATCCTACGGGCACCTCGCAAGAAAAGATATTCGGATTCTCAAAATGTGCCAAAAGTTTGGATTTTGTGAATAGCGTGAAAGATTCCCATAACTATGTCAGAAAGGTTTCGGATTCTCGAAATGTGCCAAAAGGTTTGGATTTTGTGAATAGTCCGAAAGAGTCAAAGCCAGTGGGAGTATCGTTGTTATCTGCCTATGACTGTATGTTGGTTACATATTGTTTCTAGGAAACATCTCTTATCATTACAAAGTGTAATGATTTGACATTAAGAGATAATTCATTATGAAAAACTTAATAGAAATAAAGCATACTGAAGTGGTTGTGAACATCTGTGAGATAGATCAAAACTCTACCAATATGATCTTGATAAGATTCAAGATGCATAGCCACAGGAAAGGAGTTTCCTATTATTGCAAAGTGTGATGACTTGGCATAAGAGATATAAAGAAGGTGCAACATACTCGTGTAGTTCACAGACATCTATCGGATAGATGAAATCGTCAGTATAGACCTAGCCATTGTAAGCATGATCTTGATAAGATTCAAGATGCGTGAGAAAGAGTCTCTGAAAGGAAATAGTTTTCTCGAAAGTCATGACACAGATAATCTCTAGATTCCGAAAGGGTTTGGAATAAGATTAGATCGAGTTCCACGAGCTTTTTGGATCGATCAGAAGTGTCATGAACATGTCCTAATGACTTAATGCTTGGGGCATAGTAAGTTGGATTCAAGATATAGTCTGGCTGGGAATACTAGATGGATTTTGAACACACATGAGAAATCATTGGGAAATGGTTAGGGTGAATGTGGTAATTTGAAAGGAGTTTCAAATCGGTAATTATTAACATCAGGACGTGGTGCTTAAGGACTTCATGGTTAAAGAGTTTCGTTGGTATTCTGATGGGGCGTGTGCGGTTCACCGGCACATCATAACACCTCGAAATAGTCTTAGGGTGTAGTCATGTAGACTAAAAACCCTGAGAACCATGGGAAGTCGCATCACACGTCATCAGAATGGAGTCGTATGGGAGAAAGACAGAATAAAAAAAATTGAGATATCGTCGGAAGAGTATCCGATTGGATTATTTGCAATAAAGTGTATCAGTGTAAGACACTTTTGAATACATAGAAAGAGTGAAAAGTTCATGTAGACATAGATATAAAACTTGAATTGAAAGTTTAAAAGAAATTTAGAAAATGATAATAGTTTTATGACAAATCCGACTTAGTGATTACCTCGTAGAGACTTGGTAATAAGCAGGAGTAGCTGCCAGTCAGATTTTATGTTTCGCTTTTGCATGTTTTACTTCTCGAATAATTTAATTATTCAGAAAGGTCCACAGTCGCTCATACTTTGGGAAGTAAGTATTGAATCAAGACTATCATGAATTGGTTTGTAGATTGTCTAAGGAGTTAGATATAGCAATAAGATTGCTACAACGTTCATGAGTACTTAGAAATGGAGATTTGAGTATTGGATAAACCCACGCTCAATAGATTGCTTCATGGATTACATCACGAGTAATGTTGAGACGATAATATCTTATGATCTTGAAGTGGAGAGATATGAGTTATAATTTACAAGGCAGTTGTTCATTGATAATACGAAAACGCATCGGTAACTCGATGTTAGAAAACGTGTTGTAGTGAATGAGTTGACCGGTAAAAGATATAAGTATATGAGTCGAAGCTTATTCGTTCCTTGACCCTGATGGGAAACAGATATATGTAGGCCTCTCGATGATTTTAAAGTTGACTAAAGTGCTAGCCAGCCAGGACTGAATTGATGTGTTCAATTAGAAGTCTTATGTCATATGCAAAATGGGAAATCGGGAAACAGAGAATCGGACAGAGATTGATCTCAATCCATGTCTCATGTTTGAAAATATCTTGTTGGACGGAGGATCATATGATCACTTATCTATGGACAGAACTGACTGGGTCAGAGTTCGGCAGCAGTTTCTAGGAAGCTACAGTTTGCTGATCAATTAGAGGATAAATTAGTAATTATAGTCATAGACTTATCCAAGTGGGAGATTGTTGGATTAGGTGTCTAAGCCATGACTAATAATTTGTATTTACCAAATTGATGGTAGCAAAGTCCATTTGGGTTGCCCTTATGGCTAGAGGTTTAGCAGAAAATCCAGGAGAGAGAAAGATTGATTTATTATATGATTAATAAATCAATAGAAATAAAATAAATAGTTTATTAATATATTATGGTGATAATATATTAATTAGAAACTATACTAATTAATTAGAAATTAATCTGGAATTAATTTGGTGATTAATTGATTAATTAAAGGTGCAGGGGCTGAATTGTAATTATTCAATAGTTGATTAAGTGACAATTATGGTAGCTTAAGTGGCCAACGAAATTATGGAGGGATAATCCATAATTTCGATTATTATATGTTAGGATAAATAGATTTGAATTGATAGATAAAGGTTTATCTTATTTGAATTCAAAAATGTTTATCTCTAAAGGCTTATCTGGTGGCCACTTGGAAACTATAAATAGAGACCCCTAGGCACAATAATAGCCACGAAAATTTTCTCTCTTCCCTCTCTCTGAAACTTTCGAAAACCCTAGTCTTGGGTGTGACTTCATTTGAGGCAAGGAACTTGTGTTGCTTAGCTTGCAACAAACAACTAAAAGGTTAGTTTTCTTATTTATTTCTTTTAGCAATTTTTTGTTTAGCCTTTAGGAATTATTTATATGTTCAAAGTTAGAAAACATAGATCCAATCTAGGTTGCATGTGAACTTAGGGTTTTAGTTCATAGATTTGCATAAAACCTTTCAGAAAGGTGCAATACAGGTTGAACTATTGGCTAGCAAAGAAGAAATATATGAAATGGGTGAAATTCATCAGGTAGAATTATGTTCGGGAGAAGAAAAAGATTTGAGGGTGGTAAATGTTTGGCCTACAAATGGTGTGGCATTGCCCCAAACACCTCTACCATTTTACGAACCATAAATTTACCAGACGAATTATGGTTGATAGTGGGGCGACACATAACTTTCAATATAATCAACTAGATGCAACCATTTGTCTTTCCATCTAGTCCAACTGAGAGATTGGCATCAAAATGGGCAAAGGTTCTTGTGTTAGTGTCACCAAAAGGAAGTAATGACATCCATGCCATATTGGGGGTGATTCATGTGTTATGCATGTCTAAGTTCATGACCTAGGCACACTCAACATGATATTGAGAGTAACTTGGCTCCATACTCTGGTGATGTCCTTTGGAATTGGTAGACACAACTTGTTTGTTTTTTGGATCGTGAGGAACATATCCAAATACAAGGGGTAACAAATACAATTGTTAAACACTCGTCTATACAAGCATGTTTGAATAGTTAAATGGACCAATCCTCTCAAGTTTCTCATCAACAACTTCCCTTTATAAATGACCAACTCCGCCAACTAAACACAATTTTGTCAAACTTTTCTACCTTATTTCAGTCCCCTACACAGGTTTGATTACTCTTGTTGTTGGATAAGGAAACATTCGTGTTAACCCTTAGAATTACCCCCCCCCCCCAAATCACCATAACCACGAAATTGAACAATGGGTGGGAGAAATGCTTGTCATCGGCATCATCCATGACAACCAAAGTGCTTACTTAAACCCAATGATCCTCATCAATAAGAATATTTTAACTTGGCGGATGTGTATTAATTATTATACCTTCAACAAAGCAATACCCATCAAGTACCCTATTCCCCTGGTCAACGAATTACTAGATGAACTTCATGGATCCTAATTTTTTTAAATCGATCTAAAACCAGACTATTAAGTATGGTTTCACAAGTTTGATATCGAAAAAACATCATTTAACACATATAGTGGACATTATGAATTTTTGGGCATGCCCTTCAACTTGACTAACGCCTTAGGCATGTCTCGGTTATTGATGAACGATATCTACCTTCACAAGGGCATATGCGTCTTTTTAACGACACTTTAGTCTATAACCTAACTCGAAAATTACACCTACAATTACTGAATTTTTTCTTTCATTTGTTACTAGACCACCAATTGGTGGCCAATTAGAAAAAAAGAAGCAGTTTGGGTCAATGTGCAACTACGTATTTAGGCCACATTATTAAAGAGCATGGTGTGTCAATGGACTTGACTAAGTTGGACTCTATTTTGAATTGGCCAACTCCAAGAAATCTCAAAGTCGTTTGAGGATTCTTGGGTTTAACCATTTATTCCCATAAATTCATTCAAGGTTACAGAAATCTTGCCCCTCCCCTAACGAAATTAACCAAGAAAGATGGGTTTTCATGGGGAACCACGTCCCAAACAACATTTAAAGAGCTGAGAAGGACAATAACAACTGCCTGTGTCCTTACCCTTCCAAACTTCTCAAAGTCGTTCGAGATCAAATGTGATGCTTTAAGTGAGGTACCAGAGTTGCTCTAATTTAATCTTGCCATCTCATAGCCTATTTCAGCATCGTCCTTTCAAACAAAAATCTTACTATATCAACCTACAACAAAGAGATCATGGGCTTGGTCCTCGCAATCCACTTATCTATAGAATTAGGTTGCTAGATTGTTGGGTTATCACTTTACTGCATGTTACAAGGCAGGCTAACAGAACCAGACAGCGGATGCCCTAAGCTATATACCTAAAGGAGAATTGAATTCCCTTATCCGTACTTTATCCACAAATCCTACCTCGCGTTCCGGGTACTCTTTGCAAAATGAAAAACTATTTTACAAAGGCTGATTGATTACACCAACATCATCCTCATGAATTCCTCGCCTGCTGGATAAATTCCATATCGAGACTTATAGTCAAACCGAGGTAGTCAATTAGAGTCTCTGAATCTATCTATGCTGCTTCGCTGCTTAACAACCAAGTGGGCCGAATTTTGGCATAATACTTCGTATCATGTGTCCACCAATACTATCTCCTTTGTAGTGGTCTACAGTCGTCCTCCTCCTTTGGTCCTTCCACATGTTCTAGGCGAGGTTCCCTTGCGCATCACAAATGACCTTTTAGACCTCAACAAGGCATTAAAGCAACTTAAGTACCAATTATCCAAAGCCCATGATCAAATGAAGAAATCAACCGACAAACATCCTATGGACATTGAATTAGACATTGGTGACTGGGTTTTTCTCAAACTAGGACCTCACCGTCAATAGATCGGTAGTTCAACGTATCGCTAAAAACTTCTTGATCTCGGTTCTATGAGCATTTTCTCAATATTGGTTGAGTGGGCCCAATGGCTTACAAACTTAAATTACTGGATTTCGTCAGCATCCATCCTGTTTTTCACGTGTCCCTCCTTAAGCAACTTGTAGGGTATCACCCAGTTGACCCCTTCTTACCACCGACTATGGAAGCCGATTCCACAACACCAGTGGCACTAGAAAAATGATTATCCTTTTGCGAAATCACTTGGAACGGGGCAAAGGTCTACTAATGGCTTATTAAACGGGATCGGGGCACTGTTGAAGATGCTACTTGGGAGAACTCATTTTTTATCCAGAGAAAGTTTCCCTACTCAAGACTAGAGGGGCAAAAACCAAACCGGATTTTTTAAAAACCGAAGTTTTTTAGCCCTTTTTCCAATTAATCAAACCGAACCGATTAAAAAACCGAAAAAACCAGTTTTTTATTCAGTTTCATTTAAAAAACTGTCAAACCAGTTGGATTATAACGGGTTTTTTTTAAAAACCGGTTCTAAAAAAAACAGAAATCGGTAAATGTGCACCTCTACTTATGTACACCTTTACTTAAGACTTGAGGACAAGTCTACTTCCTATGGGACCAATATTGATAGAGAACATGCTATTCGACTACCATTAAATGATGCCAATGAGTCCAATAGGCCTTACATGAGGGACTAATAAATTAAGTTAGCGGAAGGAGAGTGAGCCATGCATGTTATCATTTGATTCGGAAGATTAGTACTTGGTCAGTCGGTCCTTAAGCTAGGGTTCTTTGTAAACATGCTTCTATTTTAAATGAAATCATCTCCTAAATTTAGTGTTAATTTTTGCTTATTTCTACGTCAAAGTTGTATTGTTTACACTCAAAATTCTTAAATTTCATAAACCCAACAAATGGGATGGGATTGGATCGACAAAGCTTGCCCTACGATCCCACGAGGCAGCAAAATTGACGACTTGAGTGGGATTAGTAATAGGTCAAAACTAAAAACAGGTAAACCACCAGCTGCAGTATATATACACAAGAAATCAAGACCGCAATAAAAAATAATTAAATGTCATAATCAGACTAAATATATATATTTTAATACATTCCTCTGTATTCATCTCTGAACAATCACAAAGTCGAAACTAGCACCGGTACAATAACAAACATTAAAAGTACCCCAAAGGGACTTATATCCAGTATAAAAACAGCGGACAAACTATTATGCACAGCGTCCAATTACCTAACGCACTCTCAATTTATGTCATCATCAATCGTCATCCAAGTTCACTACTTCCTTAACATCCGCTAAAACCACACCAACATCCATCTCTTCTTCTTCTTCTTCTTCTTCTTCTTCATGTACTCCTATAACTTGAAGAAACTCATGTGGAGTAGCACCAGGATCCAGCTCACGACACCCGATTGGAGCATTCAAAGATTCTCGACCCGTTAAAACGTAAGACGGTATTCGATGAGAAAACCGCAATATTTCACTTTCCGGAATTACCCTCGCTTCCTTTACGTTTATCTGCCTATGAAACACCGATTTAAACCCCGCAACTTTCACAAGCTGAGCAACCGTAAACCCGTCCTCTTCATCGCACTCGTCAACTTCGACGATTTCATACTTGCGTTTCAATTCCGATTCCGTTTCCGTTTCCGCATTCCATTCCGGAGTCCAGTGTCTATACAAAGCCCAAACCTCTCCTTTCCTAGGATAAATCTCAAACCCACCATTTTCAAGTTTTTTGAAATTAACCTTATGCGAGAAATAATTAATGGCAGAAATATTCGAGTGTTTCCCGATTCTAAACTCGCCAAATGCTTTCGTTATTTGATCAATTTCGTTATTGGTTCTTGAATCAAGCCAACATACCTGAATTTTAAACGGGTTTATCGATTTCACCTTGTGGATAAACGCATAGTTTCTTGGCATTCCATCATCGTCATCGTACGCCGCCCATATTTCACCTTCCCGAAAATACCCTTCGCTTCTTTCCCGATCAAAATTATGAAAATCCGGATCCGGGACATCGATCGTACACGGTTCGATTTTCGAAAACTCATTGACCAAGACTTCCTTTCGTTCGTCTTTCCGGTCAACCGTATAGTTGACCACGGTTTCCGACTTCCATTGACTTAATCTTTTCTGGATTTCGGTTCTCGCCTTATGAACAAGTCGAGAGCGGGTATCGGTAATCGCGACACCTGTCCTCTCAACTACAAGATTCCGTGAAGTTTTCTTTTTTCTTTTTAACGCTTTAATGGCGGCCTGAGCTTCTTCTCTTTCCCGTTTTACCCTTTCGTAAGCCCGCTGAACCATGGTTGCAGCTTGTGCAGAAGATGACGGAGTCGATGTTTTCGAAAACGGGCCCCACTGGTGGGTTGTGTAATTACCGGAATCGCCAACGTTTCTTTGCTTTTGTTGGTTATACGCGTTTTTCGTTTTCGATGTTTTAAAGCCTTTTGTAGAAACTTTCGTATTCGGGGCGGGAGTTTCCATGGCTAAAAAGGGTTCATGGCAATTAGCACAAAGAAGATTTTGATGTAAATACATTATTAAATACTCATATTGCATCTTGCATCCATGACAAACAGTCCAAAATGTCTTGGGAGTTGTATCTTTGGCTCGAGGTGTTGTACTTGTACTTGAACTTCTTGTGAAATTGTAGAAACCATTTTGTCCGCCATTAGTGTTTCTTTTCTGGTCATATGCTTTTCTTCTTGCTTTATCAGAAAGCAGACTCCAGGCTTCTGAAATATGCTTAAATGCCCCATCTGCCCCTATAGACTTGTTCTTATCGGGATGAAGAGATAGAGCTAAATTACGATAATGACCCCGCACAGTTTTATCATCAGCTAATGGATTTACACCAAGAATTCCGTAAAAATCTGATTCACCGTTTATTTTATTTTCTGCAGCAAGATAAATATCGAGGGTTGCTAGCATTTGGGAAATACCTTCAAGATCAGGGTACAAAGCTTGGGCCTTTAAAGCAAACTTTTTTGCCCCTGAAATGTCTTTTGTTAAAAATTTCCTCTCGGCTATATCTTTTGCCCTTAAAGCTTCGTCTCTATTGCATTCCATTTTTTAGTCTTCTTTTGCCACTTATTTGAAAGATATATAGACTTCTGGTCAAAGTCAAACCCTTTTGTGCTTCTCCATTCGATGTATATTTTACCCTAATTCAACATCATGACATTCGTAAATTTGGTGGATTTAAAGATTCTGAGAATCCAAATAAAACAATTTATGATTCTAAGTTCTTTAAGACTAATAGCAAGAACACAAAATCAAGTAAGTGATAGACTATAATTCAACAACATGATGCAACAGATGTTTCATATATAACCCAATGCAATATTCTTACAGTTAGTTCACCTTGCATTAGAAGAAAATTTTGGAGCATCAAAAACCATACATTACAGAGGATATTGGTGTTAAGCAATATCAAATCCATTGCTCAGAATTGGATTTCCAGAAAAAATGTTTGAAGCTTGTGATAGATTTACTGCATACCGGATTTTAAACCTTAAATACAATGCACCAGAAAATGTCTTATATCCGTCACCGTTTTAGTTATCGAAATGATTACAAAGCATGAACTATCAATTCATTGGATGTATACACAAGTTGGTAGCATTTAAAAGATCACCTTAAATCTTAGATGAAACTAGGGTTACAAAGTGGTAAAAATCGTGAATCGTTCAAAATCAGCAAATCATAGATGAAATTAGGGTTTAGTTGTCGATCTATTATGTAGATTTTCAACAACGAAGTATAGAAATCAACGATCGCAGCCTTCTACGAATCGAGGAAATTACAAAGAAATCTTAATAACCAGCAATTGAATCAAAATAGCAACGCAATCGACAGTCATATAGCAAAAAGATAGTACGAACAACTAACCAAAAAGCGAATAACTCGCTTGATATTGAATAACCAGCAAGGCACAATCTACGATCCTCCGAAGAAATATTTTGTGTTTCTAGCCCCTATTTTCTCACTAGCAAATAGCAATTAGGATTAGGCCCATGAAATGGGCTGTATAGAGTTTGGCCTATACAGCTTTAGCCTGATCGGTTTGTATATTGAGTCCAACTTGCAGAGCTAATGGACTTTTGACGAACTTTATATCTTTAGTAATATTAAAGTTTACGACCATTAACTATTCACCATGTTCTCAAATATAAATAAATATGGTAAATTTCACAAAAAGTTTTAATACTTTGGTCTAGTTTATGAAAAAGTTTTAAAATTATTTATAGAATAGGACAACATACCGACTAATGTATCAACTTTAGTCCTTTCATCCGGTTTACTAAGTTTCTTGATTGAAAATTTTTAATAAAGTTCAATTATTTTTTGTTAGTATATGAAAAAGTCTCAATGTTGAATTTTTTACAAAAAGAACATGACTTTTTCATAAACAGACCCAAAATAATTGGACTGCATTGAAGATTTACAATTTAAGAAACCTGGTAAAACAGAAGAAATGGGTAAACAGAATACGTTAGCCGGTATGTTGTTATTTTCTGTCAATAAAATTAATTTTAGAATTTTTTTTTATAAATTGGCTCAAAATAAAAAGACTTTATTGAAGATTTCTCATATAATTATAGTAGTTGGATATATAACTTGATTTCAAATTTAATTTAGTTTAACTAGTTTGGCATATTAGGGTTAAAAAAATTTCTTAGAGGCAACATTGTACAGTTTTTCTTTCCTGTGTTCGGATGCCAGATTGTACGGCATAAGATTTTCTACTCGCATACACATAGGTCACCGTATTTTTGATCAAATATCGTATTCGATTATTTTTCTATTATAATAATAATGAACTAAGCATAAAGAACATGAGATAAATATAAAAATATAAAATAGAGTCTTCTTATATCATCTCGCACGTAACCTTGAGTGTTTGTTTTTCGTTTTTGCACCATTTGTAGCCCATGACCAATAATTTGAAAATGACAAATTTAGGGTTTTTGTCATATTGATGATGCTACAAGTAACCCTTCTTCTTTTTTTTTTTTTTAAAGCGAGATGTACTTAGCTTGAAGATGGGCAGTTGCTTTCATGTTTGGCCCCATATGTAAATTTCTAAGAAAATAAGCATCACCACTTTCCTTTTTCCATTATTGCCCCCATCACAAGAATTGACATCCTGTCCTTTTTCAATGTCTATTTATTTTCTTAAATTTGTTTTATCTCTTAATTTAAGTAAGACGTTATCAAAAAAGGCAAGGCGATGTCAAAGTATATATATCCCTAAAGAGCTGACATACCAACGCAATGTGTGCATAGGACGATGGGAGCATCTGTATCTTTTACAGTTTTACACAGTAATTTTATAATAATGATGATTACTTTTATGATCTCAGACTTTCAGTTAAAAAGCACAAATGATGTTACATTTTATAACTATGTCACTTGTTAAGATTTATTAAAAAATATGTCAGGTTCTAAAAAAATCGTTGGTATGATGTTTTTCACATGTTCTTTATTGCACCGGTCATGGTTTCATCTCTACAATAAATTATATTACGTTGGCGAAATAATGTAGTCATTATAATCTTATGCATTTTCAATTGCATATGGGGTAAATATATTTTATTTTTGGATTAATGTAATAATGACAATCAGTAACATATAATTTATTTTTTAGGTCATCTATCTTTTAGTTGTATTTAATAGGTCAGTAAACTTTTTTTAAGTTCTCATTACAACATTAGGTAGATTTTAATCAGACAAACTGATATAGATCCTACATCTTGTCCAGTGTGACATTCGATATAACAGAACTTATTCATTTAAGTCATTCTGACACAGACATTGCGTACATATTGCCATCGAATTTGACAGAATTATCTAATTGAAATATACTCTAATGGTGTAATGAGAATACAAAAAACAAATTAGTGACTATTGAATACATTAAAAGATAAGTGACAAAATAATGTATTATTTGTTGTCATTTTATGACATTACCCTTTGATTTATAAGATACTTCTATTTTTGAAATCATATAATTTGCATTATTCTCATTTCATCCGGTTTAATAAGATTTAACTAGGGTTTTTTTTTTTTTAGCTTGGGACCAAACCACAATAAATTTCTGATGAGAATATTAAAAAGAAAATGACAAATATGTGTAATCTCATTGATCACTTTCAAAGAAATAATCAAAACTTACTATAATCACCAAAATACTCATGCTTTCGCAGTGGCATCTACAAAATTCCCAAACCTTCCGCAAAAACCAATAAAACGACGTGGTTTGATTATTTTGCACCATAGATGTCATCTGCGAAAAAGTCAGGTGGGCCGAGGAAATGGGTCGAGATATAAACCTAGTTGTGGTCCCTGTAGGTCCCAAATTCTCTCTTAAGATCTTCAATAAATGGTATCAATCACAATATGAGCACAAACAAATCACCTTCAATGCACTCTTGATATTGATCAAAGACTGGTACATAAGATGTTGTGGTTGCTTGAGCTTGACAAGGTTTTTGCTATGATCTTCTAATGCTCCAAAACAACACACAAGGAACCAACCCTCAACAATGAGGACTCGACACCTACTTATACCTAGCACCTATGGACCGAACAACAAAGCATATGGGCCGATCAACAATGGACGGGGCCGAACAACAATGTGGCTTGACCTGACAACCCATAGGTTGTTCGGTTCTAACTGAAAAACCCTAAAAGGCCTATATCTTTTATATTTAACATTTTCAGTCCCTATAAATAAAAGATTAAACCAACTAAAATTAATTCTTAACAATCTCCCCCTTGGTTTAATGCTTTCATTTATAACAACAGGCTTCTAGTAGGCTTCAGTTAAACACTACAGAGATCTTTAAACAAACTCCTCCTCAATATAACAATCTCCTCCTTAGTAGGAAAACCTTCCTCTTAGCAGGTGACATGAGTGAATGTTGATAGAATTCAGCACATTGCAGCAACAACTTTGCCTTCGATACAGGTTGTCTTCAAATTTAGCATGGTAAGTTCCTTAGGCTTTAGTAAGTGTCTTGAATCAGCACATCCAACTTTTGATTTGACTTTGACTTTGACTGGAGTTTGACTCTTCATCTCTTCACTTGATCACTTCAGGTGTTAATGTAGTAACAAGTTGATTGAGGAGAAATTCAAACAACTTCTCACATAGAATTCAGCTTCACCTTCTTCGGGAACAAAACTTCGTGTCGAAATTTTTGAATGTTGCATTTGACTGGCGCTTCTTGATACGTTTCATTGACAGCAAATCATGTAGGTCACGGAGTTAGAAACTCTCACCACAGTTGTTCAAGGATTCATCCTTGGCTCATAATGAGACTTCTCGCAGTATGTATGTGAACCCGGAGGAACGTACTGCGATTGTTTGAGTATCGGTGAACTACTCGTGGTCGTTTTGATTTAAACCCTGCATATCCTTGATTAAAGATCTCAATGCAGTTTTCAAGTTGACAAGTCAACTTGGCTCTTGGTGAGACGTTCAATGGTATCCAAACTCTGTGGAGTGTACCATTCTGGTGCCAATTTTGAATTAGGTAACGTTGTTGGTGTCTCACAGCTATTGTGGTAAACAACAACGATCACTAACCCATGGTTTCGATGTTTCATCAATACGAGGTAATATCACATTGAGTCACGAATATCTTGTATATAAGAAGTTTAGGTTCAAGAGTGGTATGAGCGTGTAATATGTCTTGGTTACTAGACATACCCATCGGCTATACTTTCGAATTGTCATCAGTGTATGGTTTATTACACTGAGTCATCCAACTCTTTAATTAGAAGCTTTATATGTAAGAATGGTTAATGAAGCCTCACATCTACTACTTGTGTTGTAACAGAGATCACTGACATAGAGTGTCGAAATATCATCATCACTCGGTTTAAAGTAATGAATCATCTATTTCTTGTATCAGAAATATTAAGGTGGTTAAGAATATATTGGTGTGTGTGATAGACTACGGTACGCAGTCTAACCATCGGCATAGACTTTTTAACTTTCGACTTTGAGTGGTTTCTCTCAAAGTGTCTAGAAGTTGGTGTTACACAAGAAAAATCTTAGATTGGATCAAAAAAAGTTGTCAGTGCTTCACACTTATTGAGGTGTACCAATGAGGATCACTAACACTTAAAAGTTACCTCAGCAGTGAGTGGTATAACTCAGTGTGTCGTCGGTAGGTAAAAATGTTTTTTGATTTTTAAATTTTAAGGAAATATATGAAAATTATAAAAATCTAAATTTTTTTTTTTTGTATTTAAGTTTTGTAATTTTTGTTTTGTTTTTCTTGATACCAATTGTAGTTACCTATAACTTCTGATACTACTTGTAATATAATTTTGAAAGGAATTATACGAAAATTATAAAAAATATTTTTATTTTTTTTAATTTTGTAAATTTTTGTTTTGTTTTTCTTCTCCTCCTAAATTTGTGCATGGGAAGAAATGCGGAATTAAAACTAAAATCAATTATCCAACAAATTAAGTTTATACCGTTGACTTTTAACCACCTCACCTCACGACAGCAACCAAGAAAAGCTTCACGGCCTCACTCAAGCAAACACGACTAGTGTTTTCTACCCAAATATGTGATCGATTTACTAAAGGAAATAGTAGTAGGCTCGGCCACATGAATGGTACTCCAAACCCGTAACTCCAATTTGGGCCAAAACATGATTTCATGCAAAAATTAAAAGTATACACTTCTAGTCCCTCTACTTTCCTAGTTAAATTGCTATTAACCCTAGAATCAATTATCCAACAAATTAAGTTTATACCGTTGATTTTTAACCCCCGCTACTTTCCAAGTTAAATTACCCTGTATAACATTTATCAAGTTTTTTTGGTACTATTCTTATTGTCAAATCAATAAATAGGTTTCCTTTTCATTTATTTTCATAATTGGTCAATAAGTTATGACATAAATTGTCAATATATGAGAAAAGGTTACATAATTAATTCTTATGCTTTTACATTTGAACAAAATTTATTGTTTAAATTCTCGCCGCAATGCGCGACCGAAAATCCTCGTTTCTATTAACCCTAAAATCAATTTTCCAACAAATTAAGTTTATACCGTTGACTTTTAACCCCCTCTCAATCATACGTATAAATTATTATTATTATTATCATTATTAGTTTTATTATTATACTTATTATTTAAAATAATAACTAGCGAATAGATTACAACGTATCAGAAACGGGACGTTACACATCATGTACTCACCTTAGTAATTAGGTTAGACTAACTACAAAGTTCCACAATCCTCTTGCCTTAATCACTTGTACCCTTATTCTTGTACTCTTTTATACTTTCTTCAATTCCATAGAATTCATAAATTAATATTATTAGAATTCGCAATACATATATTATACTAGTAACATGCCTTTACTTGTTTAACTTAACCAAATTCCAACTTATGATAGCAGTTTATAACATTTTTTATCTTGTCCATAAATCTTTCAAACAAATAAGGCTTTTGACTAGTGATGTAAGACCATTTGCATAATTATAAGTATAAATTGTTATTATTTTTATTTTTATTATTATTTAATTATTATTATTATTTTTATTATTATATTTATTATTTAAAATAATAACTCGCGAATAGATTACAAGATATCAGGAAACTTCCACAATCCTCTTGCCTTAATCACTTGTACCTTTATTCTTGTACTCTTTTGTACTTTCTTTGATTCTAATAGAATTGATCCATGAATATTAATATAATTCACAATATATATACTATACTAGTAACATACCTTTACTTGTTTAACTTAACCAAATTCTAACTCATGATATCAGTTTATAACATTTTTTATCTTGTCCGTAAATCTTGCAAACAAATAAGGCTTTTCACTAGTGATGTAAGACCATTCCCATAATTCAATGACTAAAAATAGAATTCACCAATTCAAAATATTAGTCTTTGTAGACAATAACTCTATTGTTGATAAGTTTGTCACAATTATGAACCATACATGACACATGGTTCAATATCCATGTATAATTTCATAAACATACCCATAAGTCATAATCCAAATTGTATAATTTCAATCCATTACATTAAATGTTTGTATCTTACTTAAAATATCACAATATTGACAAATAAGATGCTACTATCAGCTAAATAATTGCTTAATCTTACTTGCGAATAAATTAATATTTTTTATATTTAAAAAATAGTAAATAATTGTTTTATTTATGTATTTATTTTGATCGTTAGATAATGAATTTGACACGTATAAATATATTATTATTTTATGTCTATAATTATTATTTATATTATATTAGAAACCCGTGTATTATACAGATTGTAATTTAAAAGAAATTGAATTAATTAATTTATATTATTTTGGTATTGTATTAGTTTCAAAGATAGATTTTGTTGTAATTGATTATGTATTACATATTTTGAATAAAATAAATAAAAATAATTAGTATGGTGTAAAAAACAATACTTTGTTAAGATATTTACGAAATAAGTTGATAAGCCACTAGACAACACTATTGGAAGATCCATGTCAAAAACTAGGATTAATATATCATGTGTCAAGATAATTTACGTAAGAAAATGAGTTTCAAGAGACCTAGAAAACTGATAAATATCACTCTAATTACTTATTTATTAAGTATATAGGTGTGAACTAGTATGTTTGTATAATTAATAATGTAGTTAAATAAATTATTAGTTACACATAAGATCCAACAAAACTCTCTTATTTATTAGTTATGTCTATTTCATATTGACGGTTGTAAGATAAAGTCTAAGTTAGTTTGCCAACGTGATACTTTTAGTCCCTCATCTTGGATTGATCGATTGTTCACCCTTTTCCTCTCTAGGAAATCAATATATTAATATGCTAGTATTTAAGTATTTACTTGATTAGAAGCCCAAATTAATGAATGGCACATAGCTCACATTCGATCATTGTCCAAACCACTTCATGCACATTACGAAATTTTACACCTTGTCTAACCTATCAAATAGCTCCTAATTAATAATTAAATTAAATAACAGTAATTATCTTCCAATGTTAAAACGTCTATCTTTTTTGTAGGTATTACATGTAAGGATAAATTTCAAAAAGACATTACGTTTTTTGAAAATTTCAGTTTTCATACTGTGTTATTTTTTTAATTAAGTTACTAAGTTTTTAATTTTCTCAATTAAGTCACTATGTTTTCAATTTTATTTTAATGTTGACAATTTGAGCGGTCAACTCGGTTGACAACTGACTTAGCATGATGACGTCTATTTTAATGATATATCGCTGACATGACACTAACGTGACACCTAAGTGTAAAAATTAAAACAAAATTAAAAAATCATAGTGACTTAATTGAAAAAAAAATTGAAAACTTAGTGCCTTAATTGAACAAAAAATGAAAATCAAAATTTTCTGAAGACATAGTGTCTTTTTTGAAATTTGCTCAAAAATTAATCAGAAACCTTTCAAAATATTTAACTGATAAGACAAAACCGTCCACCGTGTAACTCTAATCGTGTATTTATTTAAGACTCGCGGTAACCGCGACCTTCATCGGAATACCCTTTCCAAAAAAATAAAATCGACCGTTGTGTAACTCTTATCTTCTTAATCTCGAATAGTTCATTTAATAGACGGTTAGACTAACCTCGCAACCTTACACACTATCTTGTTCATCTGACTGCCAATAACACACCACCAAACCCAACAAGCCAGCAGCCGACGTCATCAGGAACTCGCCAAAAGGTACATAGAAAACTCATCCAGGAATATCTTCTAACAGTAACCCTCAAACGGATCTTGTTAATCTCACGCTCTTGATATTGTTTCCTTCATTGCTCTTATTTCTCTCTCTTCTCCAAATCTCTCTATATTATTTACACTGAAACCTCATGCCTGAAGAATATCAATTTGCAAAGGACCTTTGACCATTCCTGTTATTTTGCTCTTGACGTCAACACAACTTGTCCAAACATCTCTAAAGAATCAGTGATTCCCCGTCGGAGTTGGACACCATCAACTATATTCCTTTCTCCCTACCATCAAGTTCTCGCTCTCTTTTCTACTTGTGGAAGGCATTTCATCATGCCTTTTGGGTTTCTCATATGACAATCAAGGATTGGGAAAAAGAACCTAATTATTATGAATAGATTTCCTCAAGACGTCCATATCACATGCGTAGATATCAGGAACAGAAGTGTATACATAACTGAGAAGAGTTAGGCATTAAAACTATATTTTCAAAACATAAATCCCAAGACACACTTTTGGTCATTGATCTTTCTTGCATTAATCACATTTAACCCTTCTTCCATTTTCTTTTCATTATTGATTTATGAAATTTCCAATTTATTCCCCTAATGCTTCATTAGTCTTGTAAATAAAATTCTTTTCTAAAATCTTGGCATTAATGTCTACTTAATTACGCTCAAACTCTTTGTTTATTAAAAAATATCCAATTATATCATCTATTTCACAATTTCAATAAAACGGTGCCTTATTCAATTTTATTTATTTTTTTACTTTTTATCAATTAAATATTTTGAAACGTTTCTAATTAGTTTTGGGGGAAAATTATATTAAAAAACACTAGGTTTTCAACAAACTTTGATTTTGACACTCTGTTAGTTTTTCCAATTAAGTCACTAAGTTTTTAGCTTTTCCATTTACATCTCTAAGTTTTTCGTTTTTCCAATTAAGTCACTATGTTTTCAATTTTGACACATAGGTACCATGTCAGCATCACATCATCAAAACTGACAGGTCATCATGCAACGTCAACTGTCAACCAAGTTGACCAGTCAAATGGTTAACTTTGAAATAAAATTGAAAAAACATAGTGACTTAATTGAAAAAATTTCGAAACTGTGACAACTGTCAAATTAAGTCAACGAAAGTCAACTCAAGTCAACCAGAGCGTACATTAGGTCAATATTTGAAATGTAAATTTTATAATCTATACGATGTATTATTGGTTATTATAATACTACATATGTTAATTCAAATCAATTATACGAACAAACCCTGCTGAGCGAGATGATTTTAATAAAAAATATAAAAAAAAAACAAAAAAATTTCGTCGTGAATAGTATCTGACGTGAATAGTAAACGGTAAAATTTAAAACTCGTCCGAATATTACAAATTTTATATCAAAACGTAGACAAAAATACGACGGTTCCGAATATATATTTATATTTTTACCAAACGTTACATATAAAGAGTTATGATAAAAAAACATATAATTTAACTTGAAAGTGACGTTTAATTATTATAATATATTTATTAAAAAAAAAAGTCTCCACAGGTTGGTGGAGTTTGAATTTTGGAAGTTTGAAAAAAAATAATTTATTTTAATTTTATTTTATATAAAGTGGGCCCCACATCATTATTTATTCAATTTACAGATTTTACCCTTAAGAATTCATATATTCATTTTGAACCCTACAATACGTATTGTTAAGTTTATCAAAAATATTATGTCGTTTTATAAAACTATTAAATCTATTTAAAGAGTATTTTAAGGGTATGTTTTGTCATTAACAATTTCTAAGAGCTATAAACGTCAAATGTCTGTATCTTGAGGGCCGCTATACGAAAATAAATTTACTATAAATAGAGGCTTCAATCCTCTCATTTTCTCACACCTCAGATCTCGATCTCTATATCACTAGATAGTATTGTTAGAAGATTATTCGATATATATAGAAATATACGAAGAATGAGCGTTAGAAGTAGCTATTTCAGTTATAAATATAGTGAGTTCGAGTTAGAAGTACGAAGAGTCGGGCGATCTAACAACATTTGGCGATAAGGTCCTAGTCGACATTGCGGTGAGTTCATACCCATTCTTTTTATCTTTATTCAAGTTTTTAAGGGGGAGAATACAAGTTATACTATAAAAATAACTATTTATACTTATTTGTAACAATAGTAAACAAAATGTGAATTTTGTAAACATCATTATGACAACAATTCAATTATAGTTCCAAAATATAATATTGAATGATCTACTTACGAGAGCGGTGTCTAGGCCGATCATTTGGGCTAGGTTGCTGGATTTCCGAAAGGCTTATACGCTGAAAGGGTCCTGCCTCCTAATTTGATCTTCTACCTAGCTGTTCTTTATTTGATAGTCATGAAATATTATATTGGAATTAAATAAGAGTATAACCAAGTTATTACACCACTATTATGGAAAATATTTTAAAAAATATTGTTTATAACCATTTAAATAAGTTATTTCACATATATTCATAAATATATGTTTTTCACGACAGAATACCAAAAATAACCTATTATATGAATAGTTTATGGATACAAATATTACTATAACAGTTAGAACAAGACAAATAATTATATACAAATATATAATTATTGTACATTACTATATTATCATAGGAAAAATGATACTGGGCAAATACAAGGGTTTTTCATATACAAACTTTACATAAACAAGTTGATTGATACATACATTTTTGTGAGACGGGTCTTCACAGTGCTTATTTAAGTACATACTATAAGTCCTGAAATTTATAACCAGAGTCTTGGTAAGAGAGCGTGATATTTGTGTATAGAAATATACGGGATTGACAACCCCGCACCTGAGCTGCTAGCTACGCTAGACCGACGGGTCTGAGGTGACAAATGTCATAACAGTCCGACGCCTGAAGAACGTCGAAGCAGGCCTACATGGTAACAGTATGGTTATAGGATGTCTCGCATGGGAAATCAACTTTATAAATTGTTTACGTGGAAATATACATTTTCAAATGTTTTATACTATAAGCTACGCTATACATTGTAGTCTTTGGATTTTTAAGACTTGGATACATTCATAAGAAAATATTGGATTTTCTTGGATTACAATACTACATTTTACAAGGAAAGAGATTCCTCATACAAGTTTTATGGTATTAAAACTAT
The DNA here is from genome assembly GCA_023525715.1 of Cichorium intybus. Classification (NCBI taxonomy): domain Eukaryota; kingdom Viridiplantae; phylum Streptophyta; class Magnoliopsida; order Asterales; family Asteraceae; genus Cichorium; species Cichorium intybus. The sequence continues at coordinate 76,596,193 of CM042010.1, forward strand.
ATTTTAACAAGTTACAAATATAAGTATGGTTTTACTACTACACACTGGTTCTATGGAAATTAAAACTACGTTTTATCAAATATATAAATATAAGTACAGTTTACTTATACATACGAGTTTTGTGGAAATAAATCTACGATTCGTATACAAGTAAACATCTATTTACACGATTTTATACAAGAATAAAACTACGTAATACTATTTTCAAGTATACAAATACCTATACATTTTCGGTCTTTGGGTTTTAAGACTACTACTCATTTATAAGAAAATATTTGATTTTCTGGTTTCAAACACTATCTTTTTTTACAAGAAAAATGGATTATGGATTTTCCCATACAAAAAATCTTATGAACTCACCAACGTAATGTTGACACTCTTTCAAACTACTTGTATTCTCAGGAAATTGATAAGGTAACTACAACCTTTGACGATGGGTCGTTATGGCGTCATACTATGTATTTTGATATCATATTGTAATTGTATTTAAAATGTACAATCTTTTGAACCCTTGTAACATTTACAATTATGTATATGATGGATGTGTTTGCTTTGATCACTATTGTACAAACGTTGTTGTGATACTGTTCATGAAGTCATCCACCCTCAGACGTTTCTGCCACCGTGGTTTGCGGGTGTGACAGATTGGTATCAGAGCATTGTTTATAGTGAACTAAGTATATCAATCCATTTAAGATATACAACTATAAATACAATGGGACTAGAACTCTCTAAAACAATCTGTACAAAGTATACTTTAAAATACAATGATATTTTTATAAAGTATAAGTACAAGTACATACATACTAGAACAGTGTCATAACCAGAACAATACAAGAGTAATAGGATGAGTTAAACACTACAAGTAGGCCTAGGTAGTTATGTAATCATACCTAGGACAGATAGAGCCTGATCAACTGTATTTGTCCAAGCTATGACTAACATGTACTTAGAAATAGTCGTAGTGAACAAGTCTAAAAACTTACCAAGAACCATATACAAAGAAACTCTAAAACAAAATATAAAGCTAAAATACTACAGGAGTATTTTACAGAACCATACATCTAGACACTTTATGTACCTCTTATACCCCTATCCTTACATAGTAGACCTGACAATTCGATAATACCTGACCAATAACTATTATCGAAAACCTACCATCATCCCTACCAACAGCCATTAAACTAATATTGGTATAAATTCAATCTGAAAGCCGAAGGCGGGCTATGTCACCTGCCAAGTCTTTTGGGTTCTCTTCACTTGTGATCTTGAGAAAATCATGGTTAAAACCACTCATAGCAGAAACAGAAGCCAGAGATTGTTGCTGTGTATGGGTCCCTGTTGAAGCTTCCTCCCTCTTTTGAACCTTTCTTTTCTTGTAAACAGCCTTAAAGGCAGCTTGCCTCAATCTCTTTGTGGTATCAGTTATCTTCGAACTGGAACCCTCGACTATTGCTCTTTTCTCGTTCTCTAGACCAAGTATTACGTCTGCTCTACTAGGATTTTTATCAAATTCCTGTTGCATAAATACTTTCAGTCATTACAATCTCATGGCATTAAAATTGTGGAGAAAGAAATACAATTCTTAACCTGAGTATGGTTAATAAGAGTTTGTAGACTCTTAATCTGTCGTCGAGACCAACTTTTGATGCCTAACTTCCTACAGCGTTGCTTCAACTGTGTTGATCCAACGTTGAGTTCCCTTGCAGCTTCCAAAATGGGCTTATCAAAATGCATGGATATTGCTTCCTTACTCAACGCATGTCCAGAACCCCTTTTTCTACGAATTTCAAAGGTTCTTGGAATCGAGGTTGAAACGTGTTCATTTTGGATCAATTGTGTATGATCCTGATCACTAACACTTTCATTGTTACCTATTATGGGTAATAGTTCATGATTTCCAAAATCAACCATAAACCCAGAATTCCCATTCTTGAAACTTTCTAAGTTACTTTGGATCAATTGAAAATGATCCTGATATTGAAAACCACCCACAAATTCAGGATTCGCTGAAGCGAACCCGATAGTGTCATCATGGATCGACTGCATTTGATCCTGATTTTGAATGTCAGTTAAAAACCCCCGATTTGTTAAATCTACTCCACTATACAGCATGGGCACGTTCATACTTGGATTACCATTAGTAAGATCATCTTCGAATGCATCTGTGTATAACGTATGTTAGATAATTAAGCAAAACAAACATAAAGCTTAAGAAAATGACTTAACCTGGAAGTATACATTGAGATTGCCCAACAGCGATGTTTTGATTTAAAGGCAGTGGATCTTCAAGGATAATACCCATCAGAGGAAAAACTTCAGGATCATCTTGAAGTTGATCCAGCGGTAATATATCTGGAAAATCTATACCTCACATAGTTTAAAACAAAATCAAAACGCTAGAGAAATGAATAAGAAATAAAAGGAGTTAAGGATATTATAATTACCAGACTCCAGTAGAGGTATCTGATTAAACGATAGGGAGGTACCCTCTTCCCTTAGGAAATTCCGCTCAGCGTCTGACAAGTTTTCCATATGAGATCTGTTTTCCATGCCTCGATTGGAAATCTGAGATTATATAAGAATAAACTAGTAGTAGGAAAGAATGAGACTGAAAAGATCTTAGATACAAATGATGATACATACCCGTTTATATAGCATCTTACAGCAGGAACTGAAAGGACAACTCACGTTCTTAATACCGAAATTCAAAATATCTACAGTAGATGCAATCTTTTCATCAACCTAAGTGATATCTTTTCCAAATTGGCGGCTTGACTCCGATGAGGATGGGATAACGAAAAGACATTTTTTTAAATATATATATATATATATATATATATATATATATATATATATATATATATATATATATATATATATATATATATATATATATATATATATATATATATATATATATATATATATATATATATCTTCTGATAACGGAAATAGTTCAAAGAATAATTAATCCAATTATATAGTAATCTAATCATAAATAATGAATTAGAACCTACTCATCTAGCATCTGTAGAACTCGTGGTTCACCTGTATCTTACATGTTTCCTTCCATCCTACTAGTATCAACTATAAAATGACATCACATATCATATCTTAAACATGCTTAGGCATCTCCATAATACTTAACTCAAATGATTAAGAAATCAATAGCTAATACAAATCACAATTAGAGAATATCATATGTTATCAAACTGAAACTCCAGATTTCACGATTTTACTAAGTCAACCGTTAAAACATCACAATATTCGAACTCAATACAACAAATATTAGCAACCTACATATGAGTTGAACCAATGCATACTTTCAGATTTGGACATCTAGGGTTTGAAACCCTAACACTCAAAATTTGTAACCTTGTGAATTAAGGACTCGAGAACGTATTTCGGTTGTTAAATCCAACCTCCTCAAACTTTACCTACGCAAAACCTTGATCAAAATAACCACATTTGGCACCTTTTTGCTCTGGAAATAACCTAGGAGGATTTTTGGTTCATAAATAGGGTAAATAAGGAAAGCTGCCTAAATACCCCACTGAAGCAGGTTAGCGACATTAACCTTTAAAGTTAGCGTCGTTAACTTTAAAAAAAAAATCAGACCCGTACTCCGAAACCCAACCCGTGTAATTCTACTGGATACTACTAGATGCTACAGTAACTAGAACACGACCCGTGTAACTCCTGTAAGGCTAAACAGTTTCGAAAATGTGTACTACACGAGCCGAGTGACTCCTACACGACCCATGTAACTCCTTTATACTATTTTTAAGGTTTAAACTCCTTCTAAATGAGTTTCTAATCCTCCTAACTCACATAACAACCTAGTAACTCTTATTTATACTAGGATTAACTCATGTTTACTTACCGAAAATATCACGACTTTACACTCCAAAATCAAAGCAATGGAAAACTAGGAAACACCAAGTGTGGACCTGAATCTACCTAGGAACGTGAGGACTAGATGAAACATAAATACCCACATCTCTTTCCATACCCTTAAAAATGTACTCAAAGTGCTAAATTTCGGGACGAAATTCCTTCTAACGGGTAGATAATGTGACAAATGTCAAATTAAGTCAACGAAAGTCAACTCAAGTAAACCAGAGCGTACATTAGGTCAATATTTGAAATGTAAATTTCATAATCTATACGATGTAGTATTGGATATTATAATACTACATATGTTAATTCAAATCAATTATACGAACAAACCTTGCTGAGCGAGATGATTTTCATATAAAATATAAAAAAAAAAATTCGTCGTGAATAGTATCCGACGTGAATAGTAAACGGTAAAATTTAAAACTCGTCCAAATATTACAAATTGTAAATCAAAACGTAGACAAAAATACGACGGTTCCGAATATATATTTATATTTTTACCAAACGTTACATATAAAGAGTTATGATAAAAAAACGTATAATTTAACTTGAAAGCGACGTTTAATTATTATAATATATTTATTAAAAAAAAGTCTCCACCGGTCGGTGGAGTTTGAATTTTGAAAGTTTGAAAAAAAATAATTTATTTTATATAAAGTGGGCCCCACATCATTATTTATTCAATTTACAGATTTTACCCTTAAGAATTCATATATTCATTTTGAACCCTACAATACGTATTGTTAAGTTTATCAAAAATATTATGTCGTTTTATAAAACGAAAAATTTACCGTCAAAACCGTATCGTCGATACGAACAATCTGACGTCAAAATTTAATATTTTTGATATTAGTTTCATATTTAATATTTTTTTTTTCTTTAAAATAAAAATGTATTTACATTTTAACCCTATATTTTTATTAAACTTACAATTAATACCCTTTCGTTAATTCGTTAAAAACGTTTAGTTAAAAAGTTGATATTATTAAACTACGATTTTTGTAGATCATATTTTTATAAACAAAAATCATTCGTTTTATATAAAAACTATTAAATCTATTTAAAGAGTATTTTAAGGGTATGTTTTGTCATTAACAATTTCTAAAAGCTATAAACGTCAAATGTCTGTATCTTGAGGGCCGCTATACGAAAATAAATTTACTATAAATAGAGGCTTCAATCCTCTCATTTCCTCACACCTCAGATCTCGATCTCTATATCACTAGATAGTATTGTTAGAAGATTATTCGATATATATAGAAATATACGAAGAATGAGCGTTAGAAGTAGCTATTTCAGTTATAAATATAGTGAGTTCGAGTTAGAAGCACGAAGAGTCGGGCGATCTAACAACAATTGGCGATAAGGTCCTATTCGACATTGAGGTGAATTCATACCCCTTCTTTTTATCTTTATTCAAGTTTTAAGGGGGTGAATACAAGTTATACTATAAAAATAGCTATTTATACTCATTTGTAACAATAGTAAACAAAATGTGAACTTTGTAAACATCATTATGACAACAATTCAATTATAGTTCCAAAATATAATATTGAATGATCTACTTACGAGAGCGGTGTCTAGGCCGATCATTTGGGCTAGGTTGCTGGATTTCCGAAAGGCTTATACGCTGAAAGGGTCCTACCTCCCAATTTGATCTTCTACATGGCTGTTCTTTATTTGATAGTCATGAAATATTATATTGGAATTAAATAAGAGTATAACCAAGTTATTACACCACTATTATGGAAAATATTTTAAAAGATATTGTTTATAACCATTTAAATAAGTTATTTCACATATATTCATAAATATATGCTTTTCACGACAGAATACCAAAAATAACATATTATATGAATAGTTTATGGATACAAATGTTACTATAACAGTTAGAACAAGACAAATAATTATATACAAATATATAATTAATGTACATTACTATATTATCATGGGAAAAATGATACTGGGCAAATACAAGAGTTTTTCATATACAAACTTTACATAAACAAGTTGATTGATACATACATTTTTGTGAGACGGGTCTTCACAGTGCTTATTTAAGTACATACTATAAGTCCTGAAATTTATAACCAGAGTCTCGGTAAGAGAGCGTGATATTTGTGTATTGAAATATACGGGATTGACAACCCCGCACCTGAGCTGCTAGCTACAGCTAGACCGACGGGTCTGAGGTGACAAATGTCATAACAGTCAGACGCCTGAAGAACGTCGAAGCAATCCTACATGGTCACAGTATGGTTATAGGACGTCTCGCATGGGAAATCAACTTTATAAATTGTTTACGTGGAAATATACATTTTCAAAGGTTTTATACTACAAGCTACGGTATACATTTTAGTCTTTGGATTTTTATGACTTGGATACATTCATAAGAAAATATTGGATTTTCTTGGATTACAATACTACATTTTACAAGGAAAGAGATTCCTCATACAAGTTTTATGGTATTAAAACTACATTTTAACAAGTTACAAATATAAGTATGGTTTTACTTATACACACTGGTTCTATGGAAATTAAAACTACGTTTTATCAAAGATATAAATATAAGTACAGTTTACTTATACATACGAGTTTTGTGGAATTAAATCTACGATTCGTATACAGGTAAACATCTATTTACACGATTTTATACAAGAATAAAACTACGTAATACTATTTTCAAGTATACAAATACCTATACATTTTCGGTCTTTAGGTTTTAAGACTACTATTCATTTATAAGAAAATATTGGATTTTCTGGTTTCAAACACTATCTTTTTTTACAAGGAAAAAGGATTATGGATTTTCCCATACAAAAAATCTTATGAACTCACCAACGTAATGTTGACACTCTTTCAAACTACTTGTATTCTCAGGAAATTGATAAGGTAACTACAACCTTTGACGATGGGTCGCTATGACGTCATACTATGTATTTTGATATCATATTGTAATTGTATTTAAAGCGTACAATCTTTTGAACTCTTGTAACATTTACAATTATGTATATGATGGATGTGTTTGCTTTGATCACTATTGTACAAACGTTGTTGTGATACTGATCATGAAGTCATCCACCCTCAGACGTTTCCGCCACCGTGGTTTGGGGGTGTGACAGAAACTTAGTGACTTAATTGAAAAAAATATAACACAGTGTCAAAATCAATTTTTTTTTGAAAATGTAGTGTCTTTCTTGAAATTTGCCCAATATGTAAGTATTTAATGAATTAATAAAATAAAATCTCAACCATTTTTATCTTAAACTAAGAACATATATATTGGTTATGTCTATTATCTATCTTAAGGTATACAAAGTGGTAAGTGGGTTCAAAAGAGATAGATGGCAAGCCGATGGGCCAGTAGGCATCAGTGGCATCACGGGTCTGTGCCCGATGGGTTGGCGATAGGTTGCTCGGTGGTGGGTTGGCAAAGCCAAGCATTTCAAGGCCTTTTATAAAAAAAACATAAATTTACCAAAACATATTGTTTTGGTCAAAAATAAGTTTAACCAAATTAGTTAGGGCTATGATGTTAAGCTTAGGATCCTGAAGAGGGTATTGGAATGTTGACACAATGATCTTACGAGGAAAAACCTTGATCTAGTTAAGGATCTCCGACACAAAACCTCGGGAACCGGAAATATCCGGTTGCCTTGTGTAGTTTAATTAATTAGAAAAAAGTGAGTACAATATCGTGTTACAATGAGAGTGAATAGTAGCAGAGTATAGCTATCGTAATGTGTCGTGTGTGTGTAAAATGAGCCTAGGGATTCGTGTGGAAGCTTAAGCATATAATCTTTTGAACTCTTGTAACATTTACAATTATGTATATGATGGATGTGTTTGCTTTGATCACTATTGTACAAACGTTGTTGTGATACTGTTCATGAAGTCATCCACCCTCAAACGTTTCCGCCACCGTGGTTCGGGGGTGTGACAGAAACTTAGTGACTTAATTGAAAAAAATATAACACAGTGTCAAAATCATTTTTTTTGAAAATGTAGTGTCTTTCTTGAAATTTGCCCAATATGTAAGTATTTAATGAATTAATAAAATAAAATCTCAACCATTTTTATCTTAAACTAAGAACATATATATTGGTTATGTCTATTATCTATCTTAAGGTATACAAAGTGGTAAGTGGGTTCAAAAGAGATAGATGGGAGGCCGATGGGCTAGTAGGCATCAGTGGCATCACGGGTCTGTGCCCGATGGGTTGGCGATAGGTTGCTCGGTGGTGGGTTGGCAAAGCCAAGCATTTCAAGGCCTTTTATAAAATAACATAAATTTACCAAAATATATTGTTTTGGTCAAAAATAAGTTTAACCAAATTAGTTAGGGCTATGATGTTAAGCTTAGGATCCTGAAGAGGGTATTGGAATGTTGACACAATGATCTTACGAGGAAAAACCTTGATCTAGTTAAGGATCTCCGACACAAAACCTCGGGAACCGGAAATATCCGGTTGCCTTGTGTAGTTTAATTAATTAGAAAAAAGTGAGTACAATATCGTGTTACAATGAGAGTGAATAGTAGCAGAGTATAGCTATCGTAATGTGTCGTGTGTGTGTAAAATGAGCCTAGGGATTCGTGTGGAAGCTTAAGCATACCAAATCTAAAAACCTAAACACGTTTTTGAACTCTAAATCAAGAGGTAATTTGATGTTGATGAGTTTGGGGGTTTTTCAAACCCTAGATGCTCAATATCAAGATTTTGAGTAGATTTTGTGTTATATGTTGTTAGTATCTTGTTAGAGGATGTTTTCCTTATCTATATATGTGAAAATTGGTTGAATTTTATGGTTGAATGAGTTAAGTCACGAAAATGGAGCTGACAGCAAAGTTAGCATAGCTAACTTTGGAATGCAAAGCTAATAATTAGCGACTCTAATTCTAATGTTAGTCACGCTAACATGTCACAGAAGGTTTGCATCTTTTGTTTGGCTTAATATTTTAATCAAACATTGTAGGGATGTTTAAGACATGATGTATGATATTATTTTATAGAGGATACATATAGGAGAGAGGGAGATACACGAGGCACTGTTGGATCACGAGCTGACCAGACTTCTAGTGAATACCTCTATTTCATTACTTATGTTTGAATTGTGATGTAAATACATTACTTTTGATTCTAATTGGTTGAGATAACCAATTAGCATGAGTTACATGAGGTTGAGAATTCTTTGTTGTAAATGAGTACTTAGTGTGATTGAGCACACTAATTGACTGAGATAGTCAAAGAGTATGAGACTAATGAGTTTATATGCTAGTAGTTGTTGAGTACTACAATATTTTGAGAAATTGTTGCATAATCACCAAATGTTGAGTATTTTCTCACTGAGCTTTTGTATCTCATAAACTTTGGTTGTGATTTAGGTGCTACAGGTGATAGGGGAAAGAAAATTCTAGAAGGATAGATGACTTTTGGACTGGGACTTACCTTACATATGTGATCTTTTGGAACTGTCTTTTTAAACTTGGTTTGTTTTGTAACCCAGTTATGAGATTTCTAGTATGTTATACTTGTTTTTGGTAACTAATTGTATTACTTGTTGCTTATCTTTTGTTTACACCTTTAACCTATGTGGTTCTTTTGAGTAATTTATGGAGTAATTTAAAAGTGAGAAACCGAGTGTTACAAGTTGGTATCAGAGCAAGGTTTGGGAGAACTAGACTTAAAGAGTAAGTCCTAGATTCAAACTAATTAAAGAGAGAGGTCCCAATTAGTCCCTATGCAACTATCCCTCTAAGCACATGTAATGAGTATGTGTGTTATTTTGAGAATTTTGGTGGATTAGGCAACATACAAAGAGTATTGAGATACAAGAGACTAAAATGAGTTGATTTCCTTTTAGCCTTACTATGAGTTCTATAAAAGAAAGAGAGGGAAGTGATCGTCGAGATGAGCAATGTAGATTACAGGATTCGGGGCTGGGGCGCCAGCCCGAAGGAGAGACACCACACGAGTTACCGACATCCTTGCACGAGCTTATCACTGCTAAGGTAGCGAAGATGGTTAGAGAGTTACTGCCTACTTTGATCAGGCCTCAGGCGGAGGCAACGACTAGAGATGAGTGAGACTGACCCCCTATTACTCCTATGGGGGAGGGTCAAAGAGAGCCTGTTGCTATACATACTGAGGTGGGAGGATCGAGAGAGTCAAAGAGTTATAGTTATGAGACTTTCCACAAGTGCAAACCAAATGATTTCTTTGGAACTCATGATCCTATCTTTGCCATAAACTAGCTGACACATATCGAGAAAGTTTTTCGTACGAGCAAGTGTGCGGATAAAGATAATGTTGAGTATGCCACTAATTGTTTGCACAAGGATGCTCAGTTCTGGTGGGAGAATATATGTATTGACATAGAGAAAGGTTTGGAGCCAGAACCAACGTAGGAGGAGTTCAAAGCAAAGTTTGTGAAAGAGTATTGTTCCAATGTTGCAATGAAAGGCTTAGAAGAAGATTTCTTGACGTTACTGCATGGGATGAGGACAATACATCAATATACGATGGAGTTCAACGAAAAGGCCAGATTTGCTGCCCATCGAGTGGATACTGAAGAGAGAAAGATTGATAGATATATATGGGGTTTGAGAACCCAGATACAATAGTTTTTATAGAGTTTGAGGTTTACTACTTATTAGCAGGTTGTTGAGGCAGCCAAATCTAGAGAGAAAGAATTAAGGAGGCAAGAGGATGAGAGAAAGGGAGACAAAGAAAGCGGAGGTCGGAAAAGAAACTGGAAGGAAAGTCGGGAAGTGGTTCCCAAAAGCAGTCGTTCTGAGTTCACAGCCTCGCCATTCACGGAAGATTGAGAGTAGGTGGTGTGAAAAATGTCGCCGAAAGCACACTGTAGACTGTGATACGAGTGCCCCACCTATTATATCTTTTCAGTGTGGGAAGACTGGGCACATGGCCCGATATTTTTTTGAGAAAAGCCGAATTTGTTTTAATTGTGGAGAAAGCGGCCATATTCGTCCGGATTGCCCAAAGCCTAGGGCCGAGGTTTCTTTTGTATATGTACCTTTTGCCCACATTCTGGTGCCATGGTTTCTTTTGTATATGTACCTTTTGCGTCCTGAGTTCATTTCCTGATGACTGAGATGAGTGAGAGTTTGATAGTTCATATAGCAGACGGAGGGTATGTTGCAAAGAGTCATTATGCTAAGTGTCGACTTGAAATCAATAGGATCTCATTCCTTATTGATTTGGAGTCGATCACTATCCGCACGTTTGATGTAATACTAGGAATGGATTGGTTTGACGATAACAGAGCTAACATGGATTGTCATGAAAAGACACATTTTGTAAGAACGTCTGACGGATCCCGAACACTGATACGTGACAAACACCGTTTTTAAAGTATACTGGTGGTATCATTCGCGAGAGTACGGAGATATAGTGAAAGAGGTGCTCTTTTATTGGTGGCACATATCACTCAGGTTAAGTTAGGACGCACCGTTGTAGAGAATGTTGAGGTGGTACGTGATTTCCCCATTGTTTTTTCTAACGGTCTTCCCGACTTACCTCCAGACCGTCAATTAGAGTTTATCATTGGCTTAATTTTGGGAGAAAAACCGATAGCACGAGCACCCTAGATCACAGGTTCATTCGATGGAGTTCGTCTCCATGGGGTGCCCTGATATTATTCGTCAGAAAGAAGGATGGTTCTATGCGTATGTACATAGTCTATCGCGAGCTGAACAAGATTACGATGAAGAATCGTTATCCTCTATCGAGGATTGATGATTTATTCGATCAACTAGAAGGAGCGGTATATTTTTCGAAGATTGATTTGAGGTCGGGATACCATCAGCTAAGAGTGAGAGAAGCTGACGTCCCGAAGACCGCATTTTGTACCAGATACTGTCACTATGAGTTTTTAGTGATGCTGTTCGGTATAACGAATGCTCCGGCGTCATTTATGGATTTGATGAACAGAGCTTGCCATCCCTTTTTGGATAAGTTCGTGATAGTGTTCATCGATGATATTTTGATTTATTCCAAGAGTTGGAACGAGCATAAACAACATTTGCAGTTAGTTCTTGATCTTCTTTGCAAGGAGAAGCTGTACGTGAAATTTTCTAAATGCGAGTTTTGCTTGCAAGAGGTCCAATTTCTTGGATAGGTGTTAAATCAAGAAGGCGTTAAAGTAGATCTGGCCAAAATAGAAGTAGTGATGAATTGGGAGTCGCCCAAAAGTCCGACTGAGGTTCAGAGCTTTTTGGGACTAGCTGGTTATTATCAGCGATTTCTTGAAAATTGTTCAAGCATTGCATTGCCGTTAATCAAGTTAACCAGAAAAACAGAGAAGTGTGTGTAGACTGAAGTACAGCATGCGACTTTCGAGAGGTTGAGGCATGCTTTATGTGACGCTCCAGTGCTAGCATTACCCCAGGGTGGAGAAGATTTTGTTCTTTTCACCGATGCCTCCCAGGTCGGTCTTGGATGCGTATTAATGCAAAAGGGACGAGTGATTGCTTATGCATCCCGACAGTTGAAGTCTCACAAGCTGGCATATCCGATGCACGATTTGGAGTTAGCCACCATTGTGTTTGCATTGAAGATCTCGCACCATTACCTATACGGTGTAAGATTCCAGGTGTACACAGATCAAAAGAGTTTAAATTATCTATTTGATCAAAAGGAGTTGAATATGAGGTAGAGAATGTAGATGGATCTCTTGAAATTTTGAGATACTTTACCATCATGGTAAAGCGAATGTAGTGGTTGATGCGTGCACCCGAAAGGAGCCACCTATTAGAGTGGTGTCAGCTAGAATGGGTATGGTTAGTAGATTACCAGAGATGATTCAGTGTGCTCAGAGAGAAGCCAGTGACATGAAGAGTGAGAGACTGGTTGGTTATGTAGATAAATTGATCGAGAATGCACAAGGAGTAAAGACCTTTCAGGGACGAGTGTGGGTCTCAAGGCACGGAGTAAAGACAGTTGTTGCTTGAAGAAGCTCACTATACCTGGTACTCAGTTAATCCCGGTAGTATAAAGATGTACAGAAGTTCAAAGCCATTCTATTGGTGGCCAGAGATGAAACGAGATGTTGCGAGAAATGTAGAGAAGTGCCTGACTTATCTTCAAGTCAAGGCAAATCATCAGAGACCATATGAGACGGTGTAGTCGTTGCCGGTACCGATGAAAAGTGGGATGAGATCTCCATGCACTTTATCTCTAAGTTGCCTCGAACTTCGCTTGGGTTCGATTCTATCTTGGTGATTGTTGATAGATTGACCAAGTCAGTACAGTTCATACCAATAGGAGAGGATTACCAAGTGTCTAAGTTGACAGAGATTTATATTAGAGATGTGGTGAGACGGCACCGAGTACCTACCTCGATAGTCTCCGATCATGATAGCCGTTTTACTTCACATTCTTGGTAGAGTTTTCAAAGACACTTTGGTTCCTAAGCCTTAATGAGTATGGCTTACCATCCGCAAACTGATGTGCAAACGGAGAGAACTATACAGACATTGGAAGACATGCTTAGAGCTTCAGTTATTGATTTTGGTGGCAGCTGGGATGATCATTTTCCTTTGGCTGAGTCTACTTATAATAACTGATAGCATTCTAGTATTCAGATGGCACCTTTCGAGGCGTTATATGGAGGACCGTGTAGAACACCAATGTGTTGGACAGAGGTGGGGGAAAACCCACTAGTTGGTCCCGAGATAGTGGTTCAGACCGAGGCAAAAATTAAGAGAATTTGTGAGCACATGAGTGTGGGTCAACAACGCCAAAAATAGTATGCCGATAAACGAAAGCAACCATTGGAGATTCAAGTTGGGGACATGGTGATGGTGAAAGTGTCTCCTTGGAAGGGAATTATCTGATTTGGTAAGCGATGCAAGTTGAGTACACGATTTATTGGAACTGTTGGATATATGTCCAGGTCATCAACTGTGTGATGTTTCTAATAATAGCAGTGTCCTATTTGGGTTGCCCTCACGGCCCAGTAAAAACAATCAGTAGCAGAAATAATGAGGATTGATCAGTTTATTAATTGAGAAATTAATTAATCAGAAACTGGATCAGGAATTAATTGATAAATTAATTGGTAAATTAATTTATAAGAATTAATTAAAGGGTTGGATTTTAATTAATTAATAGTTTAATTGATAGATCAAGTCCAGGGGGTGCGGCCGCCAAAAGGGTCCAAAGTTTGGAACCCTAGGCTTGCACAATAATAATGGCCTTGGGGTAACACCCAAAGGCATCCCAAAACCCCTAAGAGGTGCTGCCACCTCCTAGAGACCCTCCTCTCTCCCTCTTTGTCGATTTCCTCTAACCCTCCAACGGTTTCTAGATCGATTTCCACAAGGCATGGAAGTTTATGTCTGCTTGCTCTTCTTGTGTCCTTGGGTGTGAATCAATAAAGGGATTCAGGTTTGGATCCTGAACATCCAACCACAAGGTATGGATAGATTTCATGGTTTTGTTGGTGCAAGTGTTATGAGAATATGATCTTGTTATGAACATGTATGATCTTGCTCAGTTATTTGGGATTTAATCTGTTTTATCTTCCGCTGCTTGTATGATTAATGTTAATCTATATAAATCCCAACAGTGGTACCAGAGCCATTGTTCTTAGGTTGCATGCACATTAGATCAAAAACTTGAATGTTATTTGTTTTTGCTTGATGAATTTTCGATTTCCGTAGGTGTTTTCTAGAAAGTCATGAAAATTGCATGTTATGAATTTTACCTTATTTGTGCCTCTAGAAACCTGTTCATTGAAAATTTGGAGGGTTTAGGAACCCTCTATAGGATTTGGCAGCCAGGGTTTCACAAGCCCTTGCTTGCGTTGCAAGTTTCCTAACTTGCATAGATGCCTTATTTGCTAGTTGCCTTAAACCGCCTTTCTTTAATTTAAGTGTTTAATTAATTATTAAAATGTGTTTTTAATAGAATTAATTATGATAAATACAAATTTTAAATTGTTTAAAATTTACCCCTTAATATATTTAGAATAGTATATATATATATATATATATATATATATATATATATATATATATATATATATATATATATATATATATATATATATATATATATATATATATATATATATATATATATATATATATATATATATATATATATATATAAATTACAACGAGAACATTGGTCAAACCATGACTAGGCGCATCCACTTAAATGTGTTTGAAGGTTTGAAGGAGGATTCTTAGGAATCCTAATGAGGTTGGTTTTTATGACATTTATTGTTTAACCCCCTCACGCTGTCACGTTTTTATAGTTGAGTTACCAAAAAGGTTTGATAGGGCAATGTTTATCAGTTAAAAAGTATTTAACTTAGAAGTATTAAAACAAAACTTCCGTTTTAATAAAATTAAATGGGAATCATGTGCTATCTATGAGAAACACACATTCTCTCTATGATCTGTTGACGGAGCTGTGTGGTTGACCGACACGTTAGTCAGGGTTGTAGTCAGAAATGATATGACACTCCCAATTCTCAAACGCATCTTGAGTCGGGCATCACGCGGGTTCTGCATGGTCTATTCACCATCTAATTCATGATCAGCGACATCCCTGTCATGAATTTTGAGATGAGCACAACCGAGATTAAAATGTCATTTGAGCTCGGTCAATGAATCTCATAGATCTAGGAATTTCATAGAGATTGAAATTAATAAATGTATATCTACCATAATGACCATTGTGTTGTGATTACGGCATCCCTCTTCACATCATAACTAGGAGATTTTGTGTCCTAGCATTGTTAAATGATAATTGGGTAATTATTTAAAAGGATTAAATTAAACTAATAAATTCTGATTTTATAGATGTCTGAAGTTAGTGCTAATTCTCCTCCTTCTCCTCCATCACCCATTTCTGAGAGATTCAAAAAGTACCTGTTAAATATGGAAAACCTCATTGGTCTGAACTATGTGGAGTGGCTTCACCAATGGAAACTGGTTATGAGGTTTGAAGGCAAGCAATATCTGACTGATTGTCGACTCCCCATTCTACCTAGGCATGACATCACACATCAGCTTCGTGATGACAATGACTTCTTGATTGATGAGTCCGAGGAAGTTCGTAGCCCATGTTATTAACTATTGACCCCAAAATCCGGAGGGATTTTGAATTTCTGGGGCCATATCAGATAACACAGCTGGTTGAGGAAAGGTTCCGAGAACCGGTTGAAAAGGAATGAACTAGGATCTTCAAGGAGCTTGAAGGGTAAGCTAGAAGAAGGAAGTAGCGTCGGTCCATATGTTGTCAAGATTGAGGGATACATTGGCGAGCTGTGCAAACTTGGTCATCCCATTGATCGAGAGTTGAATACCAACATCATACTCGACTTGCTTACTAGCCAGTACGATCTGTTCATCCAGATGTATAGAAAGGGAAACCAGGACAAGACTATCATGGAGATGTATTCGATGTTGACTCTGCACGGGTCGTTCATAGAGATACATGGTTCCACTGATTTAGCTACTTCAGATTGAGTCCGGTGATGAGGCACATCAAGAAATGGTCCAGGTCGATTGTCGGACTGGTTCTGAGATGTCTCAAACTAGGAATTCACAGGGTGGGATACAATCACCAAAATATTGAAGATGCTCCAAAGCCAAATCGTTTGGCAAATTAGGTATATCTAAAAACTCAAAACTTTTGATCCTTAATTTCCTTGATACAGGATGTGATTCTCACATTTGCTCTGTATGCGGGGACTCGGTAGGATGTAGGAAAATGATGCATAGGAGCTTATTCAGATTGGATCACAGGCTCGTGCAGTTTTGATGTGTAGATAGATATTTGATTTTGTTATTATTTAGTAGTTGCATATAATATTGTTTCATATTTTGCATTGTTTGATGATATTTTCTGATTCATTAAAAGTATTAACTTTTCTTTTGGACATGGTTGAATGTATTATCCTTGCAATGTTGTATGAATGTGTTGATAGCATAAATAGCAATAACTTGAATGTTGATACATTCAAAGTGCATTGGATACATGAATGTAATTGTGTTTGTATGATAGTTAAAGTAAAATTCAAATAAGAATCACATCAACCAATGGTCCAAGTAGAAAGGATTTTGGAGTCATTTGACTGAGAGTCATTTGATGTATGGAATTCTTAATTAAATCAGTTGAAGCAAAAATGCATCACCCAAAGATCCAAGGGATAGGATTTTGGAATCATCTGACTTGGAGTCACGTGATGAATGCATATCTTGGTTGAATTAACAAAGTCATAATTTACATAGAGATGTAAAAGAAAACGAGATGGTGGGCACATTAGTTCTCATGAGCTACCCAAATCTACCAATAAACACAATCAAGTTATACTTCATAATATTTTCCATTAAGTATGGCGAATATAATTTCGCTTATCAGATTATACGATAGATTAAAGCCTTGAAATGTATAAAGACTTCAAAGTGAAGTATAAGATCAACAAAGCTGAAATTTGAGTTAAATCATGAACTGAGAAAACATTTCATAGTTTTTACTCTTTCAAAGAAAATTAAATTATTATAATGTGTTTTAAGGAAGAAAATCGAGCATTGGTCGAAATGGTTCGATTCCTGATGTATTAGATACACTTCCAATTAGTTTTCAATAAATTAGATATTCGACCAGTTAGACCATAAAAACATATATAGACTTAAGACCACATCTTAGACTAAGTAGGTTGCACAGACACTGTCTGAAGTGTAAAGCAGGGATCATGCCTTGCTTGTACACAGAGAGGGTCTAGGGTCTTGCAGCCTTCGTACGAACCTCATGACTAGCCTAAACCTGATCAGTAGTGCCGTTTCATTGGTCATCCCGCAGTACCTATGAAAGAAGAGTCCTTTTAGAAAGAGCTCATATTCTAAGGAACTAGTGGGAGTAAGAGTAATTCTTGAAAGGTTCAAGGACTAACCAATGAGAGAACCTTTAGTCAACACTAGAACTTAACCAGGGATCAGATTCATGTTAAAAGAAAACTTGACATAATCTTCTCTTCACAGTCTTAGTAGTATTGGTCACCTTCATAAAGTGTTATGATCTGATGTTACTAAAGGTGACACACTGATTAGTGGTAAAACACTAAGTTGGTGCGGATGAGCAGTCCAACTACTTGGAAGCATTGGTGAGCCCGATTGCTACAAAATAAGAGAACATAAGGGCGAGACTCGGTCTATGTGATAATTTGACTGATTTTATACCTGACCTAAAGAACCAGTGGGAGTAATTGAATCATCAAAAGAAAGCAACATAGATAGAAATGTACTGATATTGTTTGCTATAATTGCACTCCGTGAGTCATAGTAAGATCGGATGATCTGAATTGCATTCCTTGAATGGAAAACATTAGGGTTGCGTGTACGACACAACCAAGAGGTTTAAAGCACACCGATATGTCCAAACAAAAGGGTACATGGCTCAAGAGATTCTAACGAGCACCTCACAAGATAGGATCTTTAAATCTCAAAATATGCCAAGTGTTTGGATTTGTGATAGTCTAAAAAGTCCAATAATTATGTCAGAATTAGTGGGAGTATCATTGTAATATGCCTGTCAATGTATGTCGGTTACATACTATTTCTAAGAAACACCTCTTATTGTTACAGAGTGTAATGACTTGGCATTAAGATATCATTCGCTATAAAAGATCTAAAGGAGATACAATGTACTCGCATGGTACAAGCATCTATCAGATAGATGAAGTCTTCAGTAAATACGTGGCCAGTATAAGTATGATCTTAATAAGATTCAAGATACATGACTTCAAGTAAAGAGTTTCTGAAAGTCATGACGAAGCATTAATGGGTAATCGTCAGATTTTGAAAGAGTACAGAATGAAGTAAGTCGAATCCCATGAGCTTCTGCTATTGGATCGATCATAAGTTTCATGGACTTATCCTGATAACTTGGATGCTTAGAGCATTATAAGTTAGACTAAGGACACAACCTGGCTGAGGTCACTAAACAGATTTTTCAAATGAAATCATAAAGTTTTGGGTTGAATGTAATAATAATTTGAAAGGGGTTTCAAATCTAAAATTATTAGCATCAATGGATGATACCAAGGACTTCATGGTTGAAGAGTTTCCTCAGTATCTTGATGGTTGTCCTCAATATCATGAACACCTTGAAATCTTCTAGATACCAAGGGTGCAGTCATCTGGACTAAAGAGCCCGATAACCATGAGAAATCATAAAGAAAGTTAAGAGAGAAAGGTAAGATGACATATTGAGATATCATCGAAAGAGTGTGTCCGATTGGATGATCTGTAATGATAGACGAAATGAAGGTTATTTTGGGTACACATACAAAATAATAAAAAGTGAAGGTCATTTTGGGTATATAGACAAATAAAATGTTAATTATAAGTTTAAAAGAAACCAAGAAACATATAACAGTATTGGAACAGATCTGATTTGGTGATTATCTCATAGAGACTTGGTAATAAGCAGGAGTGGCTACTTGTCAGATCATTCCAACACTGTGTTTCACTTTAGCATGTTTGGAACCCGCTTCCTGAGTAAACTAACATACTCAAACTTCCATAGTTAGTCGTACTCTTGGAAGTAAGTAGTGATTTAAGACTGTCATGAGTGTCAGTAGATTTCCCATAGTGATTGGACATGGCATAGTGATTGCGACTAACGCTCCTGAGTACTTGGTAGAGATTCAAGTATTGGAACAACCCGCACCTAGGGATTACTTCATGGATACAGTCACAAGTAATCTATGATGATAATGTATTTTATTCTTCAGACCAAGATATATGAGGGATTTGTACTATGATTCTATCATACATCGGATTTCTCAAATAGTGTCTGTAACCGGTAGTTATAAAAGGAATGTTCGGGTACGATGTGATGAAATAGACAGAGACTATGTAGTCAAAGTCTATCTATTTCTTCTACCTTAACTAGGAGAAGCGATGTCCGTGGGCCCCTTGATGATTTGATGTTGACACCAAAACACTCGGCCGGGCTCTAACTAGATCGATGTGTTCGATTAAGTAGTCTGATTTAGACATCATAAATCTCTATAGGGAAACAGAATTTGAACTTCTAGGATTGACCCTTATCCATATCCCAGGTTTATAAATAGATATCTTGTAGAACAGAGGGATAATTGATCTCTTATCTGGGAGTCGTTTCATGATCATAGTTTGATCAGAGGTCGATAGTTGCATTGGATGTTACACTCTATATGTATTATCTGAACGAATCAGACCACATTGAAAGTAGACGACACGTTCAAGTGGGAGACTGTTGGATATATGTCTAGGTCATCAACTATGGTGATGTTTCTAATAATAGCAGTGTCCTATTTGGGTTACCCTCACGGCCCAGTAAAAACAATCAGTAGCAGAAATAAAGAGGATTGATCAGTTTATTAATTGAGAAATTAATTAATCAGAAACTGGATCAATAATTAATTGATAAATTAATTGGTAAATTAATTTATAAGAATTAATTAAAGGGTTGGATTGTAATTAATTAATAGTTTAATTAATAGAACAAGTCCACGGGGTGCGGCCGCCAAAAGGCTCCAAGGTTTGGAACCCTATGGAGCCTTGCACTATAAATAAAGGCCTTGGGGTAACACCCAAAGGCATCCCAAACCCCTAAGAGGTGCTGCCACCTCCTAGAGACCCTCCCCTCTCCCTCTTTGTCGATTTCCTCTAACAGTCCAAGGGTTTCTGGATCGATTTCCACAAGGCTTAGAAGTTTCTGTCTACTTGTTCTTGTTGTGTCCTTGGGTGTGAATCAATAGAGGGATTCTAGTTTGGATCCTGAACATCCAACCACAAGGAATGAAATAATTTCATGGTTTTGTTGGTGCAACTATTATGAACATATGATCTTGTTATGAACATGTATGATCTTGCTCAGTTATTTGGTTTTTAATCTGTTTTATCTTTTGCTGCTTGCATGATTAATGTTAATCTATATAAATCCTAACAGGAACCTTCTGTGTATTACAGCGAGTTGGAGCTGTGGCCTATCGATTTGAGCTTCCCGATAAGTTACGAGGAATACATTATGTGTTTTGTTGGAATATTGTCCAAGGTTATCTACTTATTGGAACACTTCTAATAAAAGGTAGAGTCCTTTTATGTTGCCCTCAGAGCCCAGAAAAATAGACAGAGTCAAAATAGAGGAAAGGTTATTTAGTTAATTAATTGATAGAGAATAAATTAATTAGTAACTAAAGGAAAAATGAGAATTTAATTGGTAAATTAATCTAGGATTAATGTGGAACCCATTAAAGGGGCTGAATTATAATTGATTAAAGTTATAATCAATAAAACAAGTCCAGGGGTGCGGCTGCCAAAAGGCTCCAAAGTTGGAAAACCTGGGAGCCTTGTACTATAAATAAAGGCCTTGGGGTGACACCCAAAGGCATCCCAAAAACCCTTGAGTGCCGCCAACTGCCTCCCCTTTTCCTCCCTCTGTGAAATCTCTTTCCTCTCTAGGGTTAGAGATCTTTACTCTTGATCTACCTGGTTTTCTGGTTGTCCCTGGGTACGAGCCTCTAGAGGGATTCACATTTTGGATCCTGATCATCCTGCAATCATGGCCTTGACTAGATCTCAAAGGCAACGACTTCTTGAGGTACATTCTGTTTTGATTTAAGTTGCTATGATCTGCTATGAACTGATATGATCCTGAATGTGTTCATGGAATATTATGTGATTTGATCTGTTTTGTCTTCCGCTACATATGAGTTTTGTGTTTTTGATCAAATCCCAACATGTTTCATGTATCGCATCTTCGTAAAACTTTATATGAAGAGTCTGCACAAGTATCTTTGACTGAGGTTCGGCTAGATGAGAAACTACAATACTAGGAGCAACTAGAGAAAATACTAGACAGAAAAATTAAGAAGTTACAGAATAAGGAGATTGGGATAGTGAAAGTGCAATGGAGACATCACAGAGGCATCGATGTCACATGGGAACCTGAAGAAGAATTGCATTTGAAATACCCTTTCTTATTTCAAGAGTTCCGAGGACGGAATCTTTTGAAGCGGGAGAGCTTGTGAGACACGTTCCTAACCGAGATGTATAAGCAAGTAAGTTGTAGTGATTATTTGCTAATTGTGTTAATAAGTTGCTAACTTAGAGTTTTAGCGAGTCCTTTTTTAGTATCCGTGTCTAGATTAAGTGATCGGGAGGGTGGTGAATAACGAGGTAAAGTGTGAATCTTTTCTAAGTGTCATGATATGAGTTTTACATGTTATGTTTTAGTGTTGCTCTTTTGAAAGAGATTTAACAGGAAAAATGTGGAGAAAAATGGGACAGACTATATTAGCGACACTAACATATGGTGTTAGCGGCGCTAATATGCGTTTTCCAGACCCTTTTATTCACTTAAACATGTATATTGAACTAAACACTTAGAAAACAAGAGACAGTGAGATTAAGGCGATTTCTTGCCAATTTGAGCCAAGGGATTCATGTGGATGCTTAAGGATACCAAATCTAACAAGCCACACACATTATTGAACTCTATATCAAGAGAGATGTTTATGAGTTTTGGGGGTTTTTCAAACCCTAGATGTTCAATATATGATTTTGAGTAGATTTTGCATTATATGCTATTAGTATCTTGTTAAAGGATGTTTTCCTTAGCTATATATGTGAAAATTGGTTGAATTCTAGGGTTGAATGAGTTAAGTCACGAAAATGGAGCTGACAGCAAAGTTAGCATAGCTAACTTTAGAATTCGCGAAGCTAACAATTAGAAACTATAATTCTAATGTTAGTCATGCTAACATGTCACAGAAGGTTTGTATCTTTTGTTTGGCTTTATCTTTTCAGCCAAACTTTGTGGGGATATTTGAGAGATGATGTATGATATTATTTTATAGCTGATACATATAGGAGGGAGGGAGATACACGAGGCACAGGCGGACAACAAGATGACTAGACTTCCTGTGAGTAACTCTATTTCATTACTTATGTTTGAATTGTGATGTAAATACGTTACTTTTGATTCCAATTGGCTGATATAACCAATTCGCATGAGTTACACAAGGTTGAGAATTCTTTGTTGTAAATGAGTACTTAGTCTGATTGAGTACACTAATTGACTGAGATAGTCAAAGAGTATGAGACTAATGACTTTATATGCTAGTAGTTGTTGAGTACTACAGTATTTTGAAAAATTGTTGCATAATCACCAAATCTTGAGTATTTTATCACTGAGCTTTTGTAGTCATAAACTTTGATTCTGATGTAGGTGCTATAGGTGGCAGTGAGATGAAAGTTGCAGAAGGATAGATGACTTTTAGGCTGGGACTTACCTTTAGGGCATATATGATCTTTTGAAACTGTCTTTTTGAACTTGGTTTGTTTTGTAACCCAATTTTAGGATTAACTAGTATGTTATACTTGTTTTTGGCAACTACTTGTATTACTTGTTGCTTATCTTTTGGTTACACCTTTAACCCATGTGGTTATTTTGAGTAATTTATGGTGTAATTTAAAAGCAAGAAACTGGGTGTTATAATCCTTAACCAGGATCTTTCTCGGAATCCCTGTCAGGATCCTTAGGGAAAGTTATTTCCATAACAACTGCCCCTTTAAATCCGGCTTTAGCAGACAAAGTTGGATTTAAAATTAGATTTAAATTTTGAATTTTCCTTTTAACGAGGAACTGATAAGACGGGTGGCTTATCCAACCCTATACGGCACCGTTTCGAAAAGTGTTGGTCCCAAAAACCCTTCTTCGAGGTTTATAAATTGGTGTGTTCTTTTACCCAAATTGCTCTTCCTCCCGGTTGGTTCATCCTACGATTTTTTTCAGGTATGTATCCCTTTTCCCCTTGCTGTCGTTTCTTTTCATTGTCACGGGTAAGAAGGTAGTTCGACCTAAAGCTACGGTTGTGGAAGATTCTGTGAGCCAAGCGCTTCTTAACAAACCTGAAGAATAAGTTTTCTCCTTGAAAGACGATAACACTTGTCGGCTGATAAGTAGAGGACCTTTTCCCTCTTCTGTGGAGTTTAGGACTTTCACTCCTCTACTCAAATATGATAGTATCTCTCCTACTTGGGCTTGTTTCCCGGAATATCCATTCTTATTAGGTATTAGGTATCCTTTTCCTCCCCTAATTTCTGAGTTGTTCACCGCAACTGGCATTGATTACACCCAAGCAATGTCGGTTGTTTGGAGGAACTTGTATTGAATGGATATGGTCAACCGTACCAAGGGTTTAAATCTTGGTCTCTCCGAGATTGCTTCCGTATATGATCTCCAGACCTTCGGCTCCCATCGTATTCTTTATAAAATCTATGTCGAGCGTGATTAACTAGTCTTGAAAGCTACTAAGCATGATGTACCCTGGAAAGGTTGTTTCTTTTTTGTGAAGAGAGATACCCTCCCATACACTGAGCAGTTTCAACGAGAGTGGGTGGTCAAGGGTAGGATCCTAGTTTATTCTATTCTTGACATTTATATTGTTGATACATTTGTTCATTTTGTTTTGCAGTTCCGCAATTTGAGGTTATCTTTGCTGCTCGTTCAAATACTGACGCGAAGGTTGCAGAATTTCTGAAGATCTCGGCACCAGAGAGAACCTTTCGTGCCCCTGCCCCAGCCATGAATTTTGAAGAGCTTTCTGAATCTATTTCTCCTAGTACTACGAAAATGTCGAATGGTAAAGCTCATTGTAAACTTTTTAGAGAAGATTCCTTACATAGATCCTTTTGGAAATTGTTTGTGGTACCCGAAATCTAGGTTTTGCCAACAGTGTCTTGTTCCACTCGTTCCACAAAATTTTGTTTATCCGACATGGATGTGTTGGAATAGTTTCCAAGGTCATCAACTTGTGGTAATATTTCTAATAATGCTAGAGTCCTTCTGGGTTGCCCTCATGACCCAGAAAAACATACAGAGTCAGAAAATGTAAAAGGAAATGATTAGTTTATTTATTTATTGAGAAATAAATTAATTAGAAACTAGATCAATACATTAATTGATAAATTAATTTAGAATCAATTAAAGGGACTGGATTTTAATTGATTAAAGGTTTTGGTCAATATAAACAAAGTCCAGGGGGTGCGGCCGCCAAAAGGCTCCTTAGTTTGAAACCCTAGGAGTCTTGCACTATAAATAGAGGCCTTGGGGTTCAACCCTAAGGCATACCATCCTCACAAGGAGCTGCCATCCTCTCCTCTCCCTCATCCTTTTGGCGAAATCAATCCATCTCTAGGGTTTTGATCTTCTTGTAGGTCCCGAACAATCGTAGATCTAAGCAGGTATCAATCAATCAATCAAACACACGAGTAAATCGACCTTCAATGCACATAATATATTGAGTAATCGTCTAGTACATAAGATCTACAGTTGCTTGAACAAAGAATTTTGCTATGCTTGCTACGTGCTCCAAAACAACTAACTCTCTAAATAAAGGCTAAGGACACACATATATCCCTAAGCTATCCGGACCGAAATCCTAAGCCCACGAGACCGAAATCCACAGCCAGGCCTGACCGAAATCCTTAGGATTTCGGTTATCATGACCGAAATCCAGGGGGATTTCGGTCCCAGGCCGAAATCCTTAGACAAGCCCTTAAACTATGATATTTTCTATTTTAGACCCTATAAATGCAGAGATTAAACCACTAAAATAAGTCGTAACAATCTCCCCCTTGATTTAATGCTTTCATTTATCTTCGAGCTCTATCTTGAACTTGAATTGATTGTACACTGCAGAACATTTCAACAATCTTTCCCTTAGCATAACAATCTCCCCCTTAGCAGGTGACAGGTATAGATGTTGGTAACATTCAGCGAGTTGTAGAGACAACTTTGTCTTCAAAATCGGCCTGTCTTCAGATTTGACTTTGTAAGTTCATTCGGCTAGCCGGTCTTTAGCGTAGGTCTTGAATCAGCACATCCAACTTTTAATTTGACTTTGACTTTGATTGGAGTCTGACTCTTTATCTCTTCTTGATCACATACAAGTGTAGTTATGGCAATAGACTAACTGAGGAGGAATTCAAGTAGCTTGTCACATGGAATTGAGTTTTCACCTTCTTCAGAAACATGAAATTCGTGTCGAAATTCTTGAACTTCAACTTGAGCTGGCGCTTCTCGATACGATCTCTGACTGCAAATCTTGTGGGTCATGGAGATACAAACTCTCCCCATATTTGTTCAAGGATTCATTCTTGGCTCAGAATGAGACTTCTCACAGTAACTGTGTGAACCCGGAGGAACGAACTGCGATTGTTTGAGTATCGGTGAACTACTCGTGGCCGTTTTGATTTTGGCCCCTTCATATCCTTGATCAAAGATCTCAATGCAGTTGACAAGTCAATCAAGTTGACTTGGCTCTTGGCTAGAAGTTCAATGGTATCCAAAATCTACGGAGTGTACCATCCTAGTGCCAATTTGAATCCGGTGAAGTTGTTGGGGTCTCACATCTATTGTGGTAAACAACAACGATCTCTGACCCAGAGTTTCAATGTTTCATCAATGCGAGGTAAAATCACATTGAGTCATGAACATCTTTATTAGAAGAAAATTAGCGTCAAGAGTGGTATGAGCGTGTAATATGTCTTGGTTACTAGACATACCCATCGGCTAGACTTTCGAATTATCATCAGTGTATGGTTTATTACACTGAGTCATCCAACTCTTGAATTTAAAAGTTTTGTAGGTAAGAATATTTGTTGATGCCTCACATCTACTACTGGTGTTGTAGCAGAGATCACTAGCATAGTGTTTCCAAATATCATCACCACTTGGTTTAAAGTGATGAGTCATTTATTTCTTGCAACAGAAAGTTAGAGGTGGTTGAGAATGGATTGGTGCGTGTGATGGATTACGGTATGCAACCTAACCATCGACACAGAATTTTAACTCTCAACTCTGAGTGGCTTTACTCAAAGCGTCTAGAAGTTCGTGCTACAGAAGTACTTTATAGATTTGGTTAATAAAGGTTGTCAGTGCTTCATAATTACTATGGTGTAACACCAAGAATCAATAGTACTTAAGTGTTACCTCATCAGTGAGTGGTCGTACTCGGTGCGTCGTCGGTAAGTAAGAATGCCTTAGCGAATCACAGTAATAGTGAGTCACATCATTGATATATATATATATATATATATATATATATATATATATATATATATATATATATATATATATATATATATATATATATATATATTGTTACAAGTAATTGGTGAATGACAACATTATGTCATCACTTTGTCATCACTTTGCATTTACCAATTAAACAACTATATTTGAATAGTAGACTTGGTAGTATAAATAGACCATCAATGTAAGGAAGAAAATGCATCTCATATCAACTCTTTCACAAGTGATATAAACTCTCTCTACTCTCTCCAAGCTCTCAAGCTTTCTTTCTTTCTTCATCTATATTCTAGTTTTTAGTTTGTTCATAATTGTCGTGGTAACGCTGAATTTATAACACGTTATCAGCACGAGGCTCTAACGAAGGCGATTAAAAGACACATCGATCTAATCAAGGTATGTAATTTCATCAAAACTAGAATGTTAATTAATAATAATAATAATAACAACGATAACGAAAAAAAAAACAACATTTTATTCTCGAAGTTATGACTACTAACAAATTTCTTTTCTAATTTATTCTTGACGTTATGACTACTAACAAATTTCTTTTCTTATTTATCCTTGACGTTATGACTACTAACGAAGTTCATTTTCTTATTTTAAATTTACTTACGCTTTATTAACATTTATTATTGCAAACTAACTTTTGTTATCGCATATTAATTTTTATTTATGCAACTAACATTTATTTATGTATACTAACGTTTATTTATGCAAACTAACGTTTATTTACAGCAACTAACATTTATTTAGGCAAACTAACGTTTATTTACGCCAACTAATATTTATTTATGCAAACTAACATTTATTTACGCATACTAACATTTGTTTATGTATACTAATGCTTATTTATATAAACTAATGTTTATTTACGCACACTAACATTTATTTATGTATACTAACTATTATTCATGCTCTGACATCTATTTATATATACTAACGTTTATTTATGTGCAACCGATTAAAAATAAAATTTTAAATTTTAAAATAAAAGGAATTTGAGAAGATTCATCTATTTAATTATGTTTATAACTATAATAAAAATAGTAAAACCCATCCCCACCTTTAAACGACAAATTTAATGAGTTTTATTTTTCTTAGGAACTACAATATGTCAAACATTGCAAAGCTTGAATTTACCGCTCTTGAAGTCAGCGGAAAGAACTACATGCCTTGGACTATAGATGTTACGATGCATCTTGAGTCCATGGATTTATCTGAAACTATAAAAGAAAAAAAATAAGTGCACGTCGCAAGATAAAGCATGTGCAATAATTTTCCTTCGCAAACATATCGATGAAATGTTTAGGTATGAATATCTCAATACCACTGATCCTAGCACTCTTTGGAAAAGCTTAAAAGAAAGATTTGACCACCAAAAGGAAGTTATACTTCCAAGTGCTAGGGCTGAATGGTTATCGTTGAGGTTTCAAGACTTCAAAAAGGTACATGACTATAATTCTGCATTATTTCGGATATGTTCACAACTAAAATTTTGTGGGGAAGATGTTTCTGATGCTTCAATGTTGGAGAAAACTCTCTCCACATTCCATGCATCGAATATGATATTGCAACAACAATATCGTATGCAAAAGCTCAAAAAATATTCTGAGCTTAATACAGTTCTCCTTGTTGCTGAACAAAATAATGAACTATTAATAAAGAACCACCAGTCCCGTCCAACAGGTTCAGTAGCACTTCCTGAAGCAAATGCTACTATCACTTATGAACCAAGAAATAATTCATATGGACGAGGACGTGGTCGTGGTCGTGGTCGTGGACGAGGCCGTGGTCGCGGTCGAGACCATTTTAACCAAAACCAAAATTTTGGGCGCGGTTATACTCAGGGTCGTGGACGCGGTCATCCTTATAACCGTGGGCGTGGTCAAAGAAACGATAATCAACACACTCCACAAGGAAATAATGTCCAACCACAAGAAAAAAGAAATGATGCCGGAACATCACAGAACCCCGGAGGTTCTTGTTATAGATGTGGTAGCACAGGTCATTGGTCAAGGACCTGTCGTACAGATCCCCATCTCTGTAAACTTTACCAAGATTCCATTAAAGGAAAGGGGAAAGAAGTCAACCTCATCGATGGTGTTGATCTAGGAAACATTGAACTAAACACTCTTGACTTTTGCAATGATTTAGACATCCTAGAAAACTAGTTTCCTTTTTGTAACATGCTTTTAATTTTTTATTGTAATGTTTTTCTTTCTTAATGAAGTTTTTTCGAGTCACTTTTATTAAAATTGTGTTCATAACTCATCATTTATTTTTCTTATATGAAGTTCAAAATGAGTTCAACTGGAGCACAAAACCAAGGAAATCTTGGCGAACTCTTAATAATTGATTGTGGTACCACACACACCATCTTGAAAACAAAGAAATATTTTTCCACACTAAAACCTGTAAAAGGGCACATAAATACAATATCAGGTCCTGTAGACTTGATTGTAGGAGCAGGAAATGCTTGTTTCATGTTACCTAATGGTACGAAGTTTGTAATCAGTAATGCGTTATTTTCCCCGAAGTCAAATAGAAATTTATTGGGTTTTAATGATATATATCTTAACGGATATGACACATTCACCAAAACAATAGGAAACAAGAAATATATGTTTATAATAAATGAAAACCATATATTGGAGAAATTACCACAATTTGATTCTGGTTTACATTTTACATATATAAATATAGTTGAGTCAAATTTGGTGGTTAAAGAAAAATTTTGTGATCCTAGAATATTTAGTTTGTGGCATGACAGGCTGGGCCATCCATGATTAACAATGATGCGCCGAATAATTGAAAATACATTTGGGCATCCATTGAAGGACCAGAAGTTCCCTCAAATAGGTAATAAGAACCCGTGTATTTCTTGTTCCCTTGGGAAATTAATTACAAGACCTTCACCAATGAAAGTTGAAAGGGAATCACCTAGATTTCTAGAAAGAATTCAAGGAGACATATGTGGACCAATTCATCCACCTTCTGGACCATTTAAATACTTTATGGTCTTAATAGATGCATCAACTAGATGGTCTCATGTTTGCCTATTATCAACTCGTAACATGGCATTCGCAAAATTCCTAACTCAGATTATTAAACTGAGAGCACATTTTCCTGATTATAACATCAATAAAGTGAGACTTGATAATGCAGGTGAGTTTACGTCTCAAGTATTTAATGATTATTGTATGTCTATAGGAATTACTGTTGAGCATCCAGTTGCACATGTACACACTCAAAATGGTTTAGCAGAATCACTGATTAAACGTCTCCAATTAATAGCTAGACCATTAATAATGAGAACAAAACTTCCTGTTTCCATATGGGGTCATGCAATTTTACATGCTGCATCACTGATTCGTATGAGACCAAGTGCATATCATACACATTCTCCCTTTCAACTTGTTTCTGGAAAAGAACCAGATATATCCCACCTTAAAATTTTTGGAAGTGCAGTATATGTTCCTATTGCTCCACCACAACGTACAAAAATGGGTCCTCAAAGGAGGTTGGGAATATATGTTGGTTTTGAAACAAATTCAATAATAAGATATCTTGAACCTTTGACAGGTGATATGTTTACAGCACGTCTTGCTGATTGCCATTTTAATGAAGAAAATTTCCCAACACTTGGGGGAGAAATGAAAACCCAAGAAAAGAATGTTTCATGGTATGAACCTTCTTTATCATATCTTGATCCTCGCACACAAGAATGTGAGATGGGTGTTCAAAAAATAATACATTTGCAAGAAGTTGCAAATCAATTACCTGATGCATTTACTGATACAAAAAGAGTTACTAAATCATATATACCTGCTGTTAACGCTCCAGCTCGAATTGAACTCCCAGATAGACAATCTGATAAAAACGTAACTCAAGAATCCAAAGCACGCCTGAAGCGTGGAAGGCCATTTGGTTCTAAGGATGCAAATCCTAGAAAAAGAAGAGGAATGGAAAATATGTTTGAGCATAATGAAAGTGTTCATGAAGAAACACAAAATAACATTACTTCCCCAGTTGAGGAAATAAATGATAAGGAGATTGAAATTAATTATGGTCATATAAAAATAGTAAGGAGCCAATATGAATTAGAAGATATAATATTTTCTTATTCAGTTGCATGCAATATTATCAATGAGGATCCAGAACCATAATCTGTCATTGAATGCCAAAATAGGCAGGATTGGGGTAAATGGAAAGAGGCCATGCAAGCTGAATTAACGTCTCTCAATAACAGAAAGGTTTTTGGACCTATTATACTCACACCTGGAGTTGTGAAACCATTGGGATACAGATGGATTTTTATACGAAAAAGAAATAAGAAAAATGAAATTATGAGATACAAAGCCAGGCTCGTTGCTTAGGGTTTTTCTCAAAGACCGGGAATCGATTATGAAGAAACATATTCTCCTGTTATGGATGCAATCACTTTCAGATATTTAATCAGTCTAGCAGTTTCTAAAAATTTAGATATGCATCTTATGGATGTTGTTACTGCTTACTTATATGGATCACTTGACAATGATATATATATGAAAATCCCCGAAGGATTTAAAATGCCAGAAGCATTAAGTGCAAAACCCAAACAAATGTATTCTATCAAACTGCAAAGATCATTGTATGGGTTAAAGCAATCTGGACGTATGTGGTACAATCGTCTAAGTGATTACTTAATCAGCAAAGGCTATAAAAACAATACTATTTGTCCGTGTGTATTTATTAAGAAAACAACATCTGGATATGTGATTATAGCCGTCTATGTTGATGATCTGGACATTATTGGGACGAATAAAGAAATCCTTGAAGTGATTGAATTTTTAAAGAAAGAATTTGAAATGAAAGACCTTGGGAAAACTAAATATTGTCTTGGTTTACAGATTGAGCATATGCCAAATGGGATACTTGTCCATCAATCGAATTACACAGAAAGGGTCTTGAAACGTTTTAATATGGATAAAGCCAAACCTTTAAGCTCTCCAATGATTGTTAGATCACTAAATATTGACAAAGATCCATATCGCCCTTGTGAGGAAAATGAAGAAATTCTTGGTCCAGAAGTACCATATCTTGATGCAATTGGAGCTCTTATGTATCTTACTAATTGTACTAGACCTGACATTTCTTTTGCAGTAAATCTATTAGCAAGATTTAGTTCATCTCCAACAAAAAGACACTGGAATGGAATCAAGCACATATTACGATACCTTCGCGGAACTACTGATTTAGGTTTATTTTTTTCTAATAGTTCAAAACAAGGCTTGATTGGTTATGCAGATGCAGGTTACTTGTCTGATCCTCATAAAGCTAGATCTCAAACTGGATATGTATTCATGAATGGAGGTACTGCAATATCTTGGCGTTCTCAAAAGCAAACACTCGTCGCCACATCTTCAAATCATGCAGAAGTAATTGCTCTAAATGAAGCTAGTAGAGAATGTACATGGTTAAGATCGATGACACAACTTATCCTGACTTCTTGTGGAATTGATAAAGATAAATCTCCAACCTTAATCTATGAAGATAATGCAGCATGTGTCGCTCAAATGAAAGAAGGGTACATCAAAAGCGACAGGACAAAACATATTCCTCCAAAGTTTTTTGAATACACTCAAGAGCGTATAAAGAATCAACAGATTGAACTAAAATATGTTCAATCTAGCAACAATGCAGCAGATCTTTTCACAAAGGCACTTCCTACCAAGATCTTTAGAAAACATGTTCATGGTATTGGAATGAGACATCTACACAATACATAATGGTCATTCGATATCTAAATGAGGGGGAGTCAACTAGACACTGCACTCTTTTTCCCTTCGCTAAAGTTTTTTCTCACTGGGTTTTCTTTAGCAAGGTTTTTAATGAGGCAGTACTTCAAAGTTGAACTCTGATGTAGAATGATGTCATTCAAGGGGGAGTGTTACAAGTAATTGGTGAATGACAACATTATGTCATCACTTTGTCATCACTTTGCATTTACCAATTAAACAACTATATTTGAATAGTAGACTTGGTAGTATAAATAGACCATCAATGTAAGGAAGAAAATGCATCTCATATCAACTCTTTCACAAGTGATATAAACTCTCTCTACTCTCTCCAAGCTCTCAAGCTTTCTTTCTTTCTTCATCTATATTCTAGTTTTTAGTTTGTTCATAATTGTCGTGGTAACGCTGAATTTATAACATATATATATATATATATATATATATATATATATATATATATATATATATATATATATATGTATATATATATATATATATATATATATATATATATATATATATATATATATTAATTTTCTAAAAAATAAAGAAATAAAGTAAAATATTTTTGTAATTTTTGAATTTGATATTTTTTGTTGTTTTTAAAGTTTTATAATTTTTGTTTGATTTTTGTTTTGGTTTAATTCTCCCCCTAAATTTGTGCATGAGGAAGAATTTAGAGAAATTAAGAACCATGAACAAATTTAATGAAACAAAAATAATGTACAATAATTACATAACTGATTTAACAGTCATCAAAACGTATCATTTTAAGCATAGCCACAAGCACATCAAACCGAGCTTTTGCAAAAGGTTTTGTGAATATGTCCGCTACATTGTTATCTGTGTGGACTTATTCTAAGTGAATCAATTTTCACTCGTAGTAGTCTCGAATTAAATGAATTTTAATGTCGATGTGCTTGGTCTTAGAATTTTAAACACGGTTATTCACTATTTTGATAGGCGCCTCATTGTCGCAAAATATGGGAGTGTCAAGAAAGTTCATACCATAGTCAAGGAGTTGATGCCGCATCCAGATGACCTGAGAACAACAGGCCGAGGCAACATCATACTCAGCCTCAGCTGTAGAAGTTGACACGGTCTGCTGCTTGTTGCATTGCCAGGAAATCAGTCGGTCTCCTAAGAATTGACATCCAACACTGGTGGACTTTCTGTCAATGTCACAACCTCCCTAATTGCTATCTGAAAATGCATAGAGATCAAATTCACGATTCCTTGGATACCAGAGACCTAATTTAGGTCTCAATTTAAGGTATCTAAAGATCCGTTTGACAGCAGATAAATGAGAGGTTTTAGGATTAGCCTGATGTCGAGCACACTGGTAGACTGCAAAAACAATATACGGTCTGCTTGCCATCAAATACATTAAGGAACCAATCAGAGAACGATAGTGCGTTTGATCAATGTGTTCTCCATCTGAATCTGAAGAAAGCAGAGGTCGCTCAGACATCGGGCTATTGGCATCTGTGGCATCCTTGAATTCAAACTTCTCGAGAATATCCTCCACATATTTGCCTTGATGAAGCAGGATACCCGTTGAACTTTTCTTAACCTGTAACCCAAGAAAAATTGTCATCTCACCTAACGAACTCATCTCAAATCGTTTCTTCGTCACATGCTCAAACTCATGACATAAAGCTTCACTTGTAGAACCAAAGATAATGTCAGCCACATAGATCTGGACAACAATTTGGTCATCATTTTGATGCTTAATGAACAGAGTTTGATCAATGGTGCCTCTGGTGTAACCATGCTGCAACAGATGATCTGTCAATGTTACATACCAGGCACAGGGAGCTTGATGAAGACTATAAAGAGCCTTATCAAGCTTGTAGACGTGATTCAGAAATTTAGAGTTGACGAAACCCAGAGGTTGATCAACATAAATCTCTTCTTTCACTTCACGGTACAGGAAAGCAGTCTTAATATCCATTTGGTAGACAATAAAGTTCATGTACGATGCATAGGCGAGAAAAATCCGAATTGTTTCAAGTCTTGCCACCGGAGCATAAACTACAGTATAATCAAGGCCTTTAATTTGACGAAATACGCGAACCACCAGGCGTGCCTTGTTGCGCACTATAACTCCTGAGTCATCTTGCTTGTTTCGAAATACCCACCTTGTGTCAAGAGATTTCTTGCCCTCGGGTAGTTCCACCAATTGCCAAACATTTAACTTCTTGAATCGATTTAGCTCTTCATGCATGGCATCGACCTAACTTGGTTCATTAAGTGCCATCTAAACATTCTGCGGCTCTATTTGAGAGATAAAGCATGAATAGAGGCACTCGTTGACTATACCACTTTGGCTTCTGGTTTGAACCCCTTCATCCAAAGAGCCAATCACGTTGTCAATTGGGTGATCACGTTGTATTCTAGAAGGCACAGCATGTTCGAGCGTAGCAGTAGAAACTGGAAGGTTTGTTATGTTCTCAACACTGCCTGAGCCTGAAGCACCTCTGTCAGAATCTCTGAAGTCATGAGAGGTACTTGCAACATACTCATCAGGAATTCTTTCAAGAAAGAGGGAATCCATTAGAGTGGAGTCGAAAAAATCAACGGGATCAGAAATGAGAAAATTTTCATGAGAAACAGATTGATCGACAATTGGAGGTTCGCCAACAACCTCAGATGAGTCAGGAGGAGCATTTTCAGGTACGATAGTGGAGGCAGGAGATACACCGTTATTTGGAGCAAGGTCTTCAATGATCACTGATGGGTTAATGAGATCAGGAATGATTTCTGCATCTTCATTTCTGTGTACTCCACTAGAACCTGGATGTGTACCTGAAACATCACCAGAAAACACATAGAATGGTTTAAACAGATCAGCATAGTTAAACAACCAGTCAGGTCCAACACGAGCATCCGTCTCGTTCTCTTCTAGCCATCTCACATCATACGATTCTACGATCTGCTTAGTCACCATGTTGTACACCCGATATGCAGTTTTACTTGCATATCCCACAAAGTAACAATCATCCGCTTTGGAGTTGAACTTCGGAGTAGCTTCAAGATGAAGAAGAGTGCAAGGGCAACTGAATGTACAGAAATGCGAGACATTTGGTTTGTGGCCGTAGAGAATCTCATACGGAGTCTTCATTTGAGATTTGTTGATGATGACCCGATTCTGAACACAACAGGCTGTATTAATTTCTTCAGCCCAAAAGATCACTTGTAATTTTGAATCACACAGCATGGTACACGCTGCATCGATCAGAGTTCTGTTCCGACGTTCAGCAACACTGTTTTGTTCAGGTGTTTGAGCGGCACTATACGGACGCTGCACTCCCTTATCTGCACAAAACTTATTTAGTACCACATTTTTGAACTCAGTTCCATTGTCACATCTGATGGCCTTTGTCTTCAGATTCATTTGATTTTCGATAAGAGTGATGAATTTCATGACCAACTCTACAGTTTCACTTTTGTTCTTCAAAAAGAAAACCCAAGTAAAACGTGAGTAATCATCAATAATAACTAAGTAGTAAGAACTACGGTAAATACTGAGAACATTGATAGGGCCAAAGATATCTATATGAAGAAACTTAAGCAACGAATCAATAGAATTGATCATTTTGGGCTTGTGCGGCATCCGGTGATGTTTGCCTTGAGCACAGCAAACAAATTTTTCAAAAGTAGTGAAGTCATTGATTGGAAGCCCTTGGACAAGATCGTTCTTTGCGGGATGATTCAGATTCTTCGCATTGGTATGACCGAGACGTCGATGCCACAACATGGCATTCTATTCTCAAGCTTTCGAGAATAAGCAAGTGATGTTTTCTGGAGTGTTGTGATTCATGTTGATGATGTAGGCATTGTTTTGACGTTCTGATCGAACAAGAATCCACTCTTCAGGAATGACCACTCTAGGTTTGAGAATAAGACATTCCTTCTTTGTAAAGTGGGTTGAAAATCCCTTGTCACAAATCTGAGAAACGCTCAGCAAACTGTGCTTGAGCTCAGGTACAATGTTGACATTACCAAACTTCAACATGCCATTTGATACAGTTCCTTTTTCTGTGATCTTTCCTCTTTCACCACCCGCAAAGCAGACACATCCACCATTAAAATTTTCAACGTTGTGCAATTGGGACATGTCACCTGTCATGTGCCTGGAACAACCACTATCAACATACCATGGTCTAATGATATTCCTCCATAACTGTTCCTACACAAGTTGCGGGATTAATTAGATTTAGGCACCCAATCCATAGGGAAACTAGGTTGACCCTCACTATCGATACATGAGATTGATTCCAAACTCATATCATGTTTATCAAACAAAGGTTAAATATCGGAAGATTTTTGGACACTGCCTTTAGGAACCCATTTATATTGTAATTTAAATATTTTGTCTTTGGTCCAAATGGGAGCATTTGCATTATATTTAGAATCAGAGCTGCTATTTGAAGTTGATTCATGAGATGTATTAGGTTTCACAAAGTTTGGTAAAGTATAGTCATTTCTTGAAACATGCCTTTTGTTTTGAGTAGTTAGAGTCCTGGCTTTTGTGTCATTGCAATTTTTATTTTGAGAACGTGACCTCGAGGGTTTTCTTTTATAAGATCTCCTTTTTGGCACGTTTTGCCAAACCTGTTCATGTTGAGAAGCATACAAGTGTCGGGGACAATTTCTGGCTATATGACCATAAATTCCACAGTTAAAACAAGTCTGTCTTTTCAAAGGAATATTGAAATTCTGTCCAGATCCAGATATATTCAGATTATTTCCACACACACAAGCATGCAACATATTTGTTAACCAAAAACTTTGTCCTAGAATTTTTAAAAGTAGCATCATATGGTTTTTTTATAACATCAGGAGTTTTAATGTCAAGTTTCACACCATCAGAAAAAACATAAGTACCAGTTTTTAAACAATTTTTATCAAAATTTGAACCAAGTGAGTCTTCCATGTCCTCAATCTTCGATTTCAATTTATCTGCACATGAGGTAGAAGCATCAGTACGTTTCATTTCAGAACTCTCAGCGGTGCCAGACTTATCTTTTTTATTAACATTCGAAAGATAACACTCGTCAGATTCTTCGGTTTCAACAGATGGAACAAAATTATTATTAAAGGGAGGGGGAACAGCTCTATATCTAAGTCCTTCACCGTGTTTACTAGACCGTTTGGTTTGATGTTCAATTATGGACTCAACTACTTCACTTGATACATCAAACTTTTTAAAATTGAATTGAGTATTTTGAAATTTTAATTTCAATGCATCAATTTTAGCAGTTAATCTAGCAACTTCTTCGTTTGCAAATCTGAGGTGACAAGATTTTACATTAAATTCTTCTTGCAATTTGTTAAAAATTGAAGTTTTGGCTTCTAACTTTTCTTGAAAAGGTTTCAATTTCTTTTTAGTGTTATAAACAAGATTTTCCATTTCAAACATTTGTCTAACAAGCTTATCATTTATTTCACGATATTTAGCAAATTTATCAATACAGACTTGAGAAGAGCAAGGATTTTCACTAACCTCATTACTGGCAGGGGTGGAAGCAGGATTGGTAGAAACCATGAAAGCAAACTGGAGATCCATCATTTGTTCCTCAGCTGCATCAATATCCATGTCACCTTCAATCTGTACAAGGTGTAACGCCCCAAATTTCTAAATTTTAAAATTCATTTATTACCAAGGTTCCAATAAAATATTTATTTCAAAAACATAAAACTGTTCAACATATTACTTAAACCAGCAGCGGAAACATTTGAAAATACTAATATAGTTCATTAACATAAATCTCTTGTATGCGATGCGCTGCCGTCAAGCCTTGCCCTTCCCTTTGTCATTTGAAATACCTGAAATGTTATGAAATCAACGAGTAAGCTTAAAGCTTAGTGAGTCCACAAATTACCATACATGCCCACATATTAACAACCCGTCCTCGAGAACGACCCGACCCTACCCGCCATACAACAGCTACGGGCGTCCATCATACAACAGCTATGGACACGGGAAGGTTCTACCCATCATACAACAGCTATGGGTTCCCGGTTATGGCCCAGCCCATCATACAACAGCTATAGGACAAGGCAATAGTCCAACTCGCCATACAACAGCTATGAGGGGACCCGCATCAGTACTGAGCCCAATCAACAAATAACCACACATATAGAGCAAATCATATAACTGTAAATAACATACAAGCTGCCTAACATGTAACATCATATAGTAAGGTGAGGATACTCACCTGATTCGAAACCGTGTAGATATTCTCTAATATCCCCACTTAGTTCGTCCTCACACTTAAATCCCACATACACAACGTATTAAGCATTGACCAAACTCTTATAGAGTTTCCTAAAAGTCAGACCCAACGTTTACCACCAAACCAGGGTCAAAACCAAACCTTAGGGTCAAACAGTCGCTCGCCGCGGCGTGGCTTCTCGCCCTATGCGCCGCGGCTACCATTGCACAATTACGAGGGATCAGCCGAGTCCGCGCCGCTGACATAGCCAGTCCGTGTCGCGGCTCGTAACTTTCCAAAATGTTATTAGCGCTTAACAGTACATCAATCGGCTAGGGTTCCATTCTACACCCTTCCTGGGATCAGAAACTACCCTAAGTTCACTTCCTTACGGACATGCAAGTCCATGTATGTCCTTGGTCCAAACCCCAAGTGTTATAAGTCATCTAAGATTACTAATCAAGGGATAACACCATAAAGACGGGATAAAATGAAATATCAGAAGGTAAATCCTCTTACCTTGTTTCTGGAAAACAGAGGAATGCACCCGATCGACTACAAGCCTTTCCCCACGTTGTATCTCTTCCTTCAAACCTTCAAAGCCTTAGAACCGAAGAGCCTCTGCTGAAACCAGTCGACTCCTCTCCAGAGAACTTCCAAAAATACGAACCCTAGGGCTGGGGTCCTTTATATAGGCGTGTACATCCGAATTAGGGTTTCACATTAGAGGCGCACAGCGCCGCGGGTTCTTTAGAACCGCGCCGCGCATACAAATCCTACGCGATTCTAGATTCTTCCTAAAGTCGCGCCGCGGATTCATCCGGGCCACAGCTCGGCGGAACGGGTCTTACAATTCTCCCCCACTTAACTGGATTTCGTCCCCGAAATCCGCGCCTAAAAACAATTCTGGGTAATGCCTCCGCATTTCTTCCTCCGGTTCCCAAGTCCATTCGGACCCTTTACGATGTTGCCACTGCACCTTAACTAATCCTATTGTTTTATTTCATAAAGTCTTTATCTTCCTTTCAATCATGGCAATTGGTCGCTCCGCATAATTTAGGCGTTCGTCTAATTGAATATCCTCCAAAGGCACTATTGTAGATTCCTCAGTAACGCACTTCCTGAGTTGCGAAACGTGGAACGTGTCGTGAATCTGACTAAGCTGCTCGAGCAGCTCCAACCAGTAAGCTACCTTACCTACTCGCGCGACAATTCGATATGGTCCAATGTACCTAGGGCCAAGCTTTCCTCGCTTCCTAAAACGAATGACTCCCTTCCAAGGTGAAACCTTAAGAAGAACATAATCCCCAACTTGAAACTCGAGATCGGACCGTCGCCGATCTGCATAACTTTTCTGTCGACTCTGAGCCGTTAACAACCTTTCCCGAACCTTCTGAATTAACTCAGTTTTCTTGATTACTACCTCATTACTACCCATTACCCGATGGCCAACCTCGCCCCAGCAAATAGGTGTCCGACATTTCCTTCCATACAACATTTCAAAGGGAGCCCTGCCAATGCTCGCGTGATAACTGTTATTATAGGAAAACTCAGCTAGAGGGAGATGGGAATCCCAACTCCCGCCAAAATCGATAATGCATGCCCTAAGCATATCCTCCAGCGTTTTAATCGTCCTTTCACTCTACCCATCCGTCTGAGGATGATATGCTGTGCTGAAATGAAGACGAGTGCCTAATTCCTCATGAAACTTCTTCCAAAACCTAGACGTAAATCAGACATCCCGGTCAGATATCACCGAGACCGGTATACCATGCCGTGAGATAATCTCATCTATGTAGACCTTAGCCAATTCCTTTGCAGAGAAGGTTTCTTGAATGGGGAGGAAATGAGCACTTTTAGTCAACCTATCCACGATAACCCAAATAGTGTCCTTATGTCGAGGGGTTCTTGGCAACTTCGTGATGAAATCCATTGTGATATGCTCCCATTTCCATTCTGGGATCTCAAGAGGCTGCAATCTACCATAAGGCCGTTGGTGCTCGGCCTTGACCCTACGAAAGGTCATGCATCTTTCGACAAACCAAGCTACTTCCCTCTTCATGCCTGGCCACCAATAATATTCGCGCAGATCCCTATACATTTTAGTTGCTCCAGGGTGGATAGAGAACTTGCATTTATGTGCCTCCTCCAATAGGGTTTGACGAACCCCGCCCAGCTTCAGTACCCAAATTCTCTCATGGCAAGTTAACAAATATCTACTATCTTTGACCATAGCTGCCAACTGACCCACAATTCTTTCACCTTTTTGATTTTCGCTATTGCTTGCTTCCACCTAAGCATTCCTTATCAGCTCAAGCAGCGGTGTCACAATTGTCATCCTTAGACAAACGCCCCGAAGGGGTGTACCTGAAGTCTTACGGCTTAACGCATCCGCTACCACATTGGCCTTTCCAGGATGATAGTGTATCTCACAATCATAGTCTTTCAATACATCTAACCATCTCCTCTGTCTCATATTGAGGTTTGCCTGATCCATCAGGTACTTCAAACTCTTGTGGTCGGTATAGATGGTACACTTCACTCCATACAAATAGTGTCTCCAAATCTTGAGAGCGAAAACCACCGCTCCCAATTCCAAATCATGAGTAGGATAGTTAGCCTCATGGGGCTTTAACTGTCGCGAGGCGTAAGCAATCACCCTGCCTCGTTGCATCAAGACTGTCCCCAATCCCGAGATAGATGCATCGCAATAAACTACCATATCCTCCATACCTTCAGGCAAGGTTAAAACAGGAGCTTCACACAATTTTCGCCGCAAAATCTCAAAAGCCTGCTGCTGCTCCTCACCCCACCGAAAATCAGTGTTCTTCTTAGTTGGCCGAGTCAAAGGTACCGCAACCTTTGAGAAGTCCTGGATGAAACGACGATAATAACCAGCCAGACCCAAGAAACTTCTAATCTCTGAGGGAGTTTTCGGAACCTCCCACCTCATCACGGCCTCCACCTTAGCCGGGTCTACCATGATTCCTTGTTTGTTAACGATGTGACCTAAAAACTAAACCTCCCTCAGCCAAAAGTCACACTTGGATAATTTTGCATAAAGCTTCTCCTTCCTTAAGGTC
Organism: Cichorium intybus; assembly: GCA_023525715.1. NCBI lineage: Eukaryota > Viridiplantae > Streptophyta > Magnoliopsida > Asterales > Asteraceae > Cichorium > Cichorium intybus. The sequence continues at coordinate 76,638,300 of CM042010.1, forward strand.
TCCAATACTTCCCTTAAATGCTGTTCGTGTTGCTCCCTGCTCCGAGAGTAAACTAAGATATCGTCAATGAAAACTATAACCGACCGATCCAACATCGGTAGACACACCCGATTCATTAAGTCCATAAAAGCTGCAGGGGCATTGGTCAGTCCAAACGGCATCACTATAAACTCGAAGTGGCCGTACCTCGTTCGAAAAGCCGTTTTCGGGATGTCTTCCTCCCGCACTCGCATTTGATGGTATCCTGACTGCAAATCAATTTTTGAAAACCACGAGGCGCCCTGCAGTTGATCGAATAAGTCATCGATGCGAGGTAATGGATATCGATTCTTCACCGTAAGCTTGTTCAGCTCCCGATAATCTATACACATCCTATTGGAACCATCCTTCTTCTTAAAAAATAAAAAAGGCGCTCCCCACGGTGAGCAACTGGGTCGAATAAATCCCTTATCTAGTAACTCCCGGAGTTGAATAGACAACTCCAACATCTCTGGAGGCGCAAGACGATACGGTGCTTTAGCTATTGGAGATGCACCGGGAGTTAGGTCGATCTTAAATTCCACCTGTCTCTCTGGCGGTACGCCAGGCAGGTCCTCGGGAAAAACATCAGGAAAATCCCGAACCACCGGTATATCACCTGCTTTCTGCTATGGCTTCTTTTCTCATGCGTCTAAAACATAAGCCACAAATCCTGAACCTCCATGTTGAAAATGTCTGTGTGCCCTAGCAGCTGAACAAAAAACTGCACCTCGATTCTTTCTCTCGCCCTGCACAACCAGCTCTCCCCCACTTGGGGTTTGAATCCACACTCGTTTGTTCTTACAATCAATCCATGATTCATGTTGACCCAACCAATCCATACCGATGATGACTCGAGAGTCACTCAACGGTATAGGGATGAGATCGATCGGAAACTTTATTCCTTGAATCACTACTTCACATCCCCGATAAACACTAGTCGCTTGCACAGTTTTCTCATCCGCAATTTCTACTTCAAACGGCCGATGAAGAGTTCCTAAAGCAATACCGAAACCCTTTCCCAACACGGCAGACACAAAAGAATGACTAGCACCCGAATCAAATAGTACAAAGGTAGGCGTAGAGTTGACTAAGAAAGTTCCTAATCAAAGCATAATAGACACATTAATTACACACATCACAAACACGAGGCAAGTAAAGAAAGAGTACCCGTGACGACGTCGGGCACATCCTGTGCCTCTTCGGCGGTCATAACGAATGCTCGACCCTGGTCTTAGGGGCTTCTGCTTTCCCCTGCCTACCATCGGTAATCCGGAGTGTAGTGGGTGCCGGATTCTGAACCACTCCCTGAGTCAGACGGGGACACTGGGCCTTGAAGTGGCCTACCTGATTACAATTAAAACAAATCTTGACCTCCTGTCGTCAATCTTTAGCATAGTGGCCCTCCTTTCCACACTTATGACATATTAACACCCACCAACGCCCCTCATGATTCCTTCCACATTTATCACACTTACCCTGGCTCCTTTTCCCTTGCTTTCCCTGGTCTGCCCCTCGAAATTTCTTTGACGCCTGCTGAGTCTGAGTAGGCGTCGGACGCTTCTGCCTTTGTTGGGTTTCCAATTCCAACTCTCGGGCCCGAGCGGCAGCTATCATATCAGTAAGAGTTTGGTGCCTAGCAGCAGACACAAATTCCCGAATGTCTGTGCGAAGCATCGCCAAGTATCGTGTCATCCTCATGCGTTCGGTTGCAGTAAACTCTAGACAGAAGAGTGCTTGCTCATTAAACTTTTTGGTGATCTCCGTCACCGTTTCAGTAGTTTGGGTCAGATTCAGGTATTCCTGCGCCAGGCGCTCCATTTCCACCTGTGGAACATACTCCAGTTTTAACTGTTCCTTGAATTACGGCCACGTGATAGCATCCAACTGAGCAGGGGTGAGATCTTTCGTTCGTATTTCCCACCAATCTTCCACACCCTCTCTCAGAAGATTCACCGCAAATGTTACCTTTGAATTCTCAGGACATGAACAGGTGCGGAAAGCACCCTCCACCGCGGAAATCCACCGCATACTGACAATCGGATCCCTGTCCCCATCAAACATCGGAGGCGAACAAGCCGAAAAGTCCCTATAGCTTGCATCCCTGGCCCTTGACGAGCCCTGAGTAGCCAGTCGCTCCTCGAGTATTGCCCATAGCTCAGCTTTAATAGTACCAAAGAACTGAGGTATCACAGCCAACACTTCTCGCGAGACCTCTTCCGCTATCAGGTTGTAGAGATTTTTATCAGTCGGTCCTCCCCGACTCGAGGCACCCGCATCTGGTCCACCATTACTTCGAGTGATTGCCATTCTGAAATGTGCAATAATTTAATATCAATACCCGAGTCACTCCTATCTACCCAACTACTTGACCTTCTAGGACTTTGGTTGACTACTCTTGACTCAAGCGTGAATCCTGTGCTTTCGGTAGTACTGGCCTGGTACTACCTTCCATACCTATTCGCCCTTGTTCCAAGTTTATCAACCATCCTCCTAAATTTTCGCTCATACGCTAAAACCACTTCCTTATGACTCATGTGGTCATGCACTGTGGTTCCTAATCTTTTGATCTAACTCTCCATCTCACACGTGCCTAAGAGAATTATTGCTAACGTCGTCGAGTCGCCTCACGGACGCACAGCCGTAAACAATCAGGAATAAGATAGACGTTTGAATAACTGATCTACCCTAAAGTCACAACCAAACAAGGAACAGCCAGTAAGGCCAGACCAAGAATTCTTAGGCTATCTTACCCTAATTGTATATAACCTACCAATATTCACTAAGCAACCTAACGACAGTAGCATAAAATTCTAAAGCAGCACGTAAGGCACAAAACAGTCTACAAAGTATATTATCCAGGCTATTTTACATCCTAGCACAATACATTTTATCACATAACACAAACTTGGCATGGGTAATTGGGAATCACAAAACTTACTTGAGCTCGGCTGACGGTTCACATCGCATCTTCTCTTACATTAAATTAACTTTCCAAAAACATTTTCTTGACAAAAGTTGCTCAGTCCTAAGTTTGAGTTTGGATTCCCAATACAGTTCCTCCAAATCCCTCAAACCAAGGCTCTGATACCAATTTGTAACGCCCAAAATTTCAAAATTTCAAAATTCATTTATTACCAAGGTTCCAATAAAATATTTATTTCAAAAACATAAAACTGTTCAACATAGTACTTAAACCAGCAGCGGAAACATTTGAAAATACTAATATAGTTCATTAACATAAATCTCTTGTATGCGATGCGCTGCCGTCAAGCCTTGCCCTTCCCTTTGTAATTTGAAATACCTGAAATGTTATAAAATCAATGGGTAAGCTTAAAGCTTAGTGAGTCCACAAATTACCATACATGCCCACATATTAACAACCCGTCCTCGAGAACGACCCGACCCTACCCGCCATACAACAGCTACGAGCGTCCATCATACAACAGCTATGGACACGGGAAGGTTCTACCCATCATACAACAGCTATGGGTTCCCGGTTATGGCCCAGCCCATCATACAACAGCTATAGGACAAGGCAATAGTCCAACTCGTCATACAACAGCTACGAGGGGACCCGCATCAGTACTGAGCCCAATCAACAAATAACCACACATAGAGAGCAAATCATATAACTGTAAATAACATACAAGGTGCCTAACATGCAAAATCATATAGTAAGGTGAGGATACTCACCTGATTCGGAACCGTGTAGATATTCTCTAATATCCCCACTTAGTTCGTCCTCACACCTAAATCCCACATACACAACATATTAAGCATTAAGCAAACTCTTATAGACTTGCCTAAATGTCAGACCCAACGTTTACCACCAAACCAGGGTCAAAACCAAACCTTAGGGTCAAACAGTCGCTCGCCGCGGCGTGGCTTCTCGCCCTACGCGCCGCGGCTACCATTGCACAATTGCGGGGATTCAGCCGAGTCCGCGCCGCTGACATAGCCTGTCCGCGTCGAGGCTCGTAACTTTCCAAAATGTTATTAGCGCTTAACAGTACATAAATCGTCTAGGGTTCCATTCTACACCCTTCCTGGGATCAGAAACTACCCTAAGGTCACTTCCTTACGGACATGAAAGTCCATGCATGTCCTTGGTCCAAACCCCAAGTGTTATAAGTCATCTAAGACTACTAATCAAGGGATAACACCATAAAGACGAGATAAAATGAAATATCAGAAGGTAAATCCTCTTACCTTGTTTCTGGAAAACAGAGGAATGCACCCGCTCGGCTACAAGCCTTTCCCCACGTTGTATCTCTTCCTTCAAACCTTCAAAGCCTTAGAACCGAAGAGCCTCTGCTAAAACCAGTCGACTCCTCTCCAGAGAACTTCCAAAAACACGAACCCTAGGGCTGGAGTCCTTTATATAGGCGTATACATCCGAATTAGGGTTTTCACATTAGAGGCGCACCGCGTCGCGGGTTCTTTAGAACCGCGCCGCGCGTACAAATCCTACGCGATTCTAGATTCTTCCTAAAGTCGCGCCGTGGATTCATCTGGGCCGCGACTCAGCAGAACGGGTCTTACACAAGGTGAGCTCTACTATATCTATTCAAGTTCAAATTCTGCAACTGATTATCCCACGTGAACTGTTAAGCAACCATGGCTCCTTCTATGTTCTGCTGTTGAGGAGCAGTTTCTCGATTAGTTCCAATAAGCACTAGGTTCCTCTTAGTGTTCTCCATCATAGGCTTAGTACACTCGCAAGCAAAGTGTCCTGGTTCTTTGCTGTTATAACAACAAAGATTTTCTTTGTGAAATCCCACCTTTCTATAACCACTGTTGTTTGCCCAATTGTTTATGCCAGTTCTTTGTGTCAATATCTTGGCTCTGAAAACTGCCATAGCGATATGCCAAGAGATATCCATCTCCTCCAGATCATTAGGGTTAACTTGATTAAGATCCTCTACCATCATCGGCTGAACCAGCTCACCAGTAACGAGAGCATTATAGCAATTTAGTAGACCAGCCACCATTCCTAGATTTTCTTCAGCTCCTTTGGGAATAACTGGGGTAGAAGTAGTAGTTGCAGCAGCAGGAGCGGGAACTGTATGAACTAGAAGAAGCCATTGATGTGCTTGATGAAGAGGAAGCTTGCTGAGTTTAGACTTTGACAGGAAGAACTAAAAAAGCACTACTGGTAGAAATACCCAAGTTGGCAGCTTGATATGAACTGACATGATTGATCTCTCTCTGCATGTCATCCAGGTCGCAAGCTTTTATGATAGCCATTACTTCAGACAGAGACAGTTTTCCAAGATCTCTAGTTTTTTTTTAAGTACTGCCACATTCATGTCCCAACTCTTTGGAAGAGAATTCAGTAGCTTCTTGTTTACTTCAGCTTTAGACAACACGATTCCAACAGTTGCCATCTCAGTGTTCAAAGTGATGAAACATTGCAATTGAGTCTCTACCGATTTTCCAATCATGTGATTGAACATGTTAAACTTTTGACGAAGAATGTCTTGTCTGCTCTACTTTCATATCATCATTGCCTTTATAAACCTCAATTAGAGATTCCCATAGAGATTTCATAGTAGTGTATTCCATAAAACCTTGTGCAATATTAGGAGATAATGCCATGGTAAGAGTAGCAAGAGCTTTCTCATCACGATCCACAATATCAAATTTCGCATCTGAATATTCTTCGAGAGGTTTATCTATCACATCTCCATTTTGAAGAGTGAATGTGATTTTAGGAAGTGTACGTAAAAAACTTCTCCACAGTTTTATGTATTTCATCTTAATGTATTGTTCGAAACTATATTTCCATTCCGAAAATCCTTTGGCATTTGTCAGCCTGGGGATACGAGTGACAGTGCCTATAACCGAGTCAAGATTTGAATTCATTGTTGAAGTTAACTCCATCTGAAATGATTTGAAAGCACCAAAAATCAACTGGCAAAAATTAAACAGCAGCTGGACCGAAAACCCTTAAACACGCTGAAAACCTCCACCAAAACCCACCTGGACAGAAAAGCAGCACCGAAAAACAGGTAGACCGAAATCCTGGGGTGAAAAACTCTTGACCAAAATCGACTCTAAACCGAAATCGAAGAAACCCTAAAATGACACCGAAAAGCTATTTGGGCCGACCGAAATCCTTACCAGTGAACCGAAAACCTAACAAACCCTAACCGAAATCCTGCACAATTTCCGCCGCCACCGAAATCCTAAGCAGCGTGGCCGAAATCCTCTATCAGCTCCAAAAAAACGTACAAATACCTCTTAAGACTCCATTTTTGGATCAAAAACTCCGTTTTTGAGTGGTTTTTGCTTAAATATGTCAAGAACACGAAGAACGCGAAGAACAAAAACACCCAAACTTGATCAAATCAGTCTAAAATCATTCAAAAATGCTCAAAACTCCAAGATCCAAGCAATGGAAACGATGATTGATACCAAAAATACTCAAAAACAAGAGGTTTTCAAGCTCTGATACCAATTGTAGGTCCCGAACAATCCTAGATCTAAAGAGGTATCAATCAATCAATCAAACACACGAGTAAATCGACCTTCAATACACACGATATATTGAGTAATCGTCTAGTACCTAAGATCCACAGTTGCTTGAACAAAGAATTTCGTTATGCTTGCTACATGCTCCAAAACAACTAACTCACTAAATGAAGGCTAAGGACACACACACACACATATATATATATATATATATATATATATATATATATATATATATATATATATATATATATATATATATATATATATATATATATATATATATATATATATATATATATATATATATATATATATATATATATACCTAAGCTATCCTGACCGAAATCCTTAGGATTTCGGTCATGATGATGGAAATCCTGGGGATTTCGGTCCCAGGCCAAAACCCTCAAACAGGCCCTTAAACTATGATATTTTCAATTTAGACCCTATAAATGCAAAGATTAAACCACTAAAATAAGTCCTAACACTTCTGCCTCCTTCCCTAGTGGAAGTTCTGATCTGTCTGATTTTCTGGTGTTCTTAGGTATGAGTCATTAGAGGGATTCGCACTTTGGATCCTGTTCATCCTTTGCAAATGTCGTTCATCAGATTCACTGAAGGAGATGATCCTGAGGTACATTCTGTTAAGTTTTTGTTGCTATAACTGATATGAACTGCATGATCCTGAACTTTGTTCATGGAGAATTATGTTATTTGATCTTGTTAGTCTTCCGTTGCATATGTGTTTATCTTTATATGATCGAATCCCAACAGTGGTATTAGAGCCTCTTTTCATATGTTATTTGCTGAATTGCTTGATATGATTATATGTTTAGGTTTTATGCTAGAAACTTGTATGAACTTGCATGCTGTTTTTCGAAAAATCCATAAGTTTTTCTAGACTGATTCCAGAAATTGCATGTTATGAATTTTTTCTGGTTTATGTGTTCTAGATCATAATTTCGAAATTTTGAAGGGTTTAGGAGAGTCTCCTTGCCCTTGGCAGCCAGAGTTTCCTAACCCTGGTTTTCCTTGCAAGTTTCCATAGTTGGATTGTTTCCTTGTTTGCTTAATTGCCTAAACTGCATGCTTCCATTTTCGATTTTTGTGGGGATTCTTTGTGCCTCCAAATGAATTTCGAAATTTGTAGGGTTTTAGGAGGGTTTCCTTGGTCTTGCATGCTACCTAGAGGCTAGGGTTAATCTCTTGCTTGCCTTGCAAGTTTCTTAACTTGCTTACTTGCCATTTTTGCTTTATTTCCTTAATTTAGGGATTTATTTATAATTAATTATTAAAGAGTATTAATTGAACTAATAGATAAATAAAATACATTTATATATATTGAAAGTTTATTATATATATAAAAGAACAAAGAAAGCAAAAACATTGGTCAAACCATGACTATGATCACCCATTAAAATCATGTATGGGGTTTGAAGGAAGGTTCTTATGAACCTGAATGGAGTTGGTTGTTAAGTGGCATCTATTGCCCACCACATTCACTGCCCATCACCTTTTACCATGTGGATTTATAGAAAGGGTTTGATAGGGCAATGTTTCTCTCTCTAAGTTAAAGCATCAACTTAAAGTATTAAAACGAAAATGCCGTTTTAATTAATAAAATGTGAGATTGTGTGCTACCCATGAGAAATGCACATTCTCTCTATGATCTGTTGGCGGAGCTGTGTGGTTAACTGGCATGTCAGGTAAGGTCATAGTTGAGGGTGATGTGGCACTTGCGATTCTAAAGTGTATCTTGAGCAGGGCAAGACACAGGTTATGCATGGTTAATGCACCATCTAATTCATGATCCACGACATCCCTGTCATGAATTGGAGATGAGCACAAACGAGATTAACATGCCATTGACACTAGTCAATGAATCTCAGATATCTAGGAAGTTCATAGTGAATGAAATTGATAGAGAGTTTTGTGTACTTTGATGGCCATTGTGGTGTGATTCCGGCATCCCTCTTCACATCACAATTGGGAGATCTTGGATCCTAGCCTTGGTAAATAAATTGGGTAATTATTTAAAAGATTAAAATTCAAACTAAAACTAAACTTTTGTCTTATAGATGTCAATTCTTAATACAAACTTCCTCTTTTGGGTGTGCATGTTTTATTTTGAAACAGGGTGAGAAACAGTCTAAATTCGAAGCTAACTCAGACGATGGGATTTTTCTAAGATACTCATCAATTTCAAAGGCATTTAGGGTCTTTAACATGATCAAAAGAAAGGTGATCAAGTGAGTTCATGTTCGTTGTGATGAATCAACCTTTCCTCAGCAGCATGAAGTCCACGAGTCTTCCATCCTTGAAGAATTACTTACCCCTTTATCCTCAGCATCACTTGATTCTCCAGTGGTTCCTCATATTCTCACATCCCTAATGATTCTCCTGCCTCTAAGAATCACTCATCCACTAATGAGTCTACGCCATCTGAGAATCCTACAATCCATGATATTGATCCAGAAGTTGTGGAACCGAATAATGATGCAAAAGCTGACTCTAGCTCTCAACCACTCAGGAATGTTAAAGACCATCCCATCTCACAAGTCATTGGGAATGTGTCATCACAGGTTCGTACTCGAAGAAAAGTATCCAGCAACTTCTGTCTGTATGTCAATTTTGTCTCGTTACTGGAACCAAAGAAAGTGGATGATGCTCTAAATGATGCTGACTAGATCAAGGGAATGTAGGACGAGCTGCATGAGTTTCAGAGACATAAAGTGTGGACTATTGTTCCCCGTCCTCAAGGTAAGACTATCATTGGTACACTCTGGGTGTTTAGAAACAAGATAGATGAAGATGGAATATCATCAGGAACAAGGCCATACTTGTTGCTCAAGGGTTCACTCAGCTAGAAGGACCAGATTACGACGAAACTTTTGCCCCTGTAGCACGTCTCGAAACCATCAAGTTATTTCTTGCTTATGCCTTCTTCATGAAGTTCAAGGTCTATAAGATGGACGGCAAGACTACCTTTCTCCATGGAGATCTTCCACAAGAAGTGTATCTCAAACGGCCTCCTGGCTTTCTGAATAAAGATTTCCCTGATCATGTGTTCCGACTCGACAAAGCAGTGTATGGTCTAAAACAGGCACCCAGGGCCTAAAACAGGCACCCATGGCCTGGTATGACACACCCTGACTGCTTACCTACTAAAGAAAAGACATCATCGAGGTGATATTGACAACACGTTATTCATCAAGAAATCAGGAGATGATTTTATTCTTGCTCAAGTATACGTAGATGATATTATTTTTGGGTCAACAAACAACAAGGTTAGTGAAGAGTTTGCAGCTGTTATGTCATCAAAAAATTCGAAATAAGCATGATAGGTGAGTTGTCTTTCTTCTTGGGTCTACAAGTGAAACAATCTTCTCAGGGCATTTTCATCAGCCAAAACAAGTATGTCCTGGATATGCTAAACAGATTCTCATTCGCTGACTGTAAACTAGCCAAGACCCTCATGAGTACCTCTACTCATCTATCAGGTGATCCTTTAGGGGTTGATGTAATGCTTCTCTTTACAGAGGCATGATTGGCTCGTTGCTCTATCTCACTGCCAGTCGTCCTGATATTGTGTTTGGAACCAGTATGTTTGCTCGTTTTCAAGCACGTCCAAAGGAGTCTCACCTCAATGATGTGAAGAGAATTTTTCGTTATCTCAAGCATACTCGTTCGTTTGGACTTTGGTATCCCTGTGAGTCAAACTTCGACTTAGTTGGTTTTACTGACTCTGACTTTGTAGGATGCTCTTCAGATCGTAAAAGCACTTCAGGTGGATGTCAGTTGCTGGGTAATCGACTTATCAGTTAGTCAAGCAAGAAGCAGACATCAATGGCATGCTCTACAGCTGAAGCGGAATATGTGGCTGCTGGTAGATGTTGTGCTCAAGTCCTGTGGATTCAGAATCAGTTGATGGATTATGGGTTCTTCTTCACTAAGACCCCCATTTGCTATGACAACACTGGTGCTATTCTCATCTCTCAGAATCCTGTTCAGCACTCAAAAACCAAGCACATTGACATCAGGAATCATTTTATCCGTGACATCATTGAAAAGGAGAAGATCAAGCTGATGTACATTCCTACAGAGCAACAACTAGCTGACATCTTCATAAAGCCCTTGGACGAGAAGAAGTTGTTATTTTTCATCAGCGAATTAGGGATGATTTCACAATAGTTAATTTATGTGTTTGTTTTTGTTAAAAGCGTTAAATATGTCATTTGATACATAATTTTGTGGTTCATTTCCTTACGTTTGAAATATTGCCACAATGTTGGGTTTCCAAAGGTACATAGCTAACTGATCCTAAGCTTACTATGATCACAAAAGATCTCCTGCTAAGATTCCTGTAATCGCACCACGAACTGCTGCTCTGTTTCTCGCAATATTGTCCCTGGCCACCATCCTCGCTTGTACCATACGTCCACCAAGTCATACTAGGCAAAATCCACAATCACCTGTGGTGGTATTGGTTGAAGCACTCCCCATGGCACTTCCAGTATCAATAGACATCTTGTTGCCTCATCGTTGAGTGTTCTTAGCTTCACCACAAATCTGTCCAGCCAGATCCATATGATCACTCCCCCGTATCATGCTCATTGGAACTCTCCCTCAGTCATCTTGACTTCAACTTTGTCCAACCTATTGAACGACATTTTTTTCTTCTTTCTTGTATTTTCTTTTGTTTTTGTGTGTGTGAAATCAACAAATATCCTCTCCTTTTATAGCATTCATTGCAGCATGTCGATTCGTATCTCCAGAAAAGGTAACTGATTGGACATATCACCTTTTGGTCGTCTCAAGGTGATATCGTCTCTACACCATTGTAACACCCGGCTTTTAAAACAAAACACCCCTGAAAAGTTTTTCATTTAAAACCATAACAAAAGGGTATATTTTAATAAAAACGGGTACAAGTGTATCAAGGAGAGTATAAAATACCGTAGTCTCCTTTGAAGTCGGGCTGCTACTGACAGCATCTAAGAGTCCTACTTCTCGAGTCACGGACTCCATCTATTCCCCTATCAGGATCATGCTAACCTGCAGGGACATTTAACAAACGGTATGAGCTACAAAGCTCAGTGAGTAATCATTCCTGCAAATAACACGTATAAAATACAATCATGTATTTGTCTGGATATCGAATCCAAACTCCTAGCCTTACTGGTTGGCCAAATATCTTCTAGGATTTCACATCCTAATCTATAACCATACAGGCTGAATCACAAAACCTGTAATTATTAAGATACGTCAGTTATTTGCACATTTAATCATATTTAACCATTTCTGTTCCATGGTTCTTAGTCACAATGGACTGCATCGTATTTCATGGCTGTTCAAGCCGCACCCTGTGTCATAGCTATATAAGCTGCACCAAAACAATATCCATATATATAAATCATAGCCCGCAGGCCGCATCAGCTGGGTTTAATAACCCGATATCATAGCCAAAAGGCCGCACCATGTACCTGTAACAATATCATAGCCATATAGGCTGCACCGGTTAGATATGGCTCACGGGTTAGCCCGCTGTTGCCATGGCTCACGGGTTAGCCCGCTGTTGCCTAGACTCACGGGTTAGCCCGCTGTTGTCTATATAAGTTTAACTCCTCGGAATAAACTGTGGCTCACGGGTTAGCCCGCTGTTGCCTAGACTCACGGGTTAGCCCGCTGTTGTCTATATAACAGTTTACATAGATATATTGACTCACAGTTCCGTTCTTGTCTATTATAGACTCACAGCTTATCTGGTCTTGTCATTTTATTGACTCACAGTTCCGTTCTTGTCTATTATAAACTCACGGCTTATCTGGTCTTGTCATTCATAGTGTATATATATATGTATTGACTCACAGCTCCGTTCTTGTCATCGCAATGACTCACGGATTATCTGGTCTTGTCTTTTACACATATTTTAACACTTGTCGTTTTCGTCCCTCGAAGCTGTTTCAACCTGTAACAATTCAATCATCATATATCACATATGATATCAGTGAGATTACTCACCTGGATGCTAGCTGCGTTTAAATCCCGGTTGTTTCTTGCCTTTGCGTGCACCACAACCATTTTGTCCCATACCTATTTATCCATTTATATACCAAATGATAATAGGTTAATAATCATCTAAATTGACTCTAATACGTAAGAGTCCAATATTATATCATTATAAACGATGCCTAGATAATAAACTTTACATTTACTATCTTTATGTGAATTTTACTATTCACCGAGGCATTCAAATCGATCTACAGTGCCCCCGAGGGGTCGGAAACTCAATATAAAAATTTTTCCAAACTTTTCAGACCATAACGAGCCTATGGTCCAAATTTGAGCTAAAACGGACAAGCCAAACGAAAGTTAGCATTTTTGATCCCCTGCCTGGCCCCTGCTCGAAGGCGCACTGCGCCTAGGGCTGGGCGCACTACGCCTGGGCGCACCCCGCCCTGGTCCTGGGCGCACTGCGCCCTGCGCCTGGGCAGACCTCCTGGCCAGTCGCGATTTATGCACTGTAGCAAGCAGTTTTGGCTCATTAAGTCCTTAATCCAGTCCTTAATCGATTGGGGTTTGTTCTAGGACTAAAACCCTTGACTACTAACAAGTTTTAAACCATTAGAAACACCTTAATCACATCAATTCATGATTTAGGGTTCTTAAGCAACAATTCAATTTATCAACAATAGCAATCTACTTTGCTATTTTTAACATATGTTCTTGCTTCATGAACATGTTTAAGCCCAGAAATCATATAAACATCATGGATTATGGCTGAAATTACAGATTTCAGTCCACTCCATAAGAACCCATCAAGAACACACAAAAGCTTGGCTAGAAATCAAGTTACTAACCTTCATTAACAAAGGAATCACCAATTCCAAGCCATGATTCCAATTCCATGCTTCAATCCTTCAAGATTTCCAGGTTTTTGCTCTCAAAACCCATCCCCGTTGCTGCACAAATGGCCAGTCAAAGAGAGAGTCAACACTCCCCTATTTATGCCTCAAATTTTTACATTTTTAGTCCTAAAGTTCATTTTCTTGAACTTTGACCACAAAATCAAGTTTTATTACAATAAAACTTTCATTTCTTACATTTTTGCCACAACCAACAATATTTTTCATATTTGGTCCTTCACATGGTCAAATGACCAAAATACCATTTTTCGGTAAAACGACTCAAATTCAGTTTTTATAACATTTTTAAGTCCAAAACTCAAAATATTATTTCAAACCAAATACTTTTCTGTCCAAAAGACCAATTTACCCTTCCAAGGTAAAATGACCATTTTACCCTTTTTATTATATTTATAAAAAGAGTATCTTGGTGTTACAACCATTGATTTGACGAAGATCTTTAGATCTAGCCTTTAACTATGACACCTACTGTCCCTAGAAGCATGCTTCTGTATGTGACTAAATCTCGTTTCTTAGTTGCAAGCCCAGCCTTGAGATGTTAAAGAGCCACTCACTCCCATCAGTATTCCAGCATTGTCTATCCACTGATGCGAGATTGGCCCAGTTATACTGATAAACATTTTATTCAGGGCTTGAGTGCATTTTAATTTTTGTTCATCCAGTCCATGTCCCTGGAAGCATGCTGCCGTATGCCAAGTCTTATGTCCTGCTGAGACACTATGCGTCAACCTGCCTTATCAATTGATCACAAGAACTAGCTGATACTGTATTGTCTGGTCCTATTAAGAGAAAGGTTTCTTTTAGGAAGCTTCATTCTGATCTCTATCCAGAATCTGTCCCTAGAAGCTGCTGTTGCATGCCTGCTAAGCCAAAGCACTTCACCCTTCTATGTGTTGAAGCATAGTCTTCAGTATGTGAAGTACTGACTGGTCCTTTTAGTCAGGTGTGCTGGTCCACTAACACTAAGATTTAACCTTTTCTTCCACTATTTATCTGATGTTTCTCAACCACAGATTATGACCGTTGATTATTGCTACATGTCTCTGACATTTTGGCGTAATCATCACAAACGATATTTCCCAATTTTCCCTCCCATCTTTTCGCCTTCCGGCATTATCCCTTAAATATCATTCCTTAAACATTCAAAAACCCCTTTCTCCTTCCTCCCATGCAAAACCTTCCACTTTCACAGAAAACCCTTCAAACCCTAAAAAGTATCCTTGCGATTCCATGGCTCCCGTTCTCGAGTTTGCTCCTCTTAGTGATCTCTTTAAAGCAGAGTCTACCCCTGCTTCATCGATTACAATCCAACCCACAAATGTTCCCACTGTATTCAACATTCCTACTAAACTCAAGAACAAGGGTTTCAAACTCTTTATCAAATTTTTTAAAGGCCACCCTCTGAACTTCGCAATCTCCGGTGTCCCTGAATGATTTCATCCATCCACTATTGCTGAGTTTTGGTATACCTATGATTTCCATTACGATTCCTCTTCCATCATCGGAACTATTTGCAATAGGTCTAAAGAAGTGGTTATCACCGCTGACACTTTCAAACGATGTTTATGTCTTCCAAATTCAGTTCCCTTCACTGCCCTTCCTTTTGAAAACGATGCCAGGTCGGTGGTTTCTCTCCTTGGGTATGATATCTCTCTTGCCGGTAAGAGAGATGCAGATAAAGTGGTTCTCCGCCAATGTTTTCCCGCTGGATGGAAATTTTTAACTGGGATCATTAGACGATGTCTTGGGTACAAGAAAAGTAGTCTTGATCTGCTGACTCTTTATGAGCTTCGTATTCTTTATGGCATGGTCAGGAACAAGAATTTTGACTATGCTCCATTAGTTTTTTATCAGTTGTTTAGCCTTGTCAACTGTAGGGCTCGTACTGCTTATGTGGGTTTTCCCAGGTTTCTTGCACTAGCTATTGAATTTGAGTGTGCTGCTTACCACTCTGTTGCAGATGAAGAGTGCTTATTCCCCATGCTAACATCGAAGATTTTTTTCTCAACACTTACTGCTACTGATCCTTCTCTTGTGCCATGCATGATCGGATGGACTCGGGATCCTTATCAGGGTGTGTGTCTTTCAAGATCCACATATCCTGATCTTCTAATTTCAAATGATGTTCATCCTGAGGATTCTTCGGACCAAGACAACGCGTCATCCTCTAAAGAGTCTGCATCCATCCGAACTGAACCAGCTCCACGACAGTCTTCTATTAATGAAGATACCATCAACAACCACCAGCAATCACCTCCTTCAAATTCAGCTGCTCATGTTTCTCCATCCCGTAGCCCTCAACAGCACGCCTCTTCTTCTGCTGACTTCGAAGAAGGGGACTCCTCTTCTTCTGAGTCCTCTAGGGAATCATTTGATGATTCCTCCAACGCTGATGGCCCCCCTTTATTTGCTTCATTTGAAGACCTTTTTCAAGGCCCTCGCAATGTTTCTCCAATTCATGGAGTACCTTCACCTGAACATGGTCGTCTTCACCTTCGATTTCAATCCACCTCTCCCCAGCAAGAGTCTACTGCTGATGTTCTGGAGACCAACAACCGATCTGCATCTCAACCCAACACTCATACCAAGTTCTTATCTCCTCAATCCACTTCTGAGCCAGCTAACCCTGCAACACCATCCCAGCTTGAAGCCATAAATGAATCCCTCAAGACCTTGGTGGAGCTTTCACTGTCCCATTCCTCTCGTATACTCAAGATCGAGACTAATGTGACTGAAATTAAAATTTTCTTTCTTGGGCTTTCCTTGGTCAAGTTGATCTAGCAGTTGGACCCCAACATCAGCTTCCAACGCCTCCAGGAAGTCCTCCAAATCAGCCTCCTCCCCCTCCTCCAGGTAATCCTCCCTCTCAACCACCTCCTCCTGATGATGAAAAAAAAGGGGAGAACAACCATGAAGATGTCTCATTGGACTCAAATCCTTCCTCTAAGAGTCAAGAGTTTTAAGGTGGTCCTCAGCTTCAGATTCACGATGCCTCTACCTCTCAGAGGGAGCAACATAATGTCATGTAGATGTGTTTCAAGATGCTGACCCGCTATCTCTTCTATTAAACGAACCTGGGGTCAATTCTGAATAGCCACTAGCTAGTACTTCTCAAGATTAATCTTCCCTTGATCGATCTCAGCCGTTTGCCATGCTCTCTTCTGTGGCTGAGGGGGAGCAAGAGTTAGAAAATGTTGAAGACTCTAAAGCTAATGGGGAGCTGGGGTCATGTCATGAAAGAAATTGGGATGAATAAGATAGGCTTGAGGAAAGTGATGATGAGGAGGGTATGTATGAAATGCGTTATCTTGTTGATCCCATCGCTATGCTTGACCACGGACAGCCATTTCCTGATAACGACCAAGGCCCTTCTCATGACCAAGATTCCACTGTCCCTACATCCGATGATCATCTGTTAGCTGATATTCCTGAAGATGATGTTCCTTTGGACTCGAAAAGGAAACGTTCTGCTGAGTGATATTCAGCCCCTAAGTCGTCTAAACTCCAAAACGTCGCTCCTTCTATTCTTAAAATGGTTGAATAATGGTGCATGTCAGTAGATCAGGTTGAAAAGCTTGATGCTTAGCATAATCTCATTCTTCAAAACTTGACAATCTCTCTTGAGGATAATCATGTGGCTCAGCAGTTGGTTCACGAAGAAGGCGAAGTTGATCAGCAACAAGGGTTGATGAGCCATTTTGTTTCAATGGCTGAGAAAAGTAGAAAGGCTGATAGTATTAATCGGCGATTCGATCTGGCCAAGTGTGATGATGTGTTCTCTAGGAGACACTCAGCACTTCCCATTGTCAGGATTGAATACTCGAAGAATAAAGGTGAAAATATTCTTCTGCTACATCTACAAGGGAAGGATAAAGACACCTTAATTCCTGAACAAGTGTTTATTAATGGGTAGCTAGATACGGTTACAGTAAGTGGGAAGAAATGGTGAAGGTGATCAAGAAGCACAAGGTAATCCACTCTCAGGAGCTTCGCACTGCTCTTGATAAGTGGATGAGTAAAGCTCATAGTCTGGATCTTTTTCCTGCTTCAGCACGTCTCCGCAAGGAGTCTCATCCTGTTCGCATAAGCAGAAGAAGGAATGTTCAGATTAAACAACATCTGATTCCTTATGCATCAAAAAAGATAAACAATGTTCCTCCTGATGGTATTCCTATTGAAGCTCTCAAACTAATGCATCAAAAAAGATAAACAATGTTCCTCCTGATGGTATTCCTATTGAAGCTCTTAAACTAATTCGAAGTGTTGTGCATGGAATGTTCTATGAGGACTCTAATGGGAGGATGCGCTTCATGAGAACTTCAGACATTCCCAAGGCTTCCACTGATCATCTCTTTCATATTTGGTGTGAGTGCAAGAATGTGGTAAGTGTTGAGGGTTTCCATTTCCTGATCTCTCACAAGCTGAAGAATAGAGAACCTCAGCTGTATGTCCCTGAATATGAATGGATCAAGCCTGAGATCCTCACTGAAGCTGAGTATGTTGCCTCTGTTGGCAGATCCATGTTTTTCTAAAGTTTTGATATCACCAGATTCGGGGAGATTGTTAGGCTGATCAGCATCAGCACTTGAATCTGATGAGTGTCAAAGTGGATCACACGCTGCCTGGCTGTATCAGTGTCAAACCATCAGTGGCATCGTGACTTGTTTATTTTTTTACTTATCTTGTGTCTATAGTTATCATATATATAGTTGGGAGTTATCCCTGATTTGTAGGGATACTCCATATACGTAGATCAACCCTATTATAAATTGTAGCGGCTAGGGTTCTTGTAATGTACCAATATACAAATTATCTGGATCTCTATGTGAGATCAATAAATCATTTTTCTATGTGAATTCCTTATGTTCTTGTGCATTCGATCTTATTAAGTTATAAGAGAAAGAAAATGCAAATCGGATATAAGTTGAGAGTAGCTCCATCAACCATCCCAAGTCCTTGAACTATGCGGGCGAATGACCTTTCATCCAATGCCTTTGTGAATATATCTTTTAGTTGTTCTTGAGTGTGAACAAAGTGTACTTCAATATTTTCTTCTTCAATATGACTTTTGATAAAGTGATAGTGAATGACTATATGCTTAGTCTTTGAGTGTTGAATGCGATTACGACAAATTCGGATGGCCCTTTGTGAGTCATGGAACAATGGTATCCTTTGCATATTAATTGCATAATCTTTTATTTAACTTTGAATCCAGATTATCTACGAAGTGCAAGCTGTAGCTGCAACATATTATGTAACCCCCCGATTTTCATACACCTTAAGTGGTGTAATATTTTATAAAACTTAATGTGGAAAAATCTCATATTTCAAAAAACTTTGTTTCGTTCATGACGTTAAGTCATATTTTAACAATCTTGGTCCCAACAAAAACTATTTAGTTGTAAAAATGTTTAAACAACTACGGGGATTACAACTTCATATCAAAACTAAACCATAGAAAGTAAGCTGGGATTACAACCCATTTCATCAGCCAAGGTTCACTCTATCTAAGTTCCCAATTTCTTCGGGTCATCTACATCCTTTTATCCATCGTATCTAAGACCTGGGATACATGGCATAAAAATAAAAATATGTAAGACGAAAACGCCTCGTGAGCTACATGGGTTTTAGACTCAATACGTTATTGAAAATGTTTTGTAATCAATGTCATATATTTGGTACATTTCTTTTCAAAATTCTTTGCAAAATAAGTCATATAACTGACCTTTACTTTCCAAAACTTCTTTACAATCTAAGTCATATAAATAACAGTTACTTCCAAAATTCTTTGGGAAATCAGCTGATAGAATATTTGAAGCTTAAACAATGTATTTAATTCAACACGATTATTACAAAATAAATGCATATGTAATGCATGATTCCTACACCAATGCAAAGCTCGCGGGTTTTCCTACCCATGTCTTAGGTCTAAAAGACCAGGTCACATTCATGACAAAAGCTCACGATTATATACCATGTCTAGATGTCTACAAAGACCACAGCTCACCAAAATAGAGGAAAAAATCATCCTATAATGACATCTAGAAGACTTCTACTTCGCGACAGGAGGTACCATCCCAGTAGAGTCTTCTTGTCACATTACGGGGACGTGTCCAGCCTCGCTGACTCAAGCAATCACACTTTATGAATGCATAAAAACACTACTTTTCTTTTGTACAAGAAATCACAAAATGCCATGAAATGCATGTGCAATAACATAGACATTAACAATTTAAATTTGTCATAAACTTATATAAGAATCAAATCATTTAACACATGTAGTCATTGTTTTTTTTAAACAGATTCATAACATGAACGCATAGTAGACTTACTACCAAAATATTCTTTCATAAGCATAGTAGGCTTGAAGCCAAAACAATCTTTCAGCAACAGAGTAGACTAAATTCCAGAACATAGTTTCGTAATCATTGTAGGCTTGATGCCAAAACATTCTTTCAAAAGCATCGTACAAAACATTCATTATTGTAACATAGGTAGAACGATTTGCATATGATTTAATATTCAAAAGTCACGTAAAAGCTTTGTCAACAATTTTCCATGTACACTGTAACCCCCCGATTTTCATACACCATAAATGGTGTAATATTTTATAAAATTTAATGTTGATAAATCTCATATTTAAAAAAACAACGTTTCTTTATAGAACAAAATGTCATGTTTAAAAAAAACTTTACGCATGACCTCGTGTCATATCTTAAAATCTGAGTCCCAACAAAAACAATTAAGTTGTATAAATGTTTGAACAACTACGAGGGTTACAACTTCATACCAAACTAAACCATAGAAAGCAAATTAGGATTACAAACCAGTACATCAACCAAGGTTCACTCCATTTAACATTCCAATTGTTCGGGTCATCTACTTGGTCCTATCTCTCGTGTCTAAAACCTGGGATACATGGCATAAAATAAAATACATAAGACGAAAACGTCTCGTGGGCTACATGGGTTTTTGTTGAGAATATTTGTGATGAAGTGCCCATGTATCCAAAGTTCTAGTTGAAGAACCCCGAAGTAATAAAACAAATGGAAGAACCCGGAAGTCTGAAGACTCTGAAGTATGTTATCTGGAGGATCCGAAGACTTCACAGCTGTCAAATCTTTTGTGCACGCATGGTTGCAGACTACGTGCTGCATGTATCTAGCATTCTATTGAATAGTACATCTGATAGAATATTCTCTGTAACAAACTTTGTACTATGCGTATCACTGATTCAGTATAAATATCAGTGATACCATGCCGTGTTAAATGCGAGATTGAAATCGTCCCATTGTAAAACCCTAAATCAATCAATCAAGCATTCGACACTTGTTATCCATTTCACCTTGTTCATCTATTGTTCTTGATTGTTCTTTGTCATTGTGTGATTGCTAAATATTTGTTATACTGTTAGAACTTAAGTCATTACTCGTCATTTAATTAATTTCAACACTCAACAAGTGGTATCAGAGTGGGTCAGCTCAAAAACCTGTTTATAGAGCTTTATTTCTTTGTTACAGTTCTAAATCTGAATCGTTTCTCAGATTTAGTATTCTGCAACTGTTACTCATCTCTATAACTAGTTTTTCTAAAAAGATCCCATTGAAATCCATTCAAAATGACTGATTCAACTGCTACCTACGCTAACATGCTCAATTACGCCAATCTGATTGGTTCGTCCACAAAAGCTCCTGTGCTCGTTCCAACCTACTACCATTACTGGGCTGATCGTATGAAGGACTACTTGGAAGGCCTTGATGAAGCAAAAGACATCTGGAGATCAGTGAAAGATGGTCCTCATACCGATATAGAAGGAAGATTCATTAACATTGATGATGTCGAAGCCGGTGGTGTTCTGAATACAGCAGAACTAAGGAAAGTAAGGAATGATGAAAGAGCTATGTGAGAACTTCGAAGTGGACTCGGACCTGATGTTCGTCATCATATTTCTGGAGCAAAGTCTGCTAAAGAAATATGGGATCGTTTGGCTGTTCGCTTCGCAGGTGACAACATTTTGCAATCAAGCGTTGTTTAAGAGGCGTTGGCAGATTGTGGCAACTTCAAGCAAGAGGAAAATGAAAGTTTGGAACAAGCTTATGAATGCTATAGTAAAATGGTGTATGATCTAGAGAAATATGGTGAAATAAGGAGCCAACAGGAGATAAACATAAAGTTTCTCTACAGCTTAAGTCCTGAATGGATACCCATTATGTTAATGATCAAATCGTATGAAAATATTAACACCTATTCATTAGCCAGTCTCTACAATCTTGTCAAAGCTCATGAGCCTAATATCTGTGGAAGAAGAAGTGAGAAGGCTGCGGATTCCAGTTCATTGGCCCTTGTGTCAAAAGCTGAAGAAGAAGAAGACAATGATGAACCTGATGGTTACATGGAAGGTGAAAACGGTGAAACGATTGCTTTGTATGCTGCAAACAATCGTAGATTCAAGAAACCCTTTGTCAACAAGTCCAATCCTACAAAGACTTATAAACACTTTTCTTACACACCGAGAGTTTTACACCAAAGGAAGAAATAACCCTGAGATTTTTACACCAAAGGAAGAAATAACCCAATCATCCACTCCTAAGCCAGTTGAATCTAATACTTCGAAGTCTTCTAAAGACATATCAGAAGGGAAGAAGGTTGCAGGTGATTCTGGCTTTGATTGCAATTATTGTCATGGGAAGAATCACTTCGCAAAAGATAGTATATTAAGGAAGAAAAATGAGAAACAGACTCACGTGAAGGATGAAGCTTATTATGCCAGGAAAATGGATGAAGTAAGATCGAAGACCAAGTACTTAGCCCTGATGGCCTGTGATGTTTACTTGGGAACATATCAAGTTTGTTCTTTGGACTCTGATGATGATGAAGTGAGAAAGCCATCTCATAGTGCCTTCTTAGCCTATGATGTTGATAAGAGCTTTCTAGGAAACACTTTTGAGAAAGCTGTGGGTGAAGAAGATTTGGGTGAAGATGTGGTTTGTGAGGGACTTGGTTACGAAGGTTTTGGTGATTTTAGTCATGGTGATTCTGGAATGAAGAAGGCGCTTGAAGTTGATGCTCCGAAGGTCGTCTATGATGACTCTTCGGATGATGAAGAGGAATTTTTCTTTATGGCAAAGGACACTCGTCTCACCATCCCAGAGCAGGTATCAAAATTTCTCTTGTCTTTTAATATTCCTGAATCTAAATTTGCTCCTATGATAAATGAAATAACTCGTGACTGTTCCGTATTGCATAAAATGCTTGTTGATGCTAAAAATAGGGAGAAAATCAATGAGTAGGAGATTCTCAACTAGAGGGGGATAGTAGAAAGTTCGAGGCTAGCCCTAGAGAAGATCAATTTAAGAATCACACTGCTAGAAGAAACTAGAGAAAAACTTTTGAATAATAATGTTGTACTTTTGAGACAACGGAATATATTTTGTGAAACTGCTAGACGGTTGTATGCTCATATAACTCGTATTTATCATTCTGCGGATGTGTGTAATGTACAACATAGGAAACTATTGCCCTTTATTGAATTTAAGCTTAAGGATGTTGATAGCATTACATATGAATGTGAATCCATAGTCTCAGGGTCCGAAGTGACCAATCCTTTGTATAAACACGGTTTAATTTCGGTGGAAAACACTTAACTGTTGAAAACTTGTTGAAACTATTGCCACAAGAAATTCCAATTTTGAAAAAGGATGTACCTCAAATTGAAAATGCATCTAATGTTGTTGTGGAAGCTGTGTTTGAAACGGATTCTGAATGCGATTCGGATATGGAGAATATTGATTGTTCAACATTGTTTTTGCAAAAATCATCCACCACATCCGCATTACCCTCCGAAGAAATCTCACAATTGTCTTCGGTGGATAAAGGCAAATCTAAAATTGATTGTGAAAATTCTGAAAACTTGGAAATTGTTAAAACTAAAACTCAAATTTTTGATGAATGTGAATCATATGAAGATTATCTCAAAAACACTTCAAAAATACTAGTCCATGTTGCTTGTGTTTATCCTAAGGTTTCTTACTTCAAAAATTCCATCTTTGTGAAACCTGGGGGTGTGCTTTTGATTGATAATGATTTGAAAATGATTGTTGATGAGGATAACTCCACAGTAACTGAGGAAGGATTCTTCTCTTCGTCCAAAATGTTTGAAAATCAAGTGAATGAAAACATAGAAGTAAAAATTAACATAAGAAAACAGGTTTGTATGGTCATAACATTTACAATCGTTTATGTTATGAAAAGGAGAAAATACCAAAGAACTTGAATTATCTGTTGAATGCTAAAAACGACAATCATGCTTACATCAATCAGAATAACAAACAAATTCAAGTTATGGAGAAACCCATAGCTCCGAAGATGGATGTTTTCAATTAATGGAATCATGTGAATATGTACTGTTGTCATGTTCTTCTGAAAAGGTTATTGCAAAACCAAAAACTGTTGTTCCCAATCATTCGGTACAAAAACCTCAGATTTTGAAAAGACCACAAACTCTAAACCATGCTTTAACTTCCAAAACAAAATCAGCAATTGTGCTTACAAAACCAATTCAGAAACCTATTGCTGCGAATTTGAAATTAAAACAAACCTCAAATTTGGTCAAAAGAAAAACACCCTTCGTAGCTTCAAAAGCAACAAATGCGATTGCTTTAACTTCTGGAACAAAACCCCCTAATTCAAATGAATTAAAAGTCAAAAATCAGTTCTCAAAACCAACATTTAAACCAACAAATCCTAACTTTCCAAATCCCAAATTTCAAAAACCAACAAATAAAACATTTTCAAAAGGCAACAACCTGATAGACACATTCCATCAATGGCTGGACAAAATTTTGGATCTGTTTAAAGATAAAAAATCTTTCATTAAATGATTTCAAATTGGCATATGAAGAGTACCTATATACTTCTACGTCATGCAGTTCAATGTCGAAGAAATCAACAATTGAAAATTTAAAACAAAATTGGAAAAGAAATGATTTGAAAGAAAATCTCACTGCTAAAACCAAGTCTTCAAAGTCATCAACTTCTAAGAAAACATCAAAAACCTTGAAGTCAAAATCATCTAAACAAAAATGGGTTCCGAAGACTTGCATTTTGTCAGTTACTTCTCATCAATCTTGAAAAAAAGCCTTACAGAATCTTGTTCAAACTCTTCGGAATCATGTTCATCACATGAGGCTTCTGAGAATTTAATCAACTTAAATGCTAATGAAATATCAGAAGAGGCTGTAGAAAAGTGGATTCAAGAATCCTTCGCTAACCCTAAGGACCCAAGATTGATTGGGTACCAACTCCTTCTTGATTAATTGTAGATAACGTCTAATGAGCGGTACGATGCTAAATGGTACATGGATAGTGGCTGCTCAAGACACATGACAGGGAAGAGGGAATATCTCAGCGACTACAGGACGTTGGATGATGCTGGAAATGTTAGATTTGGTAACAATGAGACATGTCCAATCCGAGGTTATGGAAAGATAACAAATGGTAAATTTACAATCAACTGAGTGGCATTTGTTGAAGGTTTAAAGCATAATCTTGTAAGCATTTCTCAATTAGTTGTGGGAACTGGAAATGAAGTTACATTCAATCACCAAGGAAGTGTTATTGCAAAAATAGACACAAAATAAGTCTTATTGAAATCTGAAAGAAAGGGGTCAATGTTTCCCTTAAATCTGAAGCCAGTGACCGGTGGGCAATCCCTTTGTCTTCTCTCCAAAGCCAACTCTGATGTCAGCTGGCTATGGCACAAAAGACTTGCTCATCTAAACTTCAAAGACATAAACAAGCTAGTGGTTATGGATTTGGTTCAAGGGATGCCTGCTCTAAAATTCGATAATGATTCACTTTGTGCTGCTTGTGAACATGGCAAGCAAACAAAGCAAAAGCATCCAACTGTGATCAACCCAAAAATCACCGAACCTCTTTCATTTCTTTACATGGATCTTTTTGGACCATCCGCAGTGGAGTCAATAGGGAAGAAAAAGTATATTCTAGTGATTGTTGATGATTATTGAAGGTTCACTTGGGTCTTATTTTTAAGGAATAAGTCAGATGCAGTTGAAAAAATCATTAATTTCATCAGGAAGATGAGGTAATGCTAAACAAGAAGGTCCAAACTGTACACAGTGATAATGGTTCGGAGTTCAAAAATCAAACTCTTGATGGATTCTTGAAAGCAAGGGGGGTCAATCACAATTTCTCAATACCTTATACTCCTCAACAAAATGACATTGTAGAAAGGAGAAATCGTTCTTCGTGTGAAGCTGTTAGAACTATGCTTAATTTTTCAAACTTGCCCATGTACTTCTGGGCTGAAGCTATTTCTACAACATGGTTCACCCAAAATAGATCTTACATCCACAAGAGATTTCATATTACACGTTACGAAGTGCTCAACCGAAGGAAACCAAATGTCAAGTTTCTCCACATCTTCGGTTGTAGGTGTTTTATCTTGAACTTGAAAGATCATTTGACAAATTCAATGATAAATCAGAAGAAAGGATTTTTCTTAGTTATTCACAAGAATCAAAAGCCTATAGAGTTATGAACACGAGGACACGCAAAATTGAAGAAACTTTCAACCTCTCGTTTGATGACTACTATATTAAGAAATCATAACATCCCTTTCCAATGTCATCGATCTTTCCAAAGCCAGCTGTAGAGGCATCACCAATCACAGCCTTTGACACTGACTTTAGTCTTCTCTTTGATCCACCGAAAAGAGCTGTGGACTCCGAAGCCAGAGCACCAGACAATCAAGTGTCTAAATTGTCCAAGCTTACAGATGGCCCCAAAGACTCAACTCCAAGAAGTGTTCAAAGACCCTCTTCGGTTGAGGGGGAGAGTTCAAATGGATTCGTAGGGGATTCTGGTTTCGAGGGGGAGCAAAAACAACACAAGTCTCAATAACCCTCCACATGAAGTCTCACACATCATGTCCCTCTATCCTCAAGTCGAGGGGGAGCCAGAAGTAGCAACTTCAAACTCTTCGGATTAAGAAAGAACTGTCTCCCCACCAGCTACTGTCGAGGGGGAGCAATTTCTAAACTCTTTTACTCATTCATCAAATCTAAACACTCAACAAACAAATGTCATAAACTCAGATAATCATTTAATTATGGATGATTTCCCTTCCACTTCGGGGTATCCTTCAGATATTGAGGAAATTGATTCTGAAGGACCTCCTAAATTTGATCCAAATTATCCTCCTTTGGAAAAGTGGACTAGAAATCAATCCTCCATCACTTGTCATCGGTAATGTTCAAGATAAAGTATTGACTCGTGCACTAGTTCACCAAAAACAACTTGATTTGAACAAAACTTCGGAGTTGTGGATGTTTAATGTCTTTATTTCAAAGATTGAACCAAAGAACGTTAAAGATGCATTTGATCACCCTGACTGGATTGAAGCAATGCAGTTGGAATTAGAGGAATTTGAAAGAAACAAAGTTTGGAGGCTAATTCCAAAACCTGTAAATGCTTCAATTGTTGGTCTCAAATAGGTGTATAGAAATAAACTAGACATCGAAGGCAATGTGGTTTGGAACAAAGCAAGGTTGGTTGTCAAAGGTTATTGTCAACAGGAGGGGATTGACTACGAAGACACATTTGCTCCTGTTGCCAGACTCGAATCAATTTGGATCTATTTAGCTTATGCTGCACATAAAAATTTTGATGTCTATCAGATGGATGTTAAATGTGCATTTTTGAATGGTGATCTCGAGGAAACCGTATTTGTTGAACAACCACCTGGCTTTGAGAGTAAAGAACATCCCAACTATTGCTATGTGCTAGACAAAGCTGTCTATGGTTTAAAACAAGCCCCAAGAGCTTGGTATGAGACCTTGACAAATTTTTTAAAAGAGTCAAATTTCAAACAGGGTTCAGTGGATCCAACACTTTTTAGAAAGAAAGTTGGATCTCATTTGATGTTAGTTCAAATTTATGTAGATGACATAATCTTCAGATCCACTGATCCTAACCTTTCAAAAGATTTTGAAAAACTAATGAAAAGAAAATTTCAAATGAGTATGATGGGAAAGATTAATTTCTTTCTTGGATTACAAATAAAACAATCCAAGGAGGGATCTTTATTAATCAACAAAAGTATATGAAGAGTCTACTTGAATGCTTCGGAATGACTAACTGTTCCAAAGCAAAAGTTCCATTGCCTGCAGGTACTAGGTTAAATCCTGCATT
This sequence comes from Cichorium intybus, assembly GCA_023525715.1. NCBI lineage: Eukaryota > Viridiplantae > Streptophyta > Magnoliopsida > Asterales > Asteraceae > Cichorium > Cichorium intybus. The sequence goes on from CM042010.1 coordinate 76,665,935, forward strand.
GGATAAACCGAAGACTGACATCCAGACATACCAAAGCATGATTGGATCATTGCTTTATCTCACAGCCAGTCGACCTGATATCATGTTTGCAGTTTGAAACTGTGCAAGATATCAAGCTGACCCACGAGAATCTCATCTGGCTACCATTAAAACAATTTTTCGATATCTAAACAACACACCTGCTTATGGTTTATGGTACCCGACAAATTCAGGCTTCTACATACAAGCTTACTCTGACTCCGATCTTGGTGGATGCTCTATTGATCGCAAGAGCACTTCGGGGTGCTGTCAATTCCTTGATGGAAAGCTAATCAGTTGGCAATCTAAGAAGCAAACTTGTGTCTCTATCTCCACTGCTGAAGTTGAGTATGTGGCTGCTGCTGCTTGTACCTTACAAATCATCTGGATTCAAAGTCAATTGAAGGACTATGCCATCAACATGAGAAAGATTCCACTGTTTTTGTGATTCACAAAGTGCAATTCGGATTTGCCGTAATCCTGTTCAACATTCTAAGACAAAGCGCATAGCTCTTCGTTATCACTTTATCAAAAGTCATGTTGAGGAGGGGAATATAGAAGTGCACTTCGTTCACACAATAGAACAATTGGCAGACAGCTTCACAAAGGCTTTGAATGAAGAGGCATTTACATGAATCGTTCGAGGACTTGGAATGATTGATGGATCCACTCTACAATAAATCTCAGATTTGCTCATTCTTTTTCTTAGTCTTTTCAGTTGCAAAACAAAATTCATAACACTCCGCAGCTCTTCGAAGAGTTTTATCGCTTCGGAGCTCATCAGAACAGAAATTTTTATCAGTTAAAAATGTGTAAATGGTAAAATCATTGAAACATATTTTGACTTTGCTTCTTAAGGATAATCATAAAAAGGTTTATTTCAAAGAAAAATCAAAAACAAGAAAAATAAAGTTTCTTTCATGATTCAATCGATTAAAGGACAAAACTTTGATTTTAGATTCTGATAAGCATACCTTATTGCACTAATAGGTATTTGGGAATCGATTTGTAACATTGGTAAAGAAACATACTTCGGAGTGAGGTTAAGGCTATTTTACAGTACGAAGTCTTGTTTGATTTGGATATCCTTAACATAGTGTTTATCTATAACTTCCCTGTTGAACTTGACTCGCTTCATCAATGAACTAATCAAGTAGTCTAACAACTACTCAGGATAACTCACATGTTCCGAAGTTTTCTTCTAAAAGGGATAAAGGCATTGACTGATGAGCAAATTTAAAAGTTTTTCACTCTTGTTTCAAAATTGAACTAAATGAAAACTTTTAAACTCAATGGATTGTACAAACAAATACAAAAGCATCATCAAAATGTTCCCACATGATGAAATTTTTAATTCTTCGGATATGAAACTCCAAAAGAAAATAATCAGTTTCAAAGTAAAAAGTGAAAATTTGAAAAAGAAAAACAAAAATTCAACATGTCAAAAGAATCAAAGACAATAGAAAAGCAAAAGATAATCAGGGAGTGCAAAAAGAAAGATAAATCGGCACTCAAAGGTGTATTCTTCTGTCTTAAATGACAATACAAGGAACTCCTATGACATAGTCGAGTACCATGTAGAGAATATGAACATTCCAAGTAATCTATATTAAATGGTAATGTTGAGGTGGTGTACAAAGCTCAAAGGCTTGTCATCAGAGAATAGTATCCAAACACCTCAACTGATGAAATGGAATAAAATTTTCAAATGTACTTTCAAAGTCAATCCAAGCTTTCAAACAAAATTTCTGATGCTCAATTCAAAAGAGAAATTCTTCTAAATTTCAATGAAGTGAATGTCACCATCTCTTTGTATGAAAAATTTGAAACACAAATGAAAAATCAATCATTCTTGCAAAATTGCGAAATCAACTTCAGAATTGGGGTAGTTAAATTTATGCACTTTATGACTGATGGTCAATCAAACAACCTTTGGATTGAAAAATGGACTTCCAACATGATCTGAATGATTCTGAATCCTAAATTGGCAACACACAATTTCTCAATAATCATGGAAGTTAAGATTAGGAGTCATCACGCATCATCAAAAACATTTCAAAAGAAAAACTAAAATTTCTCTAAAAAACAATCACTTCGGAGAATTGATAACATTCATCTCAAAAAAATTCTTATTCTATTTGTCATCAATACACTTCGGAGTTGAGGAAAACTCAAAATAAATTACTCTTGTCCTTAATGATCCGAAGTCAATTTATTGCTCAAATGATTTTCACATTTATGTTAAGGACAGAGAGAAACATTCGTTTGAAATAAATTAACGTTATGATAACAACTGCCATTGAGAGAATAATGGGAAATCTTAACAAAAAGATCTTATGTACATGGCGCTTCATTTTCAAATCATCACAACTGACAACGTGATGTTCCCACTTTTGCAAGGCTAGTGGGACGCGCATGTACTAAGGTGTCTTCGTATTAGTGGACCAATTCAAACGTGCATTTAATGACCTTGGGACCACGAATACTATATAATCCTCACACCAATTTAGTTCTATTCTTTACACAATCATCACTCTCAAATTTCCTCTGAAAAAAAAAACTCTCTCAAGAAACCCTAAATCCCTTTGTCTTCCTCGATCCTTCAACAATGGCTGAAGCATCTTCTCAAACAACTGAAGCGATTTCGATCCCCGTTCTTAAAAATCAATCTGCAAACCTTGTGCTTCGCAACAATCTGCAACTATATCCTCAACCAATCGATGCTATGGTTGAGTGCCTGAAGAGGTCAGTTATTGGCTACGCCCTTACCTGTACTCCTTCTATTCCGGCGACCCTGGTTCACAGAGCACACTACACATCTAATGCTCTGTTTGACACCAACAATCATGTCAAATTGGTGTTCTATGACGCCATCGATTTGAAGGGAAAGACCAATAAGATCCAATTGACCAAGGAGAAATTCACTGAAGCCCTTCGTCTTCCTGTTTACAACTCCAAGGAGATGGTTGTCCCCTCTGCTGATCAACTGGTTGAAATGTTCAATGAAATGGGCTATGAACCTCTGCTCGAGAAGATCAATACCTTCAAGAAGAATTAGCTTCCTGATCTTTGGAGATACTTCTTTAGTATCTTCCTTAGATGTCTCTCAGGAAGAACTTCAAGTCTGGACTCTGCAAGTGTTACATTCCAGAGTCTGCTGTACGGAATCTACTACGACGTCAAGGTAGACTTCGCTTCAATTCTGTGGGCTGATTTCTGTTCCCACATCAACCATAGCTTGAAGGGGACTGAAATTTCAAATACAAGGTTCTGGGCGATTATTGTCCATGCCCACTATCAGCAAGCAGGGTATGTTCCAGACCCTTCTCTCCCAGAAATGAAGTACACACCCATTGCGATTCCAGCCCTAGATGATAAACCTGCGACATTCTGTGCCCAAATTCCTCTAGCTATGCTCTCTAAGGTGTCCATGGAGTGTAATGAGGTAAACACTTATAGAAATATGCTTGTTATAACATATCCTGTTTGTGATATAACTAAAGCAGCACCTAACAAGGCACAAGCAAAAATAAAAGGCAAGAGGAAAGCAACTGGTGGACCGAGTGGTCCGAAAAAGGCAGAGAAAAAGCGAAAAGGTTCGGAGCAAACCACTCCGAAGAGAAAGCAACCGAAGAGGTTAAGGAAATTGACTATTGTGGATGAGTCTTCGGAGTCCAACAAGACTCCATCAATAGTTCAAGAAGAAGAACAACAACAAGAAGAACAGCACGATAACCAACCTCCTTCACCTCCACCAACCACCAGACCACCCACTCCACCAAACACTAATGCACCACCCTCACCACCTAAAACAACTAGACCACCTACACCACCTCACACAACAACACCTCTTCCTCCACCACCCACAATAGCTCAACAAACAACCACAATCCACACTACATCATCTGATGTACCACCTCCTCCACCTCCTACAACATCTCAAGAAACAACAACTATACACACAACATCATCCAATGTACCTCCACCACCACCACCTACAACTGCCCCTCAAACGTCTACTATTCATTTCTCTGGTATTGACTTTTCATTACCAGAGTTTGATCTACATCAATCACCCCCAAGACAAAACCCTACTTCAGCAGCCTTCTTTGAGGCTTTTCATCTGGCCCCCATGGTTGTTGAAGGGACATCCGATGAAGAACTGCCAGATAGGGATTTTATACTAATGAAACAGTACAAGATTCTCAATTCAAAACTTGATACTCTGATTCAAGCACAAACAAGTTTTGATCCTACAAAACCAACCATGTGTGACATTACCGAAGAGATCGAGACTCTGCACTTCACATTGTCCAAAGAAATAAAAGAATCAGTGCAACAGCTTGAGAAGAGACTCGTGGATCAATAGGAGAAGATCCGATCCTCGTTTGAACAAAAATTAGCGTCTGTTGTTGCTGAGGTTGACAAGAAAATGCAAACATTTCCTGAAAAGGTTGAACGTTCAAACTCCGAAGTTATGAAAGCCTTACAAAAACTTCGGAGCGAAACTCAGCAAAGTACCAAGTTTGAAAAACAACTTGATGAGGCAAGAGCAAATATTGAAGAGCTCACAGCCGCCCAAGCTGCTACGGAGATCACTAAGTTTACAGAGGAACTCCAAAAGACAAATGCAATTCTTAACCAAGATATGGTCACACAGTTGAGAACTGTATTACAACCTTTGATAAACTTTGCTGATCGGATTGCTAGACCACAAGGCAGGCCTGCCATTGCTTAGCATGCGGGCCATGCCTTACAAGGGGGAGAAAGAGTGGTCACAATGGCAACCTCCGCAGCCACAACAACCATTACTGCTAGTCCTACATTTTAAACCATCACAACAACTACCATGGGAACATCTGGAGCTGGGGGATCAGCTGGTGCTGGAAGTTCAACAGACAGGTCTGTTGAAAGCATAATTGCTCCACACATGGAAAATATCTACAAGTCCAGATGTGTTGACCATGCCTTGATGATCAAAATGAACAACTTTGCCCGAGATGATGGAAAATGGACCACAGAGGCAATCAAACTCTTCGGATTTCAAGATCTGATGTACTCAACAGGCTACCTCTTTGGAGTTTTGACACAATCGACTCCGATGATCTTCAGCTTGACTTACCTTTCAATCCGAAGACTTTCTCCTTTCTCCAGTTTGTTCAATCAATAACAAATGAACAGAGATCAACCTACTGGACCAACAAAATCAACTTCTATTCTATGTCCATTCAAAATCAGAATGTAGTATGGAGTTTGAAAAAGATCAAGAAAATCATATCTATCAAGGAAGCAGATACTTTTGAGAACTTCAGGAATTACGAATTTCTTGTTCTTCGTGGTTTCGATGAAGTTGAATCAAGGTTTACAATTGCTGACTTCCTAATAATGAATCCAATGGACTTCATTGAAATGCTAGACATCTTGAGAAGAGGTGATCCTGGCCTTGCTTCGGAGTCTTTGTTTGTAATCAAAATGATCCAGAACATCCTCTTGGGTTTTCTGAACAACTACCTGCAAAGATTCGCAAAGCAAGACATTGAATTATGTTCCTACTATCAACAGCCATTGAATACTCCCCCAGTCGTAGTTCGGAACATAAGCAGGTTTAAGAATGGAGAGATTCTTGATGAACCATATGGTGTAGTCTTCAAAGGATTTCGAAACGAAACCGAAGTCATGATCAAGTTCTTTGAAATAGACTATCTTGGCCACCATCCCTCCTCCTTTATCTCAGGCATGATTCCTCATGTGAACACCTGTCATGTCAATTCTGATGAGAAGAAGAAGCAGTTCATGGATCATATGACCTGGTACTTAGCTGTCAGAAAAACCCTGAAGAGAGCCTACAAAAGAAACTTTCGTGTATAGGCTTCGGACGCACTTCACACAAAGGGGGAGATTATTGAGAATATTTGTGATGAAGTGCCCATGTATCCAAAGTTCTAGTTGAAGAACCCCGAAGTAATAAAACAACTGGAAGAACCCCGAAGTCTGAAGATTCCGAAGTATGTTATCTGGAGGATCTGAAGACTTCACAGCTGTCAAATCTTTTGTGCACGCGTGGTTGCAGAGTACGTGCTGCATGTATCTAACATTCTATTGGATGGTACATCTGACAAAATATTCTCTGTAACAAACTTTGTACTATGCGTATCACTGATTCAGTATAAATATCAGTGATACCATGCCATGTTAAATGCGAGATTGAAATCGTCCCATTGTAAAACCCTAAATCAATCAATCAAGCATTCGACACTTGTTATCCATTTCACCTTGTTCATCTATTGTTCTTGATTGTTCTTTGTCATTGTGAGATTGCTAAATATTTGTTATACTGTTATAACTTAAGTCATTACTCGTCATTTAATTGATTTCAACACTCAACAGTTTTAGACTCAAAACATCGTTGAAAATGTTTTATAATAAATATCATATCTTTGATACAATTCTTTTCAAAATCCTTTGCAGAATAAGTCATATGACTGACCTTTACTTTTCAAAAACTTCTTTATAATCTATGTCATTTAAATGACATTTACTTCTAAAATTCCTTGCGAAAACCACTAATGGAAGTTTTGAAACTTAAACAATATAATCAGTTCAACACGATTAATATAAAATAGATGCATATTCAATGCATGTTTCGTACACCAATGCAGGACTCGCGGGTTCTGTACCCGTGTCTTAGGTCTAAAAGACCAGGTCACATTTGTGACAAAAGCTTGCTGTTATATACCGCGTCTAGAGGTCTATAAAGACCAAAGCTTACCATAATAGAAGAACAAATCTTCCTAAAATGGCATCTAAAAAGACTTCTACTTTGCAACGGGAGGTACCATCCTAGTAGAGTCTTGTCCCGTTACGTGGATGTATCCGGACCTTACTGATTCATATGCATTCACACTCTATGCATGCATAAAAAACTGCTTTTCTTTTGTACAAAATATCACATAATGCCATGCGACACGGTTGGGCTGTTGAGCATCAGCATCCGCTGATCAGTAATAGCACTTGAATATGATGCTGTCAAAAGAGGATCACTCGCTGCATGGATGTTTCAGTGGCAAAGCAACAGCTGTAGCGTGTCATGTTCATTATCTTGTAAATATAGTATTTCGAGTAATTATCTGATTTCCTTACTTATCATATTTATAGTTGGCAGTTATCCCTGATTTGTAGGGATACTCCAAATACGTAGCTTAACCCTAGTATAAGTAATAATGGTTAGGGTTCTTGTAAGGTATCGATATTATTAATCAAAGATCTCTGTGTGAGATCAATATCGTCTTGCTGCGTGAAACTTCTGGTGTTCTTGTGTGATCGATCCAATCTAGTTCTAACAACTGGTGTCAAAGCAGGTCCTTCTATCATACAAGAATGTCTTCCTCGTTTTCTTCCACCTCTGGAAACAAGATTCCTTCTTTTTTATTCTAATAACTTTGGCATGTGGGAGAGCAAAGCTCTTATGGTGCTCGAAACCATGGACTACCATATGCCTTACATTCTCAAGAATGGTCCTTATGTTCCAACCTTCGTTGTCACTAAAGACGGTATCCCTGGGGAGAAGAAGGCCACGTCTGTCCACCAATTCACTGAAGATGACAAAAGTCTTGTCATCTTGTTCAAAATTGTGTTTCAGCCAGAGAGTTGCTGAGTACGCTGGCAGTTGCTTTCGAGGGCATTGCTGAGGTAAGGACTGCTCAAGAAAATGCCCTCAATCGCAAGTATGAACACTTCTTTGCCTTCAAGAATGAAATAATCACTCAGACCTTCAATAAATTAAATTGTTTGGTGAACGACATGAGGAGATTTAACATCCTCAAACTTGGCTCAGTTCTTGTTCTGAAGTTTCTTCTTTCTCTCGATGAGAAGTGGGAGCATCATGTCGATGTTCTAAAAAATAGCGAAAAAATCCACACTATAGACCTGCAAAGCCTGTTTGGTAATTTGAGAAGTTACAAGGAGATCAAAGCTCAGCGAAAAGAGATCATAAGAGACAGCCAACGTGAAAGATTTGCTGCTCTCTTTTCAAAGAACAAAGACATTGATGATATTGAAGACTATGCTGCTGAGGACTCAAATGCTAAGGATGAGGAGTACAAGCATATGGCTGATCTAGCATCTCAAGCAGCACTGATTGTTAAACAGTTCAATCAGTACAAGGACAACAGAAAAGCTGCTCTGGTGTCTCCATACCAAACTTCTCCAACTTCAGGAAGTCTTTCAGTGACAACCTTAAATCTGCTACCACTGATAAGAAGAACAATGGAAGGTGCTTCAACTGTAGAAGCACTAAGCATTTTGCCAAAGACTGCAAGTAGAAGAAAGCTGACTCCAAAGATGAGTCATATGAAGTCAAGTACAAACGTTTAGTGGCTTCTCTCAAAATGCAAAATTTGGATTCAAAGGTTCTTGTAGCTGAAGAAGAGAAAGAAAAATGGGAAGAAGAGGCTGATTCCTTATACGATGAGAATCAGAATGTGTGTTTAATGGCGGTCACTGGAGGATCCACTAAAGAGTCCAGCAGCAGCACTAGCACCCTTGATGCTGATATGTCTCGCACTGCAAAAGAAAGCTTAGAAAATGACTGGGACTCCTCTTCAATGTATCAGGTTAAAGACTTTGTCAATTTGTCAGTGAATGAAAAAATTAAAGCTTTTGAGTATTTGTGTGTTTGCCTTGAAAACTCAAACCTTAACAAACATCATCTGATTCAAGATAACAAACAACTGAAAAATCAAATTAAGCAAAAGGATCTTGATAACTCAAATTTAAAAATTGAAGGTCGTGATCTTATTTTTTCTAACAAACTGTTATTTGAAGAAAAACAAACAGCTGAAAATGAATTCAAATGAATTCAGATGATGATTAAGAACTGGACTCAGTCTCACAAAAGAGTGTCTAAGCTAATAAATGATCAAATATCATTTCAAGCCACCAAGATCCTTATTGGAGACTTTGAATCAGTTGTTAAAATTTTTAAGAAAGTTGAAACTAAACCAACTTTTCCCTCAAAATAAGAACTAATTCAAGAGTTTAAAAATAAATTCGTTTCTTCTGGATTTCAAAAGAAAAATGACCTCATTCAAAAGCATTGCCATGTAAACAAAAAGGGTGATATTGACATTTAAGCCAAAATCAGTGCCATTGATCCTTATGTTAAAGGAACTAAACAAGAGAATATTTGTGTCAGTACTAAAAACCTTATTAGATTCCCTATCTCTAATGGTGAGTTTCATATTGTAACAAATATTGCCTGTGAAGAACCTGTGTGCACCACCTCTGCTGTTGAGTCTGATGGATGGAAAAAAGAATCTAAGTTTTCAAAAGTTTTCAATAATATGAAATCTTCAAAATACAAAAAATCAAAACCCATCAGAACTTGCTACAGATGTGGTGACTCATCTCATTAGGAAGATCAATGCAAATTTCAGTCAAGATCTGACAGGAAAGAAAATGTTGCCTCTCGCTATAACAAATGGACAAAGAAATAAAATTCTTTAAAGTGTCTTCCTTTTGAGTGTTATGATATTCTTTCTTGTTTCAAACCCATTTCCAAATGGGTTCACTGAGTTTCTTACTAGTGTGTTAGTAACTGCAGGATCATGAAAATATTTGGTATCTGGACAGTGGATGCTCCCGTCACATGACTGGATACAAATCACTGCTGGATGATTTTGTCAAGAAGGATGGCCCAGTGATTACATATGGTGACAACATCCAGGGTCACACCAAAGGCTATGGCACCGGTCATTGTAAATCTGTACAATTTTCTAATGTTTCATATGTTAAGGGTTTAAATCACAATCTCATATCTATCAGTCAGTTGTGTGATGCTAACTACAAAGTCTGCTTCAACAAAAGAGAAGGGAACATCATTGACTCTGCAAAAGAAATTGTTCTCACTGCCAAGAGATGTGATGACATTTACATTCTAGACATGTTCTCAGCAGATCATTCATTAAAGATGTGCTTCTTTTCTCGCGCTCAATCTCACATCAACTGGGTGTTGCACAAACGTATGTCTCACTTAAACTTCAAGAACATCTCCAAGATTTCCAATCATGAGCTTGTTCGAGGTCTTCCAAAGATGATCTTTGTCAAAGACAAAGTCTGCTCAGCATGTAAAAATGGTAAACATGTCAAAGCTTCTTTCAAATATAAACAATGTTCTTCCATTGTTTCTTCTTTCAGCTTGATGCATATGGATCTCTTTGGACCTGTCTCTGTGGCCTCTCTCGCTAGGAAGAAATATTCACTTGTAATCGTTGATGAGTTTTATCGTTTCACTTGGGTCATGTTTTTAAGAAACAAAAGTGATGTTGTTGCTAAGATCATTTCACTTATAAAACTATCTGAAATCTATTCAATCTTAAGGTGAAACAGCTAAGGAGTGATTGTGGCACTGAGTTCCGAAATTAGACACTCAAGTCCTTTTGTGAAAAGAAAGGTATTCTCCAAAACTTCTCAGCTGTTCGAACTCCTGAACAAAATGGTGTAGCTAAAAGAAGAAATTGTACATTAATTGAAGCTGGAAGGACTATGGTGGTTGATGCTAGTCTTCCTCTTTCATTCTGGGCTGAGGCTGTGAATACTGCCTGTTATACGCAAAACTGTTCCATAATTGTCAAGAGGCACGGAAAGACTGCCTATGAAGTCCTGAAAGGTCGTTCTCCTGATATTTCTTACTTTCGTGCTTTTGGTTGTGCCTGCTTTATATTGAAACAGGGGGAGCAGCTGTCAAATTTTGAAGCAAAGTTTGATGATGGCATTTTCTTGGGCTACTCATCCATCTCCAAGGCATTCAGGGTGTTCAATGTTGTCAAAAGAAAGGTGATTGAATCCATTCATGTTCGTTTCGATGAGTCAAACTTTCCACATCAGCATGAAGTGCATGAATCACCTATTTCATCAGCATCTCTCGACCCCATTGTTGTCCCCTCTGTTCCTACTCCAACTGATGATACTTCTCCTCCTGATTATCATACTCTCAATGACTCTCCTCCTAAAATCCCTCATGTCCATGAAAACTTATCAGACGGTTCTGTGCTGAATACCGATGTTGAAGATGATGAAATTCCTCAACCTCTTCCAAATGTCAAGGATCACCCTATCACTTAAGTTATCGGAGATATATCATCAAGAGTTTGTACACGAAGACAAGTTTCCAACAACTTTTGTCTCTATATGAACTTTGTTTCACTGATAGAACCAAAGAAAGTGGATGATGCACTGATGGATGCTGACTGGATCATGGCCATGCAGGATGAACTTCATGAATTCCGAAGGCATAAAGTGTGGTCACTCGTTCCTCGTCCCCAAGGAAAGACCATTGTTGGTACTCGCTGGGTGTTCAGAAACAAGATGGATGAAGAGGAATTTGTTATCAGAAACAAGGCTCGATTAGTTGCTCAGGGATTCACTCAAATGGAAGGACTTGGCTATGATGAAACATTTTCCCCTATTGCACGTCTTGAAGCTATCAGGCTTTTTCATGCCTATGCCTCGTTCATGAAATTAAAAGTGTTCTAGATGGATGTCAAGACTGCTTTTCTGCATGGAAATCTTCCTCAAGAAGTTTATCTCAAACAGCCTCCTGGCTTTGTAAATGATGATTTCCCTGATCATGTGTATAAATTGGACAAAGCAGTGTACGGGCTTAAACAAGCACCCCAGGGCCTGGTACGACACACTGACATCTTATCTACTGGAAAAAGGCTATCACCGAGGTGCTATCGACAACACTCAATTCATCTAGAAGTCAGGGGATGATATTATTCTTGCTCAGGTTTACGTAGACGATATCATCTTTGGTTCAACCAATGATCAGCTGAGTGAAGAATTTGTAGCTGTTATGTCATCCAAGTTTGAAATGAGCATGATGGTGAGCTGTCCTTCTTTATAGGTCTTCAAGTCAAACAAACACCTCAGGAAATTTTCATCTACCAAAATAAGTATCTTTAGGACATGCTAAAGAAATTATCTTTCTCTGATTGCAAGCCTGCGAAGACACCAATGAGTACTTCATCTTCCCTATCAGTTGATCCCTCAGGTGCTGATGTTGACGCTTCTGTCTATCGAGGCATGATTGGCTCACTACTGTATCTGACTGCTAGTCGTTCGGATATAGTATTTGCTACCAGTACTTGTGCACGTTTTCAAGCCAAAACTAGGGAGTCTCATCTCAATGCAGTAAAATGAAGCTTTCGTTATCTCAAACACACCCCTTCTCTGGGTCTTTGGTATCACTGTGAGTCCTCCTTCGATTTAGTTGGCTTCACTGACTCTGATTTTGTAGGATGCTCTGTAGATCGAAAAAGTACTTCAGGTGGTTGTCAGCTTTTGGGGAATCGTTTAATCAGTTGGTCTAGTAAAAAATAGTCTTCAGTAACATGCTCAACCGCTGAAGCTGAGTATGTTGCAGCCTGTAGATGTTGTGGTTTTGCGGATTCAAAATCAGGTGATGGATTATGGTTTCTCTCTCACCAAGACCCCCATCTGATCTGAAAACACAAGTGAAATCCTCATCTCACAGAATCCAGTTCAACATTCAATGACCAAGCACATAAACATTAGACATCATTTTATACGCGACATCATTCAGAAGGAGAAGATTGAGCTACTGTATATTCCCACTGAGCAATAGCTGGTAGACATTTTTACTAGGCCTCTCAAAGAGCAGAATATGTTATTTTTATTGGTGAACTGGGAATGATCTCTAAATAATTTTTGTGCTGAACTTTTGTTATTTTTGTTTCATGTCTGTTTTTCTTTCTCCTTTCAAAAATGTGAAAAACAAAATATTTTCATTTATAAGCATAAACATCTTACATAGTACTAATTTACATTTTCCTAACGTTTAAAGTACTGCCACGTAGAAGGATTCCCCATAGAGAACAACTGATGGATTCCCGGCTCACTTTCATCAACAAAGAGCTGAACTTCGTCTGACAGTTGCACCACAAACTGATTTTGTACTGTTGCCCTCAAGATTGTCGTAGGCCACCATCCTCTGCGATACTAGACCTCCACCATGTCAAAGGGATTAAATTCCACAAACACCTTTGGAGGAACATACTGAAGTGAACCCCATCCCACGTGTACCACCTTCGTTCCTCCTGTTTCTCCATTAGTCAATGTTGTCAACCGCACCTCATATCACTCCATCCAAATCCCAATGATAACACCTCCACACGTTCCTCCCTTGAACTCTCCTTCCATCAGTTTCACCTCCACCTTATCCCATCGACGAAAAGGACTTTCAAACATTTTCATGTATATGTGTATGTGTGTTTTTCTTTACTTGTGTGTTTTTGTACAACTAACACGTTTCTTCCTTTATTAGACATATGCAACAATCTCAAAACTTTCGTTTTTGGAGACGATTTATTTTCCTGGAATTAATTTGATTAGACATATAACCTTTTGATCTTCTCAAGGTGATCTTGTTAGATATCATTTGATTTGATGAAGATTCTTATCTAGTCTGTAACTCTGACACTCTATGTCCCTAGAAGCATGTTGTTGTATGTGTCTAAGTCTCGTTTCTCAATGGCAAGACCAGCCCTGAGATGTAATAGAGCCACTCACTCTCATCATTGTTCCAACACTGTCTAATCATTGATGAGAGATTTCACAGTCCCACTGATAACATTATTTTCAGGGCCTGGGTGTTTTTGCCTTTCTTTGTTCTTTCAACCTGACCTTGTCCCTGGAAGCATGCTGCCGCATGCCAAGTCTTGGGTTCTGTTGAGACACTAAGCATGAACCCGCCTCATCAGCTGATCACAAGAATCAGCTGATGTTGTATTCTCTGGTCCTGTAAAATACAAAGGGTTTCTCTGTATCATATTCGCTGAATAACTCACCAGCCCCTGTCCCTAGAAGCTGATGCTGCATGCAAGCCTTGCAAGGCATTTCACCCCTCCACATGCTGAAGCATAGTCTCTAGTATGTGAAGCACTGACTGGTCCTTTATGTCAAGGGGTGTTGGTCCTCTGTCGCTGAGATTGAATTTTTGCTTCCGCCTTTATTTGTCGAATCTCAACCCCAGATTGTGACCGTTGATGAGGGCCACCTGTTCCTGACATTTCAGCACTATCATCATTATAAGATCCTTTCCCGATCTTTTCGCCTGTCTTCTCGCCTTCTCTCTTATATAATCTCCCCTCATATATACTTCAAAAATTAAATCCTCTTCCCCACGCAAAACCCCTCTTCCTCGCCTATCACCCTGCAAAACCAAAAAAAGCTTCTCTGCATTTCAATGGCTCCAGTGTTCAGATTTGTTCCTCCTTCTGATATTTTCAAGCCTAAGTTCTCTCCTACATCAAACATCCTGATTCTTCCAACAACTATTGCTGCGGTATTCTCCATTCCCACAAAATTGCAGAACAAAGGTCTTGAACCGTTTTTCGTGTTCTTGAAGGGTCACCTGCTAAATTTTGCAATTGCTGGTTTGCCTGATGTCTTCAAACCATTCGCCATTGCTAAATTCTGGTACACTTGTTATTTTCATTCTGATTCAGCATGTATTGTGGGTACCAATCGCGATGGTTCAATAGAAGTTATTCTTACCGTCGACTCCTTCAGAAGACGCCTTCGTCTTCCCTTCGATGCTCCATTTTCTAAACTTCCTTCTGAAGAAGATACAAGGTTAGTCGTCAATCTTCTGGGGTATAATGTCTCTCTTGCTGGTAAGAGAGATGCTGATAAGGTTGTTCTTCATCAATGCTTTCCTGCTGGATGGAAGTTCTTGACTGGGGTTATTGGTCGATGTCTTGGTTACAAACAGAGCAGTCTCGATCAGCTGAACATATATGAGCTTCGTCTTCTCTGTAGCATGGCTCTTAACAAGAACTTCGACTTTGCTCATATTATTTTTGATCAGCTGGTAAGTCTTATTTCCTGCAAGGCTCGTCTCAACTATGTTGCCTTTCCAAGGTTTCTTGCTCTGACCATTGGATTTGAGTGTGCCACCTACAACTCCACTAAAGATGTTGAGTGTTCCTTTCCCATGCTAACCTCAAAGATTTTTGCCACTGCTGCCCCTACTGCCTCTGATGTTTCCTTGCTTGCTTGCATGGCGGTATGGGCTGTGACTCCGTATCACGGTGAATGTTTACTCCGATCAACTCATCCTATTCTTCCTACTGTCAAACTGGCTAATCCTAAAAAGTCCTCCAGTTCATCTACTGCATCCGCTGACCATCGCTCTGATTAACATGAGTCACCTGCTAGTCAACATAATACAAGTGACAACTCTCCTCATTAGTCTGAGCACCTCAACACAGAACAAGACCTGCCTCAATAGTCTGATACACTTAACTCAGCCGAAAAGTTTGATTCTAAAGAGACTGTCTCTGAAGACACCGACTCATCTTCCACTGAGTCTGCAAAGGAATCGTCTGATGATTCTTCTGATGGCGGTACAGATCCCTTTTTTATTTCTGAGGATGTTTTCTATGGTCCTCATAACATTTCTCCTGTTCACATCATTCCTTCTCCTGAAAGAGGGAACCTACACATTCAGTTTGCCTCTAAATCCCCTCCTCACCATTGTGAGCCTAAAGTCATGGAAGCAACAACTCAATTCCCTCATGTCAATATGCACATCAGGTTCTTGTCTCCTCCCCACTTCACCGAATCTACACCCTCCTCAAGCTCCTCTCAGCTTGATGCAATTCAACTGTCCCTGAAGACCCTGGTGGAACAATCTCAGTCGCAATCTTCCCATTGAAACTGATGTAGCTTACGTCAAAGATCTTCTTTATTGGTCTCTTAAAACTGTCCTTCCTAAGGATACCGAACTTCCTTTCCCCCTCCTTCTAGGTATGATGGCTATGGTGGTAATGCTTCTTCACCTCCTGGCAATACCGGTAATGCTCCCTCTGCACCATCTCCTCCTCCTCCTCCACCCTCTGATGATTCCAAAAAGGGGGAGAATATTTATGGTGGTGATCAAGATCAAGATCCTCCAATTCAGGGGGAGAATATTTCTGAGCTAATCAAGAACATGTCTCATGCCGAGGGGGAGCACGCAGATCAACAAGATCCCTTCGTCAGGTATCCCTAATTCAGGGGAGAATATTTTTCAGCTAATCAAGAACATGTCTCATGCCGAGGGGGAGCACTCGGATCAGCAAGATCCCCCTCGTCAGCTCTCCCCAACTCAAAGGCCAAAATTCTCAGTTATTTCATTTCATGTTGAGGGGGAGCATGTACCAGAAGAAAGTTCTCAAGCTGAGAGGTAGCCAAGTTCTCAACCTCGAGAAGAGTGGAAAGATGAAGGACATGCCACTGATAATGATGATGAGGAAGGCTTCTTCGAGTTACCTTACCTTATCACTCCCATTGCCGTCATGTATCCTGGTCAGCCCTTTCTTGAGGAAAATCAAGGCTCGTTCATTCATGAGCCCACTAAGTCCTTCCATGTCCTTGAAGCTGATCACCTATCAGCTGACATTCCTGATGATGATGTGCCTCTGGTCAATAAACGAAAACGATCTTCTGAGTCATCCTCAGCACCACAGAGTCTTCGAAACGTCAAAAGGTCTCCCTTTTTATTCTTCAACTTGCTGAGGAATGGTGCATGTCTGTCGATCAGGTTGAAGGTTTTACTGCTGAGCACAATCTTGTTATGACCAACCGCATTATCTCTCTCAAGGATGATCAAGTGGCTCAG
The DNA here is from genome assembly GCA_023525715.1 of Cichorium intybus. Classification (NCBI taxonomy): domain Eukaryota; kingdom Viridiplantae; phylum Streptophyta; class Magnoliopsida; order Asterales; family Asteraceae; genus Cichorium; species Cichorium intybus. The sequence continues at coordinate 76,682,637 of CM042010.1, forward strand.
CAGCTGGTTCAAGAGGAAGGTGGAATGGATCAGCAATAGGATCTCATGAGTCACTTCGACTCAATGGCCAAAAAACAAAGGAAGGCTGTCAGTCGAGCTGAGAGTATCAACAGAAAATTGATCTGGAAATATATGTTGGTGTTTTCTCAAGAAGACTTTCAGTACTTCCTATTGTCAAAGTGGGCTACTCCAAAAACAAGGGCCAAAAGATCTTATTTCTGCATCTTCAAAGAAAATACAAAGAAGTACTTGTTCCTAAACAAGTATTCATTAACGAAGTTGCAAAGTTTGGTTTCTCTGAATGGGAGGAAATGCTTCAGGTGACCAAGAAGCATAAAGGGTTGCACTCTCAGGAGCTTTGTGCTGCTCTTCAAAGGTGGATCGATAAAGCTCACCACCTGGATCTTGTGCCTGGTTCAGGTCGTCCTGGCAAAGACTCTCAGCCTGGTCCCAAAAGGAGAAGAAGGAATATTCAAATTAAGCAACATCTGATTCCTTATGGATCAAAGGACTTCGACAATACTCCTCCTTTTGGTGTTCCTGTTGAAGCTCTCAAGCTTATCAGAAAGCCAGTACATGGGATGTTTTATGAAGATGCAAATAGGAAGATGTGCTTTATGAGAACGTCTGATCTGGCTAAAGCAACTACTGATAATCTCTTCCATCTAAGGTGTGAGTGCTTCAAGGTTAAAATTACTGAGGGTTTTCATATGTTGATCTCACATGAGCTGAAGAAAAGAGAGCCTGAGCTCTATGCCCCTGAGTATAAATGGATCAAGCCGGAGATCCTCACTGAAGCTGAGTTTGTTGTTCACTCGGCAGATCCTCCTTTTGTTAAAGGTTTTGACCTCATCAGATTGGGGGAGATTGTTGGGCTGTTCATCATCAGCATTCGCTGATCAGTAACAACACTTGAATCTGATGTTGTCAGAAGAGGATCACTCGATGCATGGCTGTTTCAGTGGCAAAGCATCAGCTGCAGCGAGCCATGTTCATTATCTTGTAAATATAGTATTTCGAGTAATTATCATATTTCCGTACTTATGATAGTTATAGTTGGGAGTTATCCCTGATTTGTAGGGATACTCCAAATACGTAGCTTAACCCTAGTATATGTAATAGCGGCTAGGGTTCTTGTAAGGTATCAATATTATTAATCAAAGATCTCTGTCTGAGATCAATATCGTTTTTCTATGTGAATCATCTAATGTTCTTGTGTGATCGATCCAATCTAGTTCTAACAGACACATGTACAATAATATAAACATTAACAGTTTAAATCTTGCATAATCTTTCATAAACTTATATAAGAATCAAATCATATAACACATATATTCATTGTTCTTTTGAAACAGATTCATAACATGAACACATAGGACAGATACTACCAAAATATTCTTTCATAAGCATAGTAGGCTTGAAGCCAAAACGATCTTTCAATAACATAGTAGGCTAAATGCCAGAACATACTTTCGAAACCATTGTAGGTTTGATGCTAAAACATTCTTTCAAAATTATCGTATACAACTTTCATTATTGTAACATACGTAGAACGATTTCCATATCATTTAATATTCTAAAGTCACGTAAAACCTTTGTCAACAATTTGCCATGTATCCCATAGTGGAAAAAAGCCACATGTACTCACCTTAGTAGCTAGGTATGTCTAGCTACACTAATCCACTTTCTCTAGACTTTCATTGCTTTGAAGCGTCCTTCAAATCTCTATTAATTTAATAGAAGAGTAGGACTTATCACAATACTAAACATATAATATATGTCTAATCATTCTTGAACTACTTCTAATCACTATCTAATTTCATTCCAATAGCTAGGTGTGGTTCTTAAAGCATAATAACCATTCTTGAACATTTTCACCATTTTGACCAAAAATGATATTTTCATATTTCTAAAATGTTGTTTTAGCAACACTATAATATTTACCACTCTATAAGTCCACTTCAATGATTAAATGTCGACACATCCTTCTTTTTACTCATTTTTGCCATTTTAGCAAATTTCAATTAATAAAGTTTCTAAAAATAGACACCGTTATAAAACATGCTCTTTTATGCTTGCTTGACACTAATACGATTCCAACGCTTCATAATTGTCATTCTGACTAAATTTGATGTTCTCTTGAACCCACTTTTGTACATACAAGGATCGTCCCATTAAGCTTATGAGGAATTAATTTCGTTCTTTATCCTTTTAATATTATAATACTTTATTATGCCGTTATATATTGCTTTAACCTTTATATCCAAATTCCCAAAAGATGGGTCTAAAAATAGCCACTAAACATTTTACCAAAAAACATAAATGTTTTCATAACATGTTCCAAATAACATATTCATACCATTATTTTACATGTGTATAAACTGGCTCATCTCAACATCAAACATATTTAGTATTTCTCTTTTTATGGTCTAGTTTGACCAAATCAGCAAAAGTGTTAGTCCCCAAACTCTCAGAACTATCAAGGTATCAATGAAATCACTCGATCGGTGCGGAATCCCAACGAGTAATCAATCCGAAACACAATATGAATCAAGAACAAGAACAAGAACAGATTAATCTTCAATGCACACTTTCTATTAATTCAAAGTCGGGTACATAAGATCTTGATCAATGAACAACAAATTTCTCTCTCTATGCAAAATTCCCAATGTCGATCACTATATGACAATGAGGGTTATACAGACATTATATACCTAAGACAAACCCTAAGCCCATCGGATACAAAGACCACCGAGAACCTAGCCAAGCCCAACTGAAATCCCAGGGATTTCGGTCATCACCACCGAAAACTCAATGGTTTTCGGTCCTTGGCCGAAAACTCCAAATAGCCCACCCATTAAAACTTGAATTTAGCCCATTAATGAAAGGCTTAAACCACATAAATCATGACCCAACAAAAAGTCAACATTACTGTTCATCATCTTCAACCTCAAAAGACCAATTACATGTTCATTTGATGCTTTTCAAATCCATTATATAAAGACATTCTAATAGTATATTTTCGGACACACATTATATAATAGCTTCACATATCATCAAAATTTCTGACATTTTCCAACATGCATCAACAAATCCTTTAACTTCATGAAAACTCTAGTAAGGTTTGAATCTCACCTTTTTATTTGATCTCAAGATGGAGTTCATTAGTTTCACGGATGTTGTGCTACGCCATTTTCGATCAAATCCTCGATCTTCTGTTCAAACGCATACAATTATACCCATGTCAAACTTCCATTTACCACTAACTTAAGATAGAAAGTTCTTAGGTTAAAACAATCACTAAAACTCGATTGTCAGATTTCCTTGGACTCATTTTGTGGCATTCATTGGAAATCAGACCCCAATACCGACATGCATCAACAATTTATAAATCCAAGAATTAGGGTTCCAAAATTAGACTCTTACCATTGCCAAAAATCTGAAATCAAGGGCTGAAATCAAGTTTCTGCACTAAAAATCGGACCTTACAGCCCTAATTTTTGCCTCCCCGGTCATCTGCTGCCACTCTCCGACATCACCGCCGCCGACAGCAACGATTTCATTGCCGGATCCCGACCATTTACTCGACAGCAACACAGCAGGCTTCTTTCTCCTTTCCTGCTGTTATATCTTTCTTTTTTTCCTACTGAAAATCACGAACCACTGAGACCACAACTGGCCTCCTTCTTTCCGTTCGGCTGCTTTTTTTGTCACCAGTCACCTCAGGCGGGATGGTAGCAGCCATCACTGCTGTTACCATCAATCTCAGTCTTTCTCTCACGCGAGCTTCCTTCGCTCTCGTCTTTTTCGAATCACACACACTTGTAATTGCGATGTGTGTGCGTGTTCTTCTTCAAACCCCATTGATTACTTCTGCTTCTCTGCATCGCCTCACTATTAGGAATCACGAACCAAGGAGACTGAAGACGAGTCTCGATCTTGCATTCCCCCACCCAATTTCTAGTTTCTATATCTCTTCTTCTGAATCTCGATCTCATCTCCTCTCTCTCGGATTTCTCGAATCTGATTTTGGGTTTTGTGGTTGCGTGTTTGTGGTGATCGAGAAAGGGAAAGACGTGATATCAGTAAGGGAATGCACACTGTATTCTCAAAATCGGTTTCTAATTAGAGTTAGGTTAGATTTTGAAATTTCCAAAAATACCCATCATCAATGACTTAGATAAATTCATTTTTGTCCTTAGATTTTCCTGATTTTCATCTGATCATAACTCACACATGTCACATCCAAATTTTACATAATTTATACCATTAGAAAGCTAGAAACAAGCTTAACATTTCATTCTTACTTACTTTAGTCCAATTCTTTTTGTAATTTTCGTTATAGGCCCTTGAACATGGTCATTTGACCATTTTTGTCACTTTTGGGTCATTTTAAAACCTGCGTAACTCCTTCGTTATAAGTCCAAATGGCCCGAATCATTTTCCTATATTTTTTTCTCAAAAATTTCCAAAGTCTCCTTGATGACTTTTTCTCAATTCTTTTTTGATTTTGAGATATTAATTTTTAAAGACTTGACAATAAAGTTTTTACTTTTGGTCCTTTATTCTCCTTTTTGTTCTTGGGTCGTTAAAACCAAATTTTCTAAATGAAGTAACACTTCACGTTGACTTAATACAAGGTCTTAACATATAATTTCCATAATTTTCACATTTATGGACTATTTTGCCCTTTATTGTATATTTTGTTAAATGTGATATCAGTCCTTTTTAATCGTCAAATATACTTACACTTAATTCTTATTTATACAAAAATTTTAGTTGTCACATACCCCATAGTAGGAAAAAGCCACATGTACTCACCTTAGTAACTAGGTACATCTAGCTACACTAATCCACATAACTCTATCATTTCGTTGCTTCCAAACGTCCTTCAATCTCTATTAATTTAATAGGAGATTAGAACTTATTAGACAACTAAACATATAGTAATCGTCTAATGGATCTTGAACTACTTCTAGTCATCATCTAGTTCCATTCCAATGTCCAAGTGTGATTCTTAAAGTACAATACCAATTTTGGATATTTTTACCGCTTTGTCCCATTTTGACCGAAAATGGTATTTTCGGGTTCTACACGATTATTTCAGTAACTTTCTAATTTTACGACTTCATAAACTTATTTCTATGGTTAGATGTCAAAATATCTATCATTTTACCCTTTTATATCATTTTGACAAACTCGCATCAATAAGTTTCTAAAAATGGAAACCATTGTAAAAAATGATATTTTACGTTTACTTGACACTAAAATGATCCCAAAGCTTTATAATGTTATTAGATTAAATTCCGGGTTCACATTGTGCTACTTTTGCACATTTAAAAATTGTTACAAAAGATTGGAATTCAATATTCCATTCCATTTTATTACTTTACCAATTACTTCAACATTAACATTTGTTCGTGGTTCACAACTTCCCCATCATTCCAATAATTTACTATCTTCCACATATTTCCAATAATTTACTAACTTCCACATGTATTCGAAAGTACCAAGTCAGATTATAAAAACTTCTACCATTCATGTATGTGTTCTTCCTTCTTTGATATATCAACAACATACAATCGACGATTCATTCAAATTCCGTCATACCTAATGAAGTAACTTCACAATTTATCAAAATTTTTAAAACAATTCCATCATGCATCAAGATTTATAAACTTTATGAACTAGGGTTCCAACAATCAAATCTTTACCTTTAGATTTTCTGCCCAAAAATATGAAATTAATCCTTTCTTGACCAAGAATCGTAAAAATCGACCAAAAATTCCATGCTTGCCCCCTTTTTATGATTTTCCTGATTCAACTCATGTTCACAAATGCAAATCAGCTCTGGATTTCAACATGCATTGAAGGATCTCGAACAATTTCAGATTTTTCATTTAGGTTTAAGGATTTACCTTCAATTTGGTCTATATTGAACACAACAATCTGAAATTTGAATGTTCCTATCCCTTTTCAGAACAAATTAGACCTGAATATGAGGGTACCATTACCACCACCGGTGGCTGTCGGTGCCGTAGTCGTGGGTCGTCTTCCGGCGCGACTATCGGTCCAAGCGGGAGCAGCTCCAGCTGCTGGTTCGTCTGTTATACACCCTGCACCTTGAGATCCACCTGTCTCCTCCGAATCTCTCTTTCCTCGGCATCTTCTTTGCTCTGATAATCAAGAACACACAACCACCACCGCCGTCGTTCTTGGTCATAGATGTCGTCCGCAGCTGCAAGGGTTGTCCCTCCCCTATCGATTGGTGTGTATGCGTGAGTGCTACACTGCTGCTTCCATCTCCGTCTCCATCTTTCTCTGATTCGTATGTACACACACAATTGTGTGTGGGTTCTTTATTTTTAAAGAATATGTGAACTACTCGATCTCCTTTTCTTGATTTGAAACTTGTGGTTGTGTGTTGTGATAATCGATTTCAAGGGAGATGGAAAGGAATACACACAAAATAATACCCAACACCGTGTTCTGATTTTTACTTGTATCAGATTTTGTAAATTCCGAAAATACCCCTCCTTCAAGCCTTAGAAAATTATTCTATCATTTGTTCCTTATTTTTCCTTATTTTCATGTGATTATAACATCCTCGTACGATAACCAAACGTTACAAACTTTATACCTTTAGAAATGTGAGAATGAGCTTAACAACTTTCCCCTACTGACTTAAGTCCCAATCTTTATATCGTTTTTGCTATAGGCCTTTGAACATGGCGATTTGACAATTTTTGCCACTTTTTGGCCATTTTGAAACATTCATAACTTTTTCGTTGTAACTCCAAATGGCCTAAATCTTTTTCCTATATTTTTATTGTCTCAAATATTATCTAAGTCATCTTCAGGACTTTTTCTCAATTTGTTGAGAATAATTTGTGATGAAGTGCTGACCCCTTCCGAAGACCATAAAGACTACGAAGACGGAGCCCGAAGCCTGAAGCTCCGAAGGATTTACTCTGGAGGATCCGAAGGCTTCCAAGCAACAAACCTTATCCACTACACGCATGATGTGTAAACTACATGTTGCACAATACTGCTCTCTCATTGGATAGTACTCTGTTAGAATATTCTGACTATCTTCTTCGTAATATTGGTATCACTCATCACGTATAAATATTAGTGATACCATCTGTGTCGAGTATGAGTGTGATTCACCCCCATTTTAAAACCCTAAAGCAATATCAATCAAAGCATTCGGCACCTGTTCTATTCTACTATTGTGTTCTTATTGATATTCATTATCATTGTGTGTGTGTTAATTATATTGTCGAATCATCTATTTGTAAGACTTGTTTATATCTAGTCTTTGATTGAAATTGATACCTATCACATGGTATCAGAGCAGGTCAGCTCGAAAACCAGTCTATAGAGTTTCGTTATTGTTCTACAGTTCTAGATTTGGATCAATTCCTAGATCTAGGTTTCCGCAGCTGTAATTGAAATCTATTGCTCATTTTTCTGAAAAGATCTAGTTGAAAGCTCAATTAAAATGACTGATTCAACAGCTACATATGCAAACATGCTGAATTATGCCAATCTAATTGGCTCATCCTCCAAGGCTCCTGTTCTTGTTCCAACCGATTATGACTATTGGTCAGATCATATGAAAGGTTATTTAGAAGGATTAGATGAAAAAAGGATATTTGGAGATCTGTTAGAGATGGACCTCATACAGACATTGAAGGTCGATTTGTTATAAAAGATGGAAAGGATGTCGAAGTACTTACTACTGCTGACTTAAAGAAGATCGGAAATGATAAACGAGCCATGAGAGAACTAAGAAGTGGACTTGGTCCAGATGTTTGACATCACATTTCTCGTGCAAAATCCGCCAAGGAGATCTGGGATCGCCTAGCATTTAGATTTGCTAGTGATAACACTCTTCAATCAAGTGTAGTTCAAGAAGTACTAGCAGATTTTGGAAATTTCAAACAGCAAGAGAGTTAGACTTTAGAGCAAGCTTATAAATGTTATAGCAAGATGATTTACACTCTAGAGAAATATGGTGAGACCTGAAGTCAGCAAGAGATCAATATCAAGTTTTTGTATAGTCTGAGGCCAGAATGGCGACCTATCATGTTGATGATCAAATCATATGAAAACATCAATACTTATTCGCTAGCTGCTTTGTACAATCTCATCAAATCTCATGAGCCGGATATTTGTGGAAGAAGAAGTGAGAATGCAGGAACATTAGCTGTAGTCTCTAATGTTGAAGAAGAAGAAACTGCAGATGAGCCTGATGGCTATATGGTGAATGATAATGGAGAAACGGTTGCATTGTATGCGGCAAACAACCGAAGGTTCAAAAAGCCATTTAGGAACAAATCCAACTCCTCTAAACCATTTGTGAATACTTTTAACAAACCCTCTTACACACCAAAACCCAAACCTGAGATCTACCCACCGAAGGAGGAAAACACCATATCTTCAACTCCGAAGACTTCTGAAACAAAGCCTTCAGAAGCCCCCAAAGAAAAATCTGAAGAAAAGAAAATTGCTGGTGACTCTGGGTATGATTGCAATTACTGTCATGGTTAAAATCATTTTGCAAAGGACTCCATGCTTCGCAAAAAGAATGAAAAGCAATCCCAAGTTAAGGATGAAGCCTACTATGCGAGAAAACTTCAAGAGGCCAAAGAGAAGACTAAACATCTTGCCCTGATGGCTTCGGAAGATAACATGGGAACATACCAGGTGTGGTCTTCAGACTCTGATGACAATGAAGTACGGAAGCCAACTTATAGTGCTTTCATAGCCTATGATGCTGGTAAGAGATTCCTGAAATGTGCTTCCGAAGAGAAAGAAGATGATGATGAAAAGGGATACGAAGGCTTGGAGATGAAGGATGCGAAGGCTGCAGGAATTCCGAAGGTCTGGATTGATGACTCTTCGAATGATAATGAAGAATTATGTCTGATGGCGAAGGATTCTCACCTAACCATTCATAAACAGGTATCAAAACTTCTTTCATCTTTTAAAATTCCTGCATCCAAATATTCTACTAATATTGCTGAAATAGCACGTGATTGCTCTGTGATGAATAAAATGTTGATTGATGCCCAAAATTGGGTGAATATCAGTGAGCAGGAGATTCTTCAGTTGAGGGGGAGAGTAGAAGGTTTAAAGCTATCCCTAGAAAAGGCCAACTTAAGAATCTTAATGTTAGAGGAGAGTAGGAAGAAATATTTGAATAATGGTGATGTAATCTTAAAACAGCATAACATTTTTTGTGAAACTGCGAAGAGGTTGTACTCACATATCACTCGTATCGATCACTCTGCTGATGTTTGCAATGTCCAGCACAAACAACTTTTGCCTTATATAGAGTTTGATTTGAAGGATATAGATAATATTTCTTATGAATGTGAATCTATTGTGTCTAGATCAGAAGTTCCTAACACTTCGTATAAGCATGGCTTAGTCTCCGTAGAAATATACTTGAACGCTAATGATCTATTGAAAATGTTGCCTAATGAAATTTCAATTCTAAATAAATCTATTCCTCAAATTGAAAATGAATCTATAGTTGTTGAAACTGAAACTGAATCTGATATTGATTCGGATATGGAGGAAATTGATTGCTCCTCTTTATCTATGATAAGACCTTCCTCTACATCTAACATATTATTCAATAAAATCATCATTTAGTGAAAACTTTAGTTTCAACATCTTCAAATAAGTTATTTTCCTTCAAAACGATTTTAAAACACATGGGGTTTAATGAGAAATAATTTAGGTTTAAGTTGCAGAAAACATCGTTTGGTCCCATTTTAGATAAAACATTTTAGTTTATAAAATAGCGAGGTTGTAACAATTCAAATACCATTACACAGCTTAAATGATACCACATAAACCGTTGCCTTCTAAACGTCCAGCTCTTCTAAGGTCTTCTAAACTCCTCAACCTGAGTACACATCAAAATAAGTTAGGTAATTGAAATGCCTAGTGAGCTTATCTGAGGTTGACCCATTCAAAGTGGGCAGTGAACTACCACACTCGAGACAAACCTCCAAAAATAGATTTGACACACACTTCATAATTTGTTTAAAACATCAGAAAGATTTACTCAAAAATGGATAGTTATGAAATGCAATGTAATGCATGATGCAACTATCCCAACCCACGTCCATCTCTTAAAGGTCCTACTCACCACAATGGCACCTACCTAAGTTCACAAATGACAAGCACAAAGCATATCACTGTTGGATTAGGTGTCTAAGCCATGACTTTATATTTTTATTTATCTTATTAATTGAAGAAAAGTCCATTTGGGTTGCCCTCATAGCAGGATGATTGATGTAGAAGTCAGTAGAGAGAAAGGTTGATTTATTAATTGTTTAATAAATCAATTGAAATAAATAAATAGTTTATTAATATATTTAAGTGTTAATATATTAATTAGAAACTATAATAATTAATTAGAAATTAATCGAGAATTAATTGGATTTAATTTGGAGATTAATTTAATTAATTAAAAGTACAGGGACTAGTTTTGTAATTATTCAATAGTTGAATATTGACTTGCCAGTCCAGGGGTTAAAGGTGGCGAGATTTGTGGTGCCACCACAAGGATCTCGACACCTTTATTAGGGTTTAAGTGAAGCCTTGTCCAATTGGTAAAAAGGCTTGCCAAACTTGGGCTCTAGGGTTTTAAGTTGTACCACCTGATACTATAAATAGGGAACCCCTGGGGAACCCTAATCCTGCGCCACTTTCATCTCTCTGAAGTTACTCTGCTGTCTTCTCTCCTCCATTGCTTGGGTGTGACTCCATTTGAGGCTGGACACTTGTGCTGCTAGCTTCTGGATCAAGAATCAAAAGGTTGCTTCTTCTGGTTTATTCTTTAGAAATAATTGTTGGCCTTTAGGTTATTTATTATATGTTCATAGTAGAAAAACATAGATCTTATTTAGGGTTGCATGTGAACTTAGGAATTTTCTTGTTCATAGTTTGTGTAAAACCCTTCAATCACTCGATCCCCGTATAAGCTAAACTAGGACTAGTGGCCATCACACTAGCCCCATGAGGGTTAGCAACTCCCTTATGCGGTTCCCTATTATTAGGAACGGTTTTCCCTAAATCCAGGACAAACATCTCATTTTGGGCATGTTGCCCATGATTTCCCTAAATCCAGGACAATCATGATTTCCCTAAATCCGGGACAATCATCTCATCTTCGTCATATGGTTTACTCAGTCAATCCCATCCTATATGCAATGCAATGCACAAATAGGATGCTCAAAACATCTTTCAAAACATCATCATAATCCTTATTTGAAATCATCTTTAGAAACTCATTTTCATACAATGCACAAGTATTAATCATATAACACATTGTACATAATACTCCACACAAGGTTTGATGCATTTGGAGGCGCTCCTAGACATCATCCCATCCATCAAATCATCTTAGTTGAGTTCTAGCTCAAGTCCTTAGTCTCACCTCCAAGTCATAACAATATACCTCCTTCCTACAATACAAGAACGGAATATATCATACTCGTTTCGTTTAAAAGTCACACTATAATTACTTCTTTAGAACTAAGAAGGAACAATCATCCATCATCCAAATGAAGTCATTGAACCTCTAATATAAGGAAAATCTTAGTTAAAACATCCCCAAAGACTTGCATTAAAACGAGGACCTAAGGCCCAAACCATAAAGCTTAAAACCCAAAAAGTGCCCAAAAATCCGGACAGAGGCCAACACGGGTCATGTAAGGGGTTACACGGGTCGTGTAACTCACGGTAAAGACAACACGGGTCGTGCTTCTACAACACGGGTCGTGTTACGCCTAGTTGCAGCTCCGATTTTGGTCATTTTCACCCATTTTTGACCCGATTCAGGTTCCAATTCTTCCCAAAACTCATGGACATTAAAAGGACATTATTTCAACCCAATTTATACATCATTAGACTCAAATAAACCACCCAATATCATCAACATTGAATTAATTCCATGTGTGATCATAACTTTACTTCTTAAGCTTAAACCATGGAATACCCAATTCCATTCTTACAATTGATGATTACAATTGGAGATTCCTTCTTGCATTCCATGGAATCATTAGGAAATGATACTCACTCCACTTATACATCCAAATTGATACAACAAATTCATTCATCCATTAAACAAGAGATCAAATCATCATCTTCATGAATAAAGCCCATTCAACACTCAATTCTCATTTTCTAGTGATTTAGGGTTTAATACTACAAATCAAAGGTTGGAGTCCTTAGGGAATCATTAGAAATGAATCCCCTCATCCAAAACCCCCATAATCATCCACCAATTTCAATATTCCACCTCTATTCTTCAAATCCCCAAATTCTAGGGTTCATAACACCCAAATAAATCAAGTAATTGGATCTAGAGCATCCATGGGTTGGATGTTGATCAAAACATGAACTAAAATCATAAACTAACACTTTGGGATCCTATTATTTCATCCCCCAATTCATATTTTTGGATTTGATATAAAAACCCACCCAAAAATGGGTTTACAAGCTAGAAAAGGAAGGGTTTATACCTTAGATTGGCTAGGAACTTCAAGAACTTGAACCATCTTCAGTCTCTAACATCAAATCCTCATGAATCCTTTGAAATACGCCATTATCCCTCTCTTAGTCCTCAAAATCGATCCCAAGAGCTGAAATGGGGTTTCTCCATCTATTTATGCATCATATATTTCAAGTTTGGCAGTAATAGTCCTTAGAGTTTGGTCCTTTCTTCACCCAACACCCAAAAGTCAATTCTTCTAACTAGAAGTGTCTAAGTTCACACTCACACCCCAAATATAATTATTTATTTCACTTGAGTCTTTCTCTAGGTCAACACTAACCTTTAGTTTTCCTAATTTGGCATAAATGGTCCCTTACACTAAAATTCTTCACAATTTAGGTCCTTAATGAAATTCAAGGAATTAATAGACCTAATTTAAACTCCACCTCAATTCCTTTAATATATCTTCTAATTTTCTAAATCCATGACTAGTCAAATTTACTTAAGGTAAGTTTGGCCAAATTGACACTTTTAGTCCTTATGACTAAATTTCTCACGTTTGGTTACAATTTGATTTTAAAACTATATTTGGCTCATTTATTCACAATATAAAATATAACAAGATATTAAATTTAGTGATTAATTTGTTTTCTTTATTTACAAAATAAATTTTATTTGTAGGTTTAAGCCTAAAACTCCTAGGCCCAAAACTTGGATGTTACAGAATAATTACAGAACCCGTCCCTGTATTTTTAATTAATTAAATTAATCACTAAATTAAATCCAATTAATTCTAGATTAATTTTTAATTAATTATTATAGTTTCTAATTAATATATTAAAACTTAAATATATTAATAAACTATTTATTTATATCTATTGATTTATTAAACAATTAATAAATCAACCTTTTTCTCTACTGACTTCTACATCAATCCTCCTGCTATGAGGGCAACCCAAATGGACTTTGCTTCAATTAATAAGATAAATACAAACATAAAGTCATGGCTTAGACACCTAATCCAACAGTTGTTGGGGTCTCACAGCTATTCTGGTGAACAACAACGATCACTGACCCAGAGTTTCGATATTTCATCAATGTGAGGTAAAATCACATGGAATCACGAACATCTTTATTAGAAGAAGATTAGGTCAAGAGTGGTATGAGCGTGTAATATGGCTTGGTTACTCGACATACCCATCGACTAGACTTTCGAATTGTCATCAGTGTATGGTTTATTACACTAAGTCATCGAACTCTTGAGTTTAGAAGCTTTGTAGATAAGAATGGTTGTTGATGCATCACATCTACTACTTGTGTTGTAGTAGAGATCACTGGCATAGAGTTTCGAAATATTATCACCACATGGTTTTAAATGGTGAGTCGTCTATTTGGTGCAGCAAAAAGTTAGAGGTGGTTGAGAATAGATTGGTGCATGTGATAGATTACGGTACGCAATCTAACCATCAGCACAGACTTTGTAATTCTCGACTCTTAGTGGCTTTACTTAAAGTGTCTAGAAGTTGGTGTTATAGAAGAAACCTTTAGATTTGGTTAAGAAAGGTTTTCAGTGCTTCAAACTTACTATGGTGTAACAGTAAGAATCACTAGCACTTAAGTGTTACCTCAGCAGTGAGTGGTATTACTCGGTGCATCGCCGGTAGGTAAAAAGAGCAGAAATGGTTTGAATGGAAAGATGTGAATGGTGGTTTGGTAGGATGTTTGTAGTTAATAAGCTGAAAAAAATATTTTTGTTTTTTTATTTTCTTAAAAAACATAAAAAAATATTTTTGTATTTTTAAAGTTTTGTAATTTTTGTTTTGTTTTAATTCTCCCCCTAAATTTGTGCATGAGAAAGAATTTTGAAAAAGTAAAACCATGAATAAATTTAACAAAACAAAAATAATATACAGTATTTACAGAACTGATTAAACAGTCATCAAAACGTATCATTTTGAGCATTTCGACCAGCACATTGAACCGAGCTTTAGGAAAAGGTTTTGTGAACAAGTCCACCACATTGTTATCTGTGTGGACTGATTCCAAATGAATCAGTTTCCGCTCGTAGCAATATCGAATATGAAGTTTAATATCAATGTGCTTTGTCTTAGAATGCTGGACAGGGTTTTTCACAATTTGGATAGCCGCCTTATTGTCGCAAAAGATAGGAGTGTCAAGAAAGTCCATACCATAGTCAAGGAGTTGATGTTGCATCCAGATGACCTGAGAACAACATGCCGAGGCAGCAACATAGTCAGGCTCAGCTGTAGAAGTTGGCACGGTCTGCTGCTTTTTGTATTGCCAGGAAATCAGTCGGTCTCCTAAGAATTGACATCCAGCACTAGTGGACTTTCTGTCAATGCCGCAGCCCCCATAAATGCTATCTGAAAATGCATAAAGATCAAATTCACGGTTCTTTGGATACCAGAGACCCAATTTAGGTCTCCCTTTAAGGTAGCTAAAGATCCGTTCGACAGCAGTTAAATGAGAGTTTTTAGGATTAGCCTGATGTCGTGCACACCGGCAGACTGAAAAAACGATATCCCGTCTGGTGGTCGTCAAATACATTAGGGAACCAATCATTGAACGATAGAATGTTTGATCAACGGGTTCGCCATCTGGATCTAAAGATAGCATTGGTCGCTCAAACATCAGGGTATTGGCAACTTTTGCATCCTTGAATTCAAACTTCTCGAGAATATCCTCCACATATTTTCCTTGGTGAAGCAGAATACCTTTGAGCTTTGCTTAACTTGTAACCCAAGAAACATCGTCATCTCAATTAACGAACTCATCTCGAACTGTTTCTTCATCACTTGTTCAAACTCCTTGCATAAAGCCTCACTTGTAGAACCAAAAATGATGTCATCCACATAAATCTAGACAACGATTTGGTCTGCATTTTATCGCTTAATGAAAAGAGTCTGTTCAATTGTGCCTCTTGTGTAACCATGCTGGAACAGATGATCCGTCAATGTTGCATACCAGGCAAGGGGAGCTTGATAAAGACCATAGAGAGCCTTATCTAACTTGTAAACGTGATTCCGAAATTTTGAGCTGACGAAGCCCGGAGGTTGATCAACATAAATCTCTTATTTCACTTCACCGTACAAGCATGTGGTCTTAACGTTCATCTGGTATACAGTAAAGTTCATATACGATGTGTAGGCGAGGAAAATATGAATCGCTTCAAATCTTGCCATCAGAGCATAAACTTCAGTATAATCAAGTCCTTCAATCTGATGAAATCCACGAACCACCAGGCATGCCTTATTGCGGACTATAACTCCCGAGTCATCTTGCTTGTTGCGAAACACCCATCGCGCGTCAAGAGATTTCTTGCCCTCAGGTAGTTCCACTATAGGTCCCAAATTCACTAGATCTTCAAGAAGGTATTAATCAAATCAATAAGAACACAATCAAATCACCTTCAATGCACTCGATTCTTATTAGAAAAACCGACTAGTACATAAGATGTAGTTGCTTGAGCTTGACAAGGTAATTGCTATGATCTTTAGAGCTCCAAAAACAACCAACGCTTGTAAAGGGTTACTCGACACCTACTTATACCCATGCCCCTAACCGAACAACAAAGCCCATGGGCCGAACAACAAAGTAGCCAGACCGAACAACCCATAGGTTGTTCGGTCCCAACCGAAAAACCCAAAAAGAGCCTATAACTTTGATTTTTAACATATCCCTACAAAATAAAATATTAAACCAACTAAATTTACCTAACAATCTCCCCCTTGGTTTAGTGCTTTCATTTATATCTACAGGTTTCTCTTAGGATTCAGTTGGATACTGCCGAAAAAATTTCCAACAATCTCCCCCTCAATATGACAGTCTCCTCCTTAGCAGGAAAATCTTCCCCTTAGCAGGTCACTAGAGTGGATGTTGATAGAATTCAGCACATTTGCAGCGTCAACTTTGTCTTCGGGGTTGGTTGTCTTCAGATTTGGCTTCGTAAGTCCCTTAGGCTTCAGTAAGTGTCTTGAATCAGCACATCCAACTTTTGATTTGACTTTGACTATGACTGGAGTCTGACTCTTCATCTCTTCACTTGATTACTTCAGGTATTGATGTTGTAACAAGTTGGCTGAGGAGGAATTCAAACAACTTCTCACATAGAATTCAGCTTCACCTTCTTGGGGAACAAACTTTATGTCGAAGCTTTTGAACGTTGCTTTTGACTGGTGCTTCTCGATACGTTCAGTGACCGCAAATCCTGTGGGTCATGGATTTATAAACTCTTACCACAGTTGTTCAAGGATTCATCCTTAGCTCAGAATGAGACTTCTCGCAGTATTTGTGTGAACCCGGAGGAGCGCACTGTGATTGTTTGAGTATCGGTGAACTACTCGTGGCCGTTTTGATTTCGGCCCCTGCATATCCTTGATCAGATATCTCAATGCAGTTGACAAGTTAACAAGTTGACTTGGCTCTTGGCGAGACGTTCAATGGTATCCAAACTCTGCGGAGTGTACCATCCTAGTGCCAATTTGAATCTGAAAGTTGTTGGGGTCTCACAGCTATTGTTGTAAACAACAACGATCGCTGACCCAGAGTTTCGATGTTTCATCAATGCGAGGTAATATCACATTGAGTCACGAACATCTTATTTAAAAGAAGTTTAGGTCAAGAGTGGTATGAGCATGTAATATGTCTTGGTTATTAGCCATACCCATCAGCTAGACTTTCGAATTGTCATCAGTGTATGGTTTATTACACTGAATCATCCCACTCTTGATTTAGAAGCTTTGTATGTAAGAATAGTTATTGATGCCTCACATCTACTACTTGTGTTGTAGTAGAGATCACTGGCATAGAATGTCGAAATATCATCATTACTTGGTTTAAAGTAATGAATCATCTACTTCTTGTATCAGAAATATTAAGGTTGTTAAGAATAGATTGGTGTGTGTGATAGACTACGGTACACAGTCTAACCATCGACACAGACTTTTTAAGTCTTGACTTTGAGTGGTTTCTCTCAAAGCATCTTGAAGTTGGTGTTACACAAGAAAACCCTTAGATTGGGTCAAGAAAGGTTGTCAGTGCTTCACACTCATTGAGGTGTACCAATGAGGATCACTAACACTTAAAAATTACAGCAGTGAGTGGTATTACTCGGTGCGTCGTCGGTAGGTAAAAATGTTTTTGAATTTTTTTAAATTTTTAAGGAAAAATATGAAAATTAAAAAACTTTTTGTTTTGTTTTTCTTGATACCAATTGTAGATATATAATTTCTGATACCACTTGTTATATAATTTTGAAAGGAAAGATATGAAAATTATAAAAAAAATATAATTTTGAAAGGAAAGAGTGAAAATTATAAAAAAATATTTTTGTATTTTTGAAGTTTTGTAATTTTTGTTTTGTTTTTCTTCTCCCCCAAAATTTGTGCATGAAGAATTACAGAATTAAAACATGAACAAATTTAACTAAACAAAAATAAAGTAAAATATTTACAGAACTGATTTAACAATAAGTGAAACGTATCATTTTAAGCATTTCGACCAACACATTGAATCGAGCTTTTGCAACCGGTTTTGTGAACAAATCCGCCACATTATTATCTGTGTGAATTTATCTAAATGAATTAATTTTCGCTCGTAGCAATGTCTGATAAAATGAATTTGTATATCAATGTGGTTAGTCTTAGAATGTTGAACTGGGTTTTTCATAAATTGGATAGCAGCCTCATTGTCACAGAAGATAGGAGTATCAAGAAAGTTCATACCATAATCAAGGAGTTGATGCTGCATCCAAATGACCTGAGAACAACAAGCCGATGCAGCAACATACTCAGCTTCAGCTGTAGACGTGACACAGACTGTTGCTTTATGCATTGCCAAGAAATCAATCTATCTCCTAGAAACTGACATCTAACACTTGTGGACTTTCTATCAATCTCGCACCCTCCAAAGTTGCTATCTGAAAAAGCATAAAGATCAAATTCACGGTTCTTTGGATACCAGAGACCAAATTTAGGTCTCCCTTTAAGGTATCTAAAGACCCGTTTGACAGCATCAAGATGAGAAGGTTTAGGATTAGCATGATATCGAGCACACTGGCAAACTGCAAAAATGATATCCGGTCTGCTAGCAGTCAGATACATCAGCGAACCGATCATCGAACGATAATACGTTTGATCGACAGATTGGTCATCTGAGTCTGAAGATAACAGAGGTCGCTCTGCCATTGGAGTGATAGCCTCTTTTGCATCCTTGAAACCGAACTTTGCAAGAATATCCTCCATAAACTTCACTTGATGAAGCAAGATACCCGTTGAACTTTGTTTAAGTTGTAACCCGAGGAACATCGTCATCTCTCCCAACGAACTCATCTCAAACCGTTTCTTCATCACCAGCTCAAATTCTTTGCACAGAACATCACTTGTTGAACCAAAGATGATGTCATCCACATAGATCTGGACAACAATTTGATGATCATCTTGGCGTTTGATAAACAGTGTCTGATCAATTCTGCCGCGAGTGTCCGTGCTGTAACAAATGTTTCGTCAAAATAGCATATCAAGCACGAGGAGCTTGATGAAGACCATAGAGAGCTTTATCAAGCTTGTAGACGTGATTTGGAAACTTGGAGTTGACAAAACCAGGAGGTTGATCAACATAAATTTCCTCTTTCACCTCACCGTACCGGAAAGTCGTCTTGACGTCCATTTGGTAAACAGTAAAGTTCATATATGAAGCATATGCAAGGAAGATCCGAATCGCTTCAAGTCGCGCCACTGGAGCATAAACTTCCGTATAATCAAGTCCTTCTATCAGTCGAAAACCTCAAACCACCAGGCGTGCCTTATTTCGCACAATTACTCCAGAATCACCTTGCTTGTTGCGAAACACCCATCTTGTGTCTAGAGCCTTTTTACCTTCGGGTAGCTCCACCAGTTGCCAAACATTCAACTTCTCAAACTGATTTAGCTCTTCATGAATGGCATCCACCCAACTTGGTTCATTGAATGCCATCTCTACGTTATTCGGCTCAATTTGAGAGATAAAGTACAAGTTGAGACACTCGTTGACTTGACCACTTTCGCTTCTGGTAAGAACACCATCATCCAGAGGGCCAATAACATTATCAATTGGATAGTCCCGTTGAACTCTTGAAGGAACAGATATTGGAGCGATGTAGTAGAGACCAGAAGATTGGTTATGTTTTCAACCTTGTCTGAGCCTGAAGCACCTCTATCAGAATCTCTGAAGTCATGTGATGTACTTGCAATATACTCATCAGGAATTCTTTCAGGAAAGAGAGAATCCATGAGAATGGAATCAAATAGATCAGCAGATTCATGTTGAATAACATCTTCTTGATCAACTGATTGTTCAACAATTGGGGTTTCGTCAGCAACTTGGGATGAGACAGTAGGATCATCTTCAATTATGGTAGCAGAATTAGGAAAAGCACCGTAAGTAGGAATAGTTTCTTCAAGGATGACGGACAGAGTGATAATATCAGGAATGACATCATTAGTATCTTCTCTGTTAATTCCACTAGGTCCTGGTTGTGTGCCTGAAACAACATCAGAAAACACATAAAATGGTTTAAACAGTTCAGCATAATCAAACAACCAATCGTGTCCAACACGGGCATCAGTTGGATTCTCTTCTGCTAGCGTACATCATATGATTCCACAATCTACTTTGTCACCTCCGCTTTGGAGTTGAACTTCAGAGTAGCTTCAAGATGAAGAAGAGTGCAAGGACAACCAAAAGTACGAAAGTGTGAAACATTAGGCTTGCGACCATAGAGAATCTCATAAGGTGTCTTCATTTGAGGTTTATTGATGATGACCCGATTCTGAACATAATAGGTTGTGTTGATGGCTTCATCCCAAAATATCACCGGTAGTTTAGATTCACACAGCATGGTATGCACAGCATCAATAAGAGTTATGTTCCGACACTCAGCAACACCATTCTGTTGTGAGTACAAGCAACACTATACTGACGCAGTATACCTTTATCTGCACAAAACTTGTTCAGTACTGCATTCTTGAATTCTGTTCCATTGTCGCATCTAAGAGCTCTCAACGTCTGATTCGTATGATTTTCAATAAGCTTGATGAACTTGATGATCAGTTCTACAGTTTCACTTTTGTTCTTTAAGAAGAAAACCCAAGTAAAATGTGAGTAATCATCAATTATAACTAAACAGTAAGAACTTCGGTTAAGAATGTGAACATTAACCGGGCCAAAAAGATCCATGTGAATCAGCTGAAGTAACAAATCAATGGAATTGATATGTTTGGGCTTGTGTGGTTTCCGATGATGTTTGTTTGCCTTGAGCACATGCAACACATTTCTCAAAAGTGATGAAGTCCTTGATTGGAAGTCCTTGAACCATGTTGTTCTTTGCAACACGATTCAGATTCTTTGGGTTGGCATGACCAAGACGTTTATGCCACAACATTGCGCTTTGTTCAGATGCCTTTGAAAATAAACATGTGACATTTTTTGGAGTGTTGTGATTCATGTCGATGATGTAAGCATTGCTTTTTCGTTCTGATCGAACAAGAATCCACTCCTCTGGAATGACTACACCAGGCTTGAGAATTAGACATTCCTTCTTTGTAAAATGGGTTGAAAAACCCTTGTCACAGATTTGAGAAACACTCAGCAAAGTGTGCTTTAGCTCAGGTACAAAATTAACATTCTCAAATTTCAACACACCATTTGACACCGTCCCTTTATGCGTGATCATCCCTTTTTCACCACCCGCAAAGCAAACACATCCCCCATTAAATTTTTCAATGTCGTGAAGTTGGGACATGTCGCCTATCATGTGCCTAGAACAGCCACTATCAACATACCAAGTTCTGCTGATATTCCTTCGAGACTGTTCATGCCCAAGTTACGGGATCAATCAGATTTAGGCACCCAGTCCATACGGAAACTGGGTTGACCTTCACTATCAATACATTTAATCGATTCAAAACTCATGTCACGTTGATCAAATAATGGTGTGACATTAGAAAATGTTTTAACACTGCCTTTAGGAACCCATTTAACATTTGGCTTAAAATGTTTATCTTTTGACCAAATGGGAACATTTACATTTGAAGTAGAATCAGAACTACTAGAAGTTGATTCTTGAAATGACTTTGATCTTACAAAAGTTGGTAAGTCATAGTCACTTCCAGAAGTAGTTCTATTCCAGGCATTTGTGTTATTGTGATTTTTCTTTCTTGAACGTGACCTAGAGGGCTTTCTTTTGTAAGATTTCCCTTTTCATACGTTCTGCCAAAACTGTTCATTTTGAGAATCATACAAATGTCGGGGACAATTTCTGGCTATGTGACCAACAATTCCACAATTAAAAGAAGTCTGTCTTTTCAAAGGTACATTGGAATTTTGTCCTGGTCCAGATACATGCAAATTATTTCCACACATACACAAACATGCAACAGATTTATCAGTCAAAACATTTGCCTTTGAAGTTTTCAAAACAACATCACAAGAAATTTGAGAGTCAATAGAAATTTTAGTGTCAAGTTTCACATCATCAGACAAATCAACAATATTAGTCTTCAAACAAGTTTTATCAAAATTAAAAGCAGGCGAATCTTCAACATCCTCAATCTTCGATTTTAATTTATCAGCACATGAGATAAAACATTAGTAGATTTCATTTCAGAACTCTCAGTGGTGCCAGATGTATTCTTTTGAATATAATTTGACAAATAACATTCTTCCGATTTTTCAGTGTCCGGGGATAGAGTAAAGTTATTATTATATGGAGGAGGAACAGCACTATATCCAAGACCTTCACCATGTATGTTTGACCATTTAGTTTGTTTTTCAAGTATAGATTCAACTACTTCACTCGATACATAAACTTTCTTAAAAGTTGATTCAGCATTTTGAAAATTTGATTTTAATGTATCTAGTTCGGCAGTTAATCTAGCAATGTCTTCTTTGGCAAATTTAAGATGGCAATTTTGTATAGTAAGTTCATCTTGAATTTTAAGATAATCTAAAGTTTTAGTATCTAAGGCTTCCTGAAGGGGTTTTAATTTCTTTTTGTGTTTATGGACAAGGTTTTCTAAGTCAAATATTTCTCTAACTAAGTTCTCATTCAACTCATAATATTTAGCAATTTTATCAATGCAAGATTGAGAAGAGCAAGGAACTTCACTAACTTCATCACCAGCAGGAGTAGTAGACACCATGAAGGCAACCTACAAATCCATCATTTCTCCTTCAGCAGCATCCACATCCATTTCTCCTTCAATCTGAGCCAAATAAGCTCTACCCTCTCCGTTCAGATTCAGATCCTGCAATTGATCCTCCCATGTGAATTGCTGAGCCACCATCGCCCTTTCAGCATTATGAGGATGAGTAGATTCACGGTTGTTTGTTCCAAACGGTACCATTGTTCTTTCTGGATTCTCCATTCTGGGTTTGGTGCATTCATGAGCAAAATGACCAGGCTCATTGCAATTGAAACATCTGAGATTTGCTTTACTAAAGCTCACCTTCCTATCTCCATTGTTGTTTACCCAGTTGTTCCTTCCAGTCCTCTGAGCAAATTTCTTGGCCCTATGAACCGCCATAGCAATGTGCCAAGAAATGTCCATTTCTTCCAGGTCATCAGGATTGATTTGATCAAGATCTCCCACGGTCATAGGCTGAAATAGTTCACCAGCAACAAGCGTGTTGTAACACTTCAGGAGACCAGCCATCATACCAAGATTCTCTTCAGCACCTTTTGAAAGAGCTTGAGCTGGAGTTGGGGTCTTAACAGAAGAAGCAGCAACAGATGGAGCTTGAGGTACCACTGGGGATGAAACAGACTGAAATTTAGCTTGAGCTTGAGTAGAAGCTTGACTAGTAGCTTGAACATAAAAAGCATTGTTTGTTGAAGTTCCAATGTTAGCTGACTGGTACAAGCTAACATGGTTCATCTCTCTCTGTTTGTCATCCATGTCACAAGATTTGATAATAGCCATAATCTCAGAAAGTGAAAGTCTAGCTAAGTCTTTTGTTTTCTTTATGACCGCCACGTTCATATCCTAGCTTCTAGGAAGAGAGTAAAGAAGCTTTTTATTGACATCAATTATTGGAAAGGTCATTCCAGCAGTGGACAACTCAGTGTGTAGAGTAATGAAACGTTGTAACTGAGCTTCAAGAGATTCTCCAAGAATATGATTAAGCAGATTGAATCTTTGACGAAGCATATCCTGCATGCTTTGCTTCATATCCTCATTTCCTTTATAGACATCAATTAAAGCATCCCACAGAGATTTAGCAGTTTGGTACTCACGAAAACCCTAAGCAATTTCAGGTGAAAGTTCCATTGAAAGAGTAGCAAGAGCTTTCTGATCAAGTTCGACCTTCTCAAAATCCAAATCAGAATATTCTTCAAATGGCTTATCAACCACAACATTGCCTCTGGTTATTGTAATTCTGATAGGTGGACGTAAGTAATTTCTCCATAGCTTCACATCTTTCATCTTGATGTATTGTTCGAATCTGTATTTCCACTCGATAATACCTTCAACTCTGATTAATCGAGGAATGCGGGTAACGGTACCCATAACGGAATCAAGATCATTGTTAACATTTGAGATAGCGGGATCCATTGGGAATGAGTCTTGAAAAACACCAAAAATTAATCATAAAAATGAGTTGCGACTGGACCGAGAAACCCTTCAACTGCACCGAACAACTCCTTTATCGAACAACTTGGGCGAGAAGCACCTGGCTGAGAAACTGAGCCGAACAACCTCACACCGAACGACCTGACCGAATAGTTAATCCGAAGAACAGATGGACCGAACAATAAAGACGAGAAACAAAAACTGAACAATCACTTAACACTGAACAATAAGAAACCCTAACAGACTCCGAACAACCACAAATGGGCTAACCGAACAACCCTTAACAGACCGAACAACCACTAGCCCTAACCGAGAAACTTGAAAAACCTTAGTGACACAGCGCCGCCGCCGAACAACCAAGGGAGCGTGACCGAACAACAATTTCAGATCTAGATCTCGCACAAACACCTTCGTAAACAGCGATTTTGGATAAAAAAAACGTGATATTTTTATGGCTTTTGCTTGAAGATATCCAAGAACACGAAGAATACAAGCACAAAAACACCAAAAACTCGATCAAAACCGTCCAAAATATTCCAAAAACCTTCAAAACTCCAAGATCCAAGCAAAGGAAAGAAAAGATTAATACCAAAAACTCAAAAATACAAAGTTTTCAAGCTCTGATACCAATTGTAGGTCCCAAATTCACTAGATCTTCAATAAGGTATTAATCAAATCAATAAGAACACAATCAAATCACCTTCGATGCACTCGATTCTTATTAGAACAACCAACTAGTACATAAGATGTAGTTACTTGAGCTTGACAAGGTAATTGCTATGATCTCTAGAGCTCCAAAAACAACCAACCCTTGTAAAGGGTTACTCGACACCTACTTATACCCATGCCCCTAACTGAGCAACAAAGCCCATGGGCAGAACAACAAAGTGGCTAGACCGAACAACATAGGTTGTTCAGTCCCAACCGAAAAACCCAAAAACAGCCTATAACTTTGATTTTTAACATATTTAGTCCCTACAAAATAAAAGATTAAACCAACTAAATTTATCCTAACACCTACCAATTGCCAGACATTCAACTTCTCGAACTGATTAAGCTCTTCATGCATGGCATCCACCCAACTTGGTTCATTAAGTGCCATCTGTACATTCTTCGGCTCTATTTGAGAGATAAAGCATGAATAGAGGCACTTGTTGACTTTACCACTCTGGCTTCTGGTTTGAACTCCATCATACAAAAGAACTAATCACATTATCAATTGGGTGATCTCGTTGTATTCTTGAAGGCACAACATGTTCGAGCGAAGCAATAGAGACCGGAAGATTTGTTATATTCTCAACACTGCCTGATTCTGAAGCACCTCTGTCAGAATCTCTGAAGTCGTGGGAGGTACTTGCAACATACTCATCAGGAATTCTCTCGAGAAAGAGGGAATCCATGAGAGTGGAGTCGAAAAGACCAACAGGATCAGAATTCAGAACATCTTCATGAGAAGCGAATGGATCGACAACTGGAGGTTCGCCAACAACCTGCACTACAAGAGAACAGCCAAATAGCAACGGAAAGGTGCTACGGAAGACCTTTCCATAGCCAAATTGCTATGGTTTATGCTGCCGAATGACTTTCCGTAGCAAATTTAGTACGACATTTGTAACGCCAAGACACTCTTTTTATTTAAATATAATAAAAAGGGTAAATTGGTCATTTTACCTTAGAAGGGTAATTTAGTCTTTTGGACAGAAAAGAATTTGGTTTGAAATAATATTTTGAGTTTTGGACTTAAAATGTTATAAAAACTGAAATTAGTCGTTTTACCGCAAAAGGGTATTTTGGTCATTTGACCATGTGAAGAACCAATTGGGTAAAAATATTGTTGCTTGTGGCAAAAGTATAAGAAATGAAAGTTTTATTGTTATAAAACTTGATTGTTGTGGTCAAAGTTCAAGAAAATGAACTTTAGGACTAAAAATGTAAAAATTGGATGTATAAATAAGAGAGTTGACTCTCTCTTTGACTAGCCATTTGTGCAGCAACGGGAGGAGCAAGGAAGATGCGATTTCTGCAGGAAATCATGGAATTGAAGTAAGGAATTGGAATCATAGCTTGGAATTGGTGATTCCTATGTTAATCAAGGTAAGTAAACTTGATTTTAACCAAGTTCTTGAAGTGTTCTTGATTTGGTTTTATAGAAACTGAAATTTGTAAATTTCAGTTATGATTATGTAGTTTAAATGGTTTAATGCTTCCAATAAGTCATGCTAAATGGACTTAATTCAAGAAAATGGAAGTAGATTGTTATTATTGATGAATTTGAAGTTTTGGGGTTTTTGGAACTAAGAACCCTAATTCTTCCTTTGATTTATTGAGTGGGTTTTAATGGTTGAAAACCTTGTCTTAATAGAAGGTTTTAGCCTAGGAACAAACCCCATACGATTAAGAACTGGATTAAGGACTTAATGGGCCAAAACTGCGTGCTACAGTGCACAAATCGCGACTGATCAGGAGTCTGCCCAGGCGCAGGGCGCGGTGTGCCCAGGCGCAGTGCGCCCCACTCCTGGCGCGGTGCGCCCACCAGACAGGGACTTTAAAACGCTAACTTTTGTTTGGCTTGTCCGATTTAGCTCAAACTTGAACCGTAGGCTCGTTATAGTCTGAAAAGTTTGGGGAAATTTTTATATTGAGTTTCCGACCACTCGGGGGCACTGTATATCGATTTGAATGCCTCGGTGAATAGTAAAATTCATAAAAAGATAGTAAATATAAAGTTTATTATCTAGGCATTGTTTATAGTTGCATAATATTGGACTCTTATGTATTAGAGTCAATTTAAATGATTATTAACCTATTATCATTTAATATGAAATGGATAAATAGGTATGGGACAAAATGGTTGTGGTGCACGTAAAGGCAAGAAACAACCGGGGTTTAAACGCAGTTAGTATCTAGGTGAGTAATCTCACTGATATCATATATGATATATGATGATTGAACTGTTACAGGTTGAAACAGCTTCGAGGGACGAAAATGACAAGCGTAAAGACATATGAAAATGACAAGACCAGATAAGCTGTGAGTCTATAATAGACAAGAACGGAACTGTGAGTCAATAAAATGACAAGACCAGATAAGCCGTGAGTCTATAATAGGCAAGAACAGAACTGTGAGTCAAACTTATATAGACAAGACCGGATAAGCCGTGAGTCTAGGCAACAGCGGGCTAATCCGTGAGCCAAGGCAACAGTGGGCTAACCGGTGAGCCATAAATGATCGTGAAACAAGTTGTTACTAAATGGTGCGGCCACTTGTGGCTATGATATTGGATTCTATATCCAACTGGTGCGGCCTATATGGCTATGATATTTGGTGCGGCCTATATGGCTATGATATTTGGTGCGGCCTATATGGCTATGATATTGGATTCTATATCCAACTGGTGCGGCCTATATGGCTATGATATTTGGTGCGGCCTATATGGCTATGATATTGGATGTTATATCCAACTAGTTCGGCCTATACGGCTATGATATTATTACAGGTACATGGTGTGGCCTTTTGGCTACGATGTTGTTACAGGAACATGGTGCGGCCTTTTGGCTATGATATCGGGTTATTAAACCCAGCTGGTGCGGCCTGCGGGCTATGATTTATATATTGATAATGTTTTGGTGCAACTTATACAACTATGACACAGGGTACGGCTTAAATAGCCATGATATATGATGCAGTCCATTGTGACTTAGAAACATGGGACAGAAACAATAGATATGATTATCTATGCAAATAACTGATGTGGTTTGATAATTGCAGGTAGTAATGATGTAGCCTGTAAGGCTACAAAATTAGGATGTGAAATCCTAAGAGATATATGATCAGCCAGTAAGGCTATGAGTTTGGATTCGATATCCAGATAGATATATGAATATATTTGATACATGTTATTTGCAGATACCATTACTCACTGAGCTTTGTAGCATATACCGTTTGTTAAAGTCCCTGCAGGTTAGCATAACCCGGATAAGGGTAAGGATAAAGTCCGTGACTCAAGAAGTGGACTTGTAGATGCTGTCAGTAGCAGCCCGGCTTTAAAGGAGATTTGGTATTTTATACTCTCCTTGATACGCTTGTACCTGTTTTTATTAAAATATACCCCTTTTGTTATGGTTTTATGTAATGAAACCTATGTTTTAAATGAAAAATTTTCAGGGGTGTTTTCGTTTTAAAAGCCGGGTGTTACAAGTTGGTATCAGAGCCAAGGTTTAAGTGAACTAGGTGTCTATAGAGTAGATTCCTGGACTTAAACCCTGAGATAGTAGACATGATGCATAGTTAGGTGTATATAGTTGTTATTATACATATATAACCTGACTGTTGCTAACTTCTGACGTATAAGAAGTATGAACTATTAATCTTCTTGGAAGACATTTAGGGCGCGAAGCTCTAGGAAATAGACCAACCCTTTCGCAAGGCTCCGTGGTATGAGAGCCAAAAAGGGGACGAATAGCAGAAAATCCACATGATGAGCAATATTGGCTGATGTGGTCAGAAAAAGAAATCGGTTGCTCACCCTGATTGATATTCAAGGTGTAAGAACAGTAGTTGAGACTACAAGAAAAGCAGAAATAAAATTGGTGGACTTCTCAGAAGAAGTTAACACGATTCAGGTCTAGCCTTGAAGGGAAGAGACCATAACGAAAAGATGATGTGGTGTAAGAAGTATAGGAAAAGCGCTCAGAACATTGTAGAGTTGAGACTCTACCTTTGACACGATGAAATTGCAGGAAATGGGAGCATTTTCCTCTAGTTTGTTGTGTGGGACGGAAGTGGTTCCAGCGTGGAACTATAGATCACTTCCTTATGAAATACTCACATGCTAAATGTGGAGTAACGGGTGATGAACCCAGGAAAGAAAGAAGAAATGAATGGTTAAAAAGAACCAGCGGTACCTTAAGCATTCCAGCAGATTGTGGAAGAAGCTCGTGAGGAGACTGATATGATCTCCAATATAATTGTTCTGAATATAACTCGTGTATGTTATATTTGATCCAAGAAGCTATGCTTTGGATCGGTGACACTGATGTCTTGATTGGATATTTCATCAACGATTATGGATGAAATTTTGGAAGTAGCTATAGCAGATAGCAAATATGTTCAAGATATTGAACACCTGGAAGGTAGTCTGCCTAGGATTTACGGGACCCTTTTTCCCTATAAATCTGAAGCCGATGACTACCAATGATTTGAAGAACTTGTGCATATGAATTGGTTAGCAATGAATGATGCTAACATGAATTGTAGAAATATGAACATTATGGTTCAAAAATCAGAAATGAAGTGGAGGAAAATCCACGGTAAATAACTGTTGTTGAGAATACCGGTTATATTCCTTTGCTTAAACTCGGAAAAGAGTTAATAAAGGAATGATGTTGTAGATAGCATACGTGGTATTGGCCAAGTTACATAAAGCAGTGATAGTAGTGTACTACTTTAAATAAATTCTCGGATGTTTCTTTTGAAAAAAAAAACTTCCAGGATTTCTGCCAGATTGGCGAGAAGAACTTATGATTAAGCTGGTCTTGGGAGTCGTTCCTGTTATTTAGGCTCTATATTGATTAGCCTCTGCAGAGATGGCAGAGTGGTAAAACAATTGGAAGAAATTGTTTTTGAATTGAGGTCTCATATGGCCGAATGTGTCATCGTGTGTGGCCCTATCTTGTTTGAAAAGAAGAAAGATAAGTTAATGTGTATGTACATTGACTACGGAGAATCTGATATTCTCGAAACCAGACCGAATATGTGTCACACCCCGCTAAAGCGGAAACACGGGATACGACAGTACAAAAGGGGTCTCATCGCAAAAGTTAAAGACAACACCAACCATAGTATTAAAAAGCATTACAATTTACAATAAGTTTTGAACAATTGTTAAAGAAATTACAACATATTCGAAAACAACACATGTGTAATGCTTCTACAAGTGATGTGTCTCTAAGTGCCACTTACTAGATGATTCCTGAAAAAGCATGAAAAACAAGGGTCAACTATGAAAATAGTTGGTGAGTTCACAGGTTTGTAACAGAACACCGTTTCAAAATTTTGTGAAAATTTGAACATTGATAAAAGTTTCCATAAATAGAAGTTCGTTGCTAAATAAAGACAATTTGTGTATGTATGTAATTGAACAATGAGTCCACAACCAAACCTATGACTGAACATGCCCTATCAAGACTTATGGTTATCGCGACATAAGTAAATGGTAATATGCACTCCGCAGAACGGGCGAGTGAGGAATTGTCAGTTCCTAATAGCGCGCTATCCAAAATGACCATCGGCTCAAAGGGTTAAATAGTTGTGTACAGGGACTTAGTACGACAAGTTCTCAAAGTTCATATGAACATATTACATACCTCAACACAAAAGAACATATTGAATGAACAATTTAGAACAACGAACAATTTAGAACAACGAACATAAAATAGTACGATCATGCTTTTCCACCCCAAAATAATAAAACAGTAAAATAGGGGCTGTGAAAACTCACAATGATTCGAGATGGTACTAACGATGCCTTGGAGTACTTCCACACGTCTCACTACCAATGTCCTACAATGAGGTTACAACTAGTGAGTCTCTAGTGGAAATCTAACACTAATATACTATTCCTACATGTAGAGAAATGCCAATATTGTTTCACAATTTTGATTTATACAAGTTGTAACGATTTTTCTAAAATGTATAGATTTTCATAAATTATTTAGTTCAGGGATAACACTAGGTGAAAAATCCCAAATTTTGTGATATGATTAGTAATGTGTTTTAGCACTCTTGGAAGAGTTTTACAAACTAAAACTTTAGAAACCGGTTCAAATCATAACTAAAATTTTCCAAACTTTGTATTTTAGTTCTAATTGAAATCCAAGATCTCCAGATAAATTTTCAAGAATTTTTGACGTGTCTAAGTATTTTTCACCATTTTAATTCATTGAATAATCATAAAATCATGGAAAAATATAAAAAAGTTGATAAAATTCATCAAACTTTGTTTTGCTGTTCTAACTGTATTGAAGAACTTTCAGTTAAAATTTCCTGTATTTTGGATACGTTTTACTATTTTTCCCATAATTAATCACTTGGATTAACACAAATTAATAAACAAAATAGTAAATGGTTAAGAAAAATGTTCAATATTTTTGTACAACTGGAATACCTCCTGTATGACTTGGGAAAAATACTAAAAGAAGTTTTTAAATAGTAGAGTCTGGCTTTTGGAAATTTGTGTGTTAAGCTTGATAATATCAAAATAAATAGTTAACAGTTGAGTTAGGAGCTTTAACTTTTTATTTATGGTTAAAATGTGTTCATGGATGTCCTGCGAGAATATCAGGATTTTTAGAATAGTTTAACTATTTTTCCCTGTTTAACACATTATTTCTACCATAAATCACCATTAAATCGTGTAAAAATAGAATAAAGTTCTGTAAAATCCTCAAACTTTTTATATAAGTATACTATAGTGTCCCGAGGCTATGAAAAACATGACTTGTCATTTTTATGTCTCAGATATCGGTTCTAGGATTTATTTGTATTTATTAAAGGTAAAATCATAAAATATAGTAAACAATGCCAAAAACGCCTGAAACTTTATGGGGAGTGTACACAAACTTTATAGGTCCAGCTGAAATTTTCTCAGGTTTTATTCATTCGGAAAAGTAATTTATTTGAATTTTGGTCATGATTTCTTGTCCCATTTTTATAAAATCAATATATTCGAGTTTGACCATGAAACGCTCCTGTTAATTACTTAATATTATTAAGTTCCTGTGATAAATTGGATTTAATCCGAAAGCTAGGTTTAGATATTTTTGTGGATTTTTGTTCTTGCATGCACATTTTGAAGCTTTTAGCATTCAACTTTGGTTTTATGACTTAATCTTTAAAGATGAGCCCATGCATGAAGGTTTAAACACCATGCATGAGTTCAAAATTCGTTTTTGTAAGAAAACATATGGTGCGTGTGGTGATTTTTCATGAATCTAGTGAAAACATGCATTTTTCTTAGTTTTGACATAGGTTTTGGTCATGGAACTTCACATTTTTGCAACATGCATGATGTTTTGAGTGAAGTTCTACCACCATCATCATCAAAATTTCGTGGGTTTAGGATAACCCATGGTTTGTTCCAAAAGAAAGGTCTAGAAGTGAAGTTATGTGCTTAAAATCATAAGAAAATGGAATAAAGTGATATAAGAAGCATGTGTATGAGTTATACCTTTGAAGAACACATTGTATAATCTGATTTTTGAGCTCAAAGATGGTGCTTGTGGCTGGAATTTTCGTGGCCAAGGGAGAGAAAGAGAGAGAGTTGAGAGAAAGTGATGGTGGAGTGTTAGAGAAATGAAAAGAGAATAAGGAAGTGTGTGTCTTTGAACAAAGTGATGGAAAGTGATTTGTATGGGGAGGGGAGGGGTATGGGCGGCTCATTAAGGGCTCCCTCACCCTTCTTTTATTATTATTATTTTTTTAAATTTTGTTATATTTTATAAAACTTAGTAATTTTTATAAAACTTGGTTAAATTGTGAATTATTTGACTTATTTATTTCAAAAACATTAAATAAAAGTTAGGAATCAAAATTTTTCATTCCTAATTATATTTAATAATTTAATTAATTTATTTTGATAGTATAAGTCTTGTGGTGAAATTTTATAGATTTTAAAACGTCAAATTTATAAAATTTGAGTTTTTAAGACTTTTTAAGGTTTTTATGACCAAATTAAAACCTCATAAATATTATAAAGTGAACTCTAATATTTTAACTTTATTTTAAGTTGTTCATAATTATTTTTAACTATAAAATATATCCACAGTCGTTTTTAATTGTTTATTGGCATTTTCTACAGTAGTTGAACAATTCGCGTGAATTGTAAGAATCAAGTATATTAATTCTAGATTCTAACTGGATTCTAACATCTAAAAGGGTTTTTGACATATTTCTATAATAAAGTCAAAATCATAAATCTAAGGCAACTGAACTAACTCAAAGATTGACCCGAATGACAGATGTCACAGTGCCTACATGTGTAATTTGGTTTATTTAAATCTAGAACCGATTCAAATTTTGACGGTTGTCACAGTCTCCCCCAGTTAAAAGAATTTCGTCCCGAAATTTAACTGGTGTCATATTCCATTAGAATATAGTCAAGTACTGTATATAGTCGGAGAGCTGGTGACTTAAGAAACTTTTTGATCATTTGGTATAAATTCCTTAGGGAATGATCCAATCATTTAGTTATAATATTGCGATTATCTCCGTGATCTGAGTTCTACGGTCAAGCTCATGGGAAAATAGGATCATGAAAATCATAATCAAACCATGGCGACCTATTAGAAAAAGATTATCTAATTAGAAATCTTCTGACTTAAAATAACGTTAAGTTCTGTTGAAGCGCCAATTGTATTGAGTGCTGAGTCTGCGTTGATCCTTAATTCACGTCCTAGATCAGCACTAAGTCTAAATCCATCGCCTAACTGAAAAAAGATTATGAATAATTTGTTCACTTCTGAGCTGGCTACTATGTTTAGCAAAAATATTTTCAGAGTCTGAAGAATTCGTACGAATGAAAGAAGAACAATTTAGGGTAAGTTCCTAAAGATACGTACTAAGGGTAGGCAACGAAGTTTTGATACATCCCAAATGTAAAGACTATTTAAGTGACGTCTACCAAATAAATTACGAAATGATCAAGGATCTTCAAGGCTAGAATTACTATTACGGGTACTCTTACTACTATAGAATCGTAACTGAATAATATATTTAGAGAGTCGTTGTTTCTAACGAAGGCGATAAAAGTTTATGATGATGTAAATCACCTTATCTAGATAGCATTAGAAGTGTTTAGAAATGATAATTAACTTCACCGTTATCAAATTGTATAATAATTCTAAGAGAGGTGAAAATACACACGTGGTGACCAAACAAAGTGGTAAAAGAATAAAGGAATTTATTATGATTAAAGGGTTAAGTCGTCGATGAGAGAACTTATATAGAAATATTTTAAATTCTATTCAGATAAATTATCCAATTGTTTAAGTCAAATCACTTATAAATTTACAAGGAGTCAAAATATTTATGAAAACAAGTTTAGGAGTTAGGAACTCATTGAAGATTTCAACATAGAATGACACTTTTAGAAAAGTACTATAAAAAAATATTGATCATTGAAAATAGATGCATTCTTAATTTACTAATTCTAGGAAAACATTCCTTTGAATGATAGTTAATAGTACCATTTTAAAACTTGTTATGTTCCTAATGAAAAGAGAAACATAAGAAAATATAGCTCTTACAGATATTTTTTTGGATTTAAAAGGAAAATGATAAACACATAGGTATTTATCTTGTTTAAATCAAATACAGTGAAGAATGCATTTTTAATCAAATTTCTAATTTAGAACAAAAGAATAATGAAAATAATGATTACTCACTTATGGTTGATTTCAAAATAAAATAAAATATATTTTATAAGAGATGAAATATATCAAGGTTGACCAAGTCAAGATTACGCCTCATGACTATGTACGGATTAATCGATTAAAATGAACAGGAAATTTTTAAGAACTAGGTTAAGATATATTTCATACTTGAAATCCCTTATAAACTTTGATATTAAAATAAATATGTGGAGTTGTCAAGCGTTTGCTAAGACTTGCTAAAAATTCACAAGTTATCCATTAAGTTAAGCTCCATTTGTGAGAAAGTAAGGAAGCCCAAAACTGGTAATTGAAAAATGTACAGCTCTGACTTTTGTACTAGAGTCGAACAATAGCTTACGAAGAAATTATTCGAGATATCTTTCTTCCATATGGAAATCGACTTAAATAAACACTGTACTAATGTAATAAATTAGAGATATTAAGGAATAAATCCAAGTTCGTATTAGTGAGTCAGTTAGCTAGAAATGACATTTGGTAAGAGTCGTAACCTGAGGCAAACATTTGGAATTCTTATGACCATGATAAAGAATGTATTTGAGTTTGGTTATTCAGGACCAGATCATAGCTACCAGGTAATGATAAATATGAAACATAAGCTAGTTGATTAAAGGAGATAAAAGGGATAATCAAATACGTTTCGAAATGACATGGTCAGATGAGATATCATAAATGTTCCTTCCAACAATGATCAAAACGGATAAAGTAAAGACTCATTATATATTAGAATAAAAATTGTACAGGGTTGAGAGATCGTCACCAGAAGTTTAAAAGTGAACACTAAGTCTTGCAATGCTTTAACTTTTTAGAAACTTTATAGATTATAAAACTAAATTGGAACATAATAAACAATGAAGTATGTTTTGAAATGTAAGAATTTTTGATGTCTTATAAACATGTTTGAATCAGAAAGTTGTACAAATATCATGGTGGATCTCGAGAAACACATTTAAGCAAAATACAATGCCTGTATGGGAAAGTGGTCAAAAAAAGGTCAAAACCCAAAGTGATTTGAAAACCCAATGAAGCTTTTACACATAACATGAACATCGATATCATAAGTTAGGCTTTTATATTATAGAGTTTAAAGACCTTCATAAAACAAAATGTTTTTAAGTTTGCAAAAAAAAAAACATGACAAAACGGTAACAATGTTTAAAATGGTTTAGGTGCCCTTAGAAAGCACGTCTAGTTATTGAAATAGATTTGAAACGAATTTGAAATGACAAGGTTAAAACCAACATTTATTAAATTAAAATTCGAAGAAAAGTGCTAAGTTAAAGTAAGTTAGCAAAATGAAAGTTGGTTGTTTTTAGCGAGAAATATGGCTTTCATGGTTGGAAAAAGTATAATAAACTATATGAAATAGTTATAAAATATTGTACCGATGATATACAAAAACCGGTGAAGTAAAATAGGTTGTCAATGAATGATTAAGAAGTAATGAATAATTGGATTAGTGTAGTTAGTCGTACCTAACTACTGATTTTAATACAGTTGACTCTTCCCCAAAATAGAGGGCATGAAAAATCATTTGTATAACGTTTTATGGTATGATGCAGTTCCGTACCTTTTATAGAGACAATTATTAAGTTATAGGTTTGACGTGTGGCATAAGAGGATGCAATCCTTGATAACGATATAAATGTCAATAACGCCGGTAAGGATTCAAACGAATGTATGGAAACAATAATAGTTGAAGGTCGAAACAATATCAAGAATATTTTTAGTTTCATAATCCCTAGAGAGAAGGTTCACTATTAGACCTAGGGAGTAGTAATTCGACTCATTCACATCTAGATCATGAATGTTTGAAATCCATATTATGCAAGTTTGAGGGCCTTAAGGAAGGTAGCCCGTCGGGGTAAGGAAAGGGTCAATGTCCATTGGTTTTTCATATATAAAGAGATTCCCCAGTATAGCTAGTCTTCTTCTTCATGGTCAGAAAAAGATTTGGATGCGGATGATAGAGGGCTTTTTATATATCCTCAAAACGAGAGCTATTAGATGAAAAGTAACTTCGCGCCATAGAACATGCCTAAGAAATTTACAGGAATTTCCATATGTCAAACAAATGCAAAGTAGGACTCGGAATGAAAAGCGTAAGGTCGAAGATTGTTCCAGAAGCATGTTAGTATTTGGAAAGTGTAAAATGATAGCACACTTAAGAATATTAGTAGTGCATCTGAGGTCCTCGAGCTTAATCATAGAAATTTATGACATTAGGGGGAGGTTTAGAATCAAGGAGGTATCCTAGATTGGGTTTTAAGTTTAAGATGGAAACGGCCGATAGAAAAAATGGTAGCACAAAAGGAAAGTCCCGCGTATCGGCAATAATGGGATTAAACCTCCGTGTCTCCTCGTGGGTCATATCAGGAGTACCCACAATTGGTATCCAAGTCATGACTACTCGTAGCGATTCTTCTGCCTCCTAACGCAAAGCTCCTATTGTCACTGTTGACGGTATCCGAACACTTTTCCTAGTCGTAACTCCAATACGCAGACGAATAAGAGGTATTGCGATATTATTGATATTAGCGTTGACTTAGGATTGTCACTAGTGGCTTTCTAGCTACTAACCTTATATCCAGAATTGACATCCATTGAGAAAGCTTCATTCTCAATACTAGATAGGTTGCTCCTTGAGCGGCTAGTGATATAACCTAACAGGTTAACCTAGCATTTGATAAGGAATGAAACTATTCCTAAATAAAGATATGGTGATAGAAGTGCACCTAATTTCCAAGTGTACCTAGATGAATGCCTATACGCACACCAAAAATATTTGAGTTTCAAAAGTTTAAATTCAAAATCGTTTTGAACATAATTCTACTATAACCGTTTCCAGTCTCATTACTATTCCTTAATTAAGCATAGTTGGCCAGGCTATACTTAATTAACGTCCAATAATGCGCACTCGACTTAGTTATACCAGTAGTATGTTCAGTATTCTAAAAGTTATTTTTGAAAAATTTTGGCTATAGTTTGGGTTCTCCAACGGAAAACCGGTATTCTCTATAACCTTCGGCTCTGATACCATTCTCTGTCACACCCCGCTAAAGCGGAAACACGGGATACGACAGTACAAAAGGGGTCTCATCGCAAAAGTTAAAGATAACACCAACCACAGTATTAAAAAGCATTACAATTTACAATAAGTTTTGAACAATTGTTAAAGAAATTACAACATATTCGAAAACAACACATGTGTAATGCTTCTACAAGTGATGTGTCTCTAAGTGCCACTTACTAGATGATTCCTGAAAAAGCATGAAAAACAAGGGTCAACTATGAAAATAGTTGGTGAGTTCACAGGTTTGTAACAGAACACCGTTTCAAAATTTTGTGAAAATTTGAACATTGATAAAAGTTTCCATAAATAGAAGTTCGTTGCTAAATAAAGACAATTTGTGTATGTATGTAATTGAACAATGAGTCCACAACCAAACCTATGACTGAACATGCCCTATCAAGACTTATGGTTATCGCGACATAAGTAAATGGTAATATGCACTCCGCAGAACGGGCGAGTGAGGAATTGTCAGTTCCTAATAGCGCGCTATCCAAAATGACCATCGGCTCAAAGGGTTAAATAGTTGTGTACAGGGACTTAGTACGACAAGTTCTCAAAGTTCATATGAACATATTACATACCTCAACACAAAAGAACATATTGAATGAACAATTTAGAACAACGAACAATTTAGAACAACGAACATAAAATAGTACGATCATGCTTTTCCACCCCAAAATAATAAAACAGTAAAATAGGGGCTGTGAAAACTCACAATGATTCGAGATGGTACTAACGATGCCTTGGAGTACTTCCACACGTCTCACTACCAATGTCCTACAATGAGGTTACAACTAGTGAGTCTCTAGTGGAAATCTAACACTAATATACTATTCCTACATGTAGAGAAATGCCAATATTGTTTCACAATTTTGATTTATACAAGTTGTAACGATTTTTCTAAAATGTATAGATTTTCATAAATTATTTAGTTCAGGGATAACACTAGGTGAAAAATCCCAAATTTTGTGATATGATTAGTAATGTGTTTTAGCACTCTTGGAAGAGTTTTACAAACTAAAACTTTAGAAACCGGTTCAAATCATAACTAAAATTTTCCAAACTTTGTATTTTAGTTCTAATTGAAATCCAAGATCTCCAGATAAATTTTCAAGAATTTTTGACGTGTCTAAGTATTTTTCACCATTTTAATTCATTGAATAATCATAAAATCATGGAAAAATATAAAAAAGTTGATAAAATTCATCAAACTTTGTTTTGCTGTTCTAACTGTATTGAAGAACTTTAAGTTAAAATTTCCTGTATTTTGGATACGTTTTACTATTTTTCCCATAATTAATCACTTGGATTAACACAAATTAATAAAAAAATAGTAAATGGTTAAGAAAAATGTTCAATATTTTTGTACAACTGGAATACCTCCTGTATGACTTGGGAAAAATACTAAAAGAAGTTTTTAAATAGTAGAGTCTGGCTTTTGGAAATTTGTGTGTTAAGCTTGATAATATCAAAATAAATAGTTAACAGTTGAGTTAGGAGCTTTAACTTTTTATTTATGGTTAAAATGTGTTCATGGATGTCCTGCTAGAATATCAGGATTTTTAGAATAGTTTAACTATTTTTCCCTGTTTAACACATTATTTCTACCATAAATCACCATTAAATCGTGTAAAAATAGAATAATGTTCTGTAAAATCCTCAAACGTTTTATATAAGTATACTATAGTGTCCAGAGGCTACGAAAAATATGACTTGTCATTTTTATGTCTCAGATATCGGTTCTAGGATTTATTTGTATTTATTAAAGGTAAAATCATAAAATATAGTAAACAGTGCCAAAAACACGTGAAACTTTATTGGGAGTGTACACAAACTTTATAGGTCCAGCTGAAATTTTCGCAGGTTTTATTCCTTCGGAAAAGTAATTTATTTGAATTTTGGTCATGATTTCTTGTCCCATTGTTATAAAATCAATATATTCGAGTTTGACCATGAAACGCTCCTGTTAATTACTTAATATTATTAAGTTCCTGTGATAAATCGGATTTAATCCGAAAGCTAGGTTTAGATATTTTTGTGGATTTTTGTTCTTGCATGCACATTTTGAAGCTTTTAGCATTCAACTTTGGTTTTATGACTTAATCCTTAAAGATGAGCCCATGCATGAAGGTTTAAACACCATGCATGAGTTCAAAATGTTCAAAATTCGTTTTTGTAAGAAAACATATGGTGCATGTGGTGATTTTTCATGAATCTAGTGAAAACATGCATTTTTCTTAATTTTGACATAGGTTTTGGTCATGGAACTTCACATTTTTGCAACATGCATGATGTTTTGAGTGAAGTTCTACCACCATCATCATCAAAATTTCGTGGGTTTAGGATAACCCATGGTTTGTTCCAAAAGAAAGGTGTAGAAGTGAAGTTATGTGCTTAAAATCATAAGAAAATGGAATAAAGTGATATAAGAAGCATGTGTATGAGTTATACCTTTGAAGAACACATTGTATAATCTGATTTTTGAGCTCAAAGATGGTGCTTGTGGCTGGAATTTTCGTGGCCAAGGGAGAGAAAGAGAGAGAGAGTTGAGAGAAAGTGATGGTGGAGTGTTAGAGAAATGAAAAGAGAATAAGGAAGTGTGTGTCTTTGAACAAAGTGATGGAAAGTGATTTGTATGGGGAGGGGAGGGGTATGGCCGGCTCATTAAGGGCTCCCTCACCCTTCTTTTATTATTATTTTTTTTTAAAATTTTGTTATATTTTATAAAACTTAGTAATTTTTATAAAACTTGGTTAAATTGTGAATTATTTGACTTATTTATTTCAAAAACATTAAATAAAAGTTAGGAATCAAAATTTTTCATTCCTAATTATATTTAATAATTTAATTAATTTATTTTGATAGTATAAGTCTTGTGGTGAAATTTTATAGATTTTAAAACGTCAAATTTATAAAATTTGAGTTTTTAAGACTTTTAAGGTTTTTATGACCAAATTAAAACCTCATAAATATTATAAAGTGAACTCTAATATTTTAACTTTATTTTAAGTTGTTCATAATTATTTTTAACTATAAAATATATCCACAGTCGTTTTTAATTGTTTATTGGCATTTTCTACAGTAGTTGAACAATTCGCGTGAATTGTAAGAATCAAGTATATTAATTCTAGATTCTTACTGGATTCTAGCATCTAAAAGGGTTTTTGACATATTTCTATAATAAAGTCAAAATCATAAATCTAAGGCAACTGAACTAACTCAAAGATTGACCCGAATGACAGATGTCACAGTGCCTACATGTGTAATTTGGTTTATTTAAATCTAGAACCGATTCAAATTTTGACGGTTGTCACAATATGAGGTACATTTGTACCAGATACTGGAGTTACTTCACTGAGTTAAGTGATATGTAAAATTCTCCAAGTATGAAAAATTTGGCTAAAAGAAGTTTCAATTCTTTGGGCATGATAATAGTGCCAAAGATGATAAAATAAATCCAGTGGAATTGATGATGTGATAAAACTGGAACCGCCTGAGGAATCTAACTGAAATTGTAGTTCCTTGGATTGGCGGATTATTATAGGAGAGTTGTAGAAAACTGCTCCTCAATTGCTGTTTAGTTGACTAAAGTTGACCAAGAAATGTGAAAAGTTGGAGTGGGTAGAAGGACCACATGTGACTTTTCAAAGGTTGAAACAAACCTTATATAAAGCTCCGGTGTTAGCATTATTTCTAAGCGGAGAAGATAAATTGTATTATAGAAATGCATCCAGAATTAATTTTGGATACATGATATTGCAGTAGCAATTATGATTTTGACATTGAAGCTTTAGAGACACCACTTGTATGGTTTAAAGCTTACCGTTGATACGGATCATAAAAGTTTGAAACACTTAATTGATCAAAAAGAAGCTTAAAATGAGATAGCAAAGATAGATGGGTTACTTAAAGATTTCGGCTATGAAATCTTGTACCATCTCGGAAAGGCGGATGTAATTATAGATGCCTTGAAATGAAAAGAGTATCATTTGAAAGATACAACCACATGCATAAGTGTGGCGAATTGATTACCTGAGTTGATTTGGGTAGCACAGAAAGAAGTGTGCAAGTCTGAAAACGTGAAAAGTGAATGAATGATTAGCTATCGAAAGAAGCTAGTTAGAAACTCACGGTGATTTAAAACCCTTGGTGGTTGTATAAGTGAGTACTAAAGCAAAGGAAGATATGAAAATTTACCCTTAAAAGATGTATATTTGGGTAAATGTGCAGAATGCCGTGGCAGTACCAAACTGTGTAGGATGATATAACCTATGTATTGGTGGCCGGGGCTAAAGAAAGATATTGAAAGACATGTGAAAAGTGTTTGACTTGTATGTAACTACAGTCAAATCATTAGAAACATACGGAAAATTTAGCTGTTGTGGGTCCCAAAGAAGAAATGGGACGATATTATTATAGACTGTATAAGAAAGTCTCCGTAAGTACTACATGGGTATGATACCATATGGGTAATTATTGACTGGTTTATGAAACCAGTGCACATTTTTACCGACCAGTGATAAAAATCAAGATCGAAAAGTAGCGAAAAGCTACATAGATAGGGTAAATAGTCGACATGAGTTACCGGTATTGATTGTATCGGGTCAAGATAGTAAATTTATTCCTAGATTTTGGCATAGTTTTCAAGAATAATTAGTTAAAAAGTACTAGGAAGTACTGTAGATGATTTGCAAATCGATAGACAAGGCGAGATAAGGATGCAGATTCTAGAAGACATATTTGAAATTCGCATAACAGACCTTGGCAGAAGACAAGAAAATTGTCCATTTCGGGTGGAATCTGTAAATAATAACAGTTTTCGTATCAGTTTTCTGATGACTCGTATGAAACGTTGTATGGAGTACCGTGTTATACTCCGATTTGCTAGACTGAAGTTGGGGAGAAGCCGTTGGCTGGACCCGAGATTTTACTTCAAAAAGAAGAAAAGATTAGGCAAATTCGAGAAAGCTTGGAAATAAACAAAAATCGACAAAAGTAGTATGTGAATTGCTGAGTAAAAACGTTGAAATTCCAAATAGGGAAAGATGACAGTGTTCAAATATATCCCTTGGAAAGATCAAAAATTTGTTTGGGACGAAAAGAAAGTTAAGTCCTCATCTATTGGACTTTCCGTATATCCCAAAAGTAAGAGTGCGGTGTATTGATTGAAGATTCTTGATGAACTTCAAGATAATTGTAATGTTTTCTGTGGGTCTCATAATTCTGAGAACATGGAATGATAAATTTCAACAAATACCTCATGCTGAAATGAAGGTAGATAAGTAGTTATAGTACCCGGGACAACCGGAGGAATGTTAGATCAACAATGATGTAATCACGAAATAGAAGACTAGTATGATAAAAGTGC
The DNA here is from genome assembly GCA_023525715.1 of Cichorium intybus. Lineage (NCBI taxonomy): Eukaryota > Viridiplantae > Streptophyta > Magnoliopsida > Asterales > Asteraceae > Cichorium > Cichorium intybus. The sequence continues at coordinate 76,725,676 of CM042010.1, forward strand.
TTTGGAAATACCATGAATGTTTCCATATGGTATGGGAAACCGAAATTATGACAAGATAGAAATACCCTAACTCTTTGTATGATTTCGGGGACGAAATCTTTTGAAGGAGGGGAGAATTTGTAACGCCAAGACACTCTTTTTATGTAAATATAATAAAAAGGGTAAATTGGTCATTTTACCTTAGAAGGGTAATTTAGTCTTTTGGACAGAAAAGAATTTGGTTTGAAATAATATTTTGAGTTTTGGACTTAAAATGTTATAAAAACTGAAATTAGTCGTTTTACCGCAAAAGGGTATTTTGGTCATTTGACCATGTGAAGAACCAATTGGGTAAAAATATTGTTGCTTGTGGCAAAAGTATAAGAAATGAAAGTTTTATTGTTATAAAACTTGATTGTTGTGGTCAAAGTTCAAGAAAATGAACTTTAGGACTAAAAATGTAAAAATTGGATGTATAAATAAGAGAGTTGACTCTATCTTTGACTAGCCATTTGTGCAGCAACGGGAGGAGCAAGGAAGATGCGATTTCTGCAGGAAATCATGGAATTGAAGTAAGGAATTGGAATCATAGCTTGGAATTGGTGATTCCTATGTTAATCAAGGTAAGTAAACTTGATTTTAACCAAGTTCTTGAAGTGTTCTTGATTTGGTTTTATAGAAACTGAAATTTGTAAATTTCAGTTATGATTATGTAGTTAAATGGTTTAATGCTTCCAATAAGTCATGCTAAATGGACTTAATTCAAGAAAATGGAAGTAGATTGCTATAATTGATGAATTTGAAGTTTTGGGGTTTTTGGAACTAAGAACCCTAATTCTTCCTTTGATTTATTGAGTGGGTTTTAATGGTTGAAAACCTTGTCTTAATAGAAGGTTTTAGCCTAGGAACAAACCCCATACGATTAAGAACTGGATTAAGGACTTAATGGGCCAAAACTGCGTGCTACAGTGCACAAATCGCGACTGATCAGGAGTCTGCCCAGGCGCAGGGCGCGGTGCGCCCAGGGTCCTGGTGGGGTGCGCCCCACTCCGGGCGCGGTGCGCCCACCAGACAGGGACTTTAAAACGCTAACTTTTGTTTGGCTTGTCCGATTTAGCTCAAACTTGAACCGTAGGCTCGTTATAGTCTGAAAAGTTTGGGAAAATTTTTATATTGAGTTTCCGACCCCTCGGGGACATTGTAGATCGATTTGAATGCCTCGGTGAATAGTAAAATTCATAAAAAGATAGTAAATGTAAAGTTTATTATCTAGGCACTGTTTATAGTTGCATAATATTGGACTCTTATGTATTAGAGTCAATTTAGATGATTATTAACCTAGTATCATTTAATATGAAATGGATAAATAGGTATGGGACAAAATGGTTGTGGTGCACGTAAAGGCAAGAAACAACCGGGGTTTAAACGCAGTTAGTATCCAGGTGAGTAATCTCACTGATATCATATATGATATATGATGATTGAACTGTTACAGGTTGAAACAGCTTCGAGGGACGAAAATGACAAGCGTAAAGACATATGAAAATGACAAGACCAGATAAGCTGTGAGTCTATAATAGACAAGAACGGAACTGTGAGTCAATAAAATGACAAGACCAGATAAGCCGTGAGTCTATAATAGGCAAGAACAGAACTGTGAGTCAAACTTATATAGACAAGACCGGATAAGCCGTGAGTCTAGGCAACAGCGGGCTAATCCGTGAGCCAAGGCAACAGCGGGCTAACCCGTGAGCCATAAGTGATCGTGAAGCAAGCTGTTACTAAATGGTGCGGCCACTTGTGGCTATGATATTGGATTCTATATCCAACTGGTGCGGCCTATATGGCTATGATATTTGGTGCGGCCTATATGGCTATGATATTTGGTGCGGCCTATATGGCTATGATATTGGATTCTATATCCAACTGGTGCGGCCTATATGGCTATGATATTTGGTGCGGCCTCTATGGCTATGATATTGGATGTTATATCCAACTGGTGCGGCCTATACGGCTATGATATTATTACAGGTACATGGTGTGGCCTTTTGGCTATGATATTGTTACAGGAACATGGTGCGGCCTTTTGGCTATGATATCGGGTTATTAAACCCAGCTGGTGCGGCCTGCGGGCTATGATTTATATATTGATAATGTTTTGGTGCAGCTTATACAGCTATGACACAGGGTGCGGCTTAAATAGCCATGATATATGATGCAGTCCATTGTGACTTAGAAACATGGGACAGAAACAATAGATATGATTATCTGTGCAAATAACTGATGTGGTTTGATAATTGCAGGTAGTAATGATGTAGCCTGTAAGGCTACAAAATTAGGATGTGAAATCCTAAGAGATATATGATCAGCCAGTAAGGCTATGAGTTTGGATTCGATATCCAGATAGATATACGAATATATTTGATACATGTTATTTGCAGATACCATTACTCACTGAGCTTTGTAGCTCATACCGTTTGTTAAATGTCCCTGCAGGTTAGCATAACCCGGATAAGGGTAAGGATAAAGTCCGTGACTCAAGAAGTGGACTTATAGATGCTGTCAGTAGCAGCCCGGCTTTAAAGGAGATTTGGTATTTTATACTCTCCTTGATACGCTTGTACCCGTTTTTATTAAAATATACCCCTTTTGTTATGGTTTTATGTAATGAAACCTATGTTTTAAATGAAAAATTTTCAGGGGTGTTTTCGTTTTAAAAGCCGGGTGTTACAACATTTGCCACGAAATGAAAATTCCGTAGCGAACACAAGAATAAATACGGTTTTTGTCACGAAATCAAATTATGTTGCTATCTTGCTACCGATTTTGCTATGGACCGGATTTTCGTTGCTATTTAGCTACGAAAATATCTACGAAAATACAATCCGTGGTTATTTTGCTACGAAAATACAATCCGTGGTTATTTTGCTACGGAATTATAATCCGTTGTTATTTTGCTACGGAATTTTGCTATGAAATTAATTTCCATAGCTGATTTGCTATGAAATGAATTTCTGTAGATAAGTAGCTACGAAATTGTGGTCCATAGTTGTTTTGCAATGGAATCAATATATGTTGGTACCCTTGTTACGGATTTTGTTACGTCCTTAATTTCCATAGATATTTAGCTATAGAACTTGTTTTTATAGAAATTTAGCAACGGAATTTTGTTACGAAACTAGTATAGCTATGAAATTTATTTTTGAGTGAATTTTGTATATACCCTCGTTAAACAATAAAATATCGTATTTGCCCGGCCTAAAATCTAAATTTCGTATTTACCCTTTTTAACTTACAAAATATCGTATATACCCAAACCTTTATTTTAAATATTTTTATAATTTATAATCATTTTTAATATCCTTACTTGAGTTGTGCATATCACTAGCAATTTATAATTTATAATTGATGGTACAACTGGTCCAACCGGTTAAAAAAAACAGATGATGTCGTTATTATGTCATAATTAATTATATAATTATAATAAATAAAAAATATAAAAGAAACCTCCAACAATTAAAATACCAATACAATATATAACTTAAATAAAAACCAAGGTTTTATTATTACTTTACAGCCTATCTTTTTATAAATTTAATTAATTGAAGAAATCAATTAGTATAATAAATACAAAAAAAGAAATAGGAGGAGAGTTATAGTTATAGTCTTGTATATAATATGTTATCGTTCACGTGATTATCAACCTATCCTTACTTGAGTTGTGCATATCACTAGCAATTTAGTAGGAATGATCCCACATGGACAGCTGACAACGGCTATCAATATCAAGTATTTTAGTCGTTGTTAAGCGCTATTCTTGGTGAATTTACATCGTATATCGTATGGTATTACTCACATTTTGTGCTAGGACTTGTGTGCAAGAAAATGATGAAAACAGGGACCAAAAGCGGACAAAATGGAAGAAGTTTAGGATAAGCATCATATCAGTCGAAGTCGTACGTACGCCGCAGAAAGGAGACATGCGCGTCGCGCCAAGTCAATGATGAGGCGGTGTAGAGAAATTCAAACAACGAAATAACAGGGACAAGGCAACACGCGCGTCGCGGATCCTAGTCCTGTGCACTGCGGATCGTCAGATTTCACAAGTATAAATAGAGATCATTAGGTCGAAAAAAGGAGGCGAAGAATGACCCATAAGGTGGACCTTAGGCTTCTTTAACTCAGAGTTTCGGAATTTCAACAACACTTTTGGTATTTCTTTATGTTTTCACTTTCAATTCATTGTTAGTTAATTTAGTTTAGCTTCTAGTCCATTGTTTCTGGATTATTCAGATCAGTAGCAATAGTCTAGGTTTATTATTTTCGGATTTCAGTACCTTGGATCCCTGGATTTGGTTTTTAATTGAAGTAATCATTCAGTTTGATGTTTATTTTCATTTTTTTGGTATTAATTGTGATTAGATGTGTTTTGATTGTTTTGGTTGGTTTGTTTACTTCTGGATTTTGAACTTAGTTTCTGATTTCATTAAGTAACCTTAGTTTAGAATTTGGTTTGGTTTAGTTTAGTTCGTGCTTGATTTAGTTTTTGGAATTGGTTTTGGAATTCTGTTTTTAGTTGGATTTTGGAAAAGTAGAACTACTCCCTCTAGCTGTAGCGTGACACTACAGTTGGTAAGCTATCGTCCTATCTTGACCACCAAACTCCCATGGATCGACCCTTGCTACTGCTATACTAGTGAGTCTGTGAGGTTTATTTTCTTATTTTTGACCGCATAACGACCAAGGCGTGTCAAATTTTGCGGCCGTTGCTGGGGAGTTGTGAGCTTAGGATAAGACGATCAGTAGGGATTTGTTTTCTGATTTTTGGATTTGGTTTTGGTAATTGAGTTTAGTTAGTAATTTCATTTTAGTTTTAACGGTCGTTTTGCACTAGTGCATGTGTACCCGTCGAGGTGGGCATACATCACCTTTGTTATTTGACCCTGAGATTGAGCGAACCGCGCGCAGTAACCGTGTGTGTAGGACTTTGATTAATATGAGTCCCAGTAGTGTCACAGTAGAAGATGTTACCAATGAGCCCTTGGGCGAGGTATCGGGGAGAGCACCAATTATACCCCCAGTTTCTGAATTTCATACAGGAAGCACGAGTGCTAGTGGTGGTGCAGCATCAGCCCCTTCACCCATACCATCAGGCACTCAGCCTTTGGTCCAACCTTTAGGTCAACCTGTTACAAACCCTTTAGGAAATCCCGAATCTGCTGCGATGACTTGGGGAGTGCTGACCCATTTTCTCAACCACAACCTTTACAACCATTACCACAACCACAACCCATTTTCAAACCACAACCACCATTTCAACCTATACCACCGCAAACCCAAACCCAACCACAACCTCAAATGCAACCTCAACAACAGCAGTATCAGTACCAGGAGGTAGAGCCAGTTTATGATGAGGAAGACAAAGGATGGATGCTGCAGCATCCAGTTCAGCAACAACAGCAATGGAACCGAGGTCAGGGACCTCTAAGGAGGTTTCAACAGTAGCAGTAACAGGGGCAGGGACTTTACAACAATGAGTTGTATGACGGTAATTTTGTTCCACCTCTGTATTTTGCTCAACCGATGGGGCAGTCGGTTGCATCACACTTCCAACCCAGGGAGTATGATGATGCGTCGCCCATTTACTATCCTGAAAATGTAGAAAATCCGGTGGAAATAAGGCCCCAATTGTAAGGAGTGCCAACACAGTTTAGAGGATATAAGACTGATGATCCATACAATCACTTATATGAGTTTTTAGTAATAGCAAATGTCAATACTCCTAGGAATACAAATAGATATATTTTTAGGTTGAGATTATTTCCCTTTACTTTAAAGGATAAGGCCAAATATTGGTTTACATCATTACAACCTAATAGTATTAATACCTGGGAGCAATTGAAAGCCAAATTTCTTCAAGAATTCCATCCGGCCAGCAAGACCACGGAGATCAGGCGAGCTATTCAGAACTTCCAGCAGAAGCCGGGGAAGGCATTCCATGATTCTTTCGAGCGACTAAAGGAATTGATGAAATCTTGCCCGTACCATGACGTTCCACGGTGGCAGCTAGTGAAATTATTTTTCGATGGGATGGATGAAACGAATCAAGCGATGAGCAACGCTTCATCCAGTGGGACTTTTATGTGGCAAGAGCCGGATGACGCGTGGAAATTTCTGGAACAACTTAGTTTGGTTAAAAAGTCAGTGGGTCTATGAAGGATAACACAGCATATGCAGCAAGTTTGTAGGTGACAACGCCTAGTAATATCAAGTATTTTAGTCGTTGTTGAGCCCTATTCTTGGTGATTTTATATCATATATGTTGTGGTATTCTCACTTTTTGTGTCGGTTCTTGTTTGGAAAGAAATGATGTAAACAGGGGCCAAATGCATACAAAATGGAAGAAGTTTGAAGATAAAGACAAAACAGTCGAATTTTTATGCGCTCCACGGTTATCTACAAGGGCGCGACGCGCTAAGTCATGATTGAGGCGGTGGAGAAGATTCAAATGTCGAAAAAACGGGGATAAACTCGTACGCACGCCGCGGATTCTAAGTGCGCACGTTGCGGTCTTTTATTTTTCAAAACTATAAATAGAGGGTTCTAGGTCGAAATCAGCAGCAAAGACCTAACATAGGAACGACCCCCAATGCTTCTTTAACTCCGAGTTTCAGTTATCAGTCGACCATAATTGGTATTTATTGTTTTCTCTTTTAATTTCCAAGTAGTTTACTAGTTTTGGTAGCTTAGGCTAGTGTTATTGGGTGTGACAACCATTGGCATTAGTTTTTAGTTTCTGAAAGATTATGTTTTCTGTTTTTAACAAGTTTGGATCTGAGTTTTTAATAGTTAATCATTCGGTTATTATTAATTGCTCTTTTTACGGTGTTTATGCTTTTGAATGAGTTTGGAATGTTTGGATGTTTTGGCTTGATCTTTGTTACCTCTGTTTCTGAATTGTAATTCTGATTTCAGTAAGTAATTAGGTTAATATTTGGTTTTAATTTTAGTTTAAGTTAATGCTTGAATTTGGATTTGTTGGATTTTGTGATTTCGGGTTTGTTTTTAGTAAAAGTTAGAAACTAGATCCTCTGGTTGTAAAGTGACACTACAATTGGTAATCTGTTCCCTACCTTGACCACGTAACTCATGTGGATCGACCCTGACTACCGCTATACTAGTGTGTGTTAGGTTTACTTTACTATTTTTGACCGCATGACGACCTAGGCGTGTCAAATTTTGGCGCCGTTGCCGGGGAGTTGTGAGGTTGAGAGTAGGCGATCTGTAGGACTTTTAGTTTCTGATTTTTGGTTTTAGTATTGAGATTTTTAGTTGGTTAGTATATTTCTTTTTGGTTTTGACGGGCGTGTTGAACTAGTGCATGCGTACCCGTCGGGTAGGCAGTTATCACCCTTGCGTTTTGACTTAGAGATCGAACGAACCGCGCGCAAGAACCGTGCACATAGGCGTTTAGATACAATGAGCTTTAGTCATGTTAGTAGTAGTATTGAGGATGTTACCCATGAGCCTTCGGGTGAGGTAACAGGGGCAGTTCCATTATACCCCCAATTTCAGAATTTCAGTTTGGGAGCACAAGTACTACTGGTGGTGCGGTTTCCGCCCCCGCATCAATACCATCATGCACTCCGCCTTCTGTTCCGCCATTTCAACCACAATCTACCAAACCCTTTTACATCTACTATGTCTTGGGGAGCGCCGACCCGTGATGGCACCCCAATGCCTAGGCAACACACTAACATTTCTCAACCACAATCACAACCATTACAACCTCCATTAATCTTTAAACCACAAACCACTTTTCAAACCATACCGCAACAACCACCACAACAGCAATATCAACCACAACCTCCTCAGCAGCAGTACCAGTATAAGGAGGCTGAGCAGAGATACAATGATGAGGAAGAAGGATGGGTTCCACAAGCACCACAACAACCATGGAACCGAGGTCGGGGACCTCCACGAAGAGCACCACAGCAACAACCACCGCAAGGTCAGCAGGGGTACAACAACGATCATCACTATAACGGTAATCCTGTTCAACCTTTGTATTTTGCACAACCGAGAGGGCAGTCGGTTGCATCGCACTTCCAACAGTGGGAGTACGATGATTCATCGCCCATTTATATTCCATCTGATTTAGATACTCAAGTACAAATTAGGCCCTATTTGATAGGAGTATTAACCCAATTTAGAGGGTATAAGATGGGTGATCCTTATAATCATTTGTATGAATTCCTAGCCATAGCAAACGCCAATACTCCTAGGAACACCAATAGGGATATATTTAGGTTAAGATTATTTCCTTTTACCTTAAAGGATAGAGCTAAGTACTGGTTTACATCTCTTCCACCTAATAGTATCACTACTTGGGATCAACTTAAGGCAAAGTTTTTACAATAATTCTACCGAGTCAGTAAGACCACTCAGGTTAGACACGCGATCCAAGACTTTCAGCAGAAGCCTGGCGAAGCATTTCACGAGGCTTTCGATCGATTGAAGGAGTTGCTGCGTTCCTGCCCGCATCACGAAGTTCCTAAGTGGCAGCTGGTGAAATTGGTTTTTGAAGGAGTGAACGAGACGCATCAAGCAATGATAAATGCTTCATCGAGTGGGACATTCATGTGGCAAGAGCCAGAGGATGCGTGGAGATTCTTGGAATAGTTAAGTTTAGGATCTAAGGTCAGCGGATCCATGAAGGATAGCATAGTGTATGTGGCGAATATAGAAGAAGAAAATAAGTGGAAAATGGAGATCCAAGATGAGCTAAGCACTGTTACTAAAAAGTTCAATCAAATGCTCACAAGATTTCAGAAGGAGAAAGGAGCGTATGTATTACATGGGCAAGTTATCTGTAATACATGTGGTGAAGTAGGACATAACCACAATGAATGCTCAATGACACATGAGGAAATTAGTCAGGTGCATGGATATGGTCAATTCCACAATACGCCACGACCATTCAGAAATAATCAACAGAAGGAAGTGAGGCAACCACCAGTAAAACAACAACATGTACAATCAGTGCCTCCAGCAAGAAATATGAACATTGGCATGCAAGAAATTTTCGAAATGTTACTTAAGCTCAAGGAAGTGCAAGATCCAAATTCGCAAGCAATTTTGAAGTTAGGGGAATTGCTTGTGAAGTTGGAGAAAGATAGGGCACAAGAAAAGGCACAACCACCAAAAATGCAAGTAAATGAAGTTATCACGCTCAGAAGTGGGAAAAAGGTGGACAACAAGGTTACAGCTCCACCAGCAGAAGAGGATAGTGATGTGGAGATAGTCTTTGATGAAAAAGAAGAGATGGAAAAAGAAGAGAAAAGAGAAAAAGAAGGGCAAGTGCAAAAGAAAAAGAAACCAGCAAGTACATGGGAGAAGGGAGAAAAAAGTGGGATAGCCCCCTTCCCTACGGCTTTAGAAAAGCCTGAAAGGAGACTATACGGGAAGAAAGGACAACAAGCAGAGGATATGTGGGATCTATTTAGTCAGACCAAAGTTAACATTCCATTGGTTAAGCTTATCAAAGAAGTTCCTGCGTATGCAAAGTTTCTCAAGGACATGTGTATTCACAAAAAGCACATTTTATCGCATCTTCCCAAAAGAATCAAGTTGCCCGAGAATGTAAGTTCTATAATTATGGATGCACTACTGCCCAAACTAAAGGACCCAGGGGTTCCTCTTATTTCAGTCGATTTGGGTGATGTGCACATCAAGAAAGCTCTGTTAGATTTGGGGGCGAGTGTGAACATTCTACCAGGACAGCTTTTTGACAAGTATGAATTCGGTACTTTGAGGCCTACTGATGTAATCTTACAGCTTGCTGACATGTCGATGAATATTCCTAGGGGAATGTTGTCAGATGTCATCATTAAAGTGAGAGATTTCTATTACCTAGTAGATTTCTTAGTTCTGGATACCTATCAGGCTGCCAATGGAAAACAACCAACGATCATTTTGGGGCGACCTTTCTTGGCTATAGCTAATACAAACATTGACTGTCGTACAGGAGAGATGGGGATTTCCTTTGGACATCGGCAAACTAAGATTAATATTTTTAATGCTAAGGGAAGTACCATGGAGGATGAAGAATGCTGCCAGGTGGACATCATAGACGAGTTAGTACAACAATACATACTTGAAGTGTTACAACAAGAAGTGATGGATATTCAAGAAGAAGGAGAGGCAATGCAGGAGAAGCAAGAGGAAGTAACAGGAAAAGATAAAGACATGAAGCATGAAGAATGCGCACACATCGTGAAGTTTCCGATGGAGATTCCTAAGACATTAAAACCATCTTTACGGGAACCACCAACCTTTGAGTTGAAGCCGTTACCAGCTTATTTAAAGTACGCCTTTCTAGGAGAAAAAGAAACCCTACCTGTGATCTTAGCAGCGAATTTGACAATGGAACAAGAAAAGGACTTGCTTAAGATTTTGTCCAAACATAAGGAAGCCATTGGTTGGACGATTGCAGATTTGAAGGGAATTAGCCCGACTACATGTATGCATCGGATCATCACAGAAGAAGGAGCCAAACCTGCTAGGGATACGCAAAGAAGATTGAATCCAAATTTGAAGGAAGTTGTGAAGGAGGTATTGAAATGGTTGGATGCCGGGATCATATATCCAATCTCCGATAGTGAGTGGTCAGTCCGACACCAACCATGCTGAAGAAATCTGGTATAACTGTAGTGGATACTAAGGATGGTGACAAAGTATCCACAAGACCGGTAACTGGATGGAGGGTATGTATTGATTACCGGAAACTTAATGCTGCTACATCCAAGGATCATTTCCCATTACCGTTCATTGATCAGATTGTAGAAAAGCTAGCTGGACAGAAGTATTATTGTTTCTTGGACGGCTATTCTGGGTATAATCAGATTGCCATTCACCCGGATGATCAGGCGAAGACCACATTCACATGTCTGTATGGTACTTTTGCATTTCGCATAATGCCATTTGGTTTGTGCAATGCTCCCGCTACATTTCAACAGTGCATGATGGCAATATTTTCCGACATGAATGGTGATGCGTTGGAGATCTTCATGGATGACTTCTCGATTTTTGGATCAACATTTGAGGCACGCTTAAATCAATTGGAAAAAGTGTTAGAACGATATGTAGAATCTAATCTGGTGCTTTCTTGGGAGAAAAGCCATTTTATGGTTAGGGAAGGAATAGTCTTAGGTTATGTAGTCTATGAGAGAGGATTTGAGGTAGATCGAGCTAAGGTTAAGGTTATTTCCACATTTCCACCCCCGACTTCTATGAAAGGGGTTAGATCTTTCTTAGGCCATGCTGGTTTTTACCGTAGGTTTAATAAGGACTTTAGTACTATCTCTAAACCTCTCTGTGGCCTTCTTTTGAAGGACGCACCGTTTATTTTTGATGAAGAGTGTGTAAAAGCATTCAATATCCTTAAAACTAAATTGGTCGAGGCTCCCATCTTAAAACCTCCCAATTGGACCCAACCTTTTGAAATTATGTGTGACGCTAGTGACTACGCTGCTGGTGTAGTATTAGGACAAAGGGTTGATAGGAAGCCGGTAGTCATATGCTATGCTAGTAAGACCTTTTCAGAGGCTCAATTGAATTATACAACCACCAAAAAAGAGTTACTAGTCGTAGTATTTGCATTGGATAAGTTCAGATCTTACATCTAGGGATCAAAGGTGGTGGTCTATACTGACCACAATGCTGTCCGACATCTACTTGCAAAGAAGGAGTCTAAACCGAGAGTGATCAGATGGATACTATTGCGTCGAGAGTTCAATGTAGAGATCAAGGATAAAAAAGGGGCGGAAAATGTAGTGGCAGATCATCTCTCACGACTGCCAGTAGAAGGGTTAGAAGCTAGTATAACAGATTCATTTCTAGACGAGTAGTTGTTGGAAGTTACTGGGGCTCCATGGTATGCAAATTATGTCAATTTTCTGGCTACATGAGTGATGGCAACGCATTGGACGATACAGAGATAGAAGAATTTCGTACGTACGCGAAGAGGTTTATTTGGGACGATCCTGATCTTTTCAAAGTGGGGGAAGACGAAATAATTCGTCGATTTGTGCCCGATAGTGAGATAGGTGATGTTCTGGGACACTGTCATGCTTCAGCATGTGGAGGACACTTTAGTGGCAAGAAGACAGGATATAAAGTTTTAGAAGTAGGACTGCATTGGCCGACTATCTTCAGAGATGCTCACAAAACTGCTAAAGAGTGCCTGAATTGCCAGCAGCTGGGGAATATATCAAAAAGGGACCAAATGCCCTTAAACCCGATCTTGGTGGTAGATATTTTCGATGTATGGGGAATCGACTTCATGGGGCCATTTCCCACCTCGCATGGCTATGGCTACATTCTCGTAGCAGTGGATTACGTTTCTAAGTGGATTGAGGCAGAAGCGACCTGCACAAATTATCATCATGTGGTGTGCAAATTTGTTAAGAAAAATATTTTCACTCGATATGGAGTCCCACGGGTTATCATAAGTGATGGGGGATCGCACTTTAAGAACTTCAAATTTGGGAGGCTACTGAAACACTATGGGGTGAACCACTGAATTGCAACACCGTATCACCCACAAACGAGCGGTCAGGTAGAAGTATCCAACAGACAGATCAAGGAAATTCTTCAAAAGACGGTCAGAACAGACAGGAAAGACTGGTCGCAAAGGTAGGATGACGCACTATGGGCATACAGAACTGCCTATAAGACACCGATCGGAACCACTCCGTATCAGTTGGTTTATGGGAAGGGCTGCCATTTGCCTGTGGAGCTAGCCAATCGGGCCCTGTGGACAGTCAAACAAGTGAACATGGACTACACTGAAGTTGGAAAAGAATGGAAGTTGCAGCTGTCTGAATTTGAAGAATTGCGAGACGAAGCTTACGAGAATGCTGCCACGTACAAGTAAAAAATGAAGCGATATCATGAAGCTAAACTCTGATTGAAAACTTTTGAAGTTGGGCAGAAGGTATGGCTGTACAACTCAAGATTGAAGATGTTTCCTGGGAAATTAAGAAGTAAATGGAATGGGCCATACGAAGTGGTTAGTGTTATAGATTACGGTGCAGTAGAAATCCGGGATTTCAAAGGTGGACCACCATTCAAAGTCAATGGGCATAGACTCAAACCCTATGTCATTGCAGGCACTTTTCAGAAACTGGAAGTGGAAACAGTAGAGTTCGTGACATATATTCCTGTATACATGCTATAGGTCAGGTAAGTGCATGTCCGGCTGAAGACGTTAAACTTAGCGCTTGTCGGGAGGCAACCTGATCATCATGTGTATAATTTGCATTTTTCAGATATAGTTAATCACATTTAATTGGTCATGGTAAGAAAAGAACAAGTGTGGGGTCAATTTGGTAATTTTATAACACCGCGACGCGGGGTCTTTGGATCCGCGCCGCGCATGTTGAGTTTTCGCGATTATTAATGAAACCAAATTTTTATACGCGACGCGGATAGAAGCTTCCCGTGCCGCGGCCTTATCTTAATTTGAATTTAGAGATAATCACTAAAACAGAGTTTGAAAACACATCCAATTGCCCACACTTGTATATAATCTGAATTTGCGTAAATCATTGCTTTTCTACTGCTGATCATTCAACTGTGCATCCCATTCATCTTCATCTTCGTATTGCCTCTCAGCAAATCAAGTAAGTTTCACTAATCTCTTCTCTTTTCTTTACAGTCTTGGAACTTCTGAAAATCTTCTATAATCTGCAATGTAGTGAATATATGTCGAAATTGATGATGCAATTAGGTTTAGAATAGTGCACTCTACGAAACCCAACATTTAGAATCAAACAAAGTGGTCTGAATTAGGTTTAGTCGTCGATTCTGGTTTAAACTTATACGCCGTGCCGCGGACTGTTACAGTCAGCGACGTGGGGTATGAATGTTGATATGGCACGACGCAGCCTATTCGGCCCGTGCCGCGTCGAACGCTAAACAGTAACTTAATTGCAATTTTTATACACTTTTGCAGGCAACATGTCTTCATCTGGCAGTTCAGAATCACTAGATTGGAACTCTCTGGCCACAAGCATGGGACGAGTTCTTCATTGCCAATTTTACAACCGCCGCGGAATTTATCGACATAAACGAGTCCTTCCAGCTTGCACGGTCAATTTAGAGTTGACCAAAGAGGCGGGGATTCTGGAACATATTCAAGACTGGCTAGTCCAGGGGGGCTATGAAAAGGGTGAATTGACATATACCTGTCGGGCGCTCGAAAATGCTTTTTCAATGAACGAACCTATTTATCGCGAGGTCTTCCTACAATTCCTCGCGAGTTACCACTTTGACAAGCTGCATACCGGGATGGACACGGAAGAGACAGTGAGATTCCGATTGGGGAATCACAACCGAAGCTGTAGTCTGAGGGAGTTCGGGTACCATATTGGTTTGTACACGCAGGAGGAGTCGCAGGCTCCGGCATTTGGGACTTTTCATCGATGGGCCAGCTGTACCGCTGGCGATTCTTTTTCACCGGCCGACTACTGGAGCACAATTTCTTCTACCCGTTACCATGAAAATAACATTCGGGAAAGCTACATGCACTTGCCGTCGCACCGGATGTTGCACTGACTTATTTCCACCATGTTATGGCCTCGCGCAGACGAGGAGAGGGTTTTGCCTCACGAGTTGTATTTGATGTGGGCAATGACGCGTATGCTTGAGACGTGCAATATTCCTTATTTCATCGCCGATTACTTCAAGCAGCTGACGGATGCTACCTTGAAGTACATTGCATTGGGAGGAGGACATTTTGTGACGCGCTTGGTGCGCTCTTCCGGTTTATTATCAGAGCACACTGTCAGAGGATTAGAGGTTATCCCTCCGATTCCGTTTAGCCCACCCGTGACCACCTCGCGAGACGTCATCTATGTGGATGACGGGATCACATCTATTGACCGCATGCCCTTTCCCGTACTCCGATCCGAGCCCTCGACATCCAAAAAACGGTCAAGAGCAACTATTAGCCTACTTCGCGGTCTCTCTCTCCAGCTTCCATGGAATCACGGTATCTCGCTGACGAGGTAAAAGCACTTCAAAGGCCTATGCAATCTCACAAGATGGAGCATCGGGTTCAAGCCTTCGCGATGAACGTGGTAGACCGGAGGACAAAAAACATGCAAGTTCAATTACTTTGGTTGTCCGAGTGCATGATGAACTTCATTAATGGTGCCCCGAATCCCATCCAAAGACCTCAACCACCGCTCGATGAGGAGGAAGAGGAGCCGATGGAAGAGGACAAAGAACAAGAAGAGGGTCCCGAAGATGATACCGCACACAATTAGGGGTGATGTAATTAATTTTCTGAATTTTTAGGTCATTAGGTCTAGTTTTTAGGTTAGAATTGATTTTTGCATAATTGTTGATAAACTTTAGGATTTCTTGTTTTAGATTTGATAATACGCCATATGGCAGTAAATAAAAGTACAAAGTTTTAGGTAAATTTGTGTTGACTGACTTTTATGGGAATTTGAAACTGGCTGAATTTTCTGTAATTACCGTGCCGCGACACCCTTATAGGGCGCGACGCGGTCATTTCCAATTTGACGGTTCCTTCAAACCTCATAATTACTGCGACGCGTGCACTTCCATCACGCGCCGCGGCCATCGGCAACACATAAAAAGTGATTGTTGTACATTTTCATTTTATTTGTTTGTTCTGTTTGCATTTAATGTTTTTGTGAGTTATGCATGTAATACCAAATGGAGGAGTTGTTTCAGGCAAGTGTGGGGTCACCGTGCCCCCTCCACTTGCCTTGATCACTGGCATGTTTCACTGTTGCGCTACAACTCCTGAATTCTGAGTCGAGGAATTTTTCGTGTTTTTATACCTGTGACAACCAAGTACCATCAAGCAATCTACCGTCAATCAGTGGCCTTTGTTGTTCGAGCCGATAAGTCTAAAATGGGTGGGCCTTGTGCACCTTGCCACCTAAGATCATCTGGTTTGGGATGGTATTTCTGAAAGCTCGTTACACGGACAACATTGAAAGTCATGGACAGTTTTTTAATGGCCTTTAGAATCTGAATGAGTAAGTTTGCTTTATGCATACCGAAAATTTGTAATCAAGGGTTCTTTAGAAAGTAATGAATTCCAAAAGAATATTCCGGTTATGTTTTCACAAACTATTTCACTCTAACTCTTAGGGCAATAAGCTTTGAAATTGAACGCATTCAAAAATTGTTTGAGTCTTAGTTAGAATTTGTTAAAAACTCTCTTGCTTGGGGACAAACAAGGCACAAGTGTGGGGTGTTTGACAACGCCTAGTAATATCAAGTATTTTAGTCGTTGTTGAGCCCTATTCTTGGTGAATTGATATCATATATGCTGTGGTATTCTCACTTTTTGTGTCAGTGCTTCTTTGGAAAGAAATGATGTAAACAGGGGCCAAATGCGTACAAAATGGAAGAAGTTTGAAGATAAAGACAAAACAGTCGATGGGGCAGTCGGTTGCATCACACTTCCAACCCAAGGAGTATGATGATGCGTCACCCATTTACTTTCCTGAAAATGTTGAAAATCAGGTGGAAATAAGGCCCCAATTGTTAGGAGTGCTAACACAGTTTAGAGGATATAAGACTGATGATCTATACAATCACTTATATGAATTTTTAGCAATAGCAAATGCCAATACACCTAGGAATACAAATAGAGATATTTTTAGGTTGAAATTATTTCCCTTTACTTTAAAGGATAAGGCCAAATATTGGTTTACATCATTACAACCTAATAGTATTACTACCAGGGAGCAAATTGAAAGCCAAATTTCTTCAAGAATTTCATCCGGCCAGCAAGACCACGGAGATCAGGCGAGCTATTCAGAACTTTCAGCAGAAGCCGGGGGAGGCATTCCATGATGCTTTCAAGCGACTAAAGGAATTGATGAGATCTTGCCCGCACTATGACGTTCCACGGTGGCAGCAAGTGAAATTATTTTTCGATGGGATGCGTAGAAAATGGAAGAAGTTTGAAGATAAAGACAAAATAGTCGAATTTGCACGAGCGGCACGGTGATGTACAAGGGCGCGACGCGTTGAGTCATGATTGAGGCGGTGGAGATGATTCAAATGCCGAAAAAACAGGGATATACTCGTACGCCTGCCACGGATTCTAAGTACGCGCGGCGCGGACTTTTATTTTTGAAAACTATAAATAGAGGGTTCTAGGTCGAAATCAGCAGCAAAGACCTGGCATAGGAACGACCCCCAAGGCTTCTTTGACTTCGAGTTTCAGTTTTCAGTCGACCATCATTGGTATTTATTGTTTTATCTTTTAATTTCCAAGTAGTTTAGTAGTTTTGGTAGCTTTGGCTAGTGTTATTGGCTGTGACAACCATTGGCATTAGTTTTTAGTTTCTGAAAGTTTATGTTTTCTGTTTTGAACAAGTTTGGATCTGAGTTTTTAATAGTTAATCATTTGGTTATTGTTAATTGCTCTTTTTACGGTGTTTATGCTTTTGAATGAGTTTGGAATGTTTGGATGTTTTCGCTTGATCTTTGTTACTTCTATTTCTGAATTGTAACTCTGATTTCAGTAAGTAATTAGGTTAAGTTTTGGTTTTAATTTTAGTTTAAGTTAATGCTTGAATTTGGATTTGTTGGATTTTGTGATTTCGGGATTGTTTTCGATAAAAGTTAGAAACTAGATCCTCTGGTTGTAGAGTGACATTACAATTGGTAATCTGTTGCCTACCTTGACCACGCAACTCCTGTGGATCGACCCTGAGTACCGCTATACTAGTGTGTGTTAGGTTTACTTTACTATTTTTGACCATACGACGACCTAGGCGTGTCAAGAGGCTGAAAACAAATGGAAGAAGGAGATTCAAAGTGAATTAAGTGCTGTCACCAAGAATTTTAATCAGATGCTTGCAAGATTCCATAAGGACAAAGGAGCTTATGTATTACATGGTTAAGTTATTTGTAATACGTATGGTGAAGTAGGTCACAACCACAACGAATGTTCGATGATGCATAATACGCCACGACCATTCAAGAACAACCAACAGAGAGATATGAGGCAACCGCAAGTGAGGCAGCAGAATGTACAACCAACACCACAAGGAGGAAATACAAACATTGGCACGAAGGAAATTTATGAAATTTTGCTCAGATTGAAGGAAGCTGAAGACGTAAATACTCAAGCCATACTGAAATTAGGAAATCGGCTTATGAATATGGAAAAGGAGAGAGAACAAGAGAAGGAGCAGCTTCAGAAGGTACAGGTGAATGAAGTCATTACACTTAGAAGTGGGAAGAAGGTAGATAACAAGGTTGCTGCTCCACCTGCCGAAGAAGATAGTGATGTGGAGATCATGTTTGACGAAAAGGAAGAATTTGAAAAGAAAGAGAAGCAAAAGCAAGAGAGGAAGAAGGAACCTGTGAGTAAATGGGAAAAAATGGAGACTAGTGGAACAGCTCCTTTTCCTGCGGCTTTGGAAAAGCCAGGAAAGAAACCATATGGAAAGAAAGGACTGCAAGCGGAGGAGATGTGGGAGCTGTTCAGTCAAATTAAGGTCAATATTCCACTAGTCAAGCTAATTAAGGAGGTTCCTGCTTACGCAAAAATTTTGAAGGACATGTGCATTCACAAGAAACATATCCTCTCGCACCTTCCGAAAGAGATTGAATTGATTGAGTATGTTAGTTCAATAATCATGGATACTTTGCCTCCCAAAATAAAGGATCCAGGAGCTCCTCTCACTTCTGTTGACTTGGGTGATGTGCATATCAAGAAGGCTTTATTAGATCTAGGTGCAAGTGTGAACATTTTGCCAGGACAGCTTTTCGACAAGCACGAATTCGGTACTTTAAGACCCACGGATGTGATCTTACAGCTCGCTGATAAATCTACAAAGATCTCGAGGGGAATGCTTTCAGATGTTATTATCAAAGCTGGAAACTTCTATTTCTCAGTCGATTTCTTGGTTCTGGACACTCATCAGGCCGCCAATGGGGAGCAACCTACAATCATCCTTGGGTGACCATTCTTAGCCACAGCGAATGCAAATATTGACTATCGCACGAGAGAGATGGGGATATCCTTTGGGCACCAACAGACCAAGATCAACATCTTCAACGCAAACGGAAGCATGATGGAAGAGGAAGAATGCTACCAGATCGACATTATAGATGAAATAGTTCAACAGTATACGCCTAACGTATTGTAGAAAGAAGCGCTTGAATTCCATGAAGAAGAAGGTGCTAAGCAGGAAGGTAATGAGGAAGGAGGAAAGGAGAAAGGATCGAAGTATGAAGAATGCTCGCACATTGAGAAGCTACCAATTGAAGCCATCTTTACAGGAGCCACCAACTTTGGAGTTAAAACCGTTATCAGCTCATCTTAAGTATGCATTCTTAGGAGAAAAAGAGACTCTGCCAGTGATTCTGTCAGCTGACTTGACAATGGAGCAAGAGATGACATTGCTTAAGGTCTTGTCTAAGCACAAGGAAGCTATTGGTTGGACGATTGCGGATCTAAAAGGAATTAGTCCCATGACGTGCATGCACCGCATCATCACTGAAGAAGGAACGAAACCTGCAAGAGACACGCAATGTAGGTGTTAGTTCTGTATGCCCAAGGATAATCATAAAATGATATTACCAATAATACATGATCCTATAGGGTCACACCAACAACAAGTTTGACACCAATTGATCATTTGGAATGTTAAATTTGGTTTAACATCAAATGATACTAAACTTGCAATTTAATTTTGTAAGTTATTACTGTTTGAGATAAATAATAATAACTCCAAAATTAATGGTTGATTAATAATTCATATGTGATGAATTAATTATCTATAACAATTAAATTGTTAAATAATTTAATTGATTTATAAGTAAACCTTTTATTTAATTTAATTGATAAATTAAATGAACATGTACATTATAGATAAATATATATATATATATATATATATATATATATATATATATATATATATATATATATATATATATATTTATACAATTCATAATACATGATTAATTGGTTTATGTAAGTGATTAAATGGTTAAATGTTATTCCATTTAAACACATGTATGAAAGTTTATTATTTATAAACTTTATTATATAAGTTTATAAAATGAGAATGGAAAATATATATATTTATATATTTCACCATTATGGCCGGCCATATTAGGCATGCAAAAGTGCATGTGGAGACTTGAGAAAAGCAAGGGATATTCTCTCATTACCCAAGATTTGACCATGTAAAAGTTGCATGCTTCATTTGTTTAATATATCCACTTTTCTCTTGTTTTTTTATACTAGTTTTTAGCCGGCCATTTGGGATATTAGGAACCATTCTTTCATGCAAAAAGATCAGCCAAAACTCTCTCTAAAAACTCCCTTGAACACTAGCAAAAATCGTTTTTTGGTTTCAAGTTGAAAGGAGGTTTATCTTGCAAGTTTGAGAACTAGCATTCAAGTGTGTTCAAGCTTGTGGTGGACTAAGCTATAGAGAAGATCTTCCTTGATTTCTAGCCATCAAATTAGTCCACATAAAGACCAAGAAGAAAGGTTATGATCTTGAACTTCATCTATGCTTCTTCTTCATCTTATCTCTACATGCATGTAGCATGATCCTCTTGAAAGTGAAATTTGTATTCATGATTTTATGCTTCCGTTGTAACTTCAAGTTTTTGAAACTCATAACATGAACATGGATTTCCAACAGTAGGTTGAATCCAGATTTGAAGGAAGTCGTGAAGAAAGAAGTATTAAAATGGTTGGATGCTGGAATTAGTTATCCAATCTCCGACAGTGAATGGGTCAGTTCAACACAAACTGTTCCGAAGAAATCAGGAATCACTATGTGGATACCAAGGATGGTGATAAGGTGTCCACGAGACCTGTAACTGGATGGAGGGTGTGCATCGATTATCGAAAGCTTAATGCCGCGGCTTCAAAGGACTATTTCCCGCAGCCATTCATCTACCAGATCGTGGAGAAATTAGCCGGATAGAAATATTACTGTTTCTTAGATGGGTATTCAGGTTACAATCAAATTGCTATTCACCCAGAGGATCAAGCAAAAACGACGTTCACTTGTCCTTATGGCACTTTTGCATTTCGAAGGATGCCATTCGGTCTGTGTAACGCACCAGCAATCTTCCGAAGGTGTATGATGGCGATATTCTCAGATATGATCGGTGATGCATTAGAGATTTTCATGGATGATTTCTCCATCTTTGGTTCATCATTTGATGCGTGCTTGAATTTGTTGGAAAAGGTCTTGGAAAGGCGCGTGGACAGAGAATTGATAAGAAACCAGTAGTCATCTATTATGCTAGTAAAACCTTTTCCGAAGCTCAATTAAATTACACCACGACAGAAAAAGAATTACTTGCTGTCGTTTTCGCTTTGGACAAGTTTAGATCTTACATCTGGGGATCGAAGGTTGTGGTCTACACTGATCACAGTGATGTTCGACATTTACTGGTGAAAAAGGAGTCGAAACCTAGGCTGATACGGTGGATTCTGCTATTACAAGAGTTCGATGTGGAGATAAAAGACAAAAAGGGAACAGAGAATGTGGTAGCTGATCACCTCTCGAGATTGCCAGCAGAAGGATAGGAAGCAGGGATAAAAGACACATTCCTTGATGAGCAGCTGTTAGAACTTACTGGTGCGCCATGGTGTGCGAACTACGCCAATTTTTTGGCCACGGGAGCAAAGACGAAACAAAGGCAGAAGCAGTTCCGTACATATGCCAAGAGGTTTATCTAGGAGGATCCCGACCTTTTCAAGGTCGGGAAGATCAAATCATTCGTCGCTGCATTCTTGATAGCGAGATTTCTGAAGTGTTGGACCACTGCCATGCATCGGCCTGTTGTGGCCATTTTAGCACGAAAAAAACGGGGTATAAGATTTTGGAATCTGGATTGTACTGGCCAACGATATTCAAGGATGCCTATAAGACTGCCAAGGAGTGTATCAATTGCCAACAGCTAGGGAATATTTCAAAAAGAGACCAAATGCCTTTGAGAACCCAATATTAGTTGTAGATATTTTTTATGTCTGGGGAATTGATTTCATGGGTCCGTTCCCCACTTCATAAGGATATGTTTACATCTTGGTGGCTATTGACTATGTCTCCAAATGGATCGAGGCTGAAGCAACCTGCACGAATAATCATCATGTGGTCTGCAAGTTCATCAAAAACAACATATTCACTCGCCATGGAGTTCCACGAGTGATTATCAGTGACAGTGGGTCACATTTCAAGAACTTCAAGTTTAGATGGCTATTGAAGCACTACGGGGTCAATCATCGGATCATAAGGCAATACCATCCACAGACAAGAGGCCAGGTGGAGGTCTCGAATCGGCAGATCAAGGAGATTCTTCAGAAGACGGTAAAGACATATAGAAAGGATTGGTCACAAATGTTAGATGACGCGCTTTGGGCATACAGAACTACTTATAAGACACCGATCGGGACTACACCTTATCGGTTGGTTTATGGGAAGGGATGTCACTTTCCTGTGGAGTTAGCTAACCGTGCATTGTGGGCAACCAAACAAGTCAATCTCGATTATGATGCAGCCAGGAAGGAGCGAAAACTGTAGTTGAGCGAGCTAGAGGAATTGCGCGATGAGGCTTATGAAAATGCTGCTACGTACAAGTCGAACCTGAAACGGTACCATGATGCGAAACTTAAACGGAAGACCTTTATTGTGGGACAGAAAGTTTGGCTATACAACTTAAGACTAAAGATGTTTCCCGGAAAGCTAAGGAGCAAATGGAATGGACTGTATGAAGTTGTTAGTGTTACAGACTACGACACTGTGGAAATCCGAGACTTCAAAGGAGGACCACCATTCAAAGTCAACGGGCATAGATTAAAACCCTATGTCACTTCGGGCACGTTCCAGAAGCTGGAGGTATAAACCGTCGAGATTGTGACAGATAGCCCAGAATATGTGCAGTTGCCAGGTAAGTGTACATCCGGCTGAAGACATTAAACTTAGCGCTTGTCGGGAGACAACCCGATCATGTGTAAATTTTGCGTTTTAGTTTTTTTTTAATTGTGTTTAATCAGTTACGGTAAGAAAAGAACAAGTGTGGGGTCATTTTAGGGATTTTTATAACAACGCGACGCGGGGTCCTTGAATCCGCAGCGCGCACGAAAATGTCATGCGATTGTCGATAAGCTTGAATCCGGTACTCGCGATGCGGGAATCATTATTCCGCGTCGCGGTCTTATCTAATTTCGAATTACAGATCATCACCAAAACAGAGTTTGAAACAAAGCCCAAAACATCCATAATTGTATAAAAATCAATTTGCAAATTCTTTTCGGTTTCTTACCGTAATTCAACCCTCAACAATCTGTGATTATATCTTCGTCATTCTCTTAATCCACAGATTAAGTAAGTGCTCTAAATTCTTTTCTTTTTCTTCAAGTTTCTTGGAAAGTCATGGAATCAACTGTAAATCGCAATGTAGTACTTCTGGACACAAATTGATGATGATAAATAGTTTAGGACACTGAATGCGACATAACCCAATAGTTAGAATTGATAAATTGGTCTATTTTAGTGTTAATTAGTTGATTCTGGTATGAGTTTCATTCGTCGCACCCGCGTCTGTTCATATGGTGCGACACGGGGTATGAACATTCATAAGGCGCGACGCGGACATTAATTACCGCGCCACGGTTGACGCTAAACAGTACCTGATTTCAGAATTTTTGGGTAATTTGTGCAGGAAGATGTCTTCTCATGATAGCTCTGACTCCATTGACTGGCATTCTCTACCAGCAAATATCTCCAACTTTGATAGGCGCCAATTCCAAGATCGGAGTCGCGTGCTTCGCCATAAGCGCATATTACCGGCTCAGGTGGTCAACTGGGAGTTGACCTGAGAGTCGAGCATCATGGAGCATCTGGAGAAATGGCTAATCCAAGAGGGTTACGAGGCGAACGAGCAACCTTACACTTGTCGGGCGGTCGAAGTTGTGTTCCGCATAGAAGAACCTATGTATTGCGAGATTCTTCTCCAATTCCTTTCGACTTTTGATTTCGACCACAAGCCACTGGGCATGGAGGATGGCAATGCCATCAATTTCCGCCTTGGAAACGCAAACTGGAATTGCAGTTTACGAGAATTCGGGTTCCGTCTAAGACTGTATACTCAGGAGGAGTCCGAGACTGATGGGTTCGAGTTATTTCACCGACGAGCCAATTATGCCCCGAATGATTCGTTCTACGGTGCTGATTTTTCGGCCACTATTTCATCCGCACGGTACCATGAGAACACTATTTCGGAGAGTCAGATGCATTTACCAACACACCGCATGCTCCATAGGTTCATATCCACGATGTTTTGGCCGCGCGCCAACGCGGACCGGTGACGCCCCGCGATCTCTATCTTATGTGGGCGCTGAGTAGGAAACTGGAGACGTGCAACATACACTATTTGATAGCCGACTACTTCAAACAGATCACCGACGCGCCCCTGAAGTTTGTTGCGGTCGGTGGGGGACATTTTGTTATGCGGTTGGCGCGTTCCTACGGGTTATTGACGCCTACCACTATCCGCCACTTGGAGGAGATCCCCACTGTTCCTTTTAGTCCGACGATTATAACCTCATTAGAGATCGTATATCTTGATGATGGTATTAGTATGGTCCACCGTTTGCCATTCCCGGGTCTCCGTAACGAGCCGTCAACATCAAGGAAAATACCCCGAGCACCCGGTGGTTTGACGACACGCATCACACCCGCGAATCTAGATTCATGGTTTATCACGAAGGAATTGAAGTCTATTCACTGAACAATGAAGTCTCAGCAGCTCGAGTATAATGTCGGTGCACGTTCAAGAGGCAGTCCGTTACTCCCGGAATGCCCAAAACCAAATGTTGTGGATAGCGGAGTGTGTGACAAAAATTTTCGATGATTTCAAATGTGACATACCACATAATCAACCTCCGTTGGAAGAAGAGGAAGAACCTGTCTAGGAAGAAGAACCAATAGAAGACAAAGAGGCGGACACAACTCATAGCTGAAAAAGGGGGTCTTTGTAATTATTTTTGCATTTTTAGGGTTAGTTTTAGTTTTAGGCCAATTTGTTGATAAATTTAGGATATTAGTGTTTAGAATGGTGAATAAGCATCAGGGCAGTAATAAAGAAGAAATTTTAGGTATATATGTTTTGGAAAAAGTTTTATGAGTGTTTAAAATTGGCTTAAAATTCTGAAATTACCGCGCCGCGGCACCACTCTGAAAGGCATCGCGGTCATTTCCCACATCACATAGACTTGAACATCTTGTAATTACCGCGACGCGCACATTATAATCACGCGCCGCGGCAATTCGTAACTCATTTCTTGTATTTCCTTTATATGTTTGTTCTTTTTGCATTTAATTTGTTTGTGAGTGTTTGCATGTGAATACCAATGGAGTCTACTGAGGAGTTGTTTCAAGCAAGTGTGGGGTCATTGTACCCCTACACTTGCTATTTCACCGACGTGTTCACTGTTGCGCCACAACTCCTAGGAATCTGAATCGTGAGGAGTTCGTGTTTTTGTATCCTGTGACAATCGAGTTCCAACAAGCAATCTACCGTCTAAAGGGGTAACTCTTTCTCCCTAGTTTTGAATATTTTTATGTACAACAGGGATGTAGTATGGTTTTAAGTATAGGGTGTGGACGGTCGAAAGAGTTTTTTTTTGAAATTTGTGCAGAAATGAGTAATTTTTCAAAATTGTTAGCAACTTTTCAAAAATTTTAATAGATTGTAATTTTGAAACGAATAGTTTGTGAATGTTATAGCTTTGGTAATTTTCGAGAAATACGATTTAGTTGTTATCAAGCTATCTATTTAGTCAAATAAGTTGAGTTTTAAGAGTTAGAAAAATTTAAGATTTGGGATATTTTAGGATTGGAATTTAGGAGGGAACTGTCAATCGGTGGCCTTTGTTGTTCGAGCCGGTAGGTCTGAAACGGGTGGCCTCAAAGAGGCACTTATGCACCTTACCACCTAAGATCGTCTGGTTTGGGATGGTATTTTCGAAAGCTCGTTACACGGACAACATCGAAAGTCATGGACAATTACTTAATGGCCTTTAGAATCTGAATGAGTATGTGTATTTTTTGTGAACAGAAAATTTGTAATCAAGGGTTCTCTAGAAAGTCGTGAACTGCAAAAGATATTCTGATCAGTTTTTATCAAAAATCAATTTTCAATCTAATTCTGGAAACAATAAGCTTTGAAATCTAACACATTTAAAAAATTGTTTGAGTCTTAGTTAAAATCTGTTAAAAACTCTTTTGCTCGGGGACAAGCAAGGCACAAGTTTGGGGTGTTTGACAACGCCTATCAATATCAAGTATTTTAGTCGTTATTAGGCCCTATTCTTGGTAAATTTACATCGTATATCGTATGGTATTACTCACCTTTTGTGCTAAGACTCGTGTGCAAGAAAATGATGAAAACAGGGACCAAAAGCGGACAAAATGGAAGAAGTTTGGGATAAGCACCATCTCAGTCGAAGTCGTACGCGCGCCAAGGAAAGGAGACACACGTGTCGCACCAAGTCAATGATGAGGCGGTGTAGAGAAATTCAAACAGCAAAAAAAACAGGGATAAGGCAACAAGCGCGTCACGGATCCTAGTCTACGAGGAAAGGAGACACGCGCGTCGCGCCAAGTCTACGAGGACATGTAGAAATCTTCTGGCTGCAACATAGGCTTCTCTGGTATCTTGTTTTTCTTTGTGAGACAGCTTTACAACAATTGTGAAGATGTCTGCTGGGTTTATTTTCCGAAAGTCGGCTTCTGTTATCAGAATCGTTTTGGCGTAGTTGTTATTTCTGACCAGCTCATATTCGAAGAATTCTGATTTCTGAAACTTTCTTCTTTTGACACTTCGAACAGCTGTTATGACTTCGTCTGACCACTTATCAGCTTGAGGTTTGATCCATGTCTTGAAGAATTGCTGATTTTTGTAGAAAGCTGCTAGTTCTTTGTTGACTCCTGAATCTACAGTGAAATTAAGAGTGTAACTATACTTTTCTCCGTTTGGAGTCAACGGTATGTCCCATTTGTGGTTGGACGTGGGGGGAGGATTGTATGGCTTGAAGGGTTTGAAATCAAAGTCGATCAATGGTCGAAACTTGAGGATGTTTGAAATGATAGGTCTGCTGAGACCAGTTGGATCAGCTTGGTTTTGGTCAGGTTCTGACTCAATACTAAAGTCTGCAGTACGTTCAGGAGCTTGGGAATCGAAGAACTTTGATTTCTTTTCCTTGACTTCTGGGGGATCAGATTCCGTGATCGGTTAGTATACGAAAATCTCGTCGTCTTCTGATGGATCTTTATCTTTTGGAGTTTGAATTTTCAGAGGAGAGAGATGAGGTGTAGATTCAACTATCGGAGTCTTTGTTGGAGATTCTTTTGTAGTTTCTTTCGGAATCTCTTTCTGAATTGTTTCCTCCTCTGTTGACTTTTTCTCAGTAGATAGTTTTTCAGATTCTTCATTACTGACTCGTGTGTTTTCCTGATTGATTCTTTCTTCGGGGTTCTCCTGATGTTGATCTCCTGTTGTTTCTTCCATGGTTTCTTCTTTATCTTCTTTGGTCCCACTTGGACCAACGTTTGTATCTATTTCCATGTCGTCGGTTGGAGATTTTGTTGATTTATCCGCCTCTCCCCCTCCTGGGGCACCTGCAAGAATTGAAGGGGGCACAGGCAGGCGGGCCAAAATAGAGTCGAGTTTGCCAGAGACATTGTCAACTTCCTTCTTGATACAATCGGGAAGTGGTGTAGCTGCAATTGTTTAGAGTTCTTCCATAACCTCGATGTTCAATTTTGTGTAGAGTTTGATCTGCTCAATGGAACCTTCCATTTTGCTGGTGATGGCTTGCAACGTGTGTGTAACCATTTGAAGGAGGAGAGCATTAGTTCTTCTGAGGGAGGAGTTTTTGGCCAGGACCCCATTAAGGTAGTTGGCCATATGGTCTATTGAGGCGGAGAGCTTGGCTTGCACATTGCTAAAGAGCTCAGGAACTTGCTTTGGCATTTTTCAACTTCGTCAAGCATCTTTTGGGCTGTTTTCATCATGATTGCCACATCAGATTCACGTTGAGCATCAATGGTTGCGATCCCATCGTGGATGATCTTTTCAGCTTGACTGTCGCAATGTAGAAGGATGTCTCTGTCCTTATTCTCTAGTGCAGCGACTCGATCTTTAAGTACGCTAAGTTCTTTGGTCAGAGCTTCCTGATTTTTTGAGGAATTTAATTCAGTCAGGAGGGTGGTTAAGGCGTCAACCTTCTGATGTAGAGAGTCATCTTTGAGTAAGGAGGTGACGGATTGAGGAGTAGTTTGGTTGGCAGCTTTATCGGATGATGAGTTGGTATCACTGAGATCGACCAGATGCATTTGGGATGAAGAGGGTTTATCTACCTCTTGATCAGCACCACCTCTTGATCAGCACCAAAGAGGGAGGTGCCGATTGGGATCGATTGAGTCTCGGAGATAATTACTCGGGAGTTGGACTCAGTGGGTTGTTCGACTGTGTGCTTGTGCATTGTCTTTTTTTCTGAAGTTCTTGAGCACAAAATCTGTCCCAAGTGAGAGGGACGAACGTTGAGGCAATCATCGACTAGTCGGTTTTAGTAGTATCGAAAAGGTAGAAGGGGGAGTCTACCAGTTTGTCGAGAGAGGAATGCAGAAGGGAATCAATCTGGAGGGTGAGCACATTGATTCGCCTTCTTTCGGACTTGACATGTTCTGAGTCATTGTCGGATGGTGGACAAAAGGTGAAGAGGGTTTGAAGTTCCTTTTGTTTATGTTCAAATTGCTGTTTGATACGATCAACTAATGACATTTGTTCTTGAACTGCGGTCTGGAACTTCCACTTGTTAAATTCGTATGCATCAGGTGGAGGTTGAGAGAGATCTGGGATAAGATCAATTTTGGGGTCATCCTTGGTGATTGGTTGTTTCTTTATAGATTGTGGAGGTGAGTTCTGTTTTTCCTCCATAAATATATCTTCCTGAGTGTCTTCCGAGCCTAGAGAGTTCTGTCTTTCCTCCAAATGTTCTGACTCGGAATCTCTTGAAGATGGTTCAGATGTCTAACAAGAAAGAACACAAGTTAGATAGTGGACATGTATGCCAGATGTAACACATACCTGAGGGAAACCAATCTAAAAGGTGATGTTTGAATCAAAAGTGATTTGAGTACACAATATTATAGATTGATGATTTCCATTTTGTTTGAAACTGTGACGTTAGAACAAAGTAACCAATTGTTGTTTTTCTTTTAAGTGAGCATAGTTGTAAACCAGGAATGTTGGAGATTAGTCGAAAGAGATTAGATAAGAAAATATCATAAATTTTAAATTTTGGAGATCAAGAATCAGAAGGTGGTTGAAAATAAAAGACTTTTGTTAAGGGTTGAAAAGAGGATTCAGAAGTAAAAGACTTCTGAGAGAGTAGAGAAAGGGGATGCATAAGTAAGAGACTTCTGACAAATAGAAAGAGAGGATTCAGAAGTAAGATACTTTTGAAAATCAAAAAGAAGGGGTTCAGAAGTAAGATACTTCTGTAAGTCAGAAAGAGGTGATTCAGAAGTAAGATACTTCTGAAAATTAGAAAGAGGTATTGAAAGAGGTACTGTTTTGACTTTTCGTTGCTTCTTTTTAGGTGGTTGTTTGGATGGGGAGAACTCGGAAGCTTTCTTTTTGAGTTTCTTGGGGGCCTCACATTGTTTGAGAGAGTGTGGTGGATAATCGGGTACTCCTTCTATAGACGTGATGTGAAAAGAGACAGCAGGTTCTGTTGGATCGGCCAAGTTCAGAAGGGCTGCAAGCAGTCTACGTATTTTGCCAAATATAGAGTCTGTTTTTGCAGTATAAGGTTTGGCTTTGGGCATGACCAATTTGTCTTCTTCTGATCTGGGTGTAGGGATTGGGATATGAGGAGTCTGATAGATATGCTCGATGCACATAGCCCAAAAACGTGCTGAGTGAATTTGACCGGTTGGTTTCAGGGAGGAGGGTATGTAGGAAAGGAAGTCGTCAAAAAGGATCGATGCATGATCAATTTCATGACCGGAGTAGAGGCTCCAAAGAAGAACCATGAGACGTTTGTTTAGCTGGTCTGTACCGCCCATTTTCCCAGTTAAGCACTTAATGATGTAGTGGATTAGACATTGCCATAAGGGTGAGATATGTCCCTTAGACATGTGAAACAGTTTTGGCAAATCGTACATGTACCCCATATTGTAGATCATGGATTTGAGATCACCATCGGTTGGTTGGTCAAAGGTGGATTCGTAGTATGGAAGATGCAGTGCTTCAGCAAATACTTTCTTGTCGAGGATGAAGTTTTGACCGTCTTGTAGAGTTATGGTGTAACCGGTGGGACATTTGGTGCCGGAGGAGACAATATCTTGAAGTAAGGAGACTGGTATAGTAGGAGGTGGATGGAAGAATGCTCTAGCAGTTTGTGTCTTAACAGTATGTGAATGAGGACGCGTAGATGTTGCGTGTAGACCTTGAGATCTTTTGAAAGGTAGAGATTGGAGAGGGCAACAAGGATTGTGTCGTTGTCGCTCTTTGATTGTGAAGCCATTTAAGAGTTATGATGTGAGAGATGAAGAGTAATGGAAATTTTAGATATTTAGGGTTGAGAGATTGGAGACGGCGGCGAGAGAGGGTTATAATGATAGAGAGGGAAATATGGAAGAGATGAAAGAGTGGGTGAGACTAGAAGAAGAGGGAATTTTGAAATTGTGTAAGAAACCGTAGATGCAATGCTGCAGCAAATATTTTCTTGTCGAGGATGAAGTTTTGACCGTCTTGTAGAGTTATGGTGTAACCGGTGGGACATTTGGTGGCGGAGGAGACAGTATCTTGAAGTAAGGAGACTGGTATAGCAGGAGGTGGATGGAAGAATGTTCTAACCAGTTTGTGTCTTGACAGTATGTGAATGAGGACGCATAGATGTTGCTTGTAAACCTTGAGATCTTATGAAAGATAGAGATTGGAGAGGGCAACAAGGATTGTGTCGTTGTCGCTCTTTGATTGTGAAGCCATTTAAGAGTTGTGATGTGAGAGATGAAGAGTAATGGAAATTTTAGATATTTAGGGTTGAGAGATTGGAGACGGCAGCGAGAGAGGGTTATAATGATAGAGAAGGAAATATGGAAGAGATGAAAGAGTGGGTGAGACTAGAAGAAGAGGGAACGGTTATAACAATTTTGAAAATGTGTAAGAAACCGTCGGGTAAGAGAATGAAGGGACGTGTGAACAGTTATGTCAGAAAAGTGTGTGCTTGGCATTTAATGCTAAGAAATGATGAAAAAGGATGGTCCATTAAAGGAAGGACATGTGTGACAGAGGGAATATCCATTGGAGAAATATTGATCGTGAGGTTTTTAATTATTGGATATTAAATGTTTTACGTATTAAATTTACATTCTCACATTAAATATGTCGTGGTGAGGTGTCTAAGGTACGGATTGGTGTAACAGTTGTGGTTCTGACTTGGTCAGGGGGTGAGTAATTCTGAATGGATTTTCGAACCAGTAGGATTGGATTTATGAGGTAGTGTGAACATTTGAAATTGTGTTCCGAGAAGGGTTTCGGAGTGGAAAATTCGGATATGGGGGTTCTGAGATACGGGAATGAATCAGAACGGTTAATTTAGAAAGGGATAGTGGGATTCTGAAGTGAAGTTGGAGGTTCGAAAAGGGGGTAGTGTTTCTGAGGGCTACGGATCAGAAGTGTGAGAGTTTTGATTGTAGTTCGGAGAGGAAGGCTCGGAAGCTGTTTTCTGAGAATGGCAGTTTAATGAATAACTTAGAAGTTGTCATGTCATTTCTGTAGAGATAATCAATGACACAGACTGTTTAGGTTAAGTAGTCAAATCATATAGCGCATCTCTATATTACTGATCTCGAAGCGATGAGGTGTCATGAAGTGGTGAAAAGGAGGTGGTAATAAAAGGGGGTTTGCTGTGAAACGAACAAATCACATAAGAGAAGTTTTGAGGACTAATATGGCTTCAAGACGTCCATTTAACCATGATGAGAAGGTAGAGGTTAGGATGCAAGATGGTAAGTTCGCTGGTGCTTTTTATGATGGGGTGATCAAATCAGTGTGGAATCATCGTTATGAAGTGAAGATGACAACACTGACCGATGGATCCACTGGTGGTCCTTTGAATGTGCATGTGGATTTTGCATATCTGCAACCTGTTCCTCCTAAGGTTTTGGTGGAGTTTAATCAGTTTGATTTTATGGAGGTATGGTACCATCGAGGGTGGTGGCCAGCTACCATTTCGAGGAAAACTCCATACAATCAGTTCCATGTGGTGTTGGTGGATGGGACTTGTCTGTTTGTGGATGAATCGGAACTGAGAATTCATCAGAGGTATCATCTTGGAGAGACTCCGATGTGGCAATACTATAAGCTCTGATGATTGAAGAAGGCTTTTGTTCTCCTGGTAGTTTATGTGTCTTGTTGTCGGATAGTATGTTTGCTTGTGTGGCTAGGATTGTGTGAGAATTGCTTTCGTTGTATTTTGTAATGATATGGGTGTTATGAATGAAAGCAAGTTGTGTCGTTTGATTGAGTTTGTAAATCGAATTCAGAACTTTACAATCAGAAAGTGTTTAGGATGAAGTCGGAGATGAAAAGATTCAGAGAGAAGAAAAGTTTTGTCGTATCTAGAGGGGAGAAATATAAAGAGAGGGAGAGTGGGAGAGTTAGGTGAGGATGTGTCAGTTTTGGGAAAATGAGAACAATCTATATGGGGGCAAGAGCGGTTTATCCATTACGCCGTCAAAGTTGCCGAACCGTCTAATCAACCGTTTTAGACCATGATGCTGATCTGACAGGGGCATTCACTGCCCACTAGGGTCATTATGACCTCTAATTAATTGAATTAGAGAAGGTGAATGGGCATGCTGGTTGATTATAAAAAGGGGTTTTCAGCTAAATGTTTAACCACTCATAACAAAAGAAAAATTAACTGAACAGAATTTGCTTTCAAAAATGGCTCGATTTTTCTTCAACTTCTTTGATGAGGTCGAGGTGAAGCTTACTCAGGGAGATTTCGCAGGAGGGTATTATGAGGGAGTGATCACGAAGACGTGGAAGAGACATTGTGAAGTTCAGCTTAGGTGTCTACCGGACAACACAACTGGGAAGATGATGATCCTGAAGGTCAGGTATGGTGTTCTTCATCCCATTCCACCTATGGTGATCATGGAGTATAAGGTTGGGGATTACATCGATGGATGGGATCGACAAGGATGGTGGAGTGGTGTCGTCGACAATGTGATCGGTGATGATGTGTATGATGTTGCGCTGCTGGATGGGAAGACTGTGCACGTGTGTGATATGTCTGTGCGAATCACACAAAACTTTACGTATAGCAGTCCTCCAAAGTGGCAATACAACAAGCACTAGGGAGGAGGGGATGAAGTTGTAATCTTTTGTTTTTGATGTTTTAGACTGTTTTCTGTGTAAGAATCTTACGTCATAAAATTTTGAGATGTTTTTGTTTATGACTTAATTGATTCAGTTCTTGTAAGGTCTTTTAATCTTAATCAAAATATGTTTTTCTTTTATGTGTGTGTTGGTAACCCTTAAATGAAATATGTGACAACGTCACTTTGATTATATTGAGAGAGATCTTCTGATATTATAGAGATTGTGACAATGAGAGTAGTCGAAAGTCTTATGGTTCTGAGGGAATATTCAGAGACTTTTCTGAACTGAGCTTTTGCTGAGTAGATGATAGTCAGAAACTGAGTATCATTCTGTGAAGAAATCAGAGTCAGGATTTAACATACCCAATTTGTCTAGAAAATTATTGAATTTAGTGGAATCTAAGGCTTTTGTAAGACATCAGCAACTTGTTCATTAGTAGGAATGAAGTAGAGTTCGATGTTACCTTCTAGGATCTGATCCTTGATGAAGTGATACCTAAGATTGATGTGCTTCGTCATAGAGTGCTGAATAGGATTATGAGAAATGGCTATGGCACTCTTGGAGTCACAGTAGATAGGAACCTAAAGAAATCGGTAACCATAATCCATGAGCTGAGTCTTCATCCAGAGAACTTGTGAACAGCAGGTAGATGCAGCCACGTATTCTGCTTCTGCTGATGACAAGGCGACATAGTTTTGTTTCTTTGACGACCAGCTGACTAATCATCCACCTAGAAATTGACAGCCTGCGGAAGTTCTTTTCCGATCCAATTTGCATCCGGCATGGTCCGAATCGGTGAATGCTTGGAGTTTGAAGTTGTCTCCGATTGGGTACCATAGTCCCATTGCCTTAGTACCTTTGAGATATTTGAAATTTTGCTTTACGGCTGTCAGATGTGACATTTTCGGAGCTGGTTGATATCTGGCACACATGCAAGTTGAAAACATGATGTCGGGTCTACTTGCGGTTAAGTAAAAGAGTGAACCTGTCATTCCTCGATACAACTTATGAGCTACTAGCTCGGCATCGGGGTCTGCAAAGATTTTATGGTTGGTGGATATCAGAACTTTGGCAGTAGAACAATTTTCAAGGGAAAATTTCTTCAGAAGTTCATTTGTATATTTTTCTTGATGAATGAAAATTCCTCTCTTGGTTTATTTGATTTGTAGGCCTAGGAAGAAATTTATTTCTCTGTTCATGCTCATGTGAAATTTGTGTGTCATCACTTTTTCAAATTCATCAACCATTGCTTGAGTAGTTGATCCGAAAATGATATCATCTATATAGACTTGGACGATCATGATGTGATTTTGATGTGATCAAAAGAAGAATATAGGATCAATGATTCCTCTTCTGTATCCGGATGATACTAGAAAGTTGGATAATGTTTCATACCAAGCTCTGGGTGATTGTTTTAGACCATATACGGCCTTATTCAGACGATATACGTGGTTGGGTCGAGACAGATCCTCAAAACCAGGAGGTTGTTGAAGATAAACTGTTTCTCGTAGATCACCTTCAAGAAATGCACGTTTCACATCCATTTGATGTACAATGATGTTTTTATGTGCAGCATAGGCTAGAAATATCCGAATGGCTTCTAGTCTAGCTACTGGTGCATATGTTTCATCATAGTCAAGTCCTTCTATCTGACTATACCCTTTTGCCACTAATCTGGCTTTGTTTCTGACTACTGTTCCCATGTCATCAAGTTTGTTTCGGAAGACCCATCTAGTACCTATGACTCTGTGATTTGTTGGTCTCGGAACAAGATCCCAGACATTGTTTCTTTTGAATTCTGATAGTTCTTATTGCATGGCTTTGATCCAATCGTCGTCGTCAAGAGCATCTAGAACTGTTTTTGGCTCAACTTTGCTGATGTATACGGCATAATGGCATTCATCCTGAATTGATTTCTTTGACCTTGTCTGAACTTTGGAGGAGGGATTTCCGATGATTTGGTTCGGAGGGATTTCCAATGATTTGGTTCGGAGGATGACTTTGAGTACATTTATGTAATCTTGGAAGAAGAGCTGGGTCAGAAATAGGAGGAAGAACATCTTGAATGAAGTTGGTGTCTTCAAGAGATATGTTTTGGTTTTGTGATTCTTCCGTTGATGCATTTGTCTGAACTTTGGAGGAGGGATTTCCGATGATTTGGTTCGGAGGGATTTCCGATGATTTGGTTCGAAGGATGAGTCTGAGTCCATTTATGTAATCTTGGAAGAAGAGCTGGGTCAGAAATAGGAGGAAGAACATCTTGAATGAAGTTGGTGTCTTCAAGAGCTATGTTTTGGTTTTGTGATTCTTTCGTTGATGCATTTTCATCGGCTTCATAGATAAAGAGTAGTGGATTATCAAGTGCAGTATTAATTAGGGTATCTTCTGATGGGACATTTGCTGAGAAAGTATCTTCTCAGTGTTGATGGTCCCCTAGGATTGAGGTATCCCATCAACATGAGTAGGGAGTCTAGACTCCCCCTCTGAGGTTGCTGGGTGTAAGGGATCCTTCCGAGTTTGATGATTCGGGGAAGGGAGCGACGTCTCCCCCTCAACTGTTGAAGTGTTGTTCGGAGGGTTTGTTTGATTGTCAGATGTCGTGGGTTCTGATGATGTGGAAGGTTCTGAAGCTGAGATGATTTGCTAAATTGCATCAGGAGAGTGGATAACTTCAACGTCTTTTGCAGTTGCTAGTGCGCAAAGAGTAAGTCGTAATCAATTTCAACTGTATGAATGGGTCGATGTCCCACTGGAATATCATCCTCCATTATGTATAGAATATCTTGATTCTTCTTTCTCCATTGATACTGATCATCGAATTCTATGTTGAAGCTTTCTTCAATGACTCGTGTTCTTTTGTTTAGAACTCGATAGGCAATTGATTTTGAGGAGTAACCCATGAAGATTGCTTCATCACTTTTGGGTGCAAATTTTCCCAAATGGTCTTTGTTATTTTTAATGAAGCATCTGCAGCCAAAGATATGGAGAAATTTGACATTGGGTTTTCTCCCGTTTAAGATTTCATAGGGTGTCTTCTGCAGTCGTTTGTTGATGATGATTCGATTCTGAACAAAGCATGCTGTTGCTATTGCTTCCGCCCAAAACGTTAGAGGAAGATTTTCAAAAGTCAGCATTGATCGAGCTGCTTCCACTAAGGTTCTGTTTCTTCTTTCTACTACACCGTTTTGCTAAGGGGTGTATGGTGCTGAGAAGTTGTGCTCTATTCCTTTGGATGCTAGAAATTCTTCAATTTGCTTATTGTTGAACTCAGTTCCATTATCACTTCGGATTCTTCTTACTGGTAGTTGCATTTTGAGTTCGATAGATGTAATGAAGTTTCTGAGTTCCATGAATGTGTCTGATTTTAATCTTAAAAAGAATACCCAAGTGAATTGGGTGTAATCATCCACGATAACTAGGATATACTTTTTGTGATTCAGACTAGCAACAGTCGATGGACCACAGAGATCCATGTGGAGAAGTTCTAATGGACGAGTAATGCTTGAGTCAGCGATTGATTTGTGAGGTTTCTTCTTTTGTTTGCCTAATGCACATGTTGCACATAAGTTTTCGTTGTCAAACCTCAGGAGTGGCATTCCTCTGACTATTTCTCCTGTTACCAACTGGTTCATATATCGGAAGTTGAGATGGGCTAGTTTCCGATGCCATAACCAGCTGACTTCGGAGTGAGCCTTGGAAAGTAGACATAATCTGGGTTTTCCGATAAACATAGAGATGTCCAAAGGAAACATGTTGAGTTGTCTTGGAGATTTTATTAAACATCTGTCTCTGTTACCCGTCAAAATGTAGCTAAATTCATTGTTGAATTGAACTCGGAGACCGGTACTGACTAGTTGACCTACACTTATGAGATTGTGTTTAAGTCCGAGAACATAGGCAACCTTCTGAATGGTGAAGTTTCTGTTTGTTAGTACACCGTAGCCTTTGATGATGCCATTTGCTTCATTTCCAAATGTGACGTATCCTCCAAAGCTGACTTCTCTGTAATCTCTTAGAAACTCCAGTCTTCTGGTAATGTGCATTGAGCAGGCACTGTCAATTAGCCATTCGTCATCTTGCTCTTCCGTACTAAATGCCTGAGAGATTAGATAGTTAGTTTGGGTACCCAAACTTGTTTGGTCTCATTTGTTTTCATAGATATGGAAGATTTATTTTTGACAATTGATTTGATGGGAGTTTCAGTTTCAGAAGGTGAGTTTGGCTCAGAAATGAATGATTTTACAACCCACTTTTGAACAAATCTTTTTGATAGTTTTGGAGGGTAAGTTTTTGTTGGATATCTAAAGTTTTTTGAATCAGTAGCAATGACTGTTTTAGAATGATGATTGCAACAATGACAGCAAGTATTACTTTGTTGTCGCTTCAGAATTTTCGGAGTAGTTTGAGAATGATTATAGTTTTGAATCTTGGTTCCGATAACATTTGGGGTTTGCTTATCGGAAAATAAAGTTTTTGTTTTCAAAGACTCATTCACAAGTTTCTTAGAGATTGCGGGACTGTTTTGAGTTATTTTTGAATTTCTTGTTAATTTTGGAAATTCTGAGTTGTAATCAGAATTTCTGATGTTTTGAAATTTCTGAAAGGGTTTGATATTTGGAGTCGGAAGTAATCCCTTATAGATATACTTTCAGAGTGTGGAAGGAGTAGATCTCTGAGTATGACTTGGAGTGACAAAAGTCGAGTTAGCTTCTGTTCATTGCTGAGTGTAGAAACATTTTTTCTGTTCAAATCTTGCATGAGATCGAGGTGATCTGAGGTCTTTTCTGTTTAGAATTGGTTTTACTCCTTGTTTGGTTAAATTCTTTCATTTTCCTTTTTGAAAGATTTCTCTTAGGGAAGAGTCAGATAAAGAATCATTTAAAGAGTCTATCTCTTCATGATTGACTTTAAGTTTTTTGAGCGAAATTCTGATTGGGTTATTTGAAAAATTATGTTTTGATGTATCTTCGTATGACCTTGTGTCAGAACACGATGGTTCGGAAGTCATGTTGGACATGTCAGCAACATTAGGGTTTCTGATTATAATTTTGTTAAAATCCTTTTTAATGATGATGTTGCCTAGGAACTTCTCCATTTCAATTTCTTCATCAATCTTTTCTTTATTTGAATTTTCCAAGTTCTTAGAATTTGGAATGCATTCTTCAGTAACATAGTTACTTTGCTGATCTTCTAAGAAAGAGTGTTGCTGAGAACTTGATGATGGATAGTTTGTGACCGTAGTCATGTGTCTAGGCATGAATGGGACTGAAGCAATATACAATTTGCTGATTTCGGCAGTGTCTGCTTCCGAGAAATATGAGAAGGGAATGTTAACTCCTTCTTTTGACTTAGAAGTGGCATTTTCTGATTCATTGGCATGAGTTTTAGAAAGGTTCTTGGTTGTGTCCTCATCGTGTTTATCATCATATTCATTTGAAGGATATTGAAAAAATGGACTTTTTTGTTATAAATAGGATAGTTTTTATTTTTGGTTTTTCTTGCCCATCCCCAGTTAAAGGTGTTTTCAGAAGAATTAGTGTTAGCAGGAGATTTGAAAACATCAGTTGCATGATACAATTGATCTACTAATTTGTTTAGTCTTACATTATCACTTCGGGCTAAATCCCTTTCCGGTGTCAAAAGCTGATTTGAATTTTCTAACAGAGTCCTAGAAGTCTGTTTGATCTTCAAATCAACAGTAAGTTTATCACAAAATAGTTTCTTATCTTCTAGCCTATTCTTCAACTTTATCACTTCGTCATACCCATCATCTCTTTCTTCCAGAACCCGCTGATATGCAGCTAAGGCATCTGCACAAGTGTTAGATATTTTTTCTAGAGCAGGTTCTAGATTATTAGAGTAAATCTGATGTGTATGAAGCATGTTATGTACCTGTTCGATGATACTTACTCCTTTACCTGATTTGTGGTTGACCATGAAAGCGTAGTTCTTTGGTATGTAGGCGGACGAGGATTCAGCAGTGTCGTTAAGATGTTTGGTGTTTGCCAACCCTAGGATTGGAGTTTCTCGGTTTGCTTGTACCATCATGCATTCTCCAAATCCTTTTCCTCGTTTTCGCTTGTTTTCAAACTGCTCATCATCATCTCCTGAGGACCAGATCTCGACGTTTCCGGATGCTATAAATGCTTCGACTTTTTCTTCTTCTTTTGCTTTCGGATAATTCCTCGGAGCTCTGCAGTCAGCAGCATAGTGCCATAGACCTCCGCAGTTGTGACATTTGATTACTTCTGATTCTTTCTTTTTAGGAGTTGGAGCTTGAGTAGTGCTGACATCTGGGGCTGCCTTTGATTTCTCTTGCTGTTGATCTTCTGGTTTCGGATAATAACGATTTTGACCAGATTGTTGATATCCTCTCTGATAGTTGTTTTTGGGTCGATATTCTGCATTTTGATTAGAGGAACGGAAGTTCTTTTTCTGACCAGAGTAGGATGGTATTCTGTTGAACTTGTGACTGATCATAGCAATCTCATGTTGATAGGTTGCTTCTTCTGCTTCGTCGTATTCTGAGTAGTATGATTCAGTAGTTTGTACTCGAGCTGGAAGTGCAAGGGTTGGAGACTTAGATTGAATGGATGGTTGTGAGATTTGAGATGATTGGTATTGAACCGTCAGGGTTTGATAGTGTGAAGGGTAGGAAAGTTGTGGTTGAGATGGGTGATATGAGGGTATAGGATTTGGTTGCTGAGGTTGTGGTAGGTTTTGAGTAGGGGCAATCTTGGGTGAAGAGATGTTAGGATTGATTTGCTGTTGAGTTGTTTGCTGGTATTGTACCAGTTGCTGAGGAGTGTTACCCATCGTTGGATAGTTGTGTTCAGCAACTAAAGCCAGATGTCCACCAAGTTGCTGTTGTTGTTGATTGCTTTTTATACCATTTTCATGTCCAATGAGATTGTTGTACAATCGGTACATATTGAAAGTTTTCAACTTTCCAGAGTCTTGAAGAATCATTTTGACTAGCATCCAGTCTTTTCCAAGTCCCTTAAGAAATCGATGATTGATTTCCTGATTGGTTCTTTCTGCTCCTGAACTTAGAAGTCTGGTCACAATTATGGAGAACCGAGTGAATGCCTGTCTTAGTGATTCTCCGGGAAATGCTGAGAAGTGGGTGTATTCAGAGAGACTTGACACCAATTTTTGATCTTTAGCTTCCTCCGTTCCTAAGAACATATTTTGTAAGAGAACCTAGATTTGTTGGGCTGTTGTACAGTTTTGTATGAGATCAAAGAATTCCAGAGGAATTCCACATTGGATTTCGGTGACAGCGATTTGGTCGTTGTCAATTTTCTCTATATCCAGGGGAGTTAGCCTTGGATGAGAAGTACCACCTAGAGCCTCTTCTGCAGTGTCTGGTCTAGGGGTGTACATTGGGAGGTGTGGTCCTTCTTCGACTGAACGCCAAATGTCTTTCCCTTTGGTTTTGAGATAGTTGCGCATACGAGATGCCAAGCCATTATACTCAGTAGGAATGAGTATAGGAGCTCGATTAGAGCCTCCGACACTGTTAGCAACGTTTAGAGAGTGGTTCATCTGCATTATGGAATCTGTGAAGAAGAGATTCCAAATTGTTTGGAATGACAGAGAGAGATTAAAGTGTTTGAGCTATAATAGCATGCAATGATCCACAGAGGATTCTAAGGTTGTTGCTACAGCCAGGGTTTTGAGCAAACTAGGTACTTAGAATCTTATAGATAGCTATTTAGGCTCTGATACCAATTGTTGTCGCC
The DNA here is from genome assembly GCA_023525715.1 of Cichorium intybus. Lineage (NCBI taxonomy): Eukaryota > Viridiplantae > Streptophyta > Magnoliopsida > Asterales > Asteraceae > Cichorium > Cichorium intybus. The sequence goes on from CM042010.1 coordinate 76,766,904, forward strand.
AAATATTCTAAGTAAGTGCAGAGAGAAAAGTTGCGGAAAGTAAAGGTCCGAAACTGAAGGTTTCGGAGGGACAAGTCCTGTGACTTGAGATGGACAATGTAACACCCGACTTATTAACCAAAAACACCCCAAAATTTTTGCATTTTCCAATCCAAATATTTTACAATGAAAACTATAAATATGGGGTATTAGTTAACAAAATACGAGTACAAGTGTATCACGAAGTACAATACATAAATATTATACATTCTTTAAGCCGGGTATCACTTCAATGCTAAGTCCTCAGTCACGGACTTTATCTTTTCCCTTAGCAGGGTCACGCTCACCTGCAGGGACATATCAAACAAACCATGAGCTACAAGCTCAATGAGTAATCAAACAAATATAACATGTATAAGAATAAAATTCTCTATACAAAATCAATTTAGCATTATCAGGCAATATAAAATCATATATGGCTCACGGGTTATCCCGCTGTTGCCTAGACTCACGGCTCCGTTCTTACCATCGCAATGGCTCACGGCTTATCCGGTCTTGTCTACATAGGTTTGACTCACTTGAGACTTATCAAATAACGTCTTCCTCAAATGGGACACATGGAATACATCGTGTATACCATGAAGTTCATCAGGTAACTCCAATCTATACGCCACGGCTCCAACCCTTTGGGATATACGGAAAGGTCCAATGAAGCGAGGACTCAACTTTCCCTTCTTCCCAAAACGAATTAGGCCTTTCCAAGGGGATACTTTGAGCATAACCATATCTCCCACTTGGAATTTTATCGGTTTCACCCGTCTGTCTGCGTACTGCTTCTGTCTATTCTGAGCTACCTTCAAGTTTTCACGTATCAGTTTGATCTTTTCTTCAGTCTGGGCAACAATTTCGGGTCCAGCCAACGGCTTTTCCCCAACTTCAGTCCAGCAGGTCGGAGTACGGCACGGTGCTCCATACAAGGCTTCATACGGGGCCATCTGAATGCTGGAATGATAGCTGTTATTGTACGCGAATTCTACTAGAGGCAAGTGAGCTTCCCAGCTTCCACCGAAGTCTATGACACAAGTCCTCAACATATCTTCCAAAGTTCGGATCGTTCTTTCACTTTGGCCATCAGTCTGCGGGTGATATGCGGTACTCATAAGTACTTTTGTACCCAATTGCTCCTGAAGACTTTGCCAAAAATGAGAAGTAAATCTGCTGTCTCTGTCCGATACAATCGATGCTGGTACTCCATGCCTACAAAATACTTCATCAATGTAGATTTTCGCCAGTTGATCTACTCTGTACTTTTCCTTATATGGTATAAATTGTGCCGATTTGGTCAACCGATCCACAATCACCCATATAGAATCATAACCTCACGGCGTCCGCGGCAACTTTGTTACAAAATCCATGGTAATATGGTCCCATTTCTTCTTTGGAATCGGCAATGGCTGTATTTCTCCATACGGTTTCTGATGGTTTGACTTAACTTGCAAACAAGTCAAACATTTTTCCACAAATCTTCCAACGTCCCTCTTCATTCCAGGCCACCAATACATCGGTTTTAACGTCCGATACATCTTGGTACAACCCGGATGAACGGCATATCGGCTACAATGGTTAAGTGCTTAGGCAATACCATAATGTTTTCCATATGATATGGGAAACCGAAATTGTAACGAGAAAGAAATACCCTCGCTTGATAGTATGATTTCGGGGACGAAATCTTTTAAAGGAGGGGAGAATTTGTAACGCCAAGATACTTTATTATATAATTAAAATAAAAGGGTAAATTGGTCATTTTACCATGTAAGGGTAAAATGGTCTTTTGGACAGAAAAGTATTTGGTTTGAAATAATATTTTAAGTTTTGGACTTAAAATGTTATAAAAACCGATTTTTGGTCGTTTTACCGAAAAATGGTATTTTGGTCATTTGACCAAGTCAACGACCAATTATGTAAAAATATTGTTGGTTGTGGCCAAAATGTAAGAAATGGAAGTTTTATTGTAATAAAACTTGGTTATTGTGGTCAAAGTTCAAGAAAATGAACTTTAGGACCAAAATTGTAATATTTTGTGGTATAAATAAGAGAGAGTTGACTCTCTCTTTGACCATCCATTTGTTGCAGCAACGGGAGAAGAGAATTGAGAGAGATTTCTGTAAATCATGAAGCTTGAAGCTTGGAATTGGAACCATGGATTGGAATTGTTGATTCCTAAGCTATTAAGGTTAGTATTCCAAGTTCTTGAATGTGTTCTTGATGAGTTTTTGGTAGCAACTCAAAACTGCATTTGCAGTGATGGTTATGTTGTTAAGTTGATATAATACTTCCCTTATGTCATGCTAATAAGGACTTAACTAAAGAAAGTGGAAGTAGATTGCTATTAGTGTTAAATTTGAAGTTTGGGGTTGTTAGGACTAAGAACCCTAATTCTTCATTTTGATTGATTTAGTTGTTTTGAATGGTTGAAAACCTTGTTAGAGTATAAGGTTTTAGCCTAGAAACAAACCCCAATCGATTAAGGACTGGATTAAGGACTAAATGGCCAAAAACTGCTTGCTACAGTGCATAAATCGCGACTGTCCAGGAGCTCTGCCCAGGCGCAGGGCGCAGTGCGCCCAGGATCAGGGCGGGGTGCGCCCAGGCGCAGTGCGCCTGATACCTGGCGCAGTGCGCCTCCAAGGCAGTGGCCAGACAGAAACTTTGAAACGCTATCTTTTGCGTTGCTTGTCCGTTTTAGCTCAAATTTGGACCATAGGCTCGTTATGGTCTGAAAAGTTTGGAAAAATTTTTAGATTGAGTTTCCGACCCCTCGGGGGCACTGTAGACCGATCCGAATGCCTCGGTGAATAGTAAAATTCATATAAAGTTAGTAAACGGAAAGTTTATTAACTAGGCATTAATTGTAACGATATTTTATTGAACTCTAGTGTATTAGAGTCAATGTAGATGATTATTAACCTATTATCATTTGATATATAAATGGATAAATAGGTATGGGACAAAATGGTTGTGGTGCACGCAAAGGCAAGAAACAACCGAAATTGAAACGCAGCTAGCATCCAGGTGAGTAATCTCACTGATATCATATGCGATATATGATGATTGTATTGTTACAGTTTGAAACGGCTTTGAGGGACGAAAATGACAAGTGTAAAAATATATGTAAAAGACAATACCAGATAAGCCGTGAGTCATTGCGATGACAAGAACGGAGCTGTGAATTAATACATATATATATACACTATGACATGACAATACCAGATAAGCCGTGAGTCTATTATAGACAAGAACGGAGCTGTGAGTCAGTCAATTTTAAATGGTGCGACAATACCAGATAAGCCGTGAGTCTATAATAGACAAGAACGGAGCTGTGAGTCAAACCTATATAGACAAGACCGGATAAGCCGTGAGTCATTTCGATGGCAAGAACGGAGCCGTGAGTCTAGGCAACAGCGGGCTAACCCGTGAGCCATATTTGATTTTGTATTGTGTGATATTGGATGCTATATCCAACCGGTATGGCCTATACGGCTATGATATTGTTACAGGAACAATGGCTCACGGCTTATCCGGTCTTGTCTACATAGGTTTGACTCACAGCTCCGTTCTTGTCTGTTATAGACTCACGGCTTATCTGGTATTGTCGCACCATTTAAAATTGACTGACTCACAGCTCCGTTCTTGTCTATAATAGACTCACGGCTTATCTGGTATTGTCATATCAACCCAAATATCTGTCATTTTTCGTCCCCAAAACTGTGTTCCATTCGCAGCTGCTCAATAATCATATATCACATCAAATACGAGTGAGATTACTCACCTGTAGGTTTGCTACAACTAGCTTTTAGCGTTCATTGCTTTGAAATGAAATCCGTATGATTTTGTCCCAAACCTCAATTTCTTCCAATTATACCCTTTGAATGCCAAGAACCAATTTGCAAGCTTCAAGCCTTCAAAACTTCTTCCAATTCTCTGCAGAAAATCAGCCAAGACTTGTTCCCGTAACTCCAAGATTCTGCACACAAGTCTTGCTTATATATTTCTAGAAATTGCACTTTGGTCCTTTAAGTTGCATATTTCAAAGTTTTGCCACAAATAACACAATTTATGACAAATAACCAACTTTTATAACATTTTAAGTCCAAGACCTAAAATATTATTACATAACAAGTCCTTTTCTGTCCAAATGACCAAATTACCCTTTTGGGGTAAAATGACCATTTTGCCCTTTTTATTATAATTATATAATAAATACATTTTGGCGTTACAGACAAGTCCGAAGACTTGATGTGGATGCGGAATTATAATGAAGAAGTAATACTTAGAATAGATCTTAATAGCTCAACGATAAATAATATGGATTAACAGTGATATAACTTGCAAATAGAAAGACAGGAAGTTAAGGGTGTTAGAAAAGTAAAGAAAGTAAGAAATGCAGATGAGAATTGATGGAATGAGAGATTATATTGATAAATATGAAAGTGTTACATAAAGTCTCTCAAACTCATGAGGACTGAAGATGGACTTGGTCTCCGTTTTATAGACTAAGGGAGGACCTTCGGATAATATCATATGGTCTGAAGAGGAGACAACACGTCTCTCTTCAGTCAGATAAGAAAGGGTGAATCTAATATAATAATATAATGTCAGACTAGGTGGCTTGTCTATAATATAATAGTATTCTAATTAAACAAGACATACTTCTAAGGGGCCACGCCTGATCTAGTCTAATCATGTCCTATACGTTGAAGTGCTTATCCTTTGCCTTATCTTCCTGATCTTCAGTCTTCTTTGAAGAATGGTTAAGTACGATATTTCCTTTGAGCTGTTGATATTGATAGCCCGAAATCCTGAGAGGATTTCGGAGTCCTGGCGGATCAGAGTATCTTGGAAATGTGGTTGTGTATGTCTTGATCTTCTGAGTGTGTTCGGAGTGTGATCTTCCGAACTCATTCTTTTCGGTGAAGTACTTTCTGATCTTGAGATTCTTCGGAGTTCCGAAATCCAAGACTGGATTTCGGATAATTACAATGTTATCAAAACACAATTTTATCCGAGATATTAATTACAACATACATAAATGTAACCATTCGTTCATTCATTAAAGCATTCATATAACAGTAATAGCATTCAATCAAAACAAGAAGTTGGACATTACAATCCTATCAAATCAAACTATGAGATGGTCAACGAGTTTACTTTTTAGCACTAACAAATTTCTTCCTTGGATTACAAGTCAAACAGTCAAAAGAGGGGATTTTCATTAATCAACAAAAATACACCAAAAGCTTACTGTGAAACGTGCAAAGACTAATAACAAAATTCAAAATGCTTTTTACTTCAGTTTTCAAAATTGAGCTATATGAAGTTTTCAAAAATGGATTGTACAAATTTCAAAAGCACCATCAAATGCAGAATATGGCGAAATCTTTGTTGTTACAAAAGAGTTGGATCAAGATTCAAACAATGCGGAATAATAAAAATAAACAAGATCAAGAACAGACAATATGAAGAACTGATGTCGAATGATTTATATGCAACTCAAGAACAATTCGATGTGAACTATTCTGAATGAGTGCCGTAGAAAAGATTACAAAAGTTAACCCTAATTAGGGTACGTGCATGCTATTTATACAAAAACTAAGTATGGATGGACAGACCCATTCCATAACTGATAGCTAGAATAAAGGCACTAGATATGGCGAAAAATCCGATCAGCATCTTTGACTAAATCTTCATTTATGACTCAACAATCTCCCCCTTTGAGTCAAATTGCGATCAGTCTTCATTCTTCAGTTTCTGGTTTCACAACTTTCAGCTCTTTCTCAAACACTTTCGGAATTAAGAGCAGGATTCTCTTCCGAAAGGCTATGTACCAGGTCAGCATATCATTGAAGCATCTCTTGTCATTCTCGGTATTCAGTTTTGTCTTGTTGATGAGATCGAGAATTTTCTTCAATGCGGGAGTTCGGTAAAGATGTTTGTCTCACAGAAAGAAGATCTTTTTCACCGAATCCTTTCCCTCCTTGGATGGATACGCCACATTCCAGTAACCCTTTTTGATCTTTCCGAGACGACGTCTCTTCAGATCAGAAGGAGGTTTTTCAGCTGAACATTTTGGAACGCAGTTCAGAACAGAAGCCACTTCAACATCAAGATTGGACACTTCCAGAATATAGCCCGTGAGAAGTTCCTTGACATGCTCATGAAGAATCTCATGGTCTTCCCTCCTTGAAAGGATGTTAAACAGAGACACCCAGTCAAATGGGTTCATGAAGGGAAGATCAGCCATGGTGAATTCATCTTTCTCATCATCTGACCCTCTGCGAGCAAGAAAGATAGTGTTTCGAAACAGAGAAGTCACATGAGGCATTCTTAGAGTGAGCTTCACAATCTTCTTCAGGCTCCAAGACATGGACTACGGTTTGGAGTACTCCAAGTAGAAGTTGAACAGCTTATCATTGACCACAACCCGAGGTTCTGTGTTCGATTTCAGTTCATCGAAGCAGCGGATAAGAAATACTCTTGTTGTAATCGGAAAGTCCATTTGAGAGTCAACATGATTTCTGACATCATAAGAGCAAACTGGCTGCAACCAAATTTCTATGGGTTGTGTGATAGCTTCCGACTTCATGGTTTCGTAGTCCTAATCAAGAAACAGAGACCTACGAGCTTTCATATCAAGTTCCGCTTGTTGTTTGGCTGCATCTTCAGCATCAAGCTGTTTGGTGATCCGAATAATTTCGTCAAGTTCTTTTTCCCTTGCAGCTCTGGCCAGTTTGGCATCCTCCGACATGTCTAGATTTTCATCTACATCATCTTCACCGATCTTCTTGCCCTTTCGTTTCCAAGGACCGGCAGATGTATCACCAACATTCATCTTCTCAAACCAATCAACTTTTGGTTTGTGAATGTTATCAGCAGACTCTTGAGTCCCTGGTTTCTTCAGGTTAGTGATCGTAGAGAATTTTGGTTTTTGAACTGGGCTTTCTGCGGCCTTTTTCGTTCTTTCGCCTTTGTCGTTTTTAGAGACATCAGCAATATCGTCTCTATTCTCCTTCTCGTTTTCGGGCCCATCGGATTCATCCTTATCGGATTTATCCGCTTTGTCCTCATCTCCCCCTTGTTTCGGAACGGCAACGTCTTCCGAAACACCTTGGATTTTACTTAACAACAAAAGGACCGGATGAAGTTTATTCGTGATGTGACTATGAAGGTAAGGAGTTAGGACTGAATCATCTTGTTCTACCATTCGACGAATATATGTGTCAATCTTGGTTACACAGTTACGAACTGCCTGTGTTTGAGAGACAGCGGATGACAAGACTGCTGTAGTGTTTTTCAGTTCGGCCTTCAGAAGTTGGATCTTCGTAGTTTTAGAGGCCACGAGATCCATCAACTCGTTTTCCGATGCCAGATCGTCTCGCAGCTTATCAAGCTTAGACTGTAAGGCAGACGCTAAATCGGAATTTTCTTTCTGGAGATCGAAGCGAAGCGTCGCAATCGCTTCCTTTTCAGCTTTTAGGGTCTCCGCAAACCCATGAATGACCTTTTGCATTTTATCATTGTAGGACTGAGTGGATTCATTGTAAGCCTTCATAAAATCCAGAATTTCGGATTTCAAGGTGGCAACCTTTTTGGCATTCTCCTCCATGCTGCCATTAGCCTTCTCCATTTTGGTAGAGAATTCTTCCACAAGTTTGACATTTTCCGAAATTAATGTCTCTACTTGAGTTTTGTGAGTGTCCAACTGGGATTTCCAGTCGGAAGTGGAAGGGCCATACTGTGTTTCAAGAAGTTTGTCAATTTCGTAGACAATTCTTGAAATTTCTCCTGAGTCATAGGAGCAGAAGGTTCCGAATCATGAAAGTGTACATTGAATGGAGACTCAATGTAATCAGCCAGGTCATCCTGATCATCATAAATCAGGACGTCTTCATCCACCTGTTCGGAAGTTGGCTCTCGGATTTTCGGAGAGTTGTGGGTAGTGGCTTCTGGTGTTGGGGATTTTCGTGGAGGGGATTTCTGTGATGGAGATTTTGGTGGTGTCTGTTGTTGGGGTGGAGATATAGGTGGTGGAGATTTTGGTGGTGTTTGATGGAGAGTTGGAGATTTAGGTGGTGGTGATTTTGGTGGTGTTTGATGGAGAGTTGGAGATTTAGGTGGTGATGATTTTGGTGGTGTTTGATGTTTTGGAGAGACAGGAGGTGTGGGTTTTGGAGTGGTTTCGGGAGTAGGTGTTGGAGGCCTTTGATTTGTTCCTTCATTTTCATCCAGATCGTCATCTAAAGGATTTGTGACAATATGGTTGTCGGAGTTTTCATCCTCCGATTGAGGTTGTATGACCATCCTCCGAAGCCTTCGGGATCGCTTTGATTGTTTTTCGGTGTCGGAAGCGGCACCCCTGCCCTTCCTCTTGGTTACTTTCCTTGGATTTGCAAGATTGTCAAAAGCTAGTTGAATTTTGTCGTCCAGGATCCGAACAGCGAAAGTTGTCTTTTTGCAGTAATCGACAATGCAGTTGACATCTTTTGGAACACGATCGAGCATTGCCATCGGAATGGCACCAATAAAATCGAAGTCCTCCGCCTTGTTGGTGACGAAGGTTGCTGTTGGCAAGGTTTGAATAACGGACGTCACAGAATCCTTCATGATATGAATATCATGCTTCTCGATTGTTCGTTGAACAACGAGGGACCAAAATCGAGCACATGAGATTTCTTGATGTCGGAATCTGTAGTTCACACTTTCGACAAATTGACTCCAAAGTATTGACCCATAGTCAAGATTGACAGCATTATATAGACCATAGAAAAAGGAGTAAAAGAGCTTACTCGCACTGTCAGTTCCAGTAGTACGTTCTGAGAAGCTTTTGAAGAGAATGGTGAAAAGGGCATTCCATTGTGGTGGTAAACCTTTCTTGGTAAATTTAGACAACTGGGTAATGTCGCCTTTGTAACCCATTTCATAGAACAGACGGAGAAGGGTTACAGGTTGAAGCGTCTCTGGGTCAATTAGGTCTTTAGTTTCAGTAAACCCTAGAAGTTTACTGAATCTTGATTTTGAAATTTTCGTCTTGACAGAACCCACTTCAAAAGAAACAAACTCCTCCGCTTTGTTGTAGAAGGCGGTGGAGTAAGCGGCGGAGAGAAGCGAGATGGGTACCGTAGCAGATGCAGTCAGGGCGGTTGCGATTGGGGAGTACTTCAAACACTCGATCATAGGCCGAATGGATTCACTGTAGTGAGAGGAGTTTAGATCGATGATCAAGTTTTTATTTGCTTTGATTTTCAACATCAGTGTTGAAGAGGTGTTGTCGTTTGCAGAAGATGAACCAGCCATGGGAGAGTCCGTGAGAATTTTGGAGAAAAAGAGTACTTTGAGGGTTAAGTGTTCTTGCGTGAGAGATAAAATGCGGAGAAGAGAAAAAGAAACACAAGAAACCCTTTAAATATCTTTTGGAATCCAATTGAAAAGAGGAAATGCCGCTTCAGTCGTTTCCGTTTCCCAAGAATCACGCTTTATCATTATGAGTGACCCTCAAGAGTCGCATTGCAGGCGCGTGAAAAGCGAGAAAGTCGCTGCTGTTGAGATGACGTTGTAACTGCCACGTCTTGATTACCTCATCCAAAATTTCAAAAATTTGATGAGCGAAAAATGCCAGGTCATCAATCTGAATCCTCATCACAAAATCAACCAGAGTTAGAAAAATCAATAATGATTTTCTTGCAGGAGTGTTCCAAAGATAAGGAAGAAAATCAAAGTTTATCTGGGAATGTGTGATGTCAGATCGACATAAAATTATATGATCCCGGGCAAAGATCTCTTCCTTCAGAATCAAGAGAGATTCGGAAGTGTTTTTGTGGTTTCCCGTTGAATTACGATCAATTGATTGATAAGAATCATTGAAAGGTATCTTTTTAGAGTTTAGCTTTATGGGGTGGGTTAAACTTTCTTTCGAATTCCGAAACGTGAGAAATGTCTGAAATCGGAAGAAAGGACTTGTTTGAGCAGAGTAGTCATGAAAACAAGTATGGTAAAGGTGGTTTTATCTGACTTAGGAAATATTTTGAAACCTCAAAAAAAATTAAAAAAAAAAACTGGATCTCTTTGGATAGAAATTACTTGGAGGAAGTAGATTTCATAAAGATCACGCAAAAATTAAAAGATTGAGATTTCCTTTGAAGCTTTCGTCAATACCTCAGGGTAATTGGATTTTTGGGTTTCATTCGAAACTATAGTAGAAACAATTCCGAAATCATGAACACAGATTTTGTGTAACCATCAGTTTTCAGTGGGAATGCTGAAAGCCTTCATAAGGGTTACAGTTATATGGAAATGTATTAAGTGTGGAGAAGTAATAGAAGGGTCGAGAGAGGTTGTTTGAGTCTCACAGCTTCTCATGGTGAAAATGAGTTGCGATCTTTGACTAGACTTTTCGAAATCATATATTGAAATTGGTTTTTATTTCAATAATCATAGATATTCATTAGATAGTTAGACAGGTGGAAAGAGAGAAATAATTTACTGAGAAATACTGCTGACGAATGATGTCATCATGAGAACTCATTAAATGCTCCAGGTGAAAAGAGTGGGAAACGTCCAATCAAATGCTAATCAGCCGTCTCAGCTTTGAAGACGCGTAATAATTACAGCACACTTGCATCATTACTCCCAAAAAGTAATTTAATATCCACTATGGGGAAGCCTAATCGGTGTCCTGTTTTCCTATAAAAGGAAAATACAGTTAGCAGAAACAGCACACACACACGAGAGATTACCTTCTGACGGTTCATCAAATGGCTCAACGTCCTTACAACCGTGGTGACAAGGTCGAGGTGAAAATGCGTGAAGGTGAGTACGCAGGTGGCACTTATGGTGGAGTCATCATGGCGGTGTGGAACCATTGGTACGAGGTCAAGATGACCACGCTCAAGGATAGTGATGGTGGTGGTCCCCTGACGATCCAGACCAGTTATCCCTTCTTGCAGCCTGTCCCACCAAGAATCTTGGTGGAGTACAAACAATTTGACCTCGTGGAGGTCTGGCACAAGCGGGGATGGTGGCCAGCGGTGATCATCCAGACAACTCGTCACAACCAGTTCTTGGTGGGACTGGTAGATGAGAGTCGCCTCTTCGTGGATGAGAGTGAGGTGCGAATCCATCAAGCCTTCGACCTTGGTGATCCTCCCATGTGGCACTACTACAAACTATAGGATGACAAAGTTTTTCTTTTGTCTTTTGATGTAACAAACTGTCTTCCTTTGGTGTAAATAAAGTCTGCCGTTCTTTTGCTTATTGTCCTCCCTTTTGATTTTGAATCTGTACTCTCAAGCATAGTTAACACAAAAAAAGTGAAAATATTTAGAAACACACTAAACATACACACAAAACGTGTACAAAAACAAAACAAAAAAAAAATAAAGATTTAGAAAATATTTTTGATATTTTTGATATATATATGTAAAGAAACGATTTTTGATGTTTTAAAAATAAAAAAAAAAATTCGGAAAGGATACATTCATTCCGAATCGTTCTTGTCTAAATTCTGATTCCGAGGCATTCCGAATTTCGGAATCAATCGGAATGTTAGGTTGATTTCGGAACGGATTCTGCTTCCATCACTCCAAGGCCTTGTAGAATTCTGTTAAATGATAACTCGGGAAGTGCCTTAGTGAAGATATCTGCCAGCTGATCATTTGAGCGAACAAAATGAATCTCAATGTTCCCGTCTTCAACATGATCATTGATAAAGTGATATCTGAGTGCAATGTGTTTAGTCTTTGAATGTTGCACTGGATTGTGATAGATCCGAATCGTACTTTCCGAATCACATTATACTGACTCCATAGTCTCTTAGTTGGTTTTGAATCCATATTATCTGAGAGGTGCATGAAGCAGCAGCAATGTACTCAGCTTCAGCTGTTGAGAGTGACACACAAGTCTGTTTCCTTGATTGCCAGCTTACGAGTTTTCCATCGAGAAGTTGACACCCTCCTGAAGTGCTTTTGCGATCCAATCCACAACCACCAAGATCCGCATCGGAAAATGCTTGAACAAAGAACCCAGATCCTGACGGATACCATAAACCAAGTGAGGTTATTCTTTTGAGATATCGGAATATGTTCTTCACAGCATTGTGATGTGGTTCTCTAGGATTAGCCTAAAATCTAGCACAGTAACAAATAGAAAACATAATGTCAGGTCTACTTGAAGTAAGGTAGAGAAGTGAACCTATAATTTGACGGTAAAGAGTGATATCTGCTGCAGGTTTGTCTAGTGAAGGAGTGAGTTTGGTTCCGATGGCCATTGGAACTTTGACTTTAGAATCTCCCTTCATTCCGAATTTCTCTAAGAGAGACTTGGTATAAGCTTCTTGACTGATGAAGATTCCTTCTGAGCTTTGTCTGATGTTAAGGCCTAGGAAGAAGTTGATTTTGCCCATGGAGCTCATTTCAAACTTTGTCTCCATCAGTTTTCGGAATTCAGCCGTTAGGCTTGGATGCGTGGATCCGAAAATGATATCATCGACATAGATTTGAACAATCATCAGATGACTTCCTTCCTTTTTGCGAAAGAAGGTTGGATCAACAGAGCCTTGCTTGAACTTGGATTGCTTGAGAAAGCGAGTTAGAGTTTCATACCATGCTCTTGGAGCTTGCTTCAGTCCATAAACAGCTTTATCTAAAACATAGCAATGATCGGGATGTGTGCTGTTTACGAAGCCGGGTGGTTGTTCAACATAGACCGTTTCTTCTAATTCTCCATTCAGAAAGGCACATTTAACATCCATTTGATAGATATCAAAACCCTTATGTGCTGCATATGCAAGAAAGATCCGAACTGACTCCAGTCTAGCTACTGGTGCAAACGTTTCTTCATAATCAATTCCTTCTTCTTGACAGTAGCCTTTGACAACCAGTCAAGCCTTATTCCGAATGACATTGCCTTCCTTATCTAATTTGTTTCGGAATACCCACTTCATTCCGAGAACCGAGGCTTTTTCCGGAGTCGGAACTAATCTCCAAACTTTGTTGCGTTCAAATTCATTAAGCTCATCTTGCATTCCTTGGACCCAGTCAGCATGATCAAGTGCAACTTTGACTGTTTAAGTTCGATCTTGGAGATGAACGAGTGAAACATGCAAAATTCCACCTTTGAAAATAATGCAGCTTGTTTTTCTTTAACTTGAGCTCGAGTGAGAACGCCAACAGATGTTTCTCCGATGATTTGAGATTGTGGATGATCTTTCGTCCATTTTAGCATTGGAGGATAATTTGGATCATATTCAGGATTAATCTCTGGAATAATTTCTTCTGCTTCCGATTGTACCTCTGACTATGTGTCAAGGTCATTGTTTTCAATCTCATTCTCCCCCTAGAAGTTTGCATTGTTTCCTGCATGAACAATATCGGAGTTGCCTTCTTCAACTAAAGATGTGCTTGTCTCTGAGTCAGAGAAAGAATCCTCCCCCTGAAAGGATGCTGAATTATCCCCTGGATAGGTGCAAAACGCTCCCCCTGGACTAGTGCATCGAAAATGGGAGTTGGAGTGGGAGCATCAAAACTGGAAGCTGTGTTCGCAATCGGAACATCGGTGGAGTTGTCAAGTGAAGTTTCATTTTCACTGACGGCACTTTCTATTATTTTTAACAGCTCATCCCCTTGATTGTCTCTTGCTTTTGCTTCTGCTGACTTTGCGTTTTCTGGTTCATCAAACAAATTCATGAATTCCTCATATAGATCCATAAGAGGAACAGTCGTTCTGTTTGATTCTGGAAAGATTTCTTGAGGCTTCGTAGTAGGTTGCTTTGCTCTTGAATTGTAGCAGTCATCGAAGGTGATGTAGTACGATTCTTCAATTTTCCGAGATCGTTTGTTCAAAACGCGATAGGCCTTTGAAGTAAGAGAGTACCCAAGAAAAATACCTTTATCAGCCTTTTCATCCCATTTAACTCGTTTTTCTTTTAAGTTAAAAATGAAGCACTTAGATCCAAAAACATGAAAGAATTTCACGTTTGGTTTTCTTTTGTTGATTATTTCATATGGAGTGAGGTGAAATCGTTTGGTGATGTTCGAACGGTTCTGGGTGAAGCATGCAGTTGCGATGGCATCGGCCCAGAAGTATAGAGGAAGTTTCGCAAAGGAAAGCATGGTGCGAGCTGCTTCTCAGAGAGAACGATTGCGTCTTTCTACCACTCCATTTTGTTTAGGAGTGTAAGGGGCAGAAAAATTATGCGAGATTCCTTTATTGATAAGAAAGTCATCTAGAACTTTATTTTTGAATTCCGTTCCATTATCACTTCTGATCATCTGAACTTGCTTTCGGAGAAGAATTTCTATCTGTTTGATGAAGTTGATCATGTTGATTGCTGCCTCGGATTTTTGCTTGAGAAAGAACACCCATGTGAATCGAGAAAAGTCATCTACTACAACCAGAATATTTTTTTTGCGAGCAACACTTTCAATAGCAGAGGGACCATGACAACGCCTAGTGATATCAAGTATTTTAGGCGTTGTTGAGCCCTGTTCTTGATTAAATTATATCAAATATGTCTGGGTATTCTCACTTTTCGTGCCAGGACTTGTTTGGAGAAAAAGGATAGAAGCAGGGACTAAAGGTGTACAAAAGGAAAAAGTATGGAAAGAATGGAAAATCAAGAGAAGTCGTACGCGCGCCGCGGATTTGAGATTTGCGCGACGCGGGTTTAAGTCGGTGAAACACATTTAAATTCCGAAGAAACGGGGAAAGATAAGTACGCGCGCCACGGATTTCACTTCTGCGCGGCGCGGTTGCGGGAAAGTTGCAAGTATAAATAGATGCATTTCCAGCCGAAAACCCTAGCAAAGAACCGGGTGTAAGATCGACCTAGAAGCTCTTTGACTCGAGGATTCCATTTCAGATGACTCTCAATTGGTATTTTATGATTTTTGATTTAATTTCCTTTTTAGTAGCAAGTAGTTTTGTAGCTAAAGTCTTTGGGAGTGACAACCACTGACTTTGAGCATTTAGGTTTCTGTTTTATAAACATTTTGGTTACTGTTTTGTGATTGAAATTCAGTGTGGTGAATGAAAAGCATTTGGTTACTTTTAATCTTAGCTTTTCGGTGTTTTGAGTATTTGTGTTTGGTTTGTTTGATTGATTGTGTTTTTGAATATTGTTTTGGACCTTGTTAGAACTGTTTTTCTTAGCTGAAATCAGTAGCTAATTAGGTTGTTTGGTAAGCATTAAACCTTGGCTAGTAAATGTTCCATAGGACTTAACTAGTGGTAGTTTATGCTTTGCTTGGTTTGGTTAGTGTGGATGCCCTTGATTGCTTCTGAGTCAGAGATGTACTTCTGATTTCAGAAAGTGACTATGACATTTGGACATAGCTTAGCTTGGCTTGAGTGTTTGAGCATTGTCTCATTTGCTAGTGATAGGAAAATAGAAACAAAATCCTCCGACTATAGCTGTGACACTATTAGTTGGTAATCTCTCATCTAGTCTAACCACGAAGCTCCTGTGGATCGACCCTGACTACCGCTATACTAGTGTGTGTTAGGTTTTCTCTTATTTTTGACCGCACGACGACCGCTGCGTTGTCAAATTTTGGCGCCGTTGCCGGGGAGCTGTGAGCTTAGAATAGGTGAGTAGTAGGAACTTGTTTCTTGAAATTTCATTTTGGGTAAGTTTGATTTTTGATTTTTGTGGGTGTGTTGCACTAGTGCATGCGTACCCGCAGGGGAGAGCAATTATCCCCATTGCCAATTTGATTCTGAGATCGAGCGTACTGCGTGCAAACTCCGTGCCCGTAGGCGTTTGAATATCATGAATTTCAGTCAAGTTAGTAGTAGTCCGGTTAGTGTTGCCCAGGAACCATTAGGTGAGGCAACGGGGAGGTTTTCTATTCCCCCATTATCAGAATTCGAATTTGGAAGTTCGAGTGTGTCTGGTGGTGCAGTTTCAGCCCCTGTACCCATACCATCATGCACTCCGCCATCTATTCCACCATTTACACCCGCTTCTCAACCACAATCCACCAATCCCTTTACATCTGCTATGTCTTGGGGAGAGCCGACCCGAGATGGCACCCCATCTCCTAGACAGCAGACACCAACATCTCAACCACAACCAGTCCTATTTAAACCTCAACCCACATACCAACCAACACAACCTATACATTTCCAACAACCGCCTCAACCGCAATACCAATACCCAGAGACAGAGGAAGTGTATGACGAGGAAGATGAAGGATGGGTGCCACCGGCACCAGAACCTCAACGGAACCGAGGTCGGGGACCTCTCAGAAGAACACCACAATATCCACCACCAGGTCAGCGGGAGTACAATGATCATCCTTACGGTAACCCCGCTCAACCCTTACATTTTGCACAACCAAGACGGCAATCGGTTGCATCACATTTCCAACCGCGGGAATATGATGACTCATCGCCGATCTATATTCCTGATAACATTGACTCGCAAGTAGAAATTAAACCTCAGTTATTAGGAATATTGACTCAGTTTAGGGGATACAAGACTGACGACGCTTATAACCATTTATATGAATTCTTAGCAATTGCCAACGCCAACACTCCTAGGAATACTGATAGGGATATTTTTAGGCTTAGATTGTTTCCGTTCACCCTTAAGGATAAAGCCAAGTATTGGTTTACATCCTTATCATCAAATAGTATTACTAGTTGGGAACAACTCAAGGCGAAGTTTCTGCAAGAATTCTATCCAGTCAGTAAAACCACGGAGATTAGACGAGCGATACAAGATTTTCAGCAAAAGCCTGGAGAGGCTTTTCATGAAGCATTTGACAGACTAAAAGAGCTGTTGCGATCCTGTCCACATCATGAAGTTGCTAAATGGCAGCTGGTCAAATTATTTTTCGAAGGAGTTAATGAAACACACCAGGTCATGATAAATGCCTCATCAAGCGGGACATTTATGTGGCAAGAGCCAGATGATGCCTGGAGATTTTTGGAGCAGCTGAGTTTAGGATCAAAAGTCAGTGGGTCAATGAAGGATAAGACTGTATATGTAGCAAATGTCGAAGCAGAGAACAAATGGAAAGCTGAAATTCAAAAGGAGCTCACTGCTGTTACAAAAAGGTTCAATCAGATGCTCAAGAGATTTCAACAGGAAAAAGGAGCATACGTGTTGCATGGGCAGAGTATCTGCAATACATGTGGAAAAGTAGGACACAATCATAATGAGTGCTCAATGACTCATGAGGAAATAAGTCAAGTGCATGGATATGGTCGATTTCACAACACACCAAGGCCTTTTCGAAGTAATCAGCAACGAGAATCGAGACAACCACCTATAAGGCAGCAACAGGTGCAATCTCCATCTTCATCAGGAAGTACGAACATTGGTTTTCAAGAAATTTTTGGATTGTTAGTACAACTCCAAGAAGTAGAGAAGTCTAATTCGGAAGCAATTTCTAAATTAGGAGAATCACTTGTCAAAATGAAAGAAACACAAGTGAAGGAGCAAGAGCAGTCACCAAAAATGCAAGTTAATGAAGTTATCACACTTAGGAGTGGGAAGAAAGTAGACAACAAGGTTGCAGCTCCGGTTGCAGATGATGATGAGAGTGATGTAGAAATAGTTTTTGATGAAAAAGAAGAATTGGAAAGAAAGAATAGAAAGGATAAAGAGGAACAAGTACAGAAGACGAAGCAGACGAGTACATGGGAAAAAGGAGAGTCAAGTGGAACAGTTCCTTTTCCGACAGCCTTGGAAAAGCCGGAGAAAGGACCATATGGAAAGAAGGGACCACAAGCTGAAGATATGTGGGAATTGTTTAGCCAAATTAAAGTTAACATTCCTTTAGTCAAACATATAAAGGAAGTTCCCACATATGCTAAATTTCTCAAGGACATGTGTATACACAAGAAACATATTCTGTCCCACTTGCCTAAGATGATTAGCTTACCTGAGAATGTAAACTCCATCCTCATGGATGCGCTTCCTCCAAAGTTGAAAGATCCAGGAGTTCCTCTTATTTATGTAGATTTAGGAAATATGCACATCAAAAGGGCTCTTTTAGATTTAGGTGCAAGTGTGAATATATTGCCTGGGCAGTTATTTGACAAGCATGAGTTTGGCGCCATGAGATCTACTGACGTGATTCTGCAGTTGGCTGACAAGTCCACCAAGGTTCCCAGAGGCATGTTAGTCGATGTTATCATCAGGGTAGGAGAATTTTACTACCCAGCAGATTTTCTTTTTTTGGATACCCGTCAAGCGATGAATGGAGAGCAGCCTACAATTATTCTAGGGCGGCCGTTTTTGGCCACGGCTAATGGAAATATTGCTTGTCGTACTGGAGAAATGGGAATATCTTTTGGACACCGACAGGCTAAGATCAACATTTTCAATGCTGATCCCAAAGGAAATAACATGGAAGAACAGGAATGCTATCAAGTAGATATTATAGACGAGCTTGTGCAGCATTACACTCCAGAGGTACTTAAGGAAGAAGAAATAGAAACTCAGGAGGAAGCAATTGTTGGAGGAAAAGAGATACAAAAAGAAGAAAAAGGATTCATATCTGAAGAATGTGCACATATAGAGAAGTTACCAGCAGAGATTCCAAAGACATTAAAGCCCTCTTTACAAGAACCGCCAAAGTTGGATCTAAAACCTCTACCAGAACATTTAAAGTATGCCTTTCTAGGAGAGAAAGATACTTTACCGGTAATCGTGGCAGCCAACCTGACAGAGGAACAAGAGACAGGATTGCTCAGAGTATTGTCCAAACATAAGGAGGCTATCGGCTGGACAATTACGGACCTAAAAGGAATTAGTCCAACTACGTGCATGCATCGCATTATCACAGAAAAAGGAGCTAAACCTGCCCGGGATACGCAAAGAAGGTTGAATCCTAATTTAAAGGAAGTTGTCAAAAAGGAGGTTCTTAAATGGTTGGACGCAGGAATCATTTACCCTATTTCTGACAGTGAATGGGTTAGCCCAACACAAACTGTACCAAAAAAGTCAGGAATCACTGTAGTGGACACAAAGGATGGTGACAAGATATCCACAAGACCTGTAACCGGATGGCGAGTATGTATTGATTATCGGAAACTTAATGCCGCCACATACAAGGATCATTTCCCATTACCTTTTATCGATCAAATCGTGGAGAAGTTAGCAGGACAAAAGTACTACTGTTTTTTGGATGGATATTCTGGGTATAATCAAATCGCCATTCATCTAGAAGATCAGGCAAAGACAACATTCACTTATCCTTACGGTACTTTCGCCTTTCGCAGAATGCCATTTGGATTGTGTAATGCACATGCAACATTTCAACGATGTATGATGGCAATCTTTTCTGACATGATTGGTGAAGCTTTAGAAATCTTCATGGATGATTTCTCAATTTTTGGACCTACATTTGAAACTTGCTTTGATCAATTGGAAAAGGTGCTGAAAAGATGTGTGGAAACAAACCTGGTTCTTTCCTGGGAGAAAAGCCATTTTATGGTACGAGAAGGAATAGTCTTAGGACATGTGGTCTCTGAAAGAGGATTTGAAGTCGATCGCGCTAAAGTTAAAGTCATATCCACGTTGCCGCCTCTAACATCAGTAAAAGGGGTTAGATCATTCTTGGGGCATGGAGGGTTTTATCGTAGATTCATTAAAGATTTTAGTGCTATCTCTAAGCCCCTCTGTGGTCTTCTTTTGAAGGACGCACCATTTATTTTTTACGAAGAATGTGTAAAAGCATTCAACATTCTCAAAAATAAATTGGTTGAGGCTCCCATTCTGAAGCCGCCCGACTGGACGCAACCTTTTGAGATAATGGGTGATGCTAGCGATTATGCTGCTGGTGCAGTACTAGGGCAAAAAGTCGACAGGAAACCTGTTGTTATCTGTTATGCTAGTAAAACTTTTTCTGAAGCGCAATTAAATTACACGACTACTGAAAAAGAATTGCTTGCTGTAGTATTTGCTCTAGATAAATTTCGATCTTATATCTGGGGATCTAAGGTAGTGGTCTACACTGACCACAGTGCTGTTCGGCATCTGATCACAAAGAAAGAGTCTAAGCCTCGCTTAATTAGGTGGATACTCCTGTTGCAAGAATTCGATGTGGCCATCAAAGACAAGAAGGGAGCTGAGAATGTAGTGGCAGATCACCTTTCTTGATTACCATCTGAAGGATTGGAAGCAGGAATTCAAGACTCATTTCCTGACGAGCAGTTGTTAGAGGTTAACGGAGCTCCATGGTATGCAAACTATGTAAATTTTCTAGCCACAGGAGCAATACCAAAACATTGGACGAAACAAAGGCAGAAGCAATTTCGCACATACGCAAAGAGATTCATTTGGGACGATCCATACCTTTTTAAGGTAGGAGAGGACCAGATAATTCGTCGATGTGTGCCAGACAATGAAATTGGTGAAGTGTTGGATCTCTGTCATGCATCAGCATGTGGAGGACATTTCAGTGGAAGGAAAACCGGGTACAAAGTTCTTGAAGCTGGACTATACTGGCCGACTATCTTTCGGGATTCGCATAGGACTGCCAAGGAGTGCATTAATTGCCAGCAACTAGGGAATATATCGAAAAGGGATCAAATGCCCTTGAATCCGATCCTGGTAGTAGACATTTTTGATGTCTGGGGAATCGATTTTATGGGTCCATTCCCCACATCACATGGATATGTCTACATTTTGGTGGCAGTAGATTATGTCTCAAAATGGATTGAGGCCGAAGCAACTCGTACAAATGACCATCACGTGGTTTGCAAATTTGTGAAGAAAAATATCTTCACCAGGCATGGAGTCCCAAGGGTAATCATAAGTGACGGAGGATCGCATTTCAAGAACTTCAAATTCGGAAGGCTACTGAAACATTATGGGGTGAATCATCGCATTGCAACACCTTATCACCCACAGACCAGTGGCCAAGTCGAAGTATCCAATAGGCAAATCAAAGAGATCCTTCAGAAGACTGTCAAGACGGATAGAAAGGATTGGTCGCTAAGGCTAGATGACGCAGTGTGGGCGTATCGAACTGCGTACAAAACACCAATCGGGACTACTCCATATCGGTTGGTTTATGGAAAAGGATGTCATCTACCAGTGGAAATCGCCAATCGTGCCTTATGGGCTGTCAAGAAAGTCAACATGGACTACACTGCTGCTGGGAAAGAAAGAAAACTTCAGTTGTTTGAGTTAGAAGAATTACGAGATGAAGCATATGAGAATGCAGCTACCTATAAATCAAAGATGAAGCGATATCATGATGCAAAGCTGCGACTGAAAGTCTTTGAAGTCGGGAAAAAAGTTTGGCTGTATAACTCAAGACTGAAGATGTTCCCCGGGAAACTGAGAAGCAAGTGGAATGGTCCTTACAAAGTAATCGGCACTACAGATTATGGTGCAGTCGAAATCCAGGACTTAAAAGGTGGGCAACCATTTAAAGTCAATGGCCATAGACTCAAACCATACATTACTACAGGCACATTCCAGAAATTAGAGGTAGAGACAGTCGAGTTCATAGCAGAAATTCCAACGTATACTACGTAAGCAGGTAAGTGCACATCCGGCTGAAGACGTTAAACTTAGCGCTTGTCGGGAGGCAACCCGACCGCCATTTGTACATTTTCATATTTTATTGCATTCTTTTTGATCACGGTGAGAAAAAGGCAAGTGTGGGGTCATATTGGTAATTTTATAATACCGCGACGCGGGATCTTTAGATCCGCGCCGCGCGTGTTGAGTTTTTACGATTACATTTAAAATCAGATTTTATACGCGACGCGGATAGAAGCTTCCCGCGCCGCGGTCTTATCTTAATTTGAAATTAAAGATAATCACGAAAACAGAGCTTTTGAAAGACATTCAAATTTCCCCACTGCATTTAAATAAATTGCGTAAATTGCGATTTTTCTCACTGTGTCTCAAACTCTCAATCAACCCGACGTCTGCATTCATCTTTCCTTCACAAGAAATTCAAGTAAGCACCTATTCTCCTTCTCTTAGTTTTAGAAGTCTTGAAACTCACTAGATGATCCTGTAAATTGCAATGTTGTACCTAATTGTTGAAATTGATCGTTGAATTAGGATTAAAGAAGTACATTCCATAAAACTCAAGTATTCGAACAGAAAAATTAGACCTAAATTGACAGATTGCTAAAACATTATTGACTGAAATCGTTCGTCGCGCCGTGCCATGTGAAGTCCGCGACGCGGAGTATGAATATTCATCTAGCGCGTCGCGGGTTGCTATGTGCGCGCCGCGACGAACGTTAAAACAGGGCAGTAATTGTCGAATTTCGTGATTTTTGCAGGCACAATGTCTTCTTCAGGTAGCTCTCAAACCATCGATTGGAACTCTGTGACTACACAGATTGACCGGGTCCGCGGCTAGCTTCTTTAACCGTCGGGGCCTGTGCAAAAATAAAAGGGTACTGCCGTGCCACAGGGTCTATTGGGACATGGCTAAGGAGTCGGGAATTTGGGACCATCTGAAAGACTGGTTGATGCAAGAAGGTTATGACGATGGATAACTAACTTACACCTGCCGGGCGTTAGAAAATGCAACTAACATGAACGAACCTGTTTACCGTAAAGTATACCTCCAATTCCTTGCCAGCTACTATTTTGACCACAAATAGAAGGGGATGGACACCGAGGAGACTGTGAGATTTCGTCTGGGAAATCACGACCGTAGTTGTACCTTGCGGGAATTTGGGTACCGCATCGGGCTATACACCGAGGAGGAGTCGGACTCGCCAGCATTCAGGGTGTTTCACAGGCATGCCAGCCGAACCATGGGGGATTCTTTTTCCCCAGCTGACTATTGGGCCACGATAGCTTCCACCCGGTACCACGAGAACACGGTCCGGGAGTGCTACATGCATCTGCCATCTCACCGCATGTTGCATCGATTGATCACCACTATGCTTTGGCCACGTGCAGATGAAGAGAAAGTGTTGCCTCGGGAGCTACATCTGATGTGGTCAGTGACACGAATGTTGGAAACCTGCAACATTCCTTACTTCATCGCTGACTACTTCAAGGAAATTACAGATGCCCCGATGATGATGACCGCATTTGGGGGAGGTCACTTTGTCACCAGATTAGCCGAGTCATACGGACTCATCTCCGAGTACACCACTGATGGATTGGAGGTTATCCTTCCTATTATCTTTTGTCCGCCCGTGACCTCCTCGCGGGAAGTGATATATGTGGACGATGGCATCCCGTCTGTTGACCGTATGCCCTTCCCGGCGCTTCGGTCCGAGCCGACGACTTCTCGCAAAAGGTCAAAAGCAGCTACCGGTTTACCGCGCAGTCTATCCCCCGCTACTATGGAATCCCGCTTTCTGGCGGACGAGGTAAAAGAATTAAAGGAAGCAATGGACACATACGAGCGGGAACATCAAATCCAGTCATACGTAGCTCGTGAGGTGGATAAACGAACCGAAAATACACAGAAGCAACTCCTCTGGCTGGCAGACTGCATGATTGCATTGATGGCCAAAAATAAGTGTGTTCCGCCACGACCCCAACCGACAATTAGGGAGGATGAAGAGGAGCCTATGGAAGAAGACCCAGAAGAAGAAGAAGATGAGTATGACGATACAGCACATAGCTGATGGATTGGATGTAATTATGCTTGATTTTTAGTACATTTTCTTTTGGATTTACATTTTGATAGGATTAGTTGCACAGTTCATTTTTTGGAGATTGTTTAGGATAATAAGCCTCCTGCAGGCATTAGATTTCAATAATAAAACAATGGTTTTTGTGTGTTGAATTGTTTCTTGTGAGATTTGAAATTTGGATAATCTGCTGAAATTACCGCGCCGCGGCATCCATATATAGCGCGACGCGGTCATTTCTCATTTGACGCTGTTTTAATCTCACGAAATTACCGCGACGCGCATCCTTCAATTACGCGCCGCGGTCATCCGCAACACATACACTTCTATCTGTATATTTTATTTCTGTCATGTATGTTTTTAATTTATTTGTTAAGTGATACATGATATACCAATTTGAGAAGGAGTTGTCTCAGACAAGTGTGGGGTCATCGTGCCCCCCTCCACTTGTCTCGACCACCGGCATGTTCACTGTAGCGCTACAACTCCAGAATACGAACTCAAGGATCCATTTGTACGCATTATACCTGTGATATTGAGCACCAAGCAGTCTATCGTCCAAAAAGGGGTAACTCTTTCTCCCTTGCTTTGAAATAATTTTGTACAACGGGGACGTTGTACGGTTTTAAGTGTGGGGTGTGGACGGTCGAAAGAGAATTTTTGAAATTTTTGCAGAAATGATCGATTTTTCAAAATTTTAGCAACTTTTCAAAATTTTTTAATAAATTGCAATTTTGAAATGAATGGTTTGTGATTGTGATAGCATTAGTATTTTTCAAGAAATACTGTTTAGTTGTGATCATGCTATTAGTTAGTCAAATAAGTTGAGTTTTACGAGTTTAGAAGATTGAGCTGTTTTAGGATTGGAATTTAGGAAGGAAAAGTCAGTCAGTGGCCTTTGTTGTTCGAGCCGGTAGGTCTAAAATGGGTGGGCCTTATGCACCTTACCACCTATGATCGTCTGGTCTGGGATGGTATTTCTGAAAGCTCGCTACACGGACAACATCGAAAGTCATGGACAATTCTTAATGGCCTTTAGAATCTGAACGAGTAAGTACATTTCATTGTGGACAGAAAGTTTGTAATCAATGGTTCTTTAGAAAGCCATGAATTCCAAAGAACAACTCAATTATGTTTTCACGAACTATTCCATTCTAACTCAAAGAGCAATAAACTTTGAAACTAAACACAGTAAAAAATTGTTTGATTCTCTATTATAATTTGTTAAAAACTCTCCTGCTTGGGGACAAGCAAGGCACAAGTGTGGGGTGTTTGACAACGCCTAGTGATATCAAGTATTTTAGGCGTTGTTGACCCCTGTTCTTGATTAAATTATATCAAATATGTCTGGGTATTCTCACTTTTCGTGCCAGGACTTGTTTGGAGAAAAAGGATAGAAACAGGGACTAAAGGTGTACAAAAGGAAAAAGTATGGAAAGAATGGAAAATCAAGAGAAGTCGTACGCGCGCCGCGGATTTGAGATTTGCGCGACACGGGTTTAAGGCGGTGAAACATATTTAAATTCCGAAGAAACAGGGAAAGATAAGTACAGCGCGCCGCGGATTTCACTTCTGCACGGCGCGGTTGCGGGAAATTTGCAAGTATAAATAGATGCATTTCCAGCCGAAAACCCTAGCAAAGAACCGGGTGTAAGATCGACCTAGAAGCTCTTTGACTCGAGGATTCCATTTCAGAAGACTCTCAATTGGTATTTTATGATTTTTGATTTAATTTCCTTTTTAGTAGCAAGTAGTTTTGTAGCTAAACTCTTTCGGAGTGACAACCACTGACTTTGAGCATTTAGGTTTCTGTTTTAGAAACATTTTGGTTACTGTTTTGTGATTGAAATTCAGTGTGGTGAATGAAAAGCATTTGGTTACTTTTAATCTTAGCTTTTCGGTGTTTTGAGTATTTGTGTTTGGTTTGTTTGATTGATTGTGTTTTTGAATATTGTTTTGGACCTTGTTAGAACTGTTTTTCTTAGCTGAAATCAGTAGCTAATTAGGTTGTTTGGTAAGCATTAAACCTTGGCTAGTAAATGTTCCATAGGACTTAACTAGTGGTAGTTTATGCTTTGCTTGGTTTGGTTAGTGTGGATGCCCTTGATTGCTTCTGAGTCAGAGATGCACTTCTGATTTCAGAAAGTGACTAGGACATTTGGACATAGCTTAGCTTGGCTTGAGTGTTTGAGCATTGTCTCATTTGCTAGTGATAGGAAAATAGAAACCAAATCCTCCGACTATAGCTGTGACACTATTAGTTGGTAATCTCTCATCTAGTCTAACCACGAAGCTCCTGTGGATCGACCCTGACTACCGCTATACTAGTGTGTGTTAGGTTTTCTCTTATTTTTGACCGCACGACGACCGCTGCGTTGTCAGACCGCAAAGATCAATGTGCAGAAGTTCCAATGGTTCGATGATCTTTGTGTTGATAATCGTAGAATGACTCTTTCGGCTTTGTTTTCCTAGTTCACACGCATCACACGATCGGTCTTTGTCGTACTTGAGTAGCGGTAATCCTTGCACAAGATCACCAAGTACCAGTTTATTAATGTCACGAAAGTTCATGTGAGATAAACGCCTATGCCATAGCCAACTATCATCGTTCGCAGCTTTTGTAAGTAATCAAATGGCTGGTTTTCCTTGAATGGGTCTCATATCCAAGGGAAACATCTCACCTTTTCTTTTTGACTTCAAAATGATCTTCTTGGATTCCTTTTCAACTAGTTCAGAGCCATTTTCGTCAAATGAAACTTTAAGACCTGTTCCGACAACTAGTTGCGAAACACTGATTAAGTTGTGCTGAAGTCCTTCAACATATGCCACTTTTCGTATCGAAATTTCACCATTTGTGATCATGCCATAGCCTTTGATTTTTCCAGTTGCATTGTTTCCATAGCTAACTTTTCCTCCATTCGTTAGCGAGCGATATTCTCGTAATTCCTCCTTCCTCCCTGTCATGTGACGTGAACAGCTGCTATCAATGTAGCATTTTGGATCATAATGTTCGTCACGTAGAACCTGCACAAGTTAGAGAGATTTAGGAACCCAAACCAATGTGGGCCCATGTGAGAATTTACGAGAGACAGGAAAAATGCATGATCTGTCAACCCAAAATGATTTTCTCACAGATGATTGATTTTTCTTATTATGAATTCGGAACACTTTCATTTTTGTGGATTGCCATTATACGTTAGCAAAACGAGATTTCGTAGGAGTGAATGTGTTAGATATTTGATAATAATGGGTTTTCTGACTGCGAGAGTGATAAGTAGATTTGGAAATTTGATTGATTGAGATGAAGAGGTTGGTTTAGAAATAATTGTGGGGTGAATCTTGTTGGTTTTGAGATTCTGGCGGGTTTCAGGTTCAGGATAAAGCTTGGCTTTCCCTTTTGAATCATTTGAGCTGAGAATACGAGTGGGATTCTTTGTTGTTGAAGCTGAGGCTTTAGTTGTCGGTTTTAGAGTATGCTCAAATTTCGGAATTTGAATTGGATTTACTTTCTGGGTTAGGTTTAAGTCATTTTTGTTTCTCCAAAACTGTTTTCTTTCTTTCAAATTCTTTTTGTACCTGGCATTCATTTGTTTCCTTTTGGCGATCAGCTCTTCAGGAGACTTATGAATACAAGATGCTGAGCAGTGGTTAGAGTCAGATTTGAAAGTACTTGTCTTAGAGTTTGAAGAATCGAATTTTAAATTCTTTGTACCCCATGAACCATTTTGCAAAACAGAATTTTTGCAATTCAACGATCCAAAAATGTAGTTCCCACGAGACTTCCACGAGGTCATTTCGGAAAGACCTTTGGTCTCATCCGAGTTGTCAATCGGTTCCGACCAAAAGAAGGAATCACAGACATCGGAATTATCGTT
Organism: Cichorium intybus; assembly: GCA_023525715.1. Lineage (NCBI taxonomy): Eukaryota > Viridiplantae > Streptophyta > Magnoliopsida > Asterales > Asteraceae > Cichorium > Cichorium intybus. The sequence goes on from CM042010.1 coordinate 76,794,389, forward strand.
ATCAACTAGGACTTTAAGTTCGTTTACATCTTTTGTATTTAGGCCTAGTTTCACAAAAACTTGATTTGGTACCGTCTGAATTTTTGGAAAAACAGTGGCCTGTTCGTTTAAAGTGTGTAATCCTTTATTTTCAACAATTCTCGCAAAGGCGACTGAATTTTCAGAAATGAGATTTTTCTTAGTTTCAGTAGAATTGGTTATGAATTCCGAACAGTCAATTTCATCCTCAACGGATATCTCACTCATATCACTTTCATCAAAATTAGAAATATTCTCATTAATGGGAGTATTATCAGAATTTAATTTAGAGCACAGTGAGTGAAAATTTTTCAAGGTTGCTGTTTTAATTTCCTCATTATCATTTTCTGAAAAATATTCTTTAACCATAGTTTTATGTTCTTTGGACTGAATATAACTTTCAATTTTATCAAGTACGATTCGATAAGCTTCCGAAACCTCATCGGATGAACCAATGGTTTCACACATGTAGCATTCAGCATCGATTTCATCCTCTTTCAATTCAAGAAAGGGCAAAATCATTTGTGTAAACCCCTACCTATATCACAGTCAAGATGCAATTGAGTAATATTATTGTAAAGACGTTTTGCAATTAAACAAAAAATATTTCTCGCTTTGACAAGAACTAAATTATCCCTTTTGACATAAATGATATCATCTCGTGCTCTAACTAACTCCCTATCCAACGCTTCGATTCTCATTCGCCTCTCCTCATTCTTATTCGATACCCTGCTCAATTGATTATTTATGTTAGAATTGCTTAGACGTGTTCTTTTTAAGCTATCACTCAAACTAGAGACAGTGAATCTAAGATCATCTAATTCAGTATCATAACTAGAAGAGCAGATATTTAAAGATTTAAGGATAGAGCGTACCTTGTTGACCACAGCCTCACATTCCTCTACCTGTTCAGAAACAGGTTTCACAGCAAAACAATTTGTTGAGGTTTGGCACCCATCGGTAGAGTACCCCCTGCTGTCGGAATGATCAGCCTTCACCATCAAACATCGGCCGTGCGTCGGATTTCTCACCTCCTCATCTTCCGAGTCCGTTGACCAGACCTCGACGGCACCAAACTCGCTATTCTCCTTTACCACAAAGGCTGCTTTGGCAGATGAAGCATTATTTTTCAGTTCCGCAATCTTCTTTGCATAGTAAGCTTCATCCTTTACCTTCTCCTTCTTCTCAGTTTGCTTTCGGAGCAAGCAGTCTTTCACGAAATGGTTCTTGCCGTTGCAGTAATGACAATCATAACCTGAGTCGCCAACGAGTTTCTTCTCTTCATCTCCTCCGATGACTTTTCAGAATTGAAACCCCCTTGTCGACTTCGGTTTTTGTATTTGGGGAAGTTTTTCTAAAAGAACTTCTTGGGATTTGATACCATTAAGGCTTTGTCTTCTCTGGTCAGATATTCGTCGGAAAAATCTGAATCGGAATCGATTTCAGCTGATTTCTTCCCAGCAGCAACCAATGCGAGTGAACCAAGACCGACAGTCGCTTTGGCTTCCGAAATGACTTCCTTTTCATGAGACTTGAGGATTCCCACAACTTTAGCCTGAGTGTAAGTTTTAAACTGTTCATGTGCTTTTATGGTTGATACTATGGCCTTCCATTCGGAACGAAGACCGTCAAGAAAAGTGACTTTTTGCTCAATTACAGTCTGAGCCAGATTGTATTTTAATAATCGATTGAGAAGATGATTGTATTGATTGAAGTTTGGGTTAGAGTTTCTTTCGGACCTTGTACAAACGATCCGAAATAGGAAAGAAGAGTAGTTTGAATTGAATGTTCGAGGTCTGCATCTCCAGAGTACAATTCTTTGAGTCTATCCCAAATTTCTTTTGTCGTTTCACATGAACTAACCAGACGAAGAGTGTTTGCTTGGAGAGCAAATCTGATAATTCTGAATGCTTTAATGTTGCACATCAGTTTATCCTTCTCGTCTTGAGGAATGTCTTTGTGAGCAACAAGTAGGTTGTTGTATTCTTTTAGGGTTTTAATAACTTTTCTTGTGGCCGTATGTGCAAAGATTTCTTCTATAATAGCTTGCCAGATTGTTGCTCCATGTTCTTCAATGCCAAGAACATAATCTTCAAAGTGCAACGCCCAAACTTCATATTCCTGTGTAAAGAGGATTGGGGTTCTGGTGGTGGATGCAATGCTGCTTGAAAGATTGAATGACTGAGTATGAGAGTCGTCAAAAGCCATTAAAACTTGTTTATCGTTTGAATCAAAAGTGTAAAGATGGATCAAAAGAAAGATCTAACGTAAAGATCAAAGTCTGATTATCCAGAAATCGATCAAAACGATGAGGATATTCAAGAACAGATATGTGAATAACACTAACTCCCGCTCTGATACCAATTTTTGTTACAAAAGAGTTGGATCAAGATTCAAACAATGCGGAATAATAAAAATAAACAAGATCAAGAACAGACAATATGAAGAACTGATGTCGAATGATTTATATGCAACTCAAGAACAATTCGATGTGAACTATTCTGAATTAGTGCCGTAGAAAAGATTACAAAAGTTAACCCTAATTAGGGTACGTGCATGCTATTTATACAAAAACTAAGTATGGATGGACAGACCCATTCCATAACTGATAGCTAGAATAAAGGCACTAGATATGGCGAAAAATCCGATCAGCATCTTTGACTCAATCTTCATTTATGACTCAACAATATTCGACAAGATTTATCTTCGGATATAAAAGTATAAAAAGAGAAAACAAATTCCAAAAAGAAAATAGCAAAAACAAAAATGTCAAAAGAATCAAAGACAACAACAAAAGTAAAAGATAATATAAAGAAGTGCTCAGAAAAAGATAAATTCACACTCAAAGGCATACATCTCTTTCTTAAATAAAAATACAAGGAGCTCCTATAACATAGTTGAGTACCTTTAGAGAGTGTAAACATCTCAAGTAGTGTGTCTTAAATGACATTGTTGAAGTGGTGTATGGATCCCAAAGGCTTGTCATCAGGGAGACATATCCAAACACTTTGATTGATGAAAGGGGATAAATTTTTCAAAAAGGCTTTCAATGTTCAATCCAAAACTTCATACATCAAAATACCTTCTGATGCTCAATATAGAAGTAAAAATCTTTTCAATTTTCATGTAGTGGTTGCTTATCATCTTATGAAAGGAAATTCTGAATCATCAAATTGAACATCAAATAATTATGCAAAATGCGAAATTGAGATTAACTTAGGGTGATTAGACTTAACCATTCCTTGACTAATGTTAGATCACATAGGCTTCGGATTGAAAAATGGACTACCAACATGTTCCGAATGTTTCTGAATACTAAAATGATAAATCTTGGTTTCATAAAGTTCATGGAAGAAAAGGTCAAAGTCAAAAAGCACTCAAAAAGGAAAAATCATTTGTCAACAAGTATAATGATCTTCAGAGTGTTTATGAATTTCTTCACAAAAACTTCTTTATCTGATGGATGCTCAAACTCTTCGGGATGTCTGTCTCATTCATTCGCTTTTTGGCATGCGAAGGTCCAAACAATTCTTATAATTATCTTTATTGATCCAAAGATAATTCACATTCAATGTTTTGGGCATTTATGAGACCAACAAAGACAAACACTCATTAAATTAATTGACTGTTATAGAGACATACCCATGTCTCAAAATATCTCGCAAAATCATAACAAAAAAAAATATGACTGTTGCATTTCCACTTTTTCAAATTCATGATGACTGACACAAGGACAGTTCTGTTTTTACAGGGTTAGTGGAACGTTAGAATGCTGAGGTGGTGTACTCTTAGTGGACCCTTTCAACACGCGCATTAAAGGGCCTTGAGACCACAATCAATATAAATACCTCTCACCCCATCTATTCAATTCTTTACGCGATCAAACTATTCAAGTTTCCTCTGCAAAAACTCTCAAACCCTAACTATTCATCGTCTTCTTCGATCAACAATCGACTGCAATGGCAACTGTTGGTGAAGGATCCTCCTACAGCCCTGAAGGTGTCTCAATCCTAGTTCTCAAAACCCAATCTGCTAACTTCTTCCTTCGCCTAGACACTAAGCTTTACCCAAAACCCATCGATCCTCTGATTGAATGTTTAAAACATTCAATCCTGAATCAAGCTCTTACTGCTACTCCCTCTATACCGGCAACATTAATGTACAGGGCACACTACACTTCTCTACCCACCTTCAAAGCTGATAACACACTTGAATCTGTTACCTACAAGGTTCTGAATGTTGATAACACAATAAAACGTGTTCAACTAATGAAATCACGATTTGCTAAAGCTCTAAACCTCCCAATCATCGAAAAACCAATTACCCCTCTCCTGAGCATATCGTGGACATGCTGAATGCCATAGGATATGATCCTACACTCTCTGGCATTGGAAGCTTCAAGAAGAAGAAACTTCCCGACCTACGGAAATTCTTCTTTGGAATTTTCCTAAGGTGCCTGTCTGGAAGAACCTCCGGTCTTGACTCTGCTAGTCATACATTCATGGGGCTGCTCTATGGAATCTACTATGACATCTAGGTAGATTTGAAATATCAAATGCCAGATTTCGGGCAATCATTATCCATGATACTATCAGCGAACTGTGTACATTTATTACCCATCTCATGCTGGCATGAAGTACGCACACATCTCGATATCATCAATTGATGAGAATGCTTCAGGGTTCTGTGCCCAAATTCCCCACGAGATGCTTCCGAAAGTGCCCCTTGAAGACAATGTGGTTGATGCCTATCGATCAACCCTGATCATGCCTTATCTCGTTCGTCCAACTACACAAGAAGTACCAACAAGGGATCCCGTAAAATCGAAGGGAAAGAAGAAGGTCACTGGAAGACCAAGTGCTCCGAAGATTGTAAAGAAAAGAAAAGCTTTAGAACAAACCCCTGTTAAGAGAACCCAACCCAAAAGAACAAAGAAACAAGTGGTTGAGGAATATTCGGAATCAAGAAAAACCCTGTTCGAAGATATCCATGGCAAAGAAGAACAACAACAACAATCGTCTCCAATCCATGATATAAGACCACCATAACCACCACTAACTACTGCTACTCCAACCTCCACCATTCCTACTGAACCTTTAACAACTTCCATTCCACTTACCACCACCATTCAAGCTACATCTTCAGATGTTCCCCCCATCTCCTCTTCAGTTTAAAAGTCTATAACCTGCGAACCCATTATCACCACTTCGGATCCCATGCTCAATATCCATGCCTCAAGTGTAAATACTTCTTTACCAGAGTATGATATGCCTGAAGACTTCGAATACTCATCGCCTCAACAACCACCTCCCACTTCAGAAGCCTTATTCGAAGCATTTCATATGGCTCCATTAATAGTGGAGGAAATAGATGAAGACTTGAACGATGGAGAAGTTATACTGATTAAGCAGTATAAGACTCTCCATGCGAAGCTTGATATCCTCCTTCAAACTCAAACAGGTTTTGATCCAACGAAATTAACTGAAGGGGATATGTCAGAAAAGATAGAGGAAGCGAAAAAGACCCTGAGAGAAAAGCGAATATTGGATCAGCAGGTCAGGATCCAAAGTATTCTTGAGGAAAAACTACAACTGGCTGTTAATGAAGTGGACTCCAAGCACCAGTTTCTTAAGGAGGAAAACAAAAACAAGATGAAGGAATTAGTTGAGAAAGTCGAGTCCTCTAATTCTATATTAATGAAGGCTCTACAGGACCTTCGGACTGAGGCTCAGTCTTGGAACACTCTGTACAGTACCAAGTTTGAAAAACAACTTGATGACGCCAACGCCAAGATTGAAGAACTAACTGCTGCACAATCAGCTTCAGAGGTTATGAAGTTTGCTGATGAACTTCAGAAGACAAATTTTGCTCTGACTGAAGATCTAGTCACCAGACTCAAAACAGCTCTTCAGCCTCTCATCAATTTTGCTGATCGCATGTCTAGAACTCAATCTTCCCAATCTAGACCACTGGTTATTTCTCAACATGATCCTTCAGCTCATCCTTCGCAAGGGGGAGAAGCCAGGTCTAGTGTCATTTTGTCTGCGATCACAACCTCCGAAGCCAAAACATGAGAAACAACAACAAAAGCAATAACTGTCGGAATACGATAACATAAAACAAACGCAGCGGAAACAGAAATCTAAATCGCATTCAACCAGAATCACAGAATCATGCACACTTTTGTAACTGTAAAATCAAGAGGGTTCAAGACATACCTTTTTAAATCTCAGATCTGATTTTGTTAGGATGACGAGAGCCCAAAGTAGAACTCCTCTAATGTAATCGCACCCAAGACAACGATCCAGCACCCGTTGATGTAGTATATACCTTTGCTTGAAGTTTTAGCACGTAATACCTAGGGTTTTGAAAGAAATCGGCCGTATACCGAGGGGTGGGAGGAGGGTGATGAAAATTAGGGTTTTGGCGGCCCATACAACTCAGATCTAGGGTTGTATTTATAGTGCTCCTCATCCTTATCCCCTCCCTTGTGGATATTTCACTTTAGTCCTTTATCCTTATTAAGTTTCTAATTAATATACCTTTACTTTGGTATATTAATAAACTTAACCATTAAGTTTCTAATTAATATACCTTTACTTTGGTATATTAATAAACTTAACCCCTCAAGTTTATTTTCGATCTCTTTTAGCTAAATCGTCTCTTGCGTGTAACCCAAAAGGACCCTACTATTTATAATAATATTACCAACTTATTATAACGATGGGCATATAACCAACAGTCTCCCACTTGCACTTGTTATAACAACTGTATGGTCTAATATTCATTAACCTAGTAAGGTGTATGTCATCCTAGACAAATGCCGTGTTCATCTAATGAAACAGCCCTTAGGCAAGTGATCAAATATTCCTTTGTTCTACAAGATATCCATATGAACGTCTGGCATGGAATTCTGTCAGTCTCAAACATTCAAGATTATGTTTCCCGATAGAGATTTGTGATGACCACAACAAACTGCACTTATTGATTCTATATCAATTCAGTTCGAGTACGGCCGTACATTTGCTGTCAACACCAAATCATCGAGGGGCCCACGGATATCGCTTCTCCTGTTAGGGCAGAAGGAACAAATAAACTTTGACTACACGGATCTCACCCACTCATCATGTCATATCTAGACATTCTCTGTATGGCTGCCAGTTACGGACAACATTGGAGAAAACCAAGACATAACAGACTGCAGGACTAAGAATCAATGCATCTCCGCTTGAAGAATATAAGATATTACCATCTTAGAATTACTCGTGACACATTCCATGAAGTAATATCTAAGTACAGGTTACTCCAATACTTAATCCCTATTAAGTACACATGAGAGTTAGCGCATCTCTATGCTATGTCCATCACTATGGACAATTTACTAATTCCTCATGTCAGCCTTGAATCAATACTTACTCCCAAAAGTATGACCGACTGTGGACGTTTTGAATAATAAAATAATTATTCAGGAAGTCAATAAAACATGCAAAATTGGAACACAATGATAAACTAATGAAATGACTGCCTTCATGCATATATTAAGTTCTCCACATAATAATCTTCAAAACAAATAGAGTTTCACATTGCTTGAGTTCCAAACACAAATCAAACTAAATTAAATACACTTAAACCAACTCATTTGCAAATCTAATGCCCATCGACCTAGTATGAGAATCATGCTTGGCCTGAGATAACGGTTTAGTGAATGGATCAGCAAGATTATCTTCTGATTTAACTCTACTAATCATGATGTCTCCTTCTTCAACGAGCCTCCGGATATAATGGTACTTCCGGTGTATATGCCTTGTGCGCTTGTGAGCTCTGGGTTCTTTCGCCAAGGCGACTGCACCCTCATTGTCACAGAAGATCTCAACTGGACCATCAATGCTAGGAACAACACCGAGATCCCTGATGAACTTCTTCATCCACATGGCTTCCTTTGCAGCTTCATTAACTGCAATATACTCAGCCTCCGTTGTCGAATCAGCTACTGTTTCTTGCTTGGTACTCTTCCAAGTTACTGCCCCACCATTCAGTAAAAACACGAATCCTGACTGCGAACAGGAGTCGTCTCTATCGGTATGGAAGCTAGCATCACTATAACCACTTACAGTGAGTTCTTCCATGCCCCCATAGACCAAGAACACTTCCTTCGTCCTCCGAAGATACTTAAGAATGTTCTTGACTGCGGTCCAATGATTTTCACTAGGATTGGCCTGATAACGACTTGTCATACTCAAGGCACAAGAGACGTCAGGCCTTGTACATAACATGGCATACATGATCGATCCCATTGCTGAAGCATATGGGATTCGACTCATTCTCTCTCATTCATCACTAGAACTAGGACATTGGTCTCTACTCAATGTCATACCACATTGCATAGGCACGAATCCTTTCTTGGAATCCTGCATCTTGAACCTTTTCAAAGATTTTGTCTATGTATGTACTCTGGCTTAAACCAATGAGTCGCCTAGATCTATCTCTATAGATCTTTATACCAAGTATGTATGCCGCTTCTCCCAAGTCTTTCATAGCGAAACAATCCCCAAGCCAAGTTTTAACACTTTGCAACATTGGGACATTGTTTCCTATGAGTAGTATGTCATCAACATACAGCACAAGGAAGACAACAGCACTCCCACTAGCTCTGACATATACACATGGCTCATCTTCACTTCTCGAAAATCCAAACTCTTTGATCTTCTCATCGAAGCAGAGATTCCAGCTGCGAGATGCTTGTTTGAGTCCATAAATCGACTTCACAAGTTTACACACTCTATTGGGATATTTGGACTGTACAAAACCCTCTGGTTGTGTCATATACACATCTTCTGAAAGTTTTCCGTTAAGGAAAGCGGTTTTTACATCCATTTGTCATATATCGTAGTCATAAAAGGCTGCGATGGCAAACAATATCCTGATAGATTTAATCATTGCCACTGGTGAAAAAGTTTCCTCATAATCAATCCCTTGGGTTTGAGTATAACCCTTTGCCACCAGTCTGGCTTTATATGTGTGTACTTTTCCATCCATGTCTGTCTTCTTCTTGAAGACCCATTTACACCCAACTGTTTTAAGGCCAGGTGTTTGATCAACCAAGTTCCAAACTTGGTTATCATCCATGGATTTCATCTCGCTCTCCATAGCCTCCTTCCATTTGGCAGCATCTGGGCCTGCCATTGCTTCCTGATAGCTGGTAGGTTCATCGTCACCTACCATTGACTCATCACCTTCAGTAATATGTAAACCATAAAATTCAGGTGCATGACGTACTCTATCAGATCTCCGGACAGGAGGTGGAGGTATGTCAGATTCCCCAGCTGTACTTGGCTGAGGCTCAACAGGTTTTTCAACCTCTGATTGAGAGCTAGTGCCAACATCAGGTCCTTTATTGGTTGGTTCTTGAATTTCCTCAAGATCAATTTGGCTCCCACTGGCCTCTTGGTGTATCAGCTCCCTCTCTCGGAAGACTGCCCTTCGTGCAACAATCACCTTGTTTTCAGAAGGTTTGTAAAACAAATACCCAAAAGAACTAGCAGGATAACCAATAAAGTAACACCTCTCTGATCTGGGTTCTAGTTTGTCGATGGCTTCACGACGGACGTAAGCCTCACAACCCCAGACTTTCAAATACGCCAATGAGGGTTTAGTCCCATTCCATATTTCAGAGGGTGTCTTGCTGACCTTCTTAGTTGGTACAAGGTTCAGGACTTTGGCTGCAGTCTCCAAGGCATAGCCCCAGAAACTGATTGGAAGCGTAGCACGACTCATCATGGACCGAACCATATCAAGTAATGTTCGGTTCCTCCTCTCAGCTACACCATTATGTTGTGGTGTTCCGGGAGGAGTCAGCTGTGAAACAATTCCACAGTTCCCCAGATGATCGTAGAATTCTTGACTAAGATATTCTCCACCCCTGTCGGATCGGAGGATCTTAATCCTTTTGCCCCGTTGATTCTCTACTTCGTTCTGAAACCTTTTGAACACCTCGAAGGTTTCAGACTTATGTTTAATCAAATAAATATACCCATATCTACTGAAGTCATCAGTAAATGTGACGAAGTACCTTTCTCCATGTCTTGTGGCTGATCTGAACGGTCCACAAACATCAGTGTGTATGAGGTCCAACAGATCCTTGCCTCTTTCAAAGTTCCCTGTGAATGGCGCTTTTGTCATCTTGCCTAATAAACAAGACTCACATACATCATCAGACTTGAGGTCGAATGATTCCAAAATCCCATCCTCTTGGAGTTTGGCGATGCGTTTCTTGTTTATATGGCCAAGTCGACAATGCCATAGACATGATTTATCCAATACACTTTTGGATGTATCTGAATCAACATTTAGGATTAAGCTATTATTTCTTCTAATGCTCACGATAGTTTCATAAATACCATTTGTAGGACATGCTTTAAAGTAAAGACAATCATTTTTGAAAACCAAAATATTTCCATTATCAAAACCAAAATCAAAACCGTCTCGATACAAAGCACTAAAAGAAATAATGTTTCTAGCCATTTCTGGCGAATAGCAACAATCTAATAAATTAATAGAAAATCCAGTAGAAAGCACGAGCTCGTAATCCCCAATCCTCTTGACAGCAGCCGTATGTCTGTTGCCCATGATCAGGTCAAGCTCCCCATGCCTTAACTTCTTACTTCTTCTTAGTCCCTGCACATCAGAGCAAATGTGAGTACCACATCCTGTGTCTAGGACCCATGAATTAGTAGTAGAAGTATTATGGAGTTCTATCATGTATATACCTGAGGTACCAGACACTTTGGGCTTGATCTTCTTGATCTCCTCCAGGTATTTAGGACATGTTCGCTTCCAGTGTCCCTTTTCTCTACAGTGGAAACAAATGGCCTCATCAGGGTTTGGTGACGGCACTATCATAGAACCAGCCTTGCCCTTGTTGCTAGGGTTGGAGTTGGGGTTACCAACTTGACCCTTCCCTTTGCCTTTAGGCTTATTGGCTTTCCTTTTCTTGATTGCCCCTTCCCTGATTGCCAATACCGGAGCCGTGGAGCTGGAGTTCTTAGATTTAGACGTATTTGCCTCGGCAGTTTTTAGCATGCCGTGTAACTCCATTATGGACTTTTCCAATCCACTCATATTAAAATTCAGTGTGAACTGACTGAATGTACTGCTCAGCGAGTGTAGGATGATATCCGTAACCAATTGCTGAGCGATCGGAAATCCAATTCGCTCCAATATGTCAACGTACGCTTTCATCTTAAGCACGTGTGCACTGACAGCGGTTCCCTCCTGCTGCTTGCAATCTAGTAGGGAGATCATAGTGTCATATCGTTCCTGTCTAGCCTGCTCTTGGAACATTTCCTTGAGCTGGTCGGCCATGTCGAACGCCCCAGCAGTCTCGAAACTCTTTTGGAGTTCCGGAACCATGGTCGCCAACATGAGACAAGCAACCTCATCCGACTGATCTTTATGCTTTTGCCAAGCATCCCTAACAGCTCTAGTTGCATCATCAGCTGGAGCCTCATGAAGAGCTGTGTCCAGGACCCATTCTTTCTTATCATAGCGGAGGGCGATCCGAAGGGAACGCATCCAGTCCAAGTAGTTTGATCCGGTCAGCTTATCCTTAGAGAGGAGTTGCATTAGTGAGATATTTGTAGCCGAATTCGCATTTCCATTTGTGTTTGGAGCCATCTATATGAAAAGTAGATTTAATTAGTTTGATTAATCCTTAAAAAATTAATTACCCAAAACAATAATTTTACTTAAGGCTAGTATCCATATTTCACTTCTGGTGGTGAAGAGGTATGCCGTAGTCACCCCCAAAAGTTATTTAGGTAGGCAATACTATTTGCCAACTTCAATCTCTATGAAGCTTCTAGATCTTTTGGGATTCATTGAATCTGATCAATGGCATGTTTAATCCCATCATGCTCATCCTCTCTCTCGTGACGGGTATACCGCGGATCACGAGTTTGGATGGTAAATCGACCACGAAGGACCCACGTGACACCCGGCCCATGATTCATGAGTTATCGCGAGTATCACATCATTTTGACCGAGTCCAATCCGACGCTTTGGCTATGGCACTTCCCACGCCGGAAGGGCCCGGTTAAATGTGTGGTTCTTTGTGGGTAGCATGAGATTTACATTTTCATAAAACGGGATTTTGTTTCGTTTTTGTTCAAACATTTTAACCTTTTAATTGGCATAAGGGTCAATTTAAACTTTTAAATCTGGTTTGAAATTGCCAATTTGACTTTTGAAAAAATCTATTAACTTTTAACAAATTTTTCTTACTTGTGTATTTTCAGTAATACTTTTATCTTGAAACACTGTTCTATCAAACCCTTTCGGTAACTCCACTCTATAAAATGTGATAGGCGGTGAGGATGGTAAGCAATGAATGCTATTTAAAAACCGACCTCATTAGGAATCAAAGAGACCTCCTTCAACCTTCTACACATTTAGAGTAGGTGAGCCTAGTCACGGTCTGACCAATGTTTTTATTTTAAGTTATACATATAGATACAATTCTAATATATATATCATTTAAAATTTTAAGTATTCTTTGAAAATTATGTTTAACTATTAATTCTATTAAACACGCAAGGATGCAGTGTTAATAATTAATTTAAACAGTCATCTATTAAATTTTGAAGCATTTTAAACTTTGTGTTTAGCTATTAATCCTATTGAGCATGCAAGTATTCTATGTCAATGATTAATCTAAACAATCATACAATACTAAAATCACCATTTTATAACAAGAAATCTGATTTCAGAAAAATAAAACATCACGACCGCCTCGACGCGTAACACGAGAAAACGCGACGCGGTAATCAAAAGAAACCGATCATGACAAGAACGATGCGGCGCGGAACACTAGGAAGCGCGACGCGGCAAAACCCTAATGATCGTAACTTTAGAAAAACCCGCGACGCGATATTTCTAGTACCGCGGCACGGACGTCGATCAGATTCGATAAATCAGAAAAAAACGATTTTTAACAATTTTAATCGAATCAAAACAGTACAAAATCATGATAAAGTGGCTCTGATACCACTGTTGGAATACGATAACATAAAACAAACGCAGCGGAAACAGAAATCTAAATCGCATTCAACCAGAATCACAGAATCATGCACACTTTTGTAACTGTAAAATCAAGAGGGTTCAAGACATACCTTTTTAAATCTCAGATCTGATTTTGTTAGGATGACGAGAGCCCAAAGTAGAACTCCTCTAATGTAATCGCACCCAAGACAACGATCCAGCACCCGTTGATGTAGTATATACCTTTGCTTGAAGTTTTAGCACGTAATACCTAGGGTTTTGAAAGAAATCGGCCGTATACCGAGGGGTGGGAGGAGGGTGACGAAAATTAGGGTTTTGGCGGCCCGTACAACATAGATCTAGGGTTGTATTTATAGTGCTCCTCATCCTTATCCCCTCCCTTGTGGATATTTCACTTTAGTCCTTTATCCTTATTAAGTTTCTAATTAATATACCTTTACTTTGGTATATTAATAAACTTAACCCCTCAAGTTTATTTTCGATCTCTTTTAGCTAAATCGTCTCTTGCGTGTAACCCAAAAGGACCCTACTATTTATAATAATATTACCAACTTGTTATAACGATGGGCATATAACCAACAATAACAACAACAGCAACCACTTATGTTGCCACTACTCTCGGACCACCACCATTTCCAACCTCTTCGGGTCCCACATACTCAACAATCATTACTACCAACATGGGATCATCCGAAGCTGGTGGTTCAAGTTCCAAGTCCAAAGAGAAGGAAGAGAATGAAAGTTTGATTGCTCCACACATGGAACAAGTCCACAAAACAAGAAGTGAAGACTTCAAGAAAATGTTGAAGATCAATGCCTTCGCATTGGAAAATGGGAAGTGGACTGCTAAATCAATTCAAGCGTTAGGATTTTTAGAGTTCAATGTCTTCGACAGACTACCACTCCGAAGCTTTGAAATAACCACATCAGTTGATCATCAACTCGACATCCCTTACAATCCAAAAACCTTCTCATTTCTTAAGTTTATCCGATCCCTCACCAATGATCAGCAAACCTTCTAGAAAAATAAAATAGCATTCCATGCTATGTTCATTCAGATTGAGAAGACTGTGTGGAGCCCAAAAAGAATTGTGAAACTCATTTCCATCAAAGAGGCTGAAGTATTTGAATATATTCAGAACTATGAATTCTTCGTACTTCGTGGCTCAGATGAAGAAGAATACAGATTCACAATAGCTGATTTTCTAATCATGAATCCTCATGATTTTATTGTGATTCTAGAACTCATGAGAAATGCACATGGCATTTTGCGGATACAATGATGATATTTAATGCAGCTAGAAATCATTTTATGGGATTTCTTCGTAACTACATGTTACGCTTTGCCAAATATGACATGGAAATGTGCACCTTCTTCAATCAGCCCTTAAATCCTCCTCCAGTCATAGTTCGCAACATCTCCAAATTCAAGAATAGGGCAACAATTCAAGATCCCTATGGAGTGGTGTTCAAGGGTCTGAAGAATGACAAGGAAATTGTAACAAAATTTTTTGAAGTAGACTACAAGGGTCTTTACCCTTCAGCCCTAATAACCTACATGATAACCGCTGTAAACACCTGTCAAGCCAACCCTTACGAAGTGAAAAAGAAATTTACGGAACACATGTCTTGGTGGATGGCGGTAAGGCATGCTTTGAAGCAGGCCTTCAAGAAGTATCTTGCTCAATAGGCTTCGGATGCACTTCACACAAAGGGGGAGATTGTTGAGAATAATTTGTGATGAAGTGCTGACCCCTTCCGAAGACCATAAAGACTACGAAGACAGAGCCCAAAGCCTGAAGCTCCGAAGGATTTACTCTGGAGGATCCGAAGGTTTCCAAGCAACAAACCTTATCCACTACACATGTGTTGTGCAGACTACGTGTTGCACAATACTGCTCTCTCATTGGATAGTACTCTATTACAATATTCTGAATATCTTCTTTGTACTATTGGTATCACTGATCACGTATAAATATCAGTGAAACCATCTGCGTCGAGTGTGAGTGTGATTCACCCCCATTGTAAAACCCTAAAGCAATATCAATCAAAGCATTCGACACTTGTTCTATTCTACTCTTGTGTTCTTGTTGATATTCATTATCATTGTGTGTGTGTTAATTATATTGCTGAATCATCTCTTCGTAATACTTTTTTATATCTAGTCTTTGATTAAAATTCAAACCCATCCCAATTCCTTTTAGATTTTGAGATATTAATTTTTAAATATTGTTCAATAAATATGTCACTTTTAGTCTTTTATTTCCACTTTTTGCCCTTGCGTCGCTAAGACTAAATTTCAACCATAAATAATATCTCAAAATGACTTAATAGAGGTCTTAACAATAACTTTCCCATAATTTCACCTTCTTTGACCATTTTTTCATCTCATTATACACTTGATAATCGTGAACATAAATTCTTCATAACATCAAATATGCTTATACTGAACTTCTTAGTTGTCACAATTATCTACCCCTTAAAAGGATTCCGTCCTCGGAATCACTAAGATAAGAATGGAATTAGCTTGCAATAACATAATCTCTTAGGAATAAGAACTTCTAACTAAGTTCTTAATGATGGTCTTAGTTCAAGTTCCCATTGCTTTGTGAAGTACCTTTAGTAGTCATCCCCCTGACATTGTACATCTTCACTTCTCATGTTTCATTCACTTGACTCACTGTCACTAAAATGTATTTTCACTAAAATCATTAATGATTCCTTACTTTATATGTCATAATCAGTTTGACTTTTCAAAGTAAACATGTCATCAAATTACTTTCTCTTAATTACTTGTCATCGAAGCATAAATGCTTCTGTAACATAATTATTTTCCCACAATGGAGTGTACTAATATTCACATAATGGAAATTTTGACTGATTACCAAAAGTAGCATTCTACTTTGTCATTCTTACGTAGTTGTCAGTCATACGAGTTTTATCTCCGCAAATCTTTCTTTTCTTCAAATCCTTTTATCTAAAGTGACTTCGACTAATATATTAGCCATACCATAATAGCAGTTCATCCTGATATCCTTGTAACTTACATGCTTTCGTCAATCACCCTTTTAATCTTAAACTTTACTAAGTTCAAAATTTCCTTGACCATTACAATTGGTCATCATGTTTCTTGCATCACCGCCATGGTGTTACTGTAGATGATTAGAGAATCATCTATCTCTTTTCATTACATGTGCTCCCATAGTTCAGTCACTATCCATGACTTTTGCATCAACCCTTGCCTTTAAATTCTTAATCACCATTCTTAACTTGGGAATTTTGCAGCTACCTGACTCGTGACATCCACCAGCATGCTTTCATCTTCTAGATGCATCTATGGTGATCGAGAACTTTACTTGAACATTTCAATATTCTAAAGTCAACAATGGTCGACAATCAATTCTTAGTCAACGATCATGATCGGATCGATTGTCAGACATGCAATACTCATGTGGCTTGTGCAACAATCTATTTCAATATTAGGATACAATCCCTTACATCATCATACCTTTGATGACATACGTGTCTTAGTATCCTATTATGTCTTTTGTCAACTCCTGATCTTCCATTAAATTCAATTCATCAACTCCTTAGACTTGAACTTGTACTACTCTATCCATATGATCGTTCAAATGGCTAAGCATATAGGGTCTACCCATCTACCCCTTAAACGAAAATGAATGGCATTTTCGTTTAAGGTCCAACTTTCTACAAGATTCCACATATTAATGATCTATTTTCCTTGCCTATTCTTATTCTCCACAACCTCATGATAACCTTTTGACATAATTAAATTTCAGTTTTCATTAATTCTTAACTAACTCTACATGTGATGACACAAGACTACCATTTGAATAAATTAACATTCAAATGAAATATCACCTTTATGATAATCATCTCATGATGAGGAAACCCTAATCTCATTACATTCCTCGAAATACTTTCCTAATTATCATCCTTCATATGCTAAATCTAGCACAACAATCATGATAATCTTACTTACCCAAAGATAATTCCAATGTTCTTCTTTAAGATATGAATTAACAACTTACATCTCAACTATTGTCATTTACAACTAGGTAGACATGTCACACCTTAAATGTCTAAACTTGTTAATGTATCGACTTCATTTTAAATCTGGCTTCGGGCATTGAAGAGTCCGTTAGGAACAATCAATAATCTTCAAGAAATCCACTACACATACACGACTATAACTCAGTACAGCCAATGCATCATTATCTCCCGATGTCGCATCGCGTCCACCTAAGCAGCATGCCCTTTCTCTGCTTTAGCATATCGTCCACAAAGAGTCCTCTAGAACATCGACTTATGCTCAAACATGGCATCGTGACACTCACGAGCCCATTTAAGTGTCAATCCCCCTGTACCCTAGCTTGGATAATCTACTTTCAATTCTATAAACTAAAATAGCAACTAACTTACTAGCACGTTGCAATCCTTATCTTGCTTAAATCTTCTGTCTACTCAACCATGGCACATTAATCCTCCAAACTTTGACACTATGCTTTAAACATGTGTCATGTCATACTTAGTCATTCAATATGTGAAATCTTCAGTACCCTAACACATAACTTAGGCTCATATAGACACCAAAGCTATAATAGAGTATAATACTTGAAATTTTGTACCTTTGCTACTCTTCCATTCTGATTTATTTCTTCCTTTAGGCATTTTACTTGTCATGTCACCTATTAAGTCAAACATACTCATGACTTGATCGTTCATCCATCCATCAAATTCTTTCATTCGACATACTCGTTCGGGTTTCGAAGTCGTAACCTCCTACTTCTTGCTTATGTTGCTAATTCTTATCTTTAACTTACATCATCATCTTGAGTTATTTGCCTTGATTAGGCATTCTACCATCCTTTTCTAACCAACATTCTTAGTCATAAGTTTTAATAGTTATGCTTGAGCTCAATGGTAATCCCTGAGTGGCACTCCAAGTTGCTACCTTTGATCTTTCTTCCTTACTTGTTCCATATAACTATAGGGTTTGCCACTAGCTGACAACACCCAGATTATTACCGTTTACATTTCAAACTAAATGTTAGAAAATCCCCAATTGGGTGGCATATACTTATCATCTTCCTTTAAATGTTCTCATTTTTAATTCATCATGTTCAATGGTGCATACCCACTATTATCTTTAATAATTTAGAGCATACTTGATCTTATTATATAGGTATAACAATCCTAAGTTATTCGAACTTTTTATCTTCTCTTTATTACATTTCTACATGTATTCTTTACAAGATTCCCATGATTCCACCAATCTCATATACATATCCTGTGATTATAATAATAGGGGCCCCTATTATCACAACCACCTATACATATCTGAATCTCGCGTCACCACTAGGTTTCGTGGTTCACTAGTTCAAGTTAGCTTAATACATTATATATATATATATATATATATATATATATATATATATATATATATATATATATATATATATATATATATATAGTTAACATGTATCTGGGAATCTTACTGCTCATAAGCAAAATACTTGCATAGCTATAAGCAAATATGGAAAATAAACACATAATTCCCTAACAGTCCATAGTCCAGCCTTATCTTAGAGTCAGCAGTCTAACCGTCCTGTAGGTCTGCAACCTATCTCAAGTTCTTAGATTCATCAACCTATCTTAAATTCATAGGCCCATCAACCTATCTTGCGATACATATCATCATAGTCTTAGCTTTCATGCTTACGGTTTTATATTAAGTCTGTATTGTCACTTAGGCCTCACATAGTTTAAGCCTTGGTTCGAGTCTCGACACCTAATTTGCTTAAACTATGCCTCAGATACCAACCTGTAACGCCCTGATTTTCAAACACCTTAAATGGTGTACTATTTTATAAAACTTAATGTGGAAAATCTCATATTTCAAAAAACTTTGTTTCGTTCATGACGTTAAGTCATATTTTAACAATCTTGGTCCCAACAAAAACCATTTAGTTGTAAAAATGTTTAAACAACTACGGGGGTTACAACTTCATACAAAAAACTAAACCATAGAAAGCAAGCTGGGATTACAAACCATTTCATCAGCCAAGGTTCACTCCATCTAAGATCCCAATTTCTTAGGGTCATCTACATCCTTTTATCCATCGTATCTAAAACCTGGGATACATGGCATAAAAAAGAAAAATACGTAAGACGAAAACGTCTAGTGAGCTACATGGATTTTAGACTCAAAACATTATTGAAAATGTTTTATAATTGTTAGTGCTAAAATCGAGTCGTTGACCAACTCAGTGTTTGAGTGTATTACTTTTGGTGGTATTTGAAGCCAGTTATTTTGATGGAATGTTTGAACAACTGTTTCTTATGAATGTTTTAAGTATTAAACAATTGTTATGTTTTGGATATTCTAATTGTATGCTCTGAATGTGCTTAATGAATATACTTATGGTTCTGAATGACTTGTGTAATGTTCATTGATATATGTCTGAAATCCAGTCTTGGATTTCAGAACTCCGACTAACCCAACATCAATCCAGCAAACCAAGTCCAGAAGATACGATGTTCGGAAGACACAGTTCGGAAGACCATGCTCCAAACTAACTCAAAAGATCACTCAAGACCAAGAAGACCAAGTTCCTAAGTTACTCTGATTCAGAAATGTCAGGACTCCAAAATCCACTCAGATTTCGAATCAACAATATAAGCAACTTCTGGGAACTTCCATACGCAAACATTCAACATAGAAGACTGAAGATCTGAAAACTATCTTGAAGATAAGACAAAGGATATGCACTTCAACTTATAGGAGATGATTAGACTAGATCAGGCGTGGGCTTTTAGGAGCATGTCGGTTGTACTTAGTGCATTATTTTATTCTAGATAAGCCACCCTAGTCTGACATTGTATTATTATATTAGTTTTATCCTTTTTATCTGACTGAAGAGAGACGTGTTGTCTGCTCTTCAGTCCATAGGTCTTTATCTGAAGGTCCTCCCTTAGTCTATAAAAGGGAGACCATGTCCATCTTCAGTCCTCATGAGTTTGAGAGACAAATTGTAACACTTTAACGAATATCAATATAAGCTCTCTCATTCCATCAATTCTCTTGTTCTTATCTGCGTTTCTTCATGTCTTTACATTTCTAGCACCTTAATCTTCTCGTCTTTACATTACATGTTATGTAACTTTTTATGCACTTTAATTATTGTTGAGCTATCGATTTTTTCTAAGTACTCATTACATTTCAATCATTCCGCAAATCCACTCAAGTCTTTAGACATGTCCTCTTCCGAAACCTCCCAGTTTCAAAACTTTACTTTCCGCAAATCTTATCTTTCCGCATCTTACTTAGAATATTTGGCGACTACAATTGGTATCAGAGCCTGAATAGCTGTCTATAAGGTTCTAAGTGACTAGTTTTTTCAAAGCCTTGGCTGTAGCAACAACCTTAGAATCCTCTGTGGACCTTGCATGTTATTATAGCTCAAATCTCTTAAAACATCATTCCATGTGTCAAAC
This sequence comes from Cichorium intybus, assembly GCA_023525715.1. NCBI lineage: Eukaryota > Viridiplantae > Streptophyta > Magnoliopsida > Asterales > Asteraceae > Cichorium > Cichorium intybus. The sequence goes on from CM042010.1 coordinate 76,814,981, forward strand.
AGTTCAAAACTCTTCTTCTTACTCAAAATGCAGATGAATTATTCTCTAAATGTTGCAAATAGTGTCAGTAGTTCTAACCAAGCCCCTATACTCATTCCTACTCAGTATAATGGCTGGGCTTCTAGAATGCGTAATTATCTCAAAAGACAGGGAAAAGACATTTGGTGCTCAGTCGAGGAGGGACCTCATGTTCCAACCTACACTCCTAGAGCTGACACTGCTGAAGAAGCTCTGGGTGGTGCTCCTCAGCCTAGATTATCTGCCCTAGATATCGAGAAACTAGAAAATGACCAAATCGCATTTACCGAGATTCAATGCGGTATTCCTCCGAAACTATTCGATCTTATTCAGAACTGCACGACAGACCAACAAATTTGGGTTCTTCTGCAGAACATGTTCTTAGGAACGGAGGAAGCCAAGGATCAAAAGCTTGTGTCAAGTCTTTCTGAATACAATCAATTTGCAACTTTTCCTGGAGAGACATTGCGACAAGCATTCACCCGGTTTTCCATAATTGTCACAAGACTCCTGAGTTCAGGAGCAGAAAGGTCCAATCAGGAGATCAACTTAAGATTTCTTGAAGGACTCGGAAGGGATTGGATGCTCATCAAAATGATACTTCAGGACTCTGGCAAACTGAAAACTTACAACATGTATAGGCTATATAACAATCATGTAGGGCAGGAACATGACGTGAAAGGCAATCATTAGCAACTCTAAGGTCCATTGGCACTTGTTGCAGAACACAACCTTCCGATGCCGGGCAACAGTCCTCATCAACTGGTGCAGTATCAGCAGGCCACTCAGCAAACAATCTATATTCTACCTACCAATAATTAGAACCTTCGAGTTCCTCACACTGCTCCTAGTCAAAATCCTCAGACGGTTCAACAACCGACTCCTGTTCCCTCATACCATCTTTCTCAACCACAAATCTCATATCCTTCGTACTACCAAACTCCGACCGTTCAGAACCAGGGTACATCAGCCACACAACCAACCATTCAATTAGTAGCTCCAACCCTCGCTCTCCCAGCTCCAGTTCAACCTTCGGAGTCACATTATTCTGAATATGATGAGGCAGAAGAGGCTGCATATCAACATGAAATAGCCTTGATTAGCCAGAAATTCAATTGAATCCCATCATATACAAGTCCCAAGAAAAACTTCAGATCTAACCAAAATGGAAGCTACCCACCTAGAAAACTGAAGAACAACCTCAAGAGAAACCAAAAACGTCTCCAGCTGCTAGCTCCAACCAAGTTCAAACTCTAGAAAAGAGTGAAACTGAGGTAATCAAATGCCACAATTGTGGAGGAGTTTGGCATTATGCAGCTGACTGCAGAGCCCCAAGGAACTATCCAAAGGAGAAGGAAGAAGAAAAAGTCAAAGCCTTCGTGGCGTCTGGAAACGTTGAAGTATGGTCCTCCGGAGACGAAGATGAATACTTCCAGAACAAACAAAAAAGTGGAAAGGTTTTGGAGAATGCATGTTTGTACACGGATCCTCAGGAACTCCAATCCCCGACTTAGGAGGGGTCAAACATGTTAAATACACTGCTGAATCTACATCATCCCACATGTCGAAGAACTATGCTTTCATGGTCAATCACCGATCTAGCAAAGGAGTGAGCATCATAGAACAGGTACGTAATATGCTTCACTATCATCATATTTACTCTAACGACTTAGAACCTGCTTTAGAAAACATCTCGAACACATGTGCAGATGCCTTAATAGCATATCAACGAGTCCTAGAGGAAAGGGATGATGGGTATAACGAGGTGATAAAGCTAAAGAATATATTAGAGGATAGGAAACTATTTTGTGATAAACTTACCGCTGATTTGAAAATCGAACATACTTCTAGAACTTTGTTAGAAAACTCAAATCAGCTTTCGACTTCACAAAGGGATTTAGCCCGAAGCGATAATGTAAGACTTAACAAACTAGTAGATCAGTTGTATCAAGCAACTGAAGTGTTCAAATCACCTGCGAATACTAACATCTCTGATAATACTTTTAACTGGGGATGGGCAAGAAAGCCAAAAACAAAAATTATCCCATCTACAACAAACAAAATCCTTTCTTTCAATATCCTTCAAATGAATACGATGATAAGCACGATGAGGACTTAACCAAGAACTTATCCGAAACTCCTATTAATGAGACAGAAAATGCCATTTCTGAATCAAATAAGGGAGTTAGAATTCCTTTCTCATACTTTTCGGAAGTGGACACTACCGAAAATAGCAAAATGTCCATAACTTCGGTCTCATTCATGCCTAGACACATGACCTCAGTCCCAAATAACTCATCATCAACTTCTCAACAACACTCATTCTTCAAAAATCTACAAAGTAACTGCGTTACTGAAGAATTCAATCCATGTCAGAACGACTCAGAAAATTCAAAAGAAGAAAGTGTTGATGAGGAAATTGAAATGGAGAAACGTCCAAACAGCATTATCATCATAAACGACTTCAGCAAAATCACAATCAAAAGTCCCAATGTTGACAATACATAACAAATGACTACTGAACCATCCGGTTCAGGCTCCAAATCATACGTAGATGCATTACAACATAATCTCTCAAATATTTCAAACCAGGACAAAATCTCACTCGAAAAACTTAAAGTTAATCAAGAAGAGTTAAACTCTTAAAATGATTCTTTATCTGCCTCTTCTCCAAGAGAAATTTTTCAAAAAGGAAAAGGACAAAATCTAACTAAAAACGGGTTAAAACCAACCTTAAATCGAAAAGATGTCCGATCTCCTCGATCTCATGCAATATTTGAACAGAAAATTTATTTCTACACTCAAAGAAAAACAAAAGTTCATTCAACTATCATCACTCCGAATCATACTCGGAAGCCCACTCCTTCAGCACCACAACAGTACATCCATAAGGGATTAATTCCGACTCCAAACACCGAACAAATTCATTATCATCAATATACTAGCTGTTTAGATTATCATTCAGAATCCCCCAAAATAGCATACGTTGTGAAAACAGCAAAGTCTGTTTCCCCAACAAGACATGATTCTGAGTTCACCAAACCAAAGATAAATTTCTCAGAAACCTCAAAAAGGAATATTCAACAATAAAATACTTTTGGAACCAAAAATCTCAAATTTCAAAATGGAAAAACTACTTTGACTCCTCCGAAGAAGGAAATCTCCGAAAACCTCCAACAGGTTCCAACAATTTTAAAACGACAACAAAGCACTCCTTGTTGTCGTTGTTGCAATCATATCTCAAAAACACATCTTACTACTAAACCAAATATTTTTAGTCATTAAAATAAAAATGGCTTTCAGAAACCTCCAAAAAGAATTGTCCAAAAATGGGTTGTAAAATCATCAATTTCAGAACTCAAGCCTTCTGACTGAGTCATTCATCTCTCAGAAGTTGAAACTTCTCAAAACAGGACAATTAAGAATAAGTCTTCCATGTCTGGAAAAACAAATGGGTCTAAACAAGTTTGGTATCTAATTTTCAGGCATTTAGTGCGGAAGAGCAAGATGACGAATGGCTCATTGATAGCGCTTGCTCAATACACATGACTGGGAGATTGGTGTTTCTGAGGGACTATCGAGAAGTCAATCATGGAGGATATGTGACATTCGGAAATGATGCGAATGGAATCATCAAAGGATACGGAGTACTAACCAATGGAAACTTCACCACCCAAAGAGTTGCCTACGTTCTTAGACTCAAGCACAACCTTGTGAGCGTAGTACAACTAGTTAGCACTGGTCTCCAAGTAGAATTTGACAATGAATTCAGCTATATCATGACTGGTACTCGAGACAGATGTTTAGTGAAGTCACCAAGACATGTCAACATGTTCCCTCTAGATATCTCCATGTTTCTCAGAAAGCCTAGACTATGTTTACTGTCAAAGGCTCATTCTGAAATCAGCTGGTTATGGCATTGGAAGTTAGCTCACTTAAACTTTTGATACATGAACAAACTAGTAACCGGCGAGATGGTCAGAGGAATGCCACTTCTGAAGTTTGACAACGAAAACTTATGTGCTGCATGTGCATTAGGCAAACAAAAGAAGAAACCGCATAAGACAATCACAGATTCAAGCATCAGTTACCCACTAGAACTTCTCCATATTGATCTTTGTGGTCCATCAACAGTTGCAAGTCTGAATCATAAGAAGTATATTCTAGTTATTGTGGATGACTTCACCCGCTTTACCTGGGTATTCTTCTTAAGATTGAAATCAGACACGTTCTTAAAGCTCCGAAACTTCATCATATCTATTGAGCTCAAAGTGCAACTACCAGTAAGAAGAATCCGAAGCGATAACGGAACATAATTCAACAATCGAAAAATCGAAGAATTCCTAGCATCAAAGGGAATCGACCATAACTTCTCAGCACCCTATACATCACAACAAAATGGTGTAGTAGAGCGAAGAAACCGAACTCTGGTTGAAGCAGCTCGATCCGTGCTTAATTTCGCAAATATTCCACTATCCTTCTGGGCAAAAGCTATCGCAACAGCATGTTTCATTCACAACCGTTCAATCATCAATAAACGGCTTCAGATGACTCCCTACGAAATTCTAAATGGGAGAAAACCCAATGTTAAATTCTTCCACATTTTCGGTTGTCGTTTCTTCATCAAGAATAACAAAGGACATTTGGGAATATTCGTACCCAAAAGTGATGAAGCAATCTTCATGGGTTATTCCTCCAAATTTGTTGCTAACCAAGTGTTAAACCGAAGAACGCGTGCCATTGAAGAATCTTTTGACATTGAATTCGATGATCAGTACCTATGGAGAAAACAAGCTCAAGGAATCTTATACGTTATGGAAGCTGACATCCTAGCCGGACATCGACCAATCCAAACAATCGAGATAGATTATGATCTTCTCTTCGATCCTCGGGAGACAGCAACACATGCCGAAGTCATTCGCTCTCCTGAAGCTATTCAGCTGATTATTTCAGATTCCGACCCCTCCATCTCCAAAACCACTGAACCTATACTTCCGGGCAATCAGGTTAGACTTTCAAATACCAATTCAACTATTGAGGGGGAGCCTTCGCTCCCTTCTCATATCGAACAAGTTCAAGGGGAGCCCTTGCTCCCAGCACAAGTCGAGGGGGAGCTCCCGCTCCCAACTCATGTTGATAGAATCCCACAATCCGAGGGGACCATCAACACTCAGGAGATGATACAAACAACTCTTCAGTAGACGCATCCAATGATGAACCAATCTTCACATTTGAAGCTGATGAAGACACATTTGCTGAGGAATCACATATTCAAGACATGCCTCCTGAAAACCCCGATTTTATCCAAAACATCTCACCACCCTCCGAACCAAATCATCGGAAATCCCTCCTCCGGAATTCAGAAAAGATCTAAGAAATCAATTCAGGATGAATGTCAATTTGCCGCCTACATCAACAAATTTGAGCCAAAGACCATCGTTGATGCACTGGACGATAATGATTGGATAAAAGCTATGCAAGAAGAGTTAGCAGAATTTGAGAGAAACAAAGTATGGGATCTTGTGCCACGACCAGCAAATCACACTATTATTGGCACAAGATGGGTCTTCCGAAACAAATTAGACGATATAGGCACCGTAGTCTGATACAAAGCCAGACTCGTGGCAACAGGCTACAGTCAAATCGAAGGACTTGACTACGATGAGACATGTGCACCAGTAGCAAGGCTAGATGCAATTAGAATCTTCCTAGCCTATGCTGCTCACAAGAACAACATTGTACATCAAATGGATGTGAAGAGTGCATTTCTGCAAGGTGATCTTCAGGAAGTTGTCTATCTTCAGCAACCCCCTGGCTTTGAAGATCTGTCTCTCCCTAACCATGTGTATCGTCTGAATAAAGCGGTTTATGGATTGAAGCAATCACAAAGAGCTTGGTACAAAACTCTGTCAAATTTCCTGATAACATCTGGATACAGAAGAGGAATCATTGACCCTACATTCTTTGGTCGATCACATCAGAAACATATTATGATCGTACAAGTCTATGTAGATGACATCATTTTCGGATCCACTGATCAGACAATGGTTGACGAGTTTGCCAGGATCATGACTGAAAAATTTCACATGAGCATGAATAGAGAAATTCATTTCTTTTTAGGTCTTCAAATTAAGCAAACAAGCAGAGGAATTTTTATTCATCAAGAAAAATATACAAACGAATTGCTGAAGAAATTCTCTCTTAACACTGTTGTACTGCAAAAGTTCTGATATCCACAAATCACAAGATCTTTGCAGATCCTGAAGGTGAACCAGTAGATCACAAGATCTATCGAGGGATGATTGGTTCTCGACTATACTTAACAGCCAGTAGACCTGACATCATGTTTTCTACCTGTATTTGTGCAAGATATTAGGCAGCTTCGAAACTTTCACATTTAACGGTTGTAAAAAAAATCTTCTGATATCTCAAAGGCACAAAGGCAATGGGTCTATGGTATCCAATCGGAGACAACTTCAAACTTCAAGCGTTTACGGATTCAAATCACGTCGGATGCAAACTAGACAGAAAAAGAACATCTGGAGGCTGTCAATTTCTGGGAGGAAGACTCGTAAGTTAGTCCTCAAAGAAGCAAAACTGTGTTGCACTTTCTTTAGCAGAAGCAGAGTATGTTGCTGCTTCTACTTGTTGCTCACAAGTACTTTGGATGAAGACTCGGTTACTAGATTATGGATACAGATTTCTTCAAGTTCCGATCTACTCTGACTCCAAGAGTGCTATAGTCATCTCCCATAATCCCATTCAGCACTCCATGACCAAACGCATCGACCTTAGGTATCACTTTATTGAAGATCAAATCCTACAAGGTAATATCGAACTCTATTTCATCACGACTGAGGAACAAGTAGCTGATGTTTTCACTAAAGCATTAGACTCTACTAAATTTCACAATTTTCTGGAAAAACTGGGAATGCTGAATCCTGACTCAAATTTCTTCAGAGAATGACCTTATCTACCTAACTCTCAATCTCAACATTCATCACTCTTTCTCAACAATTCTAAAACTCTTCCGAAAATCCCCTTCTGAAAATCTCTCCAGAACACCTCTCGGAACCTCTTCCGAAACTTTTCTCGGACCCTTTCTCCGAAATCAAATCTGAATCTCCGACAAAGGGTTCCGACATCAAAACTTCTGAATGGCTTCTGAACTTATTCTTATAATTTGAAAGTCACTAGTGTTGGTTTTGTTATTTATTTTATTTTACTAAAATTTCTGCTTTATCTCTTTCATTTTACTCATCGGTTATTATTCAATATTTGAGTATTCATCACAGTCAACAAAATTCTAAAATTCACAAAAGTAAACGCAACCATCTTTCATTAAGCCAAATGAGATATTACAAAAACCACAAAAACTGCTATGACTCCTACTAAATCCATCAAGAAACAATAAAAACAACTACATTATTCTCTTAGTGCTCATTGTACTGCCACCAGGATTTCCATGGAAGAACGATTGATTGATTCGCAGCTCCGATTCATTAACATGCAATGGTTTTCCATCCTCCAACATCACGTGGTACTGTTGATTGGCAGATACTCCACGAATCATAGCTCTCCACCAACCATTGCGATTCCAAATGTCCACATAATCAAACTCCTTATACTCCACCAACAGCGTTGGTGGAACCGGTCGAAGAGCACCATACTTCACAGACACCACCAGGGGACTGCTTGTAGCTGCATCAGTAAGAGTAGCGAGTTGGACTTCGCATCACCGTGACCAGATCCTAGTGATCTCTCCACCATAAAATCCACTGGCAAACTCCCCTTTCAAGAACTTCACCTTTACTTGGTCATTACACTTGAAAAAGTGACGAGCCATTTGTGTGATTCTCGTCTTTGGTACGAGTCTTTCACTTAAGCCAACTTCTCTTTTTATAGGCGAACATTTGGCCCTTTAGTCTTCCATCAACTAATCTAATCAATGCCTTAAAGGCCATAATGACCTTAGCAGACATTTAATGCACACATCAAATCGAAATCGTGTCCAAGGCAGTTGATTAGACAGTTTTTCGCTTCCGACGGCGTAATTAATAAGTTCTACAGAGCCTACGTCGGTCTACTTCCCTCTAGAACTGACACATGCAGTTCATCCACTCTCTCTCTATTATGCTGGATCGTTGTCTTGGGTGCGATTACATTAGAGGAGTTCTACTTTGGGCTCTCGTCATCCTAACAAAATCAGATCTGAGATTTAAAAGGTATGTCTTGAACCCTCTTGATTTTACAGTTACAAAAGTGTGCATGATTCTGTGATCCTGGTTGAATACGATTTTGATTTCTGTTTCCGCTGCGTTGTTTTTATGCTATCGTATTCCAACAACATGAGTTTAAAGACTAGTACGCAATGGATAAACCCATTGATTACAGATAAGCATAAAACCCTAGTCATTATCTATATCATCAAAAGATAAACTCTAACTTGACAGTTCAACGACAGCTAGCATCACTTCGGATCAATCTTGAACTTCGCATACACCTTTAGCTTCGGACAAGAACACTACAGCTTCAGATATTAAATCTCAACATAATCTGCACCCTAACATTCTCCCCCTTTGTGGTGAAGATGCCAGGTATCCGAAGCCTATAGCATATTGAAAGCACGAGTAAGTTCCTTTCTCACAGTGATCCACCACTTCAAGTGATCACATATCTCTTTCTTCGCATCCTCTAGGTTTTCATTGTTCACTGTCACCCTCGTTATCATTCCTTCCAGGAAAGTTGTGGGAAACTTTTCCTTCTCATCCATATCAAAAAATAATTTCTTCAATGCACTTTTCCTTGTGAGTTTCCCCCGGTACACCACTCCCCATGGATTTTGTAGAATATTTCCATCACTAATCTTGCTTATTCCAGTGAGGTCTTTATTCGCAGCTGGAACAGATTCTTTGAAAAGTTTAGCAATCTCATAGTTGTACATGGAGAAGTTTCAGAGATATGAGCCCATAAATCTTCCAATGACTCTCTAACCACGTGTTAGAGCCACTTGCTTGAATATCCTTGTTTGATTCAGACTGTAGAACCGTTCCACAAGGACAATGAAATCATTAGGGTTCATCAAAGGGAAGTCTTCAACAGTGAATGAGCTTTCAATTCTCTTTTCTCCTCTTCGGACATGATAAGTAAAATTTTGATACATGTTTTCGAATAGCTCTCCCATCTCGATTCGATCTATTCCAACAATCTTCAAAGACGACCAGACATGAGTTTGATCAGCAGCAAGGTTCGCATGAAACCTGGATTTTTGTTCTTGAAACTTCTTTTTCTCCGCAGGATAGAACTCAATGTCATTATAGACATTGGCTGCATAGAGCTTCGGATTGAAAGGGATATCCAGTTGCATTTCTGTACTATTTTCCATTTCATAGTACACTAGAGGTACTCTAGCAAACATTTCCACACTTGTAAAGGCCAATGACATGATCATTTCATATGTCCAAATTTTGTTTACCGGACCCAATACTTCCTTCTTTCCCATTCGATCTTCGGAAATAACATACATATGCCTTAATTTTTCATACTCCTCCACCTTCTGTTTCTTTTGTTCAGACTTGGACAATTCCTGTGCAATCTTCTTGCCCTTGTCAACCGAAGGACCTGTTTCAGGTGGAACTTGGGAGGTGGTTGTTTTTGTTGATGTGGATGTTGGTGCAGAACTTGCTTCGATTTTGATTCCACTCAAGAATTTTTTTATGATACTCGAGTTGGACTCGGTTGACATTGGGGTACATGATGAACGTCCCCAAACAAGAGGAATTGTGGTTGACGGTGTTGTAGTAGAAATTGTTGTTGAGGATGGTGCTAAAGTAAATCCAAAAAATGGTTTAGTTGTAGGAACCGTGGTTGTAGTTGGTTCAAAAGTGGTTTGTTTTCCTTGTGTTGGCCTTCTAGTTGGTCGAGATCCCTCTCCCCCTTGAGACGAAGGCTGGGTGGGCTTCGGAGCACCAGGAAATCGACTGACCAACGCAAGTATTTTCGGATGGGGTCAGTTGTCTGAGAGACAAGAATCTTCATTAGTTGATCTGAAATCCTATGTGCCTCTTTATACACATTCAGCTCGTGTACCTTCAGTTCATATTCAGCGATAGTCTTTTTGTCAGTGTCAAGGTCTGTCCGAAGGCTGGTGAGCTGTACATCAAATTCCTCTGCACTTCTCTTGAACTTCATTATGGGTAGTATTGAGTTTAGTGACCACTTCGTTGAGTTTTTCATTGTGTTGTTCCTGAATGTGCTGGGTTTTATCTTCTATCAACTTCTCACTAGTCTTACACCTCAAGTCAATGTTCTCTAAGCCATTGTGTGTCATATGTTTTACGTCGCTTTCTATTAATTTCACTGCATCATTAATACTTTTGTTCACCTTTTCGATGATGGAACCTTCAAAGGATGTGAGTGAATCAAACAAAAGTTCAGCAGCCACTCCAGACACCTTGTCCGAAGTGTATGTCGTCTGGGCTTGAATCAGAAGATTCAACTTGTTGTTGAGTTGACGGAACTATTTCATGGACACCAGACTAGTGTCTGGTTCATCATCATCTTCGTCTTGTATGTGAACTGGGGCAGTTTTAAAGTGTCATGTGAGGATGGAGAATCGGCCATATCGTCCATGAAAAAAGAGTGTTTGAGAGAAGGGACTTCGGTTGTGGAAGTATCAAATGGTGTTGTATTCTTTGGCGATGGTGATGGTGGATCATTCGTAGTCTGATCATCTAGTGTGAGACGTGTGTCCACATTAGATGTGTGCACAGGGGTCTCAATATGACTTGTCTCCACATTAGATGTTTCGACAGAGGACATATGTGCGGACACCACCAGAATGTCAATTCTTCTTCTTCGGATCTGGGTGTCATTGGTTATTAAGACTGAGCAGGTTTCTTTCGTGATGGTTTACTCGGCTGGGCCTTCTTCCTTGTCTTGGTTTTCTTTGCTTGGGGTTCGGATGGTTCAACAGTGCCCTTTCGCTTTCCACCCTTGGCCTTAGGCAGTTCAGATTCAACCACCCTTTGAAAAACTCGGAGAGGGTGTGGAATGGTAAGTGTTTGATAGTAAGCAATGAACGTGAGATTATATGCAGGCACTTTGCACAGCATCACTTCTAGAATTTGTACAACAAAATCCATTTGTTCATCCAAAGGTGATCTAGTTGGAACTTGAACAAGGCCGAAGTCATGAAAAGGAGGGTCCGAAGGCACTGGAACCTTCTCATGAGCATACGCGGCTTGGACTATTAGAGCCCAGAAACATGCTGAAGCGATTTCAATGGCTCGCTTCGCATGGTTGAGATACGCAAGAAAGTCTATCCCATAAGATGATAGCATAATCAACAGGACAGTTATAGTAAATACCATAATGGAGTTGGAGAAACGTGTAAGATGCAGAATCCAATCCAAAGGTCCTGCCAGAGAGTCTCCTCAAGATGATGCTAAAGAAATATGCCCAGACCGAAGGCAAATGCTTCTTCTTAAATAGACTCATCGATCGTGTAACTGGAGTGTGACCCATTTCGTTCAACATGTTCATAATTTCAGATTGAGAGGCCTTCTGAAACGTTCTAGTTACCGGTAAGCGGAGAACCCTTGCAAATTGATCCTTTCCCAAAGTAATTGTCTTGTTTGTCTTTTTGGCAGTCACGATCTCGAAAGCAATTGATTAACTGTCTGCATTCAGTCGGGCTGTATGATATGCATAGTTAACCCAAAGCTTAGGAGCAATAGAATTGGCAGTCATGGCATAGTTTAGAGGGGAATATTGCAAGCAAACGACTAGCATCACCATTGTAGACGAATAAGCTTCAGGGTCTAGATTCGCAATATGGCTGGCCGACATTGGCCTGAGATTAGGAACGGAATCAGCATCGGCGGCTGTGAAGGAGATCGCATCGGCAGACATGGTCAGTGTTGGTAGATTTGGGAGATGTAGAAGAGAGGGAAATAGTTGCAGGTTCAAATATTTTGGTAACGGAAGGGAGGACTGAAGGTTGTGTTCTGTATTTATATGGGTGTAATGAATAGAGAGAGAGTGAGCATTTAATGCTTATATGAGACGGTCGAATAGAACGTATCCACGTCACCCGTAAGTTGAGGGGACATTCCCTTTTTGTCGCGTGACAGGTGCGTCATCCAGAAGTAACGGTTATGGTGCAATTTGATTGGTTCCTGCATTTCCCAAGGAAAACTAGGATCAAGTTAAAATCCCTGATTTCTCGTATGATCCCAACAGACATCATAACCAGACGATAATGTAAAATTTTAAATTTAAAAATAAAAAAGAATAAATAAAGAAAATAAAAAATCTTTTTGGTACTTTTGAAATTTAAATATGACAACTGTAGTTTGCTCATTAGACAGTAATATCTATCATCCGAAGATTAACAGAGTTGTTGATTAAGTATTGTGAAAAGCGGATTTGTGGTTCGTATTCTGAGGATGAGAGTTGATAATTCTTGGAAGTCCTGATTACACACACATACCCGAACATTATTAAGTGAGTCTAGCAATCATACGATAGCTGAACCCAGTGTGATTATTCCACCTTCGCATACAATAAAATATTGTTAATCATATTGGAATCTCAAAGAATTACTTAGTACTAACTTAGAGGACAACTCCTAATCCGAATAATAGGAACCAGTATACTATTATGTTTCAGCATTGGGATTGTATGGTTTATGAAAACCTAAAAATGTATCTCAATTCACCAAATGGAGTATTTGGACACTCTTCTCGGATGACAAGCCTTTGAGAATTATGCATTACTCCACCCTTGTCACTAAAGACGGGTTACTGAGATGTTCATACCCCCAACCCAGTTCTCAACTATGTCATAGGAGATCATGATTGTTGCGTTCAAGACAGGGGTAAGCCTTAAGTATTTCGCATATCACGAATTTTGGGTGCAAAGTTTGTATAGTATCCTGTTAGTGCTAAAAGATGAGTCGTTGACCAACTCAGTGTTTGATTGGTGGTATTTGAAGTGAGTTATTTTGATGGAATGTTTGAACAAGTATTTCTTATGAATGTTTTAAGTGTTAAACAATCGTTATGTCTTGAATGTCTTAATGTATATGTTTTATGAACATACCTATGGCTCTGGATGAATTGTGTAATGATCATTTTATATATGTCCGAAATCCAGTCTTGGATTTCGGAACTCCAACTAAGTCAACATCAATCCATGAAGATCAAATTCAGAAGTTACTCTGATTCCGAAATGACAGGGCTCCGAAATCCACTCAGGATTTCGGATCATCAATGTAAACAACTTCTGGGAACTTACATACTTAAACATTCAATACAGAAGACTGAAGATTTGATGACTAACTTACAGATAAGACAAAGGATAAGCAGCTCAACTTATAGGAGATGATTAGACTAGATCAGGCGTGACCTTTTAGGAGCATGTCGGTTGTACTTAATGTATTATTTTATTCTAGATAAGCCACCCTAGTCTGACATTGTATTATTATATTAGTTTTATCCTTTCTGTCTGACTTAAGAGAGACGTGTTGTCTACTCTTCAGTCCATCGGTCTTTATCCGAAGGTCTTCCCTTATCCTATAAAAGGGAGACCATGTTTATATTCAGTTCTTATGAGTTTGAGAGACTTTGTGTAACCTCTTATCAATTATCAATATAATCTCTCATTCCATCAACTCCTCAAGTTCTTATCTGCATTTATTCATGTCTTTACAATTCTAGCATCTTAATATTCCTGTCTTTATATTTCTTATTATCTAACTGTTTATTCACTCTATTTATTGTTGAGCTATTAAGATCTATTCTAAGTTTCATATCTTTACTATTATTCCGCGTCCATTTGAAGTCTTCAGACTTGTCCACTCCCGAAATCTCCCCGTTTTGGAACTTTACTTTCCGCAAATGTTATATTTCCGCATGTTACTTAGAATAATTGGCGACAACAGTTGGTATCAGAGCCTGAATAGCTGTCTGTAAGGTTCTAAGTGCCCAGTTTGCTCTAAGCCTTGGCTACAGCAACAATCTTAGAATCCTCTGTGGACCTTGCATGCTATTGTAGCTCAAAAAAAAAACTTTAAAATCTCTTCTAGTGTGTCCAACAGTTAAAAACTTTTTCTAAAATTTAGATGAACTACTCTCTAAACGTTGCAAATAGTATCGGAAGTTCTAACAGAGCTCCTATACTCATTCCTACCGAGTATAATGGCTGGGCCTCTAGAATGCGAAACTATCTTAGGAGACAGGGAAAAGATATATGGCGATCTGTCAAGGAGGGACATCATGTCCAAAACTACACTCCTAGAGCTTACACTGCTGAAGAAGCTCTAGGTGGTGCTCCTCAGCCCAGATTGACTGCCCTGGACATTGAGAAATTAGAAAACAATCAGATAGCATTTACTGAAATTCAATTTGGTATTCCTCCAGAACTGTTCGATCTTATACAGAACTGCACGACAGCCCAACAAATCTGGGTTCTCTTGCAGAACATGTTTCTAGGAACGGAGGAAGCCAAATATCAAAAACTTGTGTCAAGTCTTTCTGAATATAATCAATTTGCAACTTTTCCTGGAGAATCTCTACGACAAGCATTCACCTGTTTTTCCATCATCGTCACCAGACTCCTCAGCTCAGGAGCTGAGAGGTCCAATCAGGAAATCAATCTAAGATTTCTTGAAGGACTTCGAAGGGATTGGATGCTTATCAAAATGATACTCCAGGACTATGGAAAACTAAAAACGTATAACATGTATAGACTCTATAATAATCTTGTTGGACAGGAACAAGACGTGAAGGGCAAAAATTAGCAACTCGGAGGACTACTGGCACTTGTTGCTGAGCACAACTATCAGATGTTAGGCAACAGTCCTCAACATCTCGTGCAGTATCAACAGGTCACACAGCAGGCCAACTACATTTTACCTACAAATTATCAGAACCCTCCGACTACTCAACTTGCCCCAAGTCAGAACTCTCCAGCTCCTCAACCATCTCCTGTCCCTTCTTACCATCCTTCTCAACCATAGATCTCGTATCCTTCTTACTACCAATCTCCGACTGTTCAATATCAGGGTACACCAACCCCATAACCAACAGTTCAATCAGCAGCCTCAACTCTCACTCTCCCAGCACCAGTTCAACCTTCGGAGTCTTGTTACTCGGAATTTGATGAGGCAGAGGAGGCTGCTTACCAACATGAAATAGCTTTGATTAGCCAGAAATTCAACAGAATCCCATCATATACAAGCCCTATGAAGAATTTCAGATCCAACCAAAATGGAAGCTACCCACCAAGAAACAATAATAATTATCAGAGAACACACCATCAATCTGGCCAAAATCAGAACCGATACTATCAGAAAGCTGAAGAACAGAATCAAGAAAAACCAAAAACGGCTCCAGCAGCCAGCACCAACCAAGTTCAAGCTCTAGAGAAGAATGAAACTGAAGTAATCAAATGCCACAATTACGGAGGACTCTGGCATTATGCCGTAGACTGTAGAGCTCCGAGAAATTATCCAAAGGAGAAAGAAGAAGAAAAAGTCAAAGCATTCATTGCATCTGGAAATGTGGAAATATGGTCTTCCGGTGATGAAGACGAACATTTTGAGAATAAGCGAAAGAGAGGAAAAGGCTTTGGCGAATGCATGATCGTGCAAGCAACCCCAGAAACTCCAATCCCAGGATTAGGAAGAGTCAAGCATATTCAAGACGCTGCTGAATCCACGTCCTCCTACATGCCAAAGAACTATGCTTTCATGGTCAACCACAAATCTGGCAAAGGAGTGGGCATCATAAAATAGGTACGTAACATGCTTCACTCTCACCATATTTACTCTAATGACTTAGAACCTGCTCTAGAAAAAATATCTAACACATGTGCAGATGCCTTAGCTGCATATCAGCGGGTTCTGGAGGAAAGGGATGATGGGTATGATGAAGTGATAAAATTGAATAATAGATTAGAGGATAAGAAACTATTTTGTGATAAACTTACCGCTTATTTGAAGATCGAACAGACTTCTAGAACTTTGTTAGAAAATTCAAATCAGCTTTTGACATCGCAAAGGGATTTAGCCCGAAGCGATAATGTAAGGCTTAACAAATTAGTAGATCAGTTGTATCATGCAACTGAAGTTTTCAAATCACCTGCTAATACTAATTCTTCTGATAATACGTTCAATTGGGGATGGGCAAGAAAAACCACAAATAAAAACTATCCCATATACAAAAAACAAAGTCCTTTCATTCAATATCCATCAAATGAATATGATGATAAACACGATGAGGACTTAACCAAGAACTTCTCCAAAGCTCCCATCAATGAATCAGAAAATGCCATTTCTGAATCAAATGAAGGAGTTAGAATTCCTTTCTCATATTTTTCGGAATCGGACACTACGGAAAGCAGCAAATTATCCATAACTTCGGTCCCATTCATGCCTAGACACGTGACCTAGGTCCCAAACGATCCATCATCAATCTCTCAACAACACTCATTCTTCGAAAATATGCAAAGTAACTGTGTTGTTAATACATCTAAAATGACTTCTGAACCATCTTGTTCTGGCACCAAATAATACGTAGATGTATTACAACATAATCCTTCAAACGACTCAAATCTGGACAAAATTTCGCTCGAAAGACTTAAAATTAATCATGAAGAGTCAGACTTTTTAAATGATTCTTTATCTGACTCTTCTCCAAGAGATATTTTTCAAAAAGGAAAAGGAAAAAATCTAACTAAAAATGGGATAAAACAAACGTTAAACCGAAAAGATGTCCGATCGCCTCGATCTCATGCAAGATTTGAACAGAAAAATTGTTTCTACACTCACAGAAGACCAAAAGCAAATTCAACTTTCATCACTCCAACTCATACTTGGAAACCCGCTCCTCCGACCTCACAAAAGTACATCCACAAGGGATTACTTCCGACTCCAAATATCAAACCTATTCATTATCATCAAAATAGCAACTGCTTAGATTACAACTCAGAATTTCCAAAAATTGCATGTAATACAAAAAGGGCAAAGACTGTTCCAGTGATCTTAAAAAGGCATGATACTGAGTCCTTAAAACCAAAAATCACATTTTCTGAAATTATGAAAAGCAGCAAGCAAAATCATAACCCATAGGAATCAAAAATCATCAAACAAAAAATGTCTTTCAGAAACCTCCAAAAAGATTTATTCAAAAATGGGTCGTAAAATCATCCATTTCGGAACTTAAACCTTCTGATCCAATCATCAGTGTCTCAGAAGTTGAATCTTCTTTGAACAGAACAATCAAAAACAAATCTTTCATGTCTGAAAAAACAAATGGGTCCAAACAAGTTTGGGTGCCCAAACTAACTAACTAATTTTTTTCAGGCATTTAGTGCGGAAGAGCAGGATGATGAATGGCTCATTGACAGTGCCTGCTCAATGCACATGGCCGGAAGATTGGAGTTTCTGAGGGACTACCGAGAAGTCAATCATGGTGGATATGTTACATTCGGAAATGATGCAAATGGAATCATCAAGCGTTATGGAGTCCTAACAAACGGAAATTTCACTATTCAGAAAGTTGCCTACGTCCTCGGATTCAAGCATAATCTAGTCAGCGTAGGACAACTTGTCAGCACCGGTCTTCGACTCGAATTTGATAAAGAATTCAGCTACATCATGACCGGCACTCGAGACAGATACCTAGTGAAGTCTCCAAGACATGTCAACATGTTTCCATTGGACATCTCCATGTTTGTGGGAAAACTCAGACTACGTCTACTGCCAAAAGCACACTCCGAAATTAGCTGGTTATGGCATCGGAAGTTAGCACACTTGAATTTTTGATACATGAACCAACTAGTAACTGGAGAAATAGTAAGAGGAATGCCCCTTCTGAAATTCAACAACGAAAATTTGTGTGCCACTTGTGCATTAGGCAAATAGAAGAAGAAACCACATAAGTCAATCTCTGATTCAAACATCACCCACCCACTAGAACTTCTCCACATGGACCTATGTGGGCCATCAACTCTTGAAATTCTCAATCACAAGAAATATATCCTAGTTATTGTGGATGATTTCACCCGCTTCACTTGGGTATTTTTCTTAAGACTAAAGTCAGACACCTTCCTTGAACTCCGAAACTTTATCGTGTCTATTGAGCTCAAAGTAAAACTTCCGGTTAGACGAATCCAAAGTGATAATGCAACTGAATTCAACAACCGTCAAATCGAAGAATTTCTAGCAACAAAGGGAATCGATCACAACTTCTCAGCACCCTATACACCTCAGCAAAATGGTGTAGTAGAACGGAGAAACCAAACTCTAGTCGAAGCAGCTCGATCCATGCTTAATTTCACAAACATTCCTCTATCCTTTTAGGCAGAATCTATAGCAACCGCTTGCTTCGTTGAGAATCGTTCAATCGTCAACAAATGACATCAGATGACTCCTTATGAAATTATGAATGGGAGAAAACCCAATGTTAAATTTTTCCATGTTTTTGGTTGTCGTTGTTTCATCAAAAATAACAAATATCACTTGGGAAAATTTGTTCCCAAAAGTGATGAAGCAATCTTCCTAGGTTATTCATCCAAATCAGTTGCTTATCGTGTACTAAACATAAGAACAAGGGTTGTCGAAGAAAGTTTTGACATAGAATTCGATGATCAATACTTATGGAGAAAGCAAGCTCAATGAATCTTATATGTTATGGAAGCTGACATTCCAGTCGGACATCAGCCAACCCAAACAATTGATATAGATTATGATCTTCTCTTTGATCCTCAAGAAACAGTAACTCATTCCGAAGTCATTCATTCTCTCGAATCCATTCAGCAGATAATCTCAGACTCCGGACTTTCAAGTTCCACAACTTCCGAAATCGTCATTCCAACTAACTAGGTTATACCTTCAATTAATAATGCTACACTTGAGGGGGAGCCTTCGCTCCCATCACAGGTCCAACAGGTTCAGGGGGAGCCTTCGCTCCCAGCACCAGTCGAGGGGGAGCTCCCGCTCCCGACTCATGTTGATGGAATCCCATAATCGGAGGGAGATCATCAGCACTACGGAGATGATACAAGCAACTCATCAGCAGATGCATCCAATGATGCACCAATCTTCACTTTCAAAGCTGATGAATACATACCTGTTGAAGAATCACACATTCAATATGTATCTCCTGAGAACCCAAACTTCATACAAGAAATTGCCCCTTCCGAATCTGACCCATCAATGATTCCGAGACTCCATAAATGGACTCGGAATCATCCTCCGAATCAAATCATCAGAGATCCATCATCGGGAACCCAGAGAAGGTCAAAGAAGTCAATCCAAGATGAATGCCAATTCGCTGCTTACATCAGCAAATTTGAACCAAAAACCATCTTTGATGCACTGGATGACGATGACTGGATAAAGGCCATGCAAGAAAAGTTAGAAGAATTTAAAAGAAATAATGTATGGGATCTTGTGCCAAAACCAACAAACAATACTATCATTGGCACAAGATGGGTCTTCCGTAATAAATTAGATGATATGGGCACCGTAGTCCGAAACAAATCCAGACTCGTGGGCAAAGGCTATAATCAAATAGAAGGACTTGACTACGACGAAACATATGCACCAGTAGCAAGGTTAGAAGCCATTTGGATCTTTCTCGCCTATGCCGCACACAAGAACATAATAGTACATCAAATGGATGTAAAGAGTGCATTCCTACAAGGTAACCTCCAAGAAGTGGTCTACCTTCAGCAACCTCCTGGCTTTGAAGATTTGTCTCGACCAAACCATGTGTATCGCCTGAATAAGGCGGTATATGGATTAAAACAATCATCGAGAGCTTGGTACGAAACTCTATTAAATTTCCTGGTGAAATCAGGATACAGAAGAGGAGTCATCGATCCTACATTCTTTGTTCGATCACATCAAAAACATATCATGATCGTACAAGTTTACATAGACAATATCATTTTTGGATTTACTGACCAAACAATGGTTGATGAGTTCGCTAAAATCATGACTGACAAATTTCATATGAGTATAAACAGGGAAATCAATTTCTTTTTAGGTCTTCAGATCAAGCAAACAAACAGAGGAATTTTCATCCATCAAGAGAAATATACAAATGAATTACTAAAGAAATTCTCCCTTGAAAACTGTTCTACTACAAAAGTCCCAATATCCACAAACCATAAAATATTTGCTGATCCAGAAGGCAAACCAGTAGATCACAAGATCTATCGAGGGATGATTGGTTCTCTTTTATACCTAACTGCCAGCAGACCTGACTGTTGGCTTAGGTGTCTAAGCCATGACTAATAGTTAGTATTTATCTAATTAATAATAGTATAGTCCATTTGGGTTGTCCTCATAATAGGAGGTTTGGTTCAGTAGAGAGAAAGATTGACTAATAAATCAATAGAAATTAAATATATGGTTTATTAATATATTAAAGTGATAATATATTAATTAGAAACTATATTAATTAATTAGACATTAATCTGGAATTAATTGGAATTAATTTGGTGATTAAATTAATTAATTAAAGGTGTAGGGACTAAAACTGTAATTATTCAATAATTGAGTAAGTGACAGTCTGAGTGAGTTATGTGGCCAGCGATTTTATATATATATATATATATATATATATATATATATATATATATATATATATATATATATATATATATATATATATATATATATATATATATATATATATATATATAAGAGATAAATAGTTGAATTGATAAGATAAAAGGTTTATCTTGATTTGAATTCAAAAGGCTTATCTCTTGAGGTTTATCTGGTCATTCACTAGAGGCTATAAATAGGGAGCCTCATACCCTCCTAAGTCTGCAATTTCAATACTCATTCTCTCGGGAATTTTCGAGCCCCTCCTGCTCCCTGGGTGTGACTTCATTTGAGGCAAGACAATTGTGCTGCTTTGCTTCCAAGAAATCCTAAAAGGTTAGTTTTTCTGATTTTATTCTTTTTAGTTTTTTCTTATAAGCCTTTAGGAAATATTATATGTCCAACTAGATGAAAACATAGATCCATATAGGTTGCATGTGAACTTAGGATTTTTAGTTCATTGATTTGCACAAAACCCTTCAGTGGTATCAGAGCATTTGTCTGTTTTCTTATTGAATTGCTATAATAGTTTTACCTAATTTTTAGGGTTTATTGTTTCTAAACCCTAATTGAGGCCGATTAGTTTTAGGGTTAGGGTTTTTCGAAATCCTAGCCCCTCCCCCTCATGCTTTTCGAAAATAATGATTAGGGTTTAGAAGGCTTTCTATTTTTGGTAACTATAATTGTTTAAATAGATAAAACCTTAAACCAATTATCTTAAAAATCGAAAATTAGGGGATAAGGATAGGTTTAAATTAATTAGATTATTTTGTGATACCTATCTTGGAATTAATTAATTTAATTAATTGTTTAATTAAAAGATAATTAAAATGATTTTAATTAATTCGATTTAATAGTTTTAAATTCCGAAAATTAAGAGATAAATCCAGAAATATTTTAAAAGTTTAAAATATCTAAATTTAATTAATTGTTTAATTAAAAGATAAATTGAAGGTTTAATTTAATTTTAAATTTAATAGTTTAAATCGACAATAAATTAAAAGATAAACTAGAAACAAGTTTTTAAAGGTTTAAAAAAATTACATCTTATATATATTATAATTAGGAAGTTATTATTATATGTATAAGATTAAAATGGTTAGTCAAATCATTAGTAGGCCTCATTCACGAAGCTGATCTATAAAGTGGGTATAAGGAGACTGCCTATAAAATGGCGGTCTAATGGGTGAACACTCTCGTCCACCGCTCGCCTGATCAGTGGAGGGTCGTTAGCCGAACGGGTTTGATATGACCGCCTAATCTCATTAAAAGTATAATGATATTATTCAAAGTACTGGAACAGCTTAATAAAACCCAAATCTAGTTACTTTAGGAAAAATGTGAATTGGTGCTAATCCATGAAATTGCACATTGCACTTTATGAAACATTGGTGGAGCGTGTGTGGTTTACCGGCATGCCAATAGGGGTTCATAAAGAGTTGCAATGGGTTTCCCGGGTATTATCATTGTTGATGGAGCGTGTGTGGTTTACCGACACATCAATTAGAGATGATAATTAACCCGAGAGTACCAAGCTAATTTGCATGGTTATTCACATCCAGTTTGTGATCCTCGGCATCCCAGTCACAAACAGTGGGGCACATCCGAGATTAAACATGCCGTTGAAAAGTTTAATGAATCTCAACAGATCTAGGAGTTTCATAAGATGAAATTGATAAGTGTTTTTTCTACCTTAATGACCATTATGTTGTGATTACGGCATCCCTCTTCACACCATAGTTGGGGTATTTTGGATCCTAGCCTTATTAAATAACATATTGGGTAATTATTTAAAAGGATCAATTAAAATAATAGATTATGTTTTTTTTTATAGATGTTAAGTGTCAATACTCCTCCTTCTCCTCCTTCACCCATTTCTGAAAGCATCAGAATGCACCTGCCAAATATGGAAAGGCAGACTGGCCTCAACTGCAAAGAATGGCTTCGCAATTGGAGACTGGTTCTCAGCATTGCTGGCAAGCTACATCTCACCGAGTATCCGATCCCGGTCCCACCGGAACAAGTCATCATAAAAGGTTCTTATGATAAGCATAACCTCTTAGTTGATGAATCTGAAGAGAATCGTAACCTCATGCTATTAACCATTGACCCCGAGTTCCACAAGGATTTTGAATCCTTAGGGCCATATGAGTTAATGCAACTGGTTGAGGAAAAGTTCCAAAAACCAGTTGAAGAGGAACGAGCTAGGATCTTCAAAAGACTTGTAGAGTGCAAGCTGAAAGCAGGAAGTAGCGTCAATTTGCATGTTCTTCAGATTGAAGCGTACATAGGTGAATTGTACAAACTTGGTTATTCCATGAGTCAGGAAAAGAGTGTTAACATTCTACTCGCTTCGCTAACTAATGAGTACGATCTGTTCATTCAGACGTATAGAAAGGAAGACCAGAAAAAGACCCTCATGGAAATGCGTCCACTGTTGACTTTATACGAGTCACTCTTGGACAGGCATAGCTCCAATGGCTCAACTACTTCTGGATTAAGCCCAGTGAAGAGACGTAACAAAAAACGATCGAGATCACCCGGACATGTCTCAAACTGGGAATCCACTAAATCGGATAAAGTCACGGAAAGATTGGAAGACGCTCCAACTCTTTTGAAAGCTCAGGTATATCTAAAAACCTCAAAACTCCTGTTCCAAGATTTCTTGATACATAATGTGATAGTCGCATTTTGGTTTGTATGCAGGGAATCAAGAAGGCACGGGACTCTGGCACATAGGAGCACATTTTGGATCTCCAGCTCGTGCAGTTTTGAAGTTTAGATAGATATTGAAATATTGTTATTAGTCTTTAGATGCATTTTGACATTGTCTATTACATTGTTTAAGGATTTTGTTTTAATAAAATTGTCATTTTTCTTTTAACACCTGTTGTCTAAAATTGTCCTTGAAATGTTATGTGTTGAATATATGAAAGATGTGTTGGATTAGGTGTCTAAGCCATGACTTGTAATTGACTTTTTATCTTGTGATTAAAAGCAAAGTCCATTTGGGTTGCCCTCATGGGTGGAGGAAAGATAGTTCAGTAGAGAGAATAGTTGATTTATTAATTGTATAATAAATCAATAGAAAATATATATATTGTTTATTAATATATTTAAGTGCTAATATATTAATTAGAAACTATATTAATTAATTAAGATTTAATCTAGAATTAATTAGATTTAATTTGGAGATTAAATTAATTAATTAAAAGGTCCAGGGACTGGTTTGGTATTTATTCAATAGTTGAATAACTGGCCAGGAAAACCAGGGACCAAAAGTGGCGCCACCTTGGAGGCTTCTCCAAGGGTTTGGCGAAACCCTAATTAGGGTTTTGGTAAGCCTGGTCCAAGTGGTCAAAAGCCTTGTCCAATTGGAGGCTCCTTAGGGTTTCAGGTGTAATCCTTGGAGGCTATAAAAGGAACCCCTAGCACCTCATTCTTCACGCCATCTTCTCTCTAGATTCACTCTGCTGGACTGATTCTTCCATCCCCTGGGTGTGACTTGCATTTGAGGCAGGATACTTTTGCTGCTGTTTAAAAGGATCATAAGATCAAAGGTTGGTTTTTCTTAATTCTTCTTTAGAATTGAATTGTATCCTTTAGGTTCTTAGTTCTAATCTTCATAGAAGAAAACATAGATCAATATTAGGGTTGCATGTGAACCTTAGGTTATTTTGTGTTCATTGATTGCATAGAAACCCTTCAGTGGTATCAGAGCTAGCTTGTTTTCTTGTGTTTGATTATGAACTGCTTGAATTGTTTTGTGCCTAAGGGTTACTGGCGAAAATTAACCCTTGGGAGGAGGCCAAAATCGATCACAAGGCTAGGGTTTCCTAACCCTAGCCGCCACCCTCCTTGGTCCCCCCTTGAATGCTTGATTTGCTTGCCTTAATTATGTGTTGTTATTTTAGGTAACTAAATCAACTAAAATAACTTGAACCCTAATTCCTTGGCATGTGTATTTCGAAATTCATAGGACCATTACAGGTTAATTAATTTGATTAATTGGTAATCTATAACCTAGATTTAATTAGTTTAATTAATTGATTAATTAAAAGACCAATTAAATCGGATTAAAGAATTAATTAAAATTTTCATAAAATTAGTATAATTTGCGAAAATTAGAATTTAATTAATTCTAAAATATTTTAATGAGATTAAAATATATCTTATATGTATTTAAAATTAAAAGTTAATTTAATATGTATAAGAAAATTGGTTAGTCTACCGCTAGTAAGCCTCATTCACAAAACTGTCCTATAAAGAGGGTATAAGGCGACTGACTATAAAATGTTAGTCTAATGGGTATCTACTCTTACCCACCGCTCTCCTGGTCAGCCGAGTGTCGTTAGCTGAACGGGTATGATAGAACCGCTAAGCCTCTTAAAAGTATAATGCTATAATTGAAAGTACTAGAACCCTAAACAAATCCCAATCTAGTTACTTTAGGTCAAAAATGTGAATTGGTGCTAATCCATGAAATTGCACATTGCACTTTGTGGAACGTTGGTGGAGCGTGTGTGGTTTACCGGCACGCCAACTGGGGTCCACAAAGAGTCGCAATGGGTTTCTTGATTTTGTCATTATTAACGGAGCGTGTGTGGTTTACCGGCACGTTAATTAGAGATGACAATTGACTTCAAGAGTACCAAGCAATTTGCATGGTTATTCACACCCGGTTTGTGATCCTCGGTATCCCAGTCACAAACAGCGGGGCATTCCCGAGATTAAAACATGCTATCGAACAGTTCGGTAAATCTCAAAGAAACTAGGAATTCCATTATAATATGATTATGTTTCCGCGGTGGAATTGGCTGAATCGTCATTCGCCTACCTTGTAAAATTTGCAATACTGATTACGGCATCCCTTTTCGGTAGTGTAGATTGTTATTGTAGGATCCTAGCCTCATATTTATTCTTGGGTGAATATGAGGATTATTATTATTACCCTATATAATTAAAACTACCTTCTTCTTGTTCAGATGTCTTCTGACCAATCCGTTCTCCACTCAAATCCCGGTAATGTCACCTCGATTCTGTCATTATGCTCTAAGGTGACGTTGGACGGCACCAATTACAATGACTGGATCCGCATCATCAAAATGGCTCTAAGGTTTGAACATAAAGAGTATGTTATAGAAACTGAGCTTGTTGATGTGGACACTGAAACCGCTACTCCCGAGGAAATCGCTGCGTACACTAAACACTCTTATGATGCGACCAAAGTGGCCTGCATCATGATCGCTACTATGAACCCTGAACTGCAGCGTATCTATGAGGACTATTGGCCTTACGAGATGCACAAAGAGCTCGCGGAAAGGTTCCGCAAACAAGAGCGCATCGAGAGGCGTGAGGTTGTAAAAGCTTTCACTAACAGCAAGCCCAAAGAGGGCGAGTCCATCTGTGCACATGTGCAGAGGATGCATGGTTACGTGGAAAGGCTTAGAAAGCTAGAAATGCCGGTTCATGAGGACTTAGCAGTTGACATAGTGCTGAACTCCTTACCCAGTTCTTATGACCAGTTCACACTGGCGTATCATTTGAACAACAACCAGGAAAACCTAGCTGAGTTACACCGCATGCTGCGTACGGCTGAGGACGGGATGAAGGGAAAAGCTATGCTCCCTGTCAACCCGCCTGTCCTGGCTATTGGCTCCGGAAAGGGAAAGAAACGGAAAGGCCCTCCTAAGCAGAACTGGAGGGAAAAGACTCACGTCGGGTCATCTAACGGTGCCCCGAAAGGTAAGTCTTCCGGAATTCCACATGTTCGGAACCCCAAAGAGGCTGACTGCTTTTACTGCAAGCAAAAGGGTCATTGGAAGAGGACCTGCCCAACGTATCTGCAATATGTCAAGGACGGTAAAGTGAAACCGTCACAGGCAGGTACGTATTCTATATCTAATAACTCATCTTTTTCCCGTTCATGGGTCCTTGATACAGGATGTGGTTTTCACATCTGTTCTGATTTGCAGGACCTAGAGGAAAGTAGGGAACTGGAGCATGGCAGACTGAACCTGGTCATGGGCAATAGGCGAACGTCACCTGTTACCAAGATTGGTGTTTATGGACTGATGGTGAGCAGTGGAGTTAGATTAGATTTACATAATTGTTGCTATGCGCCAGATATGGCAAGGAACATAATTTCTTTTCATGCACTATTTAGACAAGGCTTTCATTATGAGTTTAATAAATTGAATGGTTCAATTTCGGTTTTCAAAAATGATGTTTTTATATTTAATGCTATGCCTTGTGATGGTGTTTATGAATCCATTATGTGCGTTGATAATTATGGTAAAAATGTGTTAACCATTGATGCTTCAAGCGGTGTAGAAAAGGCATGTCTGTGGCATTGTCGCCTTGGCCATATAAACAAGAAACGCATCGCCCAACTCCAAAAGGATGGAGTGTTGGAATCATTCGACCTCGGGTCAGATGATGCATGCGAATCTTGCTTACTTGGCAAGATAACAAAATCACCATTCAAAGGTTCCTTTGAAAGAGGTGAAGGTCTGTTGGATATCATACACACTGATGTGTGTGGTCCCTTCAGAACAACCACTAGAGATGGCACGCGGTTCTATGTAACCTTTACCGACGATTTTAGTAGATATGGATATGTCTACTTGATCAAGAATAAGTCGGATACCTTTGAAAAGTTCAAAGAGTTTAAGAATGAAGCAGAAAATCAATTGGGCAGAAAGATAAAGATGCTTAGATCTGACAGAGGCGGTGAGTATCTTAGTATCGAGTTTCTCGATTACCTCAAGGAATGTGGAATTGTTTCACAGTTGTCGCCTCCAAGAACACCTCAGCTAAATGGTGTTGCAGAGAGACGAAACCGAACCTTGTTGGACATGGTTCGTTCCATGATGAGTCGAGCCTCACTTCCAATCCATTTCTGGGGGTATGCCTTAGAGACTGTCGCCCATATCCTAAATCTTGTCCCAACCAAGAAGGTGCACGAGATGTGGACGGGGAAAGTTCCCTCGTTGGCACACATCAAAGTCTGGGGCTGTGAAGCATTCGTGAGACGAGATACTTCAGATAAGCTCGCAGAAAGAAGTGAGAGGTGTTACTTCATCGGATACCCGAAACAGTCTTTTGGATACTTGTTCTACAGACCAAGCGAGGACGTGGTCTTTGTAGCAAGACGGGGGTTCTTTCGAGAGAGAGAACTCATATCCAAAGAGGACAGTGGGAGTACGATCGATCTCGAAGAAATTCAGGAGACGCCCGATGAAACAACCTTAGAAGGAACTAGCAACCAACACGAGGAAGAAGTTCCTGTTGGACTCACTGACATTTCGTTGCCCCTAAGACGTTCAGGTAGAGTTAGCATACTGCCCGAGTTCTATGGTTTCCATATTACTTCGGACGGAGACATGTTAGTCAGTGATCGTACATTGACTAATTTGGATGAGCCAGCTAGCTACCGTGAAGCAGTGGCAGGCCCCGAGTCTGCAAAATGGAAAGAGGCAATGGACAACGAGATAAAGTCCATGTATGAAAATCAAGTTTGGAACTTGGTTGACAATGTACTGGGTCGAAAGACAGTCGGATGCAAGTGGATCTTCAAAAAGAAGACCGACATGGACGGAAAAGTGCATACTTATAAAGCTCGGCTGGTTACGAAGGGATTCACTCAAAGCCCGGGGGTTGACTATGATGAAACCTTCTCACCAGTAGCCAAGATTAAGTCAATCAGGATAATGCTTGCCATAGCTGCGTTTCATGATTATGAAATCTGGCAGATGGATGTCAAACCGCTTTCCTTAACGGGAAACTGACTGAAGATGTTTACATGAGTCAGCCAGAAGGTTTTGTAGACACTAAGCACCCTGATAAAGTATGTAAGCTTGAAAGATCAATCTACGGGTTGAAGCAAGCATCTCGCAGTTGGAATCTTTGCTTCCATGAGAAAGTCAAAGAGTTTGGTTTCTCTAGGAGTGAAGATGAGTCCTGTGTATATGTCAAGCCTAGTGGGAGTATAGTCACTTTCCTGGTGCTGTATGTTGATGACATACTGCTCATGGGAAACGACATTCCGACCTTGCAGAATGTTAAGGCTTGGCTCGGGAAGTGTTTCGCCATGAAAGACCTAGGGGAAGCTGCTTATATTCTCGGGATAAGAATACTTAGAGATAGAAAGAGGAAATTGATAGGCCTAAGCCAGTGTACATATTTGGAAAAGGTGTTAAAGAGGTTTAACATGGAAAGTTCCAAAAAGGGAGAGCTACCAATCCTAAGTGGTGTAAAATTGAGTAAGACTCAAAGTCCGAGTACCGATCAGGAAATAGCTAAAATGAGTCGAGTACCTTATGCTTCGGCTGTAGGGTCGATCATGTATGCTATGACATGTACTCGTCCCGACGTATCCTATGCACTAAGCTTGGTTAGTCGGTACCAGGGTAATCCTGGAAAAGCACATTGGATTGCAGTCAAGAACATACTCAAGTATCTGCGAAGGACAAAGAATATGGTATTAGTCCTTGGTGGCAGTGATGAGTTAAAAGTGAGTGGATATACAGACGCCAGTTTCCAGACAGATAGGGACAGTGGACGGTCCCAGTCGGGGTGGGTTTTTCTTTTGAACGGTGGAGCGGTCACTTGGAAAAGTTCCAAGCAGGAAACGGTGGCTGATTCAACGTGCGAATCAGACTACATCGCAGCGAGTGAAGCGTCTAAGGAGGCGGCTTGGCTAAAGAATTTCATCGGGGATCTTGGAGTTGTCCCGAGCATTCAGGAGCCGGTGGAACTTTTCTGCCATAATGAAGGAGCGGTCGCCTTGGCAAAGGAACCGCGAGACCATGGAAAGTCCAGGCATATCGAAAGAAAGTACCACTACATTCGACATCAGATAGAAGAATGGAACTTACTGGTTAAGCGAGTATCATCCGAGGACAATCCTGCAGATCCTTTGACTAAGGCTCTGAATAGGATCAAGCACAATCAGCATGCTCGGAGCATTGGATTGAAGGATGATGTTAGTTTTAGTAATTAGATAGATTAGAAACTTGTAACAGTATAAATGTAATTGACTCGGTGATTTTATAATAGAGATTTATAAATGAGTATTGTTACTGCCTTTGTCAATTGTTTATTTCTGTGTTTCTATATTTGCATGTTTAACTTCCTTAATAATTGGATTATTTAAAACTCCACAGTCGATCATACTGTTAGGAAGTAAGTATGAATTAAGACTGTCATTAATTGGTTGCAGGCTGTCTAAAGAGTTAGGCATTGCAGTAAGACTGCTGCAACGTTCATGAGTACTTAGAAATAGAGATTTGAGTATTGGATAAACCCGCGCTTAACAGATTGCTTCATGGATTATATCACGAGCAATGTTAAGACGATAATATCCGGTGATTTTTAAGTGGAGAGATATGATCTGTTATTTGCGATACAAGCACCTATTGACAATACGAAACCGCGCCAGTAACTCGGTGCTATAAAACGCATTGTTGTATGTATTTGGACCCGCAAAAGTTATGGACATATGAGTCGAAACTTATCCGTCCCATGACCCGATGGGAAACAGATATCTGTAGGCCTCTCAATGATTTAGAAGTTGACTGAAAGTGTTGGCCAACCGGGACTTGATTGATGTGTTCAATTAGTAGTCTCTAAAGTCATATGCGAATCAGAAATCGAGGAACAGAGTGTCAGACCAAGATTGATGTTAGTCCATGTCCTGAGTCTGAAAATATCCTGTTGGACGGAGGATCATCAGATCACTTATCTTTGGACAGAACAGACTGGGTCAGAGTTCAGACAATTAAAGTCATTGACTTATCCAAGTGGGAGACTGTTGGATTAGGTGTCTAAGCCATGACTTGTAATTGACTTTTTATCTTGTGATTAAAAGCAAAGTCCATTTGGGTTGCCCTCATGGGTGGAGGAAAGATAGTTCAGTAGAGAGAATAGTTGATTTATTAATTGTATAATAAATCAATAGAAAATATATATATGGTTTATTAATATATTTAAGTGCTAATATATTAATTAGAAACTATATTAATTAATTAAGATTTAATCTAGAATTAATTGGATTTAATTTGGAGATTAAATTAATTAATTAAAAGGTGCAGGGACTGGTTTGGTATTTATTCAATAGTTGAATAACTGGCCAGGAAAACCAGGGACCAAAAGTGGCGCCACCTTGGAGGCTTCTCCAAGGGTTTGAAGAAACCCTAATTAGGGTTTTGGTAAGCCTGGTCCAAGTGGTCAAAAGCCTTGTCCAATTGGAGGCTCCTTAGGGTTTCAGGTGTAATCCTTGGAGGCTATGAAAGGAACCCCCTGGCACCTCATTCTTCACGCCATCTTCTCTCTAGATTCACTCTGCTGGACTGATTCTTCCATCCCCTGGGTGTGACTTGCATTTGAGGCAGGATACTTTTGTTGCTGTTTAAAAGGATCATAAGATCAAAGGTTGGTTTTTCTTAATTCTTCTTTAGAATTGAATTGTATCCTTTAGGTTCTTAGTTTTAATCTTCATAGAAGAAAACATAGATCAATATTAGGGTTGCATGTGAACCTTAGGTTATTTTGTCTTCATTGATTGCATAGAAACCCTTCAAGATGATCCGAAATGTTTGGATTCAATAATTGTGTCATTTATGATTGTTAATATAAATGTTATAAGAGTCAATTCAACCAAAGGTCCAGTTGGATAGGACCTTGGAATCATTTGACTTAGAATCACTTGATGAATTGAGTTCTTAATGTGTCAAGAAATGAATCAACCAAAGGTCTAGGTGGACAATTCTTTGGAATCATCTGACTTAGAGTCAGATGATGATTAAGTTCTTCATAAAGCACATGTGGCAAGAAATGAATCGCCCAAATATCCAGAGGATAGGATTTTGGAATCAGTTGACTTAGAGTCAGCTGAAGATTGAAAGTCTTGAGAAAAGTTAACAAAGTCATAAGTCTACATAAATATGTAAAGGACATTAAGATTAAGAGCAACGAACACACATGTTGCTGTGTATTGCTCGAATCTTGATAAAGAACACAATTGTTTGTACTTCACGATATTTATCATTCGGTATGACAAATATGACTTCGCTTATCGGGATAAGCGAATGAATTGAAACCTTGAACAGTTCAAGGACTTCAAAGGAAGTACAAGTTCCACAGAACTTGAGCGATAACTGAGACAAAAGGTTTCACAGTTCATTCTCTTCCAAGAACATTAATAGTTATAATGTGTCTTAGGAGCGTTGGTCGAAACAGTTCGATCCTCGATGTATGAGATACATTGTCAATTAGTTTCCAATAAGATGAATACTATACCAGTCAGTCCATATAAACCATATTCCGACCACATCATAGACTAATTAGGTCCTGCAGACACTGTCTGAAATGTAAAGTTGGGATTATCCCACTTGTACATAGAAAAGTCCAGGGTCTTGTAGTATTCATCCGAACCTCATGACTAGCCTGAACATGATCAGCATTGTCATTTCATTGGCTATCCCACTGCAACTGTATGAGAGAAGCTCTTTTAGAAAGAACTCATGGTCTAAGGAAACAGTGGGAGTTAGTGCAGTCCTGACTGTGTTCAGGATTAGCCAAGTGAAAGAACCTTTAGTCATCACTAGGCTTGAAGCAAAAATTGGATTTCTGTTTTACAACTGACATATTCTTCTCTTGACCAGTAGTATTGATCACCATCATAAGTAGATATGATTGGGGTGACATACCGATTGGTGGTAAAACACTATAGTTGGTACGGATTTACAATCCGACTACTTGGAAGCATTGGTGAGCCCGGTTGCTGCCAAACAAGAAGAACCTTTTGGGCGAGACACAGTCTATGTAAAAATTTGATTGATTTTACACCTGGTCTAAAATCCAGTGGGAGTAACTAAATCATCAAAAGAAAGCAACATGGACAGATACATACCTTAAGAACATCTGGTTGAGTGAGACAATACTTAGAGTCAAGTAATTGATTCCAGGAAAAGTAATCTCAATAGAGGATGGAATCCAAAAGGATACTGTACGGTACATTGTGAATCGTTAGTGAAGCGTGTGTGGATCACCGGCACACTAATAGGGACTCACAAAGAGTGTCCCAGTATAAAGGTGTATAGGCCCAGGATTTCTCCTTGGGCGTCTCGTAAGAAAGGATATTCAGATTCTCAAAAATATGCCAAAGGATTGGATTTTGAGAAAAGGCTGAAAGATTTCCATTAAAATGTCAGAAAGGTTTGGATTCTCAAAATGTGCCATAAGTCCTGGATTTTGTGAATGGTCTATAACCATGTCTATGCCAGTGGGAGTAGCCATTATCTACTATCTCCATACGTGGGATACATACTGTTTCTAAGAAACGTCTCTTTTCATTACAAAGTGTAATGACTTGGTGTTAAGAGACGGATCGCTATGAAAGCCTTAATAGAAATACGGCATACTTAGGTGGTTGCAAATGTCTATGAGATAGATCCAGACTCTGCCAAAATGATCTTGTTGAGATTCAAGATGCATAGACCCAGGAAAATAGTTTTCTTATCATTGCAAAGTGTGATGACTTGGCATGAAAGAAATTAAGAAGGTGCAACATACTCACGTAATTCACAGTCATCTATTGGATAGATGAAATCGCCAGCCTAGACCTAGCCATTGTAAGCATGATCTTGATAAGATTCAAGATGCATGAGAAGAGTCTCCGAAAGGAAATAGTTTTTCGGAAATCATGACACAAGGATTATAACTAATCTTTGGATTCCGAAAGGGTTTGGAATAAGATTGGATCGGGTTCCACAAGTTTCTTGGATCGATCAAAATGTCATGAACATGTCCTGATGACTTGATGCTTAGGGCATAGTAAGTTGGATTCAGGACATTGTCTGGCTAGGAATACTGGATGGATTGTTTGACATCAAGTGAGAATTCATTAGGAAATGATTGGGGTGATAGTGTTAATTTGAAAGACTTTCAAATTGGTAATTATTAACGTCAGGACATGATGTTAAAGGACTTCATAGTTAAAGAATCTCGTTGGTATTCTGATGGAGCGCGTGTGGTTCACCGGCACATCATAACACCTCGAAATAGTCTTAGGGTGCAGTCAAGTAGACTAAAGACCCCAGAACCATAGGAAGTCACAGTACACATTACCATAATGGAGTTAGAAGAGAAATTGACAAGATAACATATTGAGATGTTATCGGATGAGCATCCGATTGGATCATCTACAATAAAGTGTACAAGTATAAGATACTTTGGATACATAGAAAGAGTGTAAGGTTCATAAAGACATAGATGTAAAATTAGAATTGAAAGTTTAAAAGAAATCATGAAACCGATAATAGTTTATGACAAGGTCCGATCTAGTGATTACCTTGTGGAGACTCGGTAATAAGCAAGTGTAGCTGCCAGTCAGATCTTTATGTTTCGCTTTCGCATGTTTTTACTTCCCGAATAATTTAATTATTCAGAGAGGTCCACAGTCGCTCATACTTTGGGAAGTAAGTATTGAATCAAGACTGTCATGAATTGATTTGTAGACTGTCTAAGGAGTTAGACATAGCAATAGTATTGTTACAACATTCATGAGTACTTAGAAATAGAGATTTGAGTATTGGATAAACCCACGCTCAATAGATTGCTTCATGATTATATCACAAGCAATGTGGAGACGAGAATATCCTATGATCTTGAAGTGGAGAGATATGAGTTATAATTTACAAGGAAGTTGTTCATTGATAATACGAAAACGCATCGGTAACTCGATGTTATAAAACGTGTTGTTGTGAATAATGTGACTGGTAAAAGATATAAGCATATGAGTCGAAGCTTATTCGTTCCTTGACCCTGATGGGAAACAGATATCTGTAGGCCTCTCGATGATTTTGAAGTTGACTAAAGTGCTGGCCAGCCTGGACTAAATTGATGTGTTGACAACGCCTAGTGATATCAAGTATTTTAGGCGTTGTTGAGCCCTGTTCTTGATGAAATTATATCAGATATATCTTGGTATTCTCACTTTTCGTGCCAGGACTTGTTTGGAAGAAAATAATGAAAACAGGGACTAAAAGAGTGCAAAAGGAAGAAGTTTGGAAAAGAATGAAAAATCAAGGAAGTACGTATGCGCGCCGTGGGTTTCCTAAATGCGCGACGCTTGAGGCGGTGTAACACATTCAAATGCCGAAGAAACGGGAAAATATTAGGACGCGCGCCGCGGATTCTTCATTTGCGCGGCGCGACTGAGGGAAAATTGCAACTATAAATAGAGGCATTTCTAGCCGAAAACCCTAGCAAAGACCGGGTGTAAAATCGACCTTGAAGCTCTTTGACTCCAAGTTTTCGTTTCAGCAACTTCTCAATTGGTATTTTTATGTTTTGGATTTTATTTTCAATTAGTTAGATAGTATTAAGCATTGGCTAGTATCTTTGGGAGTGACACCCACTGATATTGAGCTTTAGTTTCTGTTTTAGCAACATTTGGTTACTGTTTGGATGTTTGGAATTGAGTTTGAGTAATGAGAAGCATTTGGTTATAAGAAATATTGGTTTTTCGGTGTTTTTATGCTTGTTTTGGTTTCTGATTGTTTGAATTGTGTTTGGATGTATTGTGACCTTGTTTGGAACTGCTTTCCTTTGCTGATTTCAGTAGCCAACTAGGTTAGTTTTAGGCTTTGAATTTAACTAGTAACTGTTCAGTCAGAACCTTAGTTATTGGTTAGTTTATGCCTTGTTTGGTTTGGATGTTTTGGATGCCTTTGTTTGATTCTGATTCAGAGATGCACTTCTGATTTCAGAAGTAACTAGGTTTGTTTAAGTTAAGTTTAGCTTTTCTTGGCTTGGGTTTGTTTGATCATTGCTTTTTGGGTACTTAGAAACTTTAAGTCCTCCGACTGTAGCGTGACACTACTAGTTGGTAATCTATCATCTGGTCTAGCCACGAAGCTCCTGCGGATCGACCCTGACTACCACTGTGCTAGTGTGTGTTAGGTTTCTCTTTATTTTTGACCGCACGACGACCTAGGCATGTCAAATTTTGGCGCCGTTGCCGGGGAGCTGTGCGCTTAGATTAGGTGATTTGTAGGACTTAGTTTCTGATTTTTGATGTTTGATTTTAGTTTTCTGATTTTTGATGTTTGATTTTAGTTTGCTGATTTTTGGTATGTGTACATCCTTATAATGGGTGATTACATGTACCCGGATCAGTATTATGAAGATTATGAAAATCCGGCCGACACCTATTACGAGGATGATTGCTACAATGGATCACCCGATGACAATGGATGGCGGACCAAGGAGTCATCTCAACCTGAAAATTCTGCAACTTGGGCCCGACTTTGGGTACTCTGGTATAACACTCACCAAGAGCAGAAGGACCAGGCTGATGCTCTTTTAAGTTTGCAAGCTTCTTTAGATAGGTTAGAGGAAAGTTGGAAATGTTCACCACCTTCTCCAGAACCGGAGGCGAGTGATTTTTATACCAATAATAATGTGTGTGAACTTGCATCACCTGAATATGTGATGGAAGGGCATACACCGTGGGAAAGTCAAGAGACCACTGAGATGGTTGAAAATATTGTTGAGGAAGAGGTTGTAGGTGACAATGCTACCTCTAACTCAACAGCTTTTGATGTTTTTGATGTTTTTGAAAATGTTGATAATGTCGAGCTAGTGATGAGTGAATCCATACCATCACCAGACGATTTGATTGATGAGGATGTTGTGGAGGGGCTGTAAGTGACAGTACAGATCCCAGCCCAACAATATTACCCCTGACCATGTATTTTTTGAAAATTTTGAGAAATTTGAAAGCAAGGATCTGATGATGGGTGACTTTATACCACCATCAGATCAAACTAGTCACTCACTCTTGGTTCCGATCCACCTGTTAGACGATGATCAAGAAGTTGATGCTAACGAATTAATATTTGAAAACAAGAAACATGATTTTATCACCACTTATGATCCATTCATGAATGGAAAATTAGATGTGATCAATACCATCGATGATGAGATATAGAAGCATCCCGATATGTTGCCTTCCGATCCCCTTCGGTTGGAAAATTTTTATTGGTACTGCAAACCAAAATTGCAACCTGAAGATAGCATGCGAGACACTAGCAAACGAGGTATGAAACAACTTCTAGAAGCGGCACTGGGCGCGCTTCATGTCAAGCATTTGACTTTGAAGAGATGCAGAAGGAAGGACCGAGCTTGGAGGTTCAAAGCTACCTCCAAGCATTCACGGGAGATAATTGGAAGACAGCAAACGGGTAGCAGCAGAAGGATTAGCAAGCCATTCGACCCAGGAAAGTTTGAGGAGCAGAGAGTCAGCGAAAGGACGGTGGTGACTGAAATTCAACGAAGGAAGAAGGCATACGATCCACCGTAGCTGTAGGAGGAGTTCTACGTCTGGCTGAAGACGTTAAACTTAGCGCTTGTTGGGAGGCAACCCATCGTGTCATAGGTTAGGTTCTATATTTCTTAGGAATAATTAGAAAAATATTATTATTAATTGCAGGTATTAGTGGTCTAAGGCAAGTGTGGGGTCGTGTGAAAAGTTTTGAAATTTTGAATGACCGCGCCGCGGATTTCGCAATTGCACGACGCGGGGTTGGAAACCAACCCGGTGCGCAGGGGTTGATTTAGTGACACGCGCGTCGCGGGAAGTGCAATTGCGCGACGCGGGAAATGATCAGTCGGTTTTTCTCCTATATTAAGGTAAGCCGCGACTCAACACACCCCACACCACGACTCGAGCTCTGATCGACGAATTTTTCTCGCAATTTTTCTTGCTCATTTTGTTTCTGCTATCAAGGTACGCTATTCTAACTACCTATTACTTGTTAAAACTAGCGATTAGGTGGTTAATTTTAGTAATTTATCCAAAAAAAGTTCAAAACTTAGAATCGCCAATGCTAACTCATAGGGTGTTTGTTTTGCCAAATAGAGACCCTAGATGAGTTAGTCGGCACTTAGGCTACCTTGTGGTGTGATTGGATCGAGTTTAAATAGGTTAAAATGCGAGTTTGAATTGCGGTTTTGCAAACAGCAGCTCGCCGCGACGCGCCTTGCTCTTGGGCCGCGCCGCGGTGTGGTGGGGAAGAAGGACTAAAATGCTAAAAATTTTCTTTTTATGGCTATGTGTCTTTTTGCAGATGATGTTCAGATTTGATCATCCTTTCCTTTAGTTCCCAGAGGGACCTGCCAGCTCAGCGGAGTATATTTCGCGGAGAGACGCACTGACTGGTCGCCGGGTCCTCGAGGTGACAGTCATTGATAGGGATATCTTGAGGGACGCTGGACTCTGGGATGCGATCGAGCCACATTTACATCGCACCTGGACTCATGAGGAGGCGTCATTCACATGCCGGGGCTGGGACAGGATCATGGCCACCGAGGAGGACGACGTCTACACCGAGCTGCTACTGGAGTTTCTATCCACTATCCACTTCGCACCTCGGGCGTTAGACCCACGTTCTAGGATCGTACGATTTCGTTTGGGAGGTGCACAGAGGGAGTGCAACCTCCGGGAGTTCGGGAGGCGAGTCAGTCTATATACCACGGCGGACCTCCGCCACCGCCATTTCACTCAGTTTTTCGGGGCCTGTATTCAGGGCCAGCCGGAGAGGTCCGGCAACATGGAGGTTTGGGCACCATTGTCCAATGTCATCTACGAGGCGGGGACCTCCAGGGAGAGTCAGCTCCGTGACCCACTACACCGCCTCATGCACCGTATCGTCTCCACCTCCATTATGCAGCAGGAGGGGGCGCGAAGGTGTCCGGCGATGACATGACCTATCTCTGGGTTCTCCACGACCCCTCCAGATTCCTACACCTCCCCTACGCCCTCGCAGTTGCCCTATCCACCCACTCGACGGGTGCTTCCGCCAGCAGTCCACTAGCCCGGGGGTATTTCATTACCCGCCTGGCCCGTTCATATGGGAGCCTTACTGCCCCCGTTGCCGCCTCCTTGACCGCCTTACCTCCATCTCGCACTACGACGCGAGCTCTGGAGAGGATGAGGCTGATAGAGCAGCAGCGCCGGGCTGGTTTATCCGGGCACCGACAGAGCCACGCCAAGACCCCCAGCCAGCATATGCCCAGCCGGGCCGGAGACGACAGAGGCAGGAGGCACCTGCCGAGCCAGCACCATAGCCATAGTTATCTGAGGTGCTGGCAGCCATTTAGGACCTCAGTCAGAGGATGTCTGCCCGGGAGGCGCATGATCGGTGGATGGCAGAAACTCAGAGGATGATCATGCTCCAGATGCAGTTTGATGACATTCCACCTCACCCTTCCGGAGGCGATGACGGAGCAGGTCCATCTGGGACCCGCCATGATGACGATTGATGTACTTTTTCTTTTTATATTTTTGGGATATATGTACTGAATCTATGACACATCTTTTATCTTTTGTTTGTCTATATTTTATTTGTTATGTTTGTGTTTAATGTTTTGTTGAGTTATGCATGTTATACCAAATGGGAGGGAGTTGTCTCAGACAAGTGTGGGGTCACCGTGCCCCCTCCACTTGTCTTGACCACCGGCGTGTTCACTGTAATGCAACAACTCTGGAATACGAGATCAAGGATCCGTTTGTTCGCAATTATAGCTATGATACTGAGCACCAAGCAATCTATCGTCCAAAAGGGGTAACTCTTTCTCCCTTGTTCTAAAAATAATTTTTTGTACAATGGGGACGTTGTACGGTTTTAATTGTGGGGTGTGGACGGTCGAAAGAGTAGTATTTTTGAAATTTTTGCAGAAATGATCAATTTTCAAATTTTTAGCAATATTTTTCAAAATTTTTAATAAATTGCAATTTTGAAACGAATGGTTTGTGATTGTTGATAGCAGTGGTATTTTTCAAAGAATACTATATAGTTGTGATCATGCTATTAGTTAGTCAAATAAGTTGAGTTTTTATGAGTTTAGAAGATTGAGCTGTTTTAAGATTGGAAATTAGGAAGGAAATGACAATCTGTGGCCTTTGTTGTTCGAAAGCTCGCCTAAGATCGTCTGGTCTGGGATGGTATTTCCGAAAGCTGGCTACACGGACAACATCGGAAGTCATGGACAATTCCTTAATGGCCTTTAGAATCTGAATGAGTAAGTACACTTCATTGTGTATAGAAAGTTTGTAACCAAGGGTTCTCTAGAAAGCCATGAATTCCAAAGAACAATTCAATTATGTTTTCGCGAACTATTCCACTCTAACTCATAGGGCAATAAGCTTTGAAACTGAACATAGTTAAAAATTGTTTGAGTCTTAATTATAATTTGTAAAAAAAACTCTCTTGCTTGGGGACAAGCAAGGCGCAAGTGTGGGGTGTTTGACAATGCCTAGTGATATCAAGTATTTTAGGCGTTGTTGAGCCCTGTTCTTGATGAAATTATATCAGATATATCTTGGTATTCTCACTTTTCGTGCCAGGACTTGTTTGGAAGAAAAGAATGAAAACAGGGACTAAAAGCATGCAAAAGGAAGAAGTTTGGAAAAGAATGAAAATTCAAGGAAATACGTACGTGCCGCCACGGGTTTCCCAAATGCGCGACGCGGGCTTGAGGCGGTGTAACACATTCAAATGCCGAAGAAACGGGAAAAGATTAGGAAGCGCGCCGCGGATTCTTCATTTGCGCGGCGCGACTGCGGGGAAATTGCAACTATAAATAGAGGCATTTCTAGCCGAAAACCCTAGCAAAGACCGGGTGTAAAATCGACCTTGAAGCTCTTTGACTCCAAGATTTCATTTCAGCAACTTCTCAATTGGTATTTTTATGTTTTGGATTTTATTTTCAATTAGTTAGATAGTATTAAGCATTGGCTAGTATCTTTGGGAGTGACACCCACTGATATTGAGCTTTAGTTTCTGTTTTAGCAACATTTGGTTACTGTTTAGATGTTTGGAATTGAGTTTGAGTAATGAGAAGCATTTGGTTATAAGCAGTATTGGTTTTTCGGTGTTTTTATGCTTGTTTTGGTTTCTGATTGTTTGAATTGTGTTTGGATGTATTGTGACATTGTTTGGAACTGCTTTCCTTTGCTGATTTCAGTAGCTAACTAGGTTAGTATTAGGCTTTGAATTTAACTAGTAACTGTTCAGTCAGAACCTTAGTTATTTGTTATTGGTTAGTTTATGCCTTGTTTGGTTTGGATGTTTTGGATGCCTATGTTTGCTTCTGATTCAAAGATGCACTTCTGATTTCAGAAGTAACTAGGTTTGTTTAAGTTAAGTTTAGCTTTTCTTGGCTTCGGTTTGCTTGATCATTGCTTTTTGGGTACTTAGAAACTTGAAGTCCTCCGACTGTAGCGTGACACTACTAGTTGGTAATCTGTCATCTGGTCTAACCACGAAGCTCCTGCGGATCGACCCTGACTACCACTGTGCTAGTGTGTGTTAGGTTTCTCTTTATTTTTGACGGCACAACGACCTAGGCGTGTCATGTGTTCAATTAGAAGTTCTAAAGTCATAAGCAGAATCGAAAACCGGGAAACAGAGTATCGGACAGAGATTGATCTCAATCCATGTCTCGTGTCTGAAAATATCTGATTGGACGAAGGATCATATGATCACTTATCTATGGACAGAACTGACTGGGTCAGAGTTCCGCAGCAGTTTCCAGGAAGCTACAGTTTGCTGGTTAGTTAGAGGATAAATTAGTAATTATAGTCATAGACTTATCCAAGTGGGAGACTGTTGGATTAGGTGTCTAAGCCATGACTAATAATTAGTATTTATCTAATTAATAGTAGTATAGTCCATTTGGGTTACCCTCATAGTAGGAGGTTTGGTTCAGTAGAGAGAAAGATTGATTAATAAATCAATAGAAATTAAATATATGGTTTATTAATATATTAAAGTGATAATATATTAATTAGAAACTATATTAATTAATTAGAAATTAATCTGGAATTAATTAGATTTAATTTGGTGATTAAATTAATTAATTAAAGGTGCAGGGACTAAAATTGTAATTATTCAATAGTTGAGTAAGTGACAGTCTGAGTGAGTGATGTGGCCAGCGATTTTATATATTTATATATATATATATATATATATATATATATATATATATATATATATATATATATATATATATATATATATATATAAATCGAATATATATATATATATATATATATATATATATATATATATATATATATATATATATATATATATATATATATATATATATATATGTTATAAATTCAGCGTTACCACGACAGTTATGAACAAACTAAAAACTAGAATATAGATGAAGAAAGAAAGAAAGCTTGAGAGCTTGGAGGGAGTAGAGAGAGTTTATATCACTTGTGAAAAAGTTGATATGAGATGCATTTTCTTCCTTACATTGATGGTCTATTTATACTACCAAGTCTACTATTCAAATATAGTTGTTTAATTGGTAAATGCAAAGTGATGACAAAGTGATGACATAATGTTGTCATTCACCAATTACTTGTAACACTCCCCCTTGAATGACATCATTCTACATCAAAGTTCAACTTTGAAGTACTGCCTCATTAAAAACCTTGCTAAAGAAAACCCAGTAGGAAAAAACTTTAGCGAAGGGAAAAAGAGTGCAGTGTCTTGTTGACTCCCCCTCATTTAGATATCGAATGACCATTATGTATTGTGTAGATGTCTCATTCCAATACTATGAACATGTTTTCTAAAGATCTTGGTAGGAAGTGCCTTTGTAAAAAGATCTGCTGCATTGTT
This sequence comes from Cichorium intybus, assembly GCA_023525715.1. Taxonomy (NCBI): domain Eukaryota; kingdom Viridiplantae; phylum Streptophyta; class Magnoliopsida; order Asterales; family Asteraceae; genus Cichorium; species Cichorium intybus. The sequence continues at coordinate 76,857,329 of CM042010.1, forward strand.
GCTAGATTGAACATATTTTAGTTCAATATGTTGATTCTTTATACGGTCTTGAGTGTATTCAAAAAACTTTGGAGGAATATGTTTTGTCCTGTCGCTTTTGATGTACCGTTCTTTCATTTGAGCGACACATGCTGCATTATCTTCATAGATTAAGGTTGGAGATTTATCTTTATCTATTCCACAAGAAGTCAGGATAAGTTGTGTCATCGATCTTAACCATGTACATTCTCTACTAGCTTCATTTAGAGCAATTACTTCTGCATGATTTGAAGATGTGGCGACGAGTTTTGCTTTTGAGAACGCCAAGATATTGCAGTACCTCCATTCATGAATACATATCCAGTTTGAGATCTAGCTTTATGAGGATCAGACAAGTAACATGCATCTGCATAACCAATCAAGCCTTGTTTTGAACTATTAGGAAAAAATAAACCTAAATCAGTAGTTCCGCGAAGGTATCGTAGTATGTGCTTGATTCCATTCCAGTGTCTTTTTGTTGGAGATGAACTAAATCTTGCTAATAGATTTACTGCAAAAGAAATGTCAGGTCTAGTACAATTAGTAAGATACATAAGAGCTCCAATTGCATTAAGATATGGTACTTCTGGACCAAGAATTTCTTCATTTTCCTCACAAGGGCGATATGGATCTTTGTCAATATTTAGTGATCTAACAATCATTGGAGAGCTTAAAGGTTTGGCTTTATCCATATTAAAACGTTTCAAGACCCTTTCTGTATAGTTTGATTGATGGACAAGTATCCCATTTGGCATATGCTCAATCTGTAAACGAAGACAATATTTGGTTTTCCCAAGGTCTTTCATTTCAAATTCTTTCTTTAAAAAATCAATCACTTCAAGGATTTCTTTATTCGTCCCAATAATGTTTAGATCATCAACATAGACGGCTATAATCACATATCCAGATGTTGTTTTCTTAATAAATACACACGGACAAATAGTATTGTTTTTATAGCCTTTGCTTATTAAGTAATCACTTAGACGATTGTACCACATACGTCCAGATTGCTTTAACCCATACAATGATCTTTGCAGTTTGATAGAATACATTTGTTTGGGTTTTGCACTTAATGCTTCTGGCATTTTAAATCCTTCGGGGATTTTCATATATATATCACTGTCAAGTGATTGCATCCATAACAGGAGAATATGTTTCTTCATAATCGATTCCCAGCCTTTGAGAAAAACCCTGAGCAACGAGCCTGGATTTGTATCTCAAAATTTCATTTTTCTCATTTCTTTTTCGTATAAAAATCCATCTGTATCCCAATGGTTTCATAACTCCAGGTGTGAGTATAATAGGTCCAAAAACCTTTCTATTATTGAGAGACGTTAATTCAGCTTGCATGGCCTCTTTCCATTTACCCCAATCCTGCCTATTTTGGCATTCAATGACAGATTGTGGTTCTGGATCCTCATTGATAATATTGCATGCAACTGAATAAGAAAATATTATATCTTCTAATTCAATTGGCTCCTTACTATTTTTATATGACCATAATTAATTTCAATCTCCTTATCATTTATTTCCTCAACTGGGAAAGTAATGTTATTTTGTGTTTCTTCATGAACACTTTCATTATGCTCAAACATATTTTCCATTCCTCTTCTTTTTCTAGGATTTGCATCCTTAGAACCAAATGGCCTTCCACGCTTCAGGCGTGCTTTGGATTCTTGAGTTACTTTTTCATCAGATTGTCTATCTGGGAGTTCAATTCGAGCTGGAGCATTAACAGCAGGTATATATGATTTAGTAACTGTTTTTGTATCAGTAAATGCATCAGGTAATTGATTTGCAACTTCTTGAAAATGTATTATTTTTTGACCACCCATCTCACATTCTTGTGTGTGAGGATCAAGATATGATAAAGAAGGTTCATACCATGTAACATTCTTTTCTTGGGTTTTCATTTCTCCCCCAAGTGTTGGGAAATTTTCTTCATTGAAATGGCAATCAGCAAGACGTGCTGTAAACATATCACCTGTCAAAGGTTCAAGATATCTTATTATTGAATTTGTTTCAAAACAACATATATTCCCAACCTCCTTTGAGGACCCATTTTTGTACGTTGTGGTGGAGCAATAGGAACATATACTACACTTCCAAAAATTTTAAGGTGGGATATATCTGGTTCTTTTCCAGAAACAAGTTGAAGGGGAGAATGTGTATGATATGCACTTGGTCTCATACGAATCAGTGATGCAGCATATAAAATTGCATGACCCCATATGGAAACAAGAATTTTTGTTCTCATTATTAATGGTCTAGCTATTAATTGGAGACGTTTAATCAGTGATTCTGCTAAACCATTTTGAGTGTGTACATGTGCAACTGGATGCTCAACAGTAATTCCTATAGACATACAATAATCATTAAATACTTGAGACGTAAACTCACCTGCATTATCAAGTCTCACTTTATTGATGTTATAATCAGGAAAATGTGCTCTCAGTTTAATAATCTGAGTTAGGAATTTTGCGAATGCCATGTTACGAGTTGATAATAGGCAAACATGAGACCATCTAGTTGATGCATCTATTAAGACCATAAAGTATTTAAATGGTCCAGAAGGTGGATGAATTGGTCCACATATGTCTCCTTGAATTCTTTCTAGAAATCTAGGTGATTCCCTTTCAACTTTCATTGGTGAAGGTCTTGTAATTAATTTCCCAAGGGAACAAGAAATACATGGGTTCTTATTACCTATTTGAGGGAACTTCTGGTCCTTCAACGGATGCCCAAATGCATTTTCAATTATTCAGCGCATCATTGTTAATCCTGGATGGCCCAACCTGTCATGCCACAAACTAAATATTCTAGGATCACAAAATTTTTCTTTAACCACGAAATTTGACTCAACTATATTTATATATGTAAAATGTAAACCAGAATCAAAATGTGGTAATTTCTCCAATATATGGTTTTCATTTATTATAAACATATATTTCTTGTTTCCTATTGTTTTGGTGAATGTGTCATATCCGTTAAGATATATATCATTAAAACCCAATAAATTTCTGTTTGACTTTGGGGAAAATAACACATTACTGATTACAAACTTCGTACCATTAGGTAACATGAAACAAGCATTTCCTGCTCCTACGATCAAGTCTACAGGACCTGATATTGTATTTATGTGCCCTTTTATGGGTTTTAGTGTGGAAAAATATTTCTTTGTTTTCAAGATGGTGTGTGTGGTACCACAATCAATTATTAAGAGTTCTCCAAGATTTCCTTGGTTTTGTGCTCCAGTTGAACTCATTTTGAACTTCATATAAGAAAAATAAATGATGAGTTATGAACACAATTTTAATAAAAGTGACTTGAAAAACTTCATTAAGAAAGAAAAACATTACAATGAAAAATTAAAAACATGTTACAAAAAGGAAACTAGTTTTCTAGGATGTCTAAATCATTGCAAAAGTCTAGAGTGTTTAGTTCAATGTTTCCTAAATCAACACCATCGATGTGTTAGTTCTATATGCCCAAGGATGATCATAAAATGATATTACTAATAATACATGATCCTATAGGGTCACACCAACAACAAGTTTGACACCAATTGATCATTTGGAATATTAAATTTGATTTAACATCAAATGATACTAAACTTGCAATTTAATCTTGTAAGTTATTATTATTTGAAGTAAATAATAATAACTCCAAAATTAAAGGTTGATCACTAATTCATATATGATGAATTAATCAAATGTAACAATTAAATTGTTTAAGTTGTTAAATGATTTAATTGAATTATAGATAAATCTCTTATTTAATTTAATTGGTAAATTAAATAAGATATGCATAATGTAATATATATATATATATATATATATATATATATATATATATATATATATATATATATATATATATATATATATATATATATATATATATATATATATATGATGCATAATTAAATTGATTTATGTATATAAGTAATGGTTTAAATGTTAACCCATTAATCACAAGTTTGAAGGTTTATTATTTATAAAATTTGTGATATAAGTTTATAAATAATGGAATTTATAAATGTTGATTTATAAAAACCATCAAATGGCCGGATTCTACATGCCTCACATGGCATATGTGGAAAGTTGTAAAAGCTTGCAATATTCTCTCTTTGACCAAGAAAAAGGAAGCATGCTCTTGCATAGAATACTAGGCCACTTTTCTCTTTCTTTCTTGTGTATGTAATCCGACATTTGAAGGGTGTTTAGAAACTTTTCATACTTGTTTTTTATCAGCCAAAATTACTCTCTAAACTCTCTCTTGAAGACTAGAAAATCGCTTTTGGTTTCAAGAAGAAAAGAGGCTTACATTGCAAGTTGTGGAACTAGCATTCAAGGGTGTTCAAGCTTGTGGTGGATCAACAATAGAGGGAATCTTCCTTGCTTCCTAGCCATCACAAATCGTCCACATCAAGTCCAAGAAGAAAGGTTATGATCTTGAACTTAATCTATGCTTGTTCTTCATCTTATCTCTACATGCATGTAGCATGATCCTCTTGGAAGTGAAATTTGTGTTCATGATTTTATGCTTCCGTTGAAACTTCAAGTTTTTGAATCTCATAACATGAACATGGATTTCCAACAATTGGTATCAGAGCCATGGCTATATTGCATGTTTAGATAATAAGTTTATTTGGATAAACTTGGTTTTTTGGAAGCCATGAATGTTCATCTTCTTGAATGCAATGTTCATGCATGGCTTCTTTGGCAACATGCAAGTATATTATCTATGATTTTATGTAACCAACAAACATTTATGTTTGCATGCATTCGGTTACATAATTGTTGCCTTAGAAAAACAAAGTTTTGATTTTCTTATGATTTTATGTGATAAAATGGTGCATAAACAAGCCAATGACCATGTGTTGCATGTTTTGTGTTTAAATTCGATATGGTTGTAATCTATTCTTTTATTCAAATGGTTTGTAATAATAACTAGTTATTTCCTTCTTATATTCATTTTGTAAATATTAGAATAGTTGTATTTAATATCTTTCACAAAATGTATCAATAGAAGGAGATAAAGACATGAGAAGATTGCACCCAACAGCAACGATTTTTTCTGCTTTCCTGCTGCCATTTTCGGACCTGTTATGGGGCACAAAATAATTTCATATCTTGGTGTTTTGATGATATACTTGTTAGTAACTTTAATATCTAGCATATACAATAAGTTTTGACAAGTATAAGCATCAATATAACCAAGAATGAGGTCAAGAAAGCAACAAAACAACAAGAAAACCTTCCTGCTGCCTAGTTCCTGTCGCAAGTTTTGATCAGGCCAAAAGAAATTCATAACTCATTCCATGGTGTCAAGAAATGGTGGTTCAAGTGTCATTTGATGATATAAGAAGCTTGGCAAAATTGTAGCCGAATCGAAGATCATTTGGTTGAGTTTTTGTCACCTTTTTGTCCCTAGGTTTGGACTTGATATTTCATGTATGGCTCACATGAAATATCAAACTAGTTGGCTTGTGTTTATGCACCCATGCATGCATGTGATGATTGAATGTTTTGTTATTTTATGTTGTGGATGAAAATAAGATTTTGCATGCTAGACAACATAGATAATTAAACATAATCATCAAGGAGTTTGTAATTTTCAAATTGACATTTAAAAACATAAGATGTAATAAAATTGGTTTTATTAAAAATGGGTTTTGTTATAAAACCTATAAAGTCAAGTTTTGAAAATAAATGAAACAAATAAAATGGAGATTTTATGAATTCTTACAAACTCCAACCCTAAGTAATAATGGTAATTATTTAGGATTAAAATTGGTTCTCTTGTATGTGATCAAACTCAAACTTGATATTGGATATTAGTTATAATCTTGACCACAATCAAAGAATTAATAAAATGGAGATTTTATGATTAAAGGAACCAATTGACAAAATAAGATTTTAATGGTACCATGTTCATTGGATGCATGCAATGTACATGATACTATATGTTTTTCAAAATTAGAATTGTAAAACATACAAAATCCCTTTCGAAATACAAATCAATGCCGTCCCTCTTAAAGACACTCATGTATCACTTGTATATCCTTGTGGGATAAAGGTTACCTAACCACTTGGAGTCTTCTTGTGATACAAGAGGTAGTTTTGTAATATTGATGGGATAAAGGACACCTAACCATTAATAGTTGTCAAAACTACATGTCCGTTTAAGTGGGATGATTTGTTTGGAAATCTTTTGTGATAAAGGTCACCTAAGCATTAGAAATCCAAGGCATAGATGGGATCAAACATGCCAAACTTATAAATGTTATAATGGGATCCCATAACTCTAGAAATTATATTTGGATATAATTGGTAAACCGTTACCTACCTTGTTGATTCGAATAGGCGGGATAAAGGATACCTAACCGCTTGTTTGTATTGCAACTTGGATTCTAGACCTTAATCAATTAAAGTTTATGAAACAAAAAGGGGTATTAATTATTAAGGACTTAATATCATAATTACTAAATTGAACCTTGTTAAAATTTTGTAGATGGCACCAAACACAACAAACCCGGCTCCAAACAAAACATCACTACGGTCTCTCCTTGAGGGAGAAAAACTAAACCACACCAACTTCTTGGATTGGTACCGTAGTGTGAGAATAGTTCTCAAACAAGAAAAGAAAGAATATGTTCTCAATGAACCACTTCCTGAAGAGCCCCCTGCTATTCCTAAGCCCGCACACGATGCATGGCTTAAAAAGATGGATGATTCCATTGATGCATCATGCCTCATGTTGGCAACCATGATTCCTGACCTTCAGAAGGACTTAGAGAATCATTCAGCCTATGACATGATTAATCAATTAAAGGAAATGTTCCAACAACTTGCAAGGATAGAAAGGTTCGAAACTGTTCGGGCTTTCCATGCTTGCAAGATGGAGGATGGACAGATGGTTAGCTCTTATATGCTCAAAATGAAGAGTCACATTGATCATTTGGCACGTCTTGGAGTTGTGATGCCCGAAGAGCTAGCAACGGATATGATCCTTAACTCCTTGACAAAGTCTTTTGATCCCTTCGTCATGAATTATAACATGAATGGTTTGAACAAGACTATCTCGGAATTGCATGGGATGCTAATTACCGCGGAAAAGAATCTGCCTAAGAAAACCACTCAAGTTCTCATGATCAAGGAAGGTGGTACAAAGAGGACTAGACCCGAACACCCCACCAACTCCAAGGGCAAGGGGAAGGCAAAGGTTGTCAAAGGAAAGGGCAAGAAAGTTGTCCAACCATCTCGTCCGCCCAAGAAGAAGGCAAAGGTTGCCAAAGAAGACGCATGCTTCGAATGTGGCAAAGTTGGGCATTGGAAGAGAAATTGCCCTGCCTATCTTGCGGAGTTGAAGAAGAAGAAGGCCGGTGAGGGCACTTCAGGTATCTATGTGATAGACCTAGAACTTTATAATTTATCTCCTAACACATGGGTATTTGATACTGGTTGTGGAACTCACATTTGTAATATGTTGCAGGGGTTCAAAAGGAGTAGGCGACTGAAGGCAAACGAGGTAGTACTCCGGGTTGGAAACAGTGCAAGGGTTGCGGTGGATTCAATTGGAAGTTTTGAGTTATTACTACCTAGTGGCTTGTATTTTACATTAACGAATGTTTATTATGTTCCTAGCTTGACTAGGAATATTATTTCGGTTGCTAAGTTGAGACAATGTGGTTTTAATCTTTGCTTTATAAATGATGACATTTGTGTTTCGAAAAACAATGTATTCTATTTCGAGGCTAGGCCTTTAAATAGAATTTATGAAGTAAACCTTGATGAAAAGACTAACCATGGCTCTTTATACCACACTTTCACCAAGAGACCCAAATGTGATTTGAATCAAACCTATCTATGGCATTGTCGCCTTGGGCATATAAACAAGAAACGCATATCCCAACTTCAAAAGAGTGGACTTTTGAAGGCAAATGAGAATGACTCATTTGATATATGTGAATCTTGTTTACATGGCAAGATGACCAAAGCTCCTTTCTCGGGGACCAATGAGAGGGCAAAGGACTTGTTAGGAATCATACATACGGATGTATGTGGTCCTTTCAAGCCAATGACTAGATATGGTGAAAGATATTTCATCACCTTCACTGATGACTTAAGTCGATTTGGATATGTTTATTTGATTAAACATAAACATGAGGCATTTGAGATGTTCAAAATGTTTCAAAGTGAAGTGGAAAATCAACTCAACAAAACAATTAAAGTTCTACGTTCTGATAGAGGAGGTGAGTACTTAACTACAAACTTTATGGATCATCTTAAGACTTGTGGAATTGTTTCACAACTTACTCCACCTGGAACACCACAACATAATGGTGTATCTGAAAGGCGGAACCGAACACTATTGGATATGGTTCGCTCCATGATGAGTAGAAGTACTCTACCTTTATCATTTTGGGGTTATGCTTTACAAACAGCTGCTCGTCTACTAAACATGGCACCTACTAAGAAGGAAGATAAAATGCCTTATGATATATGGCATGGAAGGGTTCCATCTTTATCCTATCTCAAGGTATGAGGTTGTGAAGCTTATGTTAGACAAGAAGCTTCAAACAAACTAGAACCCCGTTCAATCAAGTGTATCTTTGTAGGGTATCCGAAAGATTGTCTTGGATACTACTTCTACAATCCCATAGAGAATAAGATATTTATTTCTCGAAAAGCTGAATTCCTAAAAAACAAGTTTCTGACGAAAGAGGCTAGTGGGAGGTTTGTGGAACTTGAGGAACTTTAGGAACCACATGCTGATACACAAGAAATTGGATCTTGCATTCAACAGGAAATTGTTGAACCTAAACAAACAGTTGATCAGGAACAAAATTGTAACACAAGATGTTCGCAGATCTGGTAGGGTTCGATTTGAACCTGAAAGGTATGGTTACCTAATGATGGAAGAGGAATGTTATACGATAGATTCTGATGAACCTGTCAACTACCAGAGTGCAATGTCAGATCCTGAATCTGATAAATGGCTTGAAGCCATGAACACAGAGATGCAATCCATGCACAATAACCAAGTTTGGGACTTGGTTAATCTTCCCACCAATTGTAAGACCGTTGGAAACAAATGGGTTTTCAAGAAGAAAACCGACGTGGATGGAAATGTTCACACTTTTAAGGCAAGACTTGTCGCTAAAGGATACTCACAAACTCATGGTATTGACTATGATGAGACCTTTTCACCAGTGGCAATGATCAAGTCAATTAGGATACTTTTTGCCATAGCCGCATACTATGATTATGAGATATGGCAAATGGATGTCAAGACCGCTTTCCTTAATGGACACTTATTGGAAGATGTCTATATGGATCAACCTGAAGGTTTTGTTGATCCCAAGCATCCAAACAAAGTGTGCAAGCTTAAAAGATCTATCTATGGATTAAAGCAAGCATCTCGAACATGGAACATCTGCTTTGATGAAAAGATTACAAAGTTTGGATTCATTAAAAATGAGGATGACTCCTGTGTTTACAAGAAAGCTAGTGGGAGCATAGTCATATTCCTAGTATTGTATGTAGATGACATACTTCTATTTGGAAATGACATCCCAACCTTAAAAGGTGTCAAAACATTCCTTGAGAACTGTTTCTCAATGAAGGACTTAGGAGAAGCTGCTTATGTATTAGGCATAAAGATCTATAGAGATAGATCTAAGAGACTTATTGGTCTAAGCCAAAGTGTATATATTGATAAAATCTTGAAAAGGTTCAAGATGCAAGACTCCAAAAGAGGATTCTTGCCAATACCACATGGCACCATCCTAAGTAAGTCTCAGTTCCCAAGCACTAGGACTGAACTTGAAAGGATGAAACATGTCTCATATGCTTCAGCAATTGGGTCTATCATGTATGCCATGTTATGCACTAGGCCCGACGTCTCATGTGCCTTAAGCATGACTAGTAGATATCAACAGAACCCAGGTGAAGCCAACTGGACTGCTGTAAAGAACATTCTTAAGTATTTGAGAAGAACTAAAGATATGTTCTTAGTTTACGGTGGTTTGGAAGAATGCTTGAAGGTAAAGGGTTACACTGACGTAAGCTTCCAAACAGATAGGGATCAAGATATCAATCTGGGTATGTCTTTATTTTAAATGGAGGAGCCGTGTCTTGGAAGAGTTCCAAACAAGAAGTGATTGCACAATCCACTACAGAATCAGAATATGTTGCTGCTTCGGAAGCTGCTCAAGAAGCTGTCTGGATGAGAAAGTTCATTGAAGATCTAGGGGTTGTTCCTTCCATTCGGGACCCTATAGAAATCTTCTGTGACAATCTAGGTGCTATAGCTCAAGCAAAGGAACCTAGATCGCATCAAAAGACCAAACACATTCACCGAAGGTATAACTACATAAGACATGAAGTTAAGAATGGTGAAATATGTATTCACAAGGTTCATACAGATTAGAATTTGGCAGACCCATTCACGAAGCCTTTACCCCAAGCTAAGCATGAAAGTCAGGCTAAGGGTATAGGACTTCGTTTCTCTAATGAATGGATTTGATTTGTGTTTAGTGTTTTATGAATATGAACTTATGTAAACAACAATAATTATGTAACATAAGTGACGTGATGTTTCATTCATAATTATGTGTTTTAATATTAGCATGTTTAATCCTTGAATAATCTAATTATTCTAAATGTCCATAGTCGATCATAGTTGTGGGAGCAATTATGAAGTAAGACTAATATGAATTGGATTGGTTGACTTTTATGGGTAAAAGTAGCAAAAGGTTGCAACCAAATTCATAGGTGCTTGTCAGTGAACGAGTATTGGACTAGACCTGTTTCAAGATCACTTCATGGATCATTATCATAAGTGATTCTTGAACAAAGGTATTATCATTGTATCCTTAGACCTGAGATACATATATGGGACTCAAATGTAGAGAATGCTATGCTTTGATATGGTTCACCGTTGTTCTTGAAATATAGACAACCATACAGACCATACTCATGTATAGTACTAACTATATGAGGGGCGTATGTAGTCAAGACGGGATTTGTTCCTCTTATATGCTGAGAGTTAGACATCTAAGGCGCCTGATTAAAAGTTGAATATAAAATGAGAATGATTAAGATCCATGTCTCATGTTCAACATGATGTCTGATACAAAAGGATGATTGATAGATAACCTTATACATCAATTAGAGCCTCGTGCTTATGAAGAATTGGATGTTGTTGAATGGCATTATGTCATGTGTTATTGGGGGCAGTGAAATGTTGCTAGACGTTCACCACTGTCGGTATCATTCTATGATGCAACCTTGTGCAAGTGGGAGATTCTTAGTTCTATATGCCCAAGGATGATCATAAAATGATATTACTAATAATACATGATCCTATAGGGTCACACCAACAACAAGTTTGACACCAATTGATCATTTGGAATATTAAATTTGATTTAACATCAAATGATACTAAACTTGCAATTTAATCTTGTAAGTTATTATTATTTGAAGTAAATAATAATAACTCCAAAATTAAAGGTTGATCACTAATTCATATGTGATGAATTAATCAAATGTAACAATTAAATTGTTTAAGTTGTTAAATGATTTAATTGAATTATAGATAAATCTCTTATTTAATTTAATTGGTAAATTAAATAAGATATGCATAATGTAATATATATATATATATATATATATATATATATATATATATATATATATATATATATATATATATATATATATATATATATATATATATATATATATCTATGATGCATAATTAAATTGATTTATGTATATAAGTAATGGTTTAAATGTTAACCCATTAATCACAAGTTTGAAGGTTTATTATTTATAAACTTTGTGATATAAGTTTATAAATAATGGAATTTATAAATGTTGATTTATAAAAGCCATCAAATGGCCGGATTCTACATGCCTCACATGGCATATGTGGAAAGTTGTAAAAGCTTGCAATATTCTCTCTTTGACCAAGAAAAAGGAAGCATGCTCTTGCATAGAATACTAGGCCACTTTTCTCTTTCTTTCTTGTGTATGTAATCCGACATTTGAAGGGTGTTTAGACACTTTTCATACTTGTTTTTGATCAGCCAAAATTACTCTCTAAACTCTCTCTTGAAGACTAGAAAATCGTTTTTGGTTTCAAGAAGAAAAGAGGCTTACATTGCAAGTTGTGGAACTAGCATTCAAGGGTGTTCAAGCTTGTGGTGGATCAACAATAGAGGGAATATTCCTTGCTTCCTAGCCATCAGAAATCGTCCACATCAAGTCCAAGAAGAAAGGTTATGATCTTGAACTTAATCTATGCTTGTTCTTCATCTTATCTCTACATGCATGTAGCATGATCCTCTTGGAAGTGAAATTTGTGTTCATGATTTTATGCTTCCGTTGCAACTTCAAGTTTTTGAATCTCATAACATGAACATGGATTTCCAACACGATGAGGTTGACTTCTTTCCCCTTTCCTTTAATGGAATCTTGGTAAAGTTTACAAAGATGGGGATCTGTACGACAGGTCCTTGACCAATGACCTGTGCTACCACATCTATAACAAGAACCTCCGGGGTTCTGTGATGTTTCGGCATCATTTCTTTTTTCTTGTGGTTGGATATTATTTCCTTGTGGAGTGTGTTGATTATTGTTTCTTTGACCACGCCCACGGTTATAAGGATGACCGCGTCCACGACCCTGAGTATAACCGCGCCAAAAATTTTGGTTTTGGTTAAAATGGTCTCGACCGCGACCACGGCCTCGTCCACGACCACGACCACGACCACGTCCTCGTCCATACGAATTATTTCTAGGTTCATAAGTGATAGTAGCATTTGCTTCAGGAAGTGCTACTGAACCTGTTGGACGGGACTGGTGGTTCTTTATTAATAGTTCATTATTTTGTTCAGCAACAAGGAGAAGTGTATTAAGCTCAGAATATTTTTTGAGCTTTTGCATACGATATTGTTGTTGCAATGTCATATTTGATGCATGGAATGTGGAGAGAGTTTTCACCAACATCGAAGCATCAGAAACCTCTTCCCCACAAAATTTTAGTTGTGAACATATCTGAAATAATGCGGAATTATAGTCATGTACCTTTTTGAAGTCTTGAAACCTCAACGATAACCACTCAGTCCTAGCACTTGGAAGTATAACTTCCTTTTGGTGGTCAAATCTTTCTTTTAAGCTTTTCCAAAGAGTGCTAGGATCGGTGGTATTGAGGTATTCATACCTCAACATTTCATCGATATGTTTGCGAAGGAAAATTATTGCATGTGCTTTATCTTGCGACGTGCACTTATTTTTTTCTTTTATAGTTTCAGATAAATCCATGGACTCAAGATGCATCGTAACATCTATAGTCCAAGGCATGTAGTTCTTTCCGCTGACTTCAAGAGCGGTAAATTCAAGCTTTGCAATGTTTGACATATTGTAGTTCCTAAGAAAAATAAAACTCATTAAATTTGTCGTTTAAAGGTGGAGATGAGTTTTACTATTTCTATTATAGTTACAAACATAATTAAATAGATGAATCTTCTCAAATTCCTTTTATTTTAAAATTTAAAATGTTATTTTTTTAATCGGTTGCGCATAAATAAACGTTAGTATATATAAATAAAATGTCAGAGCATGAATAATAGTTAGTATACATAAATAAATGTTAGTGTGCGTAAATAAACATTAGTTTATATAAATAAGCGTTAGTATACATAAATAAATGTTAGTATGCGTAAATAAATGTTAGTTTGCATAAATAAATGTTAGTTGCCGTAAATAAACGTTAGTTTGCATAAATAAACGTTAGTATAGATAAATAAATGTTAGTTGCATAAATAAAAATTAGTATGCGATAACAAAAGTTAGTTTGCAATAATAAATGTTAATAAAGCGTAAGTAAATTTAGAATAAGAAATGAACTTCGTTAGTAGTCATAACGTCAAGGATAAATAAGAAAAGAAATTTGTTAGTAGTCATAACGTCAAGGATAAATAAGAAAAGAAATTTGTTAGTAGTCATAACTTCGAGAATAAAATGTTGTTTTTTTTTTCGTTATCGTTGTTATTATTATTATTATTAATTAACATTCTAGTTTTGATGAAATTACATACCTTGATTAACGTGTTATAAATTCAGCGTTAGAGCCTCGTGCTGATAACGTGTTATAAATTCAGCGTTACCACGACAATTATGAACAAACTAAAAACTAGAATATAGATGAAGAAAGAAAGAAAGCTTGAGAGCTTGGAGAGAGTAGAGAGAGTTTATATCACTTGTGAAAGAGTTGATATGAGATGCATTTTCTTCCTTACATTGATGGTCTATTTATACTACCAAGTCTACTATTCAAATATAGTTGTTTAATTGGTAAATGCAAAGTGATGACAAAGTGATGACATAATATTGTCATTCACCAATTACTTGTAACTATATATATATATATATATATATATATATATATATATATATATATATATATATATATATATATATATATATATATATATATATATATATATATAAGAGATAAATAGTTGAATTGATAAGATAAAAGGTTTATCTTGATTTGAATTCAAAAGGCTTATCTCTTAAGGTTTATCTGGTCATCCACTAGAGGCTATAAATAGAGATCCTCATACCCTCCTAAGTCTGCGATTTTAATACTCATTCTCTCTGGAATTTTCGAGCCCCTCCTGCTCCCTTGGTGTGACTTCATTTGAGGCAGGACAATTGTGCTGCTTTGCTTCCAAGAAATCCTAAAAGGTTAGTTTTTCTGATTTTATTCTTTTTAGTTTTTTCTTATAAGCCTTTAGGAAATATTATATGTTCAATTAGAAGAAAACATAGATCCTTATAGGTTGCATGTGAACTTAGGATTTTTAGTTCATTGATTTGCACAAAAACCTTCACTGACATCATGTTCTCAACATGTATTTGTGCAAGATATCAAGCAGCTCCGAAACTTTCACATCTGACTACTGTGAAGCAAATCTTCCGATATCTTAAAGGTACAAAGGCAATGGGTCTATGGTATCCAATCGGAGATAACTTCAAGTTACAAGCATTCATCGATTTAGATCATGCTGGCTGTAAATTGGATCGGAAAAGCACATCCGGAGGCTGTCAATTTCTGGGTGGTAGACTCGTGAGCTGATCTTCAAAGAAACAAAATTGCATTGCTTTATCCTCAGTAGAAGCAGAATACGTGGCTGCATCTACTTGCTGCTCACAGGTACTTGGGATGAAGACTCAGCTACTTGACTATGGCTACAGATTTCTGCAAGTCCCCATCTACTGTGACTCCAAGAGTGCCATAGCCATTTCTCACAATCCAATTCAGCACTCCATGACCAAGCACGTCGATCTCCGGTATCATTTTATTAAAGACCAAATCCTACAAGGTAACATCGAACTCTATTTCATCCCAACTGAAGAACATGTAGCTGAGGTCTTTACTAAGGCATTAGATTCTAATAAATTTCACAATTTTCTGGAAAAGCTGGGAATGTTAAATCCTGACTCAGATTTCTTCAGAGAATAATTTCACCTACCTACCTCTCAATGTCTATTCCCATTTCTCTCTCAATTATTATAATCCAAAAACACATTCTGAAAGGTCTCTCCGAAATCACCTTTCGGAAATATCACTCAGAATCCTCTCTCGAAATTCCTTCTCGGAAAATCTTTTGTAAATTCCTCATGATCAATCTTCCAAAAATAATTTCCAACAATAATTTTCTGAACTTATAATTTGGAAGTGATTAATATTATTCTTGTTAATTAGGTTAATTTATAGTCAATAATCACTGGTTGTGTGTTCGTTATAATCAAACAAATTCCTAAAATTTAAAAAACAAACATAACCACTTGTCATTAAGTCATAGAAATTACACCAAAATCCCAAAAACACTATGACTTAATCTAAAAACCATTTAAAACAACAAAAGACAACTACAACATTTTCCTAGCGTTTGTTGTATTGCCATTTTGGAGGATCCCCATGGAAGAAAGTTTGACTGATTCGCAGACTTGAATCATAAACACGCAATGGAGTTCCATCCTCCAACATCACGTGGTACAAGTCACGGCCAACCAGTCCCCCACATACAGCCTTCCACCAACCATAGCGATACCAAACGTCAACTAATCATATTCTTTATGTTCCACCAACAATGTTGGTGGAACAGGACGAACAACTCCAAATTTCACAATTACCACCATTGTTTCTCCGGTAGCCGGATCTAGAAGACTGTCGATCTTGACTTCACATCATCGTGTCCAAGTCTTAGTGATCACTCCTCCATAAAACCCCCTAGCAAAATCACCCTTCGAGAATTTCACTTCAACTTCATCATTACACTTAAAGAAATGTCGAGCCATTTTTTGTGATTCTTGCTCTAGGTACAAGATTCTCACTTAAGCCAACCTCTCTTTTTATAGGCAAACCTTTGGCCCGTTGGTCTTCCATTAACCGCTCTAATCAATGCCTTAGAGGTCATAATGACCCTAGTTGACAGTTAATGCACTCATCAAATCGACATCGTGTCTAAAGCAGTTGATTAGACAGTTCTTCGCCTCCGACGGGGTAATCAATAACTTTTGTAGAACCAACTCAAATTTTACCTCCTTCTAGACCTGCCACGTTAACACGTGTAATCTTCTCTCTCTTTCTCTCTCTATCCTAAAAATGACAAATCCTAATTTTCATCTCAGAGATTCACAATCTCTAAATTATTTATACCAGAAAGCTCATTTCCGACTAACGAGTTTCTGAATCCATTTTTGAACTTTTTCCCTTCTTCCTCTTCTGAAAATCAACTTAACATTTAAGAAAAATTTATCAAAACATTACAAACTATTTAACATTATAGATAACACAGAAAACGAGCTTTCATTAACAAACACCCAAAACGTTACAAAAATCTAAACGAAATCCCAATCACATCAACTACGAACACACATAAAATCACAAACCACATTCACTTAAAGCTTAACGACGGTCACCGAATTCCCTAAAGCTTGTAATACGGCCACATCGGAGGATCACCAAGATGATACATTTGATAAATTCGCAGCTCTGACTCATCCACGACCAATCATGTTCCATCAACTAGAATCACGTGGAACTGATTAAACAGAGTTTTCCTAGAGATTACCGCTGGCCACCATCATATCGTCGGCGGTACCAGACCTCCAAAAAGTCAAATTGCTTGAACTCCACCAAAACCTTTGGAGGGACCGGTTGCAGAAATGGAAACTCCACATGGACATTCAACAGACCACCAGTTGCACCATCTATTAGGGTAGTCATTTTCACGTCATATCGGTGATTACATACTCCCTTGATCACCCCACCATACACCGCTCCAACAAACTCTCCGTCTTGCATCTTCACCTCCACCTTTTCATCATGGTTAAAAGGACGTCTGGCTGCCATCGTAGTGTTTAAAACTGTGTTTTGTGTAATTTCCTTTTGCTTAGGAGTAACCTATTTTTATAGGCAAGTAAATGAGCAATCAGCCTTCCCTTTTTGGCACCAACAGATGTAATCATCCATCTTACAAAAAGTTAATGCAACCATCTGTTAGGATTCTAGTTGTGATGATATTGTGATATCTAAAGTACATGCGTTCCAATCCGAAGGTTTTGGTGATGCGAAGTGATGAGCTGATGCGAAGTGGGTGATGATACGAAGTCTCCATGCTTATCGGAAGACTGTTTTGTTTATACTTATCTTTTGTAATAGATAATTACTAGGGTTTTTATGCTTATCTATAACTAATTGGATTAAGTGTTTATCCAATTAGATCTTAGTATATAAACACCTTTAGCCCTAGTTGTTTAGTACGTAACTTTTACAGTCGCATATTCATTGTAACGATCCTTATAGTTGCTCGTCGTTAAAAAGACTTGGAGCACAATCCTTTTACATTGAATACAAATCATTCGACTGGTTGATTACTCAATTACTTTTATTCTCGTTGTTTGCCTAGTTCTTAATTTGATCTTACAAGTAGTATCAGAGCAGGTTGTTTGCGGATCTGATATTAAGATTAATATACCTTCTTTGATTCGTGGATTCAAATCGTTCTTGAATCCACCCTTCCGTGTTTCAGAGTTTTAATCTTGATAATTTTCTAGCAACGATCTAATCTTTCAATGGCCTACAACGCGAACAACACTATGATGAACTACGCGGCATTACTTGATTCCAGCAACAAGGCACCTATGCTGATTCCTGAACATTACGATCAATGGGCTGATCGTATGTAGGACCACATGTCGGGTATTGATGAAGATCTTATAAGATCATTGAAGGAAGGTCCTTTTACTGCTAATGTTCAGACCAGATTTGCTGCAAAATTTGGTGAAGCCACTACTCCTCCAGTCGATTCAGAAGCCGTTATTGCTACAAACAAGAAGAAGATCGAGAATGACAAAAGATGCATGTGAGAATTGAAAAGTGGACCGCCTCCTGTCGCCTTCAATCTGATCCGAATATCAAAATCAGCTAAAGAAATTTGGGACAAACTGAAGATGCGATACGAAGGTAGCGATGTCATGAAGAAGAGCATCGTCAACAACATACTGCTAACTTTAGCAACTTCAAACAACTGGACAACGAGAAGATTGATCAGACGTTTGAGAGATTTACTGATGTGGTCTACGAACTGGAGAAGTATGGAGTCTACAAGACTTCACATGAAACCAACTTTCGATTCGTGCAATGTCTCCGAAGAGAATGGAAGCAAATCACTATGATGGTAAGAGCTCATGAGAAGATAAACTCCTACTCGCTCGAAGAACACTACAATCTACTCAAATCATATGAGTATGATGTTCTAGATGAAGCTGGTGAACCACCCAATGCTGGGACTCTTGCCTTTGTCTCAAAGACTGAATCCGATGACGTTACTGATGCTGATGATGAAGGAGATGAAGATGAAGAAAGTGATACGAAGGCACTGTATTCCAGTAATAACAGAAACTTTCAGAAAAGACCACAGAACAAACCCAACATCAATAGAAATTTCAACAATGGAAAACAGCCAACTAAAACTACCGATTATTCCAAACCGAAGTGTGATGCAACTCCTCAACCTCAAAAAGAAGTTATTGGGTGATTCTGGATACGACTGTAACTATTGTTTCGGGAAAAATCATCTGGCCAAAGACTGCATGCTGAAGAAAGCAAATGAGAAGAAGGAACGAGTCAAAGATGAAGCATACTATACAAAGAAACTGGAAGAGGTTCGTGCGAAGACTCAAAGTCTGTCAATTGTTGCTCCTAATAGTGGTGACGGTACATACCAAATCTGGTCATCTGGTTCGGATGACGATGAAATCCGAAGACCTACTCATGCAGCAATGGTTGCTACACATACTGGCCATGGCATATGGTCTGAAGGGGAAAGTTCGGATGAAGAAGAGGAAAGAAAAATCACTGGTGTCTGTCTGATGGCACAAGGAACAAATTCTTCATCCAATGCCCGCCTTACTATTCCAGAACAAGTATCTCTTTTGCTTCAAAACTTTAACGTTCCAGAATAACTTTTTATTAATGACCTCAATGAAATTGCTTCTGACTGTCTGCATATGAATCAACTACTTGTTTCAGCAAATAGTGATGTGTGTCAGGCAAAGGATGAAGTAACTTCGCTCAAGGCCAAGCTAGACGAAATGCGTGGGGCACTAGAGAAAAGTCAACTTAGAATAGATATTTTAGAAGAAAGTAGGGAACAATACATGAAAAACAATGAATTGTTATTAAAACAAAGAAATATTTTTTTGTGAAACTGCTAAAAGATTATATGCATATATTACCCGTATTTATCAGTCTTCTGATATTTCTTTAGATCATCAAAAAAAATTATTACCCTTCATTGAGTTTAAGTTACAAGAAGTTGATTCTATTTCATACGAATGTGAATCCATTGTTTCATCTATTGAAATCCCAAACCCAACTCACGCTCATGGTATTGTTCCATTCGAAAAAATTTTAAGCCCAAATGATCTATTAAAAGTAATGGATAAGTCTCTACCCACAATTCCTCTAGCAACTAAAAGTGAATCTATGAATGTTATTGTTGATTCCTCTAAACATGATTCTGATTCTGATTCTGATATTGAAGAAATATATTGTAGTGACTTATCACATCTAAAAACCTCGTCAGTCTGTTCTTCAAAATCCGAATCCAAAGAATGTACCAATACTCTTCAAGCAAATAGTCCTAAAGTTACACATGTCTCGTCGAATAACAATTCCAAAACTTTTCAAATTCTAAGTACTTCGAAAAACTACTGAGAATATGTAAACAATAAATCCAAAAGACTTGTCGAACAAGCTTGTACGTATCCAAAATTTGCAAACTTTAAAAATACAGTTTTTATCAAAAAGGGTGTAAATCTTGAAGATAACTGTGAACTTCTTTCGATTGTAAAAGATGACAATACCAATATAACAGCCGAAGGTTTTTTCTCATCTGATAAAATGCTTGAAAACAGTTTGAATGCGGAAATGGAGTTTAAAATCAATAAAAGTAAACAAGATATGCAGCAGATGAAAAACGCCTTCGGACGAAGCCACAATCGAAAATTTTCAAACAACAAAAGTTTTTCAAACAATCGAAGTTTTTCAAACAATCGAAATTTCTCACACAATTGAAATTTTCAGAATAATCAAACTTCTTCAAATACTAAAAACTTCGCAATAAAGAGAAATCAACCAAAGACTCAATCTTCTGTTGAAAAGCATAAACAATTTTACGATAATAGACGAAGGAAGAACTATCGTGATTCCCAAAACAAAAGGAAAGCTTTTCAACATAAGCAAAAGTCCTTTACGGTTAAAAAGTCTTCAACAAAACTACACAAAATTTCTTTTGAACCAGCAAAACCTATTTGTTCAAACAACAAGTATGAAAAAGCAACTGAGAAAACCTTCACTAAGGGAAGCAATCTTGTTGATACGTTTCAAGTTTGGCTTGATAAAAACATGGATTTGTTTAAAGATAAAAGTTTAACAATTCAGGATTTTAAACTTGCTTATGAGGAGTTTTTATGTGAATCTACTCGATGTAGCACTTCGTCTGGGAAATTCTTACTTTCAAACAGGAAATGGGTCCCTGTGAAACCAAATCCACTTTCACCATCGAGTCCTATAGAGCAAAAACAAATGAAAATTTTGAAATAGGTTCCAAATGTTACTAAAAATCAAATAACTGAACACTCCATCGAGTCAGATATTGCTTCTACTTCTGGCACCAAAAAGGATGATATGATCACTTCATGGATCTATGATCCGAATACTTACCCTTAAGGACCCAAGCCATGTTGGGTACCTAAACTTTCTCTCTAATTGCAGGTAACGATCGATGAGCAGTACGATAAGGAATGGTATATTGACAGTGGCTGCTCACGACAAATGACGTGGAGGATAGAGTACTTAAGGGACTTCAGAAGTTTAGAAGATGGAGGAGATGTAAAGTTTGGGAAGAACGAAACATGTCCCATAAAAGGATATGGAAAAATCACAAATGGAAAATTCACCATAAATCGAGTCGCTTACATAGAAGGGTTAAAACACAATTTAGTTAGCGTCTCTCAACTTGTTGTGGGGACTGATTTAAAAGTTTCATTCGACGAAGCTGGTAGTGTGATCAACAAGAAAAAGACCAAGGAAGTCTTGCTAAAATCTTCAAGGAAGGGTGAAATGTATCCAGTGGATATGAAGCCAATTGTGGGACCACCTTCCATTTGTCTACTCTCTAAAGCCCCTTCGGATCTCAACTGGTTATGGCATCGCAGGCTATCTCATATGAACTTCAAGAATATCAACAAGTTGGTTGCTCTTGATCTTGTCTGAGATATGCCAACATTGAAGTTTGATAATGACACGCTGTGTGCTACTTGTGAACATGGGAAGCAAAAACGTCAAGCTCATCCGATTACCATAGACTCCAAGATCACTGAACCTCTTGAATTACTACACATCGATCTTTGTGGTCCCTCAACGGTCGAATCTCTTGGAGGAAAGTAATACATATTAGTTATCGTGGATGACTTTTCACGCTTCACATGGGTAATCTCTTTACGACAAAAGTCAGACACACCTGTAGAACTCATAGCTTTCATCAAGCAAATCGAGCTTCATTTAAAGAAACCAGTACGAGCTATCCGAAGTGACAATGGGACTGAGTTCAAAAATCATTCTATTGACTCATATTTGAAGGAGAAGGTCATTACTCATAATTTCTCTGCCCCTTATACTCCACAACAAAACGGAGTAGTAGAGCGAAGAAACAGATCATTATGCTGAGCAGCAAGGACCATGCTTGACTATGCGAATCTTCCAATGTATTTCTGGGCAGAAGCTGTTGCAACTGCATGTTTCACTCAAAATCGCTCCTACATTCATAGACGATTCAACATCACTCAATATGAAGTCATAAATAAAAGGAAACCAAATGTCAAATACTTCCATGTCTTCGGGTGCCGATGTTTCATCATGAAACTCAAACCTGGTACTACGAAGTTTGTATCCAAATCCGATGATGGTGTCTTCCTAGGATATTCACACTCTGCGAAAGCCTATCGAGTCCTAAAAAAGACAACGAGGAAGGTTCAGGAAACATTCAATCTAACATTTGATGATCATTATATCAAAAAATCAGACACTCTTTTTCCCCGTTCCTTGATATTTCCAGAACATCCAACCGAAGTCATCCCACTAGACTCCTTCAATCTTGATTTCTCCTTCCTATTTGATAGTCCCGATCATGCAATCAATGTTGAAGCAACAGCAACGGACAATAAAATACCAGAAATCAACAAGCTTAACGATGATCCTCCCACCACCGAACCTTCAATAAAAAAGCACTGGTTGAGGGGGAGTCCGACACACCTAAACCAAGAAATCCTTCGGTTGAGGGGGAATATGATGCATCCAACCCGAAGGATACTTCAGTTGAAAAAGAAACTACACCTTCCAGCACAACTAATCCGAAAGAAGCACATTCAACCGAACCACCAAGTTCACTTGCAAAAACTTCAGGTCCATCTGCAATTCAAACAGCTTCTGTTGAGGGGGAGTCATCTGACAAGCCAGCTTCAGCTGAGGGGGAGTCAAGTGACACCCAAACTTCGATTGAAAACGAACAGCCAATTCATAACACCTCGCATGAAGAAAACCAATCGACTTCGGATTATCCATCTGATATGGAGGAAGTACATGGTGACACACTACCAGAATATGACCCTGCCTATCCACCACTTGAAAAATGGACAAAGGATCATCCGAAGACTCAGGTAATTGGAAATCTAGACGAAAAGGTACTCACTCGATCTCAACTAAAAGCTAAACAAAATGAATTAAATAAACGATCGGATTACTGCATGTTTAGCGTATTCATCTCAAAAGTTGAACCTAAAACTGTAAAAGAAGCTTTTCAACACTCAGACTGGGTTGAGGCCATGCAGAGTGTGTTGGTTGAATTTGAACGAAACAAAGTGTGGTGTTTAATTCCAAAACCAACCAACTCCTCTGTAGTGGGTCTTAAATGGAGTTTTCGAAATAAACTGGATCGAGAAGGTAACATTGTTCGAAACAAAGCTAGGCTAGTTGTCAAAGGATATTGTCAACAGGAGGGAATCGATTATGATGAAACCTTCGCTCCTGTTGCCAGACTTGAGTCCGTCCGAATCTTTTTGGCTTTCGCAGCCCATAAAAACTTTGATGTCTATCAAATGGATGTCAAATGTGCTTTTTTAAATGGCGAACTTGAGGAAACCGTGTATGTAGAACAACCACCTGGTTTTGTAAATGAAAAATACCCAAATCACTATTATATCCTCGACAAAGTAGTCTATGGGTTAAAGCAAGCACCAAGAGCTTGGTACGAAACTTTAACCAGGTTTTTAAAACAATCAAACTTCAAACAAGGTTTTGTTGATCCCAAACTCTTCAGAAAGAAGGTTGGTACTCATCTCATGTTAGTTCAAATCTACGTGGATGATATCATCTTCGGATCAACAGACCCTGAACTTTCAAAATATTTTGAAACCTTAATGAAAAGTAAGTTTCAAATGAGCATGATGGGGAATATTTCTTTCTCGGCCTACAAGTTAAACAAACATCCGAAGGCATCTTCATAAACCAAGAAAAATACACACGAAGCTTATTGGAGAAATTTGGGATGGAGAACTGCTCAAATGCGAAGGTTCCCATGGCTGCTGGTACGAGACTCACACCTTCTCTTGACAAACCGGAGGTTGATCAGAAGGTCTACAGAAGCATGATTGGTTCTTTACTCTACTTAACAGCAAATCACCCAGATATCATGTTTTCAGTATGTAATTGTGCACGATATCAGGCAAATCCAAGAGAACATCATCTAGCCGCAGTCAAGACAATCTTTCGTTACCTTCATCGAACTCCTTCTCTTGGTTTGTGGTACCCTTCAAATTAAGGCTTCTTTCTTCAATCCTACTCCGATGCTGATCTGGGGGGATGTGCACTTGATCGTAAAAGCACTTCAGGGGGATGTCAGTTTCTAGATGGCAAGCTCATCAGTTGGCAATCGAATAAAGAAACTTATGTTTCCATCTCCACAGCCGAAGCCGAATACATTGCTGCTGCATGCACCTCTCAGATGATCTGGATCCAAAGTCAACTAAGAGATTATGCTATCCACATGTGAAGAATACCCTTATTCTGTGACTCACAAAGTGCCATACGAATTTGTCACAATCCGGTTCAACATTTAAAGACCAAACATATTTCTCTCTGATATCACTTTATTAAAAGTCATGTAGAAGAAGGAAATATAGAGGTCCATTTCGTTCATACAAACGATCAGCTGGCCGACATCTTCACCAAATCTCTGGATGAAAAATCCTTTACACGAATCATTCATGGGCTGGGCATGCTTGAGTCATCCGCAGTTCCAAATACATAATCAGCTAAGTACTTACAGTCAAACAAATTTGTACTTCATTTATTTTTTTCTTATTTTCTTAAGTTTTTTTGGTTTTAAATTTTTTTTCTTTTTGCATTTAAGTTTTTTTAAAATTTACCGGTCATCAGAAGCGAAACTATTCATATGCGAACCTTCGGTTCCATTCGGATACATTTTTATGCGGATAACAAAAGTCACTATTCACATCCGACACTTCGGATCGTTTCTGGTTACACGTAAAAACTGACTTCTGCACATAGCATTGTTGATGTCACTTTCATCCGAAACCATATATTGCAAAAATATCAATACACAATTAAAGGACAAAACGTGGTTTTTAGAGTCTGTTGAACATATCTCATAACACTAAGAGATATTTAGGACTCACATTGCAACATTGGTAACACTTCAGATAATCTTATCATGGCTAAAGACCTTATGACATGTCCATACTTCGTACAAGACTTCAGGTAAACCTCATCTCTTTCCTGCACCCAGTGATTCTTCCTTCGCATAAGCAAATAACTAATCAGAAAGACTTAGTCTTTTCAGGACATATTCCAGGTATTGCGCGGTTGTAATCATCTGACAACTCCTGATACGAAGAAAAGAAGATTCATACACATTCAAACTGATGGGATTTATGAAAATAGTTATGAAAAAGCATGCTAAACTGAATAAGAAGAAATAACTGCTACAAGCACATAAAAGTTGAAATAATTCAAAAGCAAAGAAAAGCTAGCAAAGATCTTACACAACACTTCAAGTCTATCTTCGGATACCATAATGAAACAAAACTAAGATTAGCACTATAAGAAGTACTCAAGGCGTACCTCCTGTCTTCAATGCAACAATCAGGATCTCCTGTGACACAGTTGAGAACCAGATTGGAGGTATGAACATCTCAGTAACCCGTCTTCCATGACAAGGGTGGAGTAGTGCACAATTTTCAAAGGCTTGTCATCCGAAAAGCGTGTCCAAATACTCCATCTGGTGAATCGAGATAATTTTTTTAATCCCATAAAACTTCAAATCAGAAATTCGGAAATATAACTCTTCATATTGGGATGTGTCATATAAGTTTACTCCATGTAACACTTAGAATCTTTTATCAAAAAACTAAGTTAATATACAGGCGATGGTGGAATAACTACACTGGGTTCAGCTATCTATATGAATGCACTTTACACTAATCTTGTTCAGATATATATGTGTCATAAGGACTTCCTAGAATAATCAGCTATCGTCCTACGAACTGAACCAAAATCATAATTTCACAACTTCAATGGATCCTTGTGTTAGCACTTCGGATGGTTGACATAAATGAATCATGAATAGACTTCGGTTGTATATTTAATAAACAGAAAAAAATCAAAAATATTATTTATTTATTCATTTTAATTTCTTTATTATTAGATCATATGCGAATCATGTCTGTTGGGATTCAACGAGATTCGTGGGATCCTTACTGATCCTGTTTTGCTTTGGGAGATGCAGGAACCAATAGGAATTGAGCACAACGGCTACCTGGGGATGATGCAGCTATCATACCGAGAAAAAAGGAATGTCCCCTCAACTTACGGATGACGTGGACGAACCCTATTCGACCGTTCAAAAACACACATTAATTGCACATTCTCTCTCCACTCATCAACATACTATATAAATCGGGAAACCCTTCCTTTACCCCTTCCGTTTCAAATCTCTCTAAACCTACAACTAAGGATTCCCAAACACTCTCAACTCTCATAACTCAAAATACTCCCAATGGCCACCGACGATATTTCATTCATAGCAGGAGAAGCTGATTCCGTTCCAGATCTCAACCCCATGTCTGCAAATCACGTTGCAAACCTTGACCCTGAAGCTTACTCGTCAACAATGGCGATGTTGGTGGTATGTCTGCAACACTCACCACTTGCACACGCCATGACTGTCATTGCCAAAGTTCCAAAATTATGGGTGAACAGAGCACACCACACTGCACGTCTAAATGCAGATGGTCAGTCTGTGTCCTTTGAGATCGCAACGGCTGCTGAAACAAAGAAGACGATTACAGTGAAGAAGGAGCAATTCACCAAGATTCTCCAACTACCAGTGACTGGACGGTTTCAGATGGCCTCTCAGTCGGAAATCCTGAATATGCTAAACGAGATGGGGCACACTCCAGTCACACGCACCATGACTTCTTTCAAAAAGAACAAGCTGTCCTCTGTCTGGGGCTACTTCTTTAGCATTCTCCTACGAAGTCTCTCTGGAAGAACTTCAGGCCTAGATTCCGCTTCCTACACCTTCTTGCAACTACACTACGGAATCTACTACAATGTTCCAGTCGACTACGCTTCGACTCTTTGGACCGATTTCACCACCTACCTTAATCATGCGAAGAGGGCCACAGACATCGCATCCACATGCTTCTGGGCCCTAATTGTTCAAGCCGCATATGCTCATAAGAAGGTACTAGTACCTTCAAATCTACCCGTTCATGAGTTTCATCAAGTTCAAATTCCTTCAAGCTCAACTTCGGATGACCGGATGGAATTCATTGCCCAAATTCTTGAGGCAATGTTGTGCAAGGTTCCCGAAGATAACCTGACATTGATTGAGTATCGCAAAACAATATCAACACCTGCACCCCTCAGGGTTTTCACAAGGGTCATTGAGTCCGAACTTCCAAAGGCTAAGGGTGGAAAACGTAAAGGCACAGCCGAACCATCCGAAGCCCCAGCCAAGAAACCAAAAACACGAAAGAAAACTTAGGCAGTGAAACCCTCTAAGAAGAAAGCTGCTCAATCTTCACGACCACCAATACCTCGATCCGAAGAAGAAGAAGAAGCGGAAGAAGAAGGCGAGGAAGAACTAACGCATCAGGAGGATACCAACATTCCTCCATCACCAACCGAAACAACAACCACTACGGTACCTCCTTCTCATCCATTCATTACTTTAACCGAAATCCCTGTGGTGTCCGCACATTTGACCACTGTTGAAACATCTAATGTGGAGACAAGTCAAATTGAGACCCCTGTGCACACATCTGATGTGGACATAAGTCTCACATCGGGTAATCTAACTACCACAAATCCACCATCCCCACCACCAAAGTATACCACACCCATTTTCACAACGACAACCGAAGTTCCCCCTCCGATTCATTCATTCTTCATGGATGATATGGTGGATTCTTCCTCTTCAGATAAAACAGACAAAGAGGAGGAAGACTATTTTGAAACCGCCCCAATCCAAATTCAAGATGAAGACGATGACGAACCAGACACAAGCCTGGTGTCCATGAAACAATTTCGCCAGCTAAATGCGAAGTTAAATGTTTTGATACAAGTCCAGAACACATATACCTCTGACAAAGGGTCTGGGGTTACTAATGATCACTTGGCGAAATCCCTTACATCCTTTGAAGAACCCATCACGAAGAAAGTCACGAAGAAAATTTATGACGTAGTCAAAGTCGTAGAAACGGATGTCAAACAGATGACAAGGAATGTCTTGGAGAAAATCGACTTACGATGTAAAGCTGTTGAGAAACAAGTCGAAGAGAAAACACAGCAAATCCAGGAACAACATACTTCCAAGCTCTCCGAAGTGGTCACCAAACTCGATGCTGCCCATACAGAAGTTCAAGCTAAGCTTACCACTCTGTCTACTTCAGTTGAGAATCTCTCAAAAAGGGCTGCTGAAGAATTTGACGTTCAATTAAAGAGTTTGAGGAAAGATGTTGAGGATGCCAAAAAGACAATAGCAGCATATGAACCGAATGTGCATGAGCTCAGCGCCTATAAAGAAGCACAGTCGATCAGTAACCAACAAATGAAAATTTTGGTCTCTCACACCACCAACTCCATCCGAAAGGATATTGCTCCGCTTCTGACACTTGTTAGTCGGTTACCGGGTGCTCAGAATCCTTCAATGCCTTCATCACAAGGGGGAGAAGAAACTCGACTAACAACACGGCAAACAATAATCACCTTCGCTCCAATAGCAACAATCACAACCCTCGCACCACTCACTCAAACATCGACTACCACTGCTCAAACAACAAAACCATTCTTCGGATTAACATAACCACCAACAATCAACTCAACGTCACCAACAACAACTGTTCCTCTTGTTTGGGGAAGAACAACACCAATGACAACCGAATCCACTTCGAGTCTCATAAAAAGATTCTCTGGTGGAATCAAAATTGGAGTCAGCTCTGCACCGTCTGCAACATCAACAAAGACAACTACTTCTCAAACTCCTCCTGAGACTGGCCCTTCGGTTGACAAGGGAAAGAAAATTGCTGAAGTATTGTCCAAGTCTGAAGAGAAAAAGAAGAAAGAAGAGGAATATGAGAAGCTAAGGCATTTGTATATGATCTCAAGAGATAGAGCAGGGAAAAAGGAAGTCTTGGGTCCAGTGAACAAAATCTGGACATATGAGACAATAATGAATTTAGCCTTTACCACAGTTGAAATGTTTGACAGATTACCACTTGTTTCATTCATTGATGAGAATTCAACAGAGCTGCAACTGGATATCCCTTTCAATCTGAAGCTGTTCACTGCCAATGTCTATGACATTGAGTTTGATCCGGCTAAAAGGAGAAAATTCCAAGAGCAAAAAGCCAGGTTTCATGCGAACCTTGCTGCTGATCAAACAAATGTCTGTTCCTGCTTGAAGATTGTTGGGATTGACAAAATAGAGACCGAACCACTCTTCGAAGACATATATCCGAACTACACCTATCATGTCCGAAGAGGAGAACAGAAGATAGAAAGCTCTTTCACTGTTGCAGACTTCCCACTGATGAATCCAAATGACTTCGTGGTCTTAGTTGAAAGATTTTACAGCCGAACTCCAGTAAGAATCTCACAGCAAGTTGGTCTTACTAGAGGTCAGAAGCTCATTAGAAGATTTATGGGTTCATACCTTCGAAACTTCTCCCAATATGACTACGAAATTGCAAAGCTTTTTAAGCAATCTGTTCTAGCAGTTGATAAAGAACTAACTGGCATAACCAAAATCAGCAATGGAAAGATTCTACAAAAACCTTGGCGAGTAGTTTACAAAGGGAGGTTGACAAAGAAAGGGGCTTTGAAGAAGTTGTTTTCTGACATGGATGAGAAGGAGAAGTTCCCTTCAACATTTTTGGAAGGAATGATTGCAAGAGTGACTGTTAACAATGAAAACTTAGATGATGCGAAGCTTGAATTGTGCACTCATCTGAAGTGGTGGCTACAGATTCTGAAGGAATTGATCAAAGCTTTTCGTATGTTATAAACTTCGGATACCTGGCATCTTCACCACAAAGGGGGAGAATGTCATGAGTCTAGTTGTGATGATATTTTGATATCTGAAGTACATGCGTTCCTATCCGAAGGTTTTGGTGATGCGAAGTGGGTGATGATACGAAGTCTCCATGCTTATCGGAAGATTGTTTTGTTTATACTTATCTTTTGTAATAGACTAGGGTTTTTATGCTTATCTAGTAACTAATTGGATTAAGTATTTATCCAATTAGATCTTAGTATATAAACACCTCTAGCCCTAGTTGTTTAGTACGTAACTTTTACAGTCGCATATTCATTGTAACGATCCTTATAGTTGCTCGTTGTTAAAAAGACTTGGAGCACTATCCTTTTACATTCAATACAAATCATTCTATTGGTTGATTACTCAATTACTTTTGTTCTCGTTGTTTACCTTGTTCTTAATTTGATCTTACACCATCAATTCTAAATCATGTCAAGACGATTGATTAGACGGTCTTCCACAAACCGACGGCGTCATTAATAACCCCTGCAGCAACACTTAATACTCATAATAACAAATGACTAGGCTTCCATCATTTCTTTAGTTGACATGTATGATTATCATCTTCCCTCTAAACTCTCCTTTCTTGACCCCTCTTTCAGAAAACCTACGTTTCGTAAACATACCCTTCCACTTCTGAACCTCCATGACAAATTCTCTTCACCATGGATCTCTGATTATCTATTCAGAACTGCGCATATTCCGAATCATAACTTCAGAACTCCTCACCTCCGATAATCCCCACTTCTGATTAGTTACCCTCAACACTCGGAACTTCATCTTTCTGAGTAACCTCGTTTAATTTCAGAATTCTGGGTCCTTCCTCTAATTCCGGTTTTTCTTTGACTTCTGACTCATTTACTCTTCTGATTTTCTGCACTTTCAATCTCACATCATCTTAAACTCCAGACTCATGTTTTCGGAACCAAACTCAAGTCTCTGATAGTCATATTCACTGACTATTCTAAGTCAGCATTCTTATCCTCCAATCTTTTAGTTTCTGATTCTTGTCTCATCTTCTGAACAAAACCGGAACACACTCTCTCAGTCTCAAGGTACACATTCTTAACTAAAAGTAATCTATTTGTTCTCTCCCAAACTAAAAACGACCAATTTAATGAAGGAATTCACATTAAATAACATTACATTGAATTTTCAATTATTAGTATTTAATTTAGGGTAAAACAACCAACTGATGTGTCAAACGTGTCCCTCCCTAAGTGAACCATACTGTTTAATCATCACTTGGCATTAAATGCCAAAGGAACACTTTTTCAGAAAAGTCTAATCAACGTCTCTTCATTCTTTATCCGGCGGTTCTTCACGTTTTTCAAAGTTCCCCCTTTCTTCTTCTTCTCTAACGTTTCTTCTTCCTCACTTCTTCAACTTGTTTCTCTATAACTTCACTCATTCCTCATGCTCTCAAGCACCTTTCAAACTCTCCTCTACGTCTGCCGCACGACGCGACTCTACACAAACCCTAAATTCAAGTCTTCATCTCAAGGTAACATCACTATTAATCCTCTCATCTTCTTTCGATATCTCTAATCAGGTAACCATATCTCATAACTGTTTTCAATTGAAACATGTACTCTAATATTCTTCAAAAATTCATACTCTGTTCTTAATTGTTTCCCTGACTATCAAGTTTACATTTCCCTTGTTGGTTTCCATCAATGGCTGCAAGCGGCGGATCCGATACCGAGACCGTTCTCGTCGCCATCTCTAACGTTCACATATCAAGAAATCTCACATTGTATAAGGAACACTTACGAGTGTTGATTCACATACTTTCTAGACATACGCTGTCTAGGGCATTCTTTGATCCGGCACCGGTGATTCCCGTCTCCTTATTACACCACACAGTTACCACCGCTAAAAAGGGCCAAAATTCCTACATCCTCACCCTTCTTGATGACAGTCATATTACGTTAGATAAGGAAGTATTTGTTGCTGCCCTACATCTTCCATATCACAAAGCCACTTTTGATCACCCTCCCCCTCACCAACTCGAATCCATGATCTACAAGATGGGATATGCATACAAGTTACCAAAGCTTTATCAACTATCTAAACGACACATTTCGCCTCTCTAGCAGTGTCTGATTCACTACATCATCAAATGCTTAACTGGCAAGATAGGTGGTACAGGCCAGCTGAACAAACGCCTTGTTAAACTTCTTTGGAGTCTATACACTGGCCATGAAATCGACTATGCCGAGGTACTGTTTGAGGACTTTCTCTCTTACATACCCACTTCTCAGAAATCCAAAGCAAAGATCCATTCAGCATGATTTTGGGCTATGTGCATCGAGCATGTCTACCAAACCTATAAAATTCCAATTCCCTCAGCAACTCCCCCTGATGTCAAATTGGAGATACCAGAACCTAAGCCTTATACACCAAAGACAGATACGGTTTTTGGTAAACTCAGAAAGCTGCCGGACTCTCTTTTAAATTTGGCTGACCCCAAAGAACCGGCATTGCTTTCTCATGTCGCTGAAACCAAGTATGTATCTCCTTACACTCCTCATCCACTTCGTGACTGTATTGCCCTAAAGAAATCAAAGGAGAAAGGATCAGAACCCTCCCCAACAAAGCAACCGAAAAAGAAGAAACAAAAGAAATCCTCAGAGGTACGCTTTTCTTTACTAAGTCTTTTTGTCTTAAAATTTTTTGTTAAACTCTCTCTCTTTCTGAATCTCTTTCTGATTCCCCCTTTATCTCTTTCTGAATCTCTTTCTGATTCCCCCTTTTATCTCTTTCTGATTCCCCCTTTATTTGTTTCTGAACTCTTTCTGATTCCCCCTCTATCTCTTTCTGAATATATTTCTGATTCAATCTCTCTTTCTGAATCTCTTTCTGATTCACTCACTATTTCTGAGTTTCTCCTTTCTCTCTTCTGAATAATATTTTTTTGGATACCAATTCAAACCTACTATCTTTAACACCTAGTATTCAGAAAATACCTTTTTCTTATTTCATATAAGTCACAACTTAATGCCATGTTAGCAAAATATAGTTTATTGTTATTGGCATTCAGGAAATCCTAGTACATATTCAAAACTATTAGGTCTAATTGTTCCAACTTCTGGTTCAGAACAATCTGCATAACAAAATTCAACACTTTTGGCATCCAAAACAACGTTTTGGTCTGAACTTATATATCTTCATGATAAATTAAGTTTGGTTACACTCAGATATATGTTATCTTTGAAATCTGTTTCCACATTCTATTTTTCTAACATCTATACCTCTACAGAATGTAGAATGGGCACTTAAGGATTCTGAGTCCGAAAAAATAGAGGGAAGACAGAACTCTCCTGGCTCAGAAGACACTGTGGAAGAAAACCCATTGGTGGAAAAACAGAACTCACCATCCAAAAATAAAGGCAAAGAAAAAGTTGTTAATACACCCAAAGTGGCACATACAGATACTCTTATTCCAGACTGCACTCAACCCCCTGCGGATGCAAACCCATTTGAAGTCTGGAAATTTCAATCTGTTGTCAATGAACAGGCGATGCTAATTAATCGCCTCAAACAACAGTTTAACATCAAAAACATTGAGCTTGAAATCCTCAAAGATCTTGGTCCACCATCTGCAGATGAAGATGAATCAATGAAGCTGGAACGAAAGAGAATCAACAAACTCACTCTCGATATTGACTCCTTTCTGAGCGCTTCCCTCAACAAGTTGGTAGGCACTCCTGTCTACCTCTTTGACACCACAGAAAAAGCATTGGTCAAAGATCGCATCCGCAATTGTCCCTCTTACATGGGACAAGTTCATTCAACAAGAACTTCAGAAGAAACAGGATTTGCTAACCAAAACCATCAACCCTCAACCTGCTGAATCTGGCTCCCGACAAGTATTCTCCGAAACCCAATCCATGCCTGTCGAAAATTCCATCTTTGCCACCAATCAAGAAGTAAACAAACCTTCCCCCACCAAAGTTCACAAAATCAACCTAAGTGACTCCAACTCTTCTACAGATAAAGCTGACACCACTGTTCCTCCCCAAAACAATGTTCCTCCCTAAACCAACTTTTCCCCTGTCATCGATCACGCTTTACATCAGAAAGTCGATGCTCTAACCACCCTAATCTCTGAACTAAAAGCTTCTCAGAATCAGGATGCGTTGGTTATAGAAATTTCAGAACTTAAGGCCAGAGTAGCGGAATTTGAAAAGAAAGAAGTCTTTCTTCATCTAGACGATGAAGTTCAACGGGACCTTTTAGAAGGATTGACGAACATTGATAATCATCGTCAATCAGACGCCGTCAATATGATGAAGACTGCCTAAACGCTGTTGGACGAGGTATAGAAACGTCAGAAGAAAATTACCGAGCTTGTTGAAGTAGTGGATGTCAAACTCAACTCCTTACTTGAGAATATATCTGGCTATCTTCATGGAGTCTTTTCAGAGAACATCTCTTTCAGAAAAACTCACTTTCTTCTTTTGCAAATAATCACACATACCCTGCAATCAATAACTGGAACAATGGACGGTCCCATTCAGCAAAACAAAGTCTGCACCAGTTTGAACATTCAAGTCATGGAAGACTTCAAAGAACTCGCCTCTAAACCTCTTTCTGAGGATCTCAGCAAAATGTTCGCTAATGTCACCACCAAACTTGAGTCAATTTTAGGCCGCCTACCTGTGCCCCCTTCAGTTTTTGAAGGAGCCCCAGGAGGGGGAGAGGCAGATAAATCAAAAGAAAATCAAACAGATGATATGATAATTGACACATCTGCCGGTCCAAGTGGACACGAGGAAGGAAATGATGGTCCTGAAGGCAAAAAAAGCCCATGATGGATCAGAGAAAGAGACCAACACTGGAACCAATGAGGATCAACATCAGAATTCAACAGAAGATAACCCTCAGAAGACTCCTGAAGAAAATCCTCAGAAATCTCAGAAGTCTCCTGAAAAGACTACTGAAGAAAATCCTCAGAAGTCTCCTGAAAAGAATCCTGAGGAGACCCCAAAAGAAACAACGCACACAACAAACTCTCCTCCGAAACCTCCTCCAATAATACAAATCCATAGCCAATCCGAAGAATAAAACATCCAGTACTCTCTGATAAGAGATTCAGATCCACCAGAAGTCAAAGCCAAGAAAGATGAATACTTCAATGCCAAAGCATATCTATATGCTGAAGGTTTTGACTCAGATTCTAACCAAGAAACCTCCAATCTAAACATAGTCGGAACCAGTGGACCCAAACCCGATTTCTCAAAACTCTTTCTGTTCCGACCCCTCATCGACTCAGATTTCAAACCCCACAAATCATACAACCCTCCTTCAACACCTGAGCAAAACTAGGATATCCCTTTGACTCCTAATGGAGACGAATATGTCTATTCACTCAACTTCTCAGGGATATCAAAAATCAACAAAGACTTGGCCATCAGATACAAAAACCAAAAGTTTCTGAACAAATTCAATCAACCCCAACTCAAAACAAGGTCAATCGAACCCATAACAAAGGTCGTCAGTGTCAAAAGAAGAACCTTTGAAAAAGCATACTACTTCAAATATGAAATTGTCAGAAACCACGATCATAACAACAGCTTTCTGATATCTGAAGCGAATTTCAGAATGATGACCCATCTGACATCTATTCGATAGTTATGAAGCTGCAATCTAAATCAGAAAGGAACCGAGACTCGAAAGAAGCCTACCTTGCAGCAAAGCGATTTCTTCATGGTCTTCTGGAAGAATTCTGCTCAACAGATGATAAGCTGTTCGTATATGTGAGGAATCACCCTGACGATCAATTCCAAGAACTGGTAGACCTTTCAATGCCCGATAAAAGAAGCAACTAGAAGAAAGGTGTCACCAATGATCCTGCACTTGGATTGGTATACAAGGACCCAGCCAGAAAAGGAGCTTTTCTCTTCTTACGTGCTGAACAAATCAGAAGAGTTCTCAGTGCGATGCTACAAGAATACATCAAAGCTATAAAGAAATCATCACCCTCGGAACCCCAAGCCAAGAAGGAAATGCTATTGAGGATGGAATGGATGCTGGCAGTAAGAAATTTCTGGTCCTACGCTATAAAGCAAGGTGTTTTGGAAGCATACTGAAGATTTCGACTCAAACCCTTCACTTGGTCACCGAAGGGGGAATTGTTAGTGCTAAATATGAGTCGTTGACCAACTCAGTGTTTGATTGGTGGTATTTGAAGTGAGATATTTTGATGGAATGTTTGAACAAGTATTTCTTATTAATGTTTTAAGTGTTAAACAATAGTTATGTCTTGAATGTCTTAATTGTATGTGTTTTATGAATATACCTATGGCTCTAGATGAATTGTGTAATGATCATTTTATATATGTCCAAAATCCAGTCTTGGATTTCGGAACTCCAACTAAGTCAACATCAATCCATTAAGACCAAGTTCAGAAGTTACTCTGATTCCGAAATGCCAAGGCTCTGAAATCCACTCAGGATTTCAGATCATCAATGTAAAAAACTTCTGGGAACTTACATACTTAAACATTCAATACAGAAGACTGGAGATTTGATGACTAACTTACAGATAAGACAAAGGATAAGCAGCTCAACTTATAGGAGATGATTAGACTAGATCAGGCGTGACCTTTTAGGAGCATGTCGGTTGTACTTAATGTATTATTTTATTCTAGATAAGCCACCCTAGTCTGACATTGTATTATTATATTAGTTTTATCCTTTTTGTCTGACTGAAGAGAGACGTGTTGTCTGCTCTTCAGTCCATCGGTCTTTATCCGAAGTTCTTCCCTTATCCTATAAAAGGGAGACCATGTCCATCTTCTGTTCTTATGAATTTGAGAGACTTTGTGTAACTTCTTGACAATTATCAATATAATCTCTCATTCCATCAACTCCTCAAGTTCTTATCTGCGTTTATTCATGTCTTTACAATTCTAGCATCTTAATCTTCCTGTCTTTATATTTCTTATTATCTAAATGTTTACTCACTCTATTTATTGTTGAGCTATTAAGATCTATTCTAAGTTTCATATCTTTACTATTATTCTGCATCTATCTCAAGTCTTCAGACTTGTCCACTCCTGAAATCTCCCAGTTTCGGAACTTTACTTTCCGCAAATCTTATCTTTCCACATCTTACTTAGAATAATTGGCGACAACATATCCGAAGATAGTAAAAGAGTTGCATCAGCACCTTGATTTATCAGCACAGTTCCCTATTTCTTTGGAATTTTATTGTTTGAAATTTCTCTATGAGCTTTATGTAATATTATGCATTTATTCGTTTTGCTTGGGGAGACTAGCATAAACATATTTTTCATGTAGAATAGCATTGATCGCGTTTTAACGTTGTGATTATCCCTCGTTTCAAGAATTGTCAGATGTATAGTGCCAAGCAAGTTTTGAGACTTAAGATCATGAAAAGAACAAGTCTTTTTTATTAGTTTTGTACTTAGGCGAAGGTAAGGACCACTAGGTGCAAGTAAGATATGACAGTAGAGAGGCACCCAATCATGTCTGAAGAATAGACATGTAATGAGGTCTTTAACCATGACCAGGTCATCCGAAGGTTTACCAATGTTGCAAAGCGAGTCCCAAATATCCCTTAGTGCAATGGGATATGCTTTCACAGACTCTAAAATCCCCCTTTTTTCCTTTAAGAATGGTGTCAAGATTTTGCAAATTTTGATTCGGATAAAGTAGACATGTGTGTCTAGGTAGCAGAACTCATTAAGAAAAGAGAAAAAATATGTGATCAGAAGGGAACCAAAGTGTTAGATGTGAATAGCAACGCAATTATTGAAGTGTAACAGCTATCCTACGTGTTATGATTTAAAAAATGTCATCCGAATTGAACCGAAGGTTCGTTTTTGAACATTATCCCTTCTGATAAAAAGAAAACTTTCCTAAATTTAGAAAGACCTATGTAAAAAAAACTTAAAAGTAAGAGAAAAATAAAAGAAATAAATAACAGAGGTATAGGGTTGAAAGCATTTAGCAGATTATGTTTGTGGAACTGCGGATGACTCGAGCATGCCTAGCACATGGATGATCCTTATGAAAGATTTCTTGTCAAGGGCTTTAGTGAAGATGTCTGCCAACTGGTCTTTTGTGTGGACGAAGTGTACCTCAATATTTCCTTCCTCTACATGACTTTTAATGAAATGATAGCGTAGGGAAATATGTTTGGTCTTCGAATGTTGAACTGGGTTGTGACAAATTCGTATGGCGCTTTGGGAGTCACAGAAGAGAGGAATCCTTTGCATATGTATAGCATAATCGCGTAATTGACTTTGGACCCAAAGCATCTAAGAAGTGCAGGCAGCAGCAACAATGTATTCGACTTCGGCTGTGGAGATAGAAACATAGGTTTGCTTTTTGGATTGCCAACTGATGAGCTTGTCATCAAGAAACTGGCATCCACCCGAAGTGTTTTTTCGATCAAGTGCACAGCCTCCAAGATCAGCATCAAAATTGGCTTGTAGAAAGAAGCCTGAGTTGGCAAGATACCATAATCCAAGAGAGGGTGTGCGATGGAGATAGCAAAAGATGGTCTTAACTGCAGCTAAATGAGGATGTCGTGGATTCACCTGGTATCTTGCACAATTGCATACAGAAAACATGATGTCTGGTCGACTTGTAGTTAGGTATAGTAGAGAACCAATCATGCTTCTGTATACCTTTTGATCAACGGCCGGTTTGTCAAGCGAAGGTGTGAGTCGTGTACCAGCAGCCATGGGAACCTTCGCATTGGAACAATTTTCCATTCTAAATTTCTCTAGAAGGCTTCTTGTGTATTTTTCTTGATTTATGAAAATACCTTCTGAGGTTTGTTTTACTTGCAATCCGAGAAAGAAATTTATCTTCCCCATCATGCTCATTTGAAACTTACTTTTCATTAGGGTTTCAAATTCTTTTGAAATAGCAGGGTCTGTTGAACCGAATATGATATCATCTACGTAGATTTGAACTAGCTTGAGATGATTACCAACTTTCCTTCGAAACAAGGTAGGGTCAACAGATCCTTGTTTGAAGTTTGATTGTTTTAAAAATCGGGTTAAAGTTTCGTACCATGCACGAGGTGCTTGCTTTAACCCG
Source organism: Cichorium intybus (assembly GCA_023525715.1). Lineage (NCBI taxonomy): Eukaryota > Viridiplantae > Streptophyta > Magnoliopsida > Asterales > Asteraceae > Cichorium > Cichorium intybus. The sequence goes on from CM042010.1 coordinate 76,896,696, forward strand.
TAGACTGCCTTGTCAAGGATATAACAGTGATCTGGAAACTTTTCGTTTACAAAACCAGCGGTTGTTCCACATACACTGTTTCCTCGAGTTCTCTGTTTAAAAATGCACATTGACATCGATTTGGTAGATATCAAAGTTTTTATGGGCAGCAAATGCCAAAAATATTCGGACGGACTCAAGTCTGGCAACAGGGACGAAGGTCTCATCATAGTCGATTCCCTCCTGTTGGCAGTATCCTTTGACAACGAGTCTAGCTTTGTTTCGTACAATGTTACCTTCAGTTTCAAGTTTATTTCTAAAAACCCATTTAAGACCCACTATAGAGGAGTTAGTTGGTTTAGGAATTAAACGCCAAACTTTGTTTCTTTCAAATTCGACTAACTCACTCTGCATGGCCTCTACCCAGTCGGAGTGTTGAAAAGCCTCTTTTACAGTTTTAGGTTCAATTTTGGAAATGAAAACATTGAACATGCAAAAGTCTGATCGTTTGTTTAGTTCTTGCTGCTTTTCTCTTAATTGGGATCGAGTAAGTACCTTTTCTCTTGGATTACCAATTACCTGAGTCTTCGGATGATCGCGTGTCCATTTCTCAAGAGGTGGATATACTGGATCATATTCAAGTAAAGTTTCTCCATACACCTCTTCTGTATCTGATGGATAATCCGAAGTAGACTGGTTGTCTTTGTTTGGAGCTTCAGGAATTGGTTGCTCCCCCTCAAGTGGAGCAGATTCAATTGTTGCTGATTTATTAGCTGACTCCCCCTCGATTTGAGCAGTAGTCTCCTTAGACGAGGAAGAATTTGATGACTCCCCCTCAACCAAAGGATCTTTGTTTTTTGTTGTACCTTGCTCCCCATCAACCGAAGGATTATGTGCTTTAGGCGTCCGTTCAACCGAATAAGTCTTTTCCTTTGAAGTATCAGCAGTAGATTGATCGTCATTTAGCTTGTTAATTTCAGGTGTGTTATTGTCCTTCGCATTGGATTCAGCATCAATTGCACGGTCAGGACTATCAAACAAAAACGAGAAAGCAAGGTTAAATGAATCAAGGGGTATAACTTCGGTTGGGGATTCTGGAAAAATAGGAGAACGAGAAAACTGGGTTTCTGATTTCTTGATGTGATGATCGTTGAAGGTCAGATTGAACGTCTCCTCTATTTTCCTTGTCATTTTGTTAAGAACATGATATGCTTTAGCTGAGTGTGAGTAGCCTAGAAAGACTCCATCAGCGGATTTGATGCAAACTTTGTAGTCCCATCTTTGAGTTTCATAATGAAGCATCGGCAGCCAAAGACATGAAAGAAATTTACATTGGGTTTCCTTTTGTTGTTAACCTCATATGGCGTAATGTTAAATCGTCTATGAATAAATGAACGATTTTGTGTGAAGCATGCAATGGCAACGGCTTCGGCCAGAAGTACATTGGAAGGTTTGCATAGTCAAGCATCGTTTTGGCCGCTTCACATAAAGACTTGTTCCTTTGCTCAACAACCCCATTTTTCTGTGGAGTATAGGGGGCAGAAAAATTGTGAGTGATGCCTTTCTCTTTCAGAAACGAGTCAATTGTCTGATTTTTGAATTCAGTGCCGTTGTCACTTCGGATTGCCCTAACTGGTTTCTTGAGATGTAATTTAATATTCTTGATGAAGGCAATAAGTTCAGCTGGAGTATATGATTTTTGTCTTAGAAAAATGATCCATGTGAATCTTGAGAAATCATCCACTATCACCAGAATGTATTTCTTGCCACCAAGAGACTCAACCGAAGATGGACCACAAAGGTCGATGTGTAGAAGCTTGAGAGGTTCAGTAATCTTAGAGTCTATGGTAATTGGATGAGCTTGACGTTTTTGCTTTCCATGTTCACATGCTGCACACAAAGTGTCATTGTCAAACTTCAATGTTGGAATTCCTCGGACTAAGTCAAGAGCTACTAGTTTGTTAATGTTCTTGAAGTTCAGATGAGATAGTCTACGATGTCATAGCCAGCTAAGACCAGAAGGTGCCTTTGAGAGTATGCAGATGGAAGGAGCCCCTACTATTGGCTTCATATCTAGCTGAAACATTTCACCCTTCCTTTTGGATTTAATCAGAACTTCCTTGGTCTTTTTCTTCTTGATAACACTTCCAGCTTCATCAAATTTAACTTTTAGCCCAGTTCCCACAACTAGCTGGGAAACACTGACTAGATTGTGCTTAAGTCATTCTACATATGCTACCTCGATTGATCGTAAACTTTCCATTTGTTATCTTCCCATATCCTTTGATGGGACACGTTTCGTTATTTCCAAATTTCACATTCGCCATCTTCTAACCTTCTGAAATCCCTCAAATATTCAATTCTCCCATTCATATGTCGTGAGCAGCCACTGTCGATGTACCATTCCTTATCGTACTGCTCATCTATAATTACCTATAAATTAGAGAGAAAATTCAAGTACCCAACATGACTTGGGTCCTTGAGGGTAAGTATTCAAATCATAGATCCATGATGCAACCAAATCATCCTTTTTAGTTCCTGATGTTGAAGCAATATTTGACGAAATTAATGGTTCGGATAAGTGTATTATATAGACTTTAGGTACCCATTTCAATATTTTCTTCGGTTTTAGTTCTTTGGGTTTTAGTATTGGTAAAGTTTTTGGTTTGACTGGAACCTATTTTTTCTTTGAAATGGAAGTCTTTCCAGACAAAGAACTACATCGAGTAGATTCGCTTAGAAATTCTTCATAGGCAAGTTTAAAGTCCTGAATGGACAGCCTTTTATCTTTGAACAGATCCATGTTTTTTTCCAACCACACATGAAACGTGTCGACTAGGTTGCTTCCCTTAGTAAAGTTTTTCTTTGAAACTTTTTCAAATTTTTGATTTGAACAGATGGGCTTAGTAGGTTTAAAAACAACTTTTTGTGAATTACTTGAAGATTTCTTGATATCTGAAGATTTTTGTTGATTTCGATAAGCTTTTTGTATGTTTTGTGAATCACAATAATTCCTTCTTCGTCTATTATCATAAAATCGTTTGTGTTTTTCAAAAGAAGGTGTTTGACCAGATTGTTTTCGGTTGTATGAAAATTTGCGAACAGTATTATGACGTCCGAAGGGATTTTTCAACTGATACATTTCTTTTTTTCGTTTATTGATTTTGAAATCCATTACTTCATTCAAATTATTTTCAAGCATTTTGTCAGTCGAGAAAAATCCTTCGGGTGTCACTTTCGCATTGTCTTCTTTCATAAGTGAGAGTAATTCACAATTCTCCTCAAGTTTTACTCCTTGTTTAATAAAAACCATGTTTTTAAAGTTAGCAACCTTTGGATATGTACATGCTAGTTCAACAAGCCTTTTTGTTTTATCAGCTGAGAATTTTATATAGTCATCTGAAGTATTAAGAATGTGGAGAGTCCTATATTCATCATCCGAAGAATCTGATATAACCTCAGAAGAACAGGTTTGAAGATTATTTGAAATATTTTTGCTCTCATCAGTTGCACCAGATTCAGTTTTATTTGAAGAACAGACTGAGGAGGTTTTTTGTTGAGATAAATCAATGTAGTCTATTTCCTCAATATCATAACAGAATCATAAGAAATGTTTTGACACAAAACATCAACCGAAGCATTATCATTCATTCAACATTCACAGAATTACTCTTATCTACCAGAGGAATGGTAGGGAGAGTATCATCCATTACTTTTAAAAGATCATTAGAGCTAAAAAAATTTCAAAAGTCACAATACCTTGAGTATAAGTTGGATTTGGAATTTCAGCGGATGAAACAATAGATGCACATTCATATGAAAGAGAATATACATCTTGTAACTTAAACTCAATAAAAGGTAAAAGCTTTTTATGATGGTCTAGAGCAATATCAGAAGAATGGTAAATACGAGTAATGTAAGCATATAATCTTTTAGTTGTTTCACAAAAAATATTTCTTTGTTTTAACAAAATTTCATTATTTACTCTAAATTGCTCCCTACTTTCTTCTAAAATCTCTATTCGTAAATGACTTTTCTCTAATGCCCCACGCACTCCTCCTAGTTTTCCCTTAAGCGAAGTTACTTCTTCATTTGCTTGACAAGCATCACTATTTGCTGAAACAAGTAGTTGATTCATATGCAGGTAGTCAAAAGTAATTTCGTTAAGATCATTAATAAAAAGTTCTTCTAGAACATTAAAGTTTTGAAGTAAGAGAGATACCTCTTCTGGTATGGTAAGTCGAGCATTGGATGAAGGGGTTGTTCCTTGTGCCATTAAACAGACTCCAGTAATGTTGCTTTCTTTCTGTTCGTCCAAACTCTCATCTTCTTACCATATGCCATGGCCAGTATGTGCAGCATACATAGCACTATGAGCTTGTTTACGAATTTCATCATCGTCAGAACCAGATGACCATATTTGGTAGGTGCCATCACCCCCTTTAGGAGCCACAAGAGATAAGCTTTGAGTCATCGCACGAACCTCTTCTAGTTTCTTCGTATAGTATGCCTCATCCTTGACTTTATCCTTCTTCTCATTTTCCTTCTTCAGCATGCAATCATTGGCTAGATGATTCTTTCCAAAACAGTAGTTGTAGTCGTATCCAGAGTCTCCTAGTAACTTCTTTTCTGGTTGAGAAGTTGCTTCTGACTTCGGGTTATAGGACTGATCAGCAGATTTAATTGGCTGCTTTCCACTGTTGAAATTTCGATTGAAGTTGGGTTTGTTCTGGGGCTTTTTTTGAAAGTTTCTGTTGTTATTTGAATATAAGGCCTTTGATTCACCTTCTTCATCCACTTCACCTTCATCGTCAGCATCAGTAACTTCTTCGGATTCAGTTTTAGAAATAAAAACCAAAGAGCTAGGCATCGGGTAGATCACCGGCTGCATCTAAAACATCATACTCATAGGATTTTGGCAGATTATAGATTTCTTCAAGCGAGTACGAGTTGATCTTCTCATGATCTCTCACCATCATGGTGATCTGCTTCCATTCCCTTCGAAGGCATTGCATGAACCTAAAGTTTGTTTTAAGCAAAGACTTTGAAACACCATACTTCTCAAGTTCATAGACCACATCATTGAACCTTTCGAAGGTCTGGTCTATCTTCTCATTCTCAAGTTGCTTGAAATTACTGAAATCAACAAGAATATTGTTAACAATACTCTTTTTCATAACATCATTACCTTCGTATCGCTAATTCAGCCTGTCCCAAATTTCTTTTGCAAATTTGGACCCTCGTATCAGATTGAAGGCGACAGGAGGAAGACCACTCTTCAATTCACGCATGCATCTCTTGTCATTCTCAACTTTCTTCTTGTTAGCAGCAACAGTAGCTTCCGTCTCAACAGGAGGAGTTGCTGCTTCACCAGATTTGGCAGCAAATCTAGTTTGAACATTAGCATTGAATGGACCTTCCTTCAATGATCGCAAGAGATCTTCGTCAATAACAGATAAATGATCTTCCATACGATCAGCCCATTGATCGTAGTATTCAGGGATAAGCATGGGTGCTTTGTTGCTGGAGCCAAGTAAGGCGGCGTAGTTCATCATAGCATTGTTCGCGTTGTAGGCCATTAAAAATTTCAGATCGTTGCAGACAGATTACCAAGATTAAAACTTTGAAACACGGAAGAGTGGATTCAATAATGAATTGAAACCACGAATCAAAGAACGTAAATAGATCTCAATAACAGATCAGCAAACAACCTGCTCTGATACCACTTGTAAGATCAAATTATGAATTAAGCAAACAACGAGAACAAAAATGTACAAATATTCAAGTTGCCGAATGATTTTATTCACCGTAATTACGATAGTGCTCCTAATCTTGAAGATGAGCAACTATTAAGATCGTTACAATGAATACGGCTAAGCTAAAGAACGTTGTGTCTAACTAGGGTTACATGAGTTTAAATACTAATACGCAATGGATAAACCCATTGATTACAGATAAGAATAAAACCCTAGTCATTATCTATATCATCAAAATATAAACTCTAACTTGACAGTTCAACGACAGCTAGCATCACTTCGGATCAGTCTTGAACTTCGCATACACCTTTAGCCTCGGACAAGAACACTACAGCTTCGGATATTAAATCTAAACACAATCTGCACCCTAACACCAATCTTTATATATTTTTCGTTATAGGCCTTTAAACATGGCCATTTGACAATTTTTGCCACTTTTTGGCCATTTTGAAACCTTAATAACTTCTTCGTTATAACTCCAAATGGCCTGAATCTTTTTCCTATATTTTTATTATCTCAAATATTATCTAAGTCATCTTTTAGATTTTCAGATATTAATTTTTAAATATTGTTCAATAAATATTTCACTTTTAGTCTTTTATTTCCACTTTTTGCCCTTGCATCGCTAAGAATAAATTTCTACCTAAAATAATATTTCAAAATGACTTAATAGAGGTCTTAACAATAACATTCCCATAATGTCACCTTCTTTGACCATTTTGTCATCTCATTATACACTTGATAATCGTGAACATAAATTCTTCTTAACATCAAATATGCTTATACTAAACTTCCATTTATACATGAATTTTTGTTGTCACATATTCAACTTCATCAATTGATATGGATACACATGTTTGTTTCTTTGATTGCCAGCTGATGAGTTTTCCATCCAGAAATTGACAACCTCCGGATGTACTCTTGCGATCAGTGGAACATCCACCTAGATTCGAATCAGAATATGTTTGAATGTAGAAGCCTGAATTTGCTGGATACCAAATGTCGAATCAAAATTTGCTTGAATATACAAGCCTGAATTTACTAGAAAAATATCCAACGTCATCAATTGTGGTGATATTTCTAATAATAGCATGGTCCTATCTGGGTTACCGTCACAGCCCAGTAAGAACAATCAGTAGCAGAAATAATAAAGGAATGATCAGTTCATTAATTTATTGAAAAATAAGTTAATCAGAAACTGGATCAAGACTTAATTAATGAATTAATTAAGAAATTGATTTATAGAAATTAATAAGGGATTGGATTGTAATAAATTACTAGTTTAATTAGCAGTAACAAGTCCATGGGGTTCCGCCGCCAAAAAGCTCCAAAGTTTGAAACCCTAGGAGCCCATGCACTATAAATAAAGGCATTGGGGTTCAACCCTAAGGCATCCGAACACCCTAAAGGTGCCGCCAACCGTCCTTCCTCCATCCCTTTCCTTCTGTGTCGATTTCAATAACCCTTCAAGGGTTTTCTGGATCGATTTCTTCAAGCCTAAATAATTTCTGTCTGCTTGTTCTTCTGGTGATCTTGGGTGTGAATCATTGGAGGGATTCTGGTTTGGATCCTTAACATTCAGACAAAGGTATAGATCATATTCATCTTGTTGTTGATGCAATTGTTATGAACTTATAATCCTGATTAGGAACAAGATATGATCTTGCTTAATAATCTGCTCAGGTTTGGGATTTAATCTGTTTTATCTTCTGCTTCCTAATTGAATTGTGTTAATCTGTAAAAATCCCAACACATGTATCCATTGAAATTTGGCATTTAAACAGTTAGTCATTCCAAAGCGCTCAAGGAGGCTTTGGGTGTATTTTTGTTAGTTGATGAAAATGCCCTCTTTTGATTGTTTGACTTGCAATCCAAGGAAAAAGTTACTTTTCCCCATCATTCTCATATGAAATTTGCTTTTCATCAATTTTCAAATTCTTTTGTTAAAGAAGGATGAGTGGATCTATAGATGATGTCATCAACATAAATTTGGATAAACATTAGATGTTTCCCAACTTTCTTTCTGAAAAGTGTTGGATCCACTGAACCTTGTTTAACATTGGATTGTTTCAAAAACTTTGTCAAGGTCTCATACCAAGCACAAGGGGCTTGTTTTAAACCATAGACAACTTTGTCTAAAATGTAACAATGATCCAAATGTTCTTTATTAATAAAGCCAGGTGGTTGTTCAGCAAAAACTGTTTCCTCAAGATCCCCGTTCAAAAAGGCACATTTGACATCCATTTGAAAGACATCAAAGTTTTTGTGTGCAGCATAAGCTAAAAATATCCAAATGGATTCAAGTCTGACAACAGGTGCGAAGGTCTCTTCATAATCAATACCTTCCTGTTGACAATAGCCTTTAACAACCAACCTTGCCTTATTTCATATTATGTTGCCTTCAGTGTCAAGTTTATTACGATATACCCATTTTAGACCAACGATCGATGCATTAGCTTGTTTTGGAATAAGTCTCCACACTTTATTTCTTTCAAATTCCTCCAATTCCAGTTGCATCGCCTCGATCCAATCAGGGTGACAAAAGCATCTTTGATGTTATTGGGTTCAATTTTGGAAACGAAAACATTGAACATGCACAACTCCAAATGTTTATTCAAATTGAGTTGTTTTTTATGTAGTTGTGCACATGTCATAACCCTATCATGAACATCACCGTTGACTTGAGATTGTGGATGACTTTTTGTCCATTCTCCAATAGAGGTTAGTTTAATCAAGCTTAGGTGGTCCTTCGGCTATGATTTCCTCAGTGTCCGAAGGGTAACCTAGAATGGATGGAGAGTCATCATTTGTTTCATGTTTATTAGGACATATTTTAGTTGGTTTAAGATTTACATTTATTGGGCTAAATTCGCAATTATATGGGTTGTTTGGAGTTATCGGTCAGGGACCGAAAACCACCTGGTTCTCGGTGGACAGGACCGAAATCTCTTAGATTTCGGTGGGCTGGGCTCATGGTTTTCGGTGGGCTTGTATACATGTGGGCTTAGGTTATGCGATAGGTATAAAAGGCATTTGTAGCCGTCATTAGTGCTAGATCGATTTGGGGAACGGGAAATCTCCAATAAAGTCCCAATATTTTGGCTCAGTTTATGAAAAACTCCCAAATTAGTTTTTATTTACAAAAAAAGACAGAAAACCAGCTAATGTATTCAAATTAGCCCCTTTTAACCTTTTTCAGCAGGTTACCTTGCCACGTAGAAAGTCTACATGTTTTATCTTCAATAAAGTCCCAATATTTTGGTTCAGTTTATGGAAAAGTCCCAACATGTTTATTTTCAATTAAGTCCTAATATTTTGGCCCAGTTTATGGAATGTCCCAACATTTTAGCTCAGTTTTACTTGGAAAATATTATGTATTTTTACATGTATTTATGTTTTTAAAAACGTATTTATATGTTTAAAAATGAATTTTTACGTATTTATAAAAAATACTTTAAAATAACGTATTTAATAATGTAACAATACTTAAAAATACGTCTTCAATAACGTATTTATACATCTTTAATAACATAAAAATAATTAAAAAACACGTAAAAAGTAACAATGATGTATAAATAACTTTTTATAAACGTATAAATACATAAAAATTTACGTTTTATTCATATATTTATTCCAAATGACGGATATGGATTTTCGGTAAGTTTGCTTATAGAGATTACACATACACGGATATGGATTGCTGTAAGTTTGCTTACTTGGAAAACATTACGTAATTTACATATATTTACGTTTTGAATAACGTATTTATCTGTTTAAGAATGTATATTTACGTATTTATAAAAAATACTTAAAAATAACGTATTTAATAACGTGAAAAAACTTAAAAAATACGTCTTTAATAACGTATTTATATGTCTTTAATAATATATTTAATAACATAAAAGTAATTAAAAAATATGTCAAAATATGTAAAAAGTAAAAGCGATGTATAAAGACCTTTTATAAACATATAAATACGTAAAAATTACGTTATAATCATGTATTTATTCCAAAACAATGTATAAATACATTTTATAAAAGTAATTTTTTCCAAGTAAACTGAGTCAAAATGTTCACATTTTTTCATAAATTGGGTCAAAATATTATGATTTTATCGAAAATAAAACATGTTGAGACTTTTTCGTAAACTGTGCCAATATATTAGGACTTTATTGAAGATAAAACATGTAGTTACCTACTGAAAAGGTTTAAAAGGGCTAATTTGAAAACATTAGCCGGTTTTCTATCCTTTTCTGTAAATAAAAATTAATTTGGGACTTTTTCATAAATTAAGCCAAAATATTGGGACGTTATTGGAGATTATCCTTTGGGGAACCGTGCACAAGATTAGAGAGAATTATTGTTCATCGATCAAGCAATCTTATGTACCCGACTATTTGAATATAGTGCGCATTGAAGATTAATACGTTCTTGTTCTTTGCTTTGTTGAAATACGCACCAATTGAGTATTTGATTGATACCTTGCTAGATCTAGTTTGTTTGGGACTTACAAGTGGTATCAGAGCCTCAAATCTTGTGTTTTTGGCTGTTTTGGTATCATATTTTTCGAAACCTTTGCTTGGATCTTGGTGTTTTTGGAAGATTTTGGACTGTTTTGGACGATTTGGGTCATTGGTGTTCTTCGTGTTCATCATTTTTTTGGAAAAATCTATGTTTTTTATCCTTAAAATTTTAAGTTTCGAACAAAAACGTCTTTTTCAAATCTGATCTGGGTGATTTCGGCAGCAATTAACGTTTTCGGTTAGGGTATCAGGTGTTTTCGGCAGTGCAGTGCGATTTCGGTTAGAGTTAATTGAGATTTCAGCGGCACAACTTGTTTTCGGTTCGGGTTGTGTGAGATTTCCGCGGCTGCAAGGTTTTTAGTTAGGTTTTGAGTTTCTCGGCAAAGATTTCGGTGCAAACTCCTTTTGGACATATTTTCGGTCGTTGTTTTCGGTCTGAGGGGATTTCAGTCTGGTGATTTCGATCCAATAGTGATTTCTTTGTAGCAATTTTCTCACCTTTCAATAATCAATGGAGTTGAATACCACTATGCATTCGGATTTGGACTCCATCATGGGAACTGCAACTCGAATTCCCCGGCTGCTTTCTGTTGACGGGTTTCTCAAATAGAAGTTCAGATTTGAGAAATATGTCAAAGTGAAGGACATTAACGTGTGGAGAAGCTTTTTATGAGATCCTGTCAAAGTTACAGTTACCCTAGAAGATAACGTGACCATGATAGATAAGCCTATTGAAACTTACACCGACGAGGAGTTTGAAAAGGTAGAGCAAGATGAGAAAGCCCTTGCTATTCTCACCATGGCATTGTCTACTGACATCGCTCAGGGTTTCAGAGAGTACAAATCTGCTAAGGCCCTACTGGAGGCACTAATTGAAGTGTACGAATGAAATGATGATATGAAGCAGAGTAGGCAAGATTTACTTCGCCAGAAAATCAACATGTTCAATCATGTGCTCGGGGAGGCGCTTGAGGTTCAGTCGAAGCATTTTATCACTCTCAACACTGAAATGACTGCTGCTGGAATAGTGTTGTCAAAGTCTGAAATTAACAAGAAACTGCTGAACTCCCTTCCAAGAAACTAGGATATGAACGTGTCGGTTGTGACATCCGCCTAAAATGGATTCGGGTCAACCCAACCCAATTGGAAATTTAATAAACCCTACTCGAACTTACTTGACGCTAATAGGATCAAAACCCATACAAATATGATATAAATTGACGTTAATAGCAATATAGCATATTATAACGTTATAACTATAATCAAATTAAATTATCATACCATATTAAAATCAAATCAAAGTATGATGCTCTAATTAAATTAAAAGAATCAAACTTGAATGCTATAATTAAACTTCAAATCAAAGTAGATTGTTATAATCAAATAATAACCTATTTTTTTATAAAACTCTATTTTTATAAACTCTACATTAAATTTTATAAAAATTTTATATTAGTTAGTGTATTACATAGAGATGCTTGTGCTAGTGGGAAATTATGAAGACCACCAAAAGCCAAAAGTTATTCCCATGGTCTCCCACTCACACCTCCCATCATCTTTCCTTTCATTTTTCTTCCAACACATTATTCTCATCACCACTCAAACCATATCTATTCTTCCTCTCACTCTCAATCTTGAAATTCCTCCTAGAAATCTTCATTTTTCAGCCAAGAACACTCCAATATACTCAAATCTCCATCCCTCTTGAAGCATTCATCAAGGTATGTTGTTAAAAGTTCCAAATTCATACATGAAACAAATTAAATCCACCAAACTATCTAAAACTCATTTTATGCATAAACCTGATTTTTCTCAGAATCCCATAAATAAAATAAGAAGTTCTGGAAATTTTTAGAAAATAACTTATTTTTATTGAATTACTATACTTATTGCAATATAATAAGGCAATAATTCACATAAAATACCTTTTTAGTCAATAAATTCTAGGAAAATTCTAGGATGACCCATACATTGAGTAAAGTGGATTTATGAAGTTTCATGCATTTATATTACTGTTTTATGCTTATTTTGTATTTTATTTTGTTGTAGATAAATAAATATACAAAATATAGTTATGTATGTTAAAAACTAGATTTTATATTTTTCGCACCTTATTAACATTTTAAAGACTCCATGAAAACATTTACAGATTTTAGTAAGAATGTTTGCTTATTTTTCCTAATTTAATGATTATTTAATGGTTTAAATTGATAATAAATAGCTACACATGTCCAAAAATTATAAAACCTTATCAGAATATAATATACAACATGTTAATCATAAATAAAAAGTTTAATGAATTTATCTTAATATTTTCCTATTATTTATGATTTTATTGATTAGTTAATAATGAAAAACATAAGAAATACTTCCCATAGTCATAAATATCCAAAACATTTACAGTAGGCTCAATATAATGTTAGAAAACTATGGTTATTGTTCCAGAATTTTTGGGAATCATTTGTTATTTTTCCCGAATTTTGTTGTTGTTTAATCATTAAAATACTAAATAAATACTAAAGCAGTTAAGAAAAATATGAAATTTTAGAGTAATTACTATTTTATGAAATAATGATTTTCTGATAATTTCATAATGTTTCATTACTGTTTAGTATTTAAAACCAATTTCCTATGTATCTAAGCATGTAAAAATGCATTTTTAATGATTATTTCATATAAATAATTGTTTATAATATATAAAATCTGTAAATACTTATAATTGGACAAGTTATTATTTTAATAAGAAATTATTAAAATCTTGACTATATTGAAAATATAAATTAATTATACAAAGTAATTAATTCAATTTAAAATTCATTTAACAAATGAATACCTTAATATTCAAATCGAAATGAATTATTGTTCATTCATCTAATATAAGAATATGTGTATAATTATTTTTATTAATACTATATTCCAGTTTATCGATTCCTAAATCAAAACTATTAATTATAATAGGTTCCACGTCGTTTTGACCCGAGCCGTCTATCGTACAACACACGTATTCCGTTTGGACTAATGTGAGTAATCTACCCCATATTTTATAATTTTCAATACTTTTGGGGTGTATCATGTGGTTTTAATATGTTCCAACTACATTTTATTATTTTTTCACCATTGAGTCATTGTTGGGACATTTATACATGAATTATTATTTGTATAATTATTGTTTGTTTACGCTACATGTAATTGTAGTGCATTACCATTTTTAGTCTAATCTCCATGACTATGCCCGTATTATTGAGGTACGTTATCGACAATAATAGCGCTATTGGGTTGACCACCCCGCCTTGGGACGCTAAGGTGATTGATTGCACGTGGTTGAGTGTGTATGATGATTAGATGCTCCATCTATATATATACATATATATGTATATATAGGGTGAGGACTTATTGTTGTTGTTATCATTTGTTAATCAATTTTTGATTTATAAACTGTTATCTCAATAACAGTTGCTTGCCAACTTCAAAAGAAAACAAATTTCAAATTATTCAAACTCACAATTTTCTTTAATAAAACTAGATTACTTACCAACTCTCGTAGTTGACCTGTTTTTACCCATGATGCAGATTTGAAGAATGAAGTTGATGAAAAGTAGGGTGTACCTTAGAAACCCACAAGACTATTTAAATTTGATGTAATAAATGTTGTTGTATTTGGATTTGTATTTGTATGTTGTGGATCTTGTTTGCATACTTAGTACTTAATTGAATCTAATCATATTATAACATAGTTGTCATGAGACTTTGAACAATATATCACGCCTTGATCGATTCCGCCAAGGATCGGGGTGTGACATCGGTGATCAAGAAGACAAAGGACCTAAGCAAACTTTCTCTTGCTGAAGTTATGGCGATCATCAAAGCTTCTGATATGGATGATAAGCAACGAGAAATTAATCACGTCAACTCTTACTCATCGGCCAATCTGGGTGTATCCACCTGATAGGTTTTATGTAAACAATGAGCTTAAAATCTTAAGTTCACATGCACCCTAATAAGGATCTATGTTTTCTCAATTGAATCTATAACTAAGAACTAAACTTATATAATTAAAAAATTATATTCTAAAACAATTTAGAATTTCATACCTTTAAAGCTTTGGAAGCAAGCACCACAAGTTTCGTGCCTCTAATGGTTCACACCCAGAACCAAGCAAGCAAGAAACTAGAGAGAAGAAGGAGGAAAACTCCTTAGAATTTCGTGGCTTTTAGGGGTGGGAGGAGGCCTCTATTTATAGTCTCTAGGTGATAAGCAATAAGGAGTATAACTACCTTATTTAAGATCCTGATATGATAAGGCTTTTATAAGCTAAAAGGATCTGCTTATCACTGCCATAAAAACCCTTGTGGGTTTCGAAATCCACAAGGCTCTAAGCCTGGATTTCGTCCAACCCATTAGGCATGCCCTAATTGTCTGTTTCTTAACTATTTAACAATTACAATTCAGCCCCTGCACTTTTAATTAATCCAATTAATCCCAAAATTAATTTCAATTAATTTCTGATTAATCATTAATTAAATATTATGATTTCTAATTAATATATTATTCTCATAATATATTAATAGCTCATATTTCTCTCTCTCTTTAAATTATCTTGTCCTCTGCTAGGTTTTGAGGGCAACCCAAAAGGACTGCGTTGCCATCAATCAAGTATATTCCTAAATTATAGTCATGGCTTAGACACCTAATCCAACAGTCTCCCACTTGGATAAGTCTAACACTATAATTCAATATAGCTTCTAAATTGACCAGCAAATTATAGCTTCCAAAAGCACGCTGCTGAACTCTGACCCAGTCACTTCTATGTCCTAAGATAAGTGATCATATGATCCTCCGATCTACAAGATATCATTCGGACTTGAGACATGGATTAGAATCAATCCCAGTCTGATACTATGTTTTTGGTTCCATGATTTGTGATGATATAGGACTTCTAATTGAACACATCAATTCAGTCCTGACTAGGCCTAGCACTCTAAGTCATCACCAAATCACCGAGGGGCCTACAGATAACGATTTTCCCATTTGGGCAAAAGGAACGAATAAACTTCGACTCATATGCTTGTGTCTTTTGCTCACCAAATCACGCATAACAATACGTTTTATAACATCGAGTTACCGATGCGTTTACGCATTATCAATGGGCAACCGACTTGTAAATTTCAACTCATATGTCTCCATTTCAAGACCATGAGATGTTATCGTCTCGGAATTACTCGTGACATAATCCATGAAGTAATTCTCTGAGCATGGGTTGGTTCAATACTCAAATATGCATTTCTAAGTACTCATGAACATTGCAGCAATTCTATTGCTATGTCTAACTCCTTGGACAATCTACAATTCAATTCATGACAGTCTTAATTCACTACTTACTTCCAAAAGTATGAGCGACTGTGGACTTTTGAATAATAAATTATTCAGGAAGTAAAACATGCAAAAGCGAAACTTAATGATCTGACTAGCAGCTACTCCTGCTTATTACTAAGTATCCATGAGGTAATAACCAAGTCAGATTTATCATAATACTGTTATGTGTTTCTTGGTTTCTATTAAACTTTCAATTAAGATTTATATGTCCATTTACTCAAAATGACCTTCACTCTTTTTATGTATCTACATTGATACACATCATTGCAGATAATCTGATCGGACACCTTTCCGACGATATCTTAATGTGTCATATTGTCTTTCTCTCTCATGATTCCATTCCAGAAATGATGGTGTATACTGTGACTTCTCATGGTTCTTGGGATCCTTAGTCCAGATGACTGCACCCTAAGACGATTTCAAGGTGTTATGATGTGCCGGTAAACCACACGCACTCCATCAATACACCAATGAAACTCTTTAAGTATGAAGTCCTTTAGCACCACATATTGATGTAAATAATTGCATATTTGAAACTCCTTTAAAATTATTATTACAAACACCCTAATCAATTCTTAATGATTTCTCACGTGTGTTCAAATAATCCGTTTAGTATTCTCAGCCAGGTTGTATCCTGAATCCAACTTACTATATTCTAAAGATCAAGTCATCAGGACAAGTTCATGACACTTGTGATCGATCCAAGAAGCTCGTTGGATTAGATCTTGTTCTATTCCAAACCTTTTCAGAATCCGAGGATTATTTATAATCCATGTGTCATGACTTTCGGAGACTCTTTCCCATGCATCTTGAATCTTATCAAGATCATACTTATAATGGCTAGGTTTATACTGACGATTTCATCTATCTGATAGATGTTTGTAACTACGTGAATATCTTGTATCTCTTTTAGATCATGCCAATTAATTATACTTTGTAATGATGGAAAATTTCCTTTCCTGAAGTTATGCATCTTGAATCTTATCAAGATCACACTTACATTGGCAGGGTCTATATTGATGATGTCGTCTATCTGATAGATGCTTGTGACCACCTGAGTATGTTGTATCTATTCTAGACTTTCTTAGCGAATCATCTCTTAATTCCAAGTCATTACACTTTGTAATGATAAGAGACATTTCCTAGAAATGGTATGTAATTGACATACATTGATAGACATATCACAACGATGCTCCCACTGGCTTTGACATGGTTACATGACTCTTTTAGACTATCATAAAATTCAAACCTTTCTGACATGATTAGAGGACTCCTTTAGGCTATTCACAAAATCCAAACTTTTGGCATATTTTGAGAATCCAAAGGTCCTTCCTTGCGAGGTGCCCGTGAGATGAATCTTGGGGCTATGTACCTTTTGTATTGGCATGTTCTAAACCATTTTGGTTGAGTCTTACACACAACCCTTTGAGTTTTTCCATTGAAGGAAAGTGGTTTAGATCATCCAATCCTGCTATAGCTCACGAAGTGTAGTTATAGCAAACAATATCTTTTCAGATTTGTTTCAGTTCTATTGAGAGCATTTCTCTCTAAATCAATCATATGACTCTGAGTATTGCCTCACTCAACCATTCTTGCTCAGAATGTAGGTACATTTCTATCTATGTTTCCTTCTTTTTGACGATTCAATTACTCCCACTGGTTCTTTAGGCCAGGTGTAAAATCAGTCAAATTATCCCATAGACGGGGTCTCGCCCTTAGGTTCTCTTATTTGGTATCAACCGGGCTCACCAATGCTTCCAAGTAGTAGGATTGCTTATCCGTACCAACTTAGTGTTTTACCACTAATCGGTACGTCACCCAGATCATAACGCCTTATGACGGTGACTAATACTACTGGTGTGCGAAGAGAAGGGTATGTCAGGTTTAACAGGAATCTGTTCCCTGGTCAAGCCTCGGTAATGACTAGAGGTTCTTTCACTTGGCTAATCCTTGAACACCTTCAGGATCATTCCTACTCCCACTATTTCCTTAGAGTGTGAGTCCTTTCTAAAAGACTCTTCTTTCATAAGTACTTGTAGGAAGGCCTATGAAGTTACACTGTTGATCAGGTTCGGGCCAGTCATGAGGTTCGGATAAACACTACATGACCCTGGACCCTCTATGTACAAGTGTGTCAAACCCAGCTTTACACTTCAGACGGTGTCAGTGCAACCTACTTAGTTTAAGATGTGGTCAGAATATGGTTTTTGTGGTCTGACTGGTTGAACATTTAGTTTATTGAATCTTATTAGAAGTGTATCTAATACATTGAGGATCGAACTGTTTCGATCAATGCTTGATCTTCTTCCCTAAGACACATTATAACCATTAATGTTCTTGGAAGAGGATGAACTGTGAAACATTTTCTCAGTTTATGTTTTTCACTCAGATTTTGCTGATCTTATACTTCCTTTTGAAGTCCTTGAACAGTTAAAGATTTCAATCAATCACTTATTCTGATAAGTGATGATATTTGTCATACTGCTTGGCAAATATTATAAAGTATAATTAATTGTGTTTTGTTTGTAGATTCGAGCAATTCACTAAAGTGTCATTTGCTCATAATCTTAATGTCTTTTACATCTCTATGTAAATTTATGACTTTGTTAATTTGTTCAAGATATGCATTCTTCGTTTGACTCTAAGTCAACTGACTCCAAAATCCTATCCATTGAATCTTTGGGTGATACATTTCTTGCAACAATAACCTTATTAATAACTTACTTCATCATGTGACTCTAAGTCAAATGATTCCAAAGTCCTGTCTATCTGGACCTTTGGTTGAAGCGATTCTTATAAAAGTTTACTTTAACAATCATAGAAAATACAATTTATAAATCCAACACACTTTGGATGCATCAACATTCAAGTTATTACTATTAATGCAATTAACATTCATACAACATTTCAAGGATAATTTAAAGAAAATTGACATTTTATTGAATCAAAATATCCTCGAACAATGTACTATATGATAACAATGTCATACGCATCTATAAGCTAATAACAAAATCAAATATCTAACTAAACATCAAAACAAGCTCGTGATCCAATCTGAATGTGCTCCTGTCCTGCATCCTACCGAGTCCTTGCATACAAAGCAAATGTGACAATCACATCCTGTATTAGGGAATTAACGATCAGGAGTTTTGAGTTTTAGATATATCAAAGTTGCCAAATGATTCAGCTTTGGAGTATCTTCCAATCTTTCTGTGATTGTATCCTACCCTGAGGATTCCTAGTTTGAGACATCTCAGAATGGTCCAGACGATCTGGATTGTTTCTCGATACGTCTCATCTCTGGACTCAATCCCGAAGTAGCTGAATCAGTGGAACTATGCATATCTACGAATGACTCATACAGAGTTAACATCGAATACATTTACATGATTGTCTTGTCTTGGTTTCCCTTCCTGTAGATCTGGATGAATAGATCATACTGGCCAGTTAGCGAGTCGAGTTAATGCTCAACACCCGATTAATGGGGTGACCAGGTTTATAGAGTTCACCTATGTGTCCCTTAATCATGAGAACATGCAGACCGATGCTACTTCTTCTAGCTTCCACACTTCAAGCTCTTTGAAGATCCTAGTTCGTTTCTTTTCAACCGGCTCTCGGAACCGTTCTTGAACCAGTCGTGCTAACGCATATGACCCCAGGAATTCAGAATTCCTACGGATGTCGGAGTCAATGGCCAATAGCATGAGGCTACGAACTTCTATGGATTCATCAATCAAGAAGTCATGCTCATCACAAAGCTGCTGTGTGATGCCATGCTTCGGTGGAACGAAGAGCGGATACTCAATCAGACATGGCTTGCCAGCAAAACTGAGAACCATTCTCTATTTGCGAAGCCATTCTACATAGTTCAGGCTAGTTAGCATTTCCATATTTAATAGATACTTTCTAAACCTCTCAGAAATGGGTGTTGGAGGAGTAGGAGAGTGACACTAAGTACAGACATTTATAAAATCAGAATTTACTAGTTTAATTAATCATTTTTAAATAATTACCCAATTTATTATTTAATAAGACTAGGACCCAAAATGTCCCAACTATGGTGTGAAGAGGGATACCGTAATCACAACATAATGGTCATTAAGGTAGATATACTTTTACAATTTCAGTCTCCATGAAACTCCTAGATCTGTGAGATTCATTGACCTAAGTCAATGACATGTTTAATCTCGGATTATGCTCTTCTTTTTGTGACCGGGATGTCGAGGATCACAAACAAGATGTGAATAACCATGCAAATCGCTTGGTAACCTCAATGTCATTTATCATCTCACATTGATGTGCCGGTTAACCACACACGCTCCATCAACAACGATAAATCATGAGATACCCATTACCACTCTTTATGAGCCCCTATTAGTGTGCCGGTATACCACACACACTCCACTAATGTCTAATAAAGTGTAATGTGTAATTTCATGGGTTATCATACTTTTCACATTTTCTAAAGTAACTAGATTGTGATTAGGGTTCTAGTACTTTTGTTTAATAGCATTATACTTTTAATGAGATTAGGTTCGTCCTATCAAATCCGTTCTGCTAACGACAGTCCACTGATCAAGGGAGCGGTGGGTGAGAGTGGACACTCATTCAACCGCCATTTTATAGGCAGTTTCCTTCTACCCCCCCTTATAGACCAGTTTTCTGAATTAGACATACTAGTGATTTGACTGACTTAATCTTATACATGTAGGTATTAACTTTTAATAATAATATGTATAAGGTGTATTTTAAACATTTTAAAATATTTAGGTTCATCTTTTAAAATTTCTAAATTAAAACAATTTTAATTAAAATTTAAATTAAACCTGAAGTGATTTAATGTTTTTCTTTTAATTAACAATTAATTAAATTAATTAAATCACACAAGGATTAACAAATTAAACAATTTAATTTAATCTTATTCCTTGCCCACTAAGTTATCAAAAATAATGGCAAAGGGTTTCCATTTATTAAATAATCATATTTACCAAAAATAGAAAAACCCTATGGGAGCCTCCTTATTTTCGAATAAGGATCTATGTTTTCTCAATTGAATCTATAACTAAGAACTAAAGGTATATAATTAAAAAATTATATTCTAAAACAATTTAGTATTTCATACCTTTAAATCTTTAGAAGCAAGCACCACAAGTGTCGTGCCTCTAATGGTTCACACCCAGAACCAAGCAAACAAGAAACTAGAGAGAAGAAGGAGGAAAACTCCTTAGAATTTCGTGGCTTTTAGGGGTGGGAGGAGGCCTCTATTTATAGTCTCCAGGTGATAAGCAATAATGAGTATAACTACCTTATTTAAGATCCTGATATGATAAGGCTTTTATCAGATAAAAGGATCTGCTTGTCACTGCCACAAAAACCCTTATTGGTTTCAAAATCCACAAGGCTCTAAGCCTAGATTTTGTGCAACCCATTAGGAATGCCCTAATTGTCTATTGCTCAACTATTGAACAATTACAATTCAGCCCCTGTACTTTTAATTAATCCAATTAATCCCAAATTAATTTCAATTAATTTCTGATTAATCATTAATTAAATATTATGATTTCTAATTAATATATTATTTTTATAATATATTAATAAATCATATTTCTCTCTCTCTCTCTCTCTTTCTTTAAGTTATCTTGTCCTTAGCTAGATTTTGAGGGCAACTCAAAAGGACTGTGTTGCCATCAATCAAGTATATTCCTAAATTATAGTCATGTCTTAGACACCTAATCCAACACCACCAACAATGCAATTTTTGCTCTTCCTGCACAACATGTTCCTTCACCCTCCAGTCTACCAATGGCATCTCCAGCCCCTTCTGCTCCAAGCAGTGCTACCAAATCAACCTCTCCAGCTCCAGCTGCTGCCAAAGGGAGCTGAAGAGAACATGGCTTTGATGGCAGGTTTCATGAACTATTACAATGCTTTCGTTGCTGGTGAACTAGTTCAGCCAGTCATGATTGGAGACCTTGATCAGATTCACCCTGAAGATGTTGAGGAAATGGATATCTCCTGGCAAATTGCTATGGCGGTATTCAGGGCGAAAAAGTTCAGTCAGCGAACTGGAAGAAACAACTGGGGAGTGAATGTAGACAAGAAGGTGGGCTTCAACAAAAGCAAGCTGAGGTGCTTCAACTGTCATGAGCCAGGGCATTTTTCTCGTGAGTACACCAAGCCAAGGGTGGAAAACAACAATACTGAAAGAACCTTGGTGCCAACTGGAAGCAACCGTGAAGCTCCTCAAAACACTGAAAGAGTTATGGTGGCTCAGCAGTTCTCATGGGAGGACCAGATACAGGCCCTGAACCTCACTGAAGATGGAGGAGCTCGCTTAGCCTATATTGAAGCTGACAAGGATGTTGATCTTGTTGAAGAGAAGATGATGGAGCTACAGTTTGCTTTTATGGTCTCTACCACTCCCGCCACTAATGAGGTTAGTGAAGTTTCTTGCTCTAACTCTTGTGTAAATAAAATTGCTAAATATCGTGAATACAATGATAATCTAGTTAGAGAAGTTTTTGACCTAAAAAATGACATTTATAACCTCAAAAAGAAACAGAAACCCTTGATAGAAAAGGTAGAAGCTCAAACTAAGGACTTAAAGAAAATTAAATAAGAATATAGTGATAAATGCTGTCATCATCTGTTTGCTAAAGAGAAAATTGCCAGTTTAACTGCCGAACTTGATGCATTGAAGGCCAAATATAATGATGTTGATTTTAATATTAAAAAATTCGATGCATCAAGTATGATTGTTAAATTTATGATTGAACATCAATTAAAATGGCAAAACAAACATGGTGAGGGTTGTGGGTATAAAAATGTTCCACCACCTTTTAATGATAACTACACCCTTCTCCTTGAAAACCAAGAAATAGAGCAGCCCACTGTATCCTGTTTAGTTCATAATGATCCATCCAGTGCCACTGAGAGTATTAAAGTGAAAAATACTGATGCTTCTACCTCATGTGTAGATAAATTGAAAGAGGAGGATGGGAACCAGGAGGACAAGAATGATCTTAATTTTGATAAAAAAAAAACTGTTTAAAGACTAATATTTCTATTTCTTCTGTTTTGAATGATTGTGTGCGACAAGATATTAAAAATGTTAATTTTTCGAAACCTTATGGTGATGTTTTGAATTCTAAAAATACAAATGTTGGAAAATTCAAACCACAAAAGTTTGTAAAAGCAGGTGAAATTCCTTTTGGACCAAGACCAAGTCCCAATAAATGTGCTTGTGCTTGTGCTTCTACTTGTGGTAATTCTTTGAAAAATTCATCTGGTCAAGGACCAAAGCACAATCTCATTTATTTGAAGAAACAAATGTGCTTTAACTGTGGTATTGTAGGTCACATTGCCAGAAATTGTCCACATCGTCCATATGTTCCTTACTATGAACAATGTTGGCAGAATGTGCCAAGAGGGAGATCTTGCAAAAGAAAGCCCTCAAGGTCACGTTCAAGAAAATGGAGATTGGAATGTTGTAAAGGCCAAGAATCAGGCCCCCCAAGTATAAACGCACCAATTCGAGAGATGACTCTGCCAAATCAAATTCGGTAAGGTTGAACTCATCTCAAGGATCGTCCTCGAGCTCACACTAGCAACATAAGCACAATTCAAGGGGGAGTTTTGTTTTAAAATCAAGTGTTGAAGCACCCATCTGGTCAAACAACAAGACACTTAAACCAAATTACAGATGGGTACCAAAAGGCCTCATTTCCAATTCATCAAATTGTCCCGCTAACTCTTCATTCTTATCTGATAAACAGGATATGTCATGGGAAAGACTATCATGTGTTGATGATAATGGTCAACCTAGTTTCAAAATGGACTGGGTTCCCAAAAACAACTAATCCCGCATCCTGTGCAGGAGCAGCTATGAAGGAATATCATCATACCTCAGTTTGTTGATAGTGGTTGTTCCAGGCACATGACAGGACATCTCTCAATTACACGACATTCAAATCATTAATGGATAGTATGTGTCTCTTGCGGGAGGGGAGAAAGGAATGATCACGCAGATGGGGACCGTGACAAATGGTGTGTTTGAAAAGGTAACTTCGTTTCGGAATTAAAAATGATTCGTTTTGATGACTGATGAATCAGTTCTTGAGTAATTTTGTAAATTTTTTTAGTTAAATTTGTTCATTTTCAGTCATTCTCCTCTATACACAAATTTAGGGGGGGAATTAAAAGCAACAAAAGTTTATAAAATTCAAAAATCCAAAAATATGTTTTTCAATTATGTCTTTCCTTTCAAAATCAAAAATCCAAAATATTTTTAATTACACAATTTGCACTATCGTCAATGTTCCTGATCTATACCAATCAGGAATACAGATCCATGTTCTCATGTCAACGATGTGTTTCATTATCATCGTGATTCACTAAGACATTCCTTACCCGTCGACGACGCACTGAGCTATACCACTCACTACTGAGACAAAATATCATGTGCTGATGATTCTCATTGGTAAACCACGATGAGTATGAAGCACTAACAACTTTTCAACTCTTCTTATCCTAACCTCAAAATATTGTAAAACTCAAACTTTTAGACACTTTGAGTTAAGCCACTCAGAGTCGAGAGTTACAAATTCTGTGTCGATGGTTAGATTGTGTACTGTTATCACACGCACCAATCCATTCTTATCCACTCTATCTTTCTGATGCAAAAAATAGACGATTCATCATTTAAAACCAAATGGTGATGATATTTCGAATCTCTATGCCAATGATCCTTGCTACAACACCAGTAGTAAATGTAAGGCATCAACAACCATTCTTACCTACAAGTCTTCTAATTAAGAGTTGGATGACTAAGTGTAATATACCATACATTGATGACAATTCGCACGTCTAGCCAATGGGTATATCTCGCACCAAGATATATTACACGCTCATACCACACTTAACCCAATTTTCTTCTAATAAAGATGTTTGTGATTCAATGTGGCTTTACCTCGCATTGATGAAACATCAAAGCTCTGGGTCAGTGATCGCCAAGAGCCAAGTCATCTTGTTCGCTTGTTAACTGTATTGAGATCTTTGATCAAGGATATGCAGGGGCCTAAATAAAAAACGGCCACGAGTAGTTCTCCGATACTCAAACAATCGCAGTGCGTTCCTCCGGGTTCATACAGATACTGCGAGTAGTCTCCTCCTGAGCCAAGGCTGGGTCCTTGAATAACTGTGGTGAGAAGGGTCTTTATGACTCCGTGACCCGCAGGATTTTTGGTCATAGTTCGTTTCATGAAGCGCCAGTAAAAGACAATTAAAGAATTTCGAGTGATGAATCGTGAAGTGTAGTTCAAGAGTTTCAACACAAACATCTTATCCCCGAAGAAAGGTGAAGCATAATTACATGCAACAAGATGTGTTGAATTCCTCCTTAAACAGTTTATGTTGCTACATTTTTACCTTATGTGATCAAGATGTGAAGATGATGAATCAGACTCCATGTTTCAGTAAAAGTCACATTTAAAGCTGGATGTCCTGATTTCAAGACCTATGCAAGAAGCCTTACACCAGAAGAGTGTTCAAAGTCAAATCTCGAAGAAAGTCAAGTTGTGAAGAGACCTAGGAAGACCAGAAAGCCAAGATTAAAAGGAAGTTAAAGATCAATGAAAGCATTAAACCAAGGGGGTGATTGTTAGAATATATTTTAGTTAGTTTAAGCTTTACATTTAATGGGCTAAATTATATGGGTTGTTTGGAGTTTTCGGTCAGGGACCGAAACCCACCTGGTTCTCGGTAGACATGACCGAAATCTCTTAGATTTCGGTGGGCTGGGCTCATGGTTTTCGGTGGGCTTGTATACATGTGGGCTTAGGCCATGCGATAGGTATAAAAGGCATTTGTAGCTGTCATTAGTGCTTGATCGATTTGGGGAACCGTGCACAAGATTAGAGAGAATTATTGTTCATCAATCAAGCAATCTTATGTACCCGACTATTTGAATATAGCGTGAATTGAAGATTAATACGTTCTTGTTCTTTGTTTCGTTGATATTACTCATTGGGATTCCGCACCAATTGAGTATTTGATTGATACCTTGCTAGATCTAGTTTGTTTGGGACTTACAATGTTGTGCATTAGTATGAGGTGCATTTGTTTGTGAAGGAAGAGGATTATGAGTAAGAGTTTGCTCCCCCTCAACAAAAGCAGTTGGTGTATTTGTAGTTGTTTGTTAAGCTGAAACTTCTGGCTCCACATAGACATCAGGATATAGAGAAAGAATATGTGAGATGTCATGCGAAGGGGTGTTGTTCTTGGAATGAAGATGCTCCCCCTCGAGTCTATAAGGATTCGAAGGTATGTTTGTAGACTACCCTTCGAACTAAGAGGGACTATTCTCACTACTTGTAGAGGTATCTTGTGGACCATCTGAGAGCTTTGTGGATTCGGAAACTTGATTTTCTGTTACATTAACTTCAGCATCCGCAGCCCTCACAGGTGGATCAAAAAGAAGATGGAAATCAGCATTAAACGATAACAATGGTAATGCATCTAAAGCAGATTCAGGAAAGATTGAAGATAAAGGGAATTTGTTTTGGGATTTCTTGACGTAGTAGTCATCAAACGAGAGATTAAAGGTTTCTTCAATTTTTATTTTTCACTTGTTCATAACCCTGTACGCTTTAGAGTTGGAAGAATATCCCAAGAAAATACCTTCATTTGACTTGTCTTTAAACTTGGATAAAGGATCTTTCAGATTTAATATGAAGCACCTACATCCGAAGATGTGAAGAAATTTAACATTTGGTTTTCTTTTGTTGAGCACTTCATAAGGAGTAATATTGAATTGCTTGTGTATGTAGGATCGATTTTGAGTAAAGCATGCAGTTGAGAGAGCTTCAGCCCAAAAGTATAATGATAAATTGGCAAAATTTAACATTTTCCTTGTAGCCTCACATAAAGAACAATTACGACGTTCAACAACCCCATTTTGTTGAGGAGTGTAGGGGGTTGAAAATTTGTGCGTAATACCCTTCTCTTTCAAAAATTCATCCAAACTTTGATTCTTGAACTCAGATCCATTATCACCGTGTATCGTTCGAACCGTTCTTTTTAGTGTAATTTCCATGTTCTTGATAAACTCGATCATTAAGTTTGATGCCTCAAATTTATTTCGAAGAAATAAAACCCAAGTAAAACGAGAGAAATCATCAACAATCACCATAACATACTTCTTTTTCCCCAGGCATTTTACTGCTGATGGACCACAAAGATCCATATATAAGAGTGAAAGGGGTTCGGTGATCTTCGGATGGACAACAGTTGGATGCCTTTGCTTTGTTTGTTTGCCATGCTCACAAGCAGAACAAAGTGTATCATTATCAAATTTAAGTGTAGCCATTCCTCGAACCAGATCCATATCCACTAACTTGTTGATTGCTTTGAAGTTTAAGTGAGCCAACCTCCGATGCCATAACCAGCTAAGATTCGAAGT
Organism: Cichorium intybus; assembly: GCA_023525715.1. NCBI lineage: Eukaryota > Viridiplantae > Streptophyta > Magnoliopsida > Asterales > Asteraceae > Cichorium > Cichorium intybus. Next base: position 76,923,785 of record CM042010.1, read on the forward strand.
GGCCTTAGATAGTAGGAAAAGCGAAAGGCCCCCAATAATTGGCTTTAGATCCAAGGAAATCACTGATCCATTCCTTTTTTATTTCAGGAAGACTTCTTTTGTTTCTTCTTTGGTGATGATACTCCCATGAGTATTGAATGTTACAGCGTTACCAGTCCTCACCACCAATTGAGAAATACTCACCAAATTATGCTTCAAACCTTCAACATACGCCACTCTACTGATAGTAAATTGTCCATTGGTAACTTTCTCATAACCTTTAATTGGACACGTTTCATTGTTTCCGAATCTTACATTCCCTGCATCATCCAGTGTCTGAAAGTCTCTCAAATACTCTCTCTTCCCCGTCATATGCCTTGAGCAGCCACTATACATGTACCATTCAGTGACGCACTACTCTTCAGACATTACTTGCATTTAATCAAGAAGAAGTTGGTACCCAATCAATCTTGGGTCCTTGGGATAAGTGAAAGATTCTTCAATCCATTTTTCAATTGCCTCTTCGGATATGTTATCACACGAAAAAGTTATCATATTTTCAGAAGTTTCATTAGATGAATTATCAGAACTTGAAATTGAATTAGATGAACTTTCATTGATCATAGAAGAATTTGAAGATTTAGAGATTGAAATGATTGATACTTTTGGAACCCAGATTTGCATAAATTCTTATCTTATATATGACAAAATTTTGATTGTCACATACAGGTTGTGAAGATCAGACTAGAGACATCGATAAATGTATGAAGGTGTATCCAAACGTTATTAATTGAATTAAAATATAACCAAAAGACATAGAATAGCTATAGAAGTTCTGTAAGGTTGTTGATGACTCGATCCATATTAATAATCTATACAAATTACAACTTTCATGAACAATGTTTTTATAGTTTTTGAATATCGATATTTACACTTTATAAAACTTCTACGACAAACATTAATAATGACTTTATTGTAGCTCAGTGGTTCCCCCTTCATCATATTTCTTAGGAGGCGAGTGATCGAATCCTACCCCTTACCTTAGTATGTTTTTTTACGTGATTTTTAATATTGGCCTTCACTATTTTCCTATTTTACATTTTTAGCCTTAAATAATTTAACATTACAAATTTGCTTTATCTTTTAAACAGTTTTAGCCGAATTTCAAATATATCTAAGAAATTTGCCTATAATATTTCTATAATTTTTTTTTTCAAGAAACATATTTAGAAATTTTTCAGTTTTTCTTTAGAAATATTTTTGATTATTTTTTATCTTTTATTGTAACAATATATTATTTTTTTTATGAATTTCACTAAAGATTTTTACAAAACTTTTCCATTTTTTACAATTTTTTTTATTTTTAAATTGATTTTGTGTTTTGATTACATATAAAGTATGCGAAAATTTATAGATACAATGCTATATTTTTATATGATTTCTATCTTTTATTGTAACAAAATATTTAAATGTTTTTTTTATGAATTCCTCTAAACACTTTTATAAAACTTTTCCTTTTTTATATAAGATTATTTTTTATGTTTATAAATTGATTTTGTGTTTTGGTTACATGTAGCGTATGCGGAAATATAAAGATACGTTGCTATATTTTATTATTATATAATCATTTATAGGATCCCGGATGTTTAAATCCTAGTTAATCTACAATGACGTTCACAATATATTAGTAGAAACATAAATATAATGATTCGGACGAATTATCATAAATTAACTTCGATATCAATACTTTTTACGAATAATCCGCAAAACCTAATGTTGAAAAAACCCATATCACATATCCACGAGAGTATTTCACAATGAAATTATCAGTTAATGATAAAAAATTTAAAACATGTTTATTTTGTGATGCATACATGATTCTATTTCAATTTTAGTAAATATTATTTATATGTGAAATAAATATCGGTAAACCAATGAAGTAGTAACAACTTATTTTAATAATATTGTCAAAACTTGATAATGTTAGTTTTAGTAAAGATATAAGACATCTGTTTTCATTGTTTGGCATTTTTCTATATTTTTAATGTTTATTAACTTTATTTTATCATACTATATTCTATAAGTTAACGAGCATACTAGCTTATATAGAGAATATAATTACATATTTGTACACACAAGCTTTTATTTTTATCACTAATTATTATTTTAATTTAACACTCATAATTTAGTGTTAGGTTCTGAATTTGATATTTTTTTAAAATATCATTATGTGAATGTCAAGGTTGTAGAAGTCGCTAGGCGGTAGGCGGGCGGTCGACTGGGGCCTAGGACTAGTCGGTCTAGGCGAGGACTAGTCGGCGCCTAGGCGGGGAGTATTAATTGTAACAAAATTTATTTTTTTAAATTTAGATATTACCTATATCCTTAAAAAATGAATAAATAAGTATAAAAATTTGCAAATCAAAGTGTTTAAATATATAAGTCATCAAACATCAGAATGTTTAGACTAATTAATGACATTTTTTATCATTTTAATCATCGATAATTGTAACTTAGCCACCGATTATCATAATTAATGACATTTTCTAAATTTAAATTTTAAAATTTTAAAAATTTGATTTTTTTGAGAATTTGATAATTTTTGAAAATTTTTAAAATTTGAAATTTTTTGAAAATTTTGAAATTTTGAAATTTGAATAATTGAAAATTTTGCCGCCTAGACCCGCCTAGGCCCGCCTAAACCCGATTTTGACCGCCGTTGACCAAATCCGCCTAGCTTTACCGCCTACCACTAATCGTAGGCGGAACCCGCCCGCCTAGCGCCTAGGCGCCGCCTAGGCGGCCGCCTAGGCCGACTTTTACAACACTGGTGAATGTTATTGTATCAGTTTCTACATAATTCTCTATGTTAGGTCGGACGGAGTCGTCAACAGTCCGACGGGTTTTTCGACGGTGGCAGGTTGGAGGGGCCGAGATGCGGGTTCACGAACCCGTTTTGGGTTGAAGGCAAAGAAGGAAAAGGAAAGCAGCGAGATGGGCGAGGTTCAGGATCGGCAGGAACCACTCTGTCCTCTCTGGTCAACAGGTTTACGGCTTGGTGATAGAATATTTTATTTTTATGGAAATTTTTGTGATTGTTATAAATTAAGTTTGTAATGACTTTGAAAGCTATAATTTTTAATCCAAGATTCTTCCCTGATAAATACAAGTTTGATTAAGAATAATGCGCCGAAAAATGAAAGAATTAATTAAATATTTGTTGCATTTTTTAATAATATACCCCCATTTTTTTCTGTAAATTATCATATAATTATAACAAAACATTTTGACTAAAAATATAACAATTTGTTTAGAGGGTGGATGGAAATTGGAAGTAAGGATAGAGATAATGGGCTATGCCAGAGGACATTTTTACAACCATATTCTTCTCATCTTTGCTTTTACAGATGCTTTGCAACTCTCTCTTTCTCTCTCTCTTTTTCTCTCTATTCCTTTGATCATTTTCCTTTCATCATTCATTGATTACTCTCATTCGAGATCTCAGAGTAAAACCCTCCAAATAATTACTCACGTTTCTTGGTTTTTAGCTCATAATTATAGCAACCCCAGTTCATTAATTAGGGTTTAACCCTCTTCTCTCATCTGGGTTCTTTTTTCTTGATTTTGAATAAGTAGACTTTAAAGAATCTTTCTTTCAGTTTATTCCTCCATCTGGGTTTATAGTAGTTGTTAAACAAGATAACATAATCCATATTCCCCCCTTTCGAATTTAGGTCTATTCCTTGATTCTCTTCGTTATTATGTGACCCTTTTCGCTCGTACACACCTACTGTCTTCTTTATCAAATTTCTCAAAAAATATCAGAGGAATTTAGGGTTCGGATAAGATAGAATCATCGCTCATATCTGAGTTTAGAGATTGGTGCTAAAATCTTGTTCTTCCAAGTTTGAACTTTTTTTTCCTTCGTTTTTTTTTTCCTGGTGGATCCTTTGATTAGACAGTTTATAAATATTTGACAGGAGGTTTTTTCTTTTTATTCTTCCCCAATTTTTTAGTTTAGTTTATGTATATATATATATTCTTCACAAACCAGCTGTTATAAGTGGAACCCTGTTCATACTTATACTATTTGGGAACTCAACTTTTTCTCTTAGTTACTTCTGTGGATGAGTTTTATCCATCTAATTGGATTTGGCTTAAAAGTGGGGCACCTTCTCTTGATGCTATGTTGCTCGTTTCTATCGTTGATCTCAGTGAATTGCTTCACTAATTGTGTAGAGATGAAGCCTAAAAGTGGTGTGAAGATTTGGATGAAATTTGTTGAGATCTTTTCAGGGAACGCTTGTAAGATCCATCATCACTACTATCAATATATCGGTTCAAGGCAAGTTAGAAAAACATGGTCTCGGAAGCTCTTGATCTTATGGTTTGCATTCGGTACGATTCTTTCTTTGTGGTCCTTTTGGTATTTGAGATCTCAATCCATGGATAAGAGGAAAGAAACATTGGCCAATATGTGCGATGAAAGAGCTAGGATGCTTCAAGATCAGTTCAATGTCAGCATGAATCATGTTCAAGCTATGTCGATTTTGATCTCCACTTTTCACCATGGTAAAAAGCCTTCAGCAATTGACCAGGTACCCTTTTCGCCTTCCATTATCCTTTACACATATAAAAAAGGAAACGTTTCATTTTTAGCGCTTAATTCCATCCGGGTACTCAATCGTTTTTTGTGAATTAGGGTTTTTAGTTAGACATTTTAATGTCGTAAGTAACAAATCATTGTGAATCAATAGGAGACGTTTGCAAAGTACACGGAAAGAACTGCTTTTGAGAGGCCACTTACAAGTGGGGTGGCGTATGCAGTAAGAGTACTTCATTCAGAAAGGGAACAATTTGAGAAGCAACAAGGATGGAGCATAAAAAAGATGACCCCAGTTAATAAAGACGATTATAACCCCGAAGAATTGGAGCCATCACCAATTGAACAAGAATATGCCCCTGTTATCTTTGCACAAGATACCGTTGCTCATGTGATTTCTCTTGATATGATGTCCGGCGAGGTACTCACATCTTTAACCTCATAAAACCATAAAAAAAATATTATATGGTTGATTAATGTTTCTCTTCTTTATTTTGATTGATAAAAGGAGGACCGTGAAAACGTGTTGCGAGCAAGGGCATTAGGGAAAGGGGTTCTTACGGCCCCTTTCCATCTCATAAAGTCAAACCGGCTTGGAGTTATTTTGACTTTTGTTGTTTATAAGCGTGATCTTCCTTCTAATGCGACACCAGAGGAAAGAATCGAAGCAACCGACGGGTAAAAAATAAAATTAATTGTAATTTTCATTGGATTGTGAATTTGTGACATAAAAAATCATGGTAAAAACAGGTATCTTGGTGGAGTGTTTGATATTGAATCACTGGTGGAGAAGTTACTTCAGCAGCTTGCAAGCAAGCAAACGATTTATGTGAACGTTTTTGATACGACTAATATATCGAATCCTATCAGTATGTACGGGACCAATGTTTTAGACACCGGTTTGCAGCATGTTAGTCCTCTCAACTTTGGTGACCCCTCAAGAAAGCATGAGATGCGTTGCAGGTCATTTTTATACTTCCGTTTATTCCAAAAAAAAAAAATATATTGAAAATCCAGCAAGGATTTTTCATGTATAATGCCAAGTTGATGGTATTAATGGAAGTAGGATTCTCTGATACACACTTTATCGAAATATGTGATATGAATAAATGATAATTACATGGATAATCAGAAATTAATGGTTTTTTGGTGATGCAGATTCAAACAAAAACCACCGTGGCAAATCTTGGCAATATCAACCGCGTTTGGTATTATTGTGATCACGCTGCTTGTTGGACATATCTTCCATGCAACTGTAAATAGAATAGCAAAAGTTGAAGACGATTATCACGAGATGTCAGAGCTCAAAAGGCGCGCAGAGGCTGCTGACGTGGCAAAATCTCAGGTATTAATCATTTCGAATGTTGACTCTTAGGTTTAATTAATTACTATATAATTTCAATTTTTTTTTTTTTTTTTTTTTTTTTGTAGTTCCTCGCTACTGTGTCCCACGAGATTAGAACCCCAATGAACGGTGTTCTCGGTAAGTTATTGCACAATCTTTTTGATGGTACAGGGAAATTAAAATCCTAAATTTAATTATTGGTTGGAAATTAGGGATGCTGGATATGCTTATGGACACTGTTCTCGATGTAACACAACAAGATTACGTTAGAACAGCTCAAGCGAGTGGAAAAGCTCTTGTTTCACTCATAAACGCGGTTCTTGATCAAGCCAAAATCGAATCTGGTAAACTCGAGCTCGAGGCTGTCCGCTTCGATCTTCGAGCTATACTCGATGACGTTTTGTCCTTGTTTTCCGGGAAGTCTCAAGAGAAGGGAATCGAGGTGAGATCTTTTTACATTTTTTTTTTCTTCGATCCCCGCCATTTCTGACTCGTTTTTTTTCGTAGTTGGCTGTTTACATATCCGAGAAGGTCCCGGAAACATTGATTGGCGATCCAGGGCGATTTCGTCAAATTATCACAAACCTCATGGGTAACTCCATTAAGTTCACGGAGAAAGGACACATCTTTGTAACTGTGCATCTGGTTGAAGAAGTAATGGAGTCGATAGGCGTAGAAACCGAACCTTCATCAAAAGACACGTTAAGTGGACTCCCTGTAGCGGATAGAAACCGAAGCTGGGAGGGGTTTAGAACCGTGGGAATTTCCGATTCCATTACTTTGATCGTATCGGTCGAGGACACGGGTGTTGGAATCCCGATTGAAGCCCAACCGCGAATCTTTACCCCTTTTATGCAAGTGGGTCCCTCGATTTCCCGTATACATGGTGGGACCGGAATCGGTCTAAGCATTAGCAAGTGTTTAGTGAATTTAATGAACGGTGAGATCGGGTTCGATAGCATCCCGAAAGTGGGGTCCACTTTCACCTTCACCGCGGTTTTCGGTTCAAACGCAAACGAGCAAGTCAACGGGCAGTCAAAGTCGGAGTTTCATGGCATGAAAGCGGTAATTGTCGATCCAAGACCCGTACGTGCCATGGTGTCGAGATATCACATCCAACGGCTAGGAATGAAAGTAGAAATCGTCCCGAGTTTGATCAACGCGGTGTCCGTATCCGCAAGTAAAGTTATTTTAATCGAAGAGGATGTTTGGGATAACGATTTAAGAAGTGTAAATCACAAGATTCCGGCGAAGGTGTTTCTTCTGACGAATTCGATCGGTGGGTCCCGGAAATCTGGGCCGCCGGTGATCACGAAGCCGTTGAGAGTGAGCATGTTGGCGGCGGCGTTGCAGCGGGCAATGGGCGGTTCCGTAAGTAGTAGTAGTGTCAGAAACGGGGAGGTCCAGAAAGTGTCGTTGTCAAAGCTGTTGGTTGGCCGGAAAATACTGGTGGTGGATGATAATAATGTCAACCTTCGAGTGGCGGCAGGGGCGTTGAAGAAGTATGGGGCGGAGGTGGTTTGTGCCGATAGCGGGAGGAAAGCCATCTCGTTGCTAAAACCGCCGCATTCCTTCGATGCTTGTTTCATGGATATTCAAATGCCAGAAATGGACGGGTATGTATATATATATATATATATTTAATTATTTATATAGCAATGTATTTTCCTTTTTTTATGTATTATTATTATAGCATCGTAATTTTGGTTTCAGGTTTGAGGCAACAAAAACAATTCGTGAGGTGGAATCTAATGTTAATAATCGTGTGCAAAACGGGAATGTATCAAAGTGGCATGTCCCGATTTTAGCCATGACTGCTGATGTCATTCAAGCTACACATGAACAATGCATAAACTCGGGAATGGATGGCTATGTATCTAAACCATTTGAAGCCAATCAACTTTATCAAGAAGTTTCTAGATTTTTCCTGTAGTCCGTTGAACCTCGACCCCACGAAATTAACTATGCGCCTGTTTTTTGAGGCGTTTTTGGAAGCGGGGTTCGGATTCTTCGTGAAGGTAAGTTTTTTTTTTCATCAGAAAATATTTTTGTTATGGAGATTGATTTTTAATGAATTTTGTATTTCAGGAAACTTAGATGTGGTGACGATATAGTGTGTACATATGGAAGTCATTTATTGGTGGAGATTTGTTCGTTTTGTAAGTTAGACACAGAAACCAATTCATTTGCCTCCATGTTGTTTTGATCTACTCGACAGTTGACTTTGTGTGGTCAACTCTTGGAGTCGTGTTGTGTTGTAGAGTTTGAATTAGTGAATGGCATCCCCTCAAAGCGGGCGAAAGAAGGAAGGAAAGTGATCTGGTATATATTTGTTGTAAGTTGAAAATAAATACGGTTACATGTATGTATGTAGTAATATACGTATGGAGTATAAGTTCAGGTTGAAGGTGGTTTTAGACACCAAAAGCTTATTTGGTGAACTTGGTAAATTTGTGTATATAAATATGCGAGTTCAGTTTTGAGACGTGTATGCCATGGCTGTTGGAACAATATATAACTTTTTTGTTGTTATTTTAGGATTTTAGCCGTAAGTCACTTGAATTACACGATCTAAACACAATATTAGGCTATATCTGTTATTGGTTATTTTCTATGTTGAAGATGAGAAGTGTATTCATGTCATTTTACGTAAATGAGAGATCATCAAATGTTTCATCTTTCTGGATAAGACGATATTGCAATTTTTCGGTCTTATTATAATCCGATGCTTGTTGAACACACTGCAACGTCTCCTACGTAAGGCCTAAGAAAATTCGTATAATTACATTGAATAACATAAGAAAATAGACTGCATTTGTACCTGAACCAGTTTACAATGTTCTGGCATACAAATTTTGCTTTTGCGTACTGCATATTTGATAGATAATAAACCTAGAACACACGTTCAAGAATCTGGAGAGTATGATGGAATTATAGTAGATAATCAAATGAGTTTCTTCAATGGAAGCTCACTCGCCCTAAATAACCGAATACCATGCAATAACACCCTCCTCTCTCTAAATAAGATTTCTTTCAACAAAATAACAATTTCCCCACATCATCAACTAGGGATGAGCGTGGTCCGGGGACCGGTCCGAAACCAAATTAGCATTTTGTAAAAACCAATGACCGAACCAAATATGCATATTCGGTCCCGGTTCAGTTCGGTTATGGTCGGTTTTCAGTTTGGTCCGACTTTTCATGATTAGGAGTAGTGTTATGGGTAAGCATTGTCCGGGGACTGGACCGTATCGGACCGGAACCAAATTAACATTATTTAAAAACCGAAGACCGAACCAAATATGTATATTCGGTTCCGGTTTGGTTTGATTTCGGTCGGTTTTCAGTTCGGTTTGGTTTTTTCGGACCATATGCTCATTCCTAATCATCACCACGAGTGAGTGAAAAAACCGGTGGAAGCGAACGAACTTATGTAACAATTCAGTTCTCGATTCTTCAAAAACCTATTTTTTGGTTTCAGTTATCTCGGTTCCGGTTCTATTGGTCCCATTCCAGAACCATGCTCACCTTGAGTGAGCAAAAAACCCGTTGAATCGAACTGGAAACAATTATGTATTCCAGTTTCAGTACTCTTCAAAAACTCATTTTTTGTTTTTGGTTTTCGGTTCAGGGACCAAGCTTAACTTTAGTGAGCAAAAAAATCGTTGGAACCAAACTAGAACCATAACCGATTATGTATAACGGTTCGATTCTCGGTTCTTCAATAACCTAATTTGCGATTTCGGTTCCTGTTTGGTCCAGTTTCGCAAACCAAACTCACATTGAGTGAGCAAAAAAAAATCATTGGAACCAAAGCGGAACCGAATATGATATGAGAACCAGTTATGTATAATAATTCGGTTCTCGGTTATTCAAAAATCCATTTTCCAGTTTTGGTTATTTCGGTTCCGATTCTGGAACCAAGCTCACCTTGAGTGAGCCAAAAAAATCGTCGGAACCAATTGGGAACCGATTATATATAACGGTTCGTTTCTGGGTTTTTCAAAAACACAAATTTCAGCTCTCCTTGAGTGAGCAAAAGAATTATTGGAACCAAACCGGAACCGACTGGGAGCCATCATGTTTATATAACGATTCAGTTCTGGTTCGGTTCAAGTTACGGAACCAAGTCTTGGAAAATGATGGATTTATATATAACGGTTTGTTTCTGGGATTTTCAAAAACACAATTTTCATATAGGACCACGGATCTTGTTAAGGAACTTTTACCAACAAAACATACTTTTGTACTTTGATGATCTTATTTTCTTGGATGATCGAAACCCAAAACAGAAATCCTTATTGCGATCCCAAGATAAACGATTTAACGAAAAACAATACTATTGTGTTTGTGAATTAAACACCAACAAACACACACTTTGACTTTGTGTGTGTCTTTCTGTTCGGCCGCCAACAAAGTCGAAAAGGAATTGTATGACACTAATATGCACATGTTGTGTGTGTGTGTGTTTTGCAATAGCCGGCCAACCAAAATTGAGAGAACCAAAAGTGTTGCCCCACTTTACATTTGCATTAATTGGCACACTTTTCACAAATTCTTTTCCTTCTTAACGTGTACACACGGCAGCCCAAGATATAGAAAAACGAGTAAATTACAAGGATGGTCCTGTGGTTTGAGCTAATTTGCGTGTTTGGTCCTTAACTTTTGTTTTTAACTCGGACCATCCTTACTATTTGATTTTATTACACGGTTGGTCCCCAAATGACTTAAAATGACTATATTACCCTTTCCAACTCTTTTTTAATTAATTTATTATTTAATTTATTATTTATCTATAATTAAATATTTATTTATATCACCCACACGTTCTTCCCCTTTCAATCTTCCACCTTAATCCTCTTCCTACCTTGCCCAGTTCGGGAAACCATCTCCGGTCACCATCTCCGGCCACAAATTCAGTACTAGAACCTCAGAAATCACCTCAAAACAAATTCTAATACAATCGGATCAGAAATACAAAATACAATCCAGAAATCAAATTTGAAATACGTTCCAATTCTCCAAAAATAATTTTTTATTAGAAAGAAACCAGAAAAACAAACCAAAAAATCCAACATTTTCTTCCTCTAAAATCGAATCCAGAAATCTAACCTTTTCTTTATTCAAAATCGATTTCTCCAAAATCGATTTCACTTCCAAAATCGATTTCATGAAGTACTTCTTGGCTCCGACTCTTGTTTTCTTTCTTGTTGGTATCGTGCACCACCATACATGAACGGGAGGCGTCAATGGTTGTAGATCTGGCAGCGACAGGTTGCAAATCCAGACTCGAAGTGGTGGTGTGGATGGATGTCGTCTCGGAGGGAGATGATACATGTGGCGACATAGAAGGGTTCGTAGGAGTGAGTTGGGACGGTGTGGAAGGTTTTGTCGGTAGAGTGAAGACACGATGAGACTGTGACGGAGATGGGGGCAACGAAGGTCCACCGGTTCTCCGCCGATTGCGTTTTCCTGCTAAAGAAAGGAGGACGAGACGTGATGGCTGATCTGAGAAGAATCGGGATTTCGATTTCTCAGATGTGTGGTGCAGACGACCATACAACAACAACGTGATGGCAGATTCTCATACCGCGACTTGACAGAGGAGGAAGACGAAGGATCCAAGTTTTCCGGTGGTGTTGTGGCCAAATGCGGGAACGTGATGGCTGATCGGAGAAGAAGGCAGGAATAGAATGGAAAGGAGAGAAAAAGGGATGCGGGTGAAGGATAGTTAGGGTTAAGCTTTTGTTTTTTTTCTTTTTTTAATTAAAATACGATAAATTATATTAAATAATATAAAGAAAGTTTAAAAAAACTATTAAGAGTAAATTAGTCTTTGACATCTGTTAGGGACCAAGCGCGCAACAAAATCAAAAGATAGGGACCGTCCGAGTTAAAAAGAAATGTTAAGGACCAAACACGCAAATTAGCCAAACCACAGGGACCATTCATGTAATTTACTCTAGAAAAAGTCGTATGCGTGCTTGATTAAAACCAACCGTAAGTCAAGTTCACTTTATCAAATTGCGAGTGTCTTTTTTAGGGCGTTTGGACTTTGGACGTGCTTATAAAAACTGTTTATTGATTTATTGGTTTTTAAGAAAAGTCATAAATTATAATTAAAGATCTCCTTATTTATTAAAAATTATTTTTGTCCTAAAAAGCCAATAAACGTTTTTATAAGCACATCTAAAGTGGTAAGTTCAACAGACCATGGGTAATGTTTATCAATTTGACTAGGGTTTAATAGTTTAAATCTTTATTTTTTAAGTTGGCCATAAATTATGAGATACTTATAATTCAAATTAAGGATAGTTACGTATAAACCCCTTAACTCTTTTAGCTTCTGATTAACTCATCATAAGACGATGACTTAACGAGCTAATCCCTTATCTTTTTCTTTTGTCATATTAATTATTCGTGTAGCCCATTTCTTGTATAGTGTAATTAGCCCCTTAGCTTTGTGATTGGCCCAGCCCAGTCATTTGTGTTGTACTTTGTATATAACTGCTACGTGTTTGTAATTATCATGATGGTGGAAATACAACCATTTTCATGGTATCAGATTTCCTCTCCTCTTTTCTCGCCTCTTTGCTCTCGATCCTCCTAACTCGCCGCCGGTAACCCTAGCTACCGGCTGTACCTGTCTTCTCCCACCACTCTTCTCATCTCCTGCTCACCCACTTTCTCTCGATCATGGCTGCTACGCCACCACCACCCTCCTCCAATCAGAAACCGTATGGAGTAATCAACATCAAAACCTACGTTCCGATTATCCTAGATCTAAAAGAAACTCAACTATTATGCTAGGCGGGAATTGTTTGAAACCAATTGTCGCGGGTTTGGTGTTCGTTCTTTCCTCACCGGCGACTCCAAACCCACCTCCGTCGATGATGAAGAATGGTACAAACTTGACTCGGTAGTCAAAACTTGGCTATATGGAACGCTCACCCAATCGCTTCTCAACATGATCCTCAAGAAAGACTCCACCTCCTTCTCCGTGTGGAAGAGTATTGAAGAACTCTTTCGTGACAACAAAGATGCCCGGGCTATCGAGCTTGACAATAAACTCCGGAGCATGACTCTTGGTGATCTTTCTATTGCTCAATATTGTCAAAAGATGAAGTCTATTTCTGATCTTTTGGCAAACATTGACAACCCCATTCCTGGAAAGACTTTGGTTGCTCACCTTCTCAATGGCCTCTCCCCTCAATACGAACATATAGCTACTCTCCTCCGCCACCGAGACCCGCTGCGCACCTTCCTCCAAGCCCGCTCCAAGCTACTTGTTGAAGAACAACGGTTCAAAACCAACCACAATTATACCGCTTCCCACACAGACCATGCCTCATCACCCACTGTCCTTGTCGCCGGCAACAAAGCACCTTCCTCCACCGGTGCATCTCATGGTGGTCGCCGACCAACCAACAGCTGCCGAGGTAGGAGCCACAGCGACCAGTGCCACCCACAGTCTTCTGCCGCTCCTGGATTCTCTTCGCCGCAGCTGCCTTGGCAGCCTTACCCACTGCCTTGGCAGCATCTCCCCTGGTCATACGCCCCGTTCTGGTCCCACCCTCAAGCCACCGGTCCACCACCTCAGCAGCAGCGACCTCCAGCCGCAGATCAGCAACCCGGCATCCTTGGCCCTCCGCCCACCTCCTATGCTCCTCATGCTCATGCCCTTCATGCCTCGGTCACTCCGACTCTTCAAGCACCGTGACAATGGTTCGCTACCATGTCTCAAGACCAACCAACTGACTTGACTCAAGCTTTCAACTCCTTGTCGGTTAACGAGGGCACAGATGCAAACTGGTATATGGACACCGGCGCCACTGCTCACCTTGCTGCGGATACAGGTAAACTCTCGTCTCTTAGTAATAATAGTTCTATTAAATCCGTTTTTGTTGGCAATAGTCAATCTATCCCTGTCACCCACACCGGTCACTCTAAAATTCACTCCATACATAGACCTTTACACCTTCAAAACATTCTTGTCACTCCTGACATCATTAAAAATTTGATATCCGTTCGCCGTTTTACGACTAACAATAAAGTTTCTATTGAATTTGATCCTTTTGGTTTTTGTGTGAAGGATCTTCCCACTTATCAGGTCCTGCTTAGGTGTGACAGCTCTGGAGACTTATACCCAGCCACTCCAGATCTTTAGTCTTCTGTTGCCCTCCTCACATCTAGCTCTCTTCTATAGCATCAGCATCTCAGTCACCCTGGCGCTCGTGTTTTCAATAAATTAGTGTCTGATCGGTTTATTTCTTGTAATAAAACTTCCCCGCATGTTAATTGTCCCCGTATGTCAGCTTGGCAAACACATTAAATTACCATTTACTAGCTCTTTTTCCAATGTTTCTAAATGTTTTGAGATTGTTCATTCGGATTTTTGGGAATCCCCCGTAACTAGCACTAGTGGTATAAAATATTATATTATATTCCTTGATCATTTTTTGCATTTTGTGTGGGTTTACCCTTTAAGACGCAACCATTGTCTACTGTGACAACGTCAGCGCGGTGTACCTTTCGACTAATCCTGTGCAACATCAACGAACCAAACATATAGAGATGGATATTCACTTTATTCACGCCAAGGTTGCTACAGGCCAAATACGAGTCCTCCATGTCTCATCCACGCTTCAGTATGCAGACATTTTCACAAAGGGGCTTCCATCCTCTCTCTTCACGGATTTTCAATCCATTTTGAGCATTTGCTCTCGACCTCCCGCTCAAACTGTGGGGGCGTATTAGTGTAGCCCATTTCTTGTATAGTGTAATTAGCCCCTTAGCTTTGTGATTGGCCCAACCCAATCATTTGTGTTGTACTTTGTATATAACTGCTACGTGTTTGTAATTATCTTGATGATGGAAATACAACCCTTTTCATTAATCTTATTGTATGTAACCCAAAAGTATCCTGCTAATTATGAAACATTACTAACTTCTTGCGACAATGGACATATTTCCAACAGTCTCCTACTTGCACATGTCACAATAACTATATAGTCTTACTTTCGTAACCTAGCAAGGTGTATGTCCATCCAAGACAAGTGATGTACTCATATTATGAAACAAGCCTTAGGTAAGTAATCAAATATTTTGTGTTCTACAAGATATTCATATAAACATGAGAAATGGTAGCTTTGTCAACCTTAGACGTTCAATATTATATTTCCCAATAGAGATTTATGGTGAACATAACACACTGTATGATTGATCCTTTATCAATTCAGTCTGAGCACGACCATGCATTTGATGTCAACAACAATTCATCGAGGGACCCAGGGATATTGATTTTTTCATTCGGATAAAAGGAACATATAAACTTTGACTACATAGACCCGCACCACTCATCATGCCATACCTGAACATTTCCTTTATGGCTGCTAGTTATGGATAACATTGGAGAAAACCAAGGCACAACAGACTACAAAACTAAGAATTTCATGCATTTACATTTGAAGAATATAATATATTACCATCTTAGAATTACTCTTGACAGTTTCCATGAAGTAATCTCTAAGTGCAAGTTACTTCAATACTTAATCTCTATTAAATATACATAAGTGATAGTTGCAATCTCTATGCTATGCCAAATCTCTATGGACAATCTATTAATCATCCAATGTCAGTCTTGAATCACTACTTACTTCTAGAAGTATGACAGACTATGGAGACTTTGAAATTTTTAATTATTCAAGAAGTCAAGTAAACATGCAAAATGAAACACAATAATAAACTAATAAAAATCCCCATCATATATTATGATCTCCGCATAATAATCGCCATATCGGATAAAGATTCATACTGTATACAGGAACCGTATTTATTAGTTTGGAGCTAGCATCAGTTTAATCATTTACACTAAGCTCTTACAAACCACAATGGATCAAGAACATTACTTACTTCTTTCTTAAACATATAAGATAATTCTTGACTTCCATCCATTGACTTTTTCTAGGATAGCCTAAGGTCAACTCGTCATGCTAAAGGTATACGATACATCAAGTCACATACATAGTATGATTGACCCCTCAGCAAGTGCATATGGAACTCAATTCATCTTATTAAGAACCTTAGTGGGAATAGGACCCCGAGTTTCAGTCAATCCTAAACTTTGATATAGAGACTTGGATCCATTCTAGGAATCTTGTTGTTGGGATTTGATTATAAGAACAAAAACATTTATGCAGCGAAAGATTCAAAAAGATCAAATCATATGTTCAAACGAATAATCTAAACAAGAATCATCATGTTCATATTTTGCTAAATTCAATTCTTCATCCTTCGTGTAAGGCACCTTTCCTTCGGTTTGTGGTTTTTTGCCTTTCTTCTTCGACGGTCGTGGTCGCTCTATTTCTTGTGTTTTCTCAACCATTTCGGGAGACATCAGTGTGTTTCGTGGTTGTAAAAGTTGTGGTTGTGAAGATTGTAAAGGTTGTTGGATTACGAAAGCGGGTTGGAAGGGTTGTCGATATTGATTAAAATGTAAGAATGGTTGTTGGAAAAGTGTTTGTTGTGGGATAGGGGCCGGTTTGGAGTAAGTTTAGGAAACCACCTTGTGATGATTCAACGTTCGGGAATTGACGAGGAGTTGTGTTTAATCTGAATGGATCAAAATCACGATTGCAGTTTGATGGTGGGATATTTGGATTTTGATCCATAATAATATGTGTGTATGTATATGTAACTGGAATAGTAAGATGGTGTGTTGAATGAGGTAAATTATGTTGGTTTTATAGTGAAATTTTGGTAAATTAATATATATATATATATATATATATATATATATATATATATATATATATATATATATATATATATATATATATATATATATATATATATATAATTATAGTCGTTTAACGGCTAGTGATATATTATTGGTCGTTGTGTGTCGTGAAGGGGAGCACGGTTGACCAGGAGATTATCTATCACAGTGCACACAGGATGGTGTGCATGACCATGATGGGATGCCAAGGTGGCATCATGCTCGGTCTGTGACAGACCTGGCAATATGGTTCATGACACGAAAGACACGACACGAGTTTTCCGTGTATGTGTTTTTGAAATTCGTGTTTCGTGTCTATTCGTGTCTGACACGAATTTAAAATTCGGGTTTCGTGTCTTATACGTGTCAAACACGAATAAACCTGTTTTGACATGTATAAGACACGAATTACATTCGTGTTACACGTGACACGAATAGACACGTCTAAACACGTATATACACGTAATGTTTACTTGTTTTGAAATATTTGTTGGATTAGGTGTCTAAGCCATGACTAATAATTAGTATTTATCTAATTAATAGTAGCATAGTCCATTTGGGTTGCCCTCATAGTTGGAGGATTGGCAGAAAGTCCGGTAGAGAGAAAGATTGATTTATTATGTGATTAATAAATCAATAGAAATTAAATAAATAGTTTATTAATATATTTAAGTGATAATATATTAGTTAGAAACTATAATAATTAATTAGAAAATTTTCTGGAATTAATTGGAATTAATTTGGCAGTTAAATTGATTAATTAAGGTGCAGGGACTAAAACTGTAATTATTCAATAGTTGAGTAAGTGACAGTTGAGTGAGTGAGAGTGGTGGTCGAAATTATATATGGAAATATATTTATTTTCGATTTTGATAATGAGGATAAAAGGGTTTGAATTATTAAGATAAAGGCTTGTCTTAATTTGAATTCAAAAAGGTTTATCTGATCACCATTTGGAGCCTATAAATAGGGAGGCTCACCCTAACCCTAAAGCCACGATTTTGAAGCTCTCTCTAAAGGTATTTTCGGCCAACAACTCCAAGCTAGGGTGTGACTACATTTGAGGCAAGAGGTTTCTGTTGCTTTGCTTCCAAGATTCACTAAAGGTTGGTTTTTCTTGATCTTTCTTTTGGTTAATCTTTTTCTGGCCTTCTAGGAATTGTTATATGTTTAATTAGGAGAAAAACTTAGATCTAAATAGGTTGCATGTGAACTTAGGATTTTTAGTTCATAGTTGCAGAAAACCTTTCAGTGGTATCAGAGACAGGTTGTTTTTCTTGTTAAATTGTTATAATTGTTTTCCTAAAAATTAGGGTTTATAGCTTCTAAACCCTAATGGGGCTGAAATCGATTTAGGGTTAGGGTTTTGAAAACCCTAGCCCCTCCCCCTTATGATTCTCGAAAATTTGCTAGGGTTTTAGAAGGTATTCTATTTTTGGTAACTTTAATTTGATTAATTAAATGGATAACCTTAAACCCATTATTTGAAATCGAAAATTAGGGGGTTTAAGATAGGTTTTAATTAATTTGATTAATTTGATAAAACCTATCTACATTTGAATTAATTTAATTAATTGGTAATTAAAAGATAATTCAAGGATTTAATTTAATTTAGAATTTAATTGTTTAAATTGGCGAAAATTAAAAGGATAAATCCAAAATATTTTAAAAGGTTTAAAATATCAAATTTAATTAATTTAATTAATTGGTTAATTAAAGGATAATTAAAATCGATTTTTAAGGTTTAATTTAATTTGAAATTTAATAGTTTAAATCGACAATAAATTAAAAGATAAACCAGAAACAATTTTTAAAGGTTTAAAAAATTACATCTTATATATATTATAATTAGGAAGTTATTATTATATGTATAAGATTAAAATGGTTAGTCAAATCATTAGTAGGCCTCATTCACGAAGCTGATCTATAAAGTGGGTATAAGGAGACTGCCTATAAAATGGCGGTCTAATGGGTGAACACTCTCACCCACCGCTCGCCTGATCAGTGGAGGGTCGTTAGCCGAACAGGTTTGATAGGATCGCCTAATAATCACTAAAAGTATAATGATTCAAAGTACTAGAACACTTAATAAAACCCAAATCTAGTTACTTTAGGAAAAATGTGAATTGGTGCTAATCCATGAAATTGCACATTGCACTTTATGAAACATTGGTGGAGCGTGTGTGGTTTACCGGCACGCTAATTGGGGTTCATAAAGAGTTGCAATGGGTTTCCCGGGTATTATCATTGTTGATGGAGCGTGTGTGGTTTACCGACACATCAATTAGAGATGATAATTAACCCGAGAGTACCAAGCTAATTTGCATGGTTATTCACATCCAGTTTGTGATCCTCGGCATCCCAGTCACAAACAGTAGGGCACATCCGAGATTAAACATGCCATTTAAAAGTTTAATGAATCTCATCAGACCTAGGAATTTCATAAGATGAAATTGATAAGTGTTTATCTACCTTAATGACCATTATGTTGTGATTACGGCATCCCTCTTCACACCATAGTTGGGGTATTTTGGATCCTAGCCTTAATAAATAATATATTGGGTAATTATTTAAAAGGAACAGTTAAACTAATAAATTCTATTTCTTTTATAGATGTCAAGTGTCAATTCTCCTCATTCTCCTCCTTCACCCATTTCTGAAAGCATCAGAATGCACCTGCCAAATATGGAAAGGCTGACTGGCCTCAACTGTAAAGAATGGCTTCGCAATTGGAGACTGGCTCTCGGCATTGCTGGAAAGCTACATCTCATTGAGTATCCGATCCCAGTTCCACGGGAACAAGTCATCATAAAAGGTTCTTATGATGAATCTGAAGAGATTCGTGACCTCATGCTATCAACCATTGACCCCGAGTTCCGCAAGGATTTTGAATCCTTGGGGCCATATGAGTTGATGCAACTGGTTGAGGAGAAGTTCCAGAAACCAGTTGAAGAGGAACGAACCAGGATCTTCAAAAGACTTGCAGAGTGCAAGCTGAAAGCAGGAAGTAGCATCAATTCGCATGTTGTTCAGATTGAAGCGTACATAGGCGAATTGTATAAACTTGGTTATTCCATGAGTCAGAAAGAGAGTGTTAACATCCTGCTCGCTTCGCTGACAAATGAGTACGATCTGTTCATTCAGACGTATAGAAAGGAAGACCAGAAAAAGACCCTCATGGAAATGCGTCCACTGTTGACTTTATACGAGTCACTCTTGGACAGGCATAGCTCCAATGGCTCAACTACTTCTGGATTAAGTCCAGTGAAGAGACGTAACAAGAAACGGTCAAGATCGACTGGACATGTCTCAAACTGGGAATCCGCTAAATCGGATATAGTCACGGGAAGATTGGAAGACGCTCCAACTCTTTTGAAAGCTCAAGTATATCTAAAAACCTCAAAACTCCTGTTCCAAGATTTCTTGATACATAATGTGACAGTCGCATTTTGGTTTGTATGCAGGGAATCAAGAAGGCACGGGACTCTGGCGCATAGGAGCACATTTGGATTGGATCTCAAGCTCGTGCAGTTTTGAAGTTTAGATAGATATTGAAATATTGTTATTAGTCTTTAGATGCATTTTTGACATTGTCTATTACATTGTTCAAGGATTTTATTTTTAATAAAATTGTCATATTTTCTTTTAACACATGTTGTCTAAAATTGTCCTTGAAATGTTATATGAATGTGTTGAATGTATGTTTAGTAATAATTTGAATGATGATCCGAAATGTTTTGAAATCAAGAATTGTGTCATTATGATTGTTAATACAAATGTTATAAGAATCAATTCAACCAAAGGTTCAGTTGGACAGGACATTGGAATCATTTGACTTAGAGTCACTTGATGAATTGACTTCTTAATGTGTCAAGAAATAAATCAACCAAAGGTCCAGTTGGACAGGACTTTGGAATCATCTGACTTAGAGTCAGATGATGATTAAGTTCTTGACAAAGCACATGTGGCAAGAAATGAATCACCCAAAGATCCAGAGGATAGGATTTTGGAATCAGTTGACTTAGAGTCAACTGAAGATTGCAAGTCTTGAACAAAGTTAACAAAGTCATTAGTCTACATAGATATGTAAAAGACATAGAATACAATTGTTTGTACTTCGCAATATTCATCATTCGGTATGATGAATATGACATTGCTTATCGGGATAAGCAATTGAATTGAAACCTTGAAAAGTCCAAGGACTTCAAAGGGAGTACAAGTTTCACAGAACCTGAGCGATAACATAAACTGAGAAAAAGATTTCACAGTTCATTCTCTTCCAAGAATATTAATGGTTATAATGTGTCTTAGGGAAGATAATGGAGCATTGGTCGAAACAGTTCGATCCTCGGTGTATGAGATACATTGCCAATTAGTTTCCAATAAGATGAACACTATACCAGTCAGTCCATATAAACCATACTCAGACCACATCCTAGACTAAGTAGGTCTTGCAGACACTGCCTGAAATGTAAAGCTCGGATTATCCCACTTGTACATAGAAAGTCCAGGGTCTTGTAGTGTTCATCTGAACCTCATGACCAGCTGAACTTGATCAGCATTGTCGTTTCATTAGCTATCCCACTGTAACTAAATAACTCTTTTAGAAAGAACTCATGGTCTAAGGAAACAGTGGGAGTTGGGACAGTCCTAAATGAGTTTAGGATTAGCAATGAAAGAACCTTTTAGTCATCACTAGGCTTAGAGCAGAAATCAGATTTCTGCTTTACAACTGACATAATCTCCTCTTGACTAGTAGTATTGATCACCATCATAAGTAGTTGTGATCAGGGTGACATACCGATTGGTGGTAAAACACTACAGTTGGTACGGATTTGCAATCCGACTACTTGGAAGCATTGGTGTGCCCGGCTGCTGCCAAATAAGAGGACCTTAGGGCGAGACACGGTCTGTGTGAAAATTTGATTTATTGTACACCTAGTCGAAAAACCAGTAGGAGTAACTGAATCGTCAAAAGAAAGCAACATGGACATATACATACCTTCTGAGCATCTAGTTGAGTCGATACTCAGAGTCAAGCAATTGATTCCAAGTAAAGCACTCTCAATAGAAGATGAAATCCGAGAGGATTCTGTATGGCATAGTGTGAGTCATTAGTGGAGCATGTGTGGTTTACCGACACACTAATAGGGACACACATAGAGCATGCCATTACAAAAGGTACATGGCCCCGGGTTTCGTCCCACGGGTAGCTCGCAAGAAAGGATATTCAGATTCTCAAAATATGCCAAATGATTGGATTTTGAGAAAGGGCTGAAAGATTTCCATTAAAATGTCAGAAAAGTTTGAATTCTCAAAATGTGCCATAAGTCCTGGATTTTGTGAATAGTCTATAACCATGTCAAAGCCAGTGGGAGTCGCCGTTATCCGCTATCCCCACATGTGGGATAAATAATGGTTCTAGGAAACGTCTCTTTTTCATTACGAAGTGTAATGACTTGGTGTTAAGAGACGGATCGCTATGAAAGCCTTAATAGAAATACGGCATACTCAGGTGGTTGTAAACGTCTATGAGATAGATCCAGATTCTGCCAAAGATGTTCTTGATGAGATTCAAGATGCATAGACTTAGGAAAAGTTTTTCTTGTCATTGCAAAGTGTGATGACTTGGCATGAAAGGAATAAAGAAGGTGCAACATACTCATGTAATTCACAGTCATCTATTGGAAAGATGAAGTCGCCAGCATAGACCTAGCCATTGTAAGCATGATCTTGATAAGATTCAAGATGCACGAGAAAAGTCTCTGAAAGGAAAATAGTTTTTTGAAAATCATGACACAAAGGATTATAAATAATCCTTGGATTCCGAAAGGATTTGGAATAGGATTAGATCGGGTTCCACAAGTTTTGGATCGATCATAAAGTCATGAACATGTCCTGATAACTTAATGCTTAGGGCATAATAAGTTGGATTCAGGACATTGCCTGGCTGGGAATACTGGATGGATTGGTTGAACTCAAGTGAGAAGTCATTAGGAAATGATTAGGGTGAAAGTGATATTATTAATTTGAAATATTTTCAAAGTGGTAATTATTAACATCAGGACATGATGTTAAAGGACTTCATGTAACACCCGACTTATTAACCAAAAACACCCAAAAAAAAAAATTTAAACCAAATATTTTACAACTAAAACATAAGGAGGGGTATTAGTTAATACAATACGAGTACAAGTGTATCACGAAGTACAATACATAAAATATTATACATTCTTCAAGCCAGGATGTCACTTCAAATTCTAAATCATCAGTCACGGACTTTGTCTTTTCCTTTAGCAGGGTCACGCTCTCCTGTAGGGACATATCAAATAAACTGTGAGCTATAAAGTCCAATGAGTAATCAAAACTAGTATAACATGTATAAGAATAAAATTCTCTATACAAAATCAATTAAGCAATATCATGCAATATAAAATCATATATGGCTCACGGGTTATCCCGCTGTTGCCTAGACTCACGGCTCCGTTCTTGCCATCGAAATGACTCACGACTTATCCGATCTTGTCTATATAGGTTTGACTCACAGCTCCGTTCTTGTCTATTATAGACTCACGGCTTATCTGGTATTGTCGCACCATTCAAAATTTACTGACTCACAGCTCCGTTCTTGTCTATAGCAGACTCACGGCTTATCTGGTATTGTCATATATCGAATTATGTAATTTGTCATTTTTGTCCCCCAAAATCATTTCCATTTGCAGCTGCCCATATAACACACATCACATCGGATAATAGTGAGATTACTCACCTGTAGGTTTGCTACTGCTAGCTATCGTTTTTCCTTGCCTTGAAATGAAATCCGTAGGATTTTGTCCCGTACCTATAATTCCATTCATTTCACAATGATTATAGGTTAATATACCATTCTAATTGACTCTAATGTAATAGAGTTCAATACAATATCATTATAAACAATGCCTAGTTAATAAACTTTTCGTTTACTAACTTTTTATGAATTTTACTATTCACCGAGGCATTCGGATCGGTCTACAGTGCCCCCGAGGGGTCAAAAACTCAATATAAAAATTTTCCCAAACTTTTCAGACCATAACGAGCCTACGGTTCAAGTTTGAGCGAAATCGGACAAGCCAAGCAAAAGTTAGCATTTTTGGTTCCCTGCCTGGCCCCTGCCTTGGAGGTGCACTGCGCCTAGGATAGGGCGCACTGCGCCCTGCGCCAGTGCTGCCTCCTGGGCAGTCGCGATTTATGCACTGTAGCTTGCAGTTTTGGTCCATTAAGTCCTTATTTCTGTTCTAAATCGTTTGGGGTTTGTTCCTAGGCTAAAACCTTACATTTTAACAAGGTTTTTAACCATCAAAACCCACTCAATCAATCATATGAAGAATTAGGGTTCTTATTTCTAACAACCCCAAAACTTCAAATTCATCAATTATAACAACCTACTTCCATTTTGTTGAGTTAAGCTCTTACTAGCATGACTTAATGGAGGTATTACATCAATTTAAACACCCAATCATAACTGTAATTGCAGTTTTTGAGTTCTACAAAACTCATCAAGAACAACTATCAAGAACTTGAAGAACTTACCTCCAAAACTTCCAATTCTACCCTTTGAATGCTCTAATCCAATTTCCAAGCTTCAATCTTCAAGAACCTTCAAGTTTTCTGCAGAATTTCAGCCACTAGAACTCTCCCGTAACCCTCAAAATTCTGCACAAGTGTTTTCTTTTATACCTCCAAAATTTACATTTTTGGTCCTTGAAGTTCTAAGTCTTAAACTCTTGCCACCATTTACACAATTTATGACACAAATTCAGTTTATTATAACATTTTAAGTCCAAGACTTAAAATATTATTACAAAACAAGTCCTTTTCTGTCTAAAAGACCAAATTACCCTTTTGAGGTAAAATGACCATTTTGCCCTTTTTATTATAATTATATAATAAACATGTTTTTGGCGTTACACTTCATGGTTAAAGAGTCTCGTTGGTATTCTGATGGAGCGCGTGTGGTTCACCGGCACATCATAACACCTCGAAATAGTCTTAGGGTGCAGACCCAGAACCATAGGAAGTCACAGTACACAGAATGGAGTTAAAAGAGAAATTGACAGGATAACATATTGAGATGTTATCGGATGAGCATCCGATTGGATCATCTGCAATAAAATGTATAAGTATAAGATACTTTGGATACATAGAAAGAGTGTAAGGTTGATAAAGACATAGATGTAAAATTAGAATTGAAAGTTTAAAAGAAATCTTGAAACCGATAACAGTTTATGACAAGGTCCGACTTGGTGATTACCTTGTGGAGACTTGGTAATAAGCAGGAGTAGCTGCCAGTCAGATCTTTATGTTTCACTTTTGCATGTTTTACTTCCCGAATAATTTAATTATTCAGATAGGTCCACAGTCGCTCATACTTTGGGAAGTAAGTATTGAATCAAGACTGTCATGAATTGGTTTGTAGACTGTCTAAGGAGTTAGACATAGCAATAGGATTGCTACAACATTCATGAGTACTTAGAAATAGAGATTTGAGTATTGGATAAACCCACGCTCAACAGATTGCTTCATGGATTATATCACAAGCAATGTTGAGACGATAATATCTTATGATCTTGAACTGGAGAGATATGAGTTATGATTTACAAGGCAGTTGTTCATTGATAATATGAAAACGCATCGGTAACTCGATGTTATAAAACATGTTGTTGTGAATGATTTGACTTGTAAAAGATATAAGCATATAAGTCAAAGCTTATTCGTTCCTTGACCCTGATGGGAAACAGATATCTGTAGGCCTCTCGATGATTTTGAAGTTGACTAAAGTGCTGGCCAGCCTAGACTAAATTGATGTGTTCAATTAGAAGTCCCAAAGTCATAAGCAAAATCGGAAATCGGGAAACAGAATATCGGACAGAGATTGATCTCAATCCATGTCTCGTGTCTGAAAAATATCATGTTGGACGAAGGATCATATGATCACTTATCATTGGACAGAACTGACTAGGTCAGAGTTCGGCAGCAGTTTCTAGGAAGCTACAGTTGCTAATTAATTAGAGGTTAAATTGGTAATTTTAGTCATAGACTTATCCAAGTGGGAGACTGTTGGATTAGGTGTCTAAGCCATGACTAATAATTAGTATTTATCTAATTAATAGTAGCATAGTCCATTTGGGTTGCCCTCATAGTTGGAGGATTGGCAGAAAGTCCGGTAGAGAGAAAGATTGATTTATTATGTGATTAATAAATCAATAGAAATTAAATAAATAGTTTATTAATATATTTAAGTGATAATATATTAATTAGAAATTATAATAATTAATTAGAAATTTTTCTGGAATTAATTGGAATTAATTTGGCAGTTAAATTGATTAATTAAGGTGCAGGGACTAAAACTGTAATTATTGAATAGTTGAGTAAGTGACAGTTGAGTGAGTGAGAGTGGTGGTCGAAATTATATATGGAAATATATTTATTTTCGATTTTGATAATGAGGATAAAAGGGTTTGAATTTTTAAGATAAAGGCTTATCTTAATTTGAATTCAAAAAGGTTTATCTTTAAGGTTTATCTGATCACCATTTGGAGCCTATAAATAGGGAGGCTCACCCTAACCCTAAAGCCACGATTTTGAAGCTCTCTCTAAAGGTATTTTCGGCCAACAACTCCAAGCTTGGGTGTGACTACATTTGAGGCAAGAGGTTTCTGTTGCTTTGCTTCCAAGATTCACTAAAGGTTGGTTTTTCTTGATCTTTCTTTTGGTTAATCTTTTTCTGGCCTTCTAGAAATTGTTATATGTTTAATTAGGAGAAAAAATTAGATCTAAATAGGTTGCATGTGAACTTAGGATTTTTAGTTCATAGTTGCAGAAAACCTTTCAATATTTTGGGATTGTAATAGGGAGTTCGTAGCTTAAAAACTGATATTAGGACTAGGGGTGCAAATGAGCCGAGCCGGCTCGTGAGCTACCCGGGACCGGCTCGATAAAAGCTCGGCTCGAGATCGATTTTAAATGAGCCCGAGCCGAGCCTGAGCTTAAA
Source organism: Cichorium intybus (assembly GCA_023525715.1). Taxonomy (NCBI): domain Eukaryota; kingdom Viridiplantae; phylum Streptophyta; class Magnoliopsida; order Asterales; family Asteraceae; genus Cichorium; species Cichorium intybus. The sequence continues at coordinate 76,950,519 of CM042010.1, forward strand.
TATAAGGCTCGTTTATTAAACGAGCCCCAGCCGAGCCTGTGTCACCAAGCTCGATTAGGCTCGCGAGCCCTAAACGAGTCTATATATAATATAATATATATATATATATATATATATATATATATATATATATATATATATATATATATATATATATATATATATATATATATATATATATATATATATATATATATATATAAACGTATTTAAACATTTAATCATTCAGGGACTTAGAATATAAGTTATTAAGTAAGTTGTTATTTTTTTGCATTAGAGTAAACGAGCTCGAGCCGAGCTTAAGCTCGTTTAGGCTTGTTAAGAATTAAACGAGCCGAGCCCGAGCCCGAGCCGAGCCTGTGTATTTCTTAACGAGCCCGAGCCGAGCTTAGGTCCAAAAAGCTCGTAACGAGCCGAGCCCGAGCCGAGCCCTATATATTTCTTAACGAGCCCGAGCCGAGCTTGGTCAGGCTCAGGCTCAGGCTCAGGCTCAGGCTCAGGCTCAGGCTCAGGCTCAGGCTCAGGCTCGGGCTCGGGCTCGGGCTCGGGCTCGGGCTCGGGCTCGGGCTCGGGCTCGGGCTCGGGCTCGGGCTCGGGCTCGGGCTCGGGCTCGGGCTCGGGCTCGGGCTCGGGCTCGGGCTCGGGCTCGGGCTCGGGCTCGGCTCGGCTCGTTTGCACCCCTAATTAGGACAGTATGTGTTGAAATTCGTGTTACAGTGTGACACGGATAAAAAAACGTGTCTATTCGTGTCGTGTCGCGTGTTACACGCATTAAATATGTGTCGTGTTCGTGTTTGATATCCAATACACGTTTTACAATTCGTGTCGTGTACGTGTTTTACAAATTCGTGTCGTGTAAATTCGTGTCTGACACGAATACACGACACGTAGAGTCGTAGACACGGATTGCCATACACGAATGTGAGTATACATGTGAGTATTGATGCTAATGACAATGTACCTTCTTTCTAAGACCATTCCTATTGGAGGAGATTTCACAATCTGCTCACACTATTCCAACTTAAAAAAAATCTAAAAGTTTTGGTGGCATGAGTCACCCCGTCCAATATCACATTCATCTCTTTATTTTTTAATTTTCTTTTTTTCTTTTTTTAACCTTTATACTATTAAAATATAAATATAGTCTTTATTAAAAATAAATGAAAAACATTGATATATGTACTTTTTTCCTTTATAAAATGAGATCAATATTGATAATATTTTTGTGATTTTTTTAAATTTAAATATAAATTTGGATTGTGTTGCTAATGAACGTGAAAAATTAAGTTGGATTGAATGGTAAGTGAAAGAATAAGAAATTAAATTTTCCAAATATTTTTTTGCTCAAAACGCACGACTTTTAACAAAAATCGTTTCTTGGTACTATATAAGATCCATTTGCATCTTGGTTAGTGTGACTGCCTGAACATTGGGTGTTTTCAAGCTTCTCGTGGAAGTAATTATTATCAATTTAATAAATAACTAAAATAAGATAATTATGATGAATAGTTGTCATATTTATTCGTCCAAACCCCATAAAATTGATTTCTAGCAACCCTTTAGTCCCAAGGAATACCGTGTAATAAGCACATACCCACTGGCCGGCTTGGATGGGAAACTAATCGGTTAGAAATGACCCCACCCCAGAGGAATGAGACTTACAACTTCAGAAAACCCCAGAAGATGCCATTCCTGTACTCGAAACCCTGTATTATTCACCCAAACCCCAAAATGCCACCTCAGAACCAACTTTTGGCAAAGAAATCACATGAGAAATGAGAGGTAAGAAAGGAGAAATTTGTGTGCGATTCAAGAAGGATGATCTTTAATATCATAAATCAATGCTTAGACTCATCCAACGATTGGTTATTAGGCGGATCACTATTCACTAACTCAAAAAACATTATCTCATCGTTGGGAATAACGTAATCACATCCAAACACTACCTTCTATAGTAAATTCTAATTAACCAATGGAGCTTCAAGAAAACCATTTAGGTTACTTACACTTACTTATACAAGCCAATACCAGAACAAAGAAAACCCCATGTCCATATCCATATATACAACCTGAGACCAATCCACCATTTCTTTTACATAAAATCATTTAAGTCCTTGCTTTACATATTCATTACATCACCTTGAGAAGTCGATCCTCCATCGCGTTCAGCCTGCAACATTGCCAAATCAAGTTCATCAGATCACCACACAAAGACGCGTTTATAATCCCATGAAAATTGTGTGCAGCTACAAATATGTTGGTACGTGTTTTTGGGATGTTTAAATATATAAAGAGGGGCGGGGATGGGGCCCACCTTTGCTTCGCGGTATTTTAGAAGCATACGGCGGTATTGCTGGCGTGCCTGCTGAGACTCCACCATGGAAAGCACCCTCGAAACAGCTTCATCGATGGAAACATCAAGTTTCTCCTTGCGAAACACCTTCACAACATCTTCATCTTCACTTTCGTCGCCACCTGGCTTAAATCCCCGCAAGCCTACTCCCTTGCGCCGCCACCTCAGCACAACTTTCTCAACTACCCCAACCGCCCAACAGAAAACCATATAGTTTTTCCTCACCTGATGACCTCTCACATGAGCCTGAACCACCCCCAAAAAAAAAGTTATATAAATAAAAGGGATATATTCAGGAAAGTCCTTCTATTTTGACCCTATATTCGATTAAGCCCTAATTGTATTTTTATATTCAATTAAGCCCAACATTTTGTTAAATGTTTACAATTTTGGGTAATAGCTGGTTATGTCGATTTTATATTTTTACAACTGATGATGATGTATAAAGTCAAAATGTAAATGTCAAAATGTAAAGACTTAATTGAATAAAAACTGAAAATTCAATTCTAAATTGTTAAAATGGTCAAAATGTAAGGACTTTAATGAATATTTTTTATATATATATCCAAAATTCTATATCTAACATTTATCAAAATAGATTTACTGTTCCTAACGTCAAATCAACAAGTTTTGGTTATTGACAGTTTTAGTCCCTTGGCTTTTTAACTTTTGGTTATTTGCAATTCCAGTCCTTTAACTTTTTAATTTATAAACCATCACCATGATGGCCTAGTGGATAAGGCTTTCGACTCTTTCTCTTCCCCTATAAAGAGGTTCCAAGTTCTAATCCCACTCCCTCCCTTTCCCCATAGGGAGTGTTAGGTTTCAATCAGGGGATGGCCACTGGCCACCTCTCTACCCCCGTAGGTGATTGACCCGGACCACCCTGCTGCCAGGTGTGCGTGGGCCCCGAGGTTGCTTCATCAGGGTCATCCAAAGGATGGGTCGGGTGGGGTCCTCGGTTATCAAAAAAAAAAAAAAAAAAAAAAAAAAAATTAATTTATATAATTGTAAATTTAGTCCCTATAGTTTCAAACGTCAACCTTTTTAAATTAATTACCGTTTTAGTCCCCATAGTTTTTAATTTACATAATTACAATTATGGTCCCTTTAGTTTTTTAATTTAATTTGCATAATTCCAATTACAGTTTAGTCCATATAGTTTTTAAGTTAAGGATAATTAGAGTTTTTGTCTATATTATTATACATAGATGCATTTTTCGCAGCAACGCGCGGGATGCTACTCTAGTTGTAAACATTTAACAAAATGTTGGGCTTAATTGAATATAAAAAAAACAATTAGGATTTAATCGAATATAGGGTCAAAATATAAGGACTTTCCCGAATATATCCCTAAATAAAAATATAAATGATTTTACATGAAATGAGGATTATTCTGCTTTACGCACCTGTATTTTGACAACTTTCTGGCGAAGTGCGAGGTAATCCTTACGGCCTTTCCACCCGCGGTATTTTTTCTGAATGGAAAGCGCGGCGTTATGATCGTTCCCATTTTTAAAAGTCAACTTAGAAGCTAATGAAAGTCCCGCGATCTGACTTGGAAGCATGCCATATTCATCTCCACTGGAATACCCGGCCGGCTCCTTTTGTTGCCTCTTTCTGAACGAATGTGCCCTGAAAGCAGACTGTATACGTGCAGCAGCTTGTGTTGCGTTTCTGACAGCAGCTAACGTGTCCTTGAGTGAAAGATCCTCATTTGTAACAAGATTATCTTTTTCTGGTTCGATATCAGTGGAATTTATAGAGGTTTCACTTTGTAGAGACGGGTGGCTGGTTAGTGAGACCTCTGAGAGGTAACCTGCAAGCCCTTTGTGTCCCGATGCTGCGGCTATTGAAGCCGGGGTTTTCCCGTTCGGATCTTCGTGATTGGGATCGGTTACTGCTCCAGTAAAAGCACCTGAAGCTACCAGTTCAGCCACCATTTTTTCTCTGTTCAATTACATCAATTCAATTCACACAAAATTAGGGTAGTATGCTGGAATAGGGCTGTAAACGAACTCAACGTTCGGTGATTTGTTCGGCGGGAAGTTCATTTATGTTCGTTTATTTAACAAATGAACGAACATGAACACAAATTGTTGTTCGTTTAGTTAAACGAACGAACATGAACAATAGTCTCGTTCGTTCAATTATGTTCGTTTACGTTAGTTTATGTTTGTTCATTTAAGTTCCTTTTATGTTCATATATGTTCAATTGTATTTGATTACATTACAATATTATGTGTTTTTTTAAGTTCATATATGTTTAATTGTGTTTATTTATCTGTGTTCGTTTATGTTTGTTCGTTTAGTATGTTCACGAACATAAACGAACGAACATGAACAAGATTATTTGTTAAACGAACGAACATGAGCAAGAAAACTCATTCGTTTATCCGTTCATGTTCGTTTGTTTGTTCGGTTAACTTAAACGATCGAACATGAACAACCCATCGTTCGTGTTCGTTTGGTTCGTTTACAACCCTAGCTGGAATCAGACAAGGAACGGCATGCAGGGATCTATTTTCATTCCTTCTTTTAGGTAAACAGTGTTTTCTTTTATTTATTCCAAGATGGAAATGAAAGGAAAATTGTGAATGTGATATGACTCTTATTTATTTATACAACTTTTAGGGGTTAATCACTGAAATGACCAAAAAAGGAACACCAAAATAACCACCTTTGGGGAAACTCTCCTACCCATTTCGCAAAATAGATTTTGCGAAATTGTTTTATGAATGCTATTTACGCAAAACATATGAAGAATTTTCTGAGAAAATATGAATAAATATTTCACGGAATAAGATACTTTTTTTTTGCACAAGTCTTCATAGACTCGCAAAATAAGAGGTGGTTATTTTGTGACAGTTTCCCAAAAGGTGGTCAATTCGTGTTCTAACAACTCCCATATTGGTCATTTTAGTAATTAACCCAAGTTTAATGAGACAAATATTTGTTAATGATTTTTTTATAAAATATTATTTTGTTTCTAAAAATATTTTCTTATTATAATCTTATTTGGGTTCTAATGAGCTTGTATTATGTTTGATTATAGTTTTGTAATTCTATAATTATAGTTAAAAAATTGTTAAGATATAATATAAAAAGTTTGTATAAAATTTCAATCCATTCCTACAAGTCAACCAAAGATTAGCATGGAATGCAATGACTCACTCCCACTCCATTCCCGGGTATATAAAGATAAGAGTAAATTACAATTTTGGTCCCTGTGGTTTATATTAAATTACAATTTTGGTCCTACTTTTGAAAATCTCGCACTAATGGTCCCTATAGTTCCAAATCTTTCACTTTTGGTCCCTCCCTCTGTTATCATTTATGTAAACCATAGGGACCAAAATTGAAAGATTTGGAAAGCACTAGGACCAAAATTGAAAGATTTGAAAACCATAGGAACCACAAATGCAAGATTTTTAAAACTAGGACCAAAACTGTAATTTGATGTAAACCACAGGGACCAAAACTGTAAAAATTTACTCTAAAGATAATGAGATACCTTCCAAATCGAGCAGCCCAGTGAAGGGCAGTCCAGCCATTAATGTCACGAAAGTTTACACTAACTCCAGAGTTAAGAATCGGGGTCAAGGCCCACCCAAAGCCCAAACCAGAAACCATGTGTATTATCCCTTGTTCTCTTTTCGACAACATTCTAGAAGAAAGCCATTCTTCCAACTTGTCTTTTAGAAGTTGTTCTAGAAGCCAATTGGTGGCATCATATGATGGCAGACTTCCATCTAGAACAGTCTCAATCACTTGAGACCACGAGTCTTCTTCTTCACCACCTTCCTTTTTATTGAACTGATCAGATACAGACAGTAGTGTCTGAACAAATCTCACGAGTAGCAATAGTTCTTCAGAAGTTGTGGATGATGTTTTGTGTGTTGGTTTATTATCGCGGTATTCAAATTCCCGGATTTCACTACATGAGTCGCGATTCTCGGATGTAATACAAAGAGTAACTTTTCCGGGTGAGAAAGGTGGGGCATAGCAACACAGGACTCCCTCTTGAATAATCTCAACGGGGACTTGAGTGTCACCAAACATACAGTACCACTTGGTTTTCGATATATCACATGTGAATGTACCAATAATGAGTACCTTCATCCACAAATATTATTTTAATTAACAAAATATACTTATTCCACAAAAGTAACAATTGACATCGAAAGAAATTATTCAAACATTTAAGGATGCATTGGAACTGTGTTTGGTTGGCAGGAAATAGAAGTAATACAATTTAGGGCAAATTACGAAAAAAGCAGTATATTTTTGCATTTTTTCTGGTTTAAGTTTAACCATCAATTTTTCATTTGTTCTAATAAAACCACCAATTTTTGGAAAAAATTTCCATCCATTTGGCAACTAAACACGGCATGGAATGGGATCTACGATTTGAATTCCATTTATGTTGTTTTTCATAAAATAAAAACCGTTTGGAGATTCAAAAGATCACTTTTGCTTTTGCTGAGAAAAAAGTAGTTACGAATTTTCGGAAGAAATCAAAATAAAACAAGACATGATATACTTGAGCTTATGTATTCATATTAATAATAGATCATGTTTATAGAATTTCCATGAATATACCTTTGTTGGCTCAGATGTAGATCCCCATTCAGGGGCTATATCACGAATAGTAAATTTCTGCACTTGTGAAATGGTATTTGGTTGGAGGGGCATTCCAGTCTGACCTTGGTCAAACACCGTTGAGTAAAAGTCTGGGTAATTGTCCGACAAATTTCTTGCAGGGATATAAGAAGGAAATTTGAAATCTTCGATTTCTTGAGGTAGTGATATGGATGCTACAAATGAGAATTGGATTGTTACATATTTGAAAGCGTATTTGGGGGATATTAAAATACTAGACTTACGGTTATCATTTGCACTAGAAATGTACTCCTTGTCTTCCACTGGATTCCCATTATATTTTACTACATCATTCCAAAGCAAGGGTTCAACACTCGTAATAGAATACTCACCCTCTGGGTACTCATGTGGTCTCCCGTACCCACCTACATGAACATGATGTGGAAAACCAGTGAAAATTAGTTTTAAATGAGATTAGTAAAGAAAGCAAAGAAACCTGGATATGGATATGATTCAGATGCATAATTGTTGAAACCATCTCCACAATCCTGCTCATCAACTGAAAACCCCGAATCATTTGAAATCTCATTCTCGCTATAAAACGTACTCAACTCTTTCAAATTCTCCTCATCCAAACTCAACTGCTCCTCTATCCTTCGCAAGGCCTCATCAATTTCAAAGTTAGGCATTTCTTGCATCACACTCAAGGGACTTGTCCCATTAGACCTGTTAACTACATCTGAACTAACTTCTCCAGAACTTGGACTCGAGGTATGAAAACGAACACCACCACCAGATTGACTTAATGGAGTCGTATACGACTCGGGACTCTGAATAAGACTAGAAGATCCCGTAGACAATGTTGAACTATTATGCCCAGTCTGCAAAGCAACTCGTATTTTATATGTCATTGGTCAGAGGTTCTACAAAGTCAACAAGACTTACCATGCTTATATCTCTGTAATGAACCAGTACAATGTGATCCTTTCCCCTGTCACCATAACAGTAGAAAGTTTCCTTTTAGTTTTCAGTTTAGAGGTTCCTGCTTTGTATAAATGAAATGAAAGAGATACTTACGCATCCAACATCCAATAACTACGCCTCTGGAAGTTTGAATTCTGCTCACCATGTGCGTAATAACAGTTTAGAGCTTCAACGTTTCCAACCTATACAAAAATTCTTTGTAAATAAGTCACAAATGAAAGAACCCGCGATTATCTTATATAACCATGCATCAACAAACCTTTAGACGTTCATGCGCTTCCCCGACAGTTCTTCCATCCTTTTTTCTCCGCCAACTATGACCATCTTTACGGAAAAACCTAAGGACCCTCTTGTTAAACAGAAACAAAGACCCACCTGTAGAACCATTCAATCAACACCGTGACATAAAATTTGCAAGATGTATTTCTTTTAAACAAAATGGATACAAAAGTAAAAGTGAACAACATTACTGGGTGGCTTTTGAGGGGGCTCATGGGTAAGCTGGTTTTCCTCAAAATTTTGCAGTATGAAGAGCACCTCTCCTGGCTTTAACCACCGGATGTGTGCTTCTCGAACAAGTTCCGTGATGTTATACCCTGGGAATTGTACCAAAAAAGTCAACTATCGCTTCACGTTGACTAATTCTCCATACATTGATTCTAGCAGACTGTTGATTACTTAAATCGACACACCATAACTACATTAACTAATTAATTGTTCTGATTGCGCAGGATCAAAGATGTGAAAGCAGTTGAAGCCTTGAACAGTGGATAAATTAAATCAAGTACATTAACAAAATTTTCAACAAGCATACGAAGCTCATTGACACAAGCAGCATTCAACAAGTTTTGATGTTCAAAAAACTTTACTTAAATTGGGGAAATCAAAATCTCACCTGACGTCATCATTTCGTATACACTTCAAAGGACTGAAAAGAAGAGAGTGGGGGATTGATGATTCTAATTTGTCCGTTAAATACCGAACTTCGAACTAACTTGGTTAACACCAGACAAGTGCAGAGTACGCCGGAAAGAGATCTGATGGTGAAGGAGGACCTAAGATCGCTGCTTCCAACAAAGCAATTAAGTTGAAATCTTCAGATCACGAGTACGACTGACACCGGCACAAAAGCACAAATAAATACACATAGCGTTTGTTGATCAGATAGAGGAGGTGGTTGGTGGTCTAATGGAACGGGGCTGGGCTAAACCCCGGCGAAATGACCAGGTATGAACGCCGGAACGGAGTTACAGTTTGCGGAAACGAAAAATATCTTTTTTTATTGAAACTGCTTGGTGCTTTTGTTGAATATCAGTAAACTCTTTTTTTCGGTTGACATATTTTTCGAAGACAATTAGTGTTATATTTTTGGATATCGGATGTGTCGGTATGCTGGAAAGTCAAATTAATATATTTTTTGTTTATGTTTATATAAGGGATGTAAAAAGGGACAAGTTCATTTGTTTTTGTTTGGTGTTAAATAATAACTTTTTTTACTTTTTTTATTTTTTGTCACATAATACAAAAGTTAAAATTTTTTTCCATGCTAAAGAGCAACATACTTTTTTTTATAACGACATTTTTTTTCTGTCTATTTTTTGTGACAATACCCTATACAAACATGCCAAATAATTGGTAAACTGATAGATATTTTCGAATTCTATTTGACTCAATTATGTATCAAAATATTACAGTTAATTGCAATAAAATAATATTATATTTGGAATTCATCTAAATAAAAACTACAACATCTATGTGTTTGTATCTAAAAGTCATTTAAACAATATCTGAAATATAAACATGCTTGCATTTTAAAATCATTTACAGGGCCGTAGCGTGAGTATGGACAAGGTGGTCGACCGCCCCGGGCCCCAAATTCCTAGGGTCCCCAAATTTGTAGGCCCATTTATAGATCTCTTATATTAGTATAGAAGTTTTAAGGCCCAAAAAAAATTTTGATATAAGAAAATGGCCCAAAATTTTTTTTGATATAAGAAAAAGCCCAAAAAATTGAGGAAATCAGGAAAGGCAAAATTTACATAAACTAAACTGATCGTTCCTTCTATCTGATCGACGTTCTAAGCATGAAATTCGCTTTCCATTGGTATACGCTCAATCCGACAATCCATAGGCGGCATCTCAAAGGGTAATCGATTTAGTTCTTATTTCATTCCTCATCTCGATTCTGATTTCATTCCTCTACTAGATTACGAATTCTGATTTCACTCATTCACTCTCTCTGCTCAATTTTAATTCCCTGATTCCCTCTCTAATCGACTAATCTCTAATTCTCTATTGATGATCAATTCTGATTTTTGATAGAATTGTGATTTCGCTCTACCAAGCAATCGATTATGCTAGTTTTTTTCTAGAATCGAGCTTGATTGACCAACAGAGGAAGCAAAAAATTGTCTGGAAATGAAAAAAGGAAAAAAAAAATGTTGCCTTCTGAGTTCCCACTTTTTTCCTTTCTTTTCACCTTTGTTTAGTTGAACTTTAAAATGTTGCCTAGAAAATATGTCTGGAAATGAAAAAAAGAAAAAAAAACAAAAAATTAAACAATCAATAGAAAAACAAAAAGGATCCATCAATAAGTTTATAAAAAAACTAGGCTCTTCTAGTTCTAATGTTTTAAATGAACAAGAAAATGGAGCAAATGAATCCGACAATATTACACATGAAAATGTCACTATTGATGATGAAATTAACAACAATGTAGATGGAAATGTCACACATGAAGATGTTAATATTGAAAATGAGAATAACAATTATGAAGATGATAATGTCGCACATGAGAATGAAAATAAAAATGAGCAATTTGTTCTGCCTTTAGATATTTATGATCCTATAAATTGGGAAAATCTTGATAACAAATTAAGAGATATTTTGATTAAAAAAGGGCCAATAAGAGAATCAAATTTTGATTATCCTAGAGATAAAATATCTACACATTTTACTTATGCTTCTTATACTAGAAAATATGATAATGGAGAGACGAGTGATCGAAATTGGCTAGTTTACTCAAAAAAAGTTGATAAAATATTTTGTTTTTGTTGTAAGTTGTTTAAATCTAATAATAATATTAAAGGTTCTTTAGCGAATGATGGATTTAACGATTGGAAACACTTTTTTTGTTAGACTTAAAGAACATGAAAATAGTATCCAACATTTTATTTGTATCAATTCTTGGGATGAACTAAAACTAAGATTGGATACTAATAAAATAATTACTCTATATATTAAAACACAACTTTTTTCTAGAAGAATTGATGGGTGGGGGGGGTTTTGGGGTTTTTAGACGGGGTACTTCTTTTTCGCGAATCTCTTCTAGCCATCTGTTGCACAGATGGCTTCTTCCCCTTCCGTCTTCTCAGCTTTCTAACACGTCCTGCTTCTTTCTTCCTTCTTTAAGAAATTGATTTCTTTTCCACTGGGTTTCGATTTACTTTTCGTTGATTTTGTTTTCCAATCCATCGTCGAAGAAGAAAGCGGCTGCAGCGGAAGAATCCAAATAGAACGAAAATAGGGCTATGTTGGATGGATTGGGTAAAGGTACGTACTGTTTGAAGCTGTGTGAGTCCGGCGGAAAGAGCAATATTTGAAGCGGCGATCGACATCTGAGGGTGTTTGTGGACGATTCAGCAAACTTCTGACAAGGAGACGGAGAAGAAGAAGCTGCTCGCCGCCGGAAATCGTTCCGAAATCTGCAGGTCTGATTCATCCTTTCCCTTCTGCAGGTCTGTTTTTCCCCATTGGAAGTTCTTGACATTTCTTCTCGTGTTTCTTGCTACAGCCTCTTCACGCTGGCGGTATAAGGTCTGCTTCAGCCTCCACCGGAGTACCGGACCAACGCTCCGGCCGGCCAGCCCTCCAATTCACGTATTCACCCTCCGGTAACGACCAATAAACAATCGATTTCGTAGCCAATTCTAACGACTCCATATAATTGAACCCAAAGTCTCATTATAGACTACATTTTAGACTCGATTTCAGAGTCCCAGACCAAAGGTAATTCAAAACTGACGTGTTAATTTAATTTTTGTTTAACCATCTTTTCACTCGATCTTTATTTTCTGTAATTTCTGTTTTATATGTCAATATTGTGAATGTAGGACTGCTATGACTTTACTCGAAGAAGAGAGCTTCAAACTTACCGAAGTTTAAAGGCTTGAAGGTCATACTGATAGGGTATGGGGTCTAGCTTGGAATCTGGCTACCGATGCTGACGGTGTACCTGCTATTCTCGCATCTTGTAGCGGGGATAAGACTGTTCGAATCTGGCAACAACGGAGCCGTTCCTCTATTTCATTTGATTGCAAGGTTTGATCATTCTCTTACCGAAATAATTTCAAATTCGCTGAGAATTACGGATTCAAGTTACAAAACAAATTTCCGATAATTATAAAGGGATCATTATCGTCTAACAATGAACAAAAAAGTTCAATATATTTCACTTCATGATGTGTGTCTGATTTTTAAAGATTTATAAATGTATGAATTATATTTAGGCAGTATTAGAAGACACATACTCAGAAAATTAGATCATGTGTTTGGTCACCATCCGGTAAACAATTAGCAACCGCAGGTTTCGATGCCACCACTGTAAGGTTTTCTGCAACCATGAACTAAATAACCTAAGTTCAAATGCAACCTATAAGGATCTATGTTTTCTTCTAATTGAACATATAACAAAAACTAAAGGGCCATAAGAAAATTAACTAAAAGAATAAGATTAGAAAAACCAACCTTTTAGAATTTTCTGGAAGCTGAGCAGCAAAAATATCCTGCCTCAAATGAAAGTCACACCCAAGCTAGGAGGAGAGTGGATCGAAAATTCCAGAGAGAAATAATAGAATGAGCGACTGATAATGAGGCCTAGGGTTCCCTATTTATAGGGAACCAAGTGGCAAAGCTAGAAACTCTAGCCGCAGCCCATTTTTCAGATTATCTGTACGCGCGCCGCGGCCAAGACGTTTGCGCGCCGCGCGCCGCAATTCAACTATTGAATTCGTACGAATATGTACGCGCGTCGCGACCTTTACATTTGCGCGCTGCGCGCCGCAATTCAACTATTGAATTTGTACGACTTTAATCCCTGACCTCCTGATTAATCCAATTAATGTCACAAAAATTAATCCAATTAATTTCTGATTAATTATTAATCAAATAATATTATTTCATATTAACAAACAATATCTTGATTCATTAGTCATATAATAAATCAACCTTTTCTCTCTCTTTAACTTTCCAACAAACCTCTAGCTATGAGGGCAACCCAAATGGACTGTGCTACTATTAATTAGGTAAATACTAATTATTAGTCATGGCTTAGACACCTAATCCAACACAAAAAAGTTCAATATATTTCACTTCATGATGTGTGTCTGATTTTTAAAGATTTATAAATGTATGAATTATATTTAGGCAGTATTAGAAGACATACATACTCGGAAAATTAGATCATGTGTTTGGTCACCATCCGGTAAACAATTAGCAACCGCAGGTTTCGATGCCACCACTGCAATTTGGGAACAAAATGGAAGTGACTTTGAATGCGTCTCCACTTTAGAGGTACTCATCATTCTAATGTTCAAAATCTTCTTCTGTTACGTATTAACCAAATTCATCTCTCATAAACGAGTTCTTAATTTGCATTTTTCCTCTAAAGGGCCATGAAAATGAAGTCAAAAGCGTGTGATGGAACACATCTGGTTCACTTCTTGCAACTTGTAGCCGAGACAAATGTGTTTGGATTTGGGAAGTTTTACCAGGGAACGAATTTGATTGTGTTTCAGTACTTCAATGACATACACAAGGTGTTAAAATGGTCCAATGGCATCCAACTGTAGATGTTTTATTCTCTTGTAGCTATGATAACACCATTAAGGTTTGGGCAGATGATGGTGATAGTGACGATTGGCATTGTGTGCAGACTTTAGGTGAATCAAACAGGTAGCCAGCTCAGCATAGTTTTCATCAAATAGCATTATCATGTTATAATCTAATAAATTAATCAAAATGATTTTCAGTGGACACTCATCTACAGTATGGGCGTTATCTTTTAACAGCACCGGAGATAAAATGGTTACATGCAGGTATGTGTTAACTTATTATCAATTTAATTGCTAATAATTAGTTTGATAATTCAATAAGAGAAACCCTTTCCCCTTCGTTTTATTGAAACAAAAACCTACTATATATGCTCAAGATTGTAGTCAGAGATCTTCTTAAGGTATGTTATTTCTTATATCTCGCGTTTATTAATTTTATTTCTTTTGGCATATGGCTTCAATTAGATCTGCGACGAAATCCTGAGATATGAATTTAGTACTGAAATAGAGTGCCTAGATGGAGCAAACGGTGGGAGGATTAAAAGAGTTTCCTGCACTCATGAGGAAATTCATCCAACTGGAATACTTACTGTTGTTGGTAATCTTACCCCTTGGTCTGATCATAATCAGAGCCCAATATATATGTACCAGTGTTAGGTCTTTTTTTGTTTTTTAAACATCTTCTTTTTTTGGTTAAAAGATTGTCACGATTTGTGTTTATTTTTGTATGTAAAAATTCAATTTACGCTTCTTTTAAGTTCTAAGATTCCTAATTCTAGGGTTAGTGGCTAATTTTAAAATGGTGCTTTTAAGAATTCAATTTTTGTATAGTGTGCTGGTGGAATAATACAATAGTATGTTGGTGGAAATCAAGTATGGTGCTTTTTATTTTTGTATGTAAGAATTCAAATTACGCTTCTTTTAAGTTCTAAGATTCCTAACCGATCAAAGAGGGTCGAGCTTATCCTTTTGGGCTAAAATAATAAATTTGTTTGCATTGTGATGATAGAAGGCATTTTATATCTTTTAGTTTATTTGCAGTTTCGTTTCATCTTTATGATCTAAAGCAACAAGGTTTCATAGAGAGACAAGAGGTAAGTTGTTATGTTTTGTACATGAGAAAAGCCTCTAAAGTGTGTGTTAGTTTTAGAACTTAGAAGTTGGGTATATTATATTATATAAAATATATGTATGTCGCTTCTATGAGCATTACATCTTTCAAAGGTGCTCAATGCTTTGTACTATTTAAAATTAAATTTACATTGAAGTTTCTTATGTTTTAAATTAGAATTGTTCCGACATTGAAATCAAAGGTATTCCATGTTTGCATAACATTGATGCAAACCCATTTTCTGTCTATTATTAAAGTATCTTGAAGCTGTTTATCTCAAAAATGTTGGCTTTTTGCATAACCAGGAAGATAAAAGTGTGATAAAGGTCATCTACAAAGAAATGAATATACAGAAAGTATTGATGGCATTTATGAAGTCTTCATGCTTATCAAAAATTCAAGTTTTCACTCTGAACATGGTGGCTGGGTTAGTGGCTTAAATTATTTGAAATCTATGTATAGCGATTGCATTATTCCACCAGCACACTATACAAAAATTCATTTTCCATTTAATGCTTAGATTTTATATTCATGCATCGTTATTAATTTATTTTCACGATTCATATGTACGGATTAATGACCCGGGCTGTAATTGGCCAAGAATATACATAAAAAGATCACATTTTCATCAACGTCCCGACTCTGTTGAAGCCAAATAACATGCTTACGGTCAGTTTCCACCTCTTTTTTCCTTTATAATTTTGATTCTATATGTAATGGTATTTTGACATTTATCTTTAGTTATGCACGTTGGCTTCTTAAGACAGCCCTATTACAATGATCATAAGTTTTTCTCTTTTTGACTCTTTTGTTGTTATTTTGATATTTATCTTTATATATGTTCTGTTTCGTTTGCGTGGTGATCCTTGGATGGCTTTTTATAATTCTTTGACAACGATTATAAAATCATAAAATTTATATGTGTTTCACATGTCTGTTTCTGTGGCAGTTTGATTAGACACATGACGATAAAATCATTAAACCTATAAACCCTTTTTCGAAAAAAAAAATATTGTGAAAATGTCCTAAGCCGCACGTGCGTAGCACGAAGTTGCGACTAGTTGATAATAATTTACAACATCAAAATTAATATTGAGAAAGAACGTTGGAGACAAGTTTTAAAAAAAATAGTTGCCGCAATTAAATTCTTATCAAAATATAATTTGGCTTTTCGTGGTTCTAATGAAAAACTTTTTCAAGAACGTAATGGTAATTTTTTGGGTGTAATTCAAAGTATGACTGAACATGATGTTGTAATGCAAGACCATGTTAGGCGTATAGAAAATCATGAAATTCATTATCATTATTTAGGCTCCACAATTCAAAATGAACTAATTTCTATTTTAGCCGAAAATGTTAGGAGTTCTATAATTAAAATTATTAAAGAAGCACAATATTTTTCTGTAATTCTTGATTGTACACCGGATGTTAGCCATCAAGAACAAATGACTCTAATTATTCGATGTGTGAACATGTCTAGTAACATAATAAAAGTTGAATAATATTTTTTAGAATTTTTAAAGGTAGATGATTCCTCGGCTTTAGGACTTTTTAATGTGTTAAAAGATGCAATTAAATCAATTGGTCTTAATATTGATGATGTAAGAGGACAATGTTATGATAATGGTTCTAACATGAAAGGAAAACATCGTGGGGTTAAAAACTAGTACTTGATATTAATCCGAGAGCATTTTATATGTCTTGTGCTTGTCATAGTCTTAACCTTACGGTTAGTGATATGACACATTCTTGTGCTAAGGCTATTTCATTTTTTGGAATTGTGCAACGTATATATGTGTTATTTTCCAGCTCTACTAAAAGATGGAAAATATTACTTGATAATGTTTCTAATTTAATCGTAAAATCACTATGTAATACACATTGGGAGAGTCGCATTAAAAGTGTAAAAGCTATTGGATATCAAGCTCCTCAAATAAGGGATGCATTAATAGCATTAGGAGAATCATGTGATGATGCATTATCAAAAAGTGAAGCCGAAAGTTTAGTTAGTGCTATCGAAAGTTATGAATTTTTACTTGGTATGGTGATTTGGTATGATATTTTATTTTCTATTAATATGGTTAGTAAAAAGTTGCAAACTAAAACTATTTGTCTTGATGCCACCATTGATCTATTAAAAGATATCATGACATTTTTTGAAAATTATAGAAATGATGGTTTTGTCACTAGTATAGATAATTTCAAAGCTATTGCATTTGATATGGATGTTGAACCTATGTTTCCAAAAAAACGGCGTGTTACTAGAAAAAACAATTTGATGAAATTAATAATAAAGATGAACATGAATTTGAATCACCCGAAGAATCATTTAGAGTTGAGTATTTTTAGGTTGTTGTTGATATGACAATTACTTCATTAGAAGCTAGATTTGAGCAAATAACAACCTTCGAAAATATTTTTGGTTTTTATGTAATTCAAAAAAATTAAAGTCATTGGATGATATTGAATTTAAAAAAAGTTGTACTAATTTCGCAAGCAAGTTTTCTCATAAAAACATGTGTGATGTAGACTTAAATGATTTGTTTGCGGAACTCAAAGTGTTGCAAATGACTTTGCCAAATGTGGTTATGTCCGCATTTGAAATTTTAGAGTTTATTAAAAAAAGGTTTTATCCAAATGCTTCCATTGCATATCGAATTTTATTAATTATACCCGTTACCGTAGCATCGGCCGAAAGAAGCTTTTCAAAATTAAAATTATTAAAAAACTATTTGAGATCATCAATGTCACAAGAAAGATTAAATGGATTGGCTATGTTATGAATTGAGAAAAATATGTTAGACGGCATTGATATTGATATTATTATTGATAATTTTGCATCTAAGAAAGCTCGAAAATGTAAACTTTAGTTTTAGTTTGTTAATTTATTTTATTTTATTGTAATATGTAGTTGTTAGGTTGTTTGGCTCATGAGGCATCTCTCATAGCCTATTTTATTTGCATAGATGGGGAGTCCCCAGCCTTCAATTGTAATAACTTTTTCAATTAATAAAAAATTTCGAAGGTGCCGCCCTCTTTTATTAAAAAAAAATTTTGGGCCCCATGTTTCTATTTTGCCCCGGGGCCCCAAAATAGCTTGAAACGGCCCTGACCATTTAAACAAAAAATACAATAAAATTACTATTAGTCCATTAACCACTTCGTGTTATTATGGTCGTAAGTTAAGTTGCATGTAATACCAAATGACATTTTCATTGCTTATCCTAGAGACATCATTCTTTCAAAGATAGGAAGTTACAAGATGTCTACCTAGAAATTGTAATTGTTTGTCTCATCGCAAAGCATCGAGATATAAATTTAAAACAGAATAATGTCACTAAACAATCTGATTTTTAGACATCGTTAACTTTTAATTAAAGATGAGTTTGTAACATAAACCAAGGGTATGAAATGTTGATTTTCAGTACCCAGAATACACATAATTAGCTGACTCTTTTGTAGCTTAAAGAGTGACGTTGGCTGCTTCTTTTTATAATATCTTGGTTTGTGTAATGGACTCTTTTATGGCTATAATAGTTGCTGAATTTTGTTGCTACATTTTAACATTTTGGGTTCCAACTTTCACTAATTTTTTTGATGCAAAAATCTCATTTTTATCTAATATGTTTCCTTCATAATCCATGTATTTCTTGTCTACTTCTCTTGACAAACATATATAGGCTTGAAAACCAAATGAAGTGTTAGAAATTTTGGATAAACAATTGTTTGGATCTCTGAAAATCGTGTTGAAACACTTTCAAATCAAAGTATTTCAACGGTATAATTGAATCTTTGATTGGATAAGATTCAGAGTTTGTTCTAGAACAGAGAATGAGAGAAAGTTCAAGTTTTCGTACCCTAAAAAATGACCAAAAACGGCTATAAAAACCTGTCAAAAACTGTCACTGGACACGTTACACGGGTCGTGTAATTCCTCAGAATTGTTTCTGTCAAAATGTTGTTGCAATTTACACGGGTCGTGTAAATATTACACGGGACGTGTAAATATTACACGGGTCGTGTCAGCACTTACACGGGTTGTGTAAAATGACATCGGTCGTGTACTTCCTCTTAGAAAAGTTTCTGTCAAAATGTCTTTGCAATTTACACGGGTCGTGTAAATTTTATACGGGTCATGTCAGACTATTTTTGGATAAATGAATTTCTAACTGACAGTATACTTTGAATCTTGATCAAATTCAAACAAGTGTGTACTCTACACCTTCCTTACTTGTTTAATATTTTTCAAGATCACATTTGATCAACAAATTAATCCATTACACTTAAATACATATTGGTGATATACAATCACCAACAAACCTCCCATATTTAAGTGTAATCTTGATTAACTTAAAACAAAACATAACATTAACAAACTGATGCATAAATGAAATATCGTGACGGTTGAATTTCACATTAGTGTATTACACATTCCAAATATTCGAATATTAGGGTGTCGCTAAGGATTGAACCCTTTCTATTCATAGTGAATACATGAAGATAATAACACACACCATTTTACATTCTCATAAGTTCTAACTTGACACTATTTTTATTAGCTTGTGTCCTATCCTTCAATAAGCATATCAAAGCTAAGTCCCAAGATTCTTGATGCAGCTAAACTTCAAGCTTATATAGGATATGCAGTTCTTTTATTCTTGCACCTGCATATGGAAATTTTCAAATAACTATTAAGAAATTAAATTTCAACCGCCTTCACTTGCAGTACCGAACACATACCTTGGGATGACAAAATAATAATGTATTCCAATCTTCAAATATTAAGCTTCCCACATTGAATTCTACATCTAATATTATATTATATGGGAATTGGGTATCTTAATATAGAAGATTTTAGGTGGACTTCAAACCCATCCCCACAGCCGCCTTGTGCACAAGATCTCTCGCTAACCCTTTGGTTAGACGATCGGCTAAATTTAACTGAGTTCTTACAGACCATTCGTTATGAGTTCACAAATCATACTATGTCTAACATCTAAATGTGTGTGTGTATATATATATATATATATATATATATATATATATATATATATATATATATATATATATATATATATATATATATATACATATGTATATATATATATATATGTATATATATGTATGTATATATATATACATACATATGTAGAGTTAGGTTCTTTTGAGAACTCATATATTCATGAGATCTTGAGAACTCCTAGGCTATAATTTTTTTTTTCAAAATTGTGACTTAATGCATTAAGTCGCTTATATATAAGACATTTCGTCAAAAAAAATCTTTAAAAAAAGACGATTTTTTTTGAAGATGCACATATACACAAAACGTGCATATATGCACATTTGCACAAAAATGCACATATGCACATTTCGTATATGCATATATTTTTTTTCAAATTTTTTTAAAAAATGTCTTAAATATAAGTGACTTAATGCATTAAGTCATTTTTGTTGAAAAATAAAAATTAGTTTAAGAGTTCTCAAGATCTCACGAATATTTGGGTTCTCACAAGATCCTGACCCTACATATGTACATATATATATATATATATATATATATATATATATATATATATATATATATAAGGCCATGATCATAATATCCTGACAAGTATTGTGTAACCTTGAAACTCAATATGGACCATTCATTTAAAACACATTCGAGATTTTATTAATAAAGACCAAGATGCAAAAAAATTTAAAACACATTCTTTTAAAAATGACTTATCTATTCATTTAGAATATTGTTCTTTTATGTAAAATATATCATTCTTTCTAGAATTATTACAATTTTTGTAGATTCTTATTGTTGTGATGTAAATTTTTCCAGTAATTTTGTCATAATTGAAACAATTCATTACATTCTTGTTGTTTTGATGTACAAAATTTAGTTCATTCTTTTAAGAATGAAAAACTTTTCAGTTTTTTATTTTTACGAGAATGAAATCTGATGGCCAGGATTTGGTTACAAGGTAACACAATAATTGTCATTCTTATTATAACCTAACCATATATATATATATATATATATATATATATATATATATATATATATATATATATATATATATATATATATATATATATATATATATATATATATACATATATGTATATATATACATATATGTATGTATATATATATATATATATATATATATATATATATATATATATATATATATATATATATATATATATATATATATATATATAAGAAATGGAAAATAATAATCAAAATAAAGTGTGGATCTGGCATGGGTAAATAGCCACGAATTTGCCACGGAACAGAAGGAAGAGTTGTGGCTATGGTGTGTCTAAATAGCTACACAACTACCATGGAAAGCTGTATTTTTTAATGCAGAACGTACAAGCGGGACCAACGTTGTTCAGTAAAAGAGGTTTGGTGGATAAGGCGTGGTTAAATAAACACGCATCTGCCACGAAAACGTTTAAAATCGAAAAAAGTAGAAGCCAGGATTCGAACCCTGATCTCCTCTGTGGGGAGAACATCAACTACCACTTCGACTATAAGCCTCATCCGTTTGATATATCCTTTCCGTTAAATATATTCCTTTCGTATAATTAATTATTTCTATTATTATTATTATTATTATTATTATTATTATTAGTCTCATAATTATAATTATTATTATTGTTAATATTATTAATATTATTATTTTTTCGTTTTATGTTTTCGCAATAATAAAAACACCCGTGGTAAATGTGTAGTTAATTAGCCACACAATAACCACTGATGTTTTTGTATTTTTCGTTTTTTGATGGGCAAACATTTTTTTTGGGTTCATTTTTTGCACATCCTTATTATACTTTATTATCTTTATATTTCCCAGTTTATAAGTAAATTCGAGTTACACAAAACCGTGTACAGCTTTCAAACTCGTTACTCATTTAAAGCTTTATCGTTTCAAGGTGTATAAATGCATGTAGTTTTAATACACCAACACATTGATGCACAATCACTCATACTCATAAACACACACACACACACACACACACAAATGTATACATACACTTTAAACACACATACATACTTATACACATAAACTCACACATTGTATGAGCATGTGTATGATTAGAGGGATATATATATATATATATATATATATATATATATATATATATATATATATATATATATATATATATATATATATATATATATATATATATATATATATATATAGAGAGAGAGAGAGTGTGTGTGTGTGTGTGTGTGCGCGTGCGTGTGTGTGTATGAGTGTGTTTGAGTATGAGTATATATGAGAATGTGTGTCTATGAGTATGAGTGTGTGTGTCCATCAATGTGTTCGTGTGTTAAAATTACAAGTGCTTATACACCTTGAAATGACAAAGTTTGAAATGAGTAATGGGTTTGGAAGGTGTACACGCTTGTGTGTAAGTCGAATTTATGTATAAAATGGGAAATATATATATATAATAAAGTATAATAAAGATGTGCAAAAAATGAATCCAAAAAAATAATGTTTGCCCATCAAAAACCGAAAAATACAAAAAAAATCCGTGGTTATTGCGTGGTTAATTAGCCACGCGTTTACCACGCACATAGGCAGTGCGTGGTTATTGTGTGGCTAATTAGCCACGTGATAATCACGCACTGCCTGTGTGCGTGTAAAATGTGTGGCTAATTAACCACGCAATAACCACAAATTTTTTTTGTATTTTTCGTTTTTCGAGAGGCAAACGTTATTTTTTTTGGTTCATTTTTACACATCATTATTATACTTTATTATCTTTATATTTCCCAGTTTATAAGTAAATTCAAGTTACACAAAAGCGTGTACAACTTTCAAACCCGTTACTCATTTAAAGTTTTATCCTTTCAAGATGTATAACGCATGTAGTTTTAATACACCAACACATTGATGCACAATCATTCATACTCATAAACACACACGCGCACACAGACGTATACATACACTTTAAACACACATGCATACTTATACCCATACACTCACACATTTTATGAGCATGTGAATATTTCCATTCAATACAAACTACTTATTTAGTTTTAAGAATAATTTTTGTAATTAATCAATGTATCCCCCTTTGTAATTGGAACTCATTTTCCAATTTCTTGGTTAATACACTGAATGGGTCTAGATCCAAATTCTCATCCTCATAACTTCTATATACAAACTCCTAATAAGCTAATTCTTTTGATATATCTTCTTCTTAGGTTTGATTATATGTTAAAATCAAGAACCAACCGATCTAGTGAGTTATTGCTCGCTTTACATAACCCAAGCATGGGTGTGTCTCATTAATAATTCTCATACTTAGTAAACTTTTACTCAACCTTTTGCACTATTTTTTTCAACTTTAAACACCCATAAGAATCTCACTTGAAATCAGATTGAGTTGACTCTTTTTCCTATATGGTCTTTGTTCCCTTGGCTATAACCTTGTGTTGTTGCCAGAATAATCTAAGTGAATTGCGGAATAAGAAAGATTACGGAAAGATAAGTTTCGAAACTGGTAGGTTTCGGAAATAGGACAAGTCTGATGACTTGAGATGGGTGTGGAATGATAAATGTAGAATACTTAGAATAGATCTTAAATAGCTCAACAATAAAGTGTACAAACAGATAATTAACTTGGAAAGTAAAGACAAGAAGATTAAATTGCTAGAAATGTAAAGACATGAAGAAATGCAGATAAGAACAAGAGAGTTGATGGAATGAGAGAGATTGTATTGATATTTGTCAAAGTGTTACAATTTGTCTCTCAAACAACTGGAGGAAAGGTGTTACTAATGATCCCGTACTTGGATTGGTATACAAGGACCCAGCCAGAAAAGGATCTTTTCTATTCCTATGTGCTGAACAGATCAGAAGAGTTCCCAATGCGATGCTACAGGAATACATCAAAGCCATAAAGAAATCATCCCACTCGGAACCAGAAGCTAAGAAAGAGATGCTACTAAGGATGGAATGGATGCTAGCTGTGAGAAAATTCTGGTGGTACGCGGTGAAGCAAGGTGTTCTGGAAGGACGCTGAAGATCTCGACTCAAACCCCTCGGTTGGTCACCGAAGGGGGAATTGTTAGTGCTAAAATCGAGTCGTTGACCAACTCAGTGTTTGAGTTTGTTACTTTTGGTGGTATATGAAGTTAGTTATTTTGATGGAATGATTGAACAAGTATTTCGCATGAATGTTTTAAGTATTGAACAATTGTTATGTTTTAAATGTTCTGATTGTATGTTCTGAATGTGCTTATGAATATACTTATGGTTCTGAATGACTTGTGTATTAGCTCATTTTATATATGTCCGAAATCCAGCCTTGGATCTCGGAACTCCGACTAACTCAACATCAATCCAGAAAACCAAGTTCAGAAGATACGATGCTTGGAAGACACAAGCTTGGAAGATCAAGCTCCTAAGTCTGACTCAGAAATACACGGACTCCGAAATCCACTCGGGATTTCGGATCAACAATACAAGCAACTTCTGGGAACTTCCTTACTTAAACATTCAACATAGAAAACTTAAGATCTAGAGACAAACTTGAAGATAAGACAAAGGATAAGCACTTCAACTTATAGGAGATGATTAGACTAGATCAGGCTTGGCCTTTTAGGAGCATGTCGGTTGTACTTATAGTATTATTTTATTCTAGATAAGCCACCCTAGTCTGACATTGTATTATTATATTAGATTTATCCTTCTTATCTGACTGAAGAGAGACGTGTTGTCTGCTCTTCAGTCCATAGGTCTTTATCCGAAGGTCCTCCCTTAGTCTATAAAAGGGAGACCATGTCCATCTTCAGTCCTCATGAGTTTGAGAGACAAATTGTAACACTTTGACAAATATCAATATAATCTCTCTCATTCCATCAACTCTCTTGTTCTTATCTGCATTTCTTCATGTCTTTACAATTCTAGCAATTTAATCTTCTTGTCTTTACTTTCCAAGTTAATTATCTGTTTGTACACTTTATTGTTGAGCTATTTAAGATCTATTCTAAGTATTCTACATTTATCATTCCACACCCATCTCAAGTCATCAGACTTGTCCCATTTCCGAAACCTGCCGGTTACGGAACTTATCTTTCCGTAATCTTTCTTATTCCGCAATTCACTTAGAATATTCTGGCGACAACAGCTTGAATAAAAAACTACAAATTGTTGAATTAAGTTCAAGCTTCATATTCTTAAACATGCGTTGTTGGACATAAAATCTTTAAAAATTTGCAACATATCATTTTTAGAATCACATAACTCTTTCATGTTAGCTCTAATTAGCTTCAATCTTTTTGAATTATCTTCCTTATTATCCCAAATACACATTGGAATCTTTAACTTACAATTATTACTCTTTTAAGTCTGATTTCCATAGTCTAAATGTAGAGCACTTGCCATTTTCTAAAAAATCTATATGAAACTTATTTATGTACATATACTTTAGGATTACTACTATGTGTATAAAAAACTCATAGTATTTTTCATTAAGAAGTATTTATCCTTCAAGTTACCATCAGAATTGTAGGTCCATAAATAAAGTGATAATTCGGAGTTCAGAACAAATATCCATGAATTAAACAGTAAATGTGCAAGTAATATGGTCAAAGATTTTGTATATTATTGATAGAAATGATGAACATACAAGAACTTTGGGAACTACTCAACTGAATTGATGTTGATACAAATCAAGAGCTGTTTTGGGAAGCTTAAGACATATAAGCCATCTAAGCCTATTTATAGTGGGTAAATACATCATGAAATAATCACTAAAAGTCTAACCACTATTAGTCAAATAACATAAGAAATTTCACATCATTCAATTGTTGAAATTGATGACATGGCATTCATTATGTTATTTCAGTTATAATGGTTTAGCCTTTTAGTAATTATTGATAATGAATTATAATAAATTTTAATTATTTTTCTCCGATCAATAAATTAAGCATGTATATGTTGTTCAAACAGTTTTTTAAGACACGTTGACAATAGAATATTGAATATTATTAGTCAGTTACAACCTCTCATGGTGAAAATAGCTTAACCACCTTGAAACGGACTTGAAATTGGACTAACGATCCTAAAAATAGCGAAAATTGAAAAAATAATTGGTTGAAACGAGTAGATCCTAAAAGGTCGATTTTTATTGGAAAAAAACTAAATTTTTTACGACTGGACCGAAAGGAGATTGAAACTGGTCTTTGTACATCTCCAAATTTATGAGTAGATTTAAGAGTGTGTGAGTTAACCATTAAAAACACTATATAGATAAATAAATTAGAAATATATACACCTAAACACGAATGACCAAAGTTGTCACATGGAAGTTTAATATTGTTTTGATTTAAAATAAATAGTATAATTCAAAAATTTTCATTATAGTCTACCGTTGCCCCAAAAATTATGCAAGAAATGCTCTTGGATTTAGGTAAAACTTGCAAAAAATGAGATTTCGTGTATGGTTAAGGACATCCTATAGGTGGGATTTGGTGTAAGGTTAAATACGCCCTAAAAATAAAGAGATGAATTTTTATATAATGTTCTTGTAATTTATATATGATGCGTTTTTTCATTTAATTCAATCATTATACTGAAAGTGAGTTATTATTGTTTAGTTTGGTGTAAGTTGTGTTGGGCCATATTTATTGTTGGTTTAAGCTTTGCATTTAAACGGGCCAATATCCAAGTGTTTCTGGGCTAAAATGAAGACTTCATTGAGATGTTGGTCAATTTCAGTATGGGACCGAAATCCCCTGAATTTTGGTTGTGTTGGACCGAAATCCTTCATGGATTTCGGTGGGCTTGCTGTCTTTTGGGCTTAGGGTTTAGGCTAGGTAGGCGTAGACTATTTAAGGCTCCTTGAGCCGTCTTTGTCTAGGTTGATTGCTCTTGGGATTTGTGCTAGCATATAAAGAATATTCTCTCAAGCAATCATAGGATCTTATGTACTAGTCTTTGTTTAATCAAGAGTGCATTGAAGGTTGAAATCTCCTTGTTTCTTGTGTTTGATTGATTACTTGATTGGGATTCTGCACCAATCAAGTTTGTGATCATTGATACCGTGTGAGGATCTTGGACCTACAATTGGTATCAGAGCCTCAAAACCTTGTGTTTTTGGGTGTTTTGGTATCAATCTTATCATTTCCTTTGCTTGGATCTTGGAGATTTTTGAAGATTTTGGGTGTTTTGGAAGAGTTTTTGGGCTGTTTGGGTGTTTATATTCTCGGTGTTCTTTGTGTTCTTGGCATCTTCAAGCAAAAATCATCCAAAAATCAAGTTTTTGATCCAAAAAGTTCAAATTTTAGCATAAAATCAGCATTTTTTGAGATCTGAGGGAGGATTTCGGTCAGATCTAAATGATTTCGGTCACGCTCCCTAGGATTTCGGTGGCGGCGGATTTAGACCAGGTTTTCGATTAGGGTTTTTTTGGTTTTCGGTCCATTAGGTGGATTTCGGTCGGCCCATTAAGGATTTCGGTGCAGCTAGGGCTTTTTGGTGATTTTCGGTAGACATCCTTGGATTTCGGTTCTACTGTTTGGTCAGGGGATTTTGGTCCTGGTTTACGATCTGCATTGCTTTTCGGTCATTTTAGAGGTCAAAAATTTCGAAAGGATTTGGGTCAAATTTTGGGTTTTCGGCGAAATTTTTTTTGGGGTTTTCGATCAACCTTCTGGCATTTGAAGGCTTTTTGGTCTTGTTTTCGGTCGTTGTGCTGTTGACTTAGTGTTTTTCGGTTTGACTTGTTAGTTGACTTTTGGTGCTTTTCAGTTCATTTCCAATGGATTTGACTACTACCAATTTGCATTCCGATCTCGATACTGTGATGGGTACTGTTACCCGCATTCCCATACTGTTAAATGTAGAAGGCTTTGATGAATGGAAATTTAGATTTGAGAAATATGTAAAAATGAAGGACCATAAGATATGGAGAAGCATTGTAAGAGGTCCGGTTATAATAACAAATACACTTGAAGATGATACGGCGGTTATAAAGACTCAGGAAGAATACTCGGATGTAGATTTTGAATTAACTGAAAATGATGATCGTGCCCTCACTACTCTCATGATGGCTCTGTCTCCTGATATCGCTCATGGATTCAGGAAATACAAATCTGCCAAGGCTTTATGGGAAGCACATATTAAGGTTTATAAAGGCAATGAGGACATGAGACAAAGCAGATAGGATCTGCTTAGACAAAAATTTAACCTGTTTAATCATGTTCTCGGGGAGACACTTGAAATTCAGTTGCAACGCTTTATCACTCTCAACACTGAGTTGAGTATCGATGGAATAGTGCTGTCGAAATCTGAAATCAATAAGAAGTTGTTGAACTCCCTTCCAAGAAATTGGGATATGCATGTGGCCGTGATCAAGAAGACGAAGGATCTGAATAGTTTGTCCCTCTCTGAAATTTTGGCTGTCATCAAAGCATGTGATATGGATGACAAACAACGAGAGATAAACCACGTCAATTCTTATCAATCTGCCAACCTAGGTGTTTCTACAAACAGTGCCTTTTCTGCTTTGCTTGCTCAAGCTCCAGTTCATCAAGCTTCTTCTTCTTCCAGCAAGCCGATGGTATCTCCAGGCCCCTTTGTTCCTGTTACTCCAGCTCCAATTCTTCCCAAAGTAATTGAAGAAAATTTAGGTTTGATGGTTGGTCTCCTAAACTGTTATAATGCTCTTGTTGCTGGTGAGCTGGTTCAACCTATGACAGTAGGAGATCTAGATCAAATCAACCCCCATGATCTGGAAGAAATGGATATTTCTTGGCACATTGCTATGGCGGTTCACAGGGCCAAGAGATTCACTCAAAGGACAGGCAGGAACAACTGGGTCAACAACAATGCTGACAGGAAGGTGGATTTTAGCAAAGAAAATCTCCAATGTCTCAACTGTAACGAGCTTAGTCACTGTGCTCGTGAATGTACTAAGCCCAGAATGAAGAATGCTGAGAGAAATCCAGTGCTTGTCGGAAACAATCACGATGCTGCTCCCCAGAACAATGAAAGAGCAATGATGGCACAACAGTTTTCTTGGGATAACCAGATGCAAGCCTTGAACCTAACTGAAGGTGGTGGAGCACACTTGGCACAGATCGAAGGAAACATGGATGCTGATGCTGCAGAAGAACAAATGATGGATATTCAATTTGCTTTCATGGTTTCTACTACTCCTGCTTCTACCACTGCCGAAACTGAGGTTAGTGAAGTTTCTTGTTCTTCTCAATCTTGTATTGATATAATTGCAAAGTATTGTGAACATAATGATCGTCTATTAAAGAAGTGTTAAACCTTATAAATGATGTTTATAATGCTAAAAAGAAACTGAAACCTCTACAAGAAAAACTTGATGCTAAAACGTCTGATTTTAAGAAAGTTCAAGAGGAATGAAGTACTGTAAGCACTTGATATCGTTATGCAAAAGAATCAATTGCTGAATTAACTGCCGAGCTTGACACACTGAAAGCAAAATTCAATGATGCTGAATTTAATTTCAAAAAATTCGATGTGTCAAGCGAAGTAGTTGAGTCTATAATTGAACATCAAACTAAATGGGCCAGTAAACAGGGTGAAGGATTTGGGTATAGATCTGTCCCACCTCCTTTTAACAATAATTTTACTCCGTCTCTTGAAACCAAAGAGTCTGAGGAATGTTATCTCTCGAATTTCATCAAAAATAATCAATCTGGCACCGCTGAGAGTAATAAACCGAACTCTACTGATGCTTCTACCTCATGTGCAGATAATTTGAAAGAGAAAGATGAGAAGAAGGAAGACAAGAGTACTTTTGATTCTGTTAAAACTTGTTCTAAGACTAATTATTCTAATTCGCCTGCTTTGAATTCTTCTGTTAAACAAACTGCCAAATCTGTTAGACCTTTAAAAATTCGTAATGATGTGAACTTTCAAAATTCTAGGTTTAAAAATTCTGATAAATGTTTTGTTGCATGCTTGTGTATGTGTGGAAATGCTTTGAATATATCTGGACCTGGACAAACATCCACTGCCTTTGTTAAAAGACAAACTTGTTTTAACTGTGGAATCGCTAGTCACATTGCCAGAAATTGTCCTCGATATTTGTATGTGCATCAACATGAACAGTTTTGGCAGAACGTGCCAAAGGGGAGATCTTATAAAAGAAAACCCTCGAGGTCACGTTATTCGAATAAGAATTGGAATGATGTGAAAGCCAAGAATCAAACTGCTCAAAACAAAAGGACAGTTTCAAGAAATGACTGTGCCTTACCAAACTTTGTAAGATCAAAGTCATCTCAAGAATCAATTTCAAATAGCAGTTCTGATTCCGAATCAAATGCTAAAGTTCCGATCTGTTCCAAGGATAAGAGATTTAAATCAAATTATAGATGGGTTCCTAAAGGCAGCATTCCAAAATCTACTGTGAATTCCCCATTATCTGACAATCGTGATATGAGTTTAGAATCTGTAAAATGTATCGATAATTTGGGTCAACCCAGTTTCTGAATGGACTGGGTTCCTAAATCTAATTAATCTCACAACTTGTGCAGGAACAGTTGTGGAGGAATATTAGCATACCCTGGTATGTTGATAGCGGTTGTTCCAGGCACATGACAGGCGACATGTCCCAATTACACAATGTTGAAAACTTTAATGGTGGATGTGTTTGCTTTGATGGAGGTGAAAAGGGAAAGATCACACAAAGGGGAACTGTATCGAATGGTGTGTTGAAGTTTGAGAACGTGAACTTTGTACCTAAGCTCAAGCACAGTTTGCTGAGCGTTTCGCAAATTTGTGACAAAGGTTTTTGAACCCACTTTACAAAGAAGGAATGTCTTATTCTCAAACCCGACGTTGTCATCCCCGAGGAGTGGATTCTTGTCAGATCCGAACGAAAGAGAAACACTTATATCATCGACATGAATCACAACACTCCGAAAAACATCACTTGTTTGTTTTCGAAAGCTTCTGAACAGAACGCCATGTTATGGCATCGACGTCTCGGTCACGCCAATGCGAAGAATTTGAATCGCCTCGCTAAAAACGATCTTGTCCGCGGGCTGCCAATCAAAGACTTCATCACTTTTGAAAAATGTGTTTCCTGTGCTCAAGGCAAACATCATCGGAATCCACACAAGCCCAAGTTGGTCAACACCATTGATTCGCTCCTTCAACCGATTCACATGGATCTCTTCGGCCCTGTAAACATTCTCAGTATTAATAAAAGCTCTTATTGTTTAGTTATAACTGATGATTACTCACATTTTACTAGGGTTTTCTTTTTGAAGTAAAAGAGTGAAACCACTGAGCTGGTCAAGAGATTCATCACTTTAATCGAGAATCAAACGAATCAGAAAGTGAAGGCAATTCGGTGCGACAATGGGACTGAATTCAAGAACGCAGTACTGGATAAATTTTGTGTAGATAAAGGAGTGCAGCGTCAGTACAGTGCTACTCATACACCTCAACAAAATGGTGTTGCTGAGCATCGAAACAGAACTTTAATTGAAGATGCACGCACCATGCTCTGCGATTCTAAATTACCTGTGTTCTTTTGGGCTGAAGCAATCAACACGACTTGTTATGTTGAGAACCGAGTCATCATCAACAAGCGCCAAATGAAGACTCCGTACAAGATTCTTTATGGTCATAAACCATCTGTTGCACATTTTCGTTCTTGTGGTTGTCCTTGCACCTTTCTTTATCTTGAAGCTACACCAAAGTTCAACTCTAAAGCAGATGATTGTTACTTTGTTGGATATGCAGGTAAAATTGCCTATCGGGTGTATAACAAGGTTACCAAACAGATCGTGGAATCGTTTGATGTACGGTGGCTAGAGGAGAATCAAACAGATGCTCGAGTATGCCGAATTGTTTAAGTCTTTTTAAGTCTCAGGCACACAGCCAGGTCCAAGTGGAGTCAACAGAGATGAAGATAAGGAAATCATTGCTGATCCCATCTTACTGCCCTTGATTTTTGAAGATCCCATCTTACTGCCCTTGATTTTTGAAGATCCTATTCTTAACAATGGTGCATCTCTTGTATCCACTTCGGTTTTAACTGGAGCTCCTGCTGACTCATCCCAGATTGTTGGCGAACCACCAGTTTTTGAAGCATCTGCCACTCCTGAAGGCGTTATCAATTTTGAACCTGCTGATCTTTTCAACTCCACACTCATGGACTCCCTCTTTCCCGAGAGAATTCCCGATGAGTATTTAGCCAGTACCTCCCACGATTTCAGAGACTCCGACAGAGGTACTTCAGGCTCAGGCAGAATTGAAAACATAACAAACCTTCCAGTCTCTTCTGCTTCGCTCGAGCATGCCATTTCTTCAAGAGTACAACGCGATCACCCGATTGATAATTTCATTGGCTCTCTTGACGATGGGGTTCAAACCAGAAGCCAGAGCGGTCATGTCAACGAGTGCCTCTACTCATGCTTTATCTCACAAATTGAGCCGAAGAATGTGGGGATGGCATTTAATGAACCAACTGGGTGGACGCAATGCATGAAGAGCTCAACCAGTTCGAGAAGCTGAACGTTTGGCAGTTGGTGGAATTACCCGAGGGCAAAAACTCTCTTGACACGAGATGGGTTTTTCGTAACAAGCAAGATGATTCAGGAGTTAATATGCGAAACAAGGCACGCTTGGTTGTACATGGTTTTCGTCAGATTGAAGGTCTTATGCCCTGGTTGCTCGATTAGAAGCGATTCAGATTTTCCTCGCCTATGCCTCCTACATGAACTTTACTGTATACCAAATGGACGTTAAGACTGCTTTCTTGTACGGTGAGGTGAAAGAAGAGATTTATGTTGATCAACCTCCTGGTTTCGTCAACTCTAAGTTTCCGAATCACGTCTATAAGCTGGATAAGGCTCTCTATGGTCTTCATCAAGCTCCCCATGCCTGGTATGCAACATTAACGGATCATCTGTTGTAGCTTGGTTACACTCGAGGCACCATTGACCAGACGCTGTTCATGAAGCTTGAAATGTCCGACCAAATTGTCGTCTAGATCTACGTGGATGATATCATTTTTGGTTTGACTAGCAAGGCCTTCTATAAAGAATTTTAGCAAGTGATGAAGAAGCGATTCGAGATGAGTTCGCTGGGTGAAATGACGACGTTCCTTGGGTTGCAGGTAAAGCAAAGTTCAACGGGTATTCTGATTCAACAAGGAAAGTATGTGGAGGATATTCTTGCGAAGTTCAACCTCAAGGATGCTAAAGTTGCTAACACTCCAATGGCTGAGCGACCCTTGCTGACTTCAGACCCAGATGGCCAATATGTTGATCAAACGTATTACCGCTCTATGATTGGATCTCTGATGTATTTGACGGCCAGCAGACCGGATATCGTCTTTGCAGTTTGTCAGTGTGCTCGACATCAGGCTAACCCTAAAATCTCTCATTTAACTGCTGTCAAATGGATCTTTAGATACCTTAAAGGGAGACGTAAGTTAGGTCTCTGGTATCCAAAGAACCGTGAATTTGATCTTTATGCTTTTTCAGATAGCAATTATGGGGGATGCGACATTGACAGAAAGTCCACTAGTGCTGGATGTCAATTCTTAGGAGACCGACTGATCTCCTGGCAATGCAAGAAGTAGCAGACCGTGTCAACCTCTACAGCTGAAGCTGAGTATGTTGTTGCCTCGGCCTGTTGTTCTCAAGTCATTTGGATGCAGCATCAACTTCTTGACTATGGTATGAACTTTGTTGATACTCCCATATTTTGTGATAACGATGCAGCTATCCAAATTGTCAAAAACCCTGTTCAGCATTCTAAGACCAAGCATATCGACATCAAAATACATTTTATTCGAGATTGCTACGAGGGAAAATTAATTCATTTGGAACCAATTCACACAGATAACAATGTGTCGGATTTGTTCACAAAACCATTTACAAAAGCTCGGTTCGATATACTTGTTGAACTTTTAAAAATGATACGCTTCGATGACTGTTAAATCAGTTCTGTAAATATTATACTCTATTTTTGTTTAGTTAAATTTGTTCATGGGTTTTCTACTTCCGCAATTCTCTTCCATGCACAAATTTAGGGGGAGAATTAAAAACAAAACAAAAATTACAAAACTTTAAAAAATACAAAAATATTTTCCTTTTCTTTATGTCTTTACTTTAATAAAATTAAAAAAAATCCAAAAATATTTTATACAATTTGCACGATCGTCAATGTTCCTGATAAATACCAATCAGAATACAGATCAAAATTTCATGTCAAAGATGTGACACACTTTTACCGTGACTCGCTAAGACATTCTTTACATACCGACGACGCACCGAGTTATACCACTCACTGCTAAGGTAACACTTAAGTGCTAGTGATTCTTACTGTTACACCATAGTAAGTTTGAAGCACTGACAACTTTCTTAACCAAATCTAAAGTTTTCTTCTGCAGCACCAACTTCTAGACACTTTGAGTAAAGCCACTCATAGTCGAGAGTTAAAATTATGTGCCGATGGTTAAATTGCGTATCGTAATCTATCACACGCACCAATCCATTCTTAACAACCTCTATCTTTCTGTTGCAAGAAATAGACGATTCACCATTTAAAACCAAGTGGTGATGATATTTCGAAACTCTATGCCAATGATCTCTGCTACAACACCAGTAGTAGATGTGAGGCATCGACAACCATTCTTACCTACAAAACTTCTAATTCAAGAGTTGGATGATTCAGTATAATAAACCATGTACTGATGACAATTCGAAAGTCTAGCGAATGGGTATGTCTAGTAACCAAGACATATTACAAGCTCATACCGCTCTTGACCAAATTCTTCTTCTAATACAGATGTTCGTGACTAAATGTGATTTTAACTCGCATTGATGAAACATCAAAACTCTGGGTTAGTGATCGTTATTGTTTACCACAATAGCTGTGAGACCGTAATAACTTCACCAGATTCAAATCTGGCACTAGGATGGTACACTCTGCAGAGTTTGGATACCATTGAACGTCTCGCCAAGAGCCAAGTCAACTTGTTGACTTTTCAACTGCATTGAGATCTCTGATCAAGGATATGCAGGGGCCAAAATCAAAACGGTCACGAGTAGTTCACCGATACTCAAACAATTGCAGTGCGTTCCCCTGAGTTCACACAGATACTGCGAGAAGTCTCATTTTGAGCCAATGATGAATCCTTGAACAACTGTGGTGAGAGCTTATAACTCCGTGACCCACAGGATTTACGGTCAAAGTTCGTATCGAGAAATGCCAGCTAAAGTGAAGTTCAAAGTTTCGACACAAATTTTCTGTTTTCGAAGAAGGTGAAGCTTAATTCCAGGTGACAGGCTGCTTAAATTCCTCCTCAGTCAGTTTGTTGCTACATCTACACCTTTATGTGATCAAGAAGAGAAGATGAAGAGTCAGACTCCATGTTCAAATCATAGTTAAAACAAAAGTTGGATGTCGTGATTTCAAGACCTATGCTAAAGCTTGTTGACCTAATGCGCGTTCAAAGCTAAATCTGAAGACAGTTCTATACCGAAGCTGAAGTTGTCTCTGCAATATGCTGAAGTCTTTCAACATTTGTACCCGTCATTCATTAAAGGGGAGATTGTTGAAATGTTGCTGTAGTACACATCTGAAACCAGTTCAAGATAGAACTCGAAGACAAATGAAAGCATTAAACCAAGGGAGAGATTGTTGGGCCATATTTATTGTTGGTTTAAGCTTTGCATTTAATCGGGCCAATATCCAAGTGTTTCTGGGCTAAAATGAAGACTTTATTGGGATGTTGGCCGATTTCGATATGGGACCGAAATCCCCTGGATTACGGTTGTGTTGGACCGAAATCCTTCATGGATTTTGGTGGGCTTGCTGTCTTTTGGGCTTAGGGTTTAGGCTTAGGTAGGCGTAGACTATTTAAGGCTCCTTGAGCTGTCTTTGTCTAGGTTGATTGCTCTTGGGATTTGTGCTAGCATAGAAAGAATATTCTCTCAAGCAATCATAGGATCTTATGTACTAGTCTTGGTTTAATCAAGAGTGCATTGAAGGTTGAAATCTCCTTGTTTCTTGTGTTTGATTGATTACTTGATTGGGATTCCGCACCAATCAAGTTTGTGATTGATACCGTGTGAGGATCTTGGACTTACAACGAATGGTCCTTATGGTTTGGGATAATTTGGGCGTTTGGTCCTTAAATTTATTTTTTTAAAGTTAGAAGGTCCCTATTATTTATTTTTGTTGCATATTTGGTCCCTGGCTGATATAAAAAGACTACTTTGCCGGAATAATTTATTTTGACTTATTATTCAATTAATTATTTTATTATTAGATTAATGGGTCCCGACCACAAGTCTATGATCCCAGTAAAATCACAAAAAAGAAAGCAGCAGCTTTCTCTTACCGACACCACATGCTAGAGTCTACTTTTGTCACCAGAGAAGACATTAACGGGCATCTAAAGAATGATGTGGCTAGAACGAATATAGGCATCAGGAACACTCCCATTTTTGTTTGATCTCAAACCGTCCCAGAAATTGATTTCACGCAAAAACAAAAAATCGAGAAATCTGGATTTGACAGTTCATTCTCTGAGCTATAGCAGCATATGTGTTTTCGTTTGTCGATGTTGACCATGTATGGACCAGATATGTCGCCAAGAGAACATAGTCTATGGAAACCTAACTTCAAGCAAGTTACTGTGTGGACAAAATGGTTCTCAAAAAACCGATTTGTGTTGACATTGAAGGTACAACTAAGTTTTACATATGATTCAATTGTTTCATAAATACTCATTTTGGTGCAATCTGCAGAAACATCTAATCCTCTACAAGCTTTAACCGCCAAATCTACTTTTGTTATCGGCGACTCTAAAACCGCCAAATCAAAAATCCTCAACCAAACCACACCAAAGACGTCGCCGGAGAGAACATAGTCCACAATAACCAAACTTCAAGCAAGTTACTCGACGAACCAACAAAGTCCTGAATTGTAGATGTGGGTTTATCGAGGCTGATGACAAACGCAACCGACTTCAATCAACGAACAAGCAAAACCCCAAAGAATTATGTGTGTTCTTTGTTCCAAGTAAAAGCAAGAGAGAGGGAGGAGGAGGACGAGGACGAGGAAAAGGAGGAAGAAGGGCTTGGTGGTGCAATTTTCTAACAAAGAGATGTAAGGGGGGAGGAAGAAGAGCTTGGTAGTGGTGGTGGCTGATGAGAACGACAGGCAAAGGAGACGTTGTGTGGTCATGGTGGAAGAGTAAACATTAATTGATACATGTTATTCATGTGAGGGGGTCAGCTGTGGGGTGGGGTGGTGGGGTATAATCAGCGATTGATGGTAGCTTTGGAGATGTTTCTGGCAGGTCACTATTGATGCTGGTGAGCGGTGATGCAGGTTGTCGGTATGAGTGAAAGAGGATTTAGCGCTTTTTCGGGGGGAGACGGCTTAAAGAATAAGGGGGTAGGGAAAGTTACACATGTGTTTAGGGCTTTTTGGGATCACATGTTTAGTTAAACAACTTATTTTAATAGATTAATAAGTTATTTTATTTAATAATAATAAATAACAAACTAAACTAAAAAAGAAATAGATAAAGGTAATATGGTCATTTCAAGTCTATTAGAACCAAGCGTACAATAAAAACATGATATAGAGGCCATCCGAGTTTAAAAAAAGTTAGGGACAAAGTACGCAAATTACCCCAAACCATGGGGACAATTCATGTAATTTACTTGTTTAGTTTGGTTGGATGATTCACATGACCTAGTAGTTGTGAAGCATAACATAGTAAGCACTCTCCCATGAGTGTCTTAAGTTCAAATCTTCCCCAAGACATATACGGGTCGGCCAAGAGTGGGATGCGACATGGTTTGAAACTGGTCACTTAGCTCGACCATCAAACACGACCCCTCTTTCTCATAAACTTGAAATACCGTGAAAACCATTATGATCACCGAAATAAACATTGTTTTTCTTGTTTTTTTGTTTGGATGATTTGTTTTAGTTTTGCATGTGATGTTCTTTTTGGTCTTGGGAAAAGGGAGCCACAAAAACAACAAGAGGTAACAATTAAAATCTTTTACGTTGATCGATTTAGATTATGATTTATACTAACGAATTCATTAATGAAATATAGAAATGAAGTTAATGTTAAAAGTAGGTAAAACCGCAAACGCTTAACATGTAAAAGAAAAAAAAAGTCGTGTAAAATGTGTAAATACTTAGAAGCTCATATTCTAATAATATAGCCTTTATAATCACATTTAAGATATCTATTATTTACAAACATGAAAAAAATTACAAATAAAAAACCAACATGATTCATTTTGTCCGTCATCCGAATCAATATTTGTGGTTTTTAATGACAATAAAATATAGCAAAACCTGGCTGTGAAAATAGGGTAAATATCATATATGCCCTAAATTAATTACATAATATCATATTTACCCAATGAAATATATAAATATCATATATATCCTATATTAACCTCTAAAATATCAAATATACCCTAAATTCCATTTTTAACACTTTATAATTACTTTTATGGTATTTTTTGTTATTATAATCCTTTTAATTATAAATACAATCTTGATCTTCCCATTATATCCCTTGCATATTATCAGGAAACTAAATCGTATCAAGAAACAAACACGATCAAATCGTCTACGACTACAACGTGATCGTTGGAGTGAGGCACCTCTAGGCACCATTGTCGTCTTCAACTCAGACATCAATTGGACTTCTGATTGCTTAATCACGTAATTCTTTGGGCCGTTTGGGACGACTCATGTTATTTAGTCGAGTTCCTGTGATTGTTGTACATTGACGTCAATAGTTGGTTGATTGTGATTATGTAGTCGATTATGATATTTGGTTCTTGTTGTATTTTTTGTGATTAATTTGTTGATAGTGATTGTTTAGATCGAGTTCTTGTGATTGCTTGTTCAATTGTGAATAATTGGTTGACTGTACTTGTTACTTGGTCGAATTCTATCCATTGTGATTGCTTGGTCAATTGTCAATATTGTATGTACCTTTACAAAGTTGTCAAGGTGCTGGTTTTACTATAAGCTTTGTTAAATTAGGTTTTTCTAGTTGTTCCTTCGTTCAATTTCTTGATAATCATGCTTTGAAATGTACACGTGGAAGATTATAAACTTCAAGATAATAAAGATTCCTACTTTTTGTGAGTTAAAGAAAATCCTGGTTCCTTCCCCTTTGAAATTTTTAGATGTAGGTCCATTATATTTTTCATAAATGCCAAAATAATTTCTACATTATTAGATGTAAATTTATTGATTGATAGCTTCCTTTATTTCAGATAGCAACTCTTTAATGACTTTCATCACTTTTTAGCATAACAGTCACTTTTATGTATTTGTGTTCCACATAATCTGCATTACAGCTTAATTTTAGTTATAAAGAAAGGCTCATGTATACATTTCATGTTCGTTACTGTATTTATGCTATTGAATCTGGAGACACATTTTATCAAAATGACATGTGAGCCCTTTTCTCCATGATTCTTGAGTTGATATGTGCGGTGCTTATATGGTACCCTTAAGGGAAACTAAATGAATCTTAATTCAGTTTTTCACATTTCTCATTCAGAAATTGCCCCAAATTTAGTTTACCTCTTTGTCCCACATATAGTTGCCCTTAACTTCTCTACCTATTTTCACTGTAAAACTTTTAATTTCTGTCATTTTTCAGAAAATAAAAACTTAGGTGGTCCCTAATCTAACTCTAGCTAATTGTGGTGATAATTTTATAATTTCTCCATTTGAATTGTGAATGTGAATGGTCCCAAAACATTCAGATGTCATTTAATAAATCTTATTTGAATAATTTCGTACATTTTTTATTTACATCTTATTCGTTAGTTTCTTTTTAATATGAATTTAAGGCATTAGAGACATTTGTCACCCTACATTGTTTTTTTTTTTTTTAAGTTTTTAAGTCTTGTCACTAAAAGTAAATAAAAATTGCAGAATTTATTACTTCTGTTCTATAAACTTCCTGTTAACAGGTTGTACCACTCCCATCAATGCCATATGCAGGTAAAAGTTACTGGTTTTTTCTTCTTGGTGCTCTTAACTCTTCTTTTGAAAAGGGTAATTTTGGAAATATAAAAATTATTATGAAATTTCTGTCATTTGCACCTAAGAGGTGGGTAAGGGTCTGTTTTAAAGTGAAGTGCTGATTTTGGTCAAATGTGGTCAGAATCTTGAAATGTGAAGCAGCAAATGAGGACCAAATCTGGAATTTGACTTTCTTTTTTTAAATGTGAATAAAATGAATCTACTTTTTAAATGTGAATAAAATGAATTTGACTTTCTGGAATGAAACCGTTTTGATTATGATTTGCCATTAGAATTACAGCTTACACATGAGGAAAACAAAGGAAAAAATGACCAATACCTCACTAGTTGTTAAAACAGTAAATACATGGTCAAAAATCAAAGTACATTGCTATTTTGGGTGCTACAATACAAGTACATTGCCTTGTAATGAAACTGTTTTGACTATGATTTGTCGTTACAATTACGGTACTTTTACATGAGGAAAAAAAGAAAAAAATTAACTACATCTCACTGGTTGTTACCCTTCACTAGACATACACATGGTTATACATATTTACATATGGAAAGACATACAATTGTAGATGTTAAAACTAGAACGTGGGTCGGGATTCTCAAACAGAGGAATTAGAAGCCAATCTTTCGCCTTTTAGTAAGAGTACTGGCAAGCTTCCAGGTACACCTCAGAACCACAGCAGCCAACCTTTCACTGTTTTCATCATTTTTTATAGTCGTAGAAGCCAATTTCTAAAACCAAACCTATCTAGAAGCCAAAATAGCACCAGCAACATCACCACGGATCAAAACAAACTTGAAAGAACAGTCACAGCAAACCTGAAAGAACTGTCAAAGCAGACCCATAAAAATCAGCACATGACTTATTGAGACAATTTAGCAAACACCTGGTGGGCAATCCCCAAAGTGCTTTCAACAAAAGTTTAAAAATGTTGGTTTATATGCCAATTACTTCACATTTGATTCTCAATACATATTCTAAACATTTGGTTAAAGAAAAGAGAGAAGCAGAGAATCTAGTAGCTAATATGAGAACCGTGAATAATGTGGGATTACAAGGAAGTTTTTGACAAAGAAAAATTGAAAAAAAATCATATCTAAAAACACACATACGTACAGTGGAGAGAACGATACAGCAATCCGATTCCCTAATGACCGAATAACGTGGGATTCCCTTCCGTGATGAAGTTGCCGTGATTTTGATCTGCAATCGTCGAATTGGAGTACATTGGAGAGAACGATACGGAGAAACAATACAGCAATACAATTCCTTCAATTCCCACTAATTTGGGATATCCTGATAGAACTTGCAATCCGATTCCTGATGAACTTGCCGTGGAGTTTGATCGAAGACGTGGAGTTCGATCGCAGAGTGAACTTGTCGTGACTTTGCTTCTATTCTTGATGAAAAACTGATTTAAAGGGTATAATGGTCCTATAACATTTTAATGTAATTAATATGGTATTAAATAATAAAAAACTGAATTAAAAATATCAAAAATAAAAATTAGGGTAAATTCGATATTATCAAATTTTATATAGGGTATATTTGATATTTAAAGTTTTTCTAGGGCAAATATGATATTTCATGAGTATTTTAGGGTATATATAAAATTTACCGTGAAAATATGATCTTTATCACATGCAAAAACTTTGGCAGTGAATC
Organism: Cichorium intybus; assembly: GCA_023525715.1. NCBI lineage: Eukaryota > Viridiplantae > Streptophyta > Magnoliopsida > Asterales > Asteraceae > Cichorium > Cichorium intybus. Next base: position 76,992,130 of record CM042010.1, read on the forward strand.
CCTAGTGACTTGTTTCACTAGTCTCCCTCCCACGCACCCAACCCCTTTGCTTCTCACTAAAGTCTATGCCTCTCATTCTCCTTATAGTATATAGAGTAAATTACAGTTTTGGTTCCTCAAGTTTACCAAATATTGCACTTTAGGACAAACTATTGGAAATTCATGTTGGTGGCCGCTAAAATTTGTGAAACGCTACAAATCGGTCCCTGTGTCAGGTAAAAAGACTAACTTACCCTTTTTAATTTCTTTTTCCTTTTTTTAATAAAGTAAATAATAAATTCAAAGAAAAAGGAAAAGAAAATTAAAAATGGTAAGTTAATCTTTTTACTTGACCCAGGGACCGATTTGTAGCGTTTCACAAACCTTAGGGACCACCAACGTGAATTTCCAATAATTTGTCCTAAAGTGCAACATTTGTAAAATTGAGGGACCAAAACTGTAATTTACTCTAGTATATATGCATCCACTCGAATCACTCCCATGAAACCAACATCAAACAAACTATATACCGAAGTCTAGATCACTTGAATCGAGATATGTTGGATTGGGGGCCGGTTTTTGTGTCAGTGGTGCTCTTTGTATTGTTCACGCCAGGGTTGCTGTTTCAGTTGCCGGGGCACAGGCACTGCGTGGAGTTTGGCAGTTTTCAGACCAGTGGAGCTGCCGTCCTCCTGCATTCGTTGCTCTACTTCGGCTTCATCTGCCTCTTTTTGTTTGCCGTTAAGATCCATCTCTATGTTAGCTAAAAATATGATTCACACTCATTTTCTCATTTTGTAATGTAATTTCAAAGAAAAAGATGGGATGATATTATAATCTTTAACTTGGCTTGAGTTTCCTGTTATTTGATTTGTTTTCACTTTGTACCACGTTAATGCAAGATTTCAATGGCATTTTGACTGATTTGTGGGTTGAATGACATCAAGTGGGTGGGATTATCTCCTAATTAATAGTCATGTGAAATTCACTCAAAAGACTTTTTTATTTTTATATCTTGCCAAGTGAGCTCTACGCTGTCGTAAATATGAACCATACAACAAACAATGATCAAGTAAAAATTGTAGATTTTCAAGATGCGAAAATAAATATCTTTCTTGTTAACCATATACTCTAGCTCAAAGCATGATTTTAGGCTTTATACCACCCTTATGACATATAACACCTATTAACCATCTTTAGTTGCTAAACATTTTTTTTTATAATAGAACGGCTTGCAACACCATTGCCCTCTTTTATCGATCACACTTTGCTATTACTTCTTTTATACATAGTAAGTTTCAATAAAGCATAATAAGTAAGAACTTGCTCATTTTCTCAGACTTGCATTTTTATGACAAAACGACCTTATACCTCCAAGTTTACCTAAGTTTGGTCATTCTTTACCATTTAGTTTATAATCATCTTTTACTACATGTTGTTACTTGTTAGCGAATTTCTGAATTCCGATTAAGTCCTTGGGTATGGATCGGATTCAACAACAAGGAGTGTAGTCCAAGTTGTACTTATCTTAATTCAATTTGATGTGTATTTATCTCTTCCTGATTGATAGAGATAAGTTTAGTTTGAATTGAATATATTAATCCTAGATATATACTAAAGAGATAGAGTAGTATATATAAAGCCGTGAGGGTAGGGTTCTTTGCAGATTGAAGTTTTGAGTTATATTTTCTTCAATAAAATTGTCTGTTTGTTTGGCATTTAATTGTGTGCATATCTGAACTTTAATTAGTATCAGAGCTTTGTTAATCATTGGTGATTGGCGATGACTGGAGGAGATGCTCCACCACCGCCGGCCAAAGAACCGACCTCGTTGACGTTCCAATATCCGGTTTTGACGTCGACAAACTACACCATATTGAGAATGCGTATCGAGGTGTTGCTTGGTATACACGGTGTCTGGGAAGTAGTCGATCCAGGTCTCGATGATGCCAAGAAAAACAATATCGTGAAAGGTTTGCTATTCCAGTCTGTACCAGAGGATGTAATACTTCAAATCGGTAACCTCAAGACCACGAAGGAGATGTGGGAAGCGATAAAAACACCTAACCTAGGGGCTGATCGCGTGAAGGAGGCACGGCTCCAAACCTTGGTTGCTGAATTCGAGTCAATGAAGATGAACGAGACCGGTACGATCGATGATTTTGCTGCAAAATTGTCCGGTATTGCATCAAAATCAGCTACACTAGGTGAAACCATGGCAGAAGCAAAACTCGTGAAGAAGTTTCTTACGAGTCTCCCTAGGCGTTTTGTTCACATAGTCGCTGCACTCGAGCAAGTTCTTGACTTGAAAACCGTTGGCTTTGAAGACGTGGTGGGACGATTAAAAGCGTATGAAGAAAGGGTAAAGGGAGAAGATAAAGCGGTTGACACACAAGGTAAATTGCTCTTTACTAAGACTGATTCCTCTAATAGATCCCAAGACTCATCGAGGGGAAGGGGACGAGGCAACCGGGGTCGTGGTCGTGGAGGTGGCCGTGGACGGGGTAACACCCAAAACCATGGCAACACTGAAACCTCTAAAAACCGTGAAGACCAAAAACAGAAGGGTAAGCAACAAAGAGACCTTTCTAATATTCAATGCTATCGTTGTGACAAGTACGGTCACTTTGCTTCTAGATGCCCGGACCGACCCAAAAACCAAGAAGCAAACTTTAATGAAACGCAAGAAAATGACAGCAATCAGGAAGAAGGGTCGTTTTTTATGATGAATGAAATTCAAGAAACGGTGTTCTTGAATGAAGACAAATTATCCCACCGAAGACTGTGCCCAATACCGAGGAAGACGGGGTGTGGTACCTAGACAATGGCGCGAGTAATCACATGACAGGTAATTACTCATTTTTTTCTGAGCTAAACGAACGTATAACGGGAAGGGTGAGGTTTGGAGACGGTTCTTGTGTCGGCATAAAAGGAAAGGGCTCAATTATTTTCGAAGGGAAAAATGGCGAGCAAAAGGTAATGAAAGACATTTATTACATTCCGTCTTTGCAAACTAATGTCATTAGCCTCGGGCAAGCCACAATAACCGGTTGCGACATCCGTATGCGTGGGGATTTCTTGACCATGAGAGATGGAGACGGTCGGTTGCTCATGAAAGTCCCTAGATCTGAAAATCGCCTCTACAAGATTCAATTAAGAACTGGTAAACCACATTGTTTGCATGCCAATATCAACGAATCTGCATGGCTATGGCATGCACGTCTGGGTCACATTAATTTTGGTGCAATAAACATGATGCACAAGCTAGTTAATGGTGTACCAACTATTCAGCACCAAGACCAAGTATGTGAATCTTGCATGGTGGGAAAACAAACGAGGCAGCCCTTCTCAAAGAAAGCAAGTTATAAAGCCACAGTCATTCTCGAGATGATACATGGAGACATATGTGGTCCAATTGACCCCCCCACTCCAGCAAGTAATGCTTACATCCTTGTAATCATTGATGATTATTCACGATACATGTGGATTTTTCTATTAAAACACAAAAGTGACGCATCCGGAACCATCAAGAGATTCAAGACTTCAATAGAAAAAAGAACCGGTAAAGAGATCAAGACCTTCCATACGGATAGAGGTGGAGAGTTCACATCTCTCGAATTGAATCGTTTTTGTGATGAAGAAGGGATCTCGCGTATGTTGACGGCTCCGTACGCGCCCCAACAAAACGGAATAGTTGAACGGAGGAATCGAACGCTACTCGAGATGACACGGTGCCTAATGAAAGCTAAAGATGTGCCAAATTTCCTGTGGGGTGAAGCTGTCCGACATGCCACATTTATCATAAACAGAACACCTACTCGAGCACTGGTAGGCGTTACGCCATATGAAAAGTTCTACGGTGAAAAACCGAGCCTCGAAGACTTGAAGGTGTTTGGTTGCATTGCACACGAAAGGATTGTATCAAGGCACTTAAAGAAACTCGATGACAGGTCGAGACCGCTCGTGTACCTCGGAAAAGAACCCAACTCAGGTGGATATCGCTTACTAAATCCACATGAGAATAAAATCGTCATCAGTGCCCACGTTAATTTTGATGAAGGAAAAGCTTGGCAGTGGAATAATTTACTTAATAATCATAGTGAAGCTGAAGCTGGGACTTTCACGGTTCAGTGGGGAAGCATCGGAGCTCGCGATAACCCATCAGGCCAACTCGAAAACCCTGCATCAGGCCCATCTGTTACCGAGCAAGATCAGGCCGAGGATGAGGCCCAACCAGTAAACAGCAGCCCAGCAAACCGTAGCCCATCAAGCAGTAACTCAGCGATCAGCAGCCCGTCGAGTTCTAGTCCAGCTCATTCAGAAAATACCCCGAATTCTGAAGTTGAAATTGCTCCTGTTCGTCGGTCAACCCGTGTCCCAACTTTGCCAAGAAGATTAAATGACTACGAGTTAGATGTTGATCACTTAATGCTTACACTAGATGACGAGCCAAGAAATTTCAGTGAAGCTAAAGCAAATATCGAATGGGTCAAAGCAATGAAGGCCGAGATTGACTCGATAGTGAAAAACAACACATGGAAATTGGTCCTCCCGCCAATAAATGTCAAGCCTATCGGGTTGAGATGGTTGTACAAGATCAAAAGAAACCCGAATGGATCAATTATCAGGTATAAAGCGCGCCTAGTAGCTAAAGGCTATGTACAAGAACAAGGTGTTGATTTTGACGAGGTGTTCGCGCCCGTTGCCCGCCTCGAGACGATAAGACTCTTGATCGCTCTTGCGGCTGGTAAGGGTTGGAAGATACACCATTTAGACGTAAAAACAGCATTTTTATATGGTGATTTAAAAGAAGACGTGTACGTGTGTCAACCTGAAGGTTTTGTAAAACGAAGTGAAGAAAAGAAGGTTTACAAATTGGCAAAAGCTTTGTATGGCCTAAGGCAATCACCGAGGGCGTGGAATCAAAAGCTCAACGACACATTAAAATGCATGGGTTTTCAAAGATGTTTGCAAGAGAACGCGGTTTATAAAAAGATGTCCAATGGTGAATTTATTATCATCGCGGTTTATGTGGATGACCTCTTTGTAACGGGAACCAGCTTGGATTTTATAAACCAATTCAAACGGAGGATGTCGTCTCAGTTCGAAATGTCGGACCTTGGTGAGCTTACTTGCTATCTCGGCATAGAAGTCTCACAAGGTACTGATTGTGTGTTAGTCAAACAAGAAAGTTATGCAAACAAAATTCTAAATGAAGCGGGAATGCAAGATTGTAATGCAACCCAATGTCCCATGGAGCCAGGACTGAAATTGTCTAAAGCTGAAAGTGAGCCAGAAGTCGATGCTACTCATTATCGGAAGATTGTTGGTTGCTTGCGATATCTCATACATACTCGACCGGACTTAGCATACTCGGTTGGGGTTGTTAGCCGTTATATGCAAAGCCCACGAGAGTCACATGCACGTGCCATCAAACAAATACTCCGGTATCTTCGTGGGACAACATCATTCGGGATCAAATACGAGCGGTGTGATGATTTGAAACTGCTTGGTTACAGTGACAGCAGTCACAATGTCGATGTAGACGACGGGAGAAGCACAACGGGACATGTCTTCTACCTTGGCAACTCGCCCATTACTTGGTGTTCACAGAAGCAAGACACGGTAGCTTTATCATCGTGTGAAGCTGAATTTATGGCAGCCACTGCAGCCGCGTGCCAAGCTATATGGCTAAGAGAATTGTTGGCGGAGCTAACCGGAATGAAGGAGCAAGAGGTACTCATTCGGATAGACAACAAATTTGCAATTGCCTTGTCAAAGAACCCGGTATTTCATGGAAGGAGTAAGCATATACATACCCGATACCACTTCATTCGCGAACGAGTTGAGATGAAGCAGGTGGTCGTTGAACACGTTCCCGGAGACAAGCAAAAGGCGGATACTTTAACAAAGGCGTTGGCGAGAGTAAGATTTGCAGAAATGAGGTCGTTGCTCGGTGTGCAAGAGTTACCCTCCAATCAGAAATTCAGGGGGTGATTGTTAGCGAATTTCTGAATTCCGATTAAGTCCTTGGGTATGGATCGAATTCAACAACAAGGAGTGTAGTCCAAGTTGTACTTATCTTAATTCAATTTGATGTGTATTTATCTCTTCCTGATTGATAGAGATAAGTTTAGTTTGAATTGAATATATTAATCCTAGATATATACTAAAGAGATAGAGTAGTATATATAAAGCCGTGAGGGTAGGATTCTTTGCAGATTGAAGTTTTGAGTTATATTTTCTTCAATAAAATTGTCTGCGTGTTTGGCATTTAATTGTGTGCATATCTGAACTTTACATGTTGCAGAACCATTAATGCATGTATCAGTATAAGTGTATAACACATCTTTTTAACCATTCTTTCAACCTTTTGCGCTTATTTATCCGAGATGGATCATACTTTTACTCTACCAATTCCAAGTATGCCTTGTTAAACCTAAGCTTATAAATATTTCCAAACATTCTTTCTTTCACACATACATTAAAATTTTAATTCCAACCAAATCTATTGCATTTCTTTTGCATATAATCATTCAAAGATTCCAAACCCAATTCTAACTTGCATCAAACAACCCTTCAATTCCATAGAATTTCAATTTCCAACTAATGGATTTGATTCCAATAAATGTCAAATTTGTCCAATTTTTATAACAGCAAATTATTATATTCTTTTTCTTTTATGGTTCGAACTTCTAAACAAAACATGTATCATGTACCCAAATCAATTTCTACTTGCTACTGGTTATTCCAAATTTCTAATAGAGACTATGACTAAGGTGGCGTTTGGTTCACAGAATGTTTTTAAAGGAATTGGAATCTGTCAAGAAATTGGAATCTGTCAGGAATTGAAATTCAATTCCATATTGTGTTTGGTTGGCAGGAAAGAGAATTGGAATCCACTTCCATATTTGTTTGGTTGGGAGGAAATGGAATTGGAATCCATGTAATATGACCGATTTACCCTTCTTATTTTTTCTTAATTTTACTTAGATAATTGTTGGTGATAGGTGGTGGTGGTGGATGGCGGCAGCAGCGGTGGTGATGCCGGTGGCAGTGGTGATGGGTGGTGGTGGTAGTGGCGATGGCAATAAAGGTGGGTGGTGGTGGTGGCATTGATGGTGGGTGTGAAAGGTTTTCTGCAACTATGAACTAACATTCCTAAGTTCACATGCAACCTATATAGATCTAGGTTTTCTTCTAATTAAACATATAACATATCCTAGAAGGCCAGAAAAAGATAAACTAAAAGAAAGATCAAGAAAAACCAACCTTAAAGTGAATCTTGGAAGCAAAGCAACAGAAGTCTCTTGCCTCAAATGCAGTCACACCCTTAGCTGAGCTCTTGGCCGAAAATTCCTTGGGAGAGAGAGTTAAAATTCGTGGTCTAGGGTTTAGGGAGAGCCTCCCTATTTATAGCCTCCATGTGGTGATCAGATAATCGTTACAGATAAGCCTTTTTGAATTCGAATTAAGATAAACTATTATTTTAATCATTCAAACACCATTTATCTGTAGTATATATATATATATATATCTCGAAAATATATATATCTATATATATAATTTCGTTCACCACATGGTTACTCACACTGCCACTTACTCAACTATCGAATAATTACAGTTTTAGTCCCTGCACCTTTAATTAATCAATTTAACTGCCAAATTAATTCCAATTAATTCCAGAAAAATTTATAATTAATTATTATAGTTTCTAATTAATATATTATCACTTAAATATATTAATAAACTATTTATTTAATTTCTATTGATTTATTAATCACATAATAAATCAATCTTTCTCTCTACCGGACTTTCTGCCAATCCTCCAACTATGAGGGCAACCCAAATGGACTATGCTACTATTAATTAGATAAATACTAATTATTAGTCATGGCTTAGACACCTAATCCAACAGTCTCCCACTTGGATAAGTCTATGACTAAAATTACCAATTTACCTTCTAATTAATTTAGCAACTGTAGCTTCCTAGAAACCGCTGCCGAACTCTGACCTAGTCAGTTCTGTCCAAAGATAAGTGAACATATGATCCTTCGTCCAACAAGATATTTTCAGACACGAGACATGAATTAAGATCAATCTCGGTCCGATACTCTGTTTCCCGATTTCCGATTCTGCTTATGACTTTAGAACTTCTAATTGAACACATCAATTTAGTCCAGGCTGGCCAGCACTTTAGTCAACTTCAAAATCATCGAGAGGCCTACAGATATCTGTTTCCCATCAGGGTCAAGGAACGAATAAGCTTTGACTCATATGCTTATATCTTTTACCAGTCAAATCATTCACAACAACACGTTTTATAACATCGAGTTACCGATGCGTTTTCGTATTATCAATGAACAACTGCCTTGTAAATTATAACTCATATCTCTCTACTTGAAGATCATAGGATATTATCGTCTCAATATTGCTTGTGATATAATCCATGAAGCAATCTATTGAGCGTGGGTTTATCCAATACTCAAATCTCTATTTCTAAGTACTCATGAATGTTGTAGCAATCCTATTGCTATGCCTAACTCCTTAGACAGTCTACAAATCAATTCACGACAGTCTTGATTCAATACTTACTTCCCAAAGTATGAGCGACTGTGGACCTTTCTGAATAATTAAATTATTCGGGAAGTAAAACATGCGAAAGCGAAACATAAAGATCTGACTGGCAGCTACTCCTGCTTATTACCAAGTCTCCACAAGGTAATCACCAAGTCTGGTCTTGTCATAAACTATTATCGGTTTCAAAAATTTCTTTTAAACTTTCAATTCTAATTTTGCATCTATGTCTTTATGAACCTTACACTCTTTCTATGTATCCAAAGTATCTTATACTTGTACACTTTATTGCAGATGATCCAATCGGATGCTCATCCGATAACATCTCAATATGTTATCTTGTCAATTCCTCTCCTAACTCCATTCTGGTAATGTGTACGGTGACTTCCTATGGTTTTGGGATCTTTAGTCTACTTGACTGCACCCTAAGACTATTTCGAGGTGCTATGATGTGCCGGTGAACCACACGCGCTCCATCAGAATACCATCGAGATTCTTTAATCATCATGTCCTTCAACATCATGTCCTGACGTTACCCATTTGAAAAACTTTCAAATTAACACTATCACCCCAATCATTTCCTAATGAATTCTCACTTGAAAACAATCCATCCAGTATACCTAGCCAGGCAATATCCTGAATCCAATTTACTATGCCCCAAGCATTAAGTTATCAGGACATGTTCATGACTTTATGATCGATCCAAAACTTGTGGAACCCGATCTAATCCTATTCCAAACCCTTTCGGAATCCAAGGATTATTTATAATCCTTTGTGTCATGATTTCTGAAAAACTATTTTCCTTTCGGAGACTTTTCTCGTGCATCTTGAATCTTATCAAGATCATGCTTACAATGGCTAAGTCTATGCTGGTGATTTCATCTTTCCAATAGATGACTGTGAATTACATGAGTATATTGCTCCTTCTTAGTTTCTTTCACGCCAAGTCATCACACTTTGAAATGATAAGAAAACTTTTCCTAAGTCTATGCATCTTGAATCTCATCAAGATCATCTTGGCAGAATCTGGATCTATCTCATAGATGTTTACAACCACCTGAGTATGCCGTATTTCTATTAAGGCTTTCATAGCAATCTGTCTCTTAACACCAAGTCATTACACTTTGTAACGAAAAGAGACGTTTCCTAGAAACATTATGTATCCCACGTATGGAGATAGTAGATAACGGCGACTCCCACTGGCTTTGACATGGCTATAGACTATTCACAAAATCCAGGACTTATGGTACATTTTGAGAATCCAAACCTTTCTGACATTTTAATGGAAATCTTTCAGTCCTTTCTCAAAATCCAATCCTTTGGCATATTTTGAGAATCTGAATATCCTTTATTGCGAGATGCCCGTGGGACGAAACCCGGGGCCTTATACCTTTTGTAATGGCATGCTCTATGTGTGTCCCTATTAGTGTGCCGGTAAACCACACACGCTCCACTAACGACTCACACTATGCCACAAAGAATCCTCTCGGATTTCATCTGCTATTGAGAGTGCTTTACTCGGAATCAACTGCTTGACTCTGAGTATCGACTCACTCAACTAGATGCTCTGAAGGTATGTATATGTCCATGTTGCTTTCTTTTGAAAACTCAGTTACTCCCACTGGTTTTTAGACCAGGTGTAAAATCAAATTTTCATACAGACCGTGTCTCGCCCTAAGGTCCTCTTATTTGGCAGCAGCCGGGCTCACCAATGCTTCCAAGTAGTCGGATTGCAAATCCGTACCAACTGCAGTGTTTTACCACCAATCGGTATGTCACCCCGATCACAACTACTTATGATGGTGATCAATACTACTGGTTAAGAGGAGATAATGTCAGTTGTAAAGCAGAAATCTGATTTCTACTCCAAGCCTAGTGATGACTAAAAGGTTCTTTCATTGCTAATCCTAAACTCATTTAGGACTGTCCCAACTCCCACTGTTTCCTTGGACCATGAGTTCTTTCTAAAAGAGCTCTTTAGTTACAGTGGGATAGCTAATGAAACGACAATGCTGATCAAGTTCAGCTGGTCATGAGGTTCAGATGAAAACTACAAGACCCTGGAGTTTCTATGTACAAGTGGGATAATCCCAGCTTTACATTTCAGGCAGTGTCTACAAGACCTACTTAGTCTAGGATGTGGTCGGAGTATGGTTTATATGGACTGACTGGTATAGTGTTCACCTTATTGGAAACTAATTGGCAATGTATCTCATACATCGAGGATCGAACTGTTTCGACCAATGCTCCATTATCTTCCCTAAGACACATTATAACCATTAATGCTCTTGGAAGAGAATGAACTATGAAACCTTTTTCTCAGTTTATGTTATCGCTCAGGTTCTGTGGAACTTGTACTTCCTTTGAAGTCCTTGGACTGTTCAAGGTCTCAATTCAATTACTTATACCGATAAGCAATGTCATATTCATCATACCGAATGATGAATATTGTGAAGTACAAACAATTGTGTTCTATCTCAAGATTCGAGCAACACACCGCAACAGGTGTGTCCGTTGCTCTTAATCTCAATGTCTTTTACATATCTATGTAGACTAATGACTTTGTTAACTTGGTTCAAGACTTGCAATCTTCAGTTGACTCTAAGTCAACTGATTCCAAAATCCTATCCTCTGGATCTTTGGGTGATTCATTTCTTGCCATATGTGCTTTATGAAGAACTTAATCATCATCTGACTCTAAGTCAGATGATTCCAAAGTCCTGTCCAACTGGACCTTTGGTTGATTCATTTCTTGACACATTAAGAACTCAATTCATCAAGTGACTCTAAGTCAAATGATTCCAAGGTCCTGTCCAACTGGACCTGTGGTTGAATTGATTCTTATAACATTTGTATTAACAATCATAAATGACACAATTCTTAAATCCAAACACTTTGGATGCATCAACATTCAAGTTATTACTAATCATACATTCAACACATTCATATAACATTTCAAGGATAATTTCAAACAACAGGTGTTAAAAGAAAATATGACAATTTTATTAAAAAAAAATCCTTGAACAATGTAATAGACAATGTAAAAAAATGTATCTAAAGACTAATAACAATGTTCTAATATCTATCTAAACTTCAAAACTGCACGAGCTGGAGATCCAATCCAAATGTGCTCCTATGCGACAGAGTCCCGTGCCTTCTTGATTCCCTGCATACAAACCAAAATGTGACTATCACATTATGTATCAAGAAATCTTGGAACAGGAATTTTGAGGTTTTTAGATATACCTGAGCTTTCAAAAGAGTTGGAGCGTCTTCCAATCTTTCCATGACTGTATCCGAATTAGCGGATTCCCAGTTTGAGACATGTCCAGTTGATCTTGACCGTTTCTTGTTATGTCTCTTCACTGGACTTAATCTGGAAGTAGTTGAGCCATTGGAGCTATGCCTGTCCAAGAGTGACTCGTATAAAGTCAACAGTGGATGCATTTCCATGAGGGTCTTTTTCTGGTTTTCCTTTCTATACGTCTGAATGAACAGATCGTACTCATTTGTCAGCGAAGCGAGCAGGATGTTAACACTCTCCTCCTGACTCATGGGATGACCAAGTTTATGTAACTCGCCTATGTACCCTTCAATCTGAAGAACATGCGAATTGATGCTACTTCCTCCCTTTAGCTTGCACTCTGCAAGTCTTCCGAGGATTCTAGCTCGTTCCTCTTCAACTGGTTTTTGGAACCTTTCCTCCACCAGTTGCATCAACTCATATGGCCCCAAGGATTCAAAATCCTTGCAGAACTCGGGGTCAATGGTTGATAGCATGAGGTCACGAATCTCTTCGGATTCATCATAAGGACCTTTTATGATGACTTGCTCCGGTGGAACTGGGATCGGATACTCGGTGAGATGTAGCTTGCCAGCAATGCCGAGACCCAGTCTCCAATTGCGAAGCCATTCTTTACAGTTGAGGCCAGTCAGCCTTTCCATATTAAGCAGGTGCATTCTGATGCTTTCAGAAATGGGTGAAGGAGGAGAATTGACACTTGACATCTATAAAAGAAATATAATTTATTAGTTTAACTGTTCCTTTTAAATAATTACCCAATATATTATTTATTAAGGCTAGGATCCAAAATTCCCCAACTATGGTGTGAAGAGGGATGCCGTAATCACAACATAATGGTCATTAAGGTAGATAAACACTAATCAATTTCATCTTATAAAATTCCTAGTTCTGATGAGATTCATTAAACTTTTAAATGGCATGTTTAATCTCGGATGTGCCCCACTGTTTGTGACTGGGATGCCGAGGATCACAAACTGGATGTGAATAACCATGCAAATTAGCTTCGTACTCTCGGGTTAATTATCATCTCTAATTGATGTGCCGGTAAACCACACACGCTCCATCAACAATGATAATACCCGGGAAACCCATTGCAACTCTTTATGAACCCCAATTGGCGTGCCGGTTAACCACACACGCTCCACCAATGTTTCATAAAGTCCAATGTGCAATTTCATGGATTAGCATCAATTCACATTTTTCCTAAAGTAACTAGATTGGGATTTTATTAAGTGTTCTAGTACTTTGAATCATTAACTTTTAGTGATTATTAGGTGGTCCTATCAAATATGTTCGGCTAACGACCTTCCACTGATCAGGCGAGCGGTGGGCGAGAGTGTTCACCCATTAAACCGCCATTTTATAGGCAGTCTCCTTATACCCACTTTATAGACCAGCTTCGTGAATGAGGCCTACTAATGATTTGACTAACCATTTTCATCTTATACATATAATAATAACTCCCTAATTATAATATATATAAGATGTGATTTTTTAAACCATTTAAAAAATTGTTTCTGGTTTATCTTTTAATTTATTGCCAATTTAAACTATTAAATTTCAAATTAAATTAAACCTTAAAATTGATTTTAATTATCTTTTAATTAACCAATTAATTAAATTAATTAAATTTGATATTTTAAACATTTTAAAATATTTTCAGGATTTATCTATTTAATTTTCGCCAATTTAAAGCAATTAAATTTTAAATTAAATTAAATCCTTGAATTATCTTTTAATTACCAATTAATTAAATTAATTCAAAAGTAGATAGGTTTTTATCAAATTAATCAAATTAATTAAAACCTATCCTAATCCCTTAAATTTTGATTTTTAGGATAAAGGGTTTTAAGGTTTATCTTTTAAACAATTTAAAGTTACCAAAAATAGAATACCTTCTAACCTAATCCACAAAAAATCGCCAAATCATAGGGGAGGGGCTAGGGTTTCTAAAACAAACCCTAAATTTCGAAATTGGCCATATTAGGGTTTATAAAAAAAAATAAACCCTAATTTTCAGGAAAGCAGTTATAGCAATTTAACAAGAAAAACAACCAAATAGCTCTGATACCACTGAAAGGTTTTCTGCAACTATGAACTAACATTCCTAAGTTCACATGCAACCTATATAGATCTAGGTTTTCTTCTAATTAAACATATAACATATCCTAGAAGGCCAGAAAAAGATAAACTAAAAGAAAGATCAAGAAAAACCAACCTTAAAGTGAATCTTGGAAGCAAAGCAACAGAAGTCTCTTGCCTCAAATGCAGTCACACCCTTAGCTGAGCTCTTGGCCGAAAATTCCTTGGGAGAGAGAGTTAAAATTCGTGGTCTAGGGTTTAGGGAGAGCCTCCCTATTTATAGCCTCCATGTGGTGATCAGATAATCGTTACAGATAAGCCTTTTTGAATTCGAATTAAGATAAACTATTATTTTAATCATTCAAACACCATTTATCTGTAGTATATATATATATATATATCTCGAAAATATATATATCTATATATATAATTTCGTTCACCACATGGTTACTCACACTGCCACTTACTCAACTATCGAATAATTACAGTTTTAGTCCCTGCACCTTTAATTAATCAATTTAACTGCCAAATTAATTCCAATTAATTCCAGAAAAATTTATAATTAATTATTATAGTTTCTAATTAATATATTATCACTTAAATATATTAATAAACTATTTATTTAATTTCTATTGATTTATTAATCACATAATAAATCAATCTTTCTCTCTACCGGACTTTCTGCCAATCCTCCAACTATGAGGGCAACCCAAATGGACTATGCTACTATTAATTAGATAAATACTAATTATTAGTCATGGCTTAGACACCTAATCCAACAGGGTGGTGGTGGAAGACGGTGTTGGTGGTGGTGGTAGTGGTGGCGATGGTGGCGGGTAGCAGCGGGTGGCGGTGGTGGGTGGTGGTGGTGGGTGACGGTGGTGGTAGTGGTGGTGGTAGCAGTGGCGGTGGTAGGTGGTCGTGGTCGTGGTGATGGTGATAAAGGTGGGTGGTGGTGGTGCCGGTGGCGGCGGTAATGATGGTGGGTGGCGGCGGTGATGGTGGGTGGTGGCGGTGATGGTGGATGGCAGTGGTGGTGGTGGGTGGCAGCGGCGATGTGTGACGGTGGTGGTGGTGGTGGTGGCGGTGGCCGGTGGGTGGTGGTGGTGGATGGTGGCGGTGGGTGGCGGCGGCAATGGGTGATGGTGGTGGTGGTGGTGGTAGAGGGTTTCAACCGGAAAGTTAATATAAGGATATGATGGTAATTTTGTAAATTCCATCATCCAAGGAATTCAATTCCTTCCACATACCTAAGGAATTTCAATTCCTTCATTTTAATGAAATTGGATTCCAATTCCATCAACCAAAACTTGAACCAAAACAGTAATTCGATGGAATTGGATTCCAATTCCCTCAAATTCCATTAAATTCCTGCAAACCAAACGGGCCTAAGGGTTAGGAGTTACCTTCACAAATCTGCCCAATTGGAGAAATCAGAAACATAGGGCTGAACAGAACCAGAAATCGGACCCTTTGTGGCCAATTTCGGACATAGCCGCCGCCTGCATCCCTGGTCGTCATCGTCGACCGACACTGCAGCACCGACGCTGCTGCTTTGGCAGTGTCTGTACGTCTCTGAGCCGCCTTTAGAATACTGCCGACCAGCGTAGCTGCTTCCTCCCTGACGAGAACAACATCGACAGCAGCAAAATCCCTGCTGTCCTCCCTCTCCCTAGCAGCTCTATCTATCTCTGTTCGTCGTTTTCTGCGACTAAACACACAGCGTGTGTGTTTTTGTGTTTTGTCCTTCCCGAATACGCTTCTCCACCCCATTCTATTGATATTAGACAAAACATCGTAAATGGTCACAATTACTATCCCTAACAATTAGCAATTGGGTGAACAGTACCACTCCAGTAATATTCAGCCACCTCCTGCTTCCCCTTCCTCCAGCTCTTGCTTCCTCCATTACCTCTCATCACGAAACCTCTCCTACAACCGAATGATCTAAATACCAGATGCCGTTCTCCACCGCTTCTCCTCTGTACTACAACTGAAAGATGCAAAGAGATATTTTTTTCAATTCGGTTCAAGAAATGTGAAGATCACCATGGATGATGAAAAAAGATGGTCGAGGACTCGAGGTTAGGCAAGAGAAAATCGTTGTACTTCAATTTATTTTTGTATTTGGATTGCATTGTTATAATGGGCAGTTTTTTCCAAGTTACATTGTTGTAATCCAAAAAATGAAAATGCTATAATAAACAAATTAGTGAAAGTATTTTGTCATTTCTTGCATTTAACATGTAAAAGAATGCCGATTTGAATTGTATTGATATATTTGGGTTAACTTTTTGAATAAATATGAAGAAATAATAGTAATATGCTAGAGAAACAAGTTAACAAAAAAATACGTTGCTATTTTTTCACATTCAATTATTTTTAGGGTTCCGGGTGCAACGCACGGGGTGCAAACCCTAGATTTTTCAAATTTGCAAATTTACTTCCTAACTATTTTTAGTCTCATGAAAGGTCGATCTTGTTTCAATTTTTATTGTGATTGGTCTTTCACCTATATAAAAAGACTTTTATATCCCTTTTACTATATTTTTTATATTTTCTTTTAACCATTTTTATATTAAAAAAAAATAATAAATTAAAAACACACCTTCCTTACCTCCCCGTCCACTCCTTTCTCACCTTACCACCACCACCATCCCAACTGTCAATTAACCTCAACTTTCATGTACTAAAATGTTATTTTACCTTTTGTTTCTGATTTAGCTTATGTGATAATGTTCTCAAATCAGGAATGGAGAGGGATCAAATCATGAAAAGGTGCCATGATGTTACATCTCGTTTGGAGCAAGATTTGAGTTGTATTTCCATCGATAATGTTGACATATCAGATACGTACAAGAACATGTGAGTTTTTTTTCGTATTTACTCATATTCGGACCATAATAAAAAATTGTGATGTTATTAAAACATCATCTCATGATCATATCCATGTTAAGCTTCTTCCCTTTCCGGTTGTACATAAGGAATATCAGTCAAAGAACTTAAAACAACATCATACAAGATAATTTATGTTGCCTTATATCGCTCGAGTTGATGAAAGATCTCGTTACCATCTGACTGGTGTGAAATAAACGAATTGAGCCATCGAAACGAGCCAGGCCATAGTCACATAGTTTGCGGTACGCTTCGGTACTGGAATGCGGTCGCTAGGTCCCTAAAACTTTGGTACGAAGGGGGTAGGTTCATTTCGGTTTGCTTCCGGTACGACGTACCAAAGTCAATGGTACGGTGTACCAAATTCTTATGTACAATTTACTAATAATTCTAATAATTAATACTCAAAAAATATAAATTCATGCTTTTCATAGAATTTACTTAAAACATAACTCATAAATAATAAAAACTCATAAAAAAGACATAAAGTTTGATCAAGAAAACATATATCTAGGTTACTATTCTACTCTTGGCCTCTTGTCTTTCCTAATGTCAATATTATCATCATCCAAATTGTCCCACTCAAATCTTGCACTTGAGCCTTCTTCCAAGTTCGTGTTTTCTGGATCAATGTTCCATTTTTGGTTTGGTCCTGCTTTGTAATCTTCAGAAAAACATGATAACAAAGGAATATTGGAATGAATGAATACCAATTTATCCATCCTCTTACAATTAAGTCGGTTTCTCTTCACGTTGTGAATGTATGAATATGTGCTCCAGTTTCTCTCTGCTGAGGAGCTGCTAATTGGTTGAGAGAGAACCTTTTTAGCAACCTTTTTAGCAACCTCAGCAAGTTCAGGAGTTTCAGAACCATAAGTGGACCACCAATCAATAGAATCCATAGTCACTGCATCAATTTGCGCCCTACCATCGAAAAAAGTCCCTTTTTCATATGGAAAGTAGCAAATTGTTCTCGTAAAACACGCTCTTCCTCTTTATTTTCGGCAATTTTTTCTAATGCTTGCATTACACCCATCACAACTTCTTTATCGAGATTGGGAGCTTCTCTCGGAATTCCACCGGGGGCCAACTTCTCAAGATAATGTTTATCATAAAACCACAGAGTCAATGCAAAACCCAAGAAATGTAACGAAATGGTCATCTTTTCCCATCTTGCCAAAATGATACTCTCGACCGTAGGGTAATAAGAAGAAAATGGATTATCCTTCATCACATCCTTAATCTCTCCGAGCATATTGTCCATTTTCTCATAAATTTCACCCATTTTATTCGGCCTGTCACCATCACAAAACTTAACCATCAAATAGATTGGTTTTGTGAAAGCAAGAATGCTTTCAACGTACTCCCAAAAATCATCACTTCTAATAACGTCAACAACATCTTGTCCAATTCGCCTAGTGTTTTCATCTCCGTGTTTAACTCACTCCCTCCATGAATTAAGAGAAATAGTAGTAGCTAGGGCTTCTCTACAATCCAATATTCTTCTTAACAAAATGTAGTGCGATGCGAATCTAGTCTTGGCTACTTTTAGCAATTCTAACTTGGAGTTTTCTCGAAAAATAGCTAAGATTTGAGAGTGATTAAGAAAATACTTGACATTTTTTTTCCTTTTTTGTACGTATCCATCAACCAATAAAACGCTTTTGCGAGATCCTTAAATATTAGGTTTAAAGTGTGGACACAACACGGAGACCAAAAAAACGTGTTTGTATACATTTTCGATTTCTTTACCGGCAGCTTTACAATTCGCAACATTATCGGTGACAACTTAGAGAACATTACTTGCTCCTACGGTCTCAATAGCCCCTTGCAGAAAGTTTGCAATCGCCATTCCTGTTTTTTCCACTCCTGAAAAATCTTCGGCATACATAAACATTACACGCCGACTATTTACAGCAATAACATTAATGAGCAGACTATGCTTAACATTTGACCAGCCATCAGAAACAATTGAAAGTCCTTGCGAATAACATGTGTCTTTAAACGGTGTTAGTTCCTTTTCAACGTCTCTAACACATTCGTCGAGCAAAACCGTCCTTGCCTTTTCACTAGAGGGGGGGTTTGTAGCCGTCCGGTGCCTTCTTTATTGCACTCACCATCTAAGAAAGTGGGGATTTCGTAACACATTAAAAGGAATGCAATTGGCACATAGTCCCCTTATAATCTTTAGATCAACCATGCTTCTTTCCATCACTCCGAAAGCTACCTCTATCGTTTTTTTTGAAGATGAAGTCTTGCTTTTGGAGATTACAGAATTCTTCAAGGATTTGGAAACTCCATCACTTTCAGCTTTACCTTGTTCAACAAAGTCCGATATGTATCACGATCATTGACAAAAACAGGACATCTTTTTATTTCAGCCTTCTTTCCAATAGGAGCACCGAAAAAATGAGTGTGAATTCTCGTGTACGAACTCGTATATTGCCCCTTACAGTGATTACAAACCCAGATCTTTGCACCACCAGCATTCTTACTGTTTGCTACACCCACAACTGTTACTTCTTCCAACAACGGTTTCGTGGGATCTTTCTCTTCGATTATTGATCGACTCTGTTGACTTTGTGGCTCAACAAATCCTTCTATGTCGCTATCATCTGGAATTAACGTGTCTGGTATAGAGGACTTAGACTTAGACCCAAAAACCATTTTCAATATAGTGATGAAAAAAACGGGATTGTTATTGGGATTGGGAGTAACTGTAATAAGGAATTAGGATTTAGGATTGTTAATCGAGTGATGATTGCAATTGCAGATTGCAAACACTTAAATAGGGTGAAACATGAAGTTCGTATTCATTTATTTCAATCACGCATTCAATTCAATCGGGATTGCAATTACACAATGTGAATTCGTATTCAATTTTGCTATTCAATTAAATCTTCAATTTCAATCGGACGTATTCAATTGATCAATTGAATCTTCAATTTGTAGTCAATCGGTACAAAGAATAAGAGAATAGAAGTCGATGAGTCATTGATTTCCCGCTTTTGACAAAAACGCGTACCGGTTATATAAAGAATCGTTGCCATTATAAATACGGTGCGGGAATTGTTGCCCTCGAAATCGACAGAAAGATCTTCCCAATACGCGTATCCTTTAGCGATTGGATCGCCGGCGTACCGCGATCCGGAACGGGAACGGCTAGAACGAAGATCGTGGCCTGGGTAGCAATCTGTGTGACTATGAGCCAGACAATCGGCTTCTACCTGCACCCCTACATAACGGTCAATGGTCGAAAACCTCCTCTATAAACTTAACTCCAGTACTCCACCAACCGCGACGACCAACGGACTACCTCCTCGCAAAACGTAACATCGACAACCACATCATAGTTGTTAAAGTCAGAGCCACTCAGCTCTACACAAACACTGAATTCTCAAACGCAAGAACACGCCATAAACCGATGTATTTAATAACCCTTTTCCATCGCCATAGAAGACGTCGATGATGAAATTAACTTGCAAGGGTCTTCTCTTGCATCACCTTCATGGCTTTCTCTCACACCATTTCCCTCTCAAGTTTCCCTATCCCCTCATCGACTCTCAAGTAACTTCACCCCTCCGACGCGACCAATACAAGCGGTAAAACAGTTAGTTTTTGTGTCTCTACAGGGTCGGATCGTCAAAGCCAAAGAAGCAAGGCTCAGGGAAAACAATATGAGGTGGATTGCATCTTGGTGAAGCTATTGTGTGGGATATCTTTAGTCCCGTGTATTAGGTTATGGTTTTCTTCGTCATTGCAGCAACTACTGCAAAATTTGGTTTGATTTCTTGTCACAGGGATGAAGACTAAGGGGCAGAAGGAGATGGTGAAGAGAAAGAAAGAGGGAGAGAGAGAGAGAGTGTGTGTGTGTGTGTGTGAGTGTGAGAGAGAAAGAGAGAGAGAGAGAGATGATGTGAGAGAAATGGGTGGGATTTCGCGGGTTGGGGTAGGTTTTTAATTTGTTTTGTTTTTTTAATATAAAGTTAGTGTAAAGAAAAGACAAAACAAAATAAAAGGCTATAAAATTCTTTTTATATGGGTGAGAGACCGGTCACGATAGAAATTGAAACCATAAGGACCTTCCATGAGACAAAAATAGTTAGGGACTAAACTTGTGAATCTGAAAAACCATAGGAACCATTTATGAAGTTTTGTCTTGATATTATTTTGAGTAAACTACAAATTTGGACCCTATGGTTTTTTAAAAAAAATTATGGATGAGATCCAAAAGCTTTTCGACTTGTACTCGTGGTCTAAAAACTGAAACTTTTTATGGTTTTGATCCTTAAAAACTTGAAAGGTCTCTTTTGCCTTTTTTTTACTTTCCTTTATACATTATTTTAACATTTTTTCTAATATTTGAATAATTAAAAAAATATGAAATAGCCCATGTAACACCCCATCTTTCATACACCTTCTTTGGTGTAATAGTTTATAAAACACTGTGAATAAAAATTTCGTTCTTTCAAAAACTTTTCTTTTAGTCTTTAAGTTGACATTTAAAACCTTTGGTCCCAATAAAAACAAATAAGTTTAAAAGTATTTATACAACATTGGGAGTTACAAACTCATATCAAAAGCACCCATAGTAAAGCCTTAAAACATCTCAAAACTATGTCCCATATTAAACTAATATTTCAATCGAAAATTCGGCATGACCTTTAGGCAATACAGACAAATCCATACTGACTTGACTCAATAAAACAGCCCAAAAATAATACGGGACATAACACAACTTTATTGTACAACTACAAGGGAATTCTAAACCATAATCATAACAGCTCTCAATTACATGACATAATTATACCGTACTTGAGATACTCTATCTTCTGAACATCCTTTCTATCTACGTTCCTCATATCAGCTTCTAAGTCTTTTCCTTCTGTCATCTGCTAACAAGTATCCTGTTCCTGAGTACATAGCATTTTAAAAACAAACAATATGTAAGACCTAAATGCCTCGTGAGATACATGGGTTTTAGACCCAATGAGTTTAAATCAATTTTGAATATCATCAGAGAACTTTTCCTTTCTTTTCAAAAACCCGCAAACTCCAATTTAATGTTAAAACATCAAAACAAAAGTTCATTGCTATAATCATTAAAATAAAAATCATTACTTATCATCCAAACAAAAGTTCATTGTTAAAACCCCAAATACTTTAGCTTAAAATGTCAAATAAACAAATTCATCAGAAGCAAACATAATTCCAGTACTTTCTTTACAAGCATAGACCAACTGTAATTCATGATTAATTTATTATTATTTGGCTTTATACGGGTTTCCCCGTATCCCTTTCCCTCCCCGGAATAGAACCTATCTATCTGTGAGGGCGTGTTAGTTCCTTTTCCCTTCATAGAGTAGAACACATCTATCCATAAGGGCGTGCTGAAGACAACTACTTCGCGATGGGAGGTACCATCCCAGTAGTGTCTGTTGACCCCCTTCTCGCGGGTAAGGTCCTTGTCTGGACATTTTTCACATTTTTGACATTTAATTCATATTTCAATTTTTACCATTATTAATTCATCACAAGTTGGTCTCCATGATATACATTATTCAAAACATGTAAAATTATTTTAATTCTTTAACATAAAGCAATACTTTAATTCAAACTTTGAAATTATTTGTCAAACTATTAATCATAAAACATTTAGCATAAAAACATTTAACATTAAAACAAAACTCGTTGCTATGTACCCAGAAAAGTCCTCATGTACGTACCTCGATAGCTATGTATGTCTAGCTACATTAATCCACTAGCTCTCGACTCTACAGGCTTCCAAATATCCTTCAACCTCTATTGATTTATTAAGAGGTTAGAACCAATTACACAACTAAACACATTTTATGTTTTACATCATATATAAACTCTTTCTAACATTATCTAATTCCATTCCAATCATTAAGTATGATTCTTATAGCATAATAATCATTTTGGACACTTTTACCCCCTTTGTACCAAATCAGACTAATTGTGAATTTCTTGGGTTTGACACGTAATTTAAATAACTTTATAAGTCTAACATACTTATAAAACACTACTAATTACTTAGATGTCAAAAAATCTCTCCTTTTACTCTTTTATGTCATTTTGGCAAAACTAATCCAATTAAGTTTCTAAAAATAGAAACTGTTATAAAATAAGACATTTTCTGTTCATATGACTCCAATATGTTCTAAACATTTCATAATATCATTCCAATTTACTTTTATATTCCCATTTGTGCTATTTTTTGTTCATACAAAAAAATTGTCCCCAAGAGGTTGGAATTTACCATTCCCTTCCAATTCCAACATCTTTAACAAATCTCCAATTCATATCCACAAGTTCTAATAAATCGTATATTTATAACATTATGTTTCCAATGATGGGTTTAACATAATTCTTTTCATCACAATCCTTAGATTCCGAGATTACCCAAAATGTGTTTCAACAATACATATTTGACCAAAAATAGAAAAAACTCATCCCTTACACATCTTTTCTGTCAGTTGCTTCTAGGTTCGACTCATAGTTGTCAAAGTTCCACCATAACATTGAAATTAACAAAAATCAAACCTAAACATGCTCAACTCTTCACACTAGTTCTTAATGATTGTGTTCATGAGTTTTATCATAGCATGCATTCAAGTTCTCAAACACCAATTTCATAAATCAACATGAAAATGTCACATTTTCTGCAGTATATATTTAGAGGTTAAGAAATTTACCAAGAATCTATTTAATTGCAGGAATTAAGGATTTCCCAACCACTTGTTGCATGTTTTTGACTTTCCAGTAGTCTGCTTCATTTTTAGGCCACCCACAGCCATCTCCAACCGCCAAAACCTACTGCCGCCACCGTTCGCCGCCAACTCTACACAATGCCACCGCCACTGGTGGCTTTCTCGTATAGAAATCAGGACCACTGGGTCCTCCATCTTCACCTGGCGAACTCCCTTACACTTCGCGGAAACAAATCTCGAATTATGACCAACATCCCTTGACAACCCGGACAACTGGCCCTAACATGGTCAATCTGATTGCATAGAACAAAAATCCTCACATCAGGCTTACCGTCTAGGCGGTAAAAGTCCTCTACTTTATCCGAATCTGTAGCCCGAAACTTCTTCACTGATGGCTGCCCCTGATCTTGAATCTATCTCTTCTCCCCCAGTTGGGCCTCGAACTCGATCTCCCTCGACACAGCAGCAGACTCCATCTCTGCAAAAAAAATAGGACGTCTAGCAGAGGCCACAAACATGCTGATCTCTTTCCTCATCATAGCCCGGCACCGAGCCATCATCGCTTCCTCCTTTGCAGCGTACTGCTCATCAAACATCGCTAGCAACTCCGACTTGATTGAATCAATCACAGGAGGCAGCATCTCAAACATAGCCTCGAACTCGATCTCCCTCGACACAACAGCAGACTCCATCTCATCAAAAATCAGACATCTAGCAGTGACCACAAACATGTTGATCTCCTTCCTCATCATAGCCTGGCACCGAGCCATCATCGTTTCCTCCTTCGCAGCGTACTGCTTATCAAACATCGCTAGCAGCTCCGACTTGATCGAATCAATCACAAGAGGGAGCATCTCGAACATAGCCTTGGTCTCCTCTGCGACAACCAAATCTCGAAGATCTAGATCACTCATAATATCTGGTCACTTCAGCAAAATATCAAGATTTAGGTTATCAAAATTTTTAGTTAAAGTGATCGCTGATAGTTAGGCATAAATAAATCTATCAAGTTTGGAATTAATATTTACCATTTTCACGGAACACAGGGTTTACATACATATATCAACATTAACTTTTAAGTTTTAACATTTGATATGTAATTAGCAATGTAATTGATATAATAAGGTAAACAAAATAGAGCCTTTTAACATGCAAATGCGTTTTTTAGAATGAAAATGACCAAAGGTAATGCAGCCTGGGTACACCTCCCATAAAAAAAGTAAAAAATTGAAAACACAATGTTGCCTTATTTTTTGATAAAAGGTGTATATTTTCATTCAAGGAGAAAGAAAGACAATTCGTATGAAGGAAGATGATCAATATACATTCATGGATATCTTTCACCAAGTTTTGCATCCTTTTGAGCCCCATGCTCTAAAGCTTCTGAACTGCAAATCAAAAGCATCAACATTTTTGTAATTAATTAATAGAATTAAGTTAAACATAGAATGTTAAATACCTATTTTATTTGATCCATGCAACAATACCTTATCACCAAGGTATGCTAATTCGACAGTTGGAAACAATTTGTGTTGATTTGGTAAAATATACATAGTTGAGAATACGAGATATTGGAGAACTTCTTAAGCCAACACATATCAACATTTTTTATCTAGGATTTCGTTCAATAAAATCACATGAGTTCAAAACTAAAATATGAAAAAAATACAAAATTTAAGAAATAGAAATGAAAGTGAGACGCTATACTAGGCAAAAATGAAAGTAAGTTGCTATTTATTGCATTTAGCCCAATCATGGACTAAATGCAAGAAAAAACCAATGTATTTTCATTTGTTTGTCAATTATATAATCCGTCTTATGCAAAAGATTCTTTAAAGCCTTTCTTCTTAATCAGTCCCGAGACTTTAAATATAAAAAACTAAAGTCCAAAGGTAAGAAATTATACTATGATTAATATTAAAATCGAAGTCCAAAACTAATGACTTTGACAACAAAATGTTATACCTACAATAAATATTTGACTGATAAACCTGCAAAACACCATCTTAAAGAAACATAACTTAAGTCGTAACATGTTATCCACAATTCATATTAGTAAATACTGATTTATTCTACTTAAGCTTCACCAATACTTTCATCATATAGTTCAAGTAGCACATGAACACATTAAAGTTCTATGAGGCATTTCATCGAACACGTAAGGTGCAAAAACAATTTTAGTATAAAGAAATCAATAAACATCCAATATTTCAATAAAACTTACAAAGTATCGATGAAAACACCAAACCGGTTTTTGTAAAACAAATAAAGATAGTCACTCACAAACACCAATACAATTGGAAATTAGAATCAAGGGAACACCAGTTAGACAATAAATCTCCATGTTTCTTTATAAACAAATTTCGCATATCATAAAAAAATGTAAAGAATCACAATTAAGTAATTGGATTTACAAAAAGCTTACACAATTTGACACCACCTACAATCGAAAAATAGAATCATCAGAGAGTATTTTTGTTAGTCTTATCAAAATCGCATCGCATATTTGAGTTATCCTCCATCGCGAGTAATAAATAAAAAATGCATACTCTTCGTCGATGATGATGGCAAACACATAACCAATTTTGAATTTTTGATAATAAGAGAAATGATGTGGAAACAGAAATAGGAGAAAACATGGGTTACAACACCTACATTCAAAATTAAAGACGTAAATGTGCATCTCTTAAATGGAAAAAGGAGAACTTTTCTGAAAAATCTGAAAAATTTAGAAAATTACACATGGCAATGGTAAAGGGGAGGACATGACAAGTGACAATAGAGATTTTTATTTATTAGAATAGGATTAACTTTGTGCTTTTCTGAAATAAAACTTGATTAGCATTTTATTTGAATATAAAGTAATTATAAACATATGTTTTTAACAACATATTTCATTTATTTATTTATATACAACTTTCGGAATTTGCTTTATAAACCAAAATAAGATTAGTAGATTTTTAAAATCATACACAATTTTAAAAATTAGTTAGATTGTTCGTGCCCCTGAGGTAGTTGATAACCTAGTTATTTTTCGAAACTTTTTTGTTGTCATATTTAAAAAGATAAAAAAATAACTTTTAAACTAGCTTTTTAAAAAGCTAACTATATTAGTCTTTTCACAAAAAATATTTAGAATTTTCCCAACTATATTATTATTTAATAAAAAAACAATTTTTATACCCATTTGTATTATTTTAATTTTCTAGCTAACTTATCAATTGATTTTTAACAAATACTAGCATTGAATTCAAAATCCAACTTTAAAAGTTAGGTCATGATTATATATATATATATATATATATATATATATATATATATATATATATATATATATATATATATATATACATATATATATACACACACACACACACACATATATATATATATATATATATATATATATATATATATATATATATATATATATATATATATATATATATATATATATATATATATATAGGGCTAGGTTATAATAAGAATGACAATTATTGTGTTAACTTGTAACCAAATCCTGGCCATCAGATTTCATTCTCGTAAGAATGAAAAAACTGAAAAAAATTTCATTCTTAAAAGAATGAACTAAATTGTATACATCAAAACAACAAGAATGTAATGAATTGTTTCACTTATGACAAAATTACTGGAAAATTTACATCACAACAATAAGAATCTACAAAAATTATAACAATTCTGGAAAGAATGAAAATATTTTACATAAAACAACAATATTCTAAATGAATAGATAAATCATTCTTAAAAAAATGTGTTTTAAATGAGTGATCCATATTGAGTTTCAAGGTTACATAATACTTGTCAGTATATATTTGATCGTGACCCTATATATATATATATATATATATATATATATATATATATATATATATATATATATATATATATATATATATATATATATATATATATATATATATATATATATATATATTAAATTTGGGTTATTTACAGAAAAGTCCCAATATTTTGGGAAAATTTACGATTTAGTCCTAAAGTTTTTTTTTTGCACAAAATAACCCCCGAAACTGGCAATGTCACACAAATTGATCCTTTTGATCCGGTAACCAGTTATAAGCCGGTATACAAGGCTGATGTGGCATTAATAAGGTGATGTGGAATTAAATATGATATATGTTTGAAAAAACCATTTTTCGCTTTTACCTCTCTCCCGTTTCTCCCTTCTGCTATCGAATACGAAGAGGCAAACCATAGATAATGGAAGAGCTCCAGGATTTGGAGCTAATCGACATGCAGCTTGATGAGTACTTCACAAGGAAACAAATTTCTAGATGCAAATATGAGTTTCTGAATAGTCTTTGTGTAGAGGAAGATGCAGATAACGATGGAGATGAGCATGTTTCTGAGAAAGAGGAAGAGGACGACAAGGAGGAAGGTCAACAGAAAAAGAAAGAACTGCAAGTGGATAGTGACTATGAGGAAGATAGTGATGACGATTTTGCGTACTCGACACACAACCCCAATGTGAAATGGAACTTAATGAAGCCAATGTTTGGTGAAAGGTATGATTCCCCACAGCAACTGAAATTGTGTTTAACCAACTATGCCATTAGTAAGGGCTATCATATTCGTTTCAAAAAGTGTGATACTGTTAGACTAGTGGCTATATGTGCCAGTGATCCAAAGAAACACCATTGCCCATTCATGGTTAGGGCCTCTTGGATGAGTACCGAAAGGTCATTCCAGATAAAAAAGATTACAGACCTGCACACATGTGTTAGGAATTATAACAACTCGAAGCTTATGAATCCAACATGGTTAGCAAGGCAATTTGTGAAGGAGTTGATCAGGAAACCTAACCTGAAGTGCAAGGAGATGCAGGCAATTATACAAGGAAAATTTCATTGCCAAATCTCATGGGCAAAATGCTATAGAGCAAGGATGAGGGCTTTGTCATTAATTAATGGGAAATTGAGTAACCATTATGCAAGGGTATGGGATTACGGACATGAATTACAGAGATCCAATCCAGGCAGTACAGTTAGGATATCAGTTACTCTTAACCCTGATCAAACCACAACTTTCCATAGAATCTACATATGTTTTAATGCAATTAGAGAGGGATGGAAAAAAGGATGTCATAGGGTAATTGGGTTGGATGGATCTTTCTTGAAGGGACAATGCAAGGGTGAACTCTTAACTGCAATCAGTAGGGATGCTAACAATCAGGTGTATCCTATAGCCTGGGCTGTTGTTGAAGTTGAGAACAAGAATAACTGGAAATGGTTCTTAGAACTTGTTGATGAGGACCTTGGATTGGAGGGTGGAAGGGGTATGTGTGTAATTAGTGATCAACACAAGGTATGATATCAACCATTTTATTTATTGCAGTTGGTAATATATTTCATTTAATGCACTTGGTAAAACTTATTAATTAACATTAAAATATGCTAGGCTCTTCTTGAAGCTACTAAGGAAATTCTGCCCCATTGTGAGCATAGACAATGTGCTCGGCATATCTATGCCAATTTTAGAAAAAATTACAGTGGGGTGGAGTTTAGAAACCTGTTTTGGGCAGCTGCAAAATCTACAACTGAAGGGGAATTCAAGAGTAACATGGGAAAGATCAAGAGCATTAGTGTTGCTGCTTATGAACATCTTATGCTTAGGCAACCAAAAACGTGGTGCAAGGCTTTTTTCTCTAGTGGCTTGGCATGTGAAGCTGTAGAGAATGGGATTGCTGAGTGTTTTAATGCAATAATGGTAGATGCTAGAAAGAAACCTCTTCTCACTATGCTTGAAGAAATTAGGCTATACATTATGGAAAGGTTCTTTCACCTTAAAAAGCAGGCTGAAAAATGGGAAGGTGAATTTGGCCCTGCAATAATCAAGAAGATGAAGGATTTTGGTGAAGATACTAAGTAAGTTTTTGATGTTTTTATGGTTTCCATTTTTATGGGTTGCTAATACTAATGTGATCGTTTACTATTGCAGGAGTTCGTTTCTAGTACCAAGTGGCTTGGATACATATGAAGTTAGGAATGGGTTTGAAAGCTATGGAGTAGACTTAGGTAGCCACATATGTACATGTAATCTATGGGACATATCAGGGATACCTTGTGTGCATGCACAAGTGGCTATTCTATACACCAATCAAGATCCAGTAAACTTCATAAGCTCCTGGTTCAGCAAGGAAAAATACAAGGCAACCTATGAGTGGAATATTCTCCCAGTTAATGGAAGTAACATGTGGGAAGAAACGAAATACACAAGGCCCCTACCACCCATAGAAAGGAGGATGCCAGGAAGGCCAAGTGTGAAAAGAAAAAGACATGTATCTGAAAATCAGGACAAGTACTCTCATGTGTCATCCAAGGGTAGAACCGTCCAATGTAAAAATTGCCTTCAAAGTGGTCATAATAAAACCTCATGCAAAAATCCAAAAGTGGTACCTGAACCTCAGCCTAAGAAAAAAATGGGTAGGCCTAGATTGGAACCTGATTTACTCAACTGGTCAGGAACTAGAAGAAGGGGCAGAGGTGGTGTAAAGGGTGCTGGAAGATGTGGTGGTAGAGGCAAAAGAGGTGCAACATCCGAGGCTAAAGCTAATGAGAAAGGTACTGATACAGGTGCAACATCCGAGGCAAAAGGAGATGGTTTAACTAAAGATGATACAGTTACTGATGATATACAAGGTGCCATTAAAGACATGAGGGAATCACATTACACTTCTGAAGAAATCATGGATTGCCTTGGTTTAAGTGAAGATGAATACAATCAATTTGTAGGAATAAAGGAAGTGCCTGTGGAGATTGATTTAAGTGTTGTATGATACTCACTTTACACTTAAGTTTATTTAGTTGTAACCACTGATATAACCACTAACTTTTTATGTTATATTCATCTTAATACAGGATGTTGCTGCTGAGACAGAAGGAAGGACTCAAGATCCAGAATCAGTCCCTGAAACTCAACCAGATCAGATTAATGAGGGCCTACATGAAACTCAAGTGGAGGAAGTTGGTGACAAAGAGGAGCAAATTGTATATAAGACTCAAACAGTCAGAAAGTTGGTGACAAAGAGGAGGCCTTCAGAGAGGATAACACTGCAGAAACTGAAAAAACAAGTGGTTGCCAAGGATGGGATGGCGATGACTGCAGAGAAGAAAATTAATTTAGATTAGGGTGCTTGACACCAAAGCTTTTGTGTACACATGTACAAACTTTAACCAAGGGTATATGATGCATATGTGAAATGCATCTTGGTTAAACAATTCTTTTGTATAGCCCCTTTTGTACAAAGTCAGGCTTAGGGCATATGAATGCATCTTGGTTAAATACATGTTTGATCATACATTGGTAATTGATTATGGGTAATGTACTTACCTTTTTGGTCATCTTGGTTAAAATACATGTTTCATCTGATTTAGCAACATACTTTCATTTCTGTTAGTCAAACTATCTTGGTCATCTGATTTACCAACATGCTTTCATTTATGTTAGTCAAATGTTAGTCAAACTCTATTAGTCAAACTCTGTTTTAGCAACATACATACAAAATACTACCATCCAAACATACAAAGCTGATTCCATTGATTCCATACATACAAAGCTGATTCCATACATACACTTGGTAATTCAGTACAAAAGACTACCATCCCAACCAAAAGACTACCATCCAAACACATTACCCCTAACTTATACCCAACATAACAAAAGACTACCATCCAAACACAGAACCTACTAACATTACTTACACAGAGCAAAGAAAATTACAAACCAACAAACAACAAAAAATATTTTCAAACTTCCACCTACAATTCCACCTCCAGGTTCCTGTGCTGCTTGTTGTTCCACGACTTCTCCAGCCATTCCAAGGTGAATCACATTGCCATTGTTGTGAAAATCTGCAATGAGATCTCTGTACCACTTGTTTGGTAGAGGGGGGTCTACCCAAGCAAAATACCTGCAGTCCTTTTCTTCATCACGAAAATTAGCACAACCGACGAACCTTCTGCCTGGATTAGCTGGAGTCCATGAGATCCATTTTCCAACTGGAATCTCACAATAGCACCTGTCTCTTACCACTTGTCTACGTGATCCATTAGTTCCCATGCTTCCAACTGATGAAGAAGACGCCATCTGTTTTTTGCGTATGCGATTTAGGGTTCAAATGACTCAATAATGGTCATATATACCCGTTATCGATTAGGACCCATGCCCATTTATTGAATCCGCATCCACATCATCTTATTAATGCCACATCAGCCTTGTATACCGGCTTATAACCTGTTACCGGATCAAAATGATCAATTTGTGTGACATTGCCAGTTTCGGGGGTTATTTTGTACAAAAAAAAACTTTAGGACTAAATCGTAAATTTTCCTAAAATATTGGGACTTTTCTGTAAATAACCCTATTAAATTTACCAGAAAATAAGAAGGGAAGAAATCTATTTG
Source organism: Cichorium intybus (assembly GCA_023525715.1). Classification (NCBI taxonomy): domain Eukaryota; kingdom Viridiplantae; phylum Streptophyta; class Magnoliopsida; order Asterales; family Asteraceae; genus Cichorium; species Cichorium intybus. The sequence continues at coordinate 77,024,139 of CM042010.1, forward strand.
GGGAGCAAGGATGTTCGGAAAGGGAATACTGATCTAGAAAGGATGGCGACAACGTTCTTTGTGGCTAATTTACCAGATGGGTGGAATGCCTCGATGATTTGGAAGTGTTTTCAGAGATTTGGCTGCATCGTGGATGTGTACATGGCTCAGATCGAATGGGCACAACCTTTGGTTTTGTTAGGTTTATTAGGGTGGTGAATGAAGAAAGAATGGAAAGAGAGTTGGATGGACTGCGTGTTGAAGGCAGGAAGCTCATAGTAAATATTGCTAGATTCAAGAGGAAAAGGAATTCAGGGATGACGATGGAAGGGGACAGAACAGGGAGAGAGCACCAGCAGCGGTTTGAGAAGGAACGTTTTGCTAAGGAGTGTAAACAGGGGAAGGTTTCCTATGTTGGGGAATATAATAAGGGGAAGGCGTCATACGCTGATATGCTGAAGAAAGGTAATGCTGAGTTGTTATCCGCTAAGGTTATTAGTAATGAGGCCATAATTATTCCTGATTCTTTTAGTCCGGGCTCAAATTCTTGGCTTGAAGGGTGTTTAATGGGAGAAGCTATTGATATTGATATGCTCTCAATGTTTTTCAGTATTTTTCAGTCCTCTGGTTTATTAGACTAGTCCTCTGGTTTATTAGACTGCTCTATTAAATATTAAATATCTTGGAGGTCTCACCATTCTCCTAGATTTTGGAAGGAAAAGTGTTGCAGAAATCTTTTTAAACGATCATGCTGAAGGATGGAAAAAATGGTTCGTTTGGTTGAAGATTTGGGATAATTCTTTCGTTCAATCGCAAAGAGTTTCCTGGATAAAAATAAGTGGGATGTCGGTTAATCTGTGGGAGCCAACGTTTTCTGAATGTGTTGCTGAGAAATTTGGCAGAGTCGTGATTCCTGTGGAATGCTCTAAGGAGGCGAAATACATGTCTTTTTGCAGAGTTTGTATTGTTACTAAGTTAAGTAACTTCATCAGTTGCTGTCGTGATGTTAGATGGAGGGATATGTCGTTTTCTGAGAGGATTCAAGAAGATGGGGAGGAATGGTCGCCACCGCTGCATAACTTAGAATCAGATGCAGATGTTGATTCTGATGAAGATGTTAATCTCTCTTGTGATGGGTTATCTGATGATGAGGGTGTTCTTAGAGAGTTTGTAGTTGAAAATCAAGACGTTGTTAAGAGTTCCGGTGATTCTCCGGCGATAGTTTCTCTGCCCGAGGATGATGGTGAGTGCGAGGAGACGGCGAGAATTCCAAGAAAAGACTCTTCATCTCCCATGTGTAAAATTGACGGAGAAAAATCAGTGGAGGTTGTGGGTCATTTGGGTCAGCTAGTGGATCAGGATAACGACAAAAATCTTAATGGGCCTTTTTCCTGGGCTGAGGAAGGCAAAATTCCACTTAGTAGCCTCTAATTCAGAGCCCAGTTTGCCGGATCTCAATGATCACGTGGTTTTAGAATCTCAAAATACCTCTTCTCTTTCTCGATCTGGTGGGAAGAATTACGAGGAGAGAGCAGCTGTAAAAAAAGGAAATAAAGCTTTGATTAAAAACCCAATTACATCTATGAAATTTAAAGAAATAGTTCGGGCTTCCAACAAGAAAAAAATGGGATCGAAGGTCGCTGAGAATGGCGTTTTCAAGAAGATAGCTCATAGAGAAAATTGCTTGTCCGACAGCCCTACTGTGTCATTAAATTCGACTTTAAAATAATAAAGTGAAGTTGGAACATATTAGAACCGATATGTGTTGAGAATCTAATGTGAAGTAATTGGCATATAAACCAACATTTTTAAACTTTTGTTGAAACCACTTTGGGTATTGCGCACCAAGTGTTTGCTAAATTTTCTCAATAAGTCATGTCCTACTTTAGTCTAGCCTAACCTGTCGTGGGGATCATTTGAGATTTTTATTGGTTTGCTTTGACAGTAATTTCAGTCCAAATTTTTTCACGGTGTAATGAATAATAATAAAAGAAAGAATCGTATAAATGGCCTAAACATTGATGGGGTTTGGGTTAATGATCCTGTGAAGGTTAGAGAGGAAATCTGGAGTTTTTTCTCTAAAAAATTTGATGAGCCTATGTACAACAGGCCGAAGTTTTTTAGCGACAGGTTCAAGCGTCTGTCTGATATGGATAGGGAGTATCTTACTATGCCTTTTTAGGAAGATGAGATTAAAAAAGCAATTTGGTGTTGTGGTAACGATAAGGCGCCGGGCCCGGATGGCTTTACATTCAAATTCTTGAAACACTATTGTTGGAATCCTATGTCCCATAATGGGGTTACTATTCAATCACCTAATCAAGGGAAACAAATTGATTGTGTTGAATCAATTTGTCCCCAAAAATCAGTTATCTTTTAGTATATATATGCTGTGTATTCGAGTGATGAAAAACAGAGAGTAACAAACATTGTAATAGGTTTTTGAGTTATATTTCCTATTATATTCAAAGAGTGATTTTGATATTTTGTGTGTGCAATTATAAACTTGAGGTGGTATCAGAGCTTCGTTCGATAAAGAGGACCCTAAGGAAAAAGATGGTGCGATGGCCGTTCTACCTAGCAAGTACCCGAAAAAGAGAAGTGGGTGCGATGGCAGGAGATATGCGCAAGCACTGAAGAACCTTAGGCGCTTCCCAGAATCACAAGAAGCATAGGTTAAACGGTTCGAAACGGGGACGGAGCATGACAACGGCACGCGATAAGGTTGATAATGAAGTACTCGAGAGTTGAGAGTTGCGCGACGGGTTGAGTCCTTTCTCCCGGCACGAGGACGTGCCGATTCATTAGGTGGGAGAGGGTGTTACGGCTCAAATATTTTGGCCGTAACCGTGCTGGCCAAAGAAGAGGACGTGTCATCTGGTTACCTGCTATGCCGCTTAAAGGGGTGCGTCGCTTAGTCCTATAAGGAAAGTTCTGTCGACCCCCCATGATGTTCCGGTCCAAGACGCCTATCGGCAAGTCAAGAATGCTGAGATCCGGGTCGAGCCGGGGAGCCTTGGCGCTAGTCGAAGGTCAGAACACTTGTAGGGGACCATGCGGGTTAGACACAACTGGTCGGGGGCTAGTGCCGCCTCCCTGATGAGCCCATGGCAGGGCGAAACCAGTTAGACGCGCGTATCATGGCAAGGCCGTCACCGGGATGGAGATCAAATCATATACGTAGCCCGGGACGCCACACGGACAGAGAACACCATGTCGGCTCACATCCGTAAACATGCCGCTATCCTCCGACGTACTCGGCCCTTATCCGACAGCAAGTGTTTTCATGCCCAATCCGAGTCCCATTTGATGGCTTACTCGATCCTCCAAGCAGGCAAGTCGGGTGCCGCACGGTATTGGGATCTAATAAAAGAGGATGTGATTAGAGTTTTGAAAGATTTTGAAGATCGGGGTTCGTTATCCGAGGGTTGTAACTCTTCGTTCGTTTTCCCTTATCCCCAAGGTTAAAGATCCGCTTCTTATTAAAGACTTTCGGCCTATTAGTCTCGTTGGATGCTTGTACAAAATTCTTTCGAAGGTGCTTGCTAATAGGCTTAAAGGTGTTATTGGTAAAATCGTGAGCAATGTGCAATCGGCTTATGTTGAAGGCAGAAGCATTATAGATGGGCCTCTTTTGCTTAATGAAATTGTTGCTTGGTCTAAAAAAAGTTAAACATAAAGCTTTGATTTTTAAAGTCGATTTTGACAAGGCTTTTGACTCTTTGAGTTGGGAATTCTTGGACCTAGTGATGGATCAAATGGCCTTTGGTTGGAAACGGAGAAAATGGATAATAGGTTGCTTAAACTCTAGTAGAACTTCCATTTTGGTTAACGGTGCCCCGACCAATGAGTTTGCTATCAAAAGAGGAGTTAGACAAGGTGATCCTCTTGCACCGTTTTTATTCATCATCGCCATGGAAGGTCTTCACATTACGATGGAGGTTGCGCGTGACAAGCATCATTTTAAGGGGATTTCGCTCTCTAATGGTACTCTCTCTATCTCCCATTTAATGTATGCCGATGACGTCATTTTTATTGGTGAATGGTCGGAATTAAATCTTATAAATCTTAATAGATTATTACGGTGTTTTTACATTGCGTCCGGTTTGAAGGTTAATTTGCACAAAAGTAAAGTTTATGGGGTTGGTGTCAACAATAGTGAGATTATTAGATTGGCTAGCATCTTAAAATGTGATCCCGATTTTTTTCCGTTTTCTTATCTTGGTCTCCCGGTGGGTGCTAATATGAGACTTGCCAAGTATTGGAGCCCCGTCATTGATAAGTTCAAGACTAGACTTTCAAATTGGAAGGCTAAATGTCTTTCTTTTGAAGGTCGTGTTACGTTAATTAATTCGGTTCTAAATAGTCTTCCTTTGTATTTCTTCTCCTTATTCCGTGCTCCTAAAAAGGTGATAAATTTGTTGGATAGTATTCGAATGAAGTTTCTTTGGGATGGTGTTGGAGATAACAAAAAAATAAATTGGGTGGCGTGGGAGAATGTTATCAAGCCTAAAAGCCTTGGTGGATTCGGTGTTGGGTGTTGGGTGTTTGGATACGGCTAACTTAGCTCTTCTTGCTAAGTGGTGGTGGAGGGCTAAAAATGAGAATGATTCTCTATGGTTTTCTTGTTTACGTGCTATGCATAAAATTAAGCTTATTGACGGTAGGGACATAGCCAAAAAGTCGATAACAGGTGTGTGGTTTTGTATCTCTCAAATAAAATGGGACTTTGAGAAATATGGAGTTAGGCTTGATAGTCTTTTCAAGAGAATGGTCGGTGAAGGGGACAAAACTTTCTTTTGGAAAGATAATTGGTGTGGCGATATGCCTCTCAAAGATGCTTTTCCTCTTCTTTATGTTGTGGAAAGACATAAAGACTTTTGGTTAACGAGAGAGTTTGCTTGGGAAATGCTATTATTTCTTCCTTTACTTGGGATTGGCGTAGGCATCTTTATGGAGGACGTGAGCAAATTCAGCTTACTAATTTGATAAGTAAGTTGAACGCTTTTTCTTTTCGTCTTGGTAAGGACACGTGGAAATGGGGAGGGGACGGTGATACCTTCTCGGTTGCTGCTGTTCGGTTTCTTCTTGCAAGTCGAGCTGGTATGGGAGGAGTTGAAAATTTTAGTTGGGTTAAATGGATTCCTCTAAAAGTAAATTGTTTTGCTTGGAGACTTTTTCAGAATAGGTACCCTACTTTTTTGAATCTTAGCAAAAGAGGTGTTACTATGGAGTGTATGTTGTGCCCCTTCTGTGGCGTTGGTGTCGACTGTATTGATCACACATTCTTCTCCTGCCCGGGTTTTGCTACGATATTATGGAATTGGCTGTGCAAGTGGACTTCGTTTTCTTTCCCTCAGCCTACGTCTTGTGGCGCGCTTTTGGAGTCGTTCAAATCTTTTAAAGGTAGCAAGAAGAAGAAAAAATTGCTGGTTTCATTGTGCAATTTCTTGCTTTGGATGATTTGGAAGGAAAGGAATGCCCAGGTCTTCAAAAGAGATAGAAAGAATCCCATGGTGATTGCGGATGATGTTAGTGTTACTACTTTCAATTGGATTAGGTGTAGAGCTAATTGTAACACTATGAATTGGTTTGATTGGTCTTTGTCTCCTTTTTTGAACTGCTTTCTGTAATTGCTCTTGAGCTCCTCGCTTTAGAGCTTTCTGTATTTTGTGTGTTTTAATGCATTGGCTGTTCAAAAAAAAAAAAAAGTAAAATGACAAAATAGGAAGAAAGACCACTTGTTTTCCTGCTATTTTAAATATGAAATAGATCCATCTTTTCAACTTTAGAATCGATGCAACTGCATATATGGTTGGAGCAAAAGACAGAATAATATATTAATATGTATTAAAAATTTCGATATAAAAAATGTTGATTATTCCTTAGTAGCGCCTAAACGTTGTAGGGAGAATAGCCGAGAATAGGGGCACATGTAATTGACGAAATCGAGAGTGAAAGACGACCCTTACAAACCTTTTCTTTGGATGATGGACACATGATGCAACACTAAAAACAAACGATGCCGCACAAGACAAATATAATAGAATGAAACAACTCATTACATGCTCTGCATTAAATTGTACCACCGGAACCCAAAAAATACAAGAGACTAATATCGATAAATTTACCACATTATCATTATACTACTTAAAACTCCTTTATACTTTTTTTCTCCAACTTTCTAGACTTGAAAATGTGCATCCATTACCAAATCAGTATTAATGATGATATAAGTTGAGTGCATCATGCTGTCGAGGGTTTCTGCAACAGAGTGGAAATAAGTTTTTAAGTGATGGAACTTTCTTCAATTATGATTACAAACACGTATTTTGTAATTTTGTTAAATAAAAAAAAGATTTCAAGCTTTAAACTCATATCGACCCATTGTACCTTTGCTTTAAGGATGTTTTGGCTGTCAGTAAAGTATTGATTTGGATGATTTATTCCGGCATCACAAGATGCTCCATGAACAGCTTCGAAGGTCAAAGTACAAGCCAACTATGCACATGACATGATAAACAAACACTTGAGAAACTGGAAATAGATTTTTATTTTTATATAAAGTAATGAATTATGACCTGATAATGTCTGCCTTTTGCTTTGTCTACCACTTCATCCAATTCACGACTGCTTACTCCCATTTTACCAAGTGCAGCCCTTAAGTTTTCTTCACTGTACACAACAAAAGTAATCAATAACTTTAATAACTTTTATAACCTGAAAAAACTTTGGTACCTAAAATGACGATATGGGCAGCCATGATGGTCTCCAACACCTGGAGTTGATAGGATAATCTTCTGACAAGAAAAAGGTGTATAATCCTGAAATTCAAGGGTTGTGTGGTTAATACACAAACTTTCTAATTAAAACAAAACACAAAAAGCAGAGTGGTGTCTTACAGTTCTCTTTCCTTCTTTACCATAATTGTGACGTATGCCATACGCATATTCTTTGTCAAATCTCTCAGCACCAACCTACAATAAAATCATGTGAATATACCACCTAAAAATCACACACCCCAACTTTATACCTTCTGAGAGAACTCTGCCTTCCAAAATGCAAGTGCATCATCCAACTTCAACCCAACTCCCTGAAATTACAAATTTTAAGATCCTCATATTCGTCTATATTTATTTAGTAAGTAAATATTAATGAGTTTTTATTTAAATGCAAGAGTACCTTGAGAAACAAGCCCAGCTGCATCCTCCCGCCATGCTTTAAATGATGATCGTCTCTTAACTAAACATATTTTGTGAAATAAGAAACATCAATAAGAGATCGATCTCAACATGAAAAATATCATCGATTAACTTACTGTGTCAAAGAGGTGACGCATACACAAGGGAAATGAACTTCTAGCCACTTGATCAATGTCTTTTAGAGTTATTTCGCCAAATTCTTTAGCCTGTCAATAAAATCAATTAATAAATAAAGCATCTGTAAACTAAAAGAAAAATTAGACAGCATACATACCTGGCTATAATCAGGACCAAGATAACTAGTAGACAGGGCTTCAACAATCTAAGTAACATACAATTGAAATTAAGCATGACACTTGAGAAAAAGAAATAATAAATATTTTCTTGATTGGAACTCACAGGTGTTAGACGGTCCTTTTCTTGTTCCCTAATCATGGACGTCCATTTTCTAGCAAGTAGAAAAGTAAAAACTTTCAAGATACAATAAATATGAAATTTTAAACACAGACAAAATCCAACCTGTTTGTGAGGACAAGGGCTTTTGATAGATGGCTACGAAAGTGAGGAACAACAAAGGAGACAACCTAATTGCAGAAACATGAATTAAAGAATTATGGATAAATGAACTATAAAGGTAACGATGTATCAGAATTGTTCAAAGAATACCATTGAAGTTTTTTCTGTATACATATTACCAACAAACTATAGCTGTTGTACACGTATGACCATTAACGTTTATCATTTGTTCAAAAAATGCCATTGGCTGGTAACAGTAATGGTATTTTTTGTACAAATGATAAACTTTAATGGTCATACGTGTACAACGACTATAGTTTGTTGGTAATATGTGTACAAAAAAAGTTCAATGGTAGTTTTTGAACAATTTTGATAATTCGTTACCCTTATAAGTCATTTTCCCAAGAATTATTTGTTAGTGTGGTGAAGGAAAAATGATTAGTTTATATTATTCACCTGGTTCAAAGCAACATATGCATATCCTTTCTTGATCAAGACTCTGCGACTGCCCACAAGTTCTGGAACTTGTTCCCATGGAACCTACATCAATACTAAGATTAGTAAAAAAAATAAAAAGAAAAAAAAGAAAACCCAAATCTTTATGAAAATGTATGTGCAAAGTAACGTACCTTGTAATATACTGTATCGGCTGCAGCAAAGAAAATAAACAAAGTTACAACACTAAAACCGAAAAACAAAAACAAGGATAAATATATGTATGATATACCAGTTGGTAATGCTTGCCCAATTGAGCGTGCAACTTGGGACAACTTTTCCCTCAAACCCTGAAAACATTCACACGTTCAAATCGCGGACTTGTTGTTGTATGTATATTGAAGAATGAAAAGCCCACAAATACCTCAAATTCTGCATTCGTGACAACTTTATGAGGGAGGCCAAGCTCTGTCATCAACGCCCTCTGTGACTCAAACAATTTAGGAGATAAAAGAAGATAAAAATGTATGTTTTATTATGAATCAAAACACAGCATACAATCACTCATACATGTACATCTGAAGTTTCACGCCGAAACCTGTAACGAAAAAGAGTGCTTTCCATCGAAAGAAACCATTTCCTCAACTCCTCTCTACAACAAATAAATAAATAGAGGATTAATATAATTAACTCGAAACATATCAAGAGGAACAAATATTACAAAGCTTACGTTCGACAATACACGAGGCGCAAAACAAAGTGGGATATTATATCTTTATCCTTAACCTCTGATGCATGTGGATGCCTCATATTGGCCTTCCATAGATCACTTACCTAATTGGCCATAAAAATATATATAATAAAAGCATAAACACCCAGCTTCATGGAAAAAATATAGTTTAGTTTCAAACTTCACCAACCAATTTCCCCATTTCATCCGATTTCTTTCCTCTTGCCAAACCATCAGAAATCCCTCTAAGAACTGCATGTAGCAAATGTACACTTCTATAACATTCACTATAAACTACAACAACGCTTAGAAATGAAATGCAACAAGAGTTACAGAAATCATAACCAAATCAAAATAACATATTAGTTTCTAAGGTCCACCTTATTTCTCAAATATCCAAATACTTGGCTAAAGCAGCCCATATATGATTTTCAATTTTATTAATAAATAATATAATCTGAATAAGTCATTGGTGTAAATATAAATTAATTTAGTACATATAACTTGGAGTTGAGATTTTTAATTTCCTGCAACAAATTGGAGCCCTTGAGAGCTTTAACCCTAAATGCGGGATCTTAACCCTAGAAATGTGAATGATTAGAGCCTGATAAAAGAAACCTCTACCTATCGAATACACTAAAGTTCCGTAATCGGGCAACTGAAATTTGCATAACAGTAAGTGTGATGACGATGATCAACGGATGTAATTCAGCGTTATCAGATAAAGAGGCTACATATACATATGCATACGACGAAAAGAAGAAGATAGTGAACCTAGGAGCCGATCGACGGCAAATCGCTCAAAATCTTCGAGCCTGACTTCGAGAGTGGGAGCTGAACGGTAAAGAGGGATGGTGGAAACACCGTCAGAGTACGCGGCTGCCGATGAAGATTTCTTCTGGGATCTGACGACTTCCATTACGATTAGCGAACGATCCCTGTTGTTTGCTGGTCGGATTCTTCCGAAGAACAACAATAGCTAAACGGACTAGAAGAAAATATACATCGATTTCAAGATTTGAGAGTGAATACAGAGAGAAATGGCGGGAAATAAGTCCCAGTTCCCACCAAATTTCTCGACCCATCAAATTGGGCTCAACGTAGCAGTAGGCAGTAATCGTGTTATGGAGGCCCGACTTGAGTTGGATAAAGTTAAAAATATGGATAATGATTTATAAGGTAATAAACTTTGTTTTGTATAAATATTTAGGGTTGCGTTTGGCTACGGTTTTTAGAAAACATTTTTAGAAAATGGAGTTCAGTTTTTGTTTTCATTTTCAGTAGAAAATGCGTTTGGTTAATCTAACTGAGTTTTCGATTTCTGCTTTAAAAATTATAAACGTGTTTGGATGTGTATTTTCTATCAGTTTTTATTTTTTATTTTTTTATTTTCAAATAATACAATATATAGCATATTTGAACACATACACTCACCTACCCTCCACACTCAACCCCATCCCCTACCTACCCTCACACCCTTACCCCTACCCCACCCTCAACATTTTCCCCTACAACCTACCCCAAACCTCTACCCCAACCCACCCTACCCCACCCCAACCCTTATCTCACCCCCACCATCCATTACTAACCCATCTCCTACCCCACCTCCAACCCCTATCCCACCCCACCACATATCACTAACCCAACCCCTACCCCACCCACTGTCCACCGTAACCCCTATCCCACACTACCTAACCCACCCAAACCCTACCCACCCTACCTACCCCTACCCTACCCACCACCATATTACCCACCCTAACCCCTATCCTACCCTACCCCAACCCCTCACCCCACCCACCCCGCCCCGACCCAAACCCCTACCCCTACCCCTAACCCTAACCCTCATCCAGCAACCACCAAACCACCCACCCACTCACTGTAAGACCCATTTTTAAATTGAGATGCTTTATAAGGTAAGTAGAGTTATTACCTTATAGTCGGTGTGATTCTAGCTATGAGTTTGCTTAGCGTAAAGGTGTGGCGATCATTGTGATTGCCTTTGAGTTATGAGTTGCTGATGAGTGAGAAGAGGTTGGAATCCCTCTTATGTACTAATCTTGGTTTAATTAATATTAGTTAAGTTGTTATATGTGTTAGTGTGGTTAGAGGACCTTTTGGGAGAAGTCTGAGTTTGAAAATGCCAAAAGGAACCAACACGGGTCGTGTAATAAAACCCGGGCCGTGCTGTATTTACTGAACAAATGGAATAAATGTCGTAAAAGGAACCCGGGTCGTGTTCCTTAACCCGGGTCGGGTTTCGCCTGCATACCATATAAATACGCAGCAAACCCTCATTTAGGAAAAAATACACCCAAAACGCGATTTCAGAGCAAAAGGGGTGATTTTCTGCCAAATTAAGCTTGGGGATGCTTATGGAAATGTATAGTGATGCAGATCTAACCCCGTAAACGCATTCTTGACTCCTAATTCGTCGAGGTGAGTGATTTCTTCGTTTTGGGGGTTTTGAAACCCTAACTTTAGATTTCGTGATTTTGCAATATATTGTTATATATGTTGTTAGTAGGTTGTTAGTGGATGCCTTTAGAGTAATTGGTGTGATTATTGTCGAGTTTCTACGGTTGAATGAGTAGAACCGCGGATTTGGGGGTTTCGGTAAATATAGAGTTGATATCTACCGTTTATACTCCTTTTTCCTTTTTTGATTTATACATCTTTGAGATAGATGTTATTGAGATGATTGTGGATACTAGAGAATTGATTTAGATTATGGTGATACAACCAAGTTTAGCGATACAGGAGTTTGATACGCGTGAATTGGGAGTTTCATTCACTAAGCCGATATAAGGTAAATGCTTTCAAGTATTGAGTAAGAGTTACATATTGTTGTATGTAATATATATGTTGTATATATATATATATATATATATATATATATATATATATATATATATATATATATATATATGTGTGTGTGTGTGTGTGTGTGTGTGTGTGATATTTATACTGCGATAAATTAGAGTTCGAGTGATTCTGTTATCTATAGATAACAAGAGATGAGTTGAATTTCATAATGAGTATAAGAGTAGAGTATATGATGTAGTGATTGAGTTAAAGAGTCTTAGGGTCAAATTGTCACAGTTATGAGAATTGCTTATTGAGTATTGCTGATTGTGGAAATGAGTACTGTCGAGTATGTGATTAAGTTTACAAGTAGTACCAGTTGTGGTATTTAATGATGAGTTGATGTATATTAATAATTAGCTGGCGTTGTAAGCTAATGTGATTGCAGGTTTCAGTTAAAAGGAGGAGATACTTATTTGCTAATGAGAATAACAAGAGATGAGAATGAGAATGTCCATTGAGAGGCATACGTGGAATATATTGGAGATTACTCACTAAGTTTTATAAGCTTACACTTGAGTTGTTTGTTGTTTTGCAGGTATCTGTAGTAGTGATAGGGGAAGGCATGTGATAAAGAGAGACGGACGACTTAGAGCCTGTCCTTTTTGTTGTGTTAGGTTTATTTGTAATGCCTGGTCAAACTGTAAGGACCTTTTGTGTAATTAAATATATTTATAACATCTTGTTTACGTGGTTTGAGTACAAGTATGCCCATTTTGATGTATTATTGTTTAAAAAAATTTGGGTGTACTTTGTATGAGAAATCGGGCGGTACACCCACCCCAACCCCTATCACACCCACTGACCCACCTCTAACCCCAACCCCAACCCCCACCACACCCACCCCATATCTACCACTCACCCTAACCCTAACCCTTTACTCCACCAACCACCTACCATCATTGATGGGTACCAGTATGGAGTATAGAGTGTAGAGTGTGGGGTGAGTGTGGAGGGTGGGGTGGGAGTAGGGTGTTGGGGTAACGTGTAGGGTTGAGTAGGGGTAGGTAGGGTGTGGGGACGGGGTAGGAGTGTGGGGTAGGTAGGGGTAGGTTATGTTGGATATGTGTCTAGGTCATCAACTGTGGTGATGTTTCTAATAATAGTAGGGTCCTATTTGGGTTGTCCTCACGACCTAGTAAAAATAATCAGTAGCATAAATAATTGAAGATTTGTCAGTTTATTAGTTAATCATAAACTGGATCAGGAATTAATTGATAAATTAATTGTGAAATTAATTTATCATAATTATTTATAGGGTTGGATTGTAATTAATTAATAGATTAATTAATAGAACAAGTCCAAGGGGTGCGGCCGCCGAAAGGCTCCTAAGTTTGAAACCCTAGGAGTCCATGCAGTATAAATAGAGGCCTTAGGGTGCAACTCTAAGGCATCCCCAACACCCTAAAGGTGTCGCCACCTCCAAGAAACCCTCCCCCTCCCCTTTGTCGAATTCATCAAACCCTTCAAGGGTTTCTGAATCAATTTCCACAAGCCTTGGAAGTTTCTGTCTGCTTGTTCTTCTGGTGATCTTGGGTGTGAATCAATAGAGGGATTATGGTTTGGATCCTTAACATCCAACCACAAGGTATGAATAGATTTTCATGTATTGTTGGTGCAACTGTTATGAACTTATGATCTTGTTATGAACATGTTATGATCTTGCTCAGCTTTTGGGATTTAAGATGTTTTGTCTTCCATTGCCTGTATGATTATTGTTAATCTATAAAAATCCCAACAGCGGTATCAGAGCCATTGTTCTTAAGTTGCATGCACATTAGATTAAAACTTGAATATGAATTGTTTTGCCTGCTGAAATTTTTGATGCGTAGCGGTATTATGCTAGAAAAATCTTGAAAATTGCATGTGATGAATTTTGCCTGATGTATACCTATTAGTCGAAATTTTGGAGGGTTTAGGAACCCTCCATAGGGGTTTGGCGGCGAGGGTTTCACAAACCCTTGTTTGCCTTGCAAGTTTCCTAACTTGCATAGTTTCCTTATTTGCTAGTTGCCTTAAACTGCTCCTTTTTAATTTAAATTTAATTAATTAATTGTTAAAGGTGTTTTAATGAAATTAAATATAATAAACATAAATTTTAAATTGTTTAAAATTTACCCTTATATTTAGAATAGTATATATATATATATATATATATATATATATATATATATATATATATATATATATTAAAACTTAAATTAAAACAAGAACATTGGTCAAACCATGACTAGGCTCATCCATTATAAATGTGGTTGAAGGTTTGAAGGAGGATTCTTATGAATCCTAATGAGGTCGGTTTTTAAATGACATTCATTGTCTTACCCCTCACCGCCTGTCACGTTTTACATAGTGGAGTTACCGAAAGGGTTTGATAGGGCAATGTTTATGATCTGCTGACGGAGCTGTGTGGTTAACTGGCATGTCATTCTCGGTCATAGTTGAAGATGATGTGGCACTCGTGATTCTTAAGTGTATCTTAAGCCGAGGATCACGCGGTTTTTGCATGGTCTGTTCACCATCTGATCCATGATCCACGACATCCCTGTTATGGATTTGAGATGAGTTGAACCGAGATTAACATACCGTTGACCTCAGTCAATGAATCTCATAGACCTAGTAATTTCAGAGACTGAAATTGATAAACGTATATCTACCTTAATGACCATTATGGTGTGATTACGACATCCCTCTTCACATCATAACTGGGAGATTTTGGGTCCTAGCCTTGTTAAATAATAATTGGGTAATTATTTAAAAGGATTAAAATTAAACTAATAAATTCTAATTTTATAGATGTCTAAAGCTAGTGTTAATTCTCTTCCTTCTCTTCCATCACCCGTCTCTGAAAGCTTTTGGAAGTATCTGCTAAATATGGATAAGCTCACTGCTCTTAACTATGTGGAATGGCTTCGCCAATGGAAACTGGTTCTAAGGTTCGAAGGAAAGTCGTATATGATTGAGTGTCCACTCCCCATTCTACCTAGGTATGGCATCACACAAGGGCTCCGGGATGAGCATGATTACCTGATTGATGAGTCTGAGGAAGTTCGTAGCCTCATATTGTTGACCATTGACCGCGAGATCCGTAGGGATTTCGGGTTTTCTAGGTCCTTATAAGTCAGCATAACTAGTTGAGGAAAATTTTTGAGAACCATTTGAAGAAGAACGAACTAGGATCTTCAAGGAACTTGAAGAATGCAAGTTGGAATAAGGAAGTAGCGTTGGTCTGCATGCTCTCAAGATTGAGAGATACATTAGCGAACTGTGCAGACTTGGTCACCCTATTGATCGGGAGTTGAGCGCTAACATCATTCTCAACTCGCTAACTAGCTGGTACGATCTGTTCATTCAATTGTATAGAAAGGGAAACCAGGACAAGACTATCATGAAGATGCATTCTATGTTGACTCTATACGAGTCGTTCATAGAGATACATAGTTCCACTGATTCAGCTACTTCATGATTGAGTCCAGTCATGAGACATATCAAGAAACGGTCGAGGTCAACTGTTGGACCAGTTCTAAGATATCTCAAGCTGGGAATTCATAGGGTAGGATACAGTCATAGAAAGATTGGAAGATGCTCCAAAGCCAAACCATTTGGCAACTCAGGTATATCTAAAAATCAAAACTTCTCATCCTTAATTCCTTGATACGGGATGTGTTTCTCACATTTGCACTGTATGCAGTGACTCAGTAGGATGCAAGACACTGATACATAGGAGCTTGTTGGGATCGAATCGGATCGGGATCACGGGCTCATGCAGTTTTGATGTTTAGTTAGATATTTGATTCTGTTATTAGCTAGTAGTTGCATATAACATTGTTTTGTACATTGTTTGAGGATGTTTTCTGATTTAATAAAAGTATTGATATTTCTTTTTTATAAAACATGGTTGGTTCATATTATCCTTGCAATGTTTTATGAATGTGTTGATAGCATAAATAGTAATAATCTGAATGTTGATGCATTCAAAAAGTCTGTTGGATATATATATATATATATATATATATATATATATATATATATATATATATATATATATATATATATATATATATATATATATATATATATATATAAGTGTGTTGTATGATTGTTAGAATTAAATTTAAATAAGAATTGCATCAACCAAAGGTCCAAGTGGACATGACTTTGGAATTATTTGACTTAGAGTCATAAGATGAATGTAATTCTTAATTAAATTTGATTAAAACAAGAATTGCATCACCCAAAGATCCAAAGGATAGGATTTTGGAATCATTTGACTTAAAGTCACATGATGAATGCATATATTGATTAAAGTAATGATTTACATGGAGATGTAAAAGGATATCGAGATTATGGGGCTACGTCCACACTAGTTATTGTGAACTGCCCAGATATGCCAATGATCACAATTAGTTATACTTCATAATATTTGCTAATTGGTTTGGTGAATATAACTTTGTTTATCAGAATAAATAGTAGTTAGAAGCTTTGAAATGTTCAAAGACTTCAAAGTGAAGTATAAGATCAACAAAAATTGAAATCTGAGTAAATAAGGAAGTGAGAAAATGTTTCACAGTCTTCTCCTTCCAAAAGAACACTAAATCATAATAGTGTGTCTTAAAAGGAGAAAAAGAAAAGTGTTTGAAATGGTTCGATCCTTGATGTATCAGATACACTTCCAATTAATTTTAAAAAATTAGATATTCCGACCAGTTAGACCATAAAAGCATATACAAACTTAAGAGTTAAGACCACATCTTAGACTAAGTAGGCTGACAGACACCATCTGAAGTGTAAAGCAGGGTTCACCCCTTACTTGTACAGAAAAGGGTCTGGAGTCATGCAGTGTTCATCTGAACCTCATAACTAGCTTGAAGTCGATCAGTAGTTTCGTTTCATTGGTCATCCCGCAAGTACCTTGGATGTTTGTCTTACAAGTCAGTCGATAATAAATGGTTGTATCTCAAAAGAATAGTCTTTCTTTAGTAAGAGCTCATATTCTAAGGAACTAGTGGGAGTAAGAGTAATTCTGAAAGGATTTAAAATTAATCGATGAATGAACCTTTAGTCAACACTAGAACTTAACTAAGGATCAGATTCCCGTTAAAATAAAAACTTGACATACTATTCTCTTCGCAAGTCTAGTAGTATTGGTCACCTTCGTGACATATTATGGTTTCATATTACAAAAAGGTGACACACTAATTAGTGGTAAAACACTAAGTTGGTATGGATGTGTAATCCAACTACATGGAAGCATTGGTCAGCCCAGTTACTACCAAATAAGAGAATATACAGAGGGCGAGACTCGGTCTATGTGCTAATTTGACTGATCTTACACCTGGACTGAACACCAGTAGGAGTAATTGAATCATCAAAAGAAAACGACATATATAGAAATGTACTCGCATTCAAAGCGAGACTGACTGAATAGGGCAATGCTCAGACTCAAGAAATTGATTATGAGAAAAGCTCTCTCATCAGCAGCTGAGAATACGTCTGTGAAGATATCGTTTGCTGTAACTGCACTTCGTGAGTCATAGCAAGTTTGGATGATTTGAACCGCTTTCCTTGAATGGAAAACATAATGGTTGCGTGTAATGCACAACCAAGAGGTTTTGAACATGCCAATATGTCCAAACAGAAAGGTACATAGCTCAAACGATTCACCCAGAGAATCTAACGGGCACCTCGCGAAACAGGATCTTTGCAGTCACAAAATATGCCAAATGTTTGGATTTTGTGAACGCATAAAAGAGTCATATAATTATGTCAAGGCTAGTGGGAGTATTATTGTAATCTGCCTATCAACGTACGTCAGTAACATACTGCTTATATGAAATATCTCTTATTGTTACAAAGTGTAATGACTTGGCTTTAAGAAATGTTTCACTATAAAGAAAAAAGGGGATATAATATACGCACGTGGTACAAGCATCTATAAGATAGATAAAAACGTCTGAAGAGACTTAGCCAATTTTAAGTATGATCTTGAAGATGCATGACTTCGAGAAAAGAGTTTTCAAAAGTTATGACATAGGATTAATAGTAATCCTCTAACACTGAAAAAGTTCGAAAATATACGAGTCGGATCCCATAAGCTTCTGCTATTGGACGATCATTAGTGTCATGAACTTATTCTGATAACTTGGGTACTTAGAGCATAATAAGTTAGATTTAGGGCACAACCTGGAAAAAGTCACTGGACGGACTATTGAAGCTCACATGAGAATTTATAGAGTTATGTTTGGGGTGAATGTAATAATAATTTGAAAAGAGTTTCAAATCTGAAGTTATTAGCTCAACCCTTGGTACTAAAGACTTCATGGTTAAAGAGTTTCATTGGTATCTTGATGGTTGTCCTCAACATCATGAGCACCTTGAAATCTTCTGGACACCAAGGGTGCAGTCGTCTTGACTAAAGAACCCGAGAACCATGAGAAGTCAAAATACACACCACCGTTTTCAGAATTGAGTTGGGAGATAAAAGTAACATAAGACATTGAGGTATCATCGGAAGAGAGTATCTGCAATGGTGTTAACACAGAACAAAATGAAGGTTATTTTGGGTACATAGACAAAATGAAGGTCATTTTGGATATATAGACAAATAAAATCTTTTTTATAAGTTTAAAAGAACCAATAAACATATAACAATATTAGAATACATCTGATTTGGTGATTATCTTGTGGAGACTTGGTAATAAGCTGAGTGGCTACCTTTCAGATCATTCTAGCACTGTGTTTCACTTTAGCATGTTTAGAACCTGCTTCCCGAGTAATTAACTTACTCAAACTTCCACAGTCGGTCGTACTCTTGGAAGCAAGTAGTGATTTAAGATTGTCATGAGTGTCAGTAGATTGCCTATAGTGATTAGACATGGCATACTGATTACGACTAACCCTCATGAGTACTCGGTGGAGATTCAAGTATCGGAACAACCCGCACCTAAAGATTGCTTCATGGATTTAGTCACGAGTAATTTACGATGATAATGTCTTTTATTCTTCAGACCGAGATGCATGAGGGATTTGTAGTATGATTCTGTCATACATCGGCTTTCTCAAACGCTAACCGTAACTGGTAGTTATAAAGGGAATGTTCGGGTATGACATGATGAAATAGGCAGAGACTATGTAGTCAAGTCTATCTATTCCTTCTGCCCTAACTAAGAGAATCGATGTTTGTGGGCCCCTCGATGATTTGATGTTGACACCAAAACGCTCGGCCGGGCTCTAACTAGATTGATGTGTTTAATTAAGTAGTCTGATTTGGTCATCATAAATCTCTATCGGGAAACAGAATTTGAACTTTTGGGAATTGACCCTTATCCATGTCCCAAGTTCATAAAAGGATATCTTGTAGAACACAGGGATAATTGATCTCTTATCTAGGGGTCGTCTCGTGATCATAGTTTGATCAGAGTTCGACAGTTGCATTAGATGTTACACTCTCTGCATATTATCTGAAAGTATCAGACCACACGAAGTTGACGACATGTGACAACGCCTAGTAATATCAAGTATTTTAGTCGTTGTTGAGCCATATTCTTGGTGAAATTATATCATATATACATTGGTATTCTCACTTTTTGTGTCAGTGCTTGTTTGCAAAGAAAAGTTATAAACAGGGGTTAAACGCGTACAAAATGAAGAAGTTTGAAGATAAAGTCAAAAGAAGTCGACTGGACACGCACGCTGCGGGTAGGCATGTGTGCGCGACGCGCCACGTCAGAGATGAGGCGGTGGAAGAAATTCAAACTGCGAGAAAACGGGGATAAGGCACTTCGCGCGCCGCGGTTATCCGATATGCGCGGCGCGGGTTCTAATTTTCCACAAGTATAAATAGAGGCCATTAGATCGAATTCCGGAGGCGAAGATCAGACCCTAAGGTGGACTTATGGCGACTTTGACTCAAGTTTCAAGATTTCAGCCACCCATTGTGGTATTTTTATGTTTTCACTCTACTTTTAGCTTTAGTTTAGTTGTTTTAAGCTTGTAGCTTGGTGTTTTTGGGTGTGACTGTTGGAATACGATAACATAAAACAAACGCAGCGGAAACAGAAATCTAAATCGCATTCAACCAGAATCACAGAATCATGCACACTTTTTTAACTGTAAAATCAAAAGGGTTCAAGACATACCTTTTTAAATCTCAGATCTGATTTTGTTAGGATGACGAGAGCCCAAAGTAGAACTCCTCTAATGTAATCGCACCCAAGACAACGATCCAGCACCCGTTGATGTACTATATACCTTTGCTTGAAGTTTTAGCACGTAATACCTAGGGTTTTGAAAGAAATCGGCCGTATACCGAGGGGTGGGAGGAGGGTGACGAAAATTAGGGTTTTGGCAGCACTTACAACTCAGATCTAGGGTTGTATTTATAGTGCTCCTCATCCTTATCCCCTCCTTTGTGGATATTTCACTTTAGTCCTTTATCCTTATTAAGTTTCTAATTAATATACATTTACTTTGGTATATTAATAAACTTAACCCCTCAAGTTTATTTTCGATCTCTTTTAGCTAAATCGTCTCTTGCGTGTAACCCAAAAGGACCCTACTATTTATAATAATATTACCAACTTGTTATAACGATGGGCATATAACCAACAGTGACAACCATTAGCATTAGGTTAAAGCTTCTGAATTTCGTTGTTTACTGTTTTGAACCTTCTGGATTGGAGTTTAATCAAGTTAATCATTCAGTTCATGTTGGCTTGCATTATTTTCCTTTATTTATGCTTTATTGCTTTGGATGCTTTTGGATTGATCTTGTTTGTTTCTGATTCTGAATCTTACTTCTGATTTCAGTAAGCAAGCTAGGTTAGGATTTAGTTTAAGTTTCATTTAGTTTATGCTTTGTTTTGGAATTGGTTTGGAATTGTGTTTTTGGATTGTTTTTGGGAAAGTAGAAGTTAGTCCCTCCGGCTGTAGCGTGACACTACAGTTGGCAAGTTATCGTCTTATCTTGACCACGAAACTCCTGTGGATCGACCTTGACTACCACTGTACTAGTGAGAGTGAGGCATTTTACTATTTTTGACCGCATAACGACCTAGGCGTGTCAAATTTTGGCGCCGTTGTCGGGGAGTTGTGAGCTTAAGATAGGACGATCTGTAGGGAGGTGTTTTCTGATTTTTAGTTTTAGTTTTGAGATTTGAGTTTGGTTAGTATTCTTGTTTTGGTTTCGGCGGGCGTGTTGCAGTAGTGCATGCGTACCCGTCGGGGTGGGCAAACATCACCCTTGCTTTTTGACTCGGAAATCGAACGAACCGCATGCAAGAATCGTGTGCGTAGGCGCTTGGATATAATGAGTCCCAGTAGTGTTGGTGTTAGTATAGAGGATGTTACCCATAAGCCTGTGGGCGAGGTAACAGGTGGGGGAATTCCATTTATACCCCCCAGTGTTAGAATTTCATTTTGGTAGCACGAGTGCTACTGGTGGTGCGGTTTCAGCCCCCGCATCGATACCATCATGCACTCTGCCGTCAGTTCCACCTTTATAACAAACCACAACCAGTCCTTTTTTAGCTGCGATGGCTTGGGGAGCGCCGACCCAAGATGGCAACCCACCGCCACATCAACAAGCAACCATTTCTCAACAGCAACAATCACAACCATTACAACCACCTTACCAATCAACCATCTTTAAACCACAACCCGCTTTTGAAACCTTACCACAACAAACCCAATATGTGCAACCACAACAACCTCCGCCACAGCAATATCAATACCAGGAGGTCGAGCATGGATATGACGAGGAGGATGAAGGCTGGATTCCTCCACAGCAGCAGCAACAGTGGAACCGAGGTCGGGGACCTCCACGAAGAATGCAACAACTGCAAGGTCAACAAGGTTACAACAATGATCACTATAACAGTAACTTTGTTCAACCTTTATATTTTGCACAACCGAGAGGGCAATCGGTTGCGTCGCACTTCCAACCTCGGGAGTATGACGATTCGTCGCCCATCTATATTCCTGAAAATGTAGAAACTCAAATAGAAATTAGACCACAGCTTTTAGGAATATTGCCTGAGTTTAGGGGTTACAAACAAGATGATCTATATAATCACTTATATGAGTTCATAGCCATAGCCAATGCCAATACCCCTAGGAACACCAACAAGAACATATTTAGGTTAAGATTGTTCCCATTCACCTTGAAGGACAAAGCCAAATACTGGTTCACTTCTCTTCAACCTAATAGCATTACTACATGGGAGCAGTTAAAGGCCAAGTTTTTGCAAGAGTTTTACCCAGCCAGTAAAACCACCGAGATCCGACGTGCGATTCAAGATTTTCAGCAGAAGCCCGGAGAGGCATTTCACGAGGCTTTTGAGCGTTTGAAGGAGTTGATGCGGTCGTGCCCGCATCATGATATTCCAAAGTGGCAGCTGGTGAAGCTTTTCTTTGAGGGTGCGGACTTGACCAATCAAGCGATGATCAATGCATCCTCCAGTGGGACCATTACGATGCAAGATCCTGATGATGCTTGGCGATTCCTCGAACAGCTTAGCAATGGATCAAAGGCAAACTTCTCCACCAGAAAGCCCGTAAGCACAGCTGTAGTAGTGGGAGCAGACGCAGATTGGAAGAAAGAGGTAAAGAAGGAAATAGGTGAGTTGAATAAGAAGTTCGATAGGTTAATGACCACTTTGCAGAATGGGCCCCAAAATCAGCAACAAGGTGGCCAACAGGGACAAAGGACCCAGGATGTGAATCAAGTTTTTGGTGAGGGTCAAGGACAGTACAATAATGGACGACCCTACAGACCATACAACCAGGGAACCCAAAATTCCTACAACAATAGGCAGAATAATTATCAAGGGAAACCAAAGAGTCAAACTAGGCAATTTCAACCGACAAACAACAATAATTCAAATGGGAGCAGCAATAGCAACAGGGGCTCAACTAGCAATAGCAACAACGCTACAGAAAGTCAAGAAAGTATGATTGCTAAGATGTATGATTTGTTCAACGCTAGTCAGCAACAAACTCAAGCCAATGCCAAGGCCATTGCCAACATGGAGAGGCAGATTGCTCAGATGGACGAGGACCAAAAGAAAAGGGATAATGGAAAATTACCCAGTACTATATAAATCAACCCAAATCATACACAACGAGCAGGGAAGAAGCATGTGAATGCAGTAGAGGCCGAATGGAGAAAAATCACTAAAGAGGATTTGTTAGGATATGAGGATGAAGTTAAGCATGAAGAAGAGTCTAAGATTGAAGAATGTGAGAATGAGAATAAGGAGGATACTCAAATTGAGAAGGAGACTCAAGTTAAAGAGGACAAGGAAGTCCCAATGGTGAGCAGCCAGTGGTGGCTGGTATTAAGAAAAAGAAGGATAGGAAATTAAAGAAGAGGCAGGAGGAGCCTAGCAAGCCGACTGGGCCATCAATAAATCAACCTTTATGGGATGAGCTAAAGGATGCTCCTGAAGATACAATGATTCTTCAGGAGATGTGTGAAAAGAATGGAAAATCCAAGACTCCCACACCTGATATGGTGAGGTTGACAGTTAAAGCAAGCGAGGCTTTGTTAGGGACACTGCCTAAGAAGGAAAGAGATCTTGGATCGCCGTTGATCACTGTCACGGTGGGAGACGTTGTTATTAGGAACACCTTGCTGGATTTGGGAGCAAGTGTTAATGTGTTAACAGGATACTTGTATGACAAATATAAGAATGAGGAACTGGAACCAGCAAAAACGGTTATGCAGTTAGCTGATCAGTCAACGAAGGTTTCCCGGGGCAAGTTAACGAATGTGATAGTAAAAGTTGGTGATTTCTTTTACCCCGTGGATTTCTTAGTAATAGAATACGAGAGTTTGGAGGACGTGCCCGCGCTAATCTTGGGACGTCCATTTTTGGCTACAGCTGGTGCTATTATGGATTGCAAGACTGGAGATTTGGATATCTCATTCGGGACGAGAAAGCATAGACTTAACATGTTCGGGTGTCCCATATCTCTACCACAAGGGTATGATGATATGTATTGGAGCAGCAGTCCGCTGATGGCACCAGGAACCAGGGATAAAGGAAAGATATGGACACGAGAAGGTGAAGGAGGAAAAGAAGAGATCATGAGGGAGACGAAAGAGCATCCGCTATCAACAGTAGATAAGGTGCAGTAGCTTGATATGATGAAAATGATGGAACTTAGACATCAGCAATATGAAAAGGATGCCCGGTGCAGGGAGCCAAAGGTCTTCCAGCTCCTGGATGCACAGCAGCAGTAGATTAGTCAAGTCAGCGATCGAATGACACAAGTCACGACATTGCTGGCAACATTGGTTCACAATTCGGCACCAGAAATGAAAAGGACAATGCCACGGGAAGATTGGAAAGAGTAGGAGGAAGTCGTCTGCCTGAAGACGTTAAACTTAGCGCTCGTTGGGAGGCAACCCATCCTTTATAGGTTAGGTATAATGTTTCTTAGGAGTAATTAGGAGAATATTATCATCATCATTGCACGTATTATTGGTTCGAGGCAAGTGTGGGGTCACACGAAGGATTTTGGATGTTTTAAAAGCCACACCGTGGTATGGAGAAAGGCGCGCCGCGGGATTGCGATACAACCCGATGCGCAGGGGTTGGATTGGATACACGCGCGTCGCGGCTCGCTCATATACGCGTCGTGGAAGTCGATCGGTCAGACTTCTTATTTATAAGGTACGTATCTCATCGCATAACCCACACAAAGCCACGCCGCGCTCCAGAGCATCGATCAACCAGAAATTTTCTTGTGTTTTTCTCATGTATTTGATTACTACGATCGAGGTATGTCGTTCTAACTCATTTGCACCAGTTATTACGAGCATTTAGGCCGCGAAATTAAATGATTTCTTCAAAAACTAGAAAACTTAGAAATCGGCAATGTTGGCTCGTAGGGTGTTTTGTTTGCAAAATAGTCACCTTAGAAGGGCTAGTCGGTGGTTAGGCTACCTCGTAGTGGTGTTGGATTGAGTTTAACAGGTCAAACCAGCGAGTTGGGGTTTTGGTTTCGTGACAGCCCTTTGGCGCGCCGCGCCTGGTTCTTGGGCCGTGCCGCGCCTCGTTGGGGAAGACAAGGACTAAAATGCAAATTTTTTTTATTCATGTATGGTTTCTTTTGTGTAGATGGCTTTCAGGCATGATCACCCCTTCCTCCAGTTTCCTGAGATTCTAGAGAGCACACCCGAGTATATACAGCAGAGAGATGAGTTAATTACCTGTCGGGTACTCGAGGCGACCATATTGGACCGGGACATTCTTACACAGGCCGGACTTTGGGCTGAGTTGGAGCCATTTCTCCACCGTACCTGCTCCCACGGAGGATTCACGTTCACTTGCCACGGCTGGGAGAGGCTGATGGCAAACGATGAGGATATTGTCTACACGAAGCTTCTTCTGGAGTTCTTGTCCACTGTTCGTTATATGCCATAGTCACGGGAGACACGGTCCAGGATGATTCGATTTAGGTTGGGGGGAGAGAGCCGGGAGTGCAATCTCTGGGAGTTTGGGAGATGCACAGGGATTTATACGAAGGAGGAGCTATAGAGCCGTCATTTTGCACCAGTTCTACATGCCTGCATTCAGGGACAGCCTGAGCGAGAGGGCAATGCAGCTATTTAGACCATGTTGTCCAATGTTCAGTTTGAGGCGGGGTCGGCCAGGGAGAGCCAGCTCCGCAACCCGTTGCATCGCCGTATGCACCGTATCATCTCCACTTCTGTCATGCAGAAGCAAGGAGGTGAGAAGGTGTCCGGGGAGGACATGACGTTCATGTGGGCGCTTCTCGATCCCACCAGATTCCTTCATATGCCCTACGCGCTAGCGATCTCCCTATCCACTCGAGCTGCGGGTGCGTCCAGCAGCAACCCCATGACCGGCGGGCATTTCATTACCCACTTGGCCCGATCATATAGCCTACTTACTGCCAGGACCATAACGACCTTGACAGCGATACCACCCGTACGCACATATCCCCGTTCTTTGGAGAACACGGGCACCCCGACCAGCCCATGAGGAGGGACCAGCGAGGCAACACAGGAGAGTCGAGGCACCAGCAGAGCCACAGCCGCAACTGTCAGATGTGTTGGCTGCTGTTCGGGAACTGGGTGACAGGGTCACCATGATAGAGGATCAGTTGGCTTGGATCGGGGAGGTACTACTGGAGACAGCGTCTCAGCAGGGACGACACCCACAACCCTTCCCAGCCAGAGCCCACGATGATGAGGCGGGTCCATCTGGGACACGCCATGATGATTGATGTATTTTCTTTTCACTTTTTGGAGATATGTACCAAACCTATGACACTCTTTTACTTTTGCGTTTATATTTTAGTTGTTTGTGTTTTTTTTTCTTTTAATATGTTTGTGAGTGATGCATGTAATACTGAATGGGGAATCTATGGAGGAGTTTTTTCAGGCAAGTGTGGGGTCACCGTGCCCCCTCCATTTGCCAAGATCACCGGCGTGTTTTACTGTTGCGCCACAACTCCTGGAAATCTGAATCTGAAGCTTAAGCAGTTCGTGTTTTTGTTCATGTGACAATCGAGTACCATCAAGCAGTCAACTGTCTAAGGGGTAACTCTTTCTCCCTAGTTTTGAAATAATTTTTATACAACGGGGACGTTGTACGGTTTTAAGTGTGGGGTGTGGACGGTCGAAAGAGTATTTTTGAAATTTTTTGCGAAAACAGTCAATTTTCAAAATTTTTAGCAACTTTTTCAAAAATTTTATTAGATTGTAATTTTGAAACGAATAGTTTGTGAATGTTATGGCATTGGTATTTTTCAAGAAATACTATTTAGTTGTTATCATGCTATGAGTTTAGTCAAATAAGTTGAGTTTTAGGAGTTAGAAGATTGGAGTATTTTAGGATTGGAATTTAGGAAGGGACTGTCAATCAGTGGCCTTTGTTGTTCGAGCCGGTAAGTCTAAAAAGGGTGGGGCTTATGCACCTTGCCACCTAAGATCGTCTGGTCTGGGATGGTATTTCTGAAAGCTCGTTACACAGACAACATCGAAAGTCATGGATAGTCTTTTAATGGCCTTTAGAATCTGAATGAGTACGTACACTTCATTGTGGACAGAAAATTTGTTATCAAGGGTTCTTTAGAAAGTCATGAATCCAAAGAATATACTGGTTATGTTTGCAAAAACTATTTCAATCTAAATCAGGAGACAATAAGCATTGAAATTAAACAAATTCAAAAATTGTTTGAGTCTTAGTTAAAATCTATTAAAAACTCTCTTGCTTGGGGACAAGCAAGGCACAAGTGTGGGGTGTTTGACAATAAGCTTTGAAGTTATTAGCTCAACTGTTGGTACTAAAGACTTCATGGTTAAAGAGTTTCATTGGTATCTTGATGGTTGTCCTCAACATCATGAACACCTTGAAATCTTCTGGACACCAAGGGTGTAGTCGTCTTGACTAAAGAACCCGAGAACCATGAGAAGTCAAAATACACACCACCGTTTTCAGAATTGAGTTGGGAGATAAAAGTAACATAAGACATTGATGTATAATCGGAAGAGAGTATCTGCAATGGTGTTAACACAAAACAAAATGAAGGTCATTTTGGGTACATAGACAAAATGAAGGTCATTTTGGGTATATAGACAAATAAAATCTTTTTTATAAGTTGAAAAGAACCAATAAACATATAACAATATTATAATACATATGATTTGGTGATTATATTGTGGAGACTTGGTAATAAGCTGAGTGGCTACCTTTCAGATCATTCTAACACTGTGTTTCACTTTAGCATGTTTAGAACCTGCTTCCCGAGTAATTAACTTACTCAAACTTCCACAATCGGTCGTACTCTTGGAAGCAAGTAGTGATTTAAGATTGTCATGAGTGTCAGTAGATTGCCTATAGTGATTAGACATGGCATACTGATTACGACTAACCCTCATGAGTACTCGGTGGAGATTCAAGTATCGGAACAACCCGCACCTAAAGATTGCTTCATGGATTTAGTCACGAGTAATTTAGGATGATAATGTCTTTTATTCTTCAGACCGAGATGCATGAGGGATTTGTAGTATGATTCTGTCATACATCGGCTTTCTCAAACGCTAACCGTAACTGGTAGTTATAAAGGGAATGTTCGGGTATGACATGATGAAATAGGCAGAGACTATGTAGTCAAGTCTATCTATTCCTTCTGCCCTAACTAAGAGAAGCGATGTTTGTGGGCCCCTCGATGATTTGATGTTGACACCAAAATGCTCGGCCGGGCTCTAACTAGATTGATGTGTTCAATTAAGTAGTCTGATTTGGTCATCATAAATCTCTATCGGGAAACAGAATTTGAACTTTTGGGAATTGACCCTTATCCATGTCCCAAGTTCATAAAAGGATATCTTGTAGAACAGAGGGATAATTGATCTCTTATCTAGGGGTTGTCTCGTGATCATAGTTTGATCAGAGTTCGACAGTTGCATTAGATGTTACACTCTCTGCATATTATCTGAAAGTATCAGACCACACGAAGTTGACGACATGTGACAACGCCTAGTAATATCAAGTATTTTAGTCGTTGTTGAGCCCTATTCTTGGTGAAATTATATCATATATACATTGGTATTCTCACTTTTTGTGTCAGTGCTTGTTTGCAAAGAAAAGTTATAAACAGGGGTTAAACGCGTACAAAATGAAGAAGTTTGAAGATAAAGTCAAAAGAAGTCGACTGGACACGCGCGCTACGGGTAGGCATGTGTGCGCGACGCGCCACGTCAGAGATGAGGCGGTGGAAGAAATTCAAACTGCGAGAAAACGGGGATAAGGCACTTCGCGCGCCGCGGTTATCCGATATGCGCGGCGCGGGTTCTAATTTTCCACAAGTATAAATAGAGGCCATTAGATCGAATTCCGGAGGCGAAGATCAGACCCTAAGGTGGACTTATGGCGACTTTGACTCAAGTTTCAAGATTTCAGCCACCCATTGTGGTATTTTTATGTTTTCACTCTACTTTTAGCTTTAGTTTAGTTGTTTTAAGCTTGTAGCTTGGTGTTTTTGTGTGTGACTGTTGGAATACGATAACATAAAACAAACGCAGCGGAAACAGAAATCTAAATCGCATTCAACCAGAATCACAGAATCATGCACACTTTTGTAACTGTAAAATCAAGAGGGTTCAAGACATACATTTTTAAATCTCAGATCTGATTTTGTTAGGATGACGAGAGCCCAAAGTAGAACTCCTCTAATGTAATCGCACCCAAGACAACAATCCAGCACCCGTTGATGTACTATATACATTTGCTTGAAGTTTTTAGCACGTAATACCTAGGGTTTTGAAAGAAATCGGCCGTATACCGAGGGGTGGGAGGAGGGTGACGAAAATTAGGGTTTTGGCAGCACTTACAACTCAGATCTAGGGTTGTATTTATAGTGCTCCTCATCCTTATCCCCTCCTTTGTGGATATTTCACTTTAGTCCTTTATCCTTATTAAGTTTCTAATTAATATACATTTACTTTGGTATATTAATAAACTTAACCCCTCAAGTTTATTTTCGATCTCTTTTAGCTAAATCGTCTCTTGCGTGTAACCCAAAAGGACCCTACTATTTATAATAATATTACTAACTTGTTATAACGATAGGCATATAACCAACAGTGACAACCATTAGCATTAGGTTAAAGCTTCTGAATTTCGTTGTTTACTATTTTGAACCTTCTGGATTGGAGTTTAATCAAGTTAATCATTCAGTTCATGTTGGCTTGCTTTATTTTCCTTTATTTATGCTTTATTGCTTTGGATGCTTTTGGATTGATCTTGTTTGTTTCTGATTCTGAATCTTACTTCTGATTTCAGTAAGCAAGCTAGGTTAGGATTTAGTTTAAGTTTCATTTAGTTTATGCTTTGTTTTGGAATTGGTTTGGAATTGTGTTTTTGGATTGTTTTTGGGAAAGTAGAAGTTAGTCCCTCCGGCTGTAGCGTGACACTACAGTTGGCAAGTTATCGTCTTATCTTGACCACGAAACTCCTGTGGATCGACCTTGACTACCACTGTACTAGTGAGAGTGAGGCATTTTACTATTTTTGACCGCATAACGACCTAGGCGTGTCAAATTTTGGCGCCGTTGTCGGGGAGTTGTGAGCTTAAGATAGGACGATCTGTAGGGAGGTGTTTTCTGATTTTTAGTTTTAGTTTTGAGATTTGAGTTTGGTTAGTATTCTTGTTTTGGTTTCGGCGGGCGTGTTGCAGTAGTGCATGCGTACCCGTCGGGGTGGGCAAACATCACCCTTGCTTTTTGACT
The DNA here is from genome assembly GCA_023525715.1 of Cichorium intybus. Lineage (NCBI taxonomy): Eukaryota > Viridiplantae > Streptophyta > Magnoliopsida > Asterales > Asteraceae > Cichorium > Cichorium intybus. Next base: position 77,054,128 of record CM042010.1, read on the forward strand.
CGGAAATCGAACGAACCGCATGCAAGAATCGTGTGCGTAGGCGCTTGGATATAATGAGTCCCAGTAGTGTTGGTGTTAGTATAGAGGATGTTACCCATAAGCCTGTGGGCGAGGTAACAGGTGGGGGAATTCCATTTATACCCCCCAGTGTTAGAATTTCATTTTGGTAGCACGAGTGCTACTGGTGGTGCGGTTTCAGCCCCCGCATCGATACCATCATGCACTCTGCCGTCAGTTCCACCTTTATAACAAACCACAACCAGTCCTTTTTTAGCTGCGATGGCTTGGGGAGCGCCGACCCAAGATGGCAACCCACCGCCACATCAACAAGCAACCATTTCTCAACAGCAACAATCACAACCATTACAACCACCTTACCAATCAACCATCTTTAAACCACAACCCGCTTTTGAAACCTTACCACAACAAACCCAATATGTGCAACCACAACAACCTCCGCCACAGCAATATCAATACCAGGAGGTCGAGCATGGATATGACGAGGAGGATGAAGGCTGGATTCCTCCACAGCAGCAGCAACAGTGGAACCGAGGTCGGGGACCTCCACGAAGAATGCAACAACTGCAAGGTCAACAAGGTTACAACAATGATCACTATAACAGTAACTTTGTTCAACCTTTATATTTTGCACAACCGAGAGGGCAATCGGTTGCGTCGCACTTCCAACCTCGGGAGTATGACGATTCGTCGCCCATCTATATTCCTGAAAATGTAGAAACTCAAATAGAAATTAGACCACAGCTTTTAGGAATATTGCCTGAGTTTAGGGGTTACAAACAAGATGATCTATATAATCACTTATATGAGTTCATAGCCATAGCCAATGCCAATACCCCTAGGAACACCAACAAGAACATCTTTAGGTTAAGATTGTTCCCATTCACCTTGAAGGACAAAGCCAAATACTGGTTCACTTCTCTTCAACCTAATAGCATTACTACATGGGAGCAGTTAAAGGCCAAGTTTTTGCAAGAGTTTTACCCAGCCAGTAAAACCACCGAGATCCTACGTGCGATTCAAGATTTTCAGCAGAAGCCCGGAGAGGCATTTCACGAGGCTTTTGAGCGTTTGAAGGAGTTGATGCGGTCGTGCCCGCATCATGATATTCCAAAGTGGCAGCTGGTGAAGCTTTTCTTTGAGGGTGCGGACTTGACCAATCAAGCGATGATCAATGCATCCTCCAGTGGGACCATTACGATGCAAGATCCTGATGATGCTTGGCGATTCCTCGAACAACTCAGCAATGGATCAAAGGCAAACTTCTCCACCAGAAAGCCCGTAAGCACAGCTGCAGTAGTGGGAGCAGACGCAGATTGGAAGAAAGAGGTAAAGAAGGAAATAGGTGAGTTGAATAAGAAGTTCGATAGGTTAATGACCACTTTGCAGAATGGGCCCCAAAATCAGCAACAAGGTGGCCAACAGGGACAAAGGACCCAGGATGTGAATCAAGTTTTTGGTGAGGGTCAAGGACAGTACAATAATGGACGACCCTACAGACCATACAACCAGGGAACCCAAAATTCCTACAACAATAGGCAGAATAATTATCAAGGGAAACCATCGAGTCAAACCAGGCAATTTCAACCGACAAACAACAATAATTCAACTGGGAGCAGCAATAGCAACAGGGGCTCAACTAGCAATAGCAACAACGCTACAGAAAGTCAAGAAAGTATGATTGCTAAGATGTATGATTTGTTCAACGCTAGTCAGCAACAAACTCAAGCCAATGCCAAGGCCATTGCCAACATGGAGAGGCAGATTGCTCAGATGGATGAGGACCAAAAGAAAAGGGATAATGGAAAATTACCCAGTACTACAAAAATCAACCCAAATCATACACAACGAGCAGGGAAGAAGCATGTGAATGCAGTAGAGGCCGAATGGAGAAAAATCACTAAAGAGGATTTTTTAGGATATGAGGATGAAGTTAAGCATGAAGAAGAGTCTAAGATTGAAGAATGTGAGAATGAGAATAAGGAGGATACTCAAATTGAGAAGGAGACTCAAGTTAAAGAGGACAAGGAAGTCCCAATGGTGAGCAGCCAGTGGTGGCTGGTATTAAGAAAAAGAAGGATAGGAAATTAAAGAAGAGGCAGGAGGAGCCTAGCAAGCCGACTGGGCCATCAATAAATCAACCTTTATGGGATGAACTAAAGGATGCTACTGAAGATACAAGGATTCTTCAGGAGATGTGTGAAAAGAATGGAAAATCCAAGACTCCCACACCTGATATGGTGAGGTTGACAGTTAAAGCAAGCGAGGCTTTGTTAGGGACACTGTCTAAGAAGGAAAGAGATCCTGGATCGCCGTTGATCACTGTCACGGTGGGAGACGTTGTTATTAGGAACGCCTTGCTGGATTTGGGAGCAAGTGTTAATGTGTTAATAGGATACTTGTATGACAAATATAAGAATGAGGAACTGGAACCAGCAAAAACGGTTATGCAGTTAGTTGATCAGTCAATGAAGGTTTCCCGGGGCAAGTTAACGAATGTGATAGTAAAAGTTGGTGATTTCTTTTACCCCGTGGATTTCTTAGTAATGGAATACGAGAGTTTGGAGGACGTGCCCGCGCTAATCTTGGGACGTCCATTTTTGGCTACAGCTGGTGCTATTATGGATTGCAAGACTGGAGATTTGGATATCTCATTCGGGACGAGAAAGCATAGACTTAACATGTTCGGGTGTCCCATATCTCTACCACAAGGGTATGATGATAAGTATTGGAGCAGCAGTCCGCTGATGGCACCAGGAACCAGGGATAAAGGAAAGATATGGACACGAGAAGGTGACGGAGGAAAAGAAGAGATCATGAGGGAGACGAAAGAGCATCCGCTATCAACAGTAGATAAGGTGCAGTTGCTTGATATGATGAAAATGATGGAACTTAGACATCAACAATATGAAAAGGATGCCCGGTGCAGGGAGCCAAAGGTCTTCCAGCTCCTGGATGCACAGCAGCAGTAGATTAGTCAAGTCAGCGATCGAATGACACAAGTCACGACATTGCTGGCAACATTGGTTCACAATTCGGCACCAGAAATGAAAAGGACAACGCCACGGGAAGATTGGAAAGAGTAGGAGGAAGTCGTCTGCCTGAAGACGTTAAACTTAGCGCTCGTTGGGAGGCAACCCATCCTTTATACGTTAGGTATAATGTTTCTTAGGAGTAATTAGGAGAATATTATCATCATCATTGCACGTATTATTGGTTCGAGGCAAGTGTGGGGTCACACGAAGGATTTTGGATGTTTTAAAAGCCACACCGTGGTATGGAGAAAGGCGCGCCGCGGGATTGCGATACAACCCGATGCGCAGGGGTTGGATTGGAGACACACGCGTCGCGGCTCGCTCATATGCGCGTCGTGGAAGTCGATCGGTCAGACTTCTTATTTATAAGGTACGTATCTCATCGCATAACCCACACAAAGCCACGCCGCGTTCCAGAGCATCGATCAACCATAAATTTTATTGTGTTTTTCTCATGTATTTGATCACTACGATCGAGGTATGTCGTTCTAACTCATTTGCACTAGTTATTACGAGCATTTAGGCCGCGAAATTAAGTGATTTCTTCAAAAACTAGAAAACTTAGAAATCGGCAATGTTGGCTCGTAGGGTGTTTTGTTTGCAAAATAGTCACCTTAGAAGGGCTAGTCGGTGGTTAGGCTACCTCGTAGTGGTATTGGATTGAGTTTAACAGGTCAAACCAGCGAGTTGGGGTTTTGGTTTCGTGACAGCCCTTTGGCGCGCCGCGCCTGGTTCTTAGGCCGTGCCGCGCCTCGTTGGGGAAGACAAGGACTAAAATGCAAAAATTTTTTATTCATGTATGGTTTCTTTTGTGTAGATGGCTTTCAGGCGTGATCACCCCTTCCTCCAGTTTCCTGAGATTCTAGAGAGCACACCCGAGTATATACAGCAGAGAGATGAGTTGATTACACCCGAGAGATGAGTTGATTACCTGTCGGGTACTCGAGGCGACCATATTGGACCGGGACATTCTTACACAGGCCGGACTTTGGGCTGAGTTGGAGCCATTTCTACTCCGTACCTGGTCCCACGGAGCATTCACGTTCACTTGCCACGGCTGGGAGAGGCTGATGGCAAACGATGAGGATATAGTCTACACGAAGCTTCTTCTGGAGTTCTTGTCCACTGTTCGTTATATGCCAGAGTCACGGGAGACACGGTCCAGGATGATTCGATTTAGGTTGGGGGGAGAGAGCCGGGAGTGCAATCTCTGGGAGTTTGGGAGATGCACAGGGATTTATACGAAGGAGGAGCTATAGAGCCGTCATTTTGCACCATTTCTACATGCCTGCATTCAGGGACAGCCTGAGCGAGAGGGCAATGCAGCTATTTAGACCATGTTGTCCAATGTTCAGTTTGAGGCGGGGTCGGCCAGGGAGAGCCAGCTCCGCAACCCGTTGCATCGCCGTATGCACCGTATCATCTCCACTTCTGTCATGCAGAAGCAAGGAGGTGAGAAGGTGTCCGGGGAGGACATGACGTTCATGTGGGCGCTTCTCGATCCCACCAGATTCCTTCATATGCCCTACGCGCTAGCGATCTCCCTATCCACTCGAGCTGCGGGTGCGTCCAGCAGCAACCCCATGACCGGCGGGCATTTCATTACCCACTTGGCCCGACCAGCCCATGAGGAGGGACCAGCGAGGCAACACAGGAGAGTCGAGGCACCAGCAGAGCCACAGCCGCAACTGTCAGATGTGTTGGCTGCTGTTCGGGAACTGGGTGACAGGGTCACCATGATAGAGGATCAGTTGGCTTGGATCGGGGAGGTACTACTGGAGACAGCGTCTCAGCAGGGACGACACCCACAACCCTTCCCAGCCAGAGCCCACGATGATGAGGCGGGTCCATCTGGGACACGCCATGATGATTGATGTATTTTCTTTTCACTTTTTGGAGATATGTGTACCAAACCTATGACACTCTTTTACTTTTGCGTTTATATTTTACTTGTTTGTGTCTTTTTTATTTTAATATGTTTGTGAGTGATGCATGTAATACTGAATGGGGAATCTGTGGAGGAGTTGTTTCAGGAAAGTGTGGGGTCACTGTGCCCCCTCCATTTGCCAAGATCACCGGCGTGTTTTACTGTTGCGCCACAACTCCTGGAAATCTGAATCTGAAGCTTAAGCAGTTCGTGTTTTTGTTCATGTGACAATCGAGTACCATCAAGCAGTCAACCGTCTAAGGGGTAACTCTTTCTCCCTAGTTTTGAAATAATTTTTATACAACGGGGACGTTGTACGGTTTTAAGTGTGGGGTGTGGACGGTCGAAAGAGTATTTTTGAAATTTTTTGCGAAAACTGTCAATTTTCAAAATTTTTAGCAACTTTTTCAAAAATTTTATTAGATTGTAATTTTGAAACGAATAGTTTGTGAATGTTATGGCATTGGTATTTTTCAAGAAATACTATTTAGTTGTTATCATGCTATGAGTTTAGTCAAATAAGTTGAGTTTTAGGAGTTAGAAGATTGGAGTATTTTAGGATTGGAATTTAGGAAGGGACTGTCAATCAATGGCCTTTGTTGTTCGAGCCGGTAAGTCTAAAATGGGTGGGGCTTATGCACCTTGCCACCTAAGATCGTCTGGTCTGGGATGGTATTTCTGAAAGCTCGTTACACAGACAACATCGAAAGTCATGGATAGTCTTTTAATGGCCTTTAGAATCTGAATGAGTACGTACACTTCATTGTGGACAGAAAATTTGTTATCAAGGGTTCTTTAGAAAGTCATGAATCCAAAGAATATACTGGTTATGTTTGCAAAAACTATTTCAATCTAAATCAGGAGACAATAAGCTTTGAAATTAAACAAATTCAAAAATTGTTTGAGTCTTAGTTAAAATCTATTAAAAACTCTGTTGCTTGGGGACAAGCAAGGCATAAGTGTGGGGTGTTTGACAATAAGCTTTGAAGTTATTAGCTCAACTGTTGGTACTAAAGACTTCATGGTTAAAGAGTTTCATTGGTATCTTGATGGTTGTCCTCAACATCATGAACACCTTGAAATCTTCTGGACACCAAGGGTGCAGTCGTCTTGACTAAAGAACCCGAGAACCATGAGAAGTCAAAATACACACCACCGTTTTCAGAATTGAGTTGGGAGATAAAAGTAACATAAGACATTGAGGTATAATCGGAAGAGAGTATCTGCAATGGTGTTAACACAGAACAAAATGAAGGTCATTTTGGGTACATAGACAAAATGAAGGTCATTTTGGGTATATTTTTTATAAGTTGAAAAGAACCAATAAACATATAACAATATTAGAATACATCTGATTTGGTGATTATATTGTGGAGACTTGGTAATAAGCTGAGTGGCTACCTTTCAGATCATTCTAACACTGTGTTTCACTTTAGCATGTTTAGAACCTGCTTCCCGAGTAATTAACTTACTCAAACTTCCACAGTCGGTCGTACTCTTGGAAGAAAGTAGTGATTTAAGATTGTCATGAGTGTCAGTAGATTGCCTATAGTGATTAGACATGGCATACTGATTACGACTAACCCTCATGAGTACTCGGTGGAGATTCAAGTATCAGAACAACCCGCACCTAAAGATTGCTTCATGGATTTAGTCACGAGTAATTTAGGATGATAATGTCTTTTATTCTTCAGACCGAGATGCATGAGGGATTTGTAATATGATTCTGTCATACATCGGCTTTCTCAAACGCTAACCGTAACTGGTAGTTATAAAGGGAATGTTCGGGTATGACATGATGAAATAGGCAGAGACTATGTAGTCAAGTCTATCTATTGCTTCTGCCCTAACTAAGAGAAGCGATGTTTGTGGGCCCCTCGATGATTTGATGTTGACACCAAAACGCTCGGCCGGGCTCTAACTAGATTGATGTGTTCAATTAAGTAGTCTGATTTGGTCATCATAAATCTCTATCGGGAAACAGAATTTGAACTTTTGGGAATTGACCCTTATCCATGTCCCAAGTTCATAAAAGGATATCTTGTAGAACAGAGGGATAATTGATCTCTTATCTAGGGGTCGTCTCGTGATCATAGTTTGATCAGAGTTCGACAGTTGCATTAGATGTTACACTCTCTGCATATTATCTAAAAGTATCAGACCACACGAAGTTGACGACATGTGACAACGCCTAGTAATATCAAGTACTTTAGTCGTTGTTGAGCCCTATTCTTGGTGAAATTATATCATATATACATTGGTATTCTCACTTTTTGTGTCAGTGCTTGTTTGCAAATAAAAGTTATAAACAGGGGTTAAACGCGTACAAAATGAAGAAGTTTGAAGATAAAATCAAAACAAGTCGACTGGACACGCGCGCTGCGGGTAGGCATGTGTGCGCGATGCGCCACGTCAGAGATTAGGCGGTGGAAGAAATTCAAACTGCGAGAAAACGGGGATAAGGCACTACGCGCGCCGCGGTTATCCGATATGCGCGTCGCGAGTTCTAATTTTCAACAAGTATAAATAGAGGCCATTAGGTCGAATTCCGGAGGCGAAGATCAGACCCTAAGGTGGACTTACGGCGACTTTGACTCAAGTTTCAAGATTTCAGCCACCCATTCTGGTATTTTTATGTTTTCACTCTACTTTTAGCTTTAGTTTAGTTGTTTTAAGCTTGTAGCTTGGTGTTTTTGGGTGTGACAACCATTAGCATTAAGTTAAAGCTTCTGAATTTCGTTGTTTACTGTTTTGAACCTTCTGGATTAGAATTTAATCAAGTTAATCATTCAGTTCATGTTGGTTTGCATTATTTTCCTTTATTTATGCTTTATTGCTTTGGATGCTTTTGGATTGATCTTGTTTGTTTTTTATTCTGAATCTTACTTCTGATTTCAGTAAGCAAGCTAGGTTAGGATTTAGTTTAAGTTTCATTTAGTTTATGCTTTGTTTTGGAATTGGTTTGGAATTGTGTTTTTGGATTGTTTTTGGGAAAGTAGAAGTTAGTCCCTCCGGCTGTAGCGTGACACTATAGTTTGCAAGCTATCGTCTTATCTTGACCACGAAACTCCTGTGGATCGACCTTGACTACCATTGTACTAGTGAGAGTGAGGTATTTTACTATTTTTTACCGTATAACGACCTAGGTGTGTCAACATGTCCAAGTGGGAGACTCGTGGATATGTGTCCAGGTCATCAACTGTGGTGATGTTTTTAATAATAGCAGGGTCCTATTCGGGTTGCCCTCACGACCTAGTAAAAACAATCAGTAGCAGAAATAATTGAGGATTGATCAGTTTATTAATTAATTAATTGAGAAATTAATTAATCAAAAACTGGATCAGGAATTAATTAATAAATTAATTTATGAGAATTAATTAAAGGGTTGGATTGTAATTAATTAATAGATTAATTAATAAAACAAATTTAGGGGGTGCGGCCGCCAAAAGGCTCCTAAGTTTGAAACCCTTGGAGCCCATGCAGTATAAATAGAGGCCTTAGGGTGCAACCCTAAGGCATCCCCAACACCCTAAGGTGCCGTCACCTCCAAGAAACCCTCCCCTCCCTCTTTGTCGAAATCCTCAAACCCTTCAAGGGTTTCTGGATCGATTTCCACAAGCCTTGGAGGTTTCTGTCTACTTGTTCTTCTGGTGATCTTGGGTGTGAATCAATAGAGGGATTCTGGTTTGGATCTTTAACATCCAACCACAAGGTATGAATCGATTTTCATGTATTGTTGGTGCAAATGTTATGAATTTATGATATTGTTATGAACATGTTATGATCTTGCTCAGCTTTTGGGATTTAATCTGTTTTATCTTCCGCTGCCTGTAAGATTAACAGTTAATCTGTAAAAATCCCAACAGGTTGTGGAGGAAAGTATGGAAGGTGGGGGTAAGTAGGGCTGGAGGTGGGTGGTTAATGGTGTAAAGGGTTAGAAGTAGGGGTGGGTGGTGGATGGGGTAGGGTGGGTAAGGCTAGGGATTAGGGTTAGGGTGGGTAGGTGGGTGGGTATGTACTGGGTGGGGTAGGGTTTAGGGGTAGGGGCTGGGGTAGGGTGGGTGGGTTGGGTTGGGGTGGATGGGTGAGGGGTTGAGGGTGGGTAGGGTGATGGTGGGTGGGGTAGTTAGCGTGGGTAGGGGTTAGGGTGGGTTGGGTGCGATGGGATAAGGGTTAGGGTGGGTAGTGGGTAGGGTAAGGGTTAGGTTAGTGGTAGGTGGTGGGGTGAGACGTCGCAGTCGTCGATGCGGTAAAAAATACAAGATAAAAACTTACTACCCACTAACTAGCGGTAAGTAAGGGTCGAACTGTGGAGTCTGTGGTTGGCACATTGTGTTGATAAATAAACCAACTACAGTGTCACTCTATAAGTGCCAAATCAAGAACACATGGGAACAAAGCAAAACTTAAACAACCAAAATAAATAAACTCAGATCTGATTGCAGATCGAGAAAATGATAAACCAAATGCTTCTTTATAAAAATCAAAACCAAACAAACAACTGTTCGCTACCAAACTATTCAGATATAACCAAACCAAAGAACTACAAGAGTCAAATGATTTACCAGAGTCTAAACAAAACATCAAGTAATCGAGGAAATTCCCGAATATGGAATACCTCGATACCGAGTTGATATAAAGTAACAAAAAACCAAATATCTAACCAAACCTATCAATTGGAACTGAAAAAAACTGAAATTGAGACTACCAGATCCCCTCTCGATACCCCAGGATGCTTCAAAAGTCGGACTGGCATCCGATATTTATAATGGTGAAATCTGACGTTTCCGAGCCACAGAGAAGGATAATTCGCCCCGTGGGCTATATGGATTCCCGAGATCTTGCGTTTTTAAATTCAAAAGTGATGTTTGCGTCATTATCTAAACTTAGCATTGCTGACCCATCATCTGTGCCTCGATTTGCGTAATTTGAAATTCAAACTGGAGATTTGTCCTTTTATCCAACTTAGCATCGTTACCCCTATAGGTTAGTGTTGCTAACTGGTCTGATTCACCCTTCTTGCCTCTTTTGTGTTAGATTAGGTGTCTAAGCCATGACTTATAATTGTATTTATCTTGTTACTAGAAGCAAAGTCCATTTGGGTTGCCCTCACAGCTGGAGGATTAATGTATGGTTTAGTAAAGAGAAATGTTGATTTATTAATTGTTTAATAAATCAATAGAAAATAAATAAATGGTTTATTAATATATTTAAGTGTTAATATATTAATTGGAAACTATAATAATTAATTAATATTTAATCTAGAATTAATTGGATTTAATTTAATGATTAAATAAATTAATTAAAGGTGCAGATTAAAGGTGCAGGGACTGGTTTGTATTTATTCAATAGTTGAATAACTGGCAGAGAGAAAACCAATGACCAAAATGGCGCCAACCTGGAGGCTCCTCCAGGGTTTAGCGAAAACCCTAATTAGGGTTTAGAAGCCTGGTCCAAGTGGTCAACAGGCTTGCCCACTAAGGAGGCTCCTTAGGGTTTCAAGTATACCCTTGGAGGCTATAAAAGGAACCTCCTGGCTCCCTTATTTCCTGCGCCAACTAGAACCAGAGGAACTCTGCTGAACTGTCTTCTCCATTGCTTTAGGTGTGACTTGCATTTGAGGCAGGATAATTTGCTGCTAGCTTCAAGAACAAGATCAAGAAAGGTTGGTTATTCTTGTTTGATCTTTAGAATTTAAATGTTGGCCTTAGCTTTTAGTTTATAATCTTCATAGAAGAAAACATAGATCTTTTAGGGTTGCATGTGAACCATAAGAATTTTGTTTGTTCATTGATTGCTTAAAAACCCTTCATTTTGCTCATTAACTTCTTCCAAATTGTACTTTTACCCCTGTATTTACACTAAAAACACATCCAAAGCACTTGGCACGAAAGTGAGCGATATTAGTTACTTAATAGAGATAAACTAACTAAACCCAGCTCAATAATGCATATAATGTCTAACACTTAATAGAGATAACTAAACCCTTCAGTGGTATCAGAGCTATGGCTTTGTTTTCTTGTGTTTGATATAAACTGCATGAATTGTTTTTGCCTTGAATGTTTTTGCGATGAACACCCGAAGGAATGGCATTGGATCGATTTCTTGGCTAGGGTTTCCTAACCCTAGCCGCCACCCATGGTCCCCCCTTGATTTGCTTGCCTTTTATAAGTAGGTTGTTATTTATGGCAATTATTCGATAATTAAATAACTGGAACCCCTTATCTTTTCATGCTAATTTCGTGACCTAGGGATAAGGGTTAGGAAATTAATTTGATTAAGTTTTGTGATTCCCTTATTTGATTTAATTGGTTTAATTAATTGTTAATTAAAAGATAAATTAAATCAGCTTAAAGAATTAATTTAAATTTTCGAAAAAATAGAATAAATTAGAAAAAATTCTGATAAATTAATTCTAAAATATTTTAATAAGATTAAAATATATCTTATATATTTATAATTAAAAGTTAATATTTATATATCAGATTAAATGGTTAGTCTTACCGTTAGTAGGCCTCTTTCACAAAACTGTCCTATAAAGAGGGTATAAGGCGACTGCCTATAAAATGGTAGTCTAATGGGTATCTACTATTACCCACCGCTCTCTTGGTCAGTCGAGTGTCATTAGCCGAACGGGTTTGATAGAACCGCTAAGCCTCTTAAAAGTATAATGCTATAATTGAAAGTACTAGAACTTTAAACAAATCCCAATCTAGTTACTTTAGGTTTAAAAATGTGAATTGGTGCTAATCCATGAAATTGCACATTGCACTTTGTGGAACGTTGGTGGAGCGTGTGTGATTTACCGGCACGCCAACTGGGGTCCGCAAAGAGTCGCAATGGGTTTTCTCGATTTTGTCATTATTAACGGAGCGTGTGTGGTTAACCGGCACGTTAATTAGAGATGACAATTGACTTCGAGAGTACCGAGTATTTTGCATGGTTATTCACACTCAGTTTGTGATCCTCGGTATCCCAGTCACAAACGAGCGAGGCATTCCCGAGATTAAAACATGCTATCGAATAGTTCGATAAATCTCAAATGAAACTAGGAATTCCATTATAATTAGATTATTTTCCGCGGTGGAATTGGCTGAATCGTCATTCGCCTACCTTATAAAATTTACAAAAAAGATTACGGCATCCCTCTTCGATATTGTAGATTGTTATTGTAGGATCCTAGCCTTATATTTATTCTTGGGTGAATATAAGGATTATTTAATAATGTCTAATTAAAACTACTTTCTTTTATTCAGATGTCTTCTGACCAATCCGTTCCCCACTCTAATCCCGAATTGGTCAAAAGTGACGTTGGACGACACTAACTACAATGACTGGATCCGTAACATCAAAATGGCTCTGAGGTTTGAATACAAAGAGTATGTTCTGGAAACCTAGCTAGTTGAGGTTGATCCAGATACCGCTACTCCCGAGGAAGTCGCCGCGTACACCAAACACTCAGATGATGCGACCAAAGTGGCCTGAACTGCAGCGTATCTATGAGGACTATTGGCCTTACGAGATGCACAAAGAGCTCGCGGAAATGTTCCGCAAGCAAGAGCGCATCGAAAGGCGTGAGGTTGTAAAAGCTTTCACTAACGGTAAACCTAAAGATGGAGAGTCCATCTGCACTCATGTGTAAAGGATGCATGGTTACGTGGAGAGGCTTAGGAAGCTGGAAATGCCTGTTCATGAGGATTTAGCTGTTGACATAGTGCTAAACTCCTTGCCTAGTTTTTATAACCAGTTCACACTGGCGTATCATTTGAACAACAATCAGGCGACCCTGGCTGAATTACACCACATGCTTCGTACTGCTGAAGACGGGATGAAGGGAAAAGGTCTGCTCCCTGTCAATCCGCCTGTCTTGGCTATTGGCTCTGGCAAGGGAAAGAAACGAAAGGGCCATCCGAAGCAAAACTGGAGGGAAAAGACTCATGTCGGGACATCTAGCAGTGCCCCGAGAGCTAAGTCTTCATGCATTCCACACGTCACGAATCCCAAAGAAGCTGACTGTTTTTACTGCAAGGAAAAGGGTCATTAGAAGAGAAGCTGCCCTAGGTATCTACAGGACATCAAGGATGGCAAAGTGAAGCCATCACAAGCAGTTACATATTCTATATCTAATAACTCACCTTCTTCCTGTTCTTGGGTCCTTGATACAGGATGTGGTTTTCATATCTGTTCTGATTTGCAGGGCCTAAAGGAAAGTAGGGAGCTGGAGCACGGTAGATTAGACCTGGTCATGGGCAATAGGCGAACGTCAACTGTTACCAAGATCGGTGTTTATATATTAGTGCTTAGTAGTGGAGTCTGTTTAGATTTACATAATTGTTGCTATTCGCCTGATATGGCAAAGAACATAATTTCTTTTCATGCATTGTTCAGACAGGGCTTTTATTATGAATTTAATAAATTGAATGGTTCAATTTCTGTTTTCAAAAATGATGTTTTTATATTTACTGCTATGCCTTGTGATGGAGTGTATGAATCTATTATGTGTGTTGATAATTATGGTAAAAATGTTTTAGCTATTGATTCTTCAAGCGGTATAGAAAAGGCGTGTCTGTGGCACTGTTGCCTTGGCCATATCAATAAGAAACGCATCGCCCAACTCCAAAAGGATGGAGTGTTGGAATCATTCGACCTCGGGTCGGATGATGTATGTGAATCTTGCTTGCTTGGCAAGATGACAAAATCACCATTCAAAGGTTCCTTTGAAAGAGGTGAAGGTTTGTTGGATATCATACACACAGATATGTATGGTCCCTTCAGAACAACCACAAAAGATGGCACGCGGTTCTATGTGACCTTTACTGCCGATTTTAGTAGATATGGGTATATCTACTTAATCAAGAATAAGTCAGATACCTTTGAAAAGTTCAAAGAGTTCAAAAATGAAGCAGAAAATCAATTGGGCAGAAAGATAAAGATGCTTAGATCCGACAGAGGCGGTGAGTATCTTAGTATTGAGTTTCTCGATTACCTCAAGGAATGTGGAATTGTTTCACAGTTGTCGCCTCCAAGAACAACTCAGTTGAATGGTGTTGCTGAAAGACGAAACCGAACCTTGTTGGACATGGTTCGTTCCATGATGAGTCAAGCTTCACTTCCAATCCATTTCTGGGGGTATGCCTTAAAGACTGCCGCCCATATCCTAAATCTTGTCCCAACCAAGAAGGTTGCGAAAGCACCGCACGAGATGTGGACGGGGAAAGCTCCCTCGTTGGCACACATTAAAGTTTGGGGCTGTGAAGCTTTCGTGAGACGAGAGACTTCATACAAGCTCGCAGAAAGAAGTGAGAGGTGTTTCTTCATCGGATACCAGAAATAGTCATTTGGATACTTGTTCTACAGACCGAGCGAGGACGTAGTCTTTGTAGCAAGACGGGGGTTCTTTCGAGAGAGAGAACTCATTTCCAAAAAGGACAGTGGAAGTACGATCGATCTCGAAGAAATTCAGGAGACGCCCGATGAAACAACCTTAGAAGAAACTAGCAACCAATATGAGGAAGAAGTTCCTGTTGGACCTACCGACATCTCATTGCCCTTTAGGCGTTCGGGTAGAGTTAGCATGCCGCCCGAGTTTTATGGTTTCTATATTACTTCGGACGGTGACACGTTGGTCAGTTATCGTACATTGACTAATTTGGATGAGTCAGCTAACTACCACGAAGCAGTGGCGGGCCCCGAGTCTGCCAAATGGAAAGAGGCAATGTACAGCGAGATTAAGTCCATGTATGGCAATCAAGTTTGAAACTTGGTTGACAATGTGCCGGGTCGAAAGACAGTCGGGTGCAAATGGATCTTCAAGAAGAAGACCGACATGGATGGTAAAGTACATACTTATAAAGCTCGTCTGGTTGCGAATGGATTCACTCAAACCCCGGGGGTTAACTATGATGAAACCTTCTCACCAGTAGCCAAGATTAAGTCAATCAGGATAATGCTTGCCATAGCTGCATTTCATGATTATGAAATTTGGCAGATGGATGTCAAAACTGCCTTCCTTAATGGGAAACTAACTGAGGATGTTTATATGAATCAGCCAGAGGGTTTTGTAGACACAAAGCATCCTGATAAAGTATGTAAGCTTGAAAGATCAATCTATGGGTTGAAGCAAGCATCTCGCAGCGGGAATCTCTACTTCCATGAGAAAGTCAAAGAGTTTGGCTTCTCTAGGATTAAAGATGAGTCCTGTGTATATGTCAAGGCTAGTAGGAGTATAGTCACTTTTCTGGTGCTGTATGTTGATGACATACTGCTCATAGGAAACGACATTCCGACCTTGCAAGATGTCAAGTCTTGGCTCGGGAAGTGTTTCACCATGAAAGACCTAGGAGAAGCTGCTTATATTCTCGGGATAAGAATACTTAGAGATAGAAAGAGAACATTAATAGGTCTGAGCCAGTGTACATATTTGGAAAAGGTGTTAAAAAGATTTAACAAGGAAAATTCCAAAAAGGGAGAGCTACCAATCTAAAGTAATGCTAAATTGAGTAAGACTCAAAGTCCAAGTACCGATGAGGAAATAGCTGAGATGAGTCGGGTACCTTATGCTTCGGCTGTAGGGTCGATCATGTATGCTATGACATGTACTCGTCCCGACGTATCCTTTGCACTGAGCATGGTTAGTCGGTACCAAGGTAATCCTGGAAAGGAACATTGGATTGCGGTTAAAAACATACTCAAGTATCTGCGAAGGACAAAGAATATGGTATTAGTCCTTGGTGGCAGTGATGACTTGAAAGTGAGTGGATATACAGATGCCAGCTTTCAGATAGATAGGGACAGTGGACGGTCCCAGTCGGGCTGGGTATTTTTTTTGAACGGGGGAGCGGTCACTTGGAAAAGTTCCAAGAAAGAAACGGTGACTGATTCAACGTGCGAATCAGAGTACATTGCAGCGAGTGAAGCGTCTAAGGAACCGGCTTGGCTGAAGAACTTTATCGGTGACCTTGGAGTTGTCCCGAGCATTCAGGAGCCAATGGAACTATTTTGCGATAATGAAGGAGCGGTCGCTTTGACAAAAGAACCGCAAGTTCATGGAAAGTCCAGGCATATCGACAGAAAGTACCATTACATTCGACATCGCGTAGAAGAAGGTCACTTACTGGTTAAGAGAGTATCATCAGAAGATAATCATACAGATCCTTTGACTAAGGCACTGAGTAGGATCAAGCACAATCAGCATGCTCGGAGCATTGGACTGAAGGATGATATTAGTTTTAGTAATTAGATAGAATTTTGAAACTTGTAACAGTATAAATGTAATTGACTTGGTGATTTTATAATGGATATTTATAAATGAGTATTGTTACTGCCTTTGTCAATTGTTTATTATTGTGTTTCTATATTTACATGTTTAACTTCCTAAATAATTAGATTATTTGAAATTCCACAGTCGATCATACTGTTAGGGAGTAAGTGTGAACGAAGACTGTCATGAATTGGTTGTAGATTGTCTAAGGAGTTAGACATTGCAGTAAGACTGCTACAACATTCATGAGTACTTAGAAAATTGAGATTTAAGTATTGGATAAACCGCACTTAACAGATTGCTTCATGGATTACATCACAAGCAATGTTAAGACGATAATATCCTTTGATCTTTAAGTAAAGAGATATGGTCTGTAATTTGCAAGTTGGTTGCTCATTGATAGTGCGAAAACGTGCCGGTAACTCGGTGCTATAAAACACACTGTTGTGAGTATTCTAACTGGTAAAAGATGCAGACATATAAGTCGAAACTTATCCGTCCCCAGACCCGATGGGGAAACAAATATCTGTAGGCCTCTCGATGATTTTGAAGTTGACTGAAAGTGTTGGCCAACCGAGACTGAATTGATGTGTTCAATTAGCAGTCTTAAAGTCATAAGTAAATCAAAATCGAGAAACAGAGTATCAGACCAAGATTGATATTAATCCATGTCTTGAGTCTGAAAAATATCTTGTTGGACGGAGGATCATCTGATCGCTTATCTTTGGACAGAACTGACTGGGTCAGAGTTCAGAAACAGTTTCTAGGAAACTGATATTAATCAGAAGGTGAAAGGACAATTAAAGTCATAGACTTATCCAAGTGGGAGACTGTTGGATTAGGTGTCTAAGCCATGACTTATAATTGTATTTATCTTGTTAATAGAAGCAAAGTCCATTTGGGTTGCCCTCATAGCTGGAGGATTAATGTATGGTTCAGTAGAGAGAAAGGTTGATTTATTAATTGTTTAATAAATCAATAGAAAATAAATAAATGGTTTATTAATATATTTAAGTGTTAATATATTAATTGGAAACTATAATAATTAATTAATATTTAATCTAGAATTAATTGGATTTAATTTAGTGATTAAATAAATTAATTAAATGTGCAGGGACTGGTTTGTATTTATTCAATAGTTGAATAACTAGCAGAGAGAAAACTAGGGACCAAAATGGCGCCAACCTGGGGGCTCCTCCAGGGTTTGGCGAAATCCCTAATTAGGGTTTAGAAGCCTGGTCCAAGTGGTCAACAGGCTTGCCCACTAAGGAGGCTCCTTAGGGTTTCAGGTGTAACCCTTGGAGGCTATAAAAGGAACCTCCTGGCTCCCTTATTTCCTGCGCCAACTAGAACCAGATGAACTCTGCTGAACTGTCTTCTCCATTGCTTTGGGTGTGACTTGCATTTGAGGCAGGATAATTTGCTGCTAGCTTCAAGAACAAGATCAAGAAAGGTTGGGTATTATTGTTTGATCTTTAGAATTTAAATGTTGGCCTTAGCTTTTAGTTTATAATTTTCATAGAAGAAAACATAGATCTTTTAGGGTTGCATGTGAACTATAAGAATTTTGTTTGTTCATTGATTGCTTAAAAACCCTTCATTTTGCTCATTAACTTCTTCCAAATTGTACTTTTACCCCTGTATTTACACTAAAAACACATCCAAAGCACTTGGCACGAAAGTGAGTGATATTAGTCACTTAATAGAGATAAACTAACTAAACCCAGCTCAATAACGCATATAATGTCTAACATTACTAGGCATTATCAAACACCCCACACTTGTGTTTTGCTTGTCCCCAAGCAAATAGAGCTTTTAAGACTTTATAACAATGACTCAAACATTTTTTAAAATCCTTAGTTTCAAAGTTTATTGCAATTTAAAATGTTAGATAAAAACAATTTTTAGAAAAATTAACCAAAATACCCTTTGGGAATCACAACTTCTAGAGAACCCTTGATTACAAATTTTATGTTCACAACTGTGCAAACTTACTCATTCAGATTCTAAAGGCCATTAAGGAAATTTCCATGACTTTCGATGTTGTTCGTGTAACGAGCTTTCAAAAACACTATCCCAGACCAGTTGATCTTATGTAGTGAGGTGTATAAGTGCCCTACGGGCCATCCGTTTTAGATTTACCGGCTTAAAAAACAAAGGCCACTGATTGAAATTCCTTCTTGAATCCCAATCTTAAGATATTCTAAATCCACCTTAGTGCCCCAACAAAATATATGATAATATATTTTGTTGGGGCACTAATGTATTTTTGTTAGTGGATTTTTATGTATAAGAGTTTTGTATGTTATTTTCTCAAGTTAAACATATAACTTAATTTATCATAACACATTTTTCATGTATAGCACTTTTATAGATAAATACCCAAACACACATATCATGTTATATTTTCAAGATTAAAACATGCATTTTAGTAAGCTTGTATTTTCCCCCTAAAACATGTAAAAAGAAGAGAAAATGAGGGGTATGAACTCATATTCGAAAATTAACTTGGAAGAGTATGAGGTGAAAGATCAAGTCTTGGAAGCTATAGATGCTCTTGTTAGCTTCGAGATTTTTGTGTAGGGTTTAAGTTCAAGAGTGTGAATAAAAGAACAAGAAAAGATGGTGATAAAGACTTAGATACTTGAAAGATTTCATGGAAAACTTACCTAAAATATTGGAAAATGACTTGGAATGGAAGCCTTGCAAATGGATGACGAAAGAGAGAAACCAAGACAAAAACCAAATTTTCTTGTGTGTGGGGATGCTCTCGGCCGAGAATAAGGAAGAGAGGGGAGAGGAGTGTGTTAGGTGATGGTTGATGGAAAAGAAAGAGTGTGGTGAAAGGGGTATGGTGGTGTAAGAGGAGATGGTGACGTGAAAGGAAGAATAATGGTGATGTGAAAGGAAGAATGATAGTGGAAGCATGTGCTTGCAAGATCTTGTCTCATGTATTCATACATGTACAAATACATGTATAATACTCACCAATTACATCCTAGGTGTTTATATATATAAGTATTGAGGGTATTGTGTATGTGTGTGTGTGTATATATATATATATATATATATATATATATATATATATATATATATATATATATATATTATTGTGATATATAATTATTGAAAGTAGTTATAAATAATTATAAGTGTCATAATTAATTCTAGCTAAATTAATTATATAATTGAGTTGTATTCATATTAATTACGCAAAAGTATGCGTATTGTATCACGGTAAATTTCCGGATCGCAGTGTATTACACTTTACCGGAAAATTAATCGGAGTATAAAATTAAATACTAGATCATATTATGTTCTATAAACGTGTTCTGATATTTTATACTTAACGTTTAAGGCATGCGGTAATGCATTTAGCCTGTTTCCTATGTACATTTATTGCTTTCAGCGACTGAATTGCTGTAACTTTTGAATGCGAACTCCGTTTTCGACGTTCTATAAGTCGACGGATTCGTAAACACAAATATATCGTGTAATGAATATTATTTAAACCAAAATAATATTTGTATGATTTATCGAATTTTATGCTACTGTAGTCTATTATTCGAAATTATAGCGTTCACTCAATAATTGATTCAAAATAGCGTATTGTAGTATTATAATTGTTGGGTGTTGAAATCGATCAAACAGTGAGTTATAACAAGTATTCTACTAAGATGATTTATACTAAGCAACACACAGAAGCAATTTTAAGTAAGAACAAATAAGAACACAATGGAATTGGATAACGTGTGTCGAATGCTTTGATTAATCGATTAATGTTTTACAATGGGCAAGATGCCAACTCACAACCGACACGGAATGGTATCACTGATATTTATACATGATCAGTGATATGCATAGTACAATTATTACAGAGAATATCACATCAGTGTACTAGCCAATGAGAATGAAGATTTATGCTCCACGTTGTCTTCAGTCACGCGTGCACCAAAAGTTGTTACAAGGATAAGTCTTCGAATCCTCCAGGATGTACTCTTCGGAGTCCTAAGACTTCGGGGTCTTCTTATCAAAACGTATGACTGCGGAGGTCAGGTGCATGTCTTCGGATAGAATGGCACTTCATCACAAATATTCTTCAACAATAATTTCCAATAATACCTTAGGAAAGTTATGAAAATTACATTTCAACGTATTATCCTAATTTACGCTCTGGTGGACATTTGTTGACCAAAATTGACGGATGTCACAGAGACCGGCAAGCCATTCGAACCAGGGAAGTTGGAGGACTACTGGGTCAAGGAAGGGACGGTGGCGGCTGAAATTCAGCGGAGTCAAAAAACGTATGACCCACCGTAGCCACTAAAGGAAGGTCCAGCTAAATGACAGGCAAAATAAGCGCTTTTGGGAGGCAACCTGATCTATTTCGATAATTCTTTTTATTTTTATTTTTATTTTAATTTTATTTTGTTGAAATATCACTGGGATAAATTTTTACTGAGCACTATATAGTATGGCCCAAGTGTGGGGTGGTGCAAGATTTTTAAAATAAATGAGAAAAGTGAAAATGTGGAAAAAAATACAGTTACTGCCGCTAACCCTAAGGTTAGCGACGCTAACCTTAGTCAAACATGGGTCAAGGGTATAACTCATAAAGCGTCGCCATTGTGCCTTTTCCCCTTTTTCGCGACTGTAACATCGAACATGCACACACATGCCTGATTTCATCGATTTCAAGCAAATTTGTTGGAGTAAACTGTGACCTAAGGTACACATTACAACTAGTCTTTATCATTTCCTACGCAAAATCTAGTCAAAATCAAAGAGTTTGAGCCGATTAGGGTTTCGGTAAACCCAACCTTTCAACATCGATTTGAAGGATTTTCAACTCAGTTTTGAAAGAATTGATCACTAGGGTTTGTTAATCGGGAATCTAGGAACATTTTGGCGAGTTCAATTTGGAAAAACAAGTTAAAATCGAATTTTCAAAAATTAGGGTTTGCGTTCTAACTTAGCGACGCTAACCTTATGATTAGCGATGCTAAGTGGCAGGGACCAAAATTGAAAAAAAAATCTTCTAACTTTTTATTGCGTTGGTATCTATGGTTGATTTTTTGCAGATGGCACGACGCACGCGACCTACTATTGCACTCACTGCTTTGCCAAATCACGAGTTCCTTCGGTTCTCCCCGGAACTGCCTAGGTCCCAACGAGGTAACGACACCAGGAGCTACTAGCCAGGCTGGCTAGTCGGGACGTGGAAGTGGCACCATCACTAGACCAGGAGTCCGCTACGACTTCTGGCATCACACCGAGACTCGAGTGTCATCTGGTCCGTACCTGGACCAGTGCTGATGGAGCGAGTCATTTCACATGTCGCGGCTGGGACCGCCTCATTGCAGCCGGTGAGACATGCTTTCGAGAGTTTATATTAGAGTTCTATTCCACATGCGCGTGGGGACCATCGGATGATGACTTATCTTAGCAGAGGATCCTCTTCCGGTTAAGAGGAGTGCATCGAGAGTGCACTGACACAGAGCTTTCATGACGACTTATCTTAGCGGAGGATCCTCTTCCGGTTAAGAGGAGTGCATCGAGAGTGCACTGACACAGAGCTTGCATGGCGAGCGGGCATCTACACCATTGAGGAGACTCGCAGTCCACACTTTCTCCCTTTCATCGCTGCATGCCCCACCCATCCCAATGTAGGAGTGATAGAAGTATCGATATGGTCCCAGCTCAACGATTCTGATTTTACTTCGGCCGCACGCTCCAGCACCATCCGATCGCCGATCCACCGATTGCTACACCGGATTATTGCATGCACCATTGCTCACCGCAAGGATGGTGACAAGGTTATAACCAACATATATCCTTGTAACCTTTAGGTTGTAATTTCATTATTTTAAATCAATAATAGCACACAATGGAAAAGATGTTAAATAAAACATTTTACAAAATAATTTGTTTTAAACTTTCCTAGTATGCATATTATTGAATAAAAGTCAAACATTAATAATGTATTGCAAATAATATTCTTTAAGTCATGATATGTCAAAAGACGTCATTGATAGCAAACATTTTAAAGATGTATAACCATCAAAAATAATATAATTTTGATGTGCACCCAGTTTGGGAAAATGCAACATGACTCACCTGGAACGACGAGTATACGTCTCACTTCGTGAATAGCATATATGACGACTTCTCGATCTAAATAGTTAAAATAACGTCTAACGTTATTAAATCAAAAATCACAAGTTAACAACAAGTAACAATATTTTCGTTGTATAATAACGTGTTTATACAACTATTTCGTATACCTCGTGGGTCGAATATAAAAACGGCTATTAACCAAAATAGATATTTTATAACGTATTATTAATTGTTACATATATATATAACACGTGGTTCTGATATAGATTTGGTTACTAACCAAAAACATACGTCATAATAAAACTAATAGTATTTCCGTTATATAATAACGTATACTAATAATTTTCATATATTTCGTATCAACCGGATAAACGTAAGTTATAATATAACAAATAATATTTTGGTTATAAAATAATGTAATTTAAAATAAGTTTAAACAGACAAAACGATACAATTGAAAAAAATATAATATAAACGTAATAAAAATAAACTAATGTTGTAAATTTATGATCATAACAACGACTAAAAATTATTACTTACGAATGGTTTCATAATAAAATCATACCTCATATAATCTGAAATCGTCGTTTTCCCAAATATCTCTATTCTTACTAAAATTATAATCGAAGGGAATGATTTAGAATGAATGGAATGCGTTCCTATTTATACTGCTACCATTTCTTTGGATAACATCAATATTTCTAAGGATTGCATTCAAAGTACATTTCTAATACACGTGTGACTCTAAGAAGCTTATTTCATGAAATGATGCCACGTTTATTACTACTCTTTTTTTTTTTTGGAACCGGCAATTTAGTGGTCTCACCAGAAGGTACTCGACCCCGCCACCCAGGGCGGTTGGCGATTACCTAAGGCGCAAGGCCTTTTCCCTCAACCATGCATCGCCTCCAGGGAAAATCCCTCACATGGGGTTAGTCGGATTTGAACTCCAGACCTTCTACCACATGGATATATAACCCGGATGCATCCACCCAGCTAGGCTAGACTTCACTTGCTATTACTACTCATTTGAACTTAACTTAGCCAGCAATACATCACCCATTCTTATCCTTAATACAATTCTAATTATTCATATTTGCTTATATATTTTATTTTAGCTTTTCTATAGATTTAAAGCTAAATTTTAGATAGTAATATCTATATATATATATAAATCGTAAGTGTATATGTTTTTCTTTTCCTACATAACAAATATATATAATATACAAACATACGTAACCATTTAATTTATAATTAATTAATTGGTTAATTACAATACACAAAGAATTAGTCAAAGTAATATAAATCATAACTTATAAAATATATATCAAAAGTTCCGAATCCGTCTTGTTACTAAACACAAAATATTACTAAATATGCAATAGATGTTATTTTATAATTTGTCAAAATTTAATAATCAATAACTTATAATTAATGTTATAAAACTTACCTGATTAATGTTTGTAGAAAATACGGGTTTACACTATCAAAATTTAATAACTGATAACTAACGTCGTAAAATATATCTGAATAATAGTATTCGAAAAATACGGATGTTACAACTCCCTCCTCCTTAGAATAGATTTCGTCCTCGAAATCACGTTAAGTAAATATTTGAGGTAACGCCGCCTCATTTAAATCCCAGGTTCCCATGTTATATTAGCACCTCTACGATGCTTCCATTGAATTTTGACTAGTCCTATTTCTTTCTGACGCAAGTTTTTGGTCTTTCTATTTAATATGTCTACATGTTCTTTTATATACCGAACCTAGTCAACTTGGATGTCTAATAGACGTATGCTGTTTTATTCTTTTTCTAAACATTTCCGTAGATAGAATACATGAAAGGTATTATGAATACCTTGTAATTCAGGTGGCAGATCCAGTCGATATGTTTGTGACTTAATCCTTTCTAACACTTTAAAGGGTCCAAGAAATCTGGGACTAAGATTCCCATGCTTTCCAAATTTGACCACTTCATTTAGATGTGATACCTTAAGCATATATTTGACTTTTAGTTGAAACTCGATTATGCATCTCTTCTTTTGTGTCGGTCTTGTAGACGTTCTCAAGTGCTTTTTTGTACTATATTAGGTCCTATGAATTATTTTTCCCAACAACCTGGAGTTCTACACTTCCATCCATAAAGAACTTCAATTGGCGTCATGCTAATGCTGGAATGATATCTATTATTGTAGGGAAATTCTGCCAGTGGTAAGTGTGTATCCCAACTTCCCTTAAAGACGATAGCATGATCGAAGCATATCACTAAGAGTCTTGATTCTCCTTTTACTTTTTCCATCTATCTAGGGATGAAAAATGTACTTACATTCACTCTTGTCCTTAGTTCTCTTTGTAAACTTTTTCATACCTTGGAGGTGAAGCGAGTATCTCTATCTAATAGAATAGACAATGACTATGTATAACTTCGTGAAGCTTGTCTATATACCGTGTTTCTTTCTTTAGTAAGAAGTATACGTTTTTTTTTATCAATTTATCAACAGCTA
Organism: Cichorium intybus; assembly: GCA_023525715.1. Taxonomy (NCBI): domain Eukaryota; kingdom Viridiplantae; phylum Streptophyta; class Magnoliopsida; order Asterales; family Asteraceae; genus Cichorium; species Cichorium intybus. The sequence goes on from CM042010.1 coordinate 77,078,992, forward strand.
CCCATATTGAATCATAGCCCTTTAGTGGTTGCAAAAAATCTTAAAAGATCCATTATGAAATGACCCCATTTCCAATAGGGTTGTCTAATCGTCGTAGACTCCTATATAGTCATTGGTACTTAACTTTGACATATCGAGATGTCACGCATTTCTCTACATAACTAACAATGTCTAACTCCATCATATGGTACCAATATTATGGCATCAAATCTTATATATCTTAGTGCTTCATGGATGAACGAAAGACCATTACTTTTGTGAGTCTTATAATAGCATCTTATAGATGTCTCCAAGGTTAGGCACATAGTCGCATGCTTGAATTGTAAGCCTTACATATTTTCTTATTACCTTACTTCTAAAATTCTATTCTTTTAGATCTTAAACTTAGACTTCTAAATCTTCTATGACCTTTATTATTGAAGGTCTAGCGAGAGTGATACCGTAATGCTCCTTACATCTTAAAGTATTACTTACAATAAAAGCTCTATTCAGATAATACCTAATTTTTAATTCATATTCTTAATCATCTCTAAACAACATTCTGCCATGTCTCATGTACATCATGTGTTATTATTCATACCTAAAGTTATCATCATATGCAGTGACATTACGACTAAACTGGTATCAAACTTATAGTTTTTCTATGAAGAATTTAACATCAATAAAGAATCATACTTTTTTTTTCATATGTCAGCATATGTTCCTAGATCATTAACATTACTTATCCATCACACTAGTCATTACCTCAAAGAACATATACTTGCTTAATGCTCAATTATCCAAACCCTAACCATTGGCATATCTATTTCACCTTATCATAATCATAGAATCCTCAAGACCTTGATACATATATTTTTATTCTCATTAATCCGATCGATATATATTCCTATAATCAGTCTATATCCTTACACCAATTCTATTTCTTCTTATAAAAGAATGTTTTCTAATATATCTTTTGCCATTCATTCTTTCTTATCATCCTATTGGATGATTCATGTTGCCATAATGGACTATTATAATTTCCTCACACTTTAATTCCAAACTTCTAACACATATGGAATAGGAAACCATTCATCTATTTCCATAAGTTTTTTTATTCTAACAACTCCATAATCAAACTTCCACTTATCATTGTAATCAACATTATATCACTAATTTCACTTACAACACTAATAGCCTTTGTAGACCATAAAATATCGATTCTACTAATGGACTTCGAATTCATTCCTAGAACCATATCAAATAATTTACTATTAATTACAATAATCTGTCGGTTGGCGTTAATCATGCAAACACTTACACATCATTTATGCCATTTACATAGTATAATACCTAAGCTTTTCATATATGGACTCCATTTCCTTATATAGTTTCTAGCTTTAGAAATTTAACAATGGAGTCTAAGGTAAACGATCACATCTATAAGTTGCCTTCATCCTTATACCATTGTATATTTCAAATCAATGGGAGCACATATTCGTTAAACCTCAGTATATCCTTTCTTTTCAATCCTAGTCTCTTTTCCACAATACATCAATTTAACAATGGAGTCTAAGGTAAACGATCACATCTATAAGTTGCCTTCATCCTTATACCATTGTATATTTCAAATCAATGGGAGCACATATTCGTTAAACCTCAGTATATCCTTTCTTTTCAATCCTAGTCTCTTTTCCACAATACATCCTAGATTCTTATGTCTCCATAACCATACACACAATATACAATCCATTTTGCATTTCATACTAAAACATCAAATACTTAACTAAGTTTATACCTGGAGATTCTTCTAGGGTTCCTAAGTCTTTCTGACTTTTATGTGATCATTCATCCTTACGTAATGCTTTCTACAAGTAGATGAATATCACTCATTTTTCTTTCTTCACATTCCTCCTTGTGGATAGTATTGTAGAATGCACCCACCATGCTTCCATTCATGGCATTATTTTCTAAGTCTAGTCTCTCTTCTGCAAGACACTACTATTGACCTTTATTTTCAATCGTTCTTGGATGGAAGCCATCTTCCAGCCACTGCAATCCCATGATTGCTTCTTGTAAATTTATAACCTTTATATTAACTTCCTCATTTCTTATAGTCATCCCTTGAGGTATAATTTTATTTCTTTAATTGAAACAAAATGCACCGTAACTATTATAAATTATTCACTCGTCGTTTAATCTTTTATTCTAATACCTCAAAACCTTCTTTTCCCTATTTTCAAAGTTTCTTTAGGAACAATGTTCCTCCCTTATCTTACCTTTAAATATGTTCCAAGTCACATAAGTTACGAGAGTTGAACCTAATACTTGATGTGTAATGCTACACCAATTAAAGATCTTACCTTTCATCATTTAAGTGGCATATATGACTTTTTGGTCGTATCTACATCCACTTGATCCTAAGATTTAATCAAATTTACTAAACCAATCATTATAGGCTTTATGATTACTATCAATATAAAACTTGGGAGGTTTACTCTTAAAAAAATGTTAAGTAGATAGTACTTACTTGTATACCGACTTAGCGCATTATTGATAACATCATCATCGACCTTAATGATTAAACTTTCAATCATTTCCATATTTGTATATGATACCTTCCATATAGTATATCATTTCAGATATTGTTGTAGCTTGATCCTCTACTTTAATGGTAAAAGGACGTTGATCATAAAAACTCTGAATTCAAATCAAGGTTCCTCAATCCTCGTATTAGACCATATGTGAAATATTTCACTTGTTGACTTGGCGTTGTGTTACATGGCTTCCTACTGTTACTAAGACTTGACGATCATCATTTATCATGATTTTCTTTTCAAGTTGTTTCATAATACGACATAACTATAATTAGTATAACCCTAGCACGATATATGTAATAAAGTGTTAGGTAAAACAACAAGTAAATATGAAATCACTAATGACTATTGATGTTATCACATCTCGCCAATCTCTTTTGCTTCCACATAGAATGATCAGGTAGGTATCATGGGTGGCCAAACCATTTCAACTTTCCAAAATACCATTCCATATGGTTACACCAGAGATCAATAATTAGTGAAAAGATCATATTGTTCTACCCAGTGTTCCCCAATTTAAGTCTAAGTCATCCTATCTAAGGCAAACTTAGTTCACTTAAACTAAAGATCTGATACCACCTTGTAACGCCCTCATTTACTGGAAGATAGAAATTTTAAAGACTTTAAAACTTTTTATTTCGGTTTCAGAGTAAGCTAAGCTGGAAGCGAAATACATTTGGCTAACTAGCCTACACACGTTGGCGTTACTTTATTACAGCAAAAGAATATCTTCCAAAAGCACCCTTCTTTCAGAAATTCTACATCTGTCCTAGGGTATCTTATCCTTACCCTTACTCGTCCCCACAAAAGCTCCTGAACCTGAGTACACGTCGATTTATAAAAAAAAAGTCAGGCTTTACGCCTGGTGAGCTCATGAGTTTATGAAATATTAAAATATTCAAAAACCCTTGATCAAATGTAAATTCTAGCAATATCAAAATATATGGTGTTGCTTATAGTTTAAGAAAACTCATTTTTTGTATCAACAGTTTTCCATGTTCCAGTTATATTGCCAATAATCACAAACTTGTTTCCGTTGAATCTGTAACCCTCTGCGGCTTCCGTTAGAACATCCATAACCCTCGGTGGGCTTTCCGGTATGAATGAAAAAGCACAAAGCAATTCCATTGACCGTTTGGGCTGATTTCAGCATCCCCCTGGACCAGTGGGAGTGCGGTCCTGGAGTCGGTGGTACCTCCAGACTCTATGCCTATCACCCGAGTCATAGCTCGCAAATACAACTTTGATGTCATTCGTGACATCAAATGGGCGCTACCCATGTAGATATTTCGAGTCGACCGAATCTTTCAGTAGAGTAACCATGCGTTGACGAACATAATCCAACATATATCCTTGTAACCTTTAGGTTATAATTTCATTCTTTTAAATCAATAATAGCACACAATGGAAAAGATGTTAAATAAAACATTTTATAAAATAATTTGTTTTAAACTTTCCAAGTACGCATATTATTGAATAAAAGTCAAACATTAATAATGTATTGCAAATAATATTCTTTAAATCATGATATGTCAAAAGACGTCATTGATACCAAACATTTTAAAGATGTATAACCATCAAAAATAATATAATTTTGACGTGCACCCAGTTTGGGAAAATGCAAAATGACTCACTTGGAACGACGAGTATACGTCTCACTTCGTGAATAGCACATATGACGACTTCTCGATCTAAATAGTTAAAATAACGTCTAACGTTATTAAATCAAAAATCACAAGTTAACAACAAGTAACAATATTTTCGTTGTATAATAACGTGTTTATACAACTATTTCGTATACCTCGTGGGTCGAATATAAAAACGGCTATTAACCAAAATAGATATTTTATAACGTATTATTAATTGTTACATATATATAGATTTGGTTACTAACCAAAAACATACATCATAATAAAACTAATAGTATTTCCGTTATATAATAATGTATACTAATAATTTTCATATATTTCGTATCATCCGGATAAACGTAAGTTATAATATAACGAATAATATTTTAGTTATAAAATAATGTAATTCAAAATAAGTTTAAACAGACAAAACGATACAATTGAAAAGGATATAACATAAACGTAATAAAAATAAACTAATGTTGTAAATTTATGATCATAACAACGACTAAAAATTATTACTTATGAAAGGTTTCATAATAAAATCATACCTCATATAATCTGAAATCGTCGTTTTCCCAAATATCTCTATTCTCACTAAAATTATAATCCAAGGGAATGATTTAGAATGAATGGAATGCGTTCCTATTTATACTGCTACCATTTCTTTGGATAACATCGAATATTTCTAAGAATTGCATTCAAAGTACATTTCTAATACACGTGTGACTCTAAGAAGCTTATTTCATGAAATAATGCCACTTTTATTACTACTCATTTGAACTTAACTTGGCCAGCAATCCATCACCCATTCTTATCCTTAATACAATTCTAATTATTCATATTTGCTTATATATTTTATTTTAGCTTTTCGATACATTTAAAGCTAAATTTTAGATAGTAATATCTATATATATATATAAATCGTAAGTGTATATGTTTTTCTTTTCCTACATAACAAATATATATAATATACAAACATACGTAACCATTTAATTTATAATTAATTAATTGGTTAATCACAATATACAAAGAATTAGTCAAAGTAATATAAATCATAACTTATAAAATATATATCAAAAGTTCCGAATCCGCCTTGTTACTAAACACAAAATATTACTAAATATGCAATAGATGTTATTTTATAATTTGTCAAAAATTAATAATCAATAACTTATAATTGATGTTATAAAACTTACTAGATTAATGTTTGTAGAAAATACGGGTTTACACTATCAAAATTTATTAACCGATAACTAACGTCGTAAAATATATCTGAATAATAGTATTCGAAAAATACGGATGTTACAATTTGGGATTACAGCCACCACGCCCGACTGGTGGCAACGATGGGGCAGGTCCATCTGCGACCCACCATGATGATACCGAGTGATACCTCTTGTACCTTTTTCTTTCTTTTTATTTTTAGTTTTAGCTGTCTGTATTTAACTTTATGTTTGTAGTTAAACTTAACATCTTTTGCATGAGTGCCAAACTATGAGTGTGTACACCAAACGTATGGAGTTTGCATAACGCAAGTGTGGGGTCACAGTACCCCTGCACTTGTGTTATGTCGGCGTGTTTACTGTTGCACCCCGACTCCTAGAAATTCATCGAGAATGATACGAATGATCAACCCTTCTATCTATTGATCCCGATATGCAAACATTTCACCGTCCCAGGGGTAACTCTGTTTCTCCCTTTGTTTTGAATTTTCTTTTATACAACAATGACGTTGTATGGTTTTAAGTGTGGGGTGGGGACGGTCGAAAAAGATATAGAGTAGTGTTGAAAATCCACAAAAAGTCACATCTTTCAAATTTGTATAAAATTTTCATAATTTTAAAGAAATTGTAACTCTGAAACGAATAGGTTTTTAATTTCTTTAGCAATGCAGTATTTTTCAAGGAATAATGTTTAGTTGTTTACATGCTAGTTTAGTTAAAAATAAGTTGAGTAGTTTGAGAAGTTAAAAAATTTATGTCACACCCCCAATGTAGAAATATATATCGAAGCCTATCATACAAGTTGAGATAGAAAGATTCGGGGATGATGGTGAACCCGCTGACTTGCCAACTTTTTGAACTTTCAAAAGACAGATCCGAGGTACCGTTAAAACCATCATTACAGGCCTTATCTTCCGTTCTAACTGTGCAACCTTAGGAATATATATATATATATATATATATATATATATATATATATATATATATATATATATATATATATATATATATATATATATATATATATATATATATATAAAACTATTATAATAGAAATTATCCAATCAATGTGATTTGAGATAAACAATTTGTCTTGAATCATATTAGTTTGAAGAACTCTCTCCCTTTCGACTTATGCTACTTAAATGTGTGGTTAATTAAAAAAATTTCCTATATAATAATATTATTTCCATGCTTGGTTAATTATATTTGATTCTCTTGTCTTTCTATTGTTGTTATCTAGATTGCATTAACATTGTTTTCATGCTTATTTACTAAGTTTACATACATCTCTTCTACCTTCTACTTTCTTTAGATTTCAAGAAAATATTTATGATTGTATATTTAGAGCCAAAGGATGATTTTGTTTCTATTTATATATGACAATTTGTTGAAGATTTATGTTCCTAGTTTGCAATATCATATATAAGATCGTTTGATTCGGTTCCATCGTCATGGTATGTAAGTAAAATAACTAAAAAAGTACAATTGTATCAATGATGAATATTTTAGATGAATGTATGATTAAAAGAATATGACAACACGACAAGATGCAAATAAATGCAAATAGCTATGTTTTTTCTAGTTATGTTCTACGCATTTGTTGATAATAGATGTATCACCCACTTCCACATATTAATGATAACTTTCATCTAGATGAGTAATTATATGAGTTGACTACAATATCAAAAATCATATAACAAAAAACATAAACACCAAGAGCTCAATCTTAAAGAATGGGATGCAACAAAATAACACCATATATATATATATATATATATATATATATATATATATATATATATATATATATATATATATATATATATATATATATATATATATATATATATATATATATATATATATATATATATATATATATATATATATATATATAGGGAGAGGTTAAAATGAGAATGATAAAAAGGTTGAGAATGTGAGAATGATTCTGGACCAATGAAATCATAAGGGTATATTAGTAATTATATATTTTAATTAAATTATAACAAAATAACAATTAATCTAACTTCCTAAAATTTAGGATTTTGATTGATAGTTACGTAAAATAAAGGAATTAATTGCTTTTTTTGTTATTCTATTAATTGAAGAAAAAAAATTTATTTTTATTATTTGTTTTTCCAAAATTCAAGTTTAATAATTTTCTTTCTTTTTTCACGGTTTCATTCATTCATGAATAGAAAAAAAATATAGTTTTATGATTTTATTGATTTAATTTTTCACAGTATTTTTATAGTGATTATACAAAATTCTGTCGTAATCGTCAATGTATAAAAAATATATAAAAATAAACTTTTTGAGAATTTTAAAAAATTGTAGTTGATATGAATGTGTTAATCACGAATGATTACAAGTAACGATAAATAGTAAAATGAATAAAGTACAATAAAAATATAAAAATATAATACAATTGTAATCATAACACAAAAGATATAAAGGAAACGATACATTTGTAATCATTAATGAATAAAAAACAATGTAAAAGAAAAAAAACTAGTTTAGCTGTAATCACAAATGAATAAAACAAATATAAAAAATCTGATTTATTAGTAATCATTATGTTGCAGTCCCGATGATTATTCTTGCTTTGATTTTTCTTGTTGCTGTCATCACACCCAAAAGAAAGAGGGGCACTCGTGATCATTATTATTATTGGATTCACACCTGCAAAATCAAGTTCAAGCACATTAAAAATAAAAACAACTCATAAATTATAATGTTATGTATATGCATATGACTGATGATTACAGATGATAATAGAAAGTGGATATTACGGTGTTAATCATCAATGATTTACACCAGTCATTATCAATGATTTATACTTAGACACTTAATCAAACAAACATACATATATAATATTAATCTTTAATGATTAACACTGCTCATCATCGACGCTTATTATTACAATAAAAAAATAAAAAGAATATGTTTGTTACAGTGTTAATCATTGATGATTAACACAGGTAACAAACACATTATGCTTAAGTTTATATTTTAATACTAATTATCGATGATTAACATTATAGCAAAAGCACAAATAATAAATTAACGTGTGTTAATCATCGATGATTAATATAGTAACAAAGACATCATGTTTAAGTTTTTAGTCTAATACTAATCATCGATGATTAACACCGTAACAAAAACACTAACGCTTGTTAATTAACACGTGTTAATCGTCAATGATTAACACTGTAACAAACAAATTATATAGATTACCTGTACCAAAAGTTCTCCTGCCAATCTTGCTTCGTTTTAATAGCCTTTTTGATGATTACCTATACCAAAAAAAAACAATCTAATTAACAATAATTATTGAATATGTACATGAGAAATAACAATGTGCGGCGAGCGGACACTAACAAAAATAAGAAGAATTACGATGGATTGCCTTAAAAAAATCCAATATTAATATATTTTTGAATGTTTGATCAGCAAACATAATGACATGAGATGATTTAATCTAACAGCCAATTACATTTTAATTATTACCAAAGGCCATTTGGAAATCACTAAACAATAGTAAGTTGAAATCCATGTCATATACATGGTCAAAATATCAAATAAGCTTTCTACTTGAACCACTGTGCATCCCAACGTTTTTTATTAATAAAATCAATGTTAATATTCAAGATTAATCTTTTACATATATAAACGAGAATAAAAAAAGAAGTGTATGCAAACCTTTCGCAGCCCCATCTTTTGAGAACAAAAAAGAAGAAGAAATATGCCCTGCTGCATGTGACTTACTCAGTAAAAAAGTTGCAACAATTAGTATGACATTTTAACAAACACATGGTCTGCAAATCCCAACTTACTCCATATAACGTTTTTCACCATCCAGCAAAACCCAATTAGTATTCCAGGATTAGAAAACAGAAAACAATCACACTTATCCAGAGAAATTAGAAAACAACCACACTTAACTGGTCTGGGAATCGGCTATTACTTTTTGGAATTTTGAATCGGAGGTGGGTGTTGTCTCACCGATGGAACTGGATAGATCGAAAGAGGAGGTTGAAAAATCGATGGTGTGGGGTGGTGTCTACTGGTGGCGCTGGGGCGGAGAAGACATGCAATTCGTCCATAACATTCTGAAAATCAATTAGGGCTTACTGTTGATGTCGAGATATATGGGGAGAGAGAGAGGGAGAGGGAGAGAGATTTTAGGAAAGGTTTAAAATACGTGCAGATTTTAAGGAACCCAATAAAAACCATATTCCCTTAATACCCTTTTCTTCCCATTAAATACAATAAAGTCTTTTATTAATTTTAAAATCATAATAATTATCCTATTAAAAACAGCCATAGATCTTGAAAAATAAATGGTCTAGATTCTTTCTCACTTTCTCAACCTTTTAACACTCCTCATTTTATCCTACCTCTATATATATATATATATATATATATATATATATATATATATATATATATATATATATATATATATATATATATATATATATATATATATATATATATATAACGCCCATTTTCATTTAAGTAGTTTAGAATTATTTATTTATTATAAATTCTATTGTTGGAAAAAAATGACTTAATTATTATAAATTATAAAAATAGAAGAAAGACAAAATAATAATGTTATGGGAAGAATTTTCCAGAAGGATCCTGACACGAATTCTGGGCAAGATCCTGGTTAAAGGATCTTGGCCAGGATCCCGACTATTACTAATACTAACCGTTGTCTTTTCATGTCTATACAACGTCTTATTCCATCCAGGTCAAGATTGAGTCAAGTTAGACCCGGTCAAATTGAGATAACACCAATAAACACGGAAGAGACGTTGCAATTCAACTAATTCAACGGATAAAAGACCAAATCAACAAGGATCTCGGATGATAGGATCATGCCGAGATTCTTGGAATACAGTTAGGCACTTCTAGTATAAATAATCACTTGTACTCATTTCACACACAGGACACATCACGATAGCTATACTTTGCTACTACTCACTCTCATTGTAACACGATATTGTACTCAATTTTTTTTATTACTATAACTACACAAGGCAACAAGATAATTCTGGTTCCGGAGGTTTTTTGTCAGAGATCCTTAACTGATCAAGGGCTTTTCTCATAAGACCCATGTGTCAACATTCCAAGATCCTCTTCAGGATCATAAGCCATACACCACAGCCCTAACTAATTTGGTTTAAGCTTACTTTTGACCAAAACAATTTGGCGCCCACCGTGGGGCCTTTGTAAGAACCCGCGAAAAAGTTAAAAAGGGTAAAACCGTCATTTGTCATGTTGAACGACTATCATGTATAATAATATGTATTTGTAAAAAAAAATATGATAAGAAATATGAAGTTATGTGAAATTTGGAGTTTTTCCGCGTGAATAGTGAAATTTGACCAAAAAGGGTAAAATGGTCATTTGACATTAAAATGACCAAAAATGTTAAGAAAATGTCAAGTTGGAAGTTAATGGAACCTTGATGCAAGATTTTGGGTCTTAGGACCATTTATGTAAAGAAATTGAAAGTTTAGGACTAAAATGCAAAGTTTTTATAAAAATTAAAAATATAAATATGAAAGGATTATCACTCTCAATCTCCAGAACATTTTAGAAACTTACAGAGAGAACTAGAGAGTACGGGAGAGAGCTAGAGAGAACGAGAGGAAGAAGAAGAAGGCCAAGGACTTTGCCAAGAAAAATCAAGAACAAGCTTAGGAATTAGTAATTCCAAGCTCCAAGAGGTAACCATCTAACCCTAGAACTCAAATTTCTTGAACGGGAAATCAATCCCAACTTCTGATTTTCCAGAAATCAAGGTTCTAGTGATCTTATCTTGCTCAAAATCATCCATCTAGCATGTTCTAACACTTGAATGTGTTAAAAACTAAGAAATGGTGATTTTGGCCAAGAACACTAAAAACGGGTTTTGCAAGATCAAGGCTAGTTTATATGATTTTTCTGGGTCCAAATGATCAATTGGGATGTAATACGACACTCCCAAGTGATTAATTTCGAAAACTTGGATTTTTGGACTAAAATGACAAAAACGGGATTTGGTAGAATTGGATTTGGAATCAATGATTCCATGGCTTAAAACTTGATGTAAAGCAAGGGTTTTAGTCATGGAATGATAGTAAAACAATTAAGATATGTATTAGGTGCTTAATAGGGCAAAATAGAGGTCTGCAGCTCAAAAATCGGACCCGAAACCCACCCAGAAAGATTACACGGCCGTGTAATTTACAGAGTAAATATTACACGACCGTGTAACATAAATGAAGCCTGCAAAGTTACACGGCCGTGTAATTTTGCAAGGCAAGTTACACGACCGTGTAACATACTGAGGGAAATTCTGAAATTTGATTTTTGGAAATTGGGGTTAGACTTGTCCGTTTGACCTCAAATTTGAAACACAAGTCTAATATAGTCTAAGAGTTCATGGAAAAGAGTCGGAACTGAAATACGACCCCTCGGGGGTACTGTAGCAGTATACGCGTATTTCTGAGAATACCGTAAAATGAATTATAAATGGTTATACATTTATTATAACCTAGAGCTATGTTATATGAGACCTTAGCCTTATAGAATTAATTATATTGAGTATTTATATATACAATTTATATAGGTGGTGCTTCGAATACGGTTGAGCACGGAAAGGGGAAAGGAGTACGTGAAGCTTAGAAATCTGTAGCTACATCGAGGTGAGTTTTATGAGGATTTTCTAGTACATAGCAAAATATCTTTTTCTGAAAAGTATGAATTCCAAATGTTTATAAATACTAAAGTTTGGAAAATAGTTTTGAAAGAAGCTCTATACAAGGGCTTAGTATTTAAGTGGATTTTTAAAGTATTTTGAATGAAGTTCCTTTTGGGAACTAAGATGTTAAAAGTAGTTTTGATAATATTTTGATAAAGAGTTACAAAGTTTATAAGTTTTAGTTTATTACAAATTGTGTCCCATTTTGACCAATTTGAGATGAAATGAAGTAAGAATTAAAGAAAGAAAGAAATATAAGTCAGTTGTCTGGACTAGGATCACCCGCATAATTGGGGGATCAGAAGACACTACTGGGATGGTACCTCCCGTCGCGAAGTAGTTGTCTAGCTTAGCATACCCTTGTGCTTGAATTTGTTCCAAGTCACGAAGGGGAGACAGAATGAGCAAACCGAGTGGGCAGATCTGTTCTGTCCTGCGAGGGGAGCTAGTTGAATGAATTAATAAACTTAATTCATAAGTTTCAGTTGGTCACGAGAAATGAGAAAGAAAAGCAGTTTTAGAAAGAAAAACAGTTTTTATGAAAGAAAGTATTTTAAAGCTTGAAAGTAAAGAAGAAGAAAAAGTTATTTTGAGATTTATATAATGAATCAGTTTTAGCAATGTACTTTTGATATTTCAAGTTTTGAAAAGAAAAGTTTTGGGTCTAAACCCATATTACTCACGAGGCTTTATGTCTCACGTATGTTTTGTTTAAAATGCTATGTACTTAGGTGAACGGAGCGAAGGTTGAAGTTGGGACCGGTTAATGTACTGTAAGTTTAAATTATGGTTATCTGTATTGATTCTGTAAAACCCCTCAAGTTTCAGTTGTAAAATAAATAAAAAAAATTTAAGTGGCTATTTTATAGTCACGAGTTGTAAATTATATTTGAAAACTATATTTGTAATTTAAATATGGTGAAAAAAAAAGGGGTGTTACAGTTTTGGTATCAGAGCCATAGTTTAAGCGAATTAGGTTGGAATACCATCCTAGGCTTAAACTAGCAAGAGTAGTAGTAAGTTGCCTTAGTAATATAGGAGGCATAGAGTGAGCATGACTGTTATAAAAATGCAGTCAAGGAGATAACATGCTACCGCTTATGAAATACTATATAGAATTGTGTATTAAACCGATAATTTGTTCTTCTATATAGTAATGGAAGGCAGACGACAAGCTGACAGGGGTGAAGGTAGTCACACTTCTTCAAGAGGAAGTGAACCACATGTTATTCGAAACGATGAGGCTGAGCCAAACCCACCACCACCCCAACCTGTCACTATGGAAGCAATTCAGTTTCTAATCGATAACTTACGAACTGAGTTGAGACAAGATGTACATAACATAATCGATGGTCGAATGGGTGAACCAAGAGCTCAATCTTCACAAGAAGTCTCTAAAAAGGCGACTGAAGAAGAAGGTAGTGGAGAAAACAGAAAGAAAGAGAAGGGCTGTTCCTTTAAGTCCTTTATGGCTTGTAAACCGCCCGAATACCATGGCAGTTTTGAGCCAAAAGTGACGATGCGTTGGGTTCGAGAAATTGAACAAGTGATGCAAGCGAGCAAATGTGGCGAAAAAGATCAAGTCAACTATGCCTCCCGGCAGTTGAAAGACGATGCTCTGGTGTGGTGGAACACCAAATATGAAAGCTTGGGAAAAGATGTGGTTTATGGTTGGTCATGGGCGGAGTTTGTCACGTGTCTCAAAGATAAATTCTGTCCCACGCGCGATATGGAGAAAATGAATGAAGATTTTCTAACGATAAAGAAAGGAGATATGACGGTGGATGAGTATACGAAGAAGTTTTGCGACATGTTACCTTTTGTGGGGGAATCCTACCCTACTGAGCGTTCCCGAATTAACCGTTATGTCCGCGGTCTGCCATGGAACTACGAGTTAGAAGTGAAGAAAGCCGAAACACTTGATGGGGCGATTAATGCTGCCCGAACTGTGGAAGATATTGGAAAACGAAGGAAGGAAGAAGGACCTGGTTTTGGTGACAAAAGGAAGACAATTAGCGGTATCAGTGGGAACTTAAAGAAGAAAGGAAAAATGAGTACAAGTCAGAGCCGACAAGGAAGTGTGAAAAAGTGCGAGAAATGTGGAAAAGAACACGGTGGCGAATGCCGAGCGGGATCAAATGCCTGCTTTAATTGTGGAGGATTCGGTCATAAAGCAAAAGATTGCAAAGCCAAGAAAGCCAGCGAAGTGGAATGCTTTTCATGCCATCAGATGGGACACTATAGTTTCAACTGCCCAAATAAGGGAGGAGAAACCATGGTGTCAACAGCCCAGAAGAAGACCGAACCTCAGAAGGTGAAGACTCGAGCTTTCCAGATCACCAGGGAGGAAGCAAAGGAGACTCACGATGTGGTCTCAGGTATACTACTAGTTAACTCAACACCTGCATATGTTCTGTTTGATTCCGGGTCTACATATTCATTCGTGTCCCATGGGTTTGGAGCTAGATTAAAAGTCCCATTAGAATTATTAGATCTAGTTTTTGAAGTAGAAGTGGCGGACGGGAAATTTGTGGAAGTTCAGCATATGTATCGAGACTGTGAACTTGACATCAACGGCAAGAAGTTTCGACTTAATCTCCTTCCTATTGGAATTAAGTCCTTTGATGTAATAATTGGGATGGATTGGCTTGGTGCAAATGATGCAAAGATAGCTTGTGGTCAGAAGAGGGTGACTGTTAAAACCCTAGGAGCTAAAGTGTACGTATATGGAGAAAGAAGAACACACGTGCCAAGTATCATCAGTGTAGCTAAAGCTCGAAGATGTATCAGGAAAGGATGTGTATCTTTCCTGGCCTATGTGATGACTGGAGACAAAGTGAAACAGACATACAAAGATATAGAAGTGGTAAAAGAGTTTCCAGAAGTTTTCCCAGATGAATTACCAGGCTTGCCACCAGAAAGGCAAGTTGAGTTCCGAATAGATCTTGTCCCAGGAGCTTCCCCAATAGCACGAGCACCGTACCGGTTAGCACCAACAGAGATGAGAGAATTAATGTCCCAGTTGCAGGAATTACTAGATAAAGGTTTCATCAGGCCTAGTTCTTCTCCGTGGGGTGCTCCAGTTCTATTCGTAAAAAAAAAGATGGATCAATGCGGATGTGCATTGATTACAGAGAATTGAACAAGATTACTATCAAGAACCGTTACCCGTTGCCCAGAATAGATGATTTGTTTGACCAGTTGCAGGGAGCAGATTATTTCTCAAAGATTGATTTAAGATCTGGGTATCATCAAGTCAGAGTAAAAGAAAGTGATGTAGAGAAGACGGCGTTCCGTACACGATACGGGCATTACGAATTTTTAGTAATGCCATTTGGTCTTACGAATGCACCAGCGATCTTTATGGACTTAATGAATCGGGTCTGTAAACCATTCCTAGACCGGTTTGTTATAGTGTTCATAGATGACATTTTGATCTACTCAAAGAATAAAGAAGAGCATGCGAGTCATTTGCGGTTAATACTTGAGACGTTGAAGCGAGAACAGTTATATGCAAAGTTCTCCAAGTGCGAGTTTTGGATGAGAGAGGTGCAATTCCTTGGACACGTTGTTTCTATCCAAGGTATAAAAGTTGATCCAACGAAAGTTGAAGCGGTAATGAAATGGGAGCCTCCTAAGACGCCAACAGAAGTTAGAAGTTTTCTCGGTCTTGCCGGATACTACCGGAGATTTATTCAAGATTTCTCCCGTATAGCTGTGCCACTTACACGGTTAACCAGGAAAGAAGAGCAGTTTAGATGGCAAGAGGAACAAGAAAGAGCTTTCGCTACCTTAAAAGAAAAGTTGTGTAACGCACCTGTCCTTACATTGCCAGATGGGACAGAAGATTTTGAAGTGTACAGCGATGCCTCACATCGGGGGCTTGGCTGTGTGTTGATGCAAAGAGGGAAGGTCATAGCATACGCTTCTAGACAGTTGAAAGATCCAGAGAAAAAGTACACAACTCATGATTTAGAGCTTGCAGCGATCGTGTTTGCCTTAAAGATTTGGAGACATTACTTGTATGGTACAAAATGCAAGTTGTTCACCGATCACAAGAGTTTACAGTATGTGTTCACTCAAAAAGAGTTGAACATGAGACAGAGCAGATGGTTAGAGCTGATCAGTGATTATGATTGCGAAATTGTGTACCATCCGGGTAAAGCGAATGTAGTAGCAGATGCACTGAGTAGAAAAGTTCCTGAGAAAAGAATCAAGGCAAGGTCGATGCGCATAGAATTGGTGTCCAGTATCATAGAACAGATTAAGGCAGCTCAGCAGAAAGTTGAAGAAAGTGGAGACTTAAAAGATGAAAAGTTAGGAAAAGACATACAATTTGAAACCAACAGTCAAGGATTAAAGACCTTCAGAAACCGCATTTGGGTACCGAAAGCAGGAGGTTTGAGAAAGCTAATTCTAGACGAGTCGCATAAGTCAAAGTATTCCATTCATCCTGGGAGTACCAAGACTTATCAAGATTTGAAAAGACAGTATTGGTGGCCTGGAATGAAGAAGAGGATAGCTAAGTACATCTCCAAGTGTGTTATATGTGCACAAGTCAAGGCGGAACATCAGGTCCCGCAGGGGGATGCTCAGTCATTGCATATTCCAGCCGGGAAGTGGGAAGATGTAACCATGGACTTAGTTGTCGGGTTACCAAGAACAAGAAGAGGTCATGATAGTATATGGGTTATAGTAGACCGATTGACCAAGAGTGCATTATTTCTAGCCATAAAAGAAACTACTCCCTTGGAGCAGTTAGCCCAGTTGTATTCAGATGAAGTGTTAAGAAGATATGGTGCACCGTTGTCTATCGTGTCAGACAGAGACCCTAGATTTACCTCTAACTTTTGGAGAGCTTTACAAGATAAAATGGGGACAAGAATTCAGCTAAGTACAGCGTATCATCCACAAACAGATGGTCAGAGTGAACGAACGATTCAGACCTTAGAAGACATGCTACGATCATGCGTGATGGAATTTGGAGGTAGTTGGGATGAACACCTGCCATTAGTGGAGCTTGCATACAATAATAGCTACCATTCTAGCATTAAAATGCCACCCTTTGAGGCATTGTATGGTAGAAAATGTAGAACTCCTTTATGCTGGTTGGAGGCGGGTGAGACTAAACTTACAGGGCCAGAGATTGTTAGAGTGACTAATGAGAAGATTGGAGTAATTCAAGCCAATATGAAAGCAGCACAAGATCGGCAAAAGAGTTACTCAAATCTAAAGAAGAGACCATATGACTTGCAAGAACGAGATTTGGTGATGATTAAAGTTTCGCCATGGAAAGGAGTGGTTAGATTTGGCAAAAGAGGAAAGTTGAGTCCAAGGTACATTAGACCTTTTAAGATTCTAAAGAAAGTTGGGTTACAAGCATTCAAGATAGAGTTACCACCTGAACTCAGTGGAATACATGATACCTTTCATGTATGTTACTTGAAGAAGTATTTTGGGAAAGAAGAGCTAGTCATACCGTATACGGATTTGAAGGTGGAGACTCCTAATAAATTGATTGAAGAACCCGAAGCCATCCTAGAAATGCAGACGAAGAAGCTAAGGAACAAGGAGATTGACCTTGTACTCGTCAAGTGGAAGCATCCCTTAGGGTCAAACTTGACTTGGGAAACATTAGCAGAAATGAAGAAAAGATATCCGAATTTCACCGATTACGAAAAGATTCCGAGGACGGAATCCGCTTAAGGAGGGGTGACTGTAAGAACCCGCGAAAAAGTTAAAAAGGGTAAAACCATCATTTGTCATGTTGAACGACTATCATGTATAATAATATGTATTTGTAAAAAAAAATATGATAAGAAATATGAAGTTATGTGAAATTTGGAGTTTTTCCGCGTGAATAGTGAAATTTGACCAAAAAGGGTAAAATGGTCATTTGACATTAAAATGACCAAAAATGTTAAGAAAATGTCAAGTTGGAAGTTAATGGAACCTTGATGCAAGATTTTGGGTCTTAGGACCATTTATGTAAAGAAATTGAAAGTTTAGGACTAAAATGCAAAGTTTTTATAAAAATTAAAAATATAAATATGAAAGGATTATCACTCTCAATCTCCAGAACATTTTAGAAACTTACAGAGAGAACTAGAGAGTACGGGAGAGAGCTAGAGAGAACGAGAGGAAGAAGAAGAAGGCCAAGGACTTTGCCAAGAAAAATCAAGAACAAGCTTAGGAATTAGTAATTCCAAGCTCCAAGAGGTAACCATCTAACCCTAGAACTCAAATTTCTTGAACGGGAAATCAATCCCAACTTCTGATTTTCCAGAAATCAAGGTTCTAGTGATCTTATCTTGCTCAAAATCATCCATCTAGCATGTTCTAACACTTGAATGTGTTAAAAACTAAGAAATGGTGATTTTGGCCAAGAACACTAAAAACGGGTTTTGCAAGATCAAGGCTAGTTTATATGATTTTTCTGGGTCCAAATGATCAATTGGGATGTAATAAGACACTCCCAAGTGATTAATTTCGAAAACTTGGATTTTTGGACTAAAATGACAAAAACGGGATTTGGTAGAATTGGAATTGGAATCAATGATTCCATGGCTTAAAACTTGATGTAAAGCAAGGGTTTTAGTCATGGAATGATAGTAAAACAATTAAGATATGTATTAGGTGCTTAATAGGGCAAAATAGAGGTCTGCAGCTCAAAAATCGGACCCGAAACCCACCCAGAAAGATTACACGGCCGTGTAATTTACAGAGTAAATATTACACGACCGTGTAACATAAATGAAGCCTGCAAAGTTACACGGCCGTGTAATTTTGCAAGGCAAGTTACACGACCGTGTAACATACTGAGGGAAATTCTGAAATTTGATTTTTGGAAATTGGGGTTAGACTTGTCCGTTTGACCTCAAATTTGAAACACAAGTCTAATATAGTCTAAGAGTTCATGGAAAAGAGTCGGAACTGAAATACGACCCCTCGGGGGTACTGTAGCAGTATACGCGTATTTCTGAGAATACCGTAAAATGAATTATAAATGGTTATACATTTATTATAACCTAGAGCTATGTTATATGAGACCTTAGCCTTATAGAATTAATTATATTGAGTATTTATATATACAATTTATATAGGTGGTGCTTCGAATACGGTTGAGCACGGAAAGGGGAAAGGAGTACGTGAAGCTTAGAAATCTGTAGCTACATCGAGGTGAGTTTTATGAGGATTTTCTAGTACATAGCAAAATATCATTTTCTGAAAAGTATGAATTCCAAATGTTTATAAATACTAAAATTTGGAAAATAGTTTTGAAAGAAGCTCTATACAAGGGCTTAGTATTTAAGTGGATTTTTAAAGTATTTTGAATGAAGTTCCTTTTGGGAACTAAGATGTTAAAAGTAGTTTTGATAATATTTTGATAAAGAGTTACAAAGTTTATAAGTTTTAGTTTATTACAAATTGTGTCCCATTTTGACCAATTTGAGATGAAATGAAGTAAGAATTAAAGAAAGAAAGAAATATAAGTCAGTTGTCCGGACTAGGATCACCCGCATAATTGGGGGATCAGAAGACACTACTGGGATGGTACCTCCCGTCGCGAAGTAGTTGTCTAGCTTAGCATACCCTTGTGCTTGAATTTGTTCCAAGTCACGAAGGGGAGACAGAATGAGCAAACCGAGTGGGCAGATCTGTTCTGTCCCGCGAGGGGAGCTAGTTGAATGAATTAATAAACTTAATTCATAAGTTTCAGTTGGTCACGAGAAATGAGAAAGAAAAGCAGTTTTAGAAAGAAAAACAGTTTTTATGAAAGAAAGTATTTTAAAGCTTGAAAGTAAAGAAGAAGAAAAAGTTATTTTGAGATTTATATAATGAATCAGTTTTAGCAATGTACTTTTGATATTTCAAGTTTTGAAAAGAAAAGTTTTGGGTCTAAACCCATATTACTCACGAGGCTTTATGTCTCACGTATGTTTTGTTTAAAATGCTATGTACTTAGGTGAACGGAGCGAAGGTTGAAGTTGGGACCGGTTAATGTACTGTAAGTTTAAATTATGGTTATCTGTATTGATTCTGTAAAACCCCTCAAGTTTCAGTTGTAAAATAAATAAAAAAAATTTAAGTGGCTATTTTATAGTCACGAGTTGTAAATTATATTTGAAAACTATATTTGTAATTTAAATATGGTGAAAAAAAAGGGGTGTTACAGCCTTGGTGTCGTTTTCTCATATAATTTCAACCTTGCAAATAATCCTAAAACTTTGCCTACCTTGCATATCTCGTCCTCGACCTCAACACCCTTGCAGATGTCAAGGATTCATCCTTCTTCAGCGCCTCTTCGGGATCCTCATGTCAGGGTCTTAGGATCCGCTTCAAGACCTTTAGCTGCTACTACATGGAATGCTGCCTAGCATCCCGTCAGAGGAACTCTTCCCCTGCATCTTGTTATGATTTCCAGTGAAGATCTCATGATCACCTTTAGCCAGCTGACCGATCATATGAAGAGACAAAACAAGAACAACCGGAACATACTGGGGTGAAGGGATCAACTAAGAACCGAACTGAGGAATTCCATCAGAGGCATCCCGACATCTTCCATTCTAGGAGTCACTCCACTGGTTCCAAGGAGTCTGAACTTCGAGCTAGGAGGATCCTCATGAGCCCCCTACGAAGATCTGATCCCCATGGCCAACGCTACAATGGCAGATCACATTACTTCTACTACGAGAAACGAAGATCCGATACAACTGGATAGAATCTTCGCAACCTCTAATCTAAACTCTGGTACCCTTAATAACGATACTATTTTGAATACTAACCTAAATGTAGGAATGTAGGATGAGTCCCATAGTGGAGCGAGAGATCCTACAGCTTAGGCAGATGATCTCTACGGTTCCTAGAGTAGTTTCCCGAATACCGGCGAGCCACCGACTGTCAAGATTCGCAACAAACATCATCGGCATGGAATCCCAAAAAGATTCCAAACACCTAACATGAAGTTGCACGATGGATCTACGGATCCTGAAGAACACGTTGCTCATTACCGTGAAAGAATGGAGATCATCCCCATTCCTATGGATCTTGAGGAAGCATGCTTGTGCAAAGGATTTGGAGCAGCACTCACCGGTCCAGCCTTGAAATGGCTCTTAAACGTTCCCTTTTACTTTATTACTTCTTTTTCTCATCTTATTTACCTTTTTAATAACTTATTTTATCATAGTTTAGAGGGAAAATCCACATTTTTATTTGTGTGCGGCAAATAGTTCAGAGGGTTTCCAAAGATGGATTTAGTCCACCTTAGTGCCCCAAGAAAATATATTACGTATATATCCGCCGGTGTGTGTGAATGTATGGGGATGCACACATTCAAGAGACAAACTACTTTAACTATCTCAAATATGAATAGGATATCATCAAACCATTAACATATATAGGTCCTGCTAATTAAGATGTGCTCCATTACACAGTGTTAGCCTTCCTACATCCTGTGTTAGTAAAATATGAGGCTGAACCAGAATATAGGCCAACAATCACATCAATTAATACATTCGGCCTCATCTACCCTACCAGCCGAAAGTAAGTTTGGTTCACTAGTCACTCGCCTATACTAGCTATTAGATGTTATTTACTTGTTGCATATATACACGTACAATTCAGTTATAAATCACAAATAATGAACTCTTATCTTGTTTTAAATGATATATAGTTTAAACATCGTTTTTCTTGAACAGCAAATATATACTTCATTTAAACACAATAGAATTATAAGAAGCAAAACTTATATCACTAAAACAAATTTTAATGAGCATATAAATGTTATAAATATATGCTTCATTGAATACTTCAAAGATTTGCTCGTGTCACTTTGGTTGATTTCTTACGTTATATTTCTACACATAACTATATCGTGTCTTCCGTTTGGTATTTAGTTGCATCACAAATAAAATTACGATGCATATAACTGGTAGTAAGTTATTCATTCATCACCAGCAATTGATATTGTATAACAAGAAGTTATTTTCTAAAAGCAAACTTAGCATATTTAGTCACATCGATCTTTTGGTACGTACCTGATATTCAATGAGGAAGAAGTATAAGGTTACAGATAAGATGTACACGTAAGTATACAATGGATTGCAACCATTTAAACTAATATGATTTTGTATTCTTGTAGTTTTTCTTGTCGAGTCTTTCCTGATTTGCTTGACATAGAACCAACGCGAAAAGAAAAACGATAATATTGGGACAATTACATAGAATGGATAATTTGAGTTTACATACATACCAAAAAAAAAAAAAAAAAAAAAAAAAAGAACGCTCGAATATCATAAAGGAATAATATAGTTGAATCAAACAAAACAGAGATATCTAAGTCATTAAACAAACATAAAAGATAATACTCTATGCAACTTAAACACAAAGCATTGCAACAATTGAAGCATTGGAAACTAATCATCTAAAAATAGCTAGCTATCTGGGCTTTATATATGTCCCTGTACTTTTAGCAAGATGTATAGATTTGCATTTGAGTCAAAATATGCTCAAAATTATCCGTAGATTTCTCGATCGGATGTGAATGAGTTCCTTCGTAAGTAGTCACCACAACTCCCTCGTCTTTTGATAGCCTTTGTACCTGTTTCTTCACGTTGCATCCTTGGTATGTACAACGATAATAACTCCTGTGTTAAATGCGATACTCAATTGTTAACTAAATTAGTTCAATCAACCAATCTCTTTTAGCCACGCGAGTATGAGATAATAATTTAGAGAAAATGTTATATCTTTTATTCGAAAAAAAATAAAATGATAAGGCTTCTTTAATAGAGAAAAAAGGAGACTGGCTACGCAATACGACATCAGCAAGCGCACAGTTTGTAGATCATTCATAGATTAAAGAACCATTTTATAATTTAAAAAACAAACACGTTTCAATATTTTTAAAACAAACACTAAAGTTGTTAGGTAATATATATATATATATATATATATATATATATATATATATATATATATATATATATATATATATCGTAAGTAACTACAAACCAACATTTTGCTGAATTGAGCAAGTTAATGAAATTTGTTTCGACTATTAGATGGTTTTAAATTTCAATCTTGTTCTTATGCATCGTGGTGTAAGTTATGAATGTTTTGAAAGTAAATCAATTACTGGAAACAGAAATTTAGATCGAAGGTAGAAAAGTAGATCAAACCTGGGGAACTTGTTGTTCTTGACGGCCTTTTGACCGTATTTCCTCCATCTATAGCCATCGTCAAGGATATCGACTTGGCTCCTGGTCTGAAATGCACACTTATGTTTTTTAATCTTCTTCTCGCCTTTGTTAATATTAATCTTTATGGATCCGGAAGCTGAATTCAAGTCGTTACATTCACCGTTACCTAAGCTACTGCTAGTAGGAGAAACACAATCCACCACGGCCTCGTCAGAGCTGCTAGTACGGTTTTTTCCTGTCAGACCAAGTTCCTGATCATCCTCTAATTGGTCGTAGCTACGGTTATCATTACTGCAGGTTGTACGAGAGTAGAGAGAGAGATGTGACGAAACCGCATTGGGTGACGAGGAATTAGAAGGAAACGCTGCAGCAAAGTTGTCCATCAAGCAAAACACACAGAGAGAGAGAGAGAGAGAGAGAGAGAGAGAGAGCGCTGATTTGTGGTTGTAAAGAAAGAAAATATGCAAGGAACGGGATTATAAAGGTGACTGAATTAACTATTTTATTATTATTATTATTTTAAATAATAGAGAGGCGGCTGTCATAAAATTCTAACTCTTTTTGAAGCAACGTGCCACCGTCTGTTTCTTGTTGTGAAAACACTACTCTTCACTTCACTATTTCTTCACGTATTACCCTTCTTTCTTTCTTTTTTTTATTTATTTAACTAAGGTTTGGACCGTCCGCGCGATATTGCGGTAGCCCGGTATATTTGAAAATGCAGCTTGATAAAAAACAAATTATATAAAGAACGAAAAATGTAACTTTAAAATATAATAAGGAACCGGAATCGTAACTTAAAAATACCAATAATATAACTTTATAATAAATAGTGATGAAAACAATTAATTCGAAATTAGTTGAGGGAAAAAACGTAAATATGAAAGTTTGCTATAAGAAGAATCAAAATTGCTACTTCAAAATATAACCTTATTTGCATTTTGTATCAAATTCTTTAACGATTATACTATGATCTTGATTTTGTAGTTTTTGTTCTGGAAAAAAACAAATGAATAGTAACTTTCAGAGAAACAAAGTTGCAAATTAATATGTATATATATATATATATATATATATATATATATATATATATATATATATATATATATATATATATATATATATATATATATATATATATATATATATAATATTTAGAAATAAAAAATAAAATAATTTAATAAACTAAGATGTTAAAAAATACCAGACCAAGAAATATGATGAGAAGAGCTGGTCGTTTTTTCAAGGAAAACTCGGCTATAAATAGCTTACTTAAATGAGATAAAACCTCAACTAAATGCAAGAAAACACGATTTGACTAGAAATAAAGAGCTTAATTAACGCTTATTGAAACCTATTCTAAAACGTGGGTAAAACACCAAGGTCCGATTTAACATCATCCCTTGATTAAAAGCCAGTAATACACAACCTTTCTCTCAGGTCTTCGAACTTCATTGGAGCTAGTGCCTTGGTTAGTATGTCTACCGGTTGATCATCAGTCGTGTATTTCTCTAATGTGATTGTCACCTTTGCGACTAGGTCACCGATGAAATGATGCTTGATTTCGATGTGTTTTGTTCTAGTGCATCACTATACTTCAGGTTAATACTAAAGCTGACTAGTTATCACATAACAAGTGAGTGATATGAACTTGAGTTTAGTTCAATCTTCGAGCAGCCATCTTAGCCATACAACTTTGCATGCAGCCGTTGTGGGTGCAACATACTGTTTTGGTAAAAAATGGGCAAGACCAAATTAGTTAGGGCTATGGCGTTAGGCTTAGGATCTTTGGGAGGATCTTGAAATGATCACAAAATGATATTCCAAGGAAAACCCTTGATCCTGTTAAGGATCTCAGACACAAAACCTCGAGAACCAGTAATACCCGGTTGCCTGTGTTGATCTTATTGATCGAAAAATAGTTACAAGCGTTTTACAATGAGAGCTTAAAGAAAAGTAAGAAAGTAGCAAAGGGTGCTCGTTGTTGTGTATTTTTATAGTGTTTATCGTGTTGAAAATAAAGAAAAATGAGAATCAGAGGTGAAGTGTTCATCCTCCCTTGCTTCTAAGTACACCAGCCTATTTATACATGGATCAACTAAGTGACTTCCAGAAATCTTGGCATGATTTTCGGATCTGGGATCCTTGTTGATTCAACATTCTAATCTATTGAACCAGGGCCGGTCCAAACATTTTTGGGCCCGGGGCGAAAAGGAAAAAAGGAGCCCCTCAAAGTAACTAAAATCAAAGCACAATGCAGTATATAAAATCAATAAATGGAGTTAAGATTTGATTATACAATTACAGACAACAATTTTTATTAACACATTACAAACATATTACTTATCAAGTCGGAAATCTATTACTTTAGCTCTTTGAAAGATAAAATAATCAAGCAAGACACAAACATAAAACATCATAAAATATAGAACATAAATGTTTGATTATGCAGCTACATACCAAAAACTATGATGTATAAATATATTACCATAGAAACCAAAAACAAAATGATTAAACTTCAAATCTTCCAACTTAAGAAATCGACTTCAAGTTTTCAAACTTCAGAAATGCACTTCAAGTCTCCAAACTTCAAAATTTTGAAATAGAAACAAAAAACAGGAAAAAAATATTAGACACAAAAACAGAGTTCAAAGCTCGGAACCGACAACCAAGTTCAAACTTCAAACCTTGGAAATCATATTAGAGATCAAACCATAGAAAAATGGTAAAACAAGTTCAAACTTCAATCTAAAATCCAAAACATAGAATCAATAGTCACTATTATTAATCTAGAAAGTTATAATGAATAAAGAATGAGATGGTAGACGATTATAAAACCACTGGAATGCGAAAACAGAGTTAGATCGAATTAACGGGTGCTGCTATGAGCCGGTGTTCGATCGAGAAGAACTCCAATTGCAAGATTACGTTGATAACACCTAGTAATGCTAGGCATTTTATGCATTATGGAGCTGAATTTTAGTTGGTTTACCTTCATTAATTAACTAATCTCGCTCACTTTTAGTGCCAAGTGCTGGTTTGTGCTTTTTAATGAAAATGCAGGGTTAATGAAAATTGATGAAGTTGGTAATGAAAAATGAGGATAAGACAAAGGAGACACTCGTGGCACGGATGAAAGCTCCACGAGATGCGGTCAATGGGATAAAAACCCAATCCGGAGAACTTCAAATTTCAAGAAGTGAGAAAACGGGGGAGAAGGCTGACCCATGGCACCAACAACGTTTAAATGCAACACGGGAAGACAAATTTCTCAACTATAAATAGAGGCTCCTAGGTTGGATTTTGGGAGCGAAGATTGACCCGTAGAATTGAACTCTAGCTTCTTCGACTCATAATTAGTAGCATATTAGTTTAGATCCATATTTGGTTTGGTTTGGTTTTTGGTTTTATTTCGATTTTACTTAGTGTTTGCTCTTGTGCTATCGAGGGTTCTGATTATAGAACACCGTTGATCTAGAGCCATTGTCGTTCTCTGATTTCAGAAGCATTGGGCTCTGATTTCAGTTTCGGTTGATGAACAAGTGTTATTGGTTTGATTTTATGAATAAAAGTTGATTTTCAGGTTATTGATGTTTATTTGGTTATTGATGCATGTTTGAGTTTGGATCTGAGTTCTAGATCTGATTTATAATTATGTAGTTTGTTTGAGATTCATTTGTGTTAAATCTATTGATTGTGAGTAGATCTGAGTTGTTTATGATTTTTGGTTTTCAATTTGATTTTGGGATCTAGTGTACGTGATATTTACCGACTATAGAGTTACACTATAGCACGGTTCTATTCTATACACAAAGTGCCAACCACGAACTCCGTGGTTCGACCCTTACTAACCACTACTAGTTGACAGTAAGGTTTTATTTTTGACTTTTGACCGCATCAATGACTGCGACGTGTCAAATTTTGCCGTCGTTAGCCGGTGAGTTGTGAGATTGACGCATGGTGTCAGTCAACGATTTTCATTTTAGTTATTGAGTGATTTTATTTTTTTCTTTTGCGTGCATTTTATGCATGCATACATGTCGAGGTGAACAAACGTCACCTCTTTTATTTGATCCTGACATTGAAAGGACTGCACGAAGGAATCACGTTTGTCGATGTCTATTCAATATGCCTCTTGACGATGTTTTAGTAGAGGATATTACCGATGAGATCCATAGCAAGGTAAGAGGGCGACAACTAGCGTCTCCCCAAGTTACAGTTAACACCAATGGAGCTTCCACGAGTATTAGTGGTGGTAAGACATGTCCACACCCTATGCAGATCCCACCACCTGTTCATCCGGTAGTACAACCATTACCCAACCCTCGTGGACCTCTTGTGGGGACTGTGCCGACATGGGGAGTATCAAATCCCAATGGTGCTCCACACCAACGCCGACCACCACAGATTCCATAACCACAATTTCAACAGCCACCATAACAACCAATACCACAACAGGACAACTAAGCTCAGCTAGAAGACTTGGAGTTTGAGGACAATGACGAAGGTTGGATACCCAATTATAATCACAAAAATCAGTGGAATCAAGGTCGAGGACCTTAACAGGAGCAAAACCACAACTGGAGAGGCCAACAGTATTACAACAACGAGTTGTATAATGATGGTAATTTAGTTCCTGCTCTCTACTTCAACAACCGATTGGGCAGTCGGTTGCATCACATTTCCACCCTAGGGAAACGATGATGCATCGCCTATCTTCTTCCCAGAGGGACTGGACATCAAGAAGAAATTAGGCCCACAATTATTAGGAGTTCTGCTTGAGTTTAAGGGTTATAAGCAAGATGACCCTTATAACTATTTGTATGAGTTTCTTACTATAGCCAACGCGAACATCTCAAGGGGTGCTAATCGTGACTTCTTGAGACTGCGTCTCTTTCCGTTCACACTTAAAGATAAAGGCAAATATTGGTTAACGTCGCTACCTCCCAATAGTATCACTACTTGGGAGTAGCTCAAGACAAAGTTCTTGCAAGAGTTCTACCTAGCTAGCAAGACATCGGAAGTGTGCAGAGCGATCCAGAACTTTCAGAAGAAGTCGGGAGAAGAATTCCATGATCCATTTGAGAGGCTGAAGGAGCTGCTTTGCTCATGCCCTCACAATGAGTTCCCGCGCTGGCAGTTTGTCAAATTCTTCTACGATGGAGTTGATAGCACGAATCAAGCAATGATCAACGCTTCGTCTAGAGGAACAATCATGATGCAAGATAGCGACACCACTTAAAGATTTCTGGAGCAGCTCAGCAACGGGTCTAAGACCAACTATTTTACAAGAAAAAGGGATAATACGAAGTTGGCTGCAGCTGTCGGGATTGACAATGGCTGGAAGAAGAAGGTCAAGGTCGAGATAAGGGCCTTGAGTAGGAAGTTTGATAAGCTATTGGCTACTGTGCATCAAGGCCCAGGGAACCGGCCACTGCACGGTCAATAAGGACGTAGACCACAGGAGGTCAATCAGGTGTATGGCTAGGGACAATACCATAACAACAACAATAACGAACGACAGTACAGGATGAACAACCAGGGATTGCAGAATTACAACGATAATTACTACAACAATAACTGATAACATATCATAGAATACAGTTGGGCAGAGCTCCATCGGTCCAAGGCCACAAGCGCTGCTTTGCTCCGCTGGACCTACCTGCTTCTTCCCAGGGTCGTCCACGACACTGGCATCTGCCCCTGTGGGTAATCACCTCCACAGCATCTTCCCGCAGAACCATGCAAACGACAACCTGCGGGAAAGCTGACACACGCAGGCGTCAAAAGGTGCACACGGCGCACTACCTGCACCTCCCCGTACATTCCCTGCATCACGATCGCATACCAGGCAATCGCCCAATCATCTACTGAGCCCACTGGGGGACTGACATCCATGTCCCCAAAAGCGAACTCAGCCTCAGGTATAAAAGGCCAAGGGGCCTTCAGGTAACTCTCAGGCTCTCGAACCCTTTACCTCTTACTTTCCGAAGAACTACACTCTCGATACCATACTGACTTGACCGTCGGAGCGCCCTCCCGGGATCGCCTCCCGGAGTGCGACTAACGGTCGCTTACCTTTTTGCTGTGATCTCAGACTCTCGAGACCGCCAGAGCTTCCACCCCAAGTCATCCACGAGTCTGAAGTCATAACATTTGGCGCTATGCGTTGTGTGATCAACAAAACTACCCCGTAAACAGCCACACAACAATGTCCGGTGGGGAAAGTAGCGGCGTTTCGCCTAGTCCGATCCGACCCATGCACCCATTGGACAGTCTTGAAACACTTACTGTCTTTTCCACGCCATTAGCATCAGCATCTTTCCTACCTTGGCAATTACCGATAACCACTACACCGGTATCACAAGGGATACATTTCCCACCTCCATACATACCCATGCCTTTTCCGACCATAACAACACAACCAACTACGTTAACACCGATAATGAGCACCAACCCGTTGTCGACAACCCTTGCAAACACGACTCCAACGCTAACAACCCCATATACGTTGCTATACACAGTTTCGCTACCACCTTTCACACCAATAACACCACTCTCACAACCCAACCAGGCGACGCCTCCGGTGAACAACCCACTCATCCCTACATACATTGTTCCACCATACTTCCCTTACAACCCATTATAGCATCTCACAAACCAGCATAGACCAATGCCCAGAAGCGGCCAATCCCCATTCATACAAGAGCTGCTGAACTACGAAATCCCAAGCACAGCCAAACTACCAACACTCAAAACCTACAACGGCACTACCGACCCGGATAGCCACATAGAAACCTACGAGTGGCACATGCAGTCCCTCAAGCTAGATGAGCGATTTTGATGCACGTACTTCCCAACAACCTTAGACGGTAACGCCGGAGCTTGGTTCAAAACTTTAGCGCCAAACAGCATCCACAACTTTGAGAAGTTGAAGCAGCCTATCAAACTTTATGCAACTGCGAAAGTACAGAGGAGACAACCATGCTATTATGGGATGCAAGCAAAGGGAAGGAGAATCCCTGAAAGTCTACTTCCAGAGTCTCACCAAAGCCACCCTGGATGTCTCGGGCCAAGACAATAGACTTATCACAGGCGCGTTTACGTGAGGTCTCCTAACGGGACCACTCTCCAGGAAATTCCTGGGGAGACCACCGCAATCCAGACATGAGATGAAGGTGAGAGTGGAACGGTTTCTACGACAGGAGGAAGGCACATCCGAAAAACAAGCATTCCTCCGGGCCGCAACAGAGAAACGAACAGACAGATTCCATGGCCACCCATACGCCACAAGAATCCAGCGACATGCAAACACAAACGGTCGCCCGTTCAGAAAACACAATATGCACCACAAGGATGGTGGACGAAACATACAGAACGATGTGTACACCATTCGAGACGGACCGAGTCGAAGAAACCAAGGAGAAAGAATCAGATATTGCGAATACCACCGCAACAAAACCCATAGTACCAACGATTGTACCATGCTGCGCAGGGAGGTAACTGACAAGCAACTGAAAGGAAACTTAATTGACATTACAAAAAACCATCGGGACAAATACGAGAGGGAACAACAAGCCCCCAGGCCACTGAGGAATGAACGCCATGACAAAGCCCTAGAGAAAGAAATCCTCGCCATCAGATCGTTCCAGCAGAACAAGACGCATCCCGCCAGCTACCCAGCGACAAGGCCCACCCAGACAACACTGCACGTAGAATTCTCGAACGATGATCCCAAACCAGTCCAATGGTAGGGGGACGTCCCCTGGTAATAACGGGGCATGTGGGTCAAACCAAAATACACAGGGTCTACGTGGATGGAGGCAGCACAGCAGACATCCTATATGAAAGCTGCGTTACACAACTTCCCCAAGTAATTAGAGATGGCCTCCAACCAGCAAAAGGGAGACTAGTCGGATTCACAGGCCACAGCATATGGCTAGTAGGAATCCTCCCAGTCCCCTTTACACTAAGAAGTTTTGATAATAAGGTCAAAAAATAGTCTTGATTGAGTTTGTGGTCGTGCGGATGCCCTCCGAACACAACATTCTATTGGGTAGGCTGGTCTTGCTAAAATTTGGAGTTGTAGCGTCGACAGTACATGGTACCCTAAAATTTCAAACACCGGAAGGCCCAGCTACAGTAATCGCCAGCACATCCAAGCCCTTGGAGTGCTACCAGATCCTCCAGCCGTCAAAACTCACCCGGGACCTGAAACGACCAAGGCTGGAAGCAGAAGACGCTAACGTAGTTATAAACATCGACTACCCAGAATAGCCAATAATAATAGGAACAACTCTACCAAGGGAAATACAAAGCAAGCTGATAACTCTCCTCCAACAGTACAAACATGTCTTTGCATGGAAGCCGACGGACATGGTAGGAGTGGAAAGAGAGATAATCGAGCACAGCCTCAATGTCCAGCCAGGAAGTACCCCGGTAAAGCAAAAAAAACAGGGGCAAGCAGGAGAGCGTAACGAGGCCATCAACAAGGAAGTGACAAAACTAGTCCAGGTGGGATTCCTGAGGCAAGCGATATTTCCCACATGGATTACAAATCCCGTGATGGTTAAAAAGTCCGATGGCACCTGGCGCATGTGCATCGACTATAAAGACCTCAACAAAGCTTGCCCCAAAGATAGCTATCCGTTACCCGAAATAGACCAAAAGATTGAATCACTACACGGTTTCTGCTGGAAATGCTTATTAGACGCTTACAAGGGGTACCACCAGATCTTAATGAAAAAGGCGGATGAAGAGAAGAAAACATTTTATATAGATCACGGAACTTTCTGCTACGAGAAAATGCCATTTGGGCTGAAGAACGCATGTGCTACATACCAGCGGCTGGTAGACCGAATATTCGCCCCCCAAACTGGCCGGAACATTGAAGTGTATGTAGACGACATGGTGATCAAAAGCAGGAACAACGTAGACTTACTAAAAGACATAAAAGAAACTCTCACTACGCTAGAGAAAGCCAAAATGAAGCTGAACCCCGCGAAATGCACCTTCGCTGTGGAGGAAGGACAGTTCTTGGGCTACTATATCACCAACGACGGAATCCGGCCCAACCCAAGCAAAGTACAAGATTTGGTAGAGACAACAACACCGGCCACACTGAAAGATATGCAGGGCCTGAATGGAAAGCTAACAGTGCTGGGAAGATTTGTGGCAAAGTCAGCGGAAAAGGTAGTGCTACTGTTCAACACCCTAAAGGGGGATGTCAACAAAGGTGGCTTCAAATGGACCGCTGACGCCGACAGGGCGTGGTAGCAACTAAAGAAAGCCCTAACCACCCTACCAACATTGTCCAGCCCAACCACTAGGGAAACCCTGGCAATGTACCTGTCGGCCTCCAGAGAGGCCATCTCGGCAGTACTTGTAACGGAACGAGAAAATAGGCAATCACCAATATACTTTGTAAGCAGGGCGCTTCAAGGCCCAGAGATCAACTACCCGACCTTGGAGAAGCTAGTGATCGCATTAATATACGCGGAAAGGCGCTTGCGGCGATACTTCCAGTCCCACAAGATTGAAGTAAGAACAAGCCATCCGCTCAGACAAATACTGATGAAACCGGAGACGTCAGGAAGACTAGCGAAATGGGCGATCGAACTCGGGGAGCACGGCATTTAGTACCGCCCCCGAGTAAGCATCAAGGGGCAAGCACTCGTGGACTTCTTGCTGGAGGTACCAGAATCCGAAGGCCGACAGTGCAACACGATCGCCACACCAGGAAAAGAAAGCATAACATGGACACTGCACACAGATGGCGCAGCCGGGAAGGAAGGCTGTGGCACTGGCCTAATCCTCCAGAGCCCCTAAAATGAAGAAATGACTTACGCGTTGAGGTTGGACTTTCAAACCTCCAACAATGAGGCGGAGTATGAGGCATTACTTGCCGGCCTACGCCTCGCGATAGAAAACAGAGTCAAGGACATAAAAATCCTTAGCGACTCCATGTTGGTGACAAACCAGGTGAACGAGGTATACGAGGCGTGAGACCCTAGAATGAAACGATACGTGGAAACAGTGAACCACATGGCTAAACTGTTTGACACGTTCACCATCCAACAAATACCAAGATTGGAGAATCGCAGGGCCAACGCATTGAGCAAGCTGGCGTCAACATCCTTTGACCACCTGACAAAAAAGTGCTCGTGGAGGTACTCAAGGAGCGAAGCATAGATGAAACCCAGGTAAAAGAAATAACAAGTGAAGAAGTGGCATGGATGACCCCCATCGTCGACTACATCAAGCACGAGAATCAAAGCCCCCCAGTACTCCATAATGAATGGGAGGCTTTACAAGAAGGGATACCTCATACCATGGCTGAAGTGCATGACAAGCCGAGAGGGACAAGAAATACTGCAAGAGACACATTCTGGAGATGCCAAAGCGTACAAAGGCACAAGAGCCCTAACAGGAAAAATACTACGAATGGGCATGTACTAGCCAGAAATCCAACAGGACGTGTCCGAATTAATGAAAAAATGTGTCGCATGTCAAACATTCGCCCCGGTGTAGAACTTGCCTTCCGCCCAGCCGACAAGTATGGCTGGCCCATAGCCGTTTCATCAATGGGGGATCGATATAGTAGGCCCTTTCCCGGAAGCACCCGGAAAAGGAAAATTCCTGATCGTAGTGGTGGACTACTTTACAAAATGGATCGAGGCCGAACCCGTAGCCAACATCTCAGGAAGGTCAATTATCAAGTTCATATGGAAGTCCATCCTCACCCGATTCGGCGTGCCAAGAACCCTAGTCAGCGATAATGGGCTCCAGTTCACCGAGAATCCCTTCAAAGGATGGTGCACTGATAGGCAAATACACTAGCGGTTTACCTCGGTAGTGCATCTACAAGCCAACGGTCAAACAGAGGTCTCAAACAAGACGATTGTAACGGGATCAAAAAACGACTTGGCAGGGCGAAGGGAAACTGGGTAGAGGAGCTGCCCAGTGTTCTATGGTTCTACAGAACCACGCCCAGAGCGGGCACTCAAGAGACGCATTCAGCCTGGTCTATGGAACTGAAGCAGTCTTACCCCCAGAGCTAATGATAACATCACTATGAATCGCCAACTTTACCCCAGAACAAACCGACACGGATCTCCGGCAAAATATGGACCTGTTGGAGGAAAAAAAGGAAGCCTCCCTTCTACGACAAGCAATCCTCAAACATAAAACGGAGAAATACTACAACCAACTAGTAAAAGGAAGATCCCTCAAGGTGAACGACTGGGTCCTAAGGAAAAACAAAGTAAGCCACGCAGAGCCCCAAGGTAAACTAGGACCCACATGGGAGGGACCATACAAAGTTGTTGAAGCACATCGTAACGGCTCCTACGTGTTGGAAACAATAGAGGGGAGGGCAATCCCAAGATCATGGAACATACAAAACTTAAGGAAATTCCACCAGAGGAAAACCAACGAGTTAACGGTAGCAACACTGGCACCCTTCGTTTTTCCTTTTGCAAAACCAATGTCAAAATGTACTGAAATCACGTTTTTAATGAAATGCTAAGACCCCGACGGGATTGATCACCCCGCCGAGGGCCATCTTTTCTGGTCCACCACAAAAACTTAAAGCACTAGTGTCTTTTATTTTTCGCATGCATGCTCCTATTTGGCCTGGCGCCCCCAGTGGCCTAGCTGCCCTTTACAGGGCTTCGTGTGCCTCCAATTTGGCTTGGCGCCCCCAGTGGCCCAGCTGACCTTTACAAGACTTCGTGTGCCTCCAATTTGGCCTGGCGCCCCAGTGGCCCAGCTGCCCTTTACAGGACTTCGTGTGCCTCCAATTTGGCCTGGCGCCCCCAGTGGCCCAGCTGCCCTTTACAGGACTTCGTGTGCCTCCAATTTGGCCTGCGCCCCCGGTGGCCCAGCTGCCCTTTACAAGTCTTTGTGAGCCTCCTATCTGTCCTGGCGTAGTAGCCCAGCTGTCTAGAGAAACTCTACAGTTTCTCGCATACACTCCCCTACCTCAATGACCACCCGCAAACAAAAACCTAAACAAAATCCAAGGACAAAAGCCGTATGAGCAAAAAGAAAATCATACAAAAGAAACAGCCAAGAAACAAAAGGCAACCAACAAGAAGAACAACACACGAAAACCCAAAGTCAGAATAGTCATTGACAACAAAAAAGGACGTACACCGCCCAAACCAACCACAACAATGTCCGAACCATCGCAAGAAAACAAGCAAAAACAATTGTCAAAGAAAGCAAACATTGTCTAAGGGTTACAACCATATCGAAAAGTGTCTTAAAACAAACAATCACCAACAGTGCAAACAAGTCACTGCTCCTCGTCCTCCGGCTTCAACATTTCTTTCAGATCATCCACACCAACTTGCCCAAGCTTTAACAATGAAGCATAATCCAGAGAAACGAAGTCCTCGATGGCACGATCCATCTCAGCCTCGTAACCGGACAAAGAGCTTATACCTGCAATATTAGAGAGATCAAGAGAAGGGTTATCATGGAGACGGCAACGCATCACCTCTTCACCAGCGGCGTAGCACGCCCGCCTTATCTGACCAACGCCGTGAATGAACTCTGGCTGGAGCATCACCTTCTCAATCACTCCAATGATCCCCTCATGCAATAACCACTCCAAATCGCTTTTAACCCTTGCAAGCTCCACACTCCCAGCCTCCACAACCTTGTCCTTCTCAGTAACATCACAGACTAAAATTTCATTCTGAATTGCCAAACCTTCATTCAACTGCTGGACCCTCTCTAATTCAGCCTCACAGGCTGCCAACCTCTCCTCCACCATCATCGTTTCTGAAACAGCCGCCCGAACCTTCTGATCATGCTCCTAGGAATCCTTCTCCAAAACATCAACCTGCTTCTTCAATTCCTGCTCCAACGAGCGAAGGGCGTCCAGATCATGATTGGAAGAAATAAACCTTTGTAAGTGACGAACGCCGACAGCAAACATGTAAGCACTTTGTGCAGATGCGAATTGAAGGTCAGAAACAAGGGCATCATCAGGATACATCTCCATATCGTTCTCGCTAGCCGGAGGGAACACGTGAGCAACAAAATCAAGCGCGACCGACCGTACAGTTAGGCGAGACCTATTAACCAGGCCCCACGTCGGCAAGAACGGAAGGGAAGAAAAGTCGACCAGAACATGGCGACCAATCGCCGACTCGACAGTTGCACCCGCCCCTACCACAGAACCTTCTTCCCTCACAGGGGCGTCTCCCTCAGCCGGCCCTTCACCCACCGCCACCGGGGCGGGACCCCAGCAACAACGTTTTTCCCCAAGTCAACTGCCAGTTCAACACCACTATCAACAACCTTACCATCAGGCTTGTCAACCACCTGAGCATCATCATCGGGAATTTGAATCACCTCTTCTTTATCACCAAAAACCACGACACTCCTCAAACCAGATAAAAGCTTACGACGGCTAAGACGCCGGACTGGCACAATATCGGTTGACACGTCAACCGGACCCACAGAACTCTCACTAGCCTTACCCTTCCCGATCTTCGCAACGGCCTCAAAAATACCCTCTTTGCTATCATTCACCGATTCACCAGAAACAATAGGACCTGGGAAAGAAGACGTACCTACACTAACATCAACCAAAAGGGACCCTTCAGCAGCGTCACCCTCCTCGTCTCCCCCAACGCTCATAGCGTCGTCAGTTGGAACTTCAGTAAAACCATTGAATGTAAAAGGATCCGGCACCTTATCTACCAAGTCCACTTCCCGGTACTCCAACTTTCCACCATAAGTATCAGCCAAAACATCCGTAAAAGCAATCAGACGAACAACACCTGAGAAAAACGAGCCATCATACTCTAAGAAAAAAATAATAAACAAAAAAGGGGGAAAGAGAAAAAGGAAAAGAAAAAGGAAAAACGACGACAACAAACATGAGCACAAACATACCTTTCACTACGGAGAAGTACTCCGGCATCTTTCCCCTAGCCCTCCACGACGGGTTCAAACCACCACCAGCAAGGATATACTCAGGATAGTTGTCAGGCACCACATGGAAGCCATTTAAGATCGCAACAGTTTCCCGGTTGTGCGCAAACAATGCTGGAGCAGGATCCTTAACACCACCGCGACGAACACACATTTTCCCGACACGATTCTCGTTAACCCATAACCATTTCTCCCGACATGATTCTCGTTAACCCATAACCATTTCTCCGTCCAATTCTTGGGAGAGGCTTTCTCCGCAACCAGCACATGAATCGATCGCCCCCGTGAATAAAAAGTGTAACTGTCACTGGCTTGGGAAAAACAGAAGTAATGCTTAAAGACGAAATAATCAGGCGCGATTCCCAGAGCACGACAAAGCAACTCGAAAGAAACTATCTTGTTCACAACGTTGGGCGCAAGCTGAGTAATACCCACCCTATTCCTTCGCAGGAGCTCATCCATGAAATTTCTGGTAAGAAGTCGGTACCCAGCATCGAACATCTTCATGAATATACCTGTTTTCCCCGGAGGAGGATGGTAGAAACCAGCCCCCTCGCCAGGAAACAGCATGCCATCATCAGAGCAAAAACCGTATCGGTCAACAAGCTGAGCCCACTGCTCGTCGGTCGGAGCAACACCAACATCATTAGCCATGGAAACAGAAAAAACGAAAGAAGCGAAAAGAAAAGAGGGGGAGAGAAGAGAAGTAAAGGAAATCGCAGAAGAAACCGAATAGTCGGGACTAGGAAGAGAAAAAGGGTTTCCTTGAAATAAGGAAACCAAACAAGTAGCCGGAAATGTCGAAAAGACGGGCGCAAAAACCGAAAACTGCCATAATGATGAAAGCTATACAGGTCTTGTCACAGTCGGCGAGAACCCGGATCAAATAAACCCTAGCCCTACACGTGTTCTTCCCATAAGTCTAGAACATTACGGCTCCGCTGGGCCTACGCAGTGTAATACCGTGTTATTAAATTTGAGAAATTTTGAGTTAATCTTAGTGTAATTAAGATTAGTTAGATTGTTGCATGAGTTTGGGTAGTTAGAATTTCATTTGGAAGAAAATTGAGGTTGAAAAATGCTAAAAGAAGGTTACACTGGTCGTGTTGGAGTTACACTGGTCGTGTGGGAGATTTCTTTGGACTAGTTGGGCATGCAGTAACTTACACGGGTCGTGTAAGTTGAACACGGGTCGTGTAAGACATGTAGCACGGGTCGTGTTATGTGAACATGGGTCGTGTCATCCTGCAGACCAAATTCCAAAATCTATACCTTAAGTTACATGGGCCGTGTAACTTTAACACGAGCCGTGTTACGCGCGCAGATCTGTTTTTAATATGCGATTTTCCTTCATTTTGGGTAAAAACCCATTTCGTTCAAAACCTCTAAAAACCCTAGAAAATCAATTCTAAGCCTCCTATGTCGAGATTAGAGTCTATTTTTCACAGATTGAAGCTAGAGACTGATAATTTGAGCTTCAAAGGTAATCCTCTTTGATTTTGATCTTGTTTTAACGGTTGAGTTGCCTGATTTGAGGTAATTCCATATGGTTTGATGAACCATCTGAAATTGGTTGGTGTTAGAGTATGATTGTTGGATTTGTAAGTGTAAAAGAGTTCTAATCTTAGACCCGCGCTAGTAAAGTGTTGATTGTTGCGTTTCTAAGGTCGTATGAGTTAAAGTGGTGAAATTGAAAGTTATAACTAGGATGTTGTTACTATCTTTTGATTGTAACTTGCTTCAATGATTCCAATTCCTTGATTATTATGCATATTGAGTGTGATTGAGATTACTCTTGTACTCGAGTAATGAAATTGAGCTGTTGTGCTACAGCTAAAGCTTGACAGGAGCATACACGAGGTTCAGGAGTTCCACATATCGACTCAACATCAGGTGAGTAGTTGTTTATTAGATGAATTATCTTTTGTTGAGATGTTTGATGCAGATAAGAAGTATGCTATATTTGATTGGTTGAGTAAAATCAATTATGAGTGTTTTGATCAAAGAGTATGACACACTAATGGCTGAGATAGTCATTTGAGATTAACCCAAGCGAGATATTGGATAGTATAATCCAATCTATCTTTAATTACTCACTGAGCTTTTGAAGCTCATAAATTGTTTGTCAATGTTATTTGTAATAGGTTCTGGTAGTGGAGACCGCGGGAAGCGAAACATGGATGGATAGCTGGACTTTGGGCTTTGAACTTGAAATTTACTTGTTGTTTTTGAAATATGTAATTGACCCAGTTTTTAAATAATAGTTGTAAACACTTGATGTAAATAGTTAGGACTTAAACTATGTTTTTGGTAACAACTTTGTATTACTCGTTTCTTAATTTGAGTTACACCCTTTAATGTTGTTCTAATGTAAGAAAATTAAGGTGTAATTCATTTATGAGAAACTGGGCGTTACACGCAGCAACTACTAGATGGGGGGGGGGACTTGATAACGTATCATAGAATACGGTTGGGCAGAGCTCCATCGGTCCAAGGCCACAAGCGCTGCTTTGCTCCGCTGGACCTACCTGCTTCTTTCGAGGGTCGTCCCACGACACTGGCATCTGCCCCTGTGGGTAATCACCTCCACAACATCTTCCCACAGAACCATGCAAACGACAACCTACGGGAAAGCTGACACACGCAGGCGACAAAAGGTGCACACGACGCACTACCTGCACCTCCCCGTACATTCCCTGCATCACGATCGCATACCAGGCGATCGCCCAATCATCTCCTGAGCCCGCTGGGGGACTGACATCCGTGTCCCCAAAAGCGAACTCAGCCTCAGGTATAAAAGGCCAAGGGGCCTTCAGGTAACTCTCAGGCTCTCGAACCCTTTACCTCTTACTTTCCGAAGAACTACACTCTCGATACCAAACTGACTTGACCGTCGGAGCGCCCTCCCGGGATCGCCTCCAGAAGCGGGACTAACGGTCGCTTTCCTTTTTGCTGTGATCTCAGGCTCTCGAGACCGCCAGAGCTTCCACCCCAAGTCATCTTCGAGTCTGAAGTCATAACATTTGGCGCTATGCGTTGTGTGATCAACAAAACTACCCCGTAAACAGCCACACAACAATGTCCGGCGGGGAAAGTAGCGACGTTTCGCCTAGTCTGATCCGATCCATGCACCTATTGGACAATCTTGAAACACCTACTGCCTTTTCCACGCAATTAGCATCAGCATCTTTCATACCTTGGCAATTACCGATAACCATTACACCGATATCACAAGGGATCTCAGGCTCTCAAGACCGCCAGAGCTTCCTACCTTTTTGCTTTCCTCTTTGCTGTGATCTCAGGATCTCGAGACCGCCAGAGCTTCCACCCTAAAATCCCGGAGTCTGAAGTCATAAGAATAACAATTACAACAATCGTCATGGTAATTACCAAGGGCCGAATCAGAATCAGCAGCGACAGTATCAGCCTGTCAATAGCAACAACAATAATAGCCCAAACAACAGCAATAACAGCCCCCCAGTACAAGAAACAAAAGCCGAAAAATTGGATAGGGTATTGGACTTCGCGACAAAGGGACACTAGCAAAGCCAAGCAAACGCGAAATCCATCATCAATATGGAAAGGTAATTCACACAGTTGGCTGAAAAAGTAGGTAAGAGGGACAACGGGAAGTTCCCTAGTATTACTGAGGTCAACCCAACCACACCCAGAGCCTAGTAAAAGAGCATGTTAATGCTGTAGATTAAGATAAGGAGGTGGTGGTAAGCAATTCGACCCCAGAAACGACCAAAATTGAGGAAAGGGGGGAGGGTCAAGAAAGACAAGGCTGGAGGATTTTGACATACATGAAGACAAAGATGAAGCTATTCTGAGGACATACCAGCCAGCCATCGCAGCTATCAAGAGGAAGGCTGCGAAATCAAAGAAAATATGGACTGAGTTAAGGGAGTCAACCATCAATTAGCCTCTATTGGGATATTTGGACTGTACAAAACCCTCTTGTTGTGTCATATACACATCCTCTGTAAGTTTTCGGTTAAGGAAAGCGGTTTTTACATCCATTTGCAATATTTCATAGTCATAAAATGTTGCGATGGCAAACAATATCCTGATAGATTTAATCATTGCCACTGGTGAAAAAGTTTCCTCATAATCAATCCCTTGGGTTTGAGTATAACCCTTTGCCACTAGTCTGGCTTTATATGTGTGTACCTTTCCAT
The DNA here is from genome assembly GCA_023525715.1 of Cichorium intybus. Lineage (NCBI taxonomy): Eukaryota > Viridiplantae > Streptophyta > Magnoliopsida > Asterales > Asteraceae > Cichorium > Cichorium intybus. Next base: position 77,120,514 of record CM042010.1, read on the forward strand.
CCATGTATGTCTTCTTCTTGAAGACCCATTTACACCCAACTGTTTTAAGGCCAGGTGTTTGATCATCCAAGTTCTAAACTTGGTTATCATACATGGATTTCATCTTGCTCTCCATAGCCTCCTTCCATTTGGCAGCATCTGGGCCTGCCATTGGTTCCTGATAGCTGGTAGGTTTATCGTCATCTACCATTAACTCATCACCTTCAGTAATATGTAAACCATAAAACTCAGGAGCATGACGTACTCTATCAGATCGCCGGACAGGAGGTGGAGGTATGTCAGATTCCTCAACTGTACTTGGCTAAGGCTCAACAGGGTTTTCAACCTCTGATTGAGAGCTAGTGCCAACAATCACCTTGGTGTATCATCTCCCTCTCTCGGAAGACTGCCCTTCGTGCAACAATCACATTGTTTTTAGAAGGTTTGTAAAACAAATACCAAAAGAACTAGCAGGATAACCAATAAAGTAACACCTCTCTGATCTGGGTTCTAGTTTGTCAATGGCTTCACGAAGGACGTAAGCCTCACAACCCCAGACTTTCAAATGCGCTAATGAGGGTTTAGTCCCATTCCATATTTCAGAGGGTGTCTTGCTGACCTTCTTAGTTGGTACAAGGTTCAAGACTTTTGCTGTAGTCTCTAAGGCATAGCCCCAGAAACTGATTGGAAGCGTAGTACGACTTATCATGGACCAAACCATATCAAGTAATGTCCGGTTCCTCCTCTCGGCTACACCATTATGTTGTGGTGTTCCGAGAGGAGTCATCTGTGAAACAATTCCACAGTTCCTTAGATGATCGTAGAATTCCTGACTAAGATATTCTCCACCCCTATCGGATCGGAGGATCTTAATCCTTTGCCCCGTTGATTCTCTACTTCGTTCTGAAACATTTTGAACACCTCGAAGGTTTCAGACTTACGTTTAATCAAATATACATACCCATATCTACTGAAATCATTAGTAAATGTGATGAAGTACCTTTCTCCATGTCTTAGAGCTGATCTGAACAGTCCACACACATCAGTGTGTATGAGGTCCAACAGATCCTTGCCTCTTTCACAGTTCCCTGTGAATTGCGCTTTAAACAAGACTCACATACATCATCAGACTTGAGGTCGAATGATTCCAAAATCCCAGCAGCTTGGAGTTTGGCGATGCGTATGTTGTTTATATGGCCAAGTCGACAATGCCATAGACACAATTTATCCAATACACTTTTGGATGTATCTGGATCATCATTTAAGGTTAAGCTACTATTTCTTCTAATGCTCACGATAGTTTCATAAATACCATTTGTAGGACATGCTTTAAAGTAAAGACAATCATTTTTAAAAACTAAAATATTTCCATTATCAAAACCAAAATCAAAACCGTTTCGATACAAAGCACTAAAAGAAATAATGTTTCTTTCCATTTATGGCGAATAGCAAAAATTTAATAAATTAATAGAAAATCCCGTAGAAAGCATGAGCTCGTAATCCCCAATCCTTTTGACAGCAGCCCTATGTCTATTGCCCATGATTAGGTCAAGCTCCCCATGCCTCAGCTTCCTACTTCTTCTTAGTCCCTGCACATCAGAGCAAATGTGAGTACCACATCTTGTGTCTAGGACCCATGAATTAGTAGTATAAGTATTATGGAGTTCTATCATATATATACCTGAGGTTCCAGACACTTTGGGCTTGATCTTCTTAATCTCCTCCAGGTATTTAGGGTAGCTTCGCTTCCAGTGTCCCTTTTCTCTACAGCGGAAACAAATGGTCTCATTAGGGTTTGGTGTCAGCACTATCATAGAACCAGCCTTGCCCTGGTCGCTAGGGTTGGAGTTGGGGTTACCAACTTCACCCTTCCCTTTGCCTCTAGGCTTCTTAGCTTTCCTTTTCTTAATTGCCCCTCCCTGATTGCCAGTACCGGAGCCGTTGAGCTGCAGTTCTTAGATTTAGACATATTTGCCTCGACAATTTTTAGCATGCCGTGTAACTCCATTATGGTCTTTTCCAATCCATTCAGTGTGAACTGACTAAATTTACTGCTTAGCTAGTGGAGGATGATATCCGTAACCAACTGCTGAGCAATTGGAAATCCAAGTCGCTCCAATCTGTCAACATACACTTTCATCTTAAGCACGTGTGCACTGACAACGGTTCCCTCCTGCTGCTTGCAATCTAGCAGGGCGATCATGGTGTTGTATCGTTCCTGTCTAGCCTTCTCTTGGAACATCTCCTTGAGCTGGTCAACCATGTCAAACGCCCCAACGGTCTCGAAACTCTTTTGGAGCTCCGAAACCATGGTCGCCAACATGAGACAAGCAACCTCATCCGACTGATCTTTATGCTTTTGCCAAGCATCCTTAACAGCTCTAGTTGCATCGTCAGCGGGAGCCTCGGAAAGAGCTGTATCCAAGACCCATTCTTTCTTGTCATACCGGAGGGTGATCCGAAGGGAACGCATCCAGTCTAAGTAGTTGAATCCCGTCACCTTATCCTTAGAGAGGAGTTGCATTAGTGAGATATTTGTAGCCGAATTCGAATTTATATGAAAAGTAGATTTTAGTTAGTTTGATTAATCCTTAAAAAATTAATTACCCAAAACAATAATTTTACTTAAGGCTAGAATCCATATTTCACTTCTGGTGGTGAAGAGGTATGTCGTAGTTGACGACGCCTAGTAATATCAAGTATTTTAGTCGTCGTTGAGCCCTATTCTGAATGAATTATATCTCATAAACTGTTATATACTCAATTTTTGAGTCTAGTGCTTGTGTGCGAAATATGTTGAATACACGGGTTAAATGCATACAAAATGGTGAAGTTTGGAATGAAGTCCATTTTCAGGCGAAAACATACGCGCGTCGTGGACTGAAAGGCAAACGTGTCACGGAAAGTCAAAGAACGGATGAGAAGTTTGACATTCAAAAAGCAAATATCGGGGTTATGGATAAGGTCGCGCCGTGGATTTCACTCTTGCGCGGCGCGGATGGTCGAATTTTGCAACTATAAATAGAGGCTTCCGGTTCGTGTTTCAGGAGCGAAGACCCGACTTTGGAGTGGAACTCAAGCCCCTTCAACTCGTATTTTTTGATTTCAGAGATCAAGAATTGGTATTTTTCATAGTTTTAGCTATTTTCTTTAGTTTTTCGGTTTTTGTTTATCGTGCGGTTCCAACGGTTCTAGATTGTAGAACTCGGTGGATCGTATCGGGAATGGATTCTGATTGAAGTCAGTAAGATTCGACTTCTGGATTGGTTTAAATTAATGCAAGCATTCGGTTTTAGGTATTTTCGTTGTTAATTCCGGTTTTATGAATTATTGCTCGTTTAGTTGTTTGATTGTTTGTTTGGAGTGTTGGATGATTCTGATTTTCTGAGTATACCTCGAGGTCAGGACATTTTAGTTTGGTTGGATTGAATTTGGTTTTATAGTTTAATAATAATTAGTTTATGCTTCCGGTATTTGTTTCGATTGGATTTTGTGAAGTGTATGGAACGCCACCGACTATAGAGTGACACTATAGTTTGGTTAATTTCTGACACATATATTCAACCACCGACTCCACGTATCGACCCTTACTTCCACTTAGCTAGTGTGCTTGTAAGGTAAGAAATCTTATATTTTTGACCGTATCAACAACTACGATGATGTCAGTAGTCACCCCCAAAAGTTATTTAGGTAGGCAATACTCTTTGCCAAGTTCAGCCTCTATGAAGCTTCTAGGTCTTTCGGGATTCATTGAATCTAATCAATGACACGTTTAATCCCATCATGCTCATCCTCTCTCCCATGACGGGTATGCCATGGATTATGGGTTTGGATGGTAAATCGACCTCGAAGGACCCACATGACACCCGACTCATGATTCATGAGTTATCGCGAGTATCACATCATTTTGGCCGAGTCCATTCCGACACGCTGGATATAGCACTTCCCACGCCGGCAGGACACGGTTAAATGTGTGGTTCTTTGTGGGTAGCATGAGATTTACATTTTCATAAAACGGGATTTTGTTTTGTTTAGTTAAAACATTTTAACCTTTTAATTGGCATAAGGGTCAATTTAAACTTTTAAAACCGGTTTTGAAACACCAATTTTACTTTTAAAAATTGTATTAACTTTTAACAAATTTTACTTCTATATTTTCAGTAATACTTTTATCTTGAAACATTGTTCTATCAAACCCTTTCGGTAACTCCACTCAATAAAATACGGCAGGCAGTGAGGGTGGTAAACAATGAATGCTATTTAAAAACCGACCTCATTAGGAATCGAAGAGACCTCCTTAAACCTTCTAAAGACATTTGGAGTAGGTGAGCCTAGATGGTCTGACCAATGTTTTATTTTTAATTTAAGTTATACATATAGATACAATTCTAATATATATATATATATATATATATATATATATATATATATATATATATATATATATATATATATATATATATATATATATATATATATATATATATATATATATATATATATATATATATATATATATATATATATATATATATATATATATATATATATATATATATATATATATATCAGTAAATTTTTTTAAGTATTTTGAAATTTTTGTTTAACTATTAATTCTATTAAACATGCAAGGATGCAGTGTTAATTATTAATTTAAACAATAATCCATTAAAATTTGAAGCATTTTAAACTTTGTGTTTAGCTATTAATCCTATTGAGCATGCAAGCATTCAATGTCAATCATTAATCTAAACAATCATATAATACTAAAATTCACCATTTTGCATGTCAAGAAATACTATTTTAGAAAAACGTTACGACCGTCGCGACGCGGTAAGCAAACTGCAGTGTCGCGGATAGTCAACAAAACATGATCATGATAGGGATGACGCTACGTGGCACACTAGGAAACGCGGCGCGACAAAACCCTAATGATCGTAACTGTATAGAAGACCGCGGTGCGCCCATTCAAGGACCGCGGCGCGGACGTCGAACAAATTCGATAATTTATGGGGAAAAACGATTTTTAACAGATCTAATCGAATCAAAATAGTACAAAATCATGATAAAGTGGCTCTGATACCACTATTGGAATATGATAACATAAAAAAACGGAGCGGAAACTTAAAAGGAAATCATATTCAACCAGGATCACAGAATCACGCACACTTTTGTAACCGTAAAATCAAGAGGGTTTAAGAAATACATTTTAAGATTCAAATCTTATCTTGTTAGGATGACGAGAGCCTAAAGTAGAACTCCTCTAATGTAAACGCAGCGGAAACTTAAAAGGAAATCATATTCAACCAGGATCACAGAATCACGCACACTTTTGTAACCGTAAAATCAAGAGGGTTTAAGAAATACATTTTAAGATTCAAATCTTATCTTGTTAGGATGACGAGAGCCTAAAGTAGAACTCCTCTAATGTAAACGCACCCAAGACAACGATCCAGCACCCGTTGATGTAGTATATACCATTGATTGAAGTTTTAGCACGTAATACTTACGGTTTATGAAGAAATCGGCCGTATACCGAGGGGTGGGAGGAGGGTGACGAATTTTAGGGTTCTAGGATGATTTACAACTCAGATCTAGGGTTGTATTTATAGTGCTACTCATCCTTATCCCCTCCTTTGTGGATAATGACTATTTGAAATTCAAACTGTTGATAATTTCACTTTAGTCCTTTATCCTTATTAGTTTCTACTAATTAATAAACCTTTACTTTTGTATATTAATAAACTTAACCACTCAAGTTTATTTTTCGATTTCTTTTAGCTAAATTGTCTCTTGCGTGTAACCCAAAAGGACCCTACTATTTATAGTAATATTACCAACTTGTTATAACGATGGGCACATAACCAACAATAATGAGGTACTCATGAAGGATATGAAGTAGCGAGAGGTGAAAATGATCATGGTCTGGGAAGAACAACAACGGCTCATAAGCAACATGGAGGACCAAATCGGCTGCTTGACAACTCTGATGGCAACCATGGTCCACGATCTTCTTCCCAAGACAGATCAGTTCCTATCAGATGCGGGTTGAGGCCAGCAAACGTGTGGCTGAAGACGTTAAACTTACCGCTTGTTGGGAGGCAACCTGATTATAGGAATAAATTAGATTAGATTTAGTTTTAGTTATCTTTTGATTTCTGGTTCATTTTTGTATTGTCCTCATCTTAGAAACCGTGGCCCAACCCAAGTCTACGGTGAAATGAAGGATTAGAAAGGAAAACAAAGAAAAGCAACATCCATGGTACGTGCTGCTGACAAGTTTCAACTGCGACGCGGGAAGAAGGAGGTCCCAATGTGCAGGGGTCTTCCATAAGAGTCCGTGTTGCGAGGTAACTAATGCCATGCTGCTTATTAAGGTAAAATCCATCCCTTTTAACCCCAAACCCATTTCATTTTTTACACACACATCACCAAACACGTTGCCGGAACACAGAGCTCTCAATTGATCGAAGCTTTTCTTGATTTTTCTTGCACACATCAGTTCTACTACTAAGATACATCTCTAAGAATTACTTTAATCAAGTTATTACACGTGTTTAAGGCTTAAAATTGATCCAACAGGGCCAGTTCTCAAACTTAGAAAAAACCCAATGCCGAGCCCTAGGGTGTTCTTTTTGCAAAATGGACACCCTAGGAGGCTTAATCGGACCCCTAGGAATATTGTGCATGAGTTGATTGGATCAAAACAGGTCAAAAATGGATTTCAAATTGTCGTGAGTCCGCGACGTGGGGCATGAACACCCACCACGACATTTGAACGAAATAGCACGCGCCTCGGACCTAGAGAAGTACGACGCCAGCTTCGTGAGGACCATTTTTGCAACGTTATTTACGATTTTCAATGTTGTGCAGATTGCACAACAACCTCCAGTTAGACAGTATACGTGCCAAAGTACGAGTTCCTACTATTCCTGCTAGCCGTGGAGGAGACACGAGGATATACAGAAAAGCTGACGGACAGCAGCACATGCGTGATCGAGCCGACACTCTATTTCGACCGAGAGTTCATCACCCGCATCAGACTTTAGGATCAGCTTCTGCCACTATTGCATCATACATGGACGCACCCGCAGCAGCCCTACACCTTCAGGTGTTGAAGGTAGGAGAGATTGATGGGTTAAGAGGATGACATTTTGTACAGGGAGCTCATGTCAGAGTTTTTCTCGACTTACCTCTACGAGCCAGAGGCAGACGACCCAGCGGACCGCCACTTCACATTCTAACTGGGCAGAGAGATCCGGCGATGCACCTCTGTGACTTCGCCCGATGCATAAAGATGTACACTCGACAGGAGTTCAGCAACGTCCACTTCCCAGCCTTCATGAAGGCTTGCATGCAGGGCAGCCGGACAGAGACGTGGACGAGGTCGTTTGGGAACGGATGCCCGACGACTGTTATCTTTCGGGGACCACTAATAAGAGCCAGCTACGTTCTCCTCTACATCAAACTTGTGTATAAATCTAAAATTTTGTATATTGCATGTTTCTTTTCATGTGTTTTCTTTATATTTGCATAATCCAACTAAGAGACTGAATTGCCCAAACGAGGGAGTTGCACAACCCAAGTGTGGGGTCACAGTACCCCTACACTTGTGTTATGCTGGTGTATTTACTGCTGCTCCTTGACTCATTGTAATCGTCAAGAACGGTATGAATGACAAACCAAGCTACAACTCTTCCCGTGAGTCAGTGTTTCGCCGTCCTGGGGTTAAATCTTTTTCTCCCTTTATTTTGCATTTTCTTTTCTACAACAGGGACATTGTATGGTTTTAAGTGTGGGGTGAGGCAGTCGAAAAATATAGAATAAAATAGTGTTAGAAAATGTTTTTTGTAGAAAGTTCAAATTGTTAGCATTTTTTCAAAAATTTTAAGAAATTGTAACTCAGAAATGAATAGGTTTTGAATCTATTTAGCAATGTGTTATTCTTCAAGGAATACTTTTTAGTTGTGGATATGCTAATTTACTTGAAATAAGGTGAGTGGTTTGGAAAATTAGAAAATAGTTGATTTAGAATACCTTACGATTGTGATTCAGGAAGGGAATTTCAATCAGTGGCCTTTGTTGTTTGAGCTGGTAAATCTGAAACAGGTGGCCTTAGGGCACTTATGCACCTCACTACCTAAGATCAATTGGTCTAAGATAGTCTTTTTGAAAGCTCATTACATAGACAACATAGAAAGTGATGGAAATCTCTTTAACGATATTTAGAATCTGAGCGAGTAAGTTTTGCACATATGTAAATAGAAAATTTGTAATAAAAGGATCTCTAGAAAGTCATGATTCCCGAAGGGTATTTTGGTGATTTTTATATTTTGCTTTGGGTGATTTTATATTACTGTTATGGCTGATACGTCTAAGAGTGCCTCCGGTTCAGCATCCGGTACCCCTACCATAGTTATAGCCTCATGTAATTATCCTGCTCCAAATGACCCAACCACATATAAAGACCATTTGCAGGTGGTGATTCACATTTTGACCCAACACCCTCTAGCACGAGCCTTGTTTGCTACCCCTCCTTCCATCCCTTTTTCTTTGCTCGAACAGACAGTGGTCATGGCTTCAAAACGTGACCACAACATCCTTGTCACCTTGTCAAATGATATGGAGGTCACCTTGGACAAGAAGGGTTTGTGCCTGCTCTTGATCTACCATACCATGATGGTCATTTCGAACCCCCATCATAAGGCAAGTGTATCACCATGTTCTATCATATGGGTTATGAGAACCTAATGGAGTCTGTATCTCAGTTCCGAAAGGGGTAATCTGCCTCCATTATGGCACTGCATGGTGCATTTCTGCATTAGGAGCTTAACCGGGAAGACCGGTGGTACAGACCAGATGACTAAAAGAATGGTAGAGCTAGTGTAGGTCTGTACACGGGCAGACAGGTTGATGTTGTTGCAATCTTATTTGAGGACTTTGGGTCCTATATCTCGGTATCTCAGAAAAACCCAAGAAAATTACACTCTGCTTGCTTCTGGGCAATGTATATTGCACAATTATATGAAATTCATGGGGTTCCAATTCCAGCTGCTGTTGTTGATGTTCCTCTAGTGATGCCTGCCTTCAAAGGGTACACCCCAAAGTATCATCCAATTTTCGGAGCGGTCCAAAGATTGACAGAGGTGTTCCTAAGTTTCGGTGATGCCACCAGCAATTTGTCAATCAACACTTAGCTCTAACCGAAAATGTTGAACCATATCCCCCTGAACCATTACGCAAAGATCCTCTGGCCAAGAAGGGAAAGAAGAAGGCACAAGCTCCTCCATCCAAACAACCAAATCCCAAGAAATCCAAGAAATCAGTACACATCATCTTTTACTTGAACTTTAAATTCATGCAATAGTTACTTCATGTCACTTACTTCTGCAATATACTGTATGAAATTTTCGGTATGAACTGCTAATCTTTTGAATTCTTGGTATCAGTTGATTAAGTCATAATTTTCGCATACCTCGGTCACAATTGTCTTACTCTCTCTTTTCAAAAATTCAGTACATACCACTCATATCTCTCAATTTTTGATTCACCTCAACTCCTCAACTTTTCGGTACATCTTCATTTCTCATCCAATTTCAGACTGTTTCCTTAGCTCTAAACTTTCAGTTCACATCTTCTCACTTCTCGGTACCTTAAACTTCTATCAGAATTCTTCGGTGCATGGAATTCAATTTTCGGTGTCCTTTGTCAAACCCAAACTTCTATGTTATCATAATTGCAGTTACACATTACAATCTTCTGATACCCATGACAAAATTTCGTTACTTCTGTGCGCTCAATTCACTTATTTTATTATAAGTCACAACAAAATGTCATGATTTCAATTCATTGAAACTATAAGTTGATAAATTTGGAAATCCAAATTTTTTTGATCAACTTCTTTAATCTGTGATCCATATCAACTGCAAAACAAAAATTTTTACTTTTTGGAAATCCAAAATTATTTTTGGTCATGAATTGAAAATCTTTGTGATTATTATCAATTCGATTACCCATGATATGTGTTATCTTGAACATATTTCCTAATGTTCTTACTTGATTTCAGACCTTCTCTACATGGGAACTTGATTCAGACTCTGAGGCCGAAAAACAGAACAGGCCGAAAATCATAAAAGAGGCTGAAAAAAAAGAACGAGCCCACCCAAGAACTAAAAGATGCCCAAAAGAATAAAGAAGCACAAATTTATGGCTCGATTTCACAGGTTGCATTATGAGATTGCTGTTGGTGATAAGAAGAAGTTGATTGCCAAGATGCAACAGAGACTAGAAGTTCGAAATACCCATTTGTTGGTTTTGCGAAGTATGGGAGAAGAAAAAGATATGAATACGTTCGCTGTCAAGAAGAGGCACAGTGGATTTCAATATGAGGTTGATGTAATCAACAAATTTATTTCTTTTGAGTTGTCCAAGATGGTCGGGGACTCCAGCTATGTTTTTGATACTAATGAAACGGATTGGCAAAACGTGGCCAAACATATCGTACCTATCACCTACGAGGTATTCTTGGCACGTGAGAATTTGAGGAATCAACCGAAAATCACCAAACAACCTCCCCACCGAAAATCATGAAGGTTGTTTCTCCTGCAGTCCCAAGAGGAATCTCTACAGGCTTAATCGGGTGAAAATAGTCTTTTCTTGGAAACTGCATCGAAGAAAATTCCTGATTTTGGTGACGATCAGGAAGTGACGAGACCTTTATTCATAAAGGTTATTGATATAGATATTGGTGAATCAAGCTCAAATTCTGAGCCAAAAGATGGTACTGCCGATCTGGTCACAAGGATGACACGACTATTCCCCATCTCCCAAATCTTTGGTGCCCAAGCCCGAAGTTGATGTTTTGGATAAAAAGCTTGACTCCTTGATCTCGTTGATTATAGATATAAAAGGTTCCCAGTCAAATGAAGTTGTGATGAAACAACTTTCCGATTTGAAAAAAAAGGTTGAGGTACTAGAAAAGAAGGAGCTTTCCATTGACACTGCTGCACATGAGGCCATCACGAAAGGCCTCAAGGAAATCGATGCTCAAAGGAAAAAAGACGCCGAAAATTTGATCAAACAATCAAAAGACAACATGACTGAAGTCAAGAGAGTTTCTAAGGAATTTGAAGCTTTCAGTGCCACCATCTCTAATCGGATCATGAGTCTTTTTGATGATATGCTAAAGTACATTAAAGGCATCTTTTCTGAAAACCAATCGCCACGGGACGCTAATGTTCTACTTTTTCAGCTGCTGACCACCACTCTGAAAAACTTTTCACAAACTGTTCGTGGTCCAATTGATAATCTTGGTTTTGCAGCGGTTAATATGCATGAAGCAGTGGACAACCTTCAAGCAATTTCTACCAAGGATATTGATTCTATAACTGTTTAAATTCAAACCATTATGGAGAAGCTTCATGAAAAGTTGGATGTGATAAAGTCGTACCTACCTGTGACCTCTTCTTCTGAACAGGCCATAGGAGGTGGAAAGGTGCCTGTCAAGATAATTGTAGATATTGATGATAATGATGATGATGATGATGATGCTGATTAGCTGAAGCAAGGTAACGATGAAAAGGAAGAAGGTGATGACACTTTCGGTCTTGAAACCAGAAGTGGTGAAAAGAAAAAGACATATGAAGAAGAGGAACATGCTGATATAAATCTTGGTGCTGGTGGCGAGATACCGAAAATTCCAACACCACCATCATCACCACCAAAACCCAACTCACCAAAACCAACACCAAGTCAAGATACTCCAAACACTCCTTCCCATTTCACTTATGCAAGTGATGATGAGTTGAAGTACTCTACAATCCTTCGAATCCTGACAACGCCTAGTAATATCAAGTATTTTAGTCATTATTGAGCCCTATTCTTAGTGAAATTATATCATATATGCTATGGTATTCTCACTTTTTGTGTCAGTGCTTGTTTGGAAAGAATTGATGTAAACAGGGGCTAAAAGCGTACAAAATGGAAGAATTTTGAAGATAAAGACAAAACAGTCGAATTCACATGCGCGCCGTGGGATTTACAAAGGCGCGACACGGTGACTCAGCATTGAGGCGGTGGAGAAAATTCAAATGCCGAAAAAACGGGGATAAACCCATACGCGCTGCGGATTTCACTTATGCGCTGCGCGGCCTCTTAATTTTTGCAACTATAAATAGAGGGTTTTAGGTCGAAAAATGCAGCAAAGACCTGGCATAGGAACGACTCCCAAGGCTTCTTTGACTCCGAGTTTTAGTTTTCAGCAACCATAATTTGGTATTTTATGTTTTTCTCTTTTAATTTCCAATTAGTTTAGTGATTTCGGTAGATTTGGCTAGTGTCTTTGGGTGTGACAACCATTGGCAATAGTTCTTAGTTTTAGAATTTCTTGTTTACTGTTTTGGAACCATTGGGATCTGAGTTTTTAATAGTAATCATTCGGTTAGTGTTAATTGCTCTGTTTTTGGTAGTTTTATGCTTTTGAATGGATTTTGGATGTTTTGATTGTGTTGGATGGTTGGAATTGATCTTGGTTACTTCTGATTTTGAAGTATACTTCTGATTTCAGTAGGTAATTAGGATTATTTATTGGTTTAGTTTAGTTGATGCTTGAATTGGTTTACTGGATTTGTGGTTTTTGGGGATTGTTTTGGGTATAAGTCGGAAACTAGATCCTCTGGCTGTAGAAGTGACACTACAGTTGGTAATCTGTTGCCTACCTTGACCACGTAACTCCTGTGGATCGACCCTAACTACCACTGTGCTAAGTGAGAGTGAGGTTATTTTACTATTTTTGACCGCATGACGACCGCTGCGATGTCAAATTTTGGCACCGTTGCCGGGGAGTTGTGAGCTTAAGAGTAGGCGATCTGTAGGATCTGTTTCCTGATTTTTGATGTTTGATTTTAGTTTGCTGATTTATGGTATGTGTGCATCCTTATAATGGGCGATTACATGTACCCAGATCAGTATTATGAGTATTATGAAAATCCGGCCGACACCTATTACGAGGATGATTACTACAATGGATCATTCGATGACAATGGATGGTGGACCGATGAGTCATCTCAACATGAAAATTCTGTAACTTGGGCCCAAATATTGGAGCTCATGGCTGACACCCACCATGTTCAGAAGGATCAGGCAGATGCTCTTGAAAAAGTGCAAGCTTCTTTAGATAGGTTAGAGAAAAGCTGGAAATACCTGCCAGAACCTGAGGCGAGTAGTTTTAATACCAGTAATAATGTGCATGAACTTGCATCACTTGAATATGTGATGGAAGGGCATACACCTTGGAAAAGTCAAAAGACCACTGAGATGGTCAAAACGATTGTTGAGGAAGAGGTTGTAGGTGACAATGCTACTTCTGTCTCAACAGCTTTTGATGTTTTTGATGTTTTTGAAAATGTTGAGCTGGTGATGAGTGAATCCATACCATCACCAGACAATTTGGTTAAGGAGGATGTTGTGGAGGAGGCTGTAAGTGACAGTACAGACCCTAGCCCAACGATTCCCGAAATTGTTGAAGTTGTTGATACTATTGGGGAAGGGGGTGTAGATGACAATACTACCCCCGAACCTATAATTTTTGAAACTTTTGAGTATTTTAAAAGTAAGGATCTGGGGATGGGTGACTTTATACCACCACCAGATGAAACCAGTCACTCACTTTTGGTCCCAATTCACCTATTGGACGATGATCAAGAAGATGATGCCGACGAGTTGGTTTTTGAAAACAATAAACATGATTTTTTCGCCACTCATGATCCATTCATGAATGGAAAATTAGATGTGATTAATACCATCGATGAGGACATATGGAAGCATCCCGATATGTTGCCTTCCGATCCCATTCGGTTGGAAAATTTTTATTGGCACTGCAAACCAAAATTGCAAACTGAAGACAACACGCAATATGTGAGCAACAAACGAGGTGCAAAACAACTACTGGGAGCAGCATTGGGGACGCTCCACCTCAAACCGGTAATTTTTAAGAGATGCAGAAGGAAGGACCGAGCTTGGAGGTTCAAAGCTACCTCCAAGCATTCACGGGAAGTAATCAGAAGACGGCAATTGGGCAGTAGCAGGAGAACCGGCAAGCCATTCGACCCAGGAAAGTTTGCAGAGCAGTGGATCAACAAAGGGACGGTGGTGACTGAAAATCAGCGAAGGAAGAAGGCATACGATCCACCGTAGCTGTAGAAGGAATAATACGTCTGGCTGAAGACGTTAAACTTTGCGATCGTTGGGAGGCAACACATCTTTTATAAGTAGGTACTATATTTCTTAGGAGTAATTCGGAAAATTATATCATCGTCATTACAGGTGTTATTGGTCCAAGGCAAGTGTGGGGTTGTTATGAAGGAAAATTGAATTTTTGATGGCCGCGCCGCGGTCAGGCGATTTGCGCGCCGCGGGATCGTAAATCAACCCGATGCGCAGGGGTTGATTTGGGAACACGCGCGCCGCGGTTTGCTCATATACGCGCCGCAGGAATCGATCGGTCGGTTTCCTTTGTTAAAAAGGTATGTCGCGTCACTATTCACACACAACCCACGCCGCGCCTTAGAGAGCTCCGATCATCAGAAGTTTTTCTAGCGTTTTTTCTTGCTCATTTCATTCTCGCTATCGAGGTATGTCATTCTAACTAGTTTTTACTTGTTAGAACTAGCGATTAGGCTGCGAAATTGGTTGATTTCTCCAAAAACTCAAAAACTTAGAAATCGGCAATGTTGACTCGTAGGGTGTTTATTTTTCCAAATAATGACCCTAGATGAGTTAGTCGATGTTTAGGCTACCTTGTAGTGCATTTGGATTGAGTTTTAACAGGTTAAATCGCGATTTTGGGTTTGGAACTCGAAACAGCCGCTCGCCGTGCCGCGTCCTGGTTCTTGGGCCGTGCCGTGGTGCGGTGGGGAAGAAAATGATTAAAATTGCAAAATTTTTTGTGGCTATTTTCTTTTGGGCAGATGTCTTTCAGACTTGACCGCCCTTTTCTCCAGTTCCCCGAGGGATCGGAGAGTTCTGTCGAGTATGCCGCGAGGAGGGATGCACTTACGGGTCACCAGGTTCTCGAGGCGACGATTATTGATCGAGAGATTTTGAGGGATGCCGGACTCTGGGCCGAGATTGAGCCATTTCTGCACCGTACGTGGTCCTATAGAGAGGCCACATTCACATGTCGTGGTTGGGACAGGCTCATGTCCAACCAGGACGGCACCGTGTATACCGAGCTTCTTCTGGAGTTCCTGTCCACGGTCCGTTACGCACCGGGTTCGACGGAGGCCCGATCCAAACTGGTTCGATTTCGATTGAGGGGAGTCCCCAGGGAGTGTAGTCTTCGGGAGTTCGGGAGAAGCACGGGCATTTACACAGAGGCGGACCTCTAGCACCAACACTTCACGCAGTTCTTTCGCGCGTACATTCTGGGGCAGCCCGCGAGGGATGCCAATGTAGATGTTTGGACACCTTTGTCCAATGTTTACCATGAGGCGGGGATGGCCAAAGAGAGCCAGCTCCGCAATCCGCTTCACCGACTCATGCACCGTATCGTCACTACCTCTATCATGTAGAGGGAGGGGGGCGAGAAGGTGTCCCGTGGTGACATGACATATCTTTGGGTGCTCCTCGACCCCACCAGGTTCCTCCACCTCCCGTACGCTTTAGAAGTCTCTCTATCCACCCGTGCGACGGGTGCATCATCCAGCAGTCCCTTGACTAGCGGGCACTACATTACCCGCCTGGCCCGCTCTTATCGGATACTCACTGCTCCCATCGTAGCCTCCCTGACGACATTACCTCCAGTTCGCACCATGGTGCGAGCCCTGGAGAACATGGGGCTGATCGAGCAGCAGCGTCCAGGCTGTTATGTGAGGGTGGCAACTGAGCCACCCCAGGCTCCCCAGCCAGCCTACGCCCAACCAGGCAGGAGACGCCGGAGACCGGCAGCACCGGTGGAGCCAGAGCCACAGCCACAGCTATCCGATGTGCTGGCGGCTATGCAGGACCTGAGCCAGAGGATGTCTGCGAGGGAGGCACATGACCGGTGGATGGCGGAGATACAGAGGATGATCATGCTCCGGATGCAGATCGATGACATTCCACCTGACCCCTCCGGAGGAGATGATGGGCCAGGTCTATCTGGGACCCGCCAGGATGACGAGTGATATACATGTACTGTACCTATGATACTATCCTTATTTTTGCTTGTTTATATTTTAGTGTGTTTGTTTCTGTTTGCATTTAATGTTTTTTGTGAGTTATGCATGTGATACCAAATGGAGGAGTTGTTTCAAGTAAGTGTGGGGTCACCGTGCCCCCTCCACTTGCTTTGACCACCGGTGTGTTTCACTGTTGCGCTACAACTCCTAAATTCTGAGTCGAGGACTTTTTGTTCGTGATTGTGTACCTGTGACAATCAAGCAGTCTACCGTCAAAAAGGGTAACTCTTTCTCCCTAGTTCTGAAATATTTTTTGTACAACGGGGACGTTGTACGGTTTTAAGTGTAGGGTGTGGGCGGTCGAAAGAGTAGTTTTTGAAATTTTTGCTGGAAATGACCGGTTTTCAAAATTTTTAATAGATTGTAATTTTGAAACGAATAGTTTCTGAATGTTTTAGCATTGGTATTTTTCGAGAAATACTATGTAGTTGTTATCATGCTGTTAGTTTAGTCAAATAAGTTGAGTTTTAGGAGTTAGAAGATTGGAGTGTTTTAGGGTTGGAATTTAGGAAGGAATTGTCAATCAGTGACCTTTGTTGTTCGAGCCGGTAGGTCCAAAAAGGGTGGCCTCAAAAAAGGCATTTATGCACCTTACCACCTAAGATCGTCTGGTCTGGGATGGTATTTCTGGAAGCTCGTTACACGGACAACATCGAAAGTCATGGACAGTTCTTTAATGGCCTTTAGAATCTAAATGAGTATGTACACTTCATTGTGGACATAAAATTTGTAATCAAGGTTTCTCTAGAAAGTCATGAATTCCAAAGAATATCCCGATTATGTTTTCACAAACTATTTCACTCTAACTCTTAGGGCAATAAGCTTTGAAATTAGACGCATTCAAAAATTGTTTGAGTCTCTATTAGAATTTGTTAAAAACTCTCTTGCTTGGGGACAAGCAAGACACAAGTGTGGGGTGTTTGACAACGCCTAGTAATATCAAGTATTTTAGTCATTGTTGAGCCCTATTCTTAGTGAAATTATATTATATATGCTGTGGTATTCTCACTTTTTGTGTCAGTGCTTGTTTGGAAAGAAATGATGTAAACAGGGGCTAAAAGCATACAAAATGGAAGAAGTTTGAAGATAAACACAAAACAGTCGTATTCATACGCACGCACCGGGATTTACAAAGGCGCGACGCGGTGACTCAGCGTTGAGGCGTTGGAGAAAATTCAAATGCCGAAAAAAGGGGATAAACCCATACGCGCGCCGCAGATTTCACTTATGCGCGGCGCGGCCTCTTAATTTTTGCAACTATAAATAGATGGTTTTAGGTTGAAAAATGCAGCAAAGATCTGGCATATGAATGACTCCCAAGGCTTCTTTGACTCCGAGTTTCAGTTTTCAGCAACCATAATTTGGTATTTTATGTTTTTCTCTTTTAATTTCCTATTAGTTTAGTGATTTCGGTAGATTTGGCTTGTGTCTTTGGGTGTGACAACCATTGAAAATAGTTCTTAGTTTTAAAATTTCTTGTTTACTGTTTTGGAACCATTGGGATCTGAGTTTTTAATAGTAATCATTTGGTTAATTATGCTCTTGAATGGATTTTGGATGTTTTGATTGTGTTGGATGTTTGGAATTGATCTTGGTTACTTCTGATTTTGAATTATACTTCTGATTTCAGTAGGTAATTAGGATTAGTTATTGGTTTAGTTTAGTTGATGCTTGAATTGGTTTACTGGATTTGTGATTTTTGGGATTGTTTTGGGTATAAGTCGGAAACTAGATCCTCTGGCTGTAGAAGTGACACTAAAGTTAGTAATCTGTTGCCTACCTTGACCACGTAACTCCTGTGGATCGACCCTAACTACCACTGTGCTAAGTGAGAGTGAGGTTATTTTACTATTTTTGACCGTATGATGACCGCTGCGATGTCAGATCCCCTAGAGCTTCAAGTGATTAAAAGCATTTACTTTGACGAACTAGCAGCAAAATTCTAAGCTGAAGTTAAAGTTGATGCAACTTCTGAAGGATCAAGCCAACTCATATTATCCCGATTCTTCGATCTTCGGCCTCTGATCATTGATGATTTTTGCCCTGTGGTATCCTATGCTCCTCTAGAAGACAATAGACATTGCTGGGGATATACCACTTACCTCGAATGGTGAAAAGTATAATTACTCTCTCAACTTCACTTCTTCTATTCCTCGAAATCAAAGGAATCTAGAAATGAGGTTCAGGATCCAGAAGTTCTTACAAAGGCATACTCAGCCAAGAGCTTATTTGTGGTCTAGAGACACCATCACGAAGGTAATGGGGATAAAGAAAAGAAGCTTCATGAAATCGAACTACTATGAATATCAATTGGTGAGAAATTGAAGATCACTGGTGGTCACTAAAGCTGATTTCGGAGGATGAATCGCAAAGATCTCTACACCATTGTTATGAGACTACTGCTAAGGATTGAAATGAAAGCTGATATCAAAGAGGCATACTTGGCCGCCTGAAGATTCTTGAAACAATTGATTGTTGAATTTATGAGATTTGATGGTGAACTCTACAAGATAGTCGATACTCGTCCCGAAGCTTAATATACATAAATGCTCGACTTATCTTTAGCAGACATAAGGGATACTTGGAATCTCCGAGCTACAGATGATCCATTCCTTGGAGTGGTTTACAAGTCAAAGATTCGTTTGGAGCAAAGCGTTTTTCAAGATAGATGATAAGCAAAAAGCCTCGGATGCGTACTTGGAGAATTACATTGAAGTTGTAAAGATTTCCAAGCACCCATTCGAAAAAGTCAAAGATGAGCTGCTGATGAGGATAGAGTAGATGATTTCTGTTCAAAAGTTCTAGGAGAGTGTTTGGAGACAAGTGGTGAAAGATGATTTGTGAAGGCCAGATGAAGAACCCCTCGGTTGGTCACCGAAGGGGGAATTGTTAATGTTAATCGTTGACCAACTTTGTTTGGTGGTTTCTGTATTTGCAAAATAATGTTTGAACATGTTATGTTGGTTTTGTTCATGTGTAACTTTTACTTCTAATAGTTACCAATGAACAAGCATTCTTATCATTGTTGTGTTGAATACTCTTTCTGTTGATATGAACCGAATATTATAAGATCGTGTATACCGAAATTCAGATATGAATTTCGGTCACACTTCAGAAGTTTCAAGCATCGAAGATTTTCTGTTCAAGTAAAGACTTGCTACACATGATACCGAAATTCGGTTATGAATTTCGGTCATGAAGATTCTCGGATCAACAGAAGATTGAAGAATGTCATTGCTGATTGAATAGAAACTAAGAGTCATCTGAAGATCAAGTCCTTCAGCAAAATCACCTTAGTATCTCCTCAATACCGAAGATCACTCTTGACGTTCGGTTAACTCAGAAGATTATATCACTTGGAGAGAAAGAAAAAGATGAAGATAAAGACAAAAGATAAGCAGATCAGATTATAGTGTACATTTAGGCTAGTCATTCATGTTCCTTAAAGTCAATATGGTTCTTGTACTGTTATGTTAGAGAACATTCAATCATAGGCCATCCTAGTCTGACTTTGGGCTTTAATCCTTAGAACAATATGAAGTGGACCGGTCTGTATTCCCTTCAATCCATAGGTCTTTATATGGTTGGATCTTTCCTTGCATTATAAAAGGAGGTCTTCACCGCACTTCATATTTATGGTTTAGAGAACTTAATTGTAACTCTCTTGATATGATATAAATCTTTATTCCATCAAATACTTTATCTTTCTTGCTTATGTTCATATTCTTGTTCTTACTTAAGTGTTGATAATTTCTACATTTAATCTTAAGTATTTAACATTTCCACACGTTAACTTGTTTGTCTTTAATTATTGTTAAGAGAAATAGATCTTTCAAAGTTTAATCTTAATATTTCAACTTTTAATTTCCCACAAAATCCATCTCCAGTTGGATATCATAGACCCATAGACTTTGTTCACTTAATGTATTTGAAGATTTATTTGATAGCTGTTAGATGTGAAACTTTTAAAGCTTCCTGGTATCTAGCACAAACACAAGTAGCAAACATGATATCGGGCCAACTGGCAGTCAGATAGAGAAGAGATCCTATCATGCCTCGATAGGTTTTGTAATCTACTCGTTCTCCATCAGGATCAACATATATATTGTGATTGGTTGACATTAGAACTTTTGATTTAGAAGCATTTTCAAGAGAAACTTCTTTAGAAGTTTATTTGTGTATTTTTCT
Source organism: Cichorium intybus (assembly GCA_023525715.1). Lineage (NCBI taxonomy): Eukaryota > Viridiplantae > Streptophyta > Magnoliopsida > Asterales > Asteraceae > Cichorium > Cichorium intybus. The sequence goes on from CM042010.1 coordinate 77,140,898, forward strand.
TGATAAATGAAAATGCATCTATCATTTTTCTTGATTTAAGCCTAAAAGAAATTGATTTCTCGATTTAGACTTATATGGAATTTCTCTGTCATGAGCTTAGCAAAATCATCAACCATATTTTGATCAGTAGAACCAAAGATATATCATACACTTAGACTTTGACTAGAATGTATGCTTGTGATCTCGATGGGATCTCACAAACAGAATTGAATTAATGGTTCCTCTTCCGTAGCTGCTGGAGTTGACCAGGAAAGTTGAGGATGTCTCATACAAAGCTCTAAGAGATTGTTTTTGACCATATACGACCTTGTTTAGCTTGTAGCTATGGTTAGGATGAGTTAGATCTTCAAAGCCGGGAGTCTGCTGAAGATAGACAACTTAATTGAGGTCTCGTTGAAGAAATGCACTTTTGACATCCATCTGATGTACGGTGATGTTTTTGTGAGCATCGCATGCCAAAAATATTCTGATGGATTCCAAGCATGGTACTGGTGTGTACGTGTCCTCATTGTCAACTCCTTCAATTTGATCACATCGTTTTGCTACTAGCATGGCTTTGTTGCATACAACTATACCCATGTAATCCAATTTGTTACTAAAACCCATCTTGTGCCAACAATTGTTTGATTTGTTGGGGGAGGCACAAGATTGCAAACCTTATTTCGTTTGATCTCCCCAAGCTCTTTTTGCATGGCTTTGATCCAATCGTCATCATCTATTGCATCAACAATAGATTTGGATTCAGTCTTCCTGATATAAGCTGTAAATGGATATTCGTCTTGGATGGACTTTTTGGAACGAGTTTGGACACTAGAGTAAGGGTTGCGGATTATTTGGTATGGAGGATAACTTTTTGTCCATTTGTGAAGCCTTGGAAGCTGACTGGAAGTAGCTTCTATAGGTATCACATTCTAAATGAATTATTGTTCTTCTTGTATGAAGTATTGAGTATGTAAGCTACCAGCCGATATTTCTTCATCTGGAAAGTAAGTGAATATTAGAGGTTTAGATGAAGCATCTTCTATGGAATGGAGTCTTTAAGTGTCGATGTTTGATTTCTCTTGAGATTTGGTCTGAGTATGTTGAAGGTCCCTATCAACCGAAGAAACATTGTTTTTCTCAGATTGAGTGATATCATCAACATGCGTTGGAGTGGAGGCTCCCCCTGGACTTGTGCTGGGACTGATGGCTTCCCCTTGAAAGTAGCACGATGGCTAGAATATCCTTTTCTAGGTGAATGGTGAGATATTCTATCATGAATGATTTGCTCTTCAGAATATACATTATGAATTGGTTTTGAGTATCTTCACAGAGTAGGAGCTAAGGCATGTGTCATTTGTTGTATTTCCACTCGTGATGTTTGCACTTCTGCATGTTTGGTCGTTTCTCTAGGATCAAAGAGAATATCATAATTGATCTCAGTCGATCTCACTGGAACATGATCTTCTAGCATGTCATTCTCCATGATGAATAGAATACCATGGGCTTTCTTTCTCCAAAGATATTGATTATCGAAGTCAACATCAAAACTTTCTTCAATGACCCTTATTCTTCTATTCAACACTCGATAAACTATAGATTTTGATGAATATCCCATAAAAATTCATTCATCAAATTTTGGCACGAATTTGCCTAGCTGATCTTAGTTGTTTTTGATGAAATAGGGACAGCTGGAAATGTGGAAGAATTTGATGTTAGGTTTCCTTCCGTTGATGACTTCATATGGGGTCATCATCAACCTTTTGTTAATAATGGTACATTTCTCGACAAAGCATGTAGTGGCGACTGCTTCTGCCCAGAAGTACAAAGGCAATTTAGTAAAGTTCCACATAAATCTATCTGCTTCAACTAGAGTTTGATTTCTCCTTTCTACAACACCGTTTTGCTGTGGTGTGTAGGGAGCTAAAACTTGTGTTCAATTCTTTTCTATGTTAGGAATTCATCTAGCTGACGGTTCTTGAACTTTTTGTCGTTTTCAATTCGAATTCTTCGAACGGGTAGTTGGATTTTCAATTCTATCGATGTGATAAATTTTTTTAGCTCTTGAAAGGTCTCTTCTTTAGCTTTCGAAATTCACAAGCCGCACAAAGATGTTCATCGTCCACATAGATCAATGTGGAGAAGTTGTAAATGATTGGTTATGGTGGAGTCTATGATAAACATGTAAGGTTTCTTTTTTTTGCTTTCCAAATTCACAAGCCGCACAAAGATGGTCATTCTCAAATATGAGAAATGGCAGGCCCTGGACCATCTCTCCAACTACCAATTGGTTCATGTACCGAAAGTTAAGATGTGCTAAATTTTGGTGCTAGAGCCAGTTTAGTTCAGTATGACCTTTTGACAATAGGCATAACCTTAGATATCCAATAAAAAGATCAATGTCCATAGGAAAGATTGTGTTTTTCCTAGGTTACTGGATTAGACATCTATCTCGTGACTTTGTCATGATGTAGCTGAAATCTTCATCAAATTTCACTCGTAGAATGGTACAGACTTGTTGCCCAACACTTAAAAGATTGTGTTTGAGTCCAAAGACATAGGCAAATTTCTATATGGTGAAGCTTCTATTTGTTAGCACTATTTATCCTTTGATTATTCCATATTCGTCATTCCCACATGTTACATAACCTTCGTTGTTGGTTGGTTGAAAATCATGCAAAAATTCGATTCTCCCATTAATGTGCATAGAGCGTCCACTATGGATAAGCCATTCATCATCCTGCTATTCTTCGCACAATGGCTGCAAATTCAGAGGGTTAATTTTGGCAGCCAAACTTGCCTGGGGCTGTTGATCGAGAAATTCAATCAATGTGGTAATGAGATCAAGTTATGCGAGGAACTAATTCAAAAAAATAATCAACACAAACAAGAACAATGATTAACAGATGAATCTAGGAAACAGGGTGCCGAATGCTTTGATATTACTTTGAGAGTTTTACAGTAATGGTGATTGTGAAGCACACTCGGCCCAGATCTAATATCCTAATATTTATACGTGATCAGGATATCGATAGTACAAAATAAAGTAATAGTACAAAGAGAATATTCTAATCAGAGTCCTATCCGATGGGGGCACAGCAACGTACAATGCGTAGCCTGACATGTACGCATGCTGTTTGGATAAGGTTTGTTACTTGAATCTTCGGATCCTCCAGTGCATGACCTTCGGATCATCAGACTAAATTTGATTCTTCGCATATGGAGACCTTCGGATAACAGAAAACACTTCATCACCAAAAACTGTCTTCAACAATCCCCCCCTTTGTGTGAAGTGCATCCGAAGCCTTTAGCCAAAATGACGTTGATAGGCTTCAACTATACATTTCCTTAAGGCCATCCACCAATCCACAATTTCGATCTTCTTTCTCTCAACTGAAGTGTTTGACTTGCAAGCGTATGCTCGACCAATAGCATTTTTCATTATTTCATCAGGATACAAGCCTTTGCAATCAACTTCGAAGAATTTCTTACCTTTTTCCCATCTCGCCTGGTGCCTACGTAAACAATCCTACAGGGTTCGGATATGATTTCTCCATCATCAAATATCCCTAGGTTTTCGATAGTACAGACTGCTGGTGTAAGTTTTGTACCGAAGAGCTTCGCTATTTCAATATCAAATGCTGCAAGTCGTTTTGTGTAATGAAATAAGAAGCCAGAGATGTGTTCTTTGGGCTTGTCATGGATTGAGATCGAAGGTGCGACATCAGCATGACAATGAAATCATGAGGATTCATTATTGGGAAATTAGCAATAGAGAATCTGGATTCAACTTCATCAGAACCACGAAGTACCACATATTCGTAGTTCTGGAAGTAACCTTTGAAGTGTTCACCCTCCTTGATGGATATCAACTTGACAATTCGTTTTCTACTCCACACCACCTTCGGTTGTTGCATGTATGTGGCATGGAAGTGAATTTTTCTTGATCTGAAGGAATCCATTTGATTTTCCCTTACAGCCTTGACAAATTGGAAGAATGAGAAGGTCTTCGGGTTGTAAGGGATGTCAAGTTGATTTTCCAAAGAGTTGTCAATGGAATAATCAACCATGGGAAGGCGATTAAAGACTTCGTATTCATCAAACCTATGAGGAATTATCTACTCTGCATTCCAAGTTTTATCAATTGGACCCATGTCCTATTTTTTGTTTCTGGCCATGGCATTTAACAGCATTCTATTGACTCATTCTCCTATAGTTTTTGAGTCTTCTCTTTCCTCTGTTCAATCACATGTCTTTTTCCCTTGTCACCAGCAGGTCTAGAGCCCAAAGCTCTAGCACCTGAAGATCCAGCCCCGGTTGTAGATGTGATTATAGAGAATGTTGGACCGGTTGTGTGTATGACAATCCCCTTTCAGACATTCAGATTTGGCAGAGGGGACGTCCGAAGGTAGGAGTAGGAGAGACTGTAGTGAGAGTGTCAAATGTTGCCATTGTTGTTGTTGAAGTTGTTGCTGTTGTTGTTGTTGATGTTGTTGTTACTGTTGCTGATCTTGTTGTTGCTGCTGTTGATGTTGTCATTGCGGAGGTAAAGGCATGGGAACCTGAACCAGAAGCACTGACTTCTCCCCCTTGTGAAGGATGGACCTTGGTGTCAGGCTGAGCAGATACTATGGTTCCCGTTTGGGCAGCTTGAGGTCGACCCATGTGATGATCAATATTAAGAAGAGGCTGAAGAGCATTCTTTAGATCATTGACGATGTGGCTGGTCAATGCTGAGTGAGTTTTTCTTATCTCTTTTTCAAATTTGTCAAGCGAAGAAGCTGACTGAGCAGCTGTCAGCTCAGCAATCTTGGCATTCGCCACTTGCAACTCCTTGTCGTAATGATATTTGAGCTGTTGATTGAGGGATTGAGTCTCAGTCCGAAGTCCATCAATCGACTTTGTCAAATCTGCATTCGAAGACTCAGCCCAGGCAATCAATTCAGCAATCGATTTCTCCGTTTCCTCCTGGAGAAGCCTGTGTCTTGTTTCAACTTCGAATACTGAAAGATTTAACTTTGGTTCAATAATGGTTTGGATTGCAGTTTGTTGATTCAAGATCTGTTGTGCTGATATGGCAATCATGTTTTTGACTTTTTCGGATATGTAGGATTTCTGATCTTCAATCGTAGTCATTATATCCTCTTCATATGGATCTCAGGATCGAGACCCGTCTGTGTGTTTAGAAGAGCGTTCAGCTTCGTATTGATATTTTTGTACTGTTTTATCAATATGAAGTCATCATCATTCAGGTCCTCATCGTCCGAATCATCGATCATGATCAGATCCATTTGATAGGCATCATAAAGTTCTTCAGAAGTTGGTGGAGGTTGTCGAGATGAAGTTGCGGTTATCCCAAAACCTTCTTGTATTTCATATTCTGGTAGAGATGTGTCCATACCAGAAGTTAGAGTGGTGAATAGTGGATCAGAAGATGTGATGATGGGTTATGAAGATGTAGGTGTTTCTGCTGTAGTTATGGGTTCAGATTTTGTTTATGGTTGAGGTAATTGGAGTTTCTGTGAAAATGGATAATGGAGGTACATCCGAAGATGAGCTTTGAACTATTGTGGTAAGAGGAATGGAAGTAGTGATAGATTTAGAGTGTATGAGTTCAAAAGTGTGTTCTGATGTTGGTGGTGTTGGTATGGTAGAGGTTAATGGCGCAGTTGTGGGTGGTAGTGAAGGAATTCGCGTTTCATGAATTGAAGATGACTGAGGTTCTTCTTCTTCAACCTGTATATCTTGTGAAATGGTTCTGTCTGAATCAGAGGAGTCATCAATGACGACCTTCTGTTTGGTTCGTCTGGGTTGGGTGCGTTTAGGTGAGTTTTGTCTAGTGGCTTTTCTCTTTTTAGTTATCTTCGGACCACTAGGTCCACCAATTGTTTTCTTTTTGCCTTTAGGGCGAGAGACACCTTCGGCTTGGCTTTCAGAAGCCATGTCACGAACAGGGTAATGCATGATGAGAGTAGATCGATACATGTCAACAACTGTGTTCAGTAGTGGGACTTTTGAAAGCATGGCAGCTAGGATTTAGGCAGAGAAGCTTGATAGGTTCTCTTCAACGTGTGGGACACTGATATTGCCATAGTTCATTAAAGAAAGAGTGGGGTCATAAGGAAAAGCTGACCTTTGGTATGCTTCATGGACTAATTTCAGTTCCTTTCTTGGCGTGATTGACATGTGAGCAGAAATCAGCCCATAGGATCGATGTGTAATCCACCTTCTCATCATAGAACATCCCGTAGAGTAGTCCCATGAAGGTCTGGCTTGCTGAGTCCAGACCAGATGTCCTACCGGAGAGGCATATGAGGAAAACACCAAAAAAGAACTTCCATAGACTTGGAAGCTTGTTCTTCCTAAAACTCCCAATGTTCTGGAGTTCAGGTGAGTATCCCATTGAGTTAAACATTTCAACAATTTGTTCAGGAGAGGGAACAATTGGTTGTTCAGGGAATGGAATTTGAAGGGCTTTTGCAAAGCGAGACTTGGTGAGACTGATTCGTTTTGTGGTTTTGTCTGGGTTGAGCACTTCATAAGTGATCGATTCAACAATGTTGTCCACATTATTGACGGTAATAGCAGTGAAGTGTGCTTTGTAAACCAGTGTAGCCGGAACAGCCGGGCTAGCAGTAAGGGCGTACCCAAGAACATAGTGTTTCAAGCACTCAACCAACGCATGAATGGGTTTTGGGTATAGTTTAGTGTCAGATCAGAGAAGAAAGTTGGATGATTGGGATTTAAGAATTGGAATAGACAAACCTTCTTCAGGACTCTGTGAAGAAGCCTCATGAGTAGCAGCAACCATTGTGGTTGATCCAGAAGAAAGATGATGAACAGTAAGGGTTTGGAGAGTGATTTGCAGAGGAAGTTTGATGGTTTTGTTCGCGTAAAGAATGAAACGGTGTGATGTTGTGGTATATATATTGTTTGTGGTCCCAAGGGCATTAAATGCGTGTGTAGAATGGTCCACTAAGAATATGCCACATCAGCAACGTAACGTCCCACTACCTCTACAAAAGTGGAAACGGCACTATGTCAGTCACGATAGTTTTTAAAAGTTTAAAATGAACCGCCATTTTCAAAGATATTATTGTTAGGATTTTGCAAGATTTGAGGAGTCATGATTGTATCTTAAATGAACAGTCATTTAATTTAAGGAATTTTTGTCTCTAGAGTTATCATAAATGCTAAAAATCATTTATCATTAATTGCCTTCGGATCATGGAAGATAGATATGAAAGACATTTTGACACTGAGTGTTGTTGAACTGTCATGTATGATGCAGAGATTTGGAAGGTTATTGAATTTCCTTCGGATGAAAGGATATTTTTGAAGGCAAACTATAACACATTGAAGATCATCAAATTAGCAAGATAAATATTTTTCTGTATGAATGCATTGAGACTTTGACCTTTTCTTCCTTGAAATATATGAAACCAAGATTTTGCATTTTCGTATACAGAGGCATTCAGATCATGTTGGAAGTCCATTTTTCAATCTGAAGCCTAAGTGATCTAACATCTGTCAAGTATTGTCTAAGTCCAACCACCCTAAGTCAAACCCAATATCGCATTTTGCATAGTTGTTTGATTTTCATTTGAATGATTCAAAATTTCCATTAAAAAGAGGTTAGCAATCACTATGTTAAAATTGAAATTTTTTTTACTTCTGATTTGAGCATCAGAAGGTTGTATGGAATTTTTGGATTGAACTTTAGAAATCTTTTCAAAAATTTATCCCATTTCATTAGTCGAAGTGTTTGGATACGTTTCCCTGATGACAAGCCTTTGGGATTCATACACCACTTCAACTATGTCAGTTAAGACAGATTACTTGAGATGTTCATACTCTCTAGAAGGTACTCGACTATGTTATAGGAACTCCTCATATTTTCATTCAAGAAAGAGTAGTATGCCTTTGAGTGCTAATTTTTATTCATACTTTTTCTTTGCACTCGTTCGTAGTTTCTTTTGTTGCTTTTGATTTTTCGATTTGTATGTTGGAATTGTTTTTCTATTTTCTAGATTTCATATTCGAAGGGTATTCTTTTGAGACTTCACCATATAATACACTTGTTGGTGTTATCAAAAATTTGTGTAAACCTTTTCAGACCTTCATATAGCTCAATTTGAACACATTGGTAAAAAGAATTTTGAATTTGGTTATTAGTCATTGCAAGTTTCCTTTTTGAAGAAAGCTTCAGAACATATGCATATCCTGAGAAGTGTTAAACTCCTTGAATAATGGGAAGATGAGGTGAGTTGAGCTTAACAGGGAGCTTAGTAATAGACTTAATGTTAAGGATATTAAAATCACACATATCTTCGTTTTGTAAAATAGTCTTAACTTCACTCCGAAGTCTAATCTATTACCATCATTGCAATTCGATTCCCAAATACATTTTAGTGAAATAGGTATGATTAATAGAATCTAAAATCAATGTTTTGTCCTTTATCAAGATTTTTTAAGAAGGAAGGTCAATTTTCGTCCTTCACATCCTTTGAATCATATCCTTTGAAAACAGATTTACGAAGGTTTTTGCTTAAATAGTGACTTTTGATTTGCAACACCCAGAGATTTGCAACTACCCAATGTTCTTTGTTGTAAGTTAATCTTTGTATGATGAGAAAACAGTTGTTGTTTCAAATATTTTTGACATTTATGACAATTTGTTTATTAAAATTGCTGTTCCGAAGGGGTCCGAAGGTTCGAATGGCTTCGGACAAGCAATATGCTTTATTTTGAGAAGGAAATGGGTAAGGTAAGAAGATGCAAATCTGATTTTTTAGGTGAGAGTGGATCCATCATTCATTCCCAGCCCTGAACAATTCTGGTGAATGCTACTTCGTTTAATGCTTTTGTAAAGATGTTTGCCAGCTGTTCTGTTGTAACACCCCAATACTAACATATACATTTTAACCCAAATTTAAATATACAAAATGTGGGTTTGACAAAAACTTTGAACATAATTACAAAGATAGTTATGTTTGTAGGAAATCCATGTTCATGTTATGAGTTTCAAAAACTTGAAGTTGCAACGGAAGCATAAAATCATGAACACGAATTTCACTTCCAAGAGGATCATGCTACATGCATGTAGAGATAATATGAAGAACAAGCATAGATTAAGTTCAAGATCATAACCTTTGTTCTTGGGTTGTTTTGGACGACTTGAAATGGCTAGGAACCAAGATAGAATCCCTCTATAGTTGATCCACCACAAGCTTGAACACACTTGAATGCTAGTTCCACAACTTGCAAGATTAAACCCTTTGACCCTTGGAGCTAAAATCGAATTTTTGTCAAGACTTCAAGAGAGGTTCTTATGAATGTTTTGGCTGATTTTGAATGTATAAAGATCATTCTAACATCACACAAAGATCCGGCTATAAGGAGCATAAAAGGAGAAGAAAAGAAGGAATATTTTATGTTGATGGTTCCCATGGTCAAGACATAGAAAGCACCAAGATTCCTCTTTAATTTTAAGCTTTCTAACCCATGCTTATGTGCATGTGTGTGTGTGTATGTTGGCCGGCCACTTCATGTGGTGATATAAATGATTTGTTTATCATTTATTATTTATAAACTTATCTAATAAGTTTTATAAATAATAACCCTTTATACATTTCATTAATGGAATAACATTTAAGCCATAAATTGTATAAATAAACCAATTAAACATGCCTTCTTAATGTAGTAATATATATATATATATATATATATATATATATATATATATATATATATATATATATATATATATATATATATATATATATATATATATATATATATATATATATATATATATATATCTTACATTATGCATATTTTATTTAATTTACCAATTAAATTAAATAAAAGGTTTACTTATAATTCAATTAAATGATTTAACAACTTAAACAATTTAATTGTTACACTTGATTAATTCATCATATATGAATTAGTAATCAACCTTTAATTTTGTAGTTATTATTATTTACCTCAAATAATAATAACTTACAAGATTAAACTGCAAGTTTAGTATCATTTGATGTTAAATCAAATTTAACATTCCAAATGATCAATTGGTGTCAAACTTGTTGTTGGTGTGACCTTATAGGATCATGTATTATTGGTAATATCATTTTATGATCATCCTTGGGCATACAGAACTAACAATCTCCCACTTGCACAAGGTTGCATCATAGAGTGATATCGACAGTGGTGAACGTCTATCAACATTTCACTGCCCCCAATAATACATGACATTATGCCATTCAACAACATTCAATTCTTCAGAAAGCACTAGGCTCTAATTGATGTATTAGGTTATCTATCAATTATCCCTTTGTCACAGACATCATGTTGAACATGAGACATGGATCTTAATCATTCTCATTTTATGTTCAACTTTCAATCAGGCGCCTTAGATGTCTAACTCTCAACACATAAGAGGAACAAATCTCGTCTTGACTACATACGCCCCTTATGTAGTTTGTACTATACTTGAGTATGGTCTGTATGGTTGTCTATATTTCAAGAACAACGGTGAACCATATCAAAGCACAGCACTCTCTACACTTGAGTCCCAAATATGTATCTCAGGTCTAAGGATACAATGATAATACCTTTGTTCAAGAATCACTTATGATAATGATCCATGAGGTGATCTTGAAACGGGTCAAGTCCAATACTTGTTCACTGACAAGTACATATGAATTTGGTTGCAACCTGTTGCTACTTTTACCCATAAAAGTCAACCAATCCAATTCATATTAGTCTTACTTCATAATTGCTCCAACAACTATGATCGACTATGGACATTTAGAATAATTAGATATTCATGGATTAAACATGCTAATATTAAAACACATAATTATGAATGAAACATCACGTCAGATATATTACATAATTATTGCTCTTTACATAGTTTCATATTCATAAAACACTAAACACAAATCAAATCCATTCATTAGAAAAACGAAGTCCTATACCCTTAGCGTGACTTTCATGCTTAGCTTGGGGTAAAGGCTTCGTGAATGGGTTTGCCAAATTCTGATCTGTATGAACCTTGTGAATACTTATTTCACCATTCTTAACTTCATGTCTTATGTAGTTATACCTTCGGTGAATGTGCTTGGTCTTTTGATGCGATCTAGGTTCCTTTGCTTGAGCTATGGCACCTAGATTGTCACAGAAGATTTCTATAGGGTCCCGAATGGAAGGAACAACCCCTAGATCTTCAATGAACTTTCTCATCCAGACAGCTTCTTGAGCAGCTTCCGAAGCAGCAACATATTTCGATTCTGTAGTGGATTGTGCAATCACTTCTTGTTTGGAACTCTTCCAAGACACGGCTCCTCCATTTAAAATAAAGACATACCCAGATTGAGATCTCGAATCGTCCCTATCTGTTTGGAAGCTTGCGTCAGTATAACCCTTTACTTTTAAGCTTTCTTCCAAACCACCGTATACTAAGAACATGTCTTTAGTTCTTCTCAAGTACTTAAGAATGTTCTTTACAGCAGTCCAGTGGGCTTCACCTGGGTTCTGTTGATACCTACTAGTCATGCTTTAGGCACATGTGACGTCGGGCCTAGTGCATAACATGGCATACATGATGGACCCAATTGCCGAAGCATATGGGACATGTTTCATCCTTTCAAGTTCAGTCTTAGTGCTTGGGCACTGAGACTTACTTAGGATGGTGCCATGTGGTATTGGCAAGAATCCTCTTTTAGAGTCTTGCATCGTGAACCTTTTCAAGATTTTCTCAATATATACACTTTGGCTTAGACCAATAAGTCTCTTAGATCTATCTCTATAGATCTTTATACCTAATACATAACAGCTTCTCCTAAGTCCTTCATTGAGAAACAGTTCTCAAGGAACGTTTTGACACCTTTTAAGGTTGGGATGTCATTTCCAAATAGAAGTATGTCATCTACATACAATACTAGGAATATGACTATGCTCCCACTAGCTTTCTTGTAAACACAGGAGTCATCCTCATTTTTAATGAATCCAAAATTTGTGATCTTTTCATCAAAGTGGATGTTCCATGTTCGAGACTCTTGCTTCAATCCATAGATAGATCTTTTAAGCTTGCACACTTTATTTGGATGCTTGGGATCGACGAAACCTTCAGGTTGATCCATATAGACATCTTCCAATAAGTGTCCATTAAGGAAAGTGGTCTTGACACCCATTTGCCATATCTCATAATCATAGTATGCGGCTATGGCAAAAAGTATCCTAATTGAATTGATCATTGCCACTGGTGAAAAGGTCTCATCATAGTCAATACCATGAGTTTGTGAGTATCCTTTAGCGACAAGTCTTGCCTTAAAAGTGTGAACATTTCCATCCACGTCGGTTTTCTTCTTGAAAACCCATTTATTCCCAACAGTCTTACAATTGGTGGGAAGATTAACCAAGTCCCATACTTGGTTATCGTGCATGGATTGCATCTCTGTGTTCATGGCTTCAAGCCATTTATCAGATTCAGGATCTGACATTGCACTCTGGTAGTTGACGGGTTCATCAGAATCTATCGTATAACATTCCTCTTCCATCATTAGGTAACCATACCTGTCAGGTTCAAATCGAACCCTACCAGATCTTCGAACTTCTTGTGTTACAATTTGTTCCTGATCAACTATTTGTTCAGGTTCAACAATTTCTTGTTGAATGCTAGATCCAATTTCTTGTGTATCAGCATGTGGTTCCTGAAGTTCCTCAAGTTCCACAAACCTCCCACTAGCCTCTTCTGTCAGAAACTTGTTTTCTAGGAATTCAGCTTTTCGAGAAATAAATATCTTATTCTCTATGGGATTGTAGAAGTAGTATCCAAGACAATCTTTCGGATACCCTACAAAGATACACTTAGTTGAACGGGGTTCTAGTTTGTTTGAAGCTTCTTGTCTAACATAAGCTTCACAACCCTATACCTTGAGATAGAATAAAGATGGAACCCTTCCATGCCATATCTCATAAGGCGTTTTATCTACCTTCTTAGTAGGTGCCATGTTTAGGAGACGAGCAGCTGTTTGTAAAGCATAACCCCAAAATAATAAAGGTAGAGTACTTCTACTCATCATGGATCGAACCATATCTAATAGTGTTCGGTTCCGCCTCTCAGATACACCGTTATGTTGTGGTGTTCTAGGTGGAGTAAGTTGTGAAACAATTCCACAAGTCTTAAGATGATCCATAAAGTTTGTAGTTAAGTACTCACCTCTTCTATTAGAACGTAGAACTTTAATTGTTTTGTTGAGTTGATTTTCCACTTCACTTTGAAACGTTTTGAACATTTCAAACGCCTCATGTTTATGTTTAATTAAATAAACATAACCAAAACGACTAAAGTCATCAGTGAAGGTGATGAAATATCTTTCACCATATCTAGTCATTGGCTTGAAAGGACCACATACATCCGTATGTATGATTCCTAACAAGTCCTTTGCCCTCTCATTGGTTCCCGAGAAAGGAGCTTTAGTCATCTTGCCATGTAAACAAGATTCACATATATCAAATGAGTCATTCTCATTTGCCTTTAAAAGTCCACTCTTTTGAAGTTGGGATATACGTTTCTTGTTTATATGCCCAAGGCGACAATGCCATAGATAAATTTGACTCAAATCACATTTGGGTCTCTTGGTGAAAGTGTGGTATAAAGAGCCATGGTCAGTCTTTTCATCAAGGTTTACTTCATAAATTCCATTTAAAGGCCTAGCCTCGAAATAGAATACATTGTTTTTTGAAACACAAATGTCATCATTTATAAAGCAAAGATTAAAACCACATTGTCTCAACTTAGCAACCGAAATAATATTCCTAGACAAGCTAGGAACATAATAAACATTCAACAATGTTAAATACAAGCCACTAGGTAGTAATAAATCAAAACTTCCAATTGAATCCATCTTGCAAGCATGGAAAGCCCGAACAGTTTCGAACCTTTCTGTCCTTGCAAGTTTTTGGAACATTTCTTTCAATTGATTAATCATGTCATAGGCCGAATGATTCTCCAAATCCTTCTGAAGGACAGGAATCATGGTTGCCAACATTAGACATGATGCATCAATTGAGTCATCCATCTTTTTAAGCCATGCATCATGTGCGGGCTTAAGAATGTCAGGGGGCTCTTCAGGAAGTGGTTCATTGAGAACATATTCTTTCTTTTCTTGTTTGAGAACTATTCTCACACTACGGTACCAATCCAAGAAGTTGGTGTGGTTGAGTTTTTCTCCCTCAAGGAGAGACCGTAGTGATGTTTTGTTTGGAGCCGGGTTTGTTGTGTTTGGTGCCATCTACAAAATTTTAACAAGGTTCAGTTTAGTAAATTATGATATTAATTACTTAATAATTAATACCCTTTCTTGTTTCATAAACTTTAATTGATTAAGGTCTAGAATCCAAGTTGCAATACAAACAAGCGGTTAGGTATCCTTTATCCTGCCTATTCGAATACAAATCATCCCACTTAAACGGACGTGTAGTTTTGACAAGTATTAATGGTTAGGTGTCCTTTATCCCATCAATATTGCAAAACTACCTCTTGTATCACAAGAGGACTCCAAGTGGTTAGGTAACCTTTATCCCACAAGGATATACAAGTGATACATGAGTGTCTTTAAGAGGGACGGCATTGATTTGTATTTCGAAAGGGATTTGTATGTTTTACAATTCTAATTTTGAAAAACATATGGTATCATGTAGATTGCATGCATCCAATGAACATGGTACCATTAAAATCTTTTTTTGTTAATTGGTTCCTTAATCATAAAATCTCCATTTTATTAATTCTTTGTTTGTGGTCAAGATTAGAACTAATATCTAATATTAAGTTTGAGTTTGATCACATACATTAGAACCAATTTTAATCCTAAATAATTACCATTATTACTTAGGGTTGGAGTTTGTAAGAATTCATAAAATCTCCATTTTATTAATTTCACAAATTTTTAAATCTTGACTTTTATAGGTTTTGTAACAAAACCCATTTTAACAAAACCAATTATATCACATCTTATGTTTTAAATGTCAACTTTGAAAATTACAAACTCCTTGATGATTATGTTTAATTATCTAGGTTGTCTAGCATGCAAAATCTTATTTTCATCCATAACATAAAATAATAAACATTCAATCATCAC
This sequence comes from Cichorium intybus, assembly GCA_023525715.1. Taxonomy (NCBI): domain Eukaryota; kingdom Viridiplantae; phylum Streptophyta; class Magnoliopsida; order Asterales; family Asteraceae; genus Cichorium; species Cichorium intybus. The sequence continues at coordinate 77,156,023 of CM042010.1, forward strand.
ATGCATGCATGGGTGCATAAACACAAGCCAACTAATTTGATATTTCATGTGAGCCATACATGAAATATCAAGTCCAAACCTAGGGACAAAAAGGTGACAAAAACTCAACCAAATGATCTTCGATTTGGCTACAATTTTGCCAAGCTTCTTATATCATCAAATGACACTTGAACCATCAATTCTTGACACCATGGAATGAGTTGTGATTTTTCTTTGGCCTCCATAAAAACCACGACAGGAACAAGGCAGCAGGAAGCAATTTTGTGACTTTTGTTGCTTTCTTCACTTCATTCTTGGCCATATTGATGCTAATACTTGTTAAAACTTAATGTATATACTAGATATTAAAGTTACCAACAAGTATATCACCAAATGACCAAGGTATGAATTTTTAAATCACTCCTTAACAGGTTCGAAAAAATGGACAGCAGCTATGCAGAAAGTGTTGCTGTTGGGTGCATTCTTCTTTTGGCCTTTACTTCATTCTCTTGTTACATTTTGTGAAAAATATAAAATACAACTATTCTAATATTTACAAAATGAATATAAGAAGGAAATAACTAATTATTATTACAAACCATTTGAATAAAAGAATAGATTACAACCATATCGAATTTAAACACAAAACATGCATCATATGGTCCTTGGCTTGTTTATGCACCATTTTATCACATAAAATCATAAGAAAATCAACACTTTGTTTTTCTAAGGCAACAATTATGTAACCAAATGCATGCAAACATAAAGTATAGTTGGTTACATAAAATCATAGATTAAACACTTGCATGTTGCCAAAGAAGCCATGCATGAACATTGCATTCAAGAAAATGAACATTCATGGCTTCCAAAAACCAAGTTTATCAAAATAAAATTATTATCTAAACATGCAATATAGCCATGGCTCTGATACCAATTGATGGAGTTTGATCATGTTCATGTTATGAGTTTCAAAAACTTGAAGTTGCAACGGAAGCTAAAATCATGAACACGAATTTCATTCCAAGAGGATCATGCTACATGCATGTAGAGATAAGATGAAGAAAAAGCATGGATGAAGTTCAAGATCATAACCTTTCTTCTTGGCCTTAGTTTGGACGATTTTGATGACAAGGAATCAAGTTAGAATCCCTCTATAGTTGATCCACCACAAGCTTGAACAACCTTAGATGCTAGTCTTCAAAACTTGAAAAATAAAACCCTTTGACTCTTGGAGCTAAAATCGGATTTTTGTCAAGACTTCAAGAGAGGTTCTAGTGAATGTTTTGGCTGATTTTTTGAATGCATAAAGATGATTCTAACTACCTTGAACATCCGGCCATAAGGAGCATAAAAGGAGTAGAAAAGAAGGATTATTTTATGTTGATGGTTCCCATGGTCAATATATAGAAAGCACCAAGATTCCTTTCCACCTTTTAAGCTTTTTCTAACCCATGCTTATGTGCATGTGTGTGTGCTTATGTTGGCCGGCCACTTCATGTGGTATTGTAAATGATTTGTTTATCATTTATTATTTATAAACTTATCTAATAAGTTTTTATAAATAATAACCCTTTATACATTTCATTAATGGAATAACATTTAAGCCATAAATTGTATAAATAAACCAATTAAACATGCCTTCTTAATGTAGTGAATATATATATATATATATATATATATATATATATATATATATATATATATATATATATATATATATATATATATTTATATATATTTATATATATATCTTACATTATGCATATTTTATTTGATTTACCAATTAAATTAAATAAAAGGTTTACTTATAATTCAATTAAATCATTTAACAACTTAAACAATTTAATTGTTATACTTAATTAATTCATCACATATGAATTAGTAATCAACCTTTAATTTTGTAGTTATTATTATTTATCTTAAATAATAATAACTTACAAGATTAAATTGCAAGTTTAGTATCATTCGATGTTAAATCAAATTTAATATTCCAAATGATCAATCGGTGTCAAACTTGTTGTTGGTGTGACCCTATAGGATCATGTATAATTAGTAATATCATTTTATGATCATCCTTGGGCATATAGAACTAACAATTGTTTCCAATGGCGTGTTGAAATTTGAGTACATAAAGTTTGTTCCTGAGCTCAAGCACAGTTTGCTGAGCGTTTCTCAAATCTGTGACAGAGGTTTTTCAACCCACTTCACGAAGAAGGAATGTCTGATATTGAAACCTGGTGTTGTCATTCCAGAGGAGTGGATTCTTGTCCGATCAGAACGTTAAAGCAATGCCTATATCATCGACATGAATCACAATACTCCTGAAAACATCACTTTCCTATTCTCAAAAGCTTCTGAACAGAATGCCATGCTATGGCATCGACGTCTTGGTCACGCCAACGTGAAGAATTTGAGTCGTCTTGCGAAAAATGAACTTGTCAAGGGGCTTCCCATCAAAGACTTCATCACATTTGAAAAATGTGTTGCCTGTGCTCAAAGAAAACATCATCGGAAGCTACATCAGCCTAAATTGGTCAACTCCATTGACTCGCTCCTTCAACTGATTCACATGGATCTCTTCGGCCCTGTCAACGTTCTTAGTATTAATAAAAGCTCTTATTGTTTAGTTATAACTGATGATTACTCACGTTTTACTTGGGTTTTCTTTTTGAAGCAAAAGAGTGAAACTACTGAGCTGGTCAAGAGATTCATCCCCTTAATAGAGAATCAAACTAATCAGAAAGTTAAGGCAATTCAGTGCGACAATGGGACTGAATTCAAGAACGCGGCACTGGATAAATTTTGTGCAGATAAAGGAGTGCAGCATCAGTATAGTGCTGCTCGCACAAAATGGTGTTACTGAGCGTCGAAACAGAACTTTAAATGAAGCTGCACACACCATGCTCTGCGATTCTAAATTACCGGTGTTCTTTTGGGCAGAAGCAATCAACACGGCTTGTTATTGTTCAGAACCGGGTCATCATCAACAAGCGCCAAATGAATACTCCATACGAGATCCTCTATGGTCGTAAACCATCTGTTGCACATTTCTGTTCTTTTGGTTGTCCTTGCACCCTTCTTCATCTTGAAGCTACACTAAAGTTCAACTCTAAACCAAGTGACTGTTACTTTGTTGGATATGCATGTAAATCTGCCTATCGGGTGTATAACAAGGTTACCAAACAGATTGTGGAATCGTTTGATGTACGGTGGCTAGAGGAGAATCAAACGGATGCTCGAGTTGGCCCCGACTGGATATTCAACTATGCCGAATTGTTTAAGTCTTTTAATGTAATTTCTGATGTTGTTTCAGGCATACAGTTAGGTCCAAGTGGAGTCAACAGAGATGAAGATGAAGAAATCATTGCTGATCCCATCATACCGCCCTTGATTTTTGAAGATCTTATTCTTAATGATGGTGCATCTCGTGTTTCGAATTCGGTTTCAACCGAAGCTCCTGCTGACTCATCCCAGATTGTTGGCGAACCACCAGTTGCTGAAGCATCTGCCACTCCTGAAGGCGTTATCAATTCTGAACCTGCTGATCTTTTCAACTCCACACTCATGGACTCCCTCTTTCCCGAGAGAATTCCCGATGAGTATGTAGCCAGTACCTCCGACGATTTCAGAGACTCCAACAGAGGTACTTCAGGCTCAGGCAGAATTGAAAACATAAAAAACATTCTAGTTTCTTCTGCTTCGCTCGAGCATGCTATTTCTTCAAGAGTTCAACACAATCACCCGATTGATAATGTCATTGGCTCTCTTGACGATGGGGTTCAAACCAGAAGCCAGAGCGGTCATGTCAACGAGTGCCTCCACTCATGCTTTATCTCACAAATTGAGCCGAAGAATGTGGAGATGGCACTTAATGAACCAAGCTGGGTGGACGCAATGCATGAAGAGCTCAACCAGTTCGAGAAGCTGAACATTTGGCAGTTGGTGGAATTACCCTAGGGCAAAAAGTCTCTTGACACGAGATGGGTTTTTTGCAACAAGCAAGATGATTCAGGAGTTATTGTGCGAAACAAGGCACGCCTGGTTGTACGCGGTTTCCGTCAAATTGAAGGTCTTGATTATACCGAAGTGTATGCCCCGGTTGCATGATTAGAAGCGATTCAGATTTTCCTCGCCTATGCCTCCTACATGAACTTTACTATATACCAAATGGACGTTAAGACTGCTTTCTTGTACGGCGAGGTGAAAGAAGAGATTTATATTGATCAACCTCTCGGTATCGTCAACTCTAAGTTTCTGAATCACGTCTACAAGCTGGATAAGGCTCTCTATGGTCTTCATCAAGCTCCCCGTGCCTGGTATGCAACATTAACGGATCATCTGTTGCTGCATGGTTACAGTCGAGGCACCATTGACCAGACGCTGTTCATCAAGCATGAAATGTCCGACCAAATTATCATCCAGATCTACGTGGATGATATCATCTTTGGTTCGACTGGCGAGGCCTTGTGTAAAGAATTTGAGCAAGTGATGAAGAAGCGATTCGAGATGAGTTCGCTGGGTCAAATGACGACGTTCTTTGGGTTGCAAGTAAAGCAAAGTTCAACGGGTATTCTGCTTCACCAAGGAAAGTATGTGGAGGATATTCTTGTGAAGTTCAACCTCAAGGATGCTAAAGTTGCTAATACTCCAATGGCTGAGTGACCCTTGCTGAGTTCAGACCCAGATGGCCAATATGTTGATCAAACGTATTACCGTTCTATGATTGAATCTCTAATGTATTTAACGGCCAGCAGACCGGATATCTTCTTTGCAGTTTGCCAGTGTGCTCGACATCAGGATAACCCTAAATTCTCTCATTTAACTGCTGTCAAACGGATCTTTCAATGCCGCAAAGGGAGACCTAAGTTAAGTCTCTGGTATCCAAAGAACCTCGAATTTGATCTTTATGCTTTTATAGATAGCAATTATGGGGGATGCGACATTGACAAAAAGTCCACTAGTGCTGGATGCCAATTCTTAGGAGACCGACTAATTTCCTGGCAATGCAAGAAGCATCAGACCGTGTCAACCTCTACAGCTGAAGCTGAGTATGTTGCTGCCTCGGCCTGTTGTTCTCAAGTCATTTGGATGCAGCATCAACTTCTTGATTATGGTATGAATTTTGTTGATACTCCCATATTTTGTGATGACGATGCAGCTATCCAATGAAAGATTTTCTGCAACTATGAACTAAATAACCTAAGTTCACATGCAACCTATGAGGATCTAAGTTTTCTTCTAGTTAAACATATAACAAAATCCAAAAGGCCAGAAGAAATAAACTAAAAGAAAGAAAATTGAAAAACCAACCTTTTAGCGAATCTTGGAAGCGAAGCAACAAAATTATCTTGCCTCAAATGCAGTCACATCCAAGCGAGGAGGTCTTCGAAAATCCAGAGAGAGACAGAGGGAAAATGGCGCAGACAAATGAGGGTCAGAGGCTCCCTATTTATAGTCTCTAGCAGATAACCAGATAAACGTTAGAGAGAAACCTTTTTGAATTCAAATAAGATAAGTCTTTATCTTACAACTCAAACTCTTATTTATCTACATCTTAAAATCGAATACATATATATATATATATATATATATATATATATATATATATATATATATATATATATATATATATCCATATATAATTTTCGCTAGCTTCTGGCCTGCCAAAATTGTCACTCACACAACTATTGAGTAATTACAATTTCAGTCCCTACACCTTTAATTAATTAATTTAATCACCAAATTAATTCCAATTAATTCCAGATTAATTTATAATTAATTAATATAGTTTCTAATTAATATATTATCACTTTAATATATTAATAAACCATATATTTAATTTCTATTGATTTATTAATCAGATAATAAATCAATCTTTCTCTCTACGGAACTTTTTACCAAACCTCCTGCTATGAGGGCAACCCAAATGGACTATGCTACTATTAATTAGATAAATACTAATTACTAGTCATGACTTAGACACCTAATCCAACAGTCTCCCACTTGGATATGTGTATGAATATAATTACAAATTTAGCCTCTAATTAATCAGCAACTGTAGCTTCCTAGAAAACCGCTGACGAACTCTAACCTAGTCAGTTCTGTCCATAGATAAATGATCAGATGATCCTCCGTCCAACAAGATATTTTCATACTCGGGACATGGATTAAGATCAATCCTGGTCTTATTATCTGTTTCCCGATTTCTGATTTGCATATGACTTTAAGACTACCAATTGAGCATATCAATTTAGTCCTGGTTGGCCAACCCTTTCAGTCAACTTCAAAATCATCGAGAGGCCTACAGATATCTGTTTCCCGACAGGGTTAAGGGACGAATAAGCTTTGACTCATATACTTATGTATTTTACTAGTCAAATCATTCACAACAACACATTTTATAACATCGTGTTACCGATGCGTTTTCACATTGTCAATGAACAACCGCTTGGTAAAACATAACTTATATTTCTCTACTTAAAGATCAAAAGATATTATCGTCTCAACATTGATCGTGATGTAATCCATGAAGCAATCTGTTGAGCGTGGGTTTATCCAATACTTAAATCTCTATTTCTAAGTACTCATGAATATTGTAGCAATCATATTGCTATATCTAACTCCTTAGACAATCTACAAAACAATTCATGACAGCCTTCATTCATACTTACTCCCTAAAAGTATGAGCGACTGTGGACATTTGAATAATAAAAAATTACTCAGGGAGTAAACATGCAAAAATGAAACACAATAATAAACAATCGACAAAAGGCAGTATCAAATACTCATCAACAAAACTATATTATTAAATCACCAAGGTCAATTACATTTATATTGCAATAAGTTTCAAATCCTATCTCATTACAAAAACTAATATCATCTCTTAATCCTATGCACCGCGCATGCTGATTATGCTTAATCCTACTCAGAGCCTTTGTCAAGGGGTCTGCAGGATTATCTTCTGATGATACCCTCTTCGCAAGGAGGTGACCTTCTTCTACTCTATGTCTTATGTAGTGGCACTTTCTGTCGATGTGTCTGGACTTTCCATGATCTCTCGGTTCCTTCGTCAAAGCAACCGCTCCTTTATTATCGTAGAATAGTTCCATGGGCTCCTAAATACTCGGGACTACTCCAAGGTCACCGATAAAGTTCTTCAGCCAAGCCGCTTCCTTTGCTGCTTCACTCGCTGCTATGTACTCTGATTCACAAGTAGAATCAGCCACCATCTCTTGCTTGGAACTTTTCCAAGTCACTGCTCCCCCATTCAAAAGGAAAACCCAGCCAGACTGAGACCGACCATTGTCTCTATCTGTCTGAAAACTGGCATCCGTATACCCGTCAACTCTCAAGGTATCATTGCCACCAAGGATTAAAACAAAGTTCTTAGTTCTTCTTAGATACTTGAGTATGTTCTTGACAGCTGTCCAATGTGCCCTTCCAGGATTTCCCTGGTACCGACTGACCATGCTCAGGGCAAAAGCCACGTCAAGTCGAGTACACGTCATAGCGTACATGATCGACCCCACAGCCGAAGCGTAAGGTACCCGACTCATGTCAGCTATTTCCTCGTCTGTACTTCGACTTTGAGTCTTACTCAATTTTACATTACTTTGGATAGGTAGCTCTCCCTTCTTGGAATTTTCCATACTAAATCTCTTCAGTACCTTTTCTAAGTATGTACCCTGACTGAGTCCAATCAGTCTCTTCTTCCTATCTCTCAATATTATTATCCCGAGAATATAGGGAGCCTCTCCTAGGTCTTTCATGGCGAAACACTTCCCAAGCCAAGACTTGACATCTTGCAAGGTTGGAATGTCGTTTCCCATGAGTAGTATGTCATCAACATACAGCACCAGGAAGGTGACTATACTCCCACTAGCCTTGACATATACGCAGGACTCATCCTTGCTTCTAGAGAAACCAAACTCTTTGACTTTCTCATGGAAACAAAGATTCCAGCTGCGAGAAGCTTGTTTCAATCCATAGATTGATTTCTCAAGCTTACAGACCTTATTAGGATACTTTGTATCGACAAAACCCTCTGGCTGATTCATGTAAACATCCTCAGTCAACTTCCCATTAAGGAAAGCGGTTTTGACGTCCATCTGCCAAATTTCATAATCATGAAATGCAGCTATGGCTAACATAATCCTAATAGACTTTATCTTGGCCACTGGTGAAAAGGTCTCATCATAGTCAATCCCTAGGGTTTTAGTAAAGCCCTTTGCAACCAGTCTTGCCTTGAAAGTGTGTACCTTTCCATCCATGTCAGTCTTCTTCTTGAAGATCCACTTGCACCCGACTGTCTTTCGACCCGGTACATTGTCAACCAAGTTCCAAACTTGATTTTCATACATGGACTTGATTTCGCTGTCCATTGCCTCTTTCCATTTGGCAGACTCAGGGCCCGCCACCGCTTCCCGGTAGTTGGCTGCCTCATCCAGATTTGTCAGTGTCCTATCACTAACAAACGTGTCCCCATCCGTAGTTATATGGAATCCATAAAACTCGGGTGGCATGCTAACTCTACTAGAACGCCTAAGAGGTAAGGATATATCAGTCGGACCAACAGGAACTTCTTCCTCTTGTTGGTTGCTAGTTTCTCCCTGTCCTCTTTGAATATGAGTTCTCTCTCTCTCGAAAGACTCCTCGACTAGCTACAAAGACCACGTCCTTGCTTGGTCTGTAGAACAAGTATCCAAAAGACTTTTTGGGGTATCCAATGAAGATACACCTCTCGCTTCTCTCTATGAGTTTGTCGTGAGTCTCTCGTCTAACGAAAGCCTCACAACCCCAGACTTTGATATGTGCTAACGAGGGAAATTTCCCCGTCCACATCTCATGAGGTGTTTTAGCAACCTTCTTAGTTGGGACAAGATTGAGGATGTGGGCGGCAGTCTCTAATGCATATCCCTATAAGTGGATTGGAAGTGAAGCTCGACTCATCATGGAACGAACCATATCTAATTGGGTTTGGTTACGTCTTTCGGCTACACCGTTCAACTGTGGTTTCCGAGGAGGCGATAACTGTGAAACTATTCCACACTCCTTTAGATAGTCTAGGAACTCGATGCTAAGATACTCTCCGCCTCTGTCGGACCTGAGCATCTTGATCTTCTTGCCCAATTGATTCTCAACTTCATTTTTGAATTCTTTGAACTTTTCAAAGGTATCTGATTTGTGCTTGATTAAGTAGATATACCCGTATCTACTATAATCATCAGTGAAGGTCACGTAGAACCGCGTGCCATCTTTTGTGGTTGATCTGAAGGGACCACACACATCTGTGTGTATGATGTCCAACAGACCTTCACCTCTTTCAAAGGACCCTTTGAATGGTGACTTAGTCATCTTGCCCAAAAGACAAGATTCGCATACATCATCCGATTTGAGGTCGAATGATTCCAACACTCCATCCTTTTGGAGTTGGGCGATGCGTTTCTTGTTAATGTGCCCAAGACTACAGTGGCACGAGCAAGCCTTTTCTACACCACTAGAAGAATCAATATAATTTACACCATGTCCTAAATTGTCAACACATTGTATCGTTTCATACACACCATCACAAGGTAAAGCAGTAAAAATAGAAGCACCATTTCGTAAAACAGAAATAGAACCATTTATATTATCAAAAGAAAACTGGAAACCTTGTCTAAACAATGCATGAAAGGAAATAATGTTTCTTGCCATTTCTGGCGAATAGCAACAATTTAAAAGTTCTAAACAAACACCACTACTAAGCACTAAACTATAGATTCCGATCTTGGTGACAAGCGACGATTTCCTGTTTCCCATGATCAGGTTCAATCTACCGTGCTCCACCTCCCTGCTTTCCTTTAGGCCCTGCAAATTAGAACAAATGTGAAAACCACATCCTGTATCAAGGACCCAAGAACTGGAAGATGGCGAGTTTTTAGAGATATTGAATATACCTGCTGAAGACGGCTTTACTTTGCCATCTTTCAAATCTTGCAAGTATCGCAGGCAGCTTCTCTTCCAATGGCCCTTTTCCTTGCAGTAGAAGCAGTCAGCTTCCTTGGGGTTGGCATTGTGAGGAATGCCTGAAGCCTTGGGTCTTGAGCCACTGCTGGATGACCCAGCATGGACCTTTTCCCTCCAATTCTGATTGGGAGGGCCCTTTCTCTTCTTCCCCTTTCCACCACCAATTACCAAGACGGGTTGGCTAACTAAGGGTACACTTTTACCCTTCATCCCGTCTTCAGCAGTACGGAGCATGCGATGCAACTCATCCAAGGTAGCCTGAGAGTTGTTCAGATGATACGCCAGTGTGAACTGGTCATATGAACTAGGTAAGGAATTCAACACTATGTCTATGGCTAAATCCTTATGGACTGGCATCTCAAGCTTCCTAAGCCTCTCCACGTATCCTTGCATCCTTTGCACGTGGCTGCAGATGGACTCTCCCTCTCTAGGCTTGCAATTGGTGAAGGCTTTGACCATCTCGCGCCTCTCGATGCGCTCCTGCTTGCGGAATTTTTCCGCGAGCTTTTAGTGCATTTCGTAGGGCCAGTAGTCTTCATAAATTCTCTGCAATTCTGGGTACATAGTAGCTATCATGATGCAAGCCACTTTGGTTGCATCATCAGAATGTTTTGTGTATTGGGCGATTTCTTCGGGAGTAGCAGTATCGGGATCAATTTCAACAAGCTCGGTTTCCAGAACATACTATTTATGTTCAAACCTTAGAGTCATCTTGATGTTACGGATCCAGTCATTGTAGTTGGTACCGTCCAACGTAACTTTGGAGCACAATGACAAGATAGAGGTAACATTGGAGTTAGAGTGGGGGGCGGATTGATCAGCACAAGACATCTATAAAACAAGATAGTTTTAATTAGATGTATATAATAATCCTTATAATATCCCAATAATAATTATAAGGCTAGGATCCTACAATAATAATTTTCAATCTTGAAGAGGGATGCCGTAATCAATATTGTAAATTTTATAAGGTAGGCGAATGACGATTCAGCCAATTCCACCGCGGAAAGATAATCTTATTAAAATGGAACTCCTAGTTTCTTTTGAGATTTATTGAACTGTTCAATAGCATGTTTAATCTCGGATGTGCCCCACTGCTTGTGACTGGGATACCGAGGATCACAAACCGGGTGTGAATAACCATGCAAATTAGCTTGGTACTCTCCGGATCAGTTACCATCTCTAATTGATGTGCCGATAAACCACACACGCTGCATCAATAATGATAAGACCCTAAAAATCCATTGCAACTCTTTATGAACCCCAATTGGCGTGCCGGTAAACCACACACGCTCCACCAATGTTCCATAAAGTGCAATGTGCAATTTCATGGATTAGCACCAATTCATATTTTTCCTAAAGTAACTAGATTGGGGTTTTATTAAATTGTTCTAGTACTTTGAATAATATCATTATACTTTTAATGAGATTAGGCGGTCGTATCAAACCCGTTCGGCTAACGACCCTCCACTGATCAGGCGAGCGGTGGGTGAGAGTGTTCACCCATTAGACCGCCATTTTATAGGCAGTCTCCTTATACCCACTTTATAGACCAGCTTCGTGAATGAGGCCTACTATTGATTTGACTAACCATTAAATCTTATATATATAATATTAACTTTTAATTATAATATATATAGGATGAATTTTAAACCTTTTAAAATGTTTTTGGTTTATCTTTTAATTTATTGGAATTTAAACTATTAAATTTATTTATCTTTTAATTTTTTTGCCAATTTAAAACAATTAAATTAAATTAAATTAAATCCTTGAATTATCTTTTAATTACCAATTAATTAAATTAATTCAAATGTAGATTGGTTTTACCAAATTAATCAAATTAATTTAAACCCATCTTAAACCCCCTAATTTTCGATTTCAAATAACGGGTTTAAGGTTATCCATTTAATTAATCAAATTAAAGTTACCAAAAATAGAATACCATCTAAAAACCCTAATAGAAATCGCCAACTAGGAGAGGAGGGGCTAGGCTTTTCAAAACCCTAACCCTAATTTCGATATGGCCATATTAGGGTTTAAAAACATTAAACCCTAATTTTAAGGATAACAGTTATAGTAATTTAACAAGAAAACGACCAAAAAAGCTCTGGTACCACTGAAAGGTTTTCTGCAACTATGAACTAAATAACCTAAGTTCACATGCAACCTATGAGGATCTAAGTTTTCTTCTAGTTAAACATATAACAAAATCCTAAAGGCCAGAAGAAATAAACTAAAAGAAAGAAAATAGAAAAACCAACCTTTTAGCGAATCTTGGAAGCGAAGCAACAAAATTATCTTGCCTCAAATGCAGTCACACCCAAGCCAGGAGGTCTTCGAAAATCTAGAGAGAGACAGAGGGAAAATGGCGCAGACAAATGAGGGTCAGAGGATCCCTATTTATAGCCTCCAGAAGATAACGAGATAAGCGTTAGAGATAAACCTTTTTGAATTCAAATAAGATAAGTCTTTATCTTACAACTCAAACTCTTATTTATCTACATCTTAAAATCGAATATATATATATATATATATATATATATATATATATATATATATATATATATATATATATATATATATATATATATATATCCATATATAATTTTCGCTAGCTTCTGGCCTGCCAAAATTGTCACTCACTCAACTATTGAGTAATTACAATTTCAGTCCCTACACCTTTAATTAATTAATTTAATCACCAAATTAATTCCAATTAATTCAAGATTAAGTTCTAATTAATTAATATAGTTTCTAATTAATATATTATCACTTTAATATATTAATAAACCATATATTTAATTTCTATTGATTTATTAATCAGATAATAAATCAATCTTTCTCTCTACGGAACTTTCTACCAAACCTCCTGCTATGAGGGCAACTCAAATGGTCTATGCTACTATTAATTAGATAAATACTAATTATTAGTCATGGCTTAGACACCTAATCCAACATCCAAATTGTCAAAAACCCTGTTCAGCATTCTAAGACCAAGCATATCGACATCAAAATACATTTTATTCGAGATTGCTACGAGCGAAAATTGATTCATTTGGAACCAATTCACACCGATAACAATGTGTCGGATCTGTTCACAAAACCATTTTCAAATGCTCGGTTCGATATGCTTGTGAACTTTTAAAAATGATACGCTTCGATGACTGTTAAATCAGTTCTGTAAATATTGTATACTATATTTTTGTTTAGTTAAATTTGTTCATGGTTTTTACTTCCGCAATTCTCTTCCACGCACAAATTTAGTGGGAGAATTAAAAACAAAACAAAAAGTACAAAAATATTTTTTCTCTATGTCTTTACTTTAAGAAAATTAAAAATCCAAAAATATTGACTATCGACGACACACCGAGTAATACCATTCACTGCTGAGGTAACACTTAAGTGCTAGTGATTCTTATTGTTATACCACAGTAAGTTTGAAGCACTGTCAACCATTTCTTAACCAAATCTAAAAGTTTCTTCTGCAACACAAACTTCTAGACACTTTGAGAGAAACCACTTAGTGTCGAGAGTCAAAAAGTCTGTGCCGATGGTTAGATTGCATACCATAATCTATCACACGAACCAATCCATTCTTAACCATCTTTATATTTCTGCTGCAAGAAATAGACGACTCACCATTTTAAACCAAGTGGTGATGATATTTCGAAACTCTATGATAGTGATATCTGCTACAACACCAGTATTATATGTGAGGCATCAACAACCATTCTTACCTACAAAGCTTCTAATTCAAGAGCTGGATGACTCAGTGTAATAAACCATACACTGATGACAATTCGAAAGTCTAGCCGATGGGTATGTCTAATAACCAAGACATATTACATGCTCATACCACTATTGACCTAAACTTCTTCTAAATTAGATGTTCGTGACTCAATGTGATATTACCTCGCATTGATGAAACATCGAAACTCTGGGTCAGTGATCGTTGTTGTTTACCACAATAGTTGTGAGACCCCAACAACTTCACCGGATTCAAATTTGGCACTAGGATGGTACACTCCGCAGAGTTTTGATACCATTGAATGTCTCGCCAAGAGCAAAGTCAACTTGTTGACTTGTCAACTGCATTGAGATCTTTGATCAAGGATATGCAAGGGCCTAAATCAAAATGGCCACGAGTAGTTTACCGATACTCAAACAATCGCAGTGCGTTCCCCCGGGTTCACACAGATACTACGAGAAGTCTCATTTTGAGCCAAGGATGAATCCTTGAACAACTGTTGTGAGAGTTTATAACTCCGTGACCCACAGGATTTGCGGTCATTGTTCGTATTGAGAAGCGTCAGCAAGAAGTGAAGTTTGAAAGTTTCGACACGAACATTTTGTTCCCGAAGAAGGTGAAGCTTAATTCCATGTGACAAGCTGCTTGAATTCCTACTCAGTCAATTTGTTGCTACATTCACACCTTCATGTGATCTAGAGTGAAGACTTGAAGATTTAGACTCCGGTCAAGATCAAATTCAAATCAGAAGTTGGATGTGCTGATTCAAGACCTCCCCTCACTAGGGTGAGATCCTTGTCCAAACGTACTGAGACAACTACTTCGTGACGGGAGGTACCATCTCAGTAGTGTCTTTTGACCTCCCCTCACTAGGGTGAGATCCTTGTCCGAACGTCTTTCTCATTTCTCTCATTTAGTTCATATTTCAAATTATCAATATCAATTCATTACAAATTGGTCATAACATCAATATCTTTCATCATATAGAAAACCTAAAGATTTTAGCATAAAACAACTTGAGAAAAACTTTTCTCTTAAAATCTTTTGACCAAAACAATGTTTATAAAAATTGGCTATGTACTCATAAAATCCACATGTTACTCACCTTGTACTAGAAGTGGCTAGCTAAGTTCCCAAGGTCTTCTTGCCCTCACCTTGCTCACCAACGACTTGGTCACCACCTATTAAACCATATACAATTCGTATTCATTAACACTAGTACATACTAATTCAGCTATGATGAACCATCATAATCAATTAATCTATTAAGATTCTTCATAAATGTATACTTGACTAATTAGGATTTATTTCAATTTTTAACAATATGTCACTTAAATCCTCTCCCTTATCAATATTGAGGTTGTTAACACTTCATAACATCCAATTTCATCAATTAGTCCATAACCTCCATATATATATATATATATATATATATATATATATATATATATATATATATATATATATATATATATATATATATATATATATATATATATATATATATATATATATATATATATATATATATATATATATATATATATATATATATATATATATATATATTTCGACCTCAAGAGATCTCCAAGGCTTTAATTGGTTGTTCCCTTGTCAACTCCAAATTCCATGGGCACTCTTTTGTTCAACATGACATAATTATTCATATTCTAACTTCATATTTCCATAGAACTTGCATACATTCATCAAAAGGATTTTTACTCACTTAAATTCATCCAACTTAATAATTTGATGGTGTTTTGAGTGAACTTTTTATGCACTAAGCATAATCTAGGCATTAGAAACACCATACAATCATCAATTTCATGAAACCCAAAATTTCTCAAAATTAGGGTTAATCCATATCATTAAATTTCTATGGGTTTAGCTTAATTAAATCATGGGGAAATGTTTCTTACCTTAAGAGGAAGAGAATGCAGCAAAAAGCCCCTTGAAATTCTGAATATTGAAGCTTGATTGAGATTTCACCTACTAACTTCACCAAGAACACACCTAGTATTCTTGGGAGAGAAAATGGTGATGAAAGAGAGTGAAAAAAATGCTGAATTAACTCAAATTTTCGTCCATAACACCCTTAGGAAGTAGTAGAAGACACTTGTCAAGCTTATAGATTGTTTGGTGTAAAAAATAAGGCCGATCTGTCAGCCCCACGCACCTATACGTGTTTCTAAAGTGTCTAGCGCATTATAAACTGATCTGCAGCGTACACGGGTCGTGTAGACCCACACGGGTCGTGTAGGAAATGCAAAGAAACTGTCCAGAACCTTAAGGAAGTCTACACGGGTCGTGTACATGCACACGGGTCGTGTACATCCTTAGAAATTGTTTCCAGCATTTCATATTTTGCTTACGTTTTATACTCAACTTCAATCAGTCATAACTTTCTCATTTCTTATCTAAATTTCACAAACCATATATATGCTTAGAAAGATAATAAAAAGTTCTACAACTTACTCCCACTGAAATTTCCCAAATTCTAATTACATTTCTCTGTATTCATGCTCAAACCTGATTACGTCTTGATTTTTGCTAGTTTTAGCCCAACTTCAATCGATCATAACTTCTTCATCCGAATTCCAAATGCTTCTATTCTTTTTCCTGCATTCTTATAATTCTAGATACTAAATTTTTTCATAATGTGAGAAATTTCTGAATTCGAATTCCATTTTGAATTATTTGACTCTAAACTTCCAACAACCTTATTTTACTTATTTGCCCTTTTTATGCCAAATTTCATTCTTAACTCAAGTTCATCAATCATAATTCATACATATGCTATTAAGGACTTAATACATAACTTAATTTAATTATTTACACATTATCACACATCAAATTCATATTTTCCTCATTTCTCCATTAAGCTCTTAACAAAAGATATAATCATTCGATTACATTCTGTTCACCAATTTATACATACACTTTGAACATTGGCACAAAAGTCAGTTGTTACATTTGTGGTATTCAGAAAGTGTACTTCAATATTCCCCTCTTCAACATCACATTCGATGAAGTGATAGCAAAGTGTTATGCTTCGTCTTGGAATATTGAACATGATTATGACATATTCGTATCGCACTTTGTGAATCACAAAATAATGGGATTTTTCTCAAGTTAATGGCATAATATTTAAGTTGACTCTGAATCCAAATCATTTGCAAAGTACAGGCTGCAACAGCTACATATTCAACTTCGGCAGTGGAAATGGATACGCATGTGTGTTTCTTAGATTGCCAACTGATGAGTTTGCCATCCAGAAACTGACAGCCTCCGGATGTACTCTTGCGATCAATCGAGCAACCACCCAAATCTGAATCTGAGTAAGCTTGAATGTAGAAGCCTGAGTTCGTAGGATACGATAGGCCATAAGCAGGAGTATGATGAAGGTAACGAAAAATTGTCTTCACAGCTGCCAGATGTGGTTTGCATGGATCTGATTGATACCGTGCACAATTACACACTGCGAACATTATGTCTGGACGACTTGCTGTCAGATAGAGCAATGATCCGATCATAATTCTCTAATTCTGATGATCAACCTTCGGTTTGTCCAACGAAGGATTCAGCCTGGTACCTGCAGCCATAGGAACCTTCGCATTGGAACAGTTAGTCATACCAAAGCGTTTAAGAAGGCTTTGGGTATATTTTTGCTGATTGATAAAGATCCCTTCTATGGATTGTTTGACTTGCAATCTAAGGAAAAAGTTAATTTTCCCCATCATGCTCATCTGAAATCTACTCTTCACTAAAATTTTGAATTCTTTGGTTAAGTTTGGGTCAGTGGATCCTAAGATGATGTCGTTAACATAAATTTGAACCATTATTAAATGTGATCCAACCTTCTTACGAAAAAGTGTTGGATCCACTAATCCTTGCTTAAATTATTATTGTTTCAAAATTTTTGTCAAGGTATCATACCACGCTCGAGGAGCTTGTTTTAAACCATAGACAGCCTTATCAAGAACATAGCAATGGTCAGGATGATCTTTATTAATAAAACCAGGTGGTTCTTCGACAAAGACTGTTTCCTCGATATCTCCATTTAGAAAAGCACATTTGACATCCATTTGATAGACGTCAAATTTTTATGTGCGGCATAAGCCAAAAAGATCCAAACAGACTCGAGTCTGGCAACAGGAACAAAGGTTTCTTCATAATCAATTCCTTCATATTGAGAGTAGCCTTTAACAACCAACCTAGCTTTGTTGCGAACAACATTTCCTTCGGTGTCAAGTTTATTATGATAGACCCATTTTAGACCTACGATCGAGGCATTTGCTGGTTTTGGAATGAGTCTCCAGACTTTGTTTCTTTCAAACTCTTCCAACTCCATTTGCATTGCTTCGATCCAGTCAGGGTGATCAAAAGCATCTTTCACGTTCTTGGGTTCGATTTTGGAAATAAAAACATTCAACATGCACAACTCCGAATTTTTGTTTAAATTTTTTTGTTTTTGATGAAGTGGTGCACGTGTCATAACCCTATCATGAATGTTTCCAATAACTTGTGATTGAGGATGATTCTTCGTCCATTTTTCCAAAGGTGGAAAGTTTGGATCAAACTCAGGTGGTCTTTCGGCATTGATATCCTCAGTATCCGAAGGATAACTCAAAGTGGATGGAAAATCATTGTTTATTGTGTTTTCTATGTTTATTGTGTTTTTAGCATTTGTTTCAGGTGAGATTAAGTTTGAAGAATTAGAAGTTGAGTTTAGAATTTTCTCCCCCTCGACTGTAGCATTCAGGGAGTGATTTCTTGCATGAGCAGACGAATGTGGACTTGAAGCTTCTGGCTCCCCCTAGACCATAGGATACAATGACATGATGTGAGAAATTTCATGCGAAGGGCTGTTAAGATTCGTATTCCTGAGCTCCCCCTTGAAACCAGAGTGATCTGCTGACCCGTTAGAAGACTCCCCCTCAACCGAAGAGGGTTTTTGAATGTTGCTCGAAGGAGAAGCTTGGGGACCATAAGAGAGCTTAGATAATTCAGACACATGATTGTCTGGTTCCCTTGTTTCAAAATCAACAGCCCTTACAGGTGGATCAAAGAGAAGTTTGAAATCAGCATCAAAAGACAAAATTGGCAATGCATCCAAAGCAGATTCTGGAAAGATAGATGACATCGGAAAGGCATTTTGAGACTTTTTAATATAGTAGTTATCGAACGAAAGGTTTGAAGGTTTCTTCAATTTTCCTGGTTCTTTTATTCATGACCCTATACACTTTAGAGTTTGAAGAGTTTCCCCAAAAGATGCCTTCATCAGTTTTGTCATTGAATTTTGACAAGTGATCTTTTAGATTTAGAATGAAGCATCTACAACCGAAGATATGGAGATATTTGACATTTGGCTTTATTCGGTTGAGAACTTCATAAGTTGTTATGTTGAACCGCTTATGGATGTAGGATCGATTCTAAGTGAAGCATGCTGTAGAAATGGCTTTGGCCCAGAAGTAAATGGGCAAATTGGCAAAATTAAGCATAGTTCTAGCAGCTTCGCATAAGGAGCGATTACGACGTTCGAGTACACCGTTTTTTTGTGGAGTGTAGCGTGTATAGAAATTGTGTGTAACGCCCTTGTTCTTCAGAAAACTATCCAAGGTTTGATTTTTGAATTCAGACCCATTGTCACTGTAAACCATTCAGATAGTCTTTTGTAACATAACTTCCATGTTTTTAATAAAATTGATGATTTCTACTGCAGCATCATATTTATTCCTTACGAATATCACCCATGTGAATCGTGAAAAGTCATCAACAATAACCCTGATGTATTTCTTCTTCCCAATAGATTCAACTGCTGATGGACTGCAAGGATCCATGTATAGAAGTGAAAGGGGTTCTGTGATCTTCAGATTGATCACAGTTGGATGCTTCTGCTTTGTTTGCTTGCAATGTTCACATGCTGAACAACGCGTATCATTATCAAATTTAAGAGCTGGCATTCCTCGAACCAGATCCATGGCCACTAGTTTGTTTATTCCCTTGAAGGTTAGGTGAGCCAACCTTCGGTGCCATAACCAACTGATATCTGAATTTGCTTTGGATAAGAGGCAAAATGAAGGTCCACCCGTTATTCGCTTTAGATCCAATGGAAACATTGATCCCTTCCTTCTCGACTTCAACAGAACTTCCTTTGTTTCTTCTTTAGTGATTATGCTCCCATGAGTGTTGAATGTAACGACATTTCCAGTTCCAACAACTAATTGAGATATGCTCACCAAGTTATGTTTCAATCCTTAAACATATGCTACTCTATTTATTGTGAATTGTCCATTTGTGACTTTACTGTACCCTCGGATTTAACATGTATCATTATTTCCAAAGCGTATGTTTCCAACATCATCCAAATTTCGGTAGTCCATTAAATATTCCCTCTTCCCAGTCATATGTCTCGAGCAGCCACTGTCCATATACCATTATGAATCGTACTACTCGTTTGACATTATCTGCAATCAATCAATGAGAAGTTGGTACCCAATCAATCATGGGTCCTCAAGGTAAGTAAATGATTCTTCTATCCATTTTTCTATTGCTTCATCAGAAATTTCATTTGCTGTAAATGTTATCATGTTTTTGGATGTTTCATGTGAAGAACCAGAAAACGAATCAGATGAACTTTTGGTTAGCATTGATGAATTAGAAGAATTAGATTTTGAAATATTCTTGATCTTTGAAACCCAAACTTGCTTTGATGTTTTGGAATTATTGGTTTTTGATGTTTTCTTGGTTTTTGACGTTTTAGAAGACTTTGATGACTTAGAAGAATTTGATTTTGCAGTAAGATTTTTCTTCAAGTCATCGCTTTTCCAATTAGATTTTGTTCAGTTGTTGATTTTCTAGATAAGGAGCTACACAGTGTAAAGGTACACAAGTATTCTTCGTATGCTAGTTTAAAATCGTTTAATGAAATATTTTTGTTCTTGAACATGTCCAAATTCTTGTACATCCATATATGAATTGTATCAACTAGATTGTTTCCATTTGAAAATTTTTTCTTTGAAGGTTTTTGATATTTTGGATTAGGAAAGTTTGGTTTTGTTGTATGAAGGTTGGTTTGTTTTGAAGGTTGAAACCTTCGCATCAACAGACTTTGTTTTCGAAAGTGAATTCGACTGTTTATCTTTTGATATGACAACTATTGATTTTGGTTTTGGTTTTGAAATCACAACAGTTGGTTTTGAGTTAGAAGTGGATGCCATGTTTTGATGATTTTCAAAAGAGTAAGTTTTTGTACCATTGGTTTTGAAACAGTAACTTTAGGTTTTGAAGCCTCTTTCTCAATGATTTTGGCAAGTGGTACACACTTGTTTGTTTCAAGTAATTCAAACACATCCATCGTTGGTTTAACAATCTCATTCAGGATTTGAATTTGTTTGTAATTCCTCTATGTTTGATTTTGAGTTTTGCAATTGAGAAGATGATTTAAGTGTTTTGGGATTTTGTCTTGTTCATAGCATAGACGATTGTATATTTTATGACCATACAAATCTTGTTTTCTGACATTGATTTTAACTTCCAAGTGTTCGTTTAAATTGTTTTCAACGATTTTCAAAGATGAGAAGAATCATTCCTCAGTTACTGTGGAATTATCCTCATTAATAATACTAAGTAGATCATTGTCAACAAGAAGCGAAGCCCCTGGTCGTACAAAAATTGAATTTTCAAAGTAGGAAACCTTCGGGTAGACACAAGCCAAATGTACCAGTTTCTTTGAACTATCCATTTATAATCTTGATAGTCGGAACATTCATCTGAAAATTGAATTTTGGTTTTTACAATCTCCTTATTCTTATTTGAATTTGAAGTTTCAGTTATTTCACAATCAGAAATGATTTTTGCTTTGCCTTTGTCATCCAAAGGTAATTGGGAGATACCTTCGGACAGTGATGCGGATACGAAGGAGGACTTTAACATAGTCAAGTAAGAACAATCAACTTCCTCCATATCAGAATCAGTGTCAGATTCAGTTTTATCAACAAACTCTTGTGATGTTTCAATATGAGGAATGGTTTTCTTAAGAATTGGCACTTCATTTGGTAACAGTTTCAACAATTCATTAGCAGTCAAGTATTTTTCTACTGAAACTAAACCATGCTTATATGAAGTATTGGGTATTTTATAATTGGAGATTATAGATTCACATTCATACGGGATATCATCAACATATTTCAAGTCAAACTCAATAAAAGGCAAACGTTTCCTATGTTGATCAGTGCATACATTCGCAGAATGATAAATCCTGGTAATATGAGAGTACATGTGTTTTACAGTTTCACAAAAGATATTACGTTGTTTTAAAATTACATCGCCTGAATTCAAATATTTCTCCCTACATTCCTCTAACATGAAGATTCTTAGGTTGGCATTTTCTAGGGAAAGATTCAAGGTCTATACTCTCCCCCACAAACGAAGATTCTCCTCCTCATTGATATTTGCCCTATTATTAGCATGAATAAGCATTTTATTCATGACAGGACAATCACATGTAATTTCAGTAATGTTAGAGAAATATTTTGAAGAAGGAATTTTAAAAGAAGAGAGTAGTTTTGATACCTCTTCTGGAATCGTTGGACGAGCATCCTTCGCCATCAAGCAGAAGTCTGCATCATCCGAAGCTTTAACCATGGTCTTCATCGTCCTTTCTCCACCTTCTTCATCGACATCTTCATCATCATCGGAAGCACCTTTCTGAAAGCTCTTATCATCATCAACATCGATAAAGGTGCTATGAGTTGGCTTCCGTACTTCATCGTCATCTGAATCTGAAGACCACACCTGATATATACCGTGACTGCCTTCCGAAGCCACCAATGTGAGATCTTTCATCTTCTCTCTCACTTCATTCATCTTCATTGCATAATAGGCTTCGTCCTTTATGTGGGACTTTATATCATTCTTCTTAGGAAGCATGCAGTCTTTTGTAAAGTGATTTTTCCCATGGCAGTAATTGCAGTCGTAACCTAAATCTCCAGCAACCTTCTCCTCACCCTTCTCTTTTTGAACTTCGGAAGCCTTCGGAGTTGAAGGCTTTGGTGCAGGGCATTTGGAGTACTCTTCTTTTGTAATGTAGATCTCAGGTTTGGGTTTGGGTGTATATGAAGGCTTGTTGAAGGTCTTTACAAATGTTTTTCCAGAGTTTTGTCTGTTTACGAATAGCTTCTTGAACCTTCGGTTGTTTGCAGCGTACAAAGCAACCGTATCTCCATTATCATTTACCATGTACCCATCTGGTTCATCTACTACTTGCCACCTGGATCCGTTACCACATGGAATGAGCTAGCTCGTATGTTCCTAGATAAATATTTCCCCGAGATGAAAGGCTAGGCTTTACACAGAGAGATTATTGGCATCAGAAAACAGAAGAGTGAAGCGTTGCACAGTTATTGGGAATGATTTAAAAGATTATGCGCTCGATGTCCCAAGCATGGTATCAATGATCATCAGCTCCTTCAATAATTTTGTGAAGGATTATCATCATGGGATCGTCGATTGTTAAATGCTTCGAGTGGAGGCTCTATCACCGATAAGACTCCAACTCAAATTCGAGAATTGATAAACACCATGGCTGAGGACTCCAACCATACAGTTCAAGAAGACGAATGGTACACGGATGTCCCACGACAGGAAAAAGAAGTAAATACTCAAATCGAAAAACAAATATCCAAATTGACGAAAGTAGTTTTACTTCTCACAAAAGAAAGAAACGCACAACCACCGGTTCGACCTTGTAGGGTCTGCTTGCAAGTTGGTCACCCTACTGATATGTGTCCTCTGTTACAAGAAGATAATGGAGATGCACAAGTTGCAAGGACATATCATCAAAATTGGAATCAAAGTCCGCCGTAATTTATCAGCAAAGGCCTCCACAAGAATATCAAACGAGACAACCTCATCAATCTAAAAAATTTCAACCTCATCAGCCACAAGTTCCACCTCAACAACCAAGTTCATCTGGTACGTCACTAGAAGATATAGTGAAAAGCCTTGCCATGAGCACTCAAGTTTTTCAAAACGAAACAAAAGCCAGCATTAAGAATTTGGAGCAACAAGTGGCACAACTTTCCAACTCGGTGAACAAGTTAGAAGCTCAAGGAAAACTACCAGCACAAACCAAACAAAATCCAAAGCACACCGTGTGTGCTATAACCTTGAGAAATGAAGAAGAGTATGAAAGGCCACAGATGCCCGAAGAAGAAGAGATGAAGATTGAAAAGGAAGATGAGGTGGAAAAAGAAAGTCGAAAGAAACCAACGCAAGAACCAACCAGAGAGGAATTGATAGCCCATGCTCCATTCCCTTCTAGATTGATAAAGCACGAGAGGGAAGACGAAGAAATCATGGAGAAGTTTAGAAAAGCTGAGGTAAACGTTCCACTTCTAGACACCATAAAGCATGTCCCTAAGTATGCAAAATTCTTGAAGGAACGTTGCATTTCTAATAAAAAGTTAATAGGGAATTATATCATGAAAGCTGGTGAAAACGTCTCTGCTATCTTCCAAAAGCGTTTTCCTGAAAAGTGCAAGGATCCAAGTGTTTTTACGGTTCCTTGCAAGTTGGGAGACCTTTCTTTTCCAAGTGCTATGCTAGACCTCTGATACGAATTGGAACGGCTCAAGCTCTATAATTGAATACAAGGGAATCTTGGTTGTTTGGAATAAAAATATGGTGCAAAATGATGGGAGTTTGGGCTGTAACAACACATGGGGAATGACTTGGCGTTGGTGCATGCAAGCATGGATTCAAATCAAGATCAGGCAAGTTAGGGCTGTTAATGGAAAGATTGATAAGCTAGTGGTTGTGGCTGTCATGGAGATGATGTATGGATGCATGGGAGAGGTGTATGATGGATGGCATGAAGAAGGGATGATACTCCAAGGTGTGGGGACCAAGAAAAACGGATTTAAAGCTTCATTTATTTAGTTATTATGGTGAAATAAAGGCCCTTATAATGGCCCTAAGTTTAGTAACGTTTTTCTAGATTAAATAGGATGTTTAATTCGTTTTAGGCTTTATATAAGCCACCCTTGTCATTGTAATCAAATAAATGAATGATTTGAAGAACTTGAGCCTTGTGTTCTTGAGTTGCATACTCACAATTTCGTCTTTTGAAGGATGATTTCCTGATTTTGACTCGAATTCAAGTTAATAGGTCTTAGCTTGTCTTCAAACGATAATCAATCAATAGGTCTTGGTTGATCATCACACTATCTTTCATTTTCGTTCTTATATCTCCAAAACACCAAAAATATCCATTCTTTCTGTTCAGATCCTCTTTTGCTCTCAAAACTCCATATCTTCAATAAAATCCGCATTTGGAGCTGTTCTGAGAGAGTTAGAGCCTGTTCTCGTTTTACAAGCTCCAAACACCATTCAAACCATCCATATTTAGTTTCAACCTATTCTAAGCCATACCAAACCCTAACCACAGGAAGACCAAACCCTAAACCCTAGTTTACACGTCCAAACCCTTCCCAAAAAACCCTTAAACAGCCATTTTGCTCCAGATCTGTTCATTCACTTATCCAAACCCTAATCCCAGTTCTTGATCAGACCCAAACCCCTCCATATTCGTATCAACCTCGGTGCCTCTATCAATGTTATACCATACTCAACTTTCAAATCATTAAAAGTAGAAACCTTGAAAGAGACCAGCATCATTATTCAACTGGCCGATCGATCAGGAGTCCACCCAAAAGGAGTTCTAGAGGATGTTTTGGTACAAGACGATCAACTCCTTTTCCCAGCAGATTTTTATGTACTTGATATGGGAGATGACAACACCATGAACCTAACTTCCATAATCCTAGGTAGACCGTTCATGAAGACCGTGAGAACAAAAATCGATGTTCACGTTGGCAATCTTTCTATGGAGTTTGATGGGGAAGTTGTTAGTTTTAATACTTGTGAAGCCATTCGGTACTCGAGCAATACCTCATCAGTAAATTATCTGAATGAAACTGAACCACGGATGCATAAATCTTTTGAGTTATCCAACCATGATGTTCAAACTTTACCATTAACAAAAAGAGTGATGAAGATACAACAAAAGAACTTCCCTCTCGTGTTTTTCAACACTAGAGATTTATTGCTTACAGGAATGAAGTTTAATTGGAACATGACCAGTTAGAAAGGACCAACACACATGTATGCTTATGATCCTAGTATGGTTTGAAAATCTTTTTGTGTTTATTATTCTGGATGTGGGTAAATAACACAGGGATTTGTTTAAGCAACTATTTTAACAGGCCGAAAAACTCTATTTTGCTTGGGGACAAGCAAAGTCTAAGTGTGGGGTGTTATGATAACGCGTTAATTTTGCACATATTTCGGGCGTTATATTAGTGTTTTTATGGATAAAATTAAGTTAAAAATGACCAAAATACTCACTACACTTGGAAAATGACATTTTTACAAGAGTTTTGGACATTTGGGAAAAAACTGTCAAAAGTTGGAACAAAGAGGGGCCAAAAATGAAAATTCTAGAAAATGGAGATAGCGCCTCTATCTCTAGATAGCGCCTCTATCTTTAAAGATAGCGGAGCTATCTGCTGAAATCGCAAAAAATCCGGAATTTGTTGCTGACCAAGACCTATTCTTTCGGAAATTCAAAATTAGCCACACTATCTCTAAAGATAGCGCCACTAATTGTCCTGAGGCTTATAAATAGCAGCTCATTTCCAGCCAGAAAGGAGTTCCATTCCTGCTTTTCTCACCCACGATTCTGAGCCATTTCGAGGCAGTTTGCTGAAGGTTTTGAAGGCCGAATCACGTCTTTCAAGATTCGGTTTACATTTATTTGTTTGTAAGCAACGTTTGATTTACATTTCAGTATTTTGATTCAATTCTAGCCATGTCTGGCTAGAACCGTACTCTAGTTCCGAGTTCGGACATATTCATTGTGTAGTTTGAAACATTCGGCTTGATGAATGCTTTTGAATAATTCTAATGATCAATTTCTTGTTTCAATTTTAGTCTTGAATTTGATTTGTTTATGACTGATCACCCTAAATAGATCTTTTTCACGCACTGTTAATCGACTGTGTGAGGCACCTAATCGCTTAGCACAGTCGATCTTTGGTAACAAAAACAAGCGCCCAATTCCTTGTTTAGAATTTGGTCATACGTCCACACACTTCCCAGCGGACGCGAAGAATTGGACATTGATTGGTACTTACACACCTTATGCGATTTCTGCATTCGGCCTATAAGAGAACGTTAGGTCGGGTAAAATGGAACTAGGTATAGGTAATAAGCGGACCTTTATCTAAACATTTTAGCAAGTTATTATCATAAAGATTATATTTTATGATTTTCAAAAGCCAACTTGGAATTGTATTCTAAAGCACATCAGTCGGATTCATTCTATTACCTTGAACGTCGAAGACTCGTGACTAGGCCTTTAATTATTGTTTTTCTTAAAGTTTATTATACGCATGCTTTCTGTTTCTATTATCACAAAACCCCATATTACATCATACTTAGTATTTTATACTAAGTAGGCATAAATTTTATATCTCGTGTCCTTGTGGTTCGACCCTGCTTGCCCTGTACTCTTATCCAGTGCATAACAGCAGTGATTGGTCGGATTCATTTTCGATCTTATTTGTTAGGGATTGACACCCTTAACAAGTGCTGTTTGGATAAGGTTGTTACTTGCATCTTTGGATCCTCCAGTGCATGGCCTTCGGATCATCAGACAAAATTTGATTCTTCGCATATGCTGACCTTCAGATAGCAGACAACACTTCATCACAAAAACTGTCTTCCACAGGGCCAGTTGATTTTCTAGGCTTGACCGAAACTGGTTTTGGTGGTGATGTAATCAAAGTTTTTGTGGAGTCAGAAATAGAAGATTAAACTTCTTTATTAGAAGTGCTTAATATTTGGACATAAGATTTAATAGTTGGAGGTTTCACTCTCCATCGTTGAACCATCCTCTAAGTGACAACTTTTGGAATCTTTTCTTTTGATTTTGAAGATTGTGGTGTAGTTTTGACAAAAGGTTTCTTTTTGCAAACTGAAGATACTATTGTTGGGTTTTTTCAAATGTTTGTAGAGCAAGTGCAGCAAATAGTACTTTGAAGTGCTTAATATTTGGACATAAGATTTAATAGTTGGAGGTTTCACTCTCCATCGTTGAACCATCCTCTAAGTGACAACTTTTGGAATCTTTTCTTTTGATTTTGATGATTGTGGTGTAGTTTTGACAAAAGGTTTCTTTTTGCAAACTGAAGATACTATTGTTGGGTTTTTTCAAATGTTTGTAGAGCAAGTGCAGCAAATAGTATTTTGAGGATGTTTTTGTAAATTGCTGGTGACTGATGAATGCTTTGTAAACTGTGGTTTTTGCTTGTTTTTTGATTTGATTTGACCCCTAAAAGTCAATCATTTCTCAATGATCCACCAGTTACCATTTTGTTTTTTTAATTCAACTATGGATTTTCCTTTATGAACGACATGTTTTAGTGAAGTAGCTTCTTTCTTCGATGACACACAGGTGAATGCTATTTTTTCATTAGGTCGACGGTCTATGTTGTCATCTTGATATACACTTGTTTCCCAGTTGTGGGGAGACTGACACAGTTGGTGGTCTGATGGTAGTGAATATAATTGTGAATATAATTGCTTCTCATTATTACTTGAATATTTTTGCGTTCTTCCATCATGTATTGGATCTGACTAGTAGCATGACAATTTTGTCTTCGTATTTTGAGTGTGCGATTGTGAAAGTTTTTGAGATGTGCTTAGTTGGAGTTATCATAGATTGTTGGAGTAGAGATGCTTGTTATGAAAGAGGAGCTGGTTTTCCTATGTTCTTATTTTCTAGAGGTTTTTGGTTCCTAAGTTGAGTGTAGAAACAGGTTCTCTTTTCTTCTCTAGCATGGGACTTGGGAGACAAAACATATTTTCCATTTAAAATTGGAATTTTCCCATTTTTAGTTAAATTCTTCCCTTTCCCCCTCTGAAATTCCTCTTTGGGGGAAGTGGAGTCCGAAAAAGAATCATTGGTAACCTTTTTATGTTTCCGTGACATGTTGATATTTTTTATAACAGGAGTTAAAGTAGTTGTGAGCAGGGTTCTAAAAGGCGCGCCAATGCGCACGTCAAGGCGTGCCATGGCATGAGGCGCGACTCCGCCGTCCCGAAACCCTTTTGGCGGCGCTGCTAGGCGTGGCGCGTGACAAGGCGAGCCATGGCGCGTGTTTTTACTATTTACGACCCGTTGTTTCTTCATTTTCTTTCATTTCTTGATTGGACATAAAAATTTTGAATTTTTGTTAATTTTTTGTAATTAGTTATTGATAAAACACTTCTAAAAAGATGACATGTTTGTTATAAATCTATATTTACATATAATATAATTATACATTCATACAAAATTGACGCCTTACATCACGACTTGAAAAACGTCATGGCTTGCCAAGGCTCGTAAAACTTGAGGCTTGACATTGCCGTCACGTCACGCCTCACACCATTTAGAACCTTGGTTGTGATACATGTCTTTTGAGGATCTGTTTTTGAAATTCTTTGTTTTAAAGCAGTAGCAAATGACTTTGGTACCACCGAATCTGATGATTCAGGTACAAAAGTCATATCTATTGCCTCAACCACTTTAGGACATGTAATGACAATTTTCTTGAAATTCGGTTCATTAAAACTCTTTTGTTTTGAACATGGTTCTATTTCAATTTCTTCATCGACATCTTTTTCATCATCGATCGTTTTGGTAGTTTGAACTTGGTTACACGAGTTTTCCTTCTTGTTATGAGAACATGGGTCAAGTTCTTCTGTGACACAGTTGTTTTTTGAGTTTTGAGAAGAATTTTGATGATGTTTGCTGATTGGAAGTTGAAGGAAAATTTTCTTGCTGGATCGAGGTTATATGTCTTGGCACAAATCGGACAGAAGTCGTTTTTAACTGGCTGGTTGTAGGGGTGGAAATTATTTGGTCCAAAATCGAAAAACTGAAGCACCAAATCAAACCGAAACCGATTTCACATCAATTCAAATTCAGATTCGGTTTTCGGTTTAGTCCTAGACCAAACCGAATATCATACTAGGTTTTTGGTTTGGTTTATGGTCTCCCCGAGGATCAAACCGAACCGAACCGAACCGAATTACCAAATTACATTACTTAAATAATTAAAAAATAAAATATATACTATATAATATTAGGCTTTGACCCTTTTTCCCTTTGACCTCGACTTGGCAGACTTGGCGA
This sequence comes from Cichorium intybus, assembly GCA_023525715.1. Classification (NCBI taxonomy): domain Eukaryota; kingdom Viridiplantae; phylum Streptophyta; class Magnoliopsida; order Asterales; family Asteraceae; genus Cichorium; species Cichorium intybus. The sequence goes on from CM042010.1 coordinate 77,185,998, forward strand.
TCCACTGATTTACGATTTCACACAATTTAGGGAATAGGGCAACTAGTTTAATCAGTTTCGATTTTCGAATTCCCGCTTGCAACTTTCGACTTGCGAGTTGGGAAGTGGGTTCTTCAACTTCAGCCTTCTACTTCGTAATTGAATAATCAACTCATGTTATCATCATCGTGGTTTTCGGTATTGCGTTTCTATCGACGACCACAAGTCCGACTCCATTCCTCCGATGAAGAAAGCGACGTGAGGGAAAGGTATGGCATCTTCAATTCTTCCCTTCTTAGTTCTTAGTTTCTAATGTTATTTATTGTTTTCCTCTTCTTTGACTTCTATCGACCACACATGACACAATGATTCTTGGTTTTTGTGATTTCTTTGAGTGTGACATGTCTCATGGATTTTAGTTATCTCTGCCGGGTGGAAATTACTGAGACGAGGACCACATTATCGATTTTGGTTGTATCTTGGATTTGTGTAACTCACTGATTTTGGTTGTATTCAAAGAGATTTTACTTGTATCTTCAATTTCTATAACTCACTGTAACTTATTGACATTGTATTCACTAATTTTTGCTCGTATTCCAACATATTTTGCTTTGTATCTTGGCCCCTATTCAATGATTTTTTTCTTATATAAGTGTATTCCAACAAATTTTGCTTGTATTCACTGATTTTTCTTTTATAGTTGTATTCATTGGTTTTGGTTTGTATTTTGCTTGTAATTTCAGCAAATATCTCAACTGATGAATGAGGATGAAAGCATCAACAAAGGGGAGACTGTTGGTTCTGTCTTGAATAATACTAAGCAACATGGAAAGCGAAAAGTGTGACAACCAAAAATTTGATATAAGATAATGAATGAATTATATAAGTATATTGATGTTTAAAAGTTTAAAGTTGCATTTATTGCTTGGATGCAAGGACAAAATGGTCAAAAGAGGTAAAAATATGGAAACTTATATTTTAAGACCTTTTGTTGAGTCATAATGAAAGGTTACTTCATTTGGAAATTTTTTTAAAGGTCCCAGGGCATAATGGGAAATTTTGGAATAAAAGTGATGAAATATTGGTAAATATTTAAAAACTAATATCTAAAAATATATAAGGAATTGGGAACAAGTCATCAAATATAATTTGGTAGATTTTAATGTTATAAGAATATAGGTAAAATATTCAGGTAATTTGGAGTTATAACGAAGAAGTTATGACAAGTTCAAGATGACCAAAAGGTGACAAAAATGGCCAAAGGGCCATGTTTAAGGGTCGATAGTAGAAAATCCAAAATGGATTCAAACTTAAGTTAGTAGGGGAAAGTTTTAAAGCTCATTCCCACCTTTCTAACGATATAAAGATAGTAAAAAATGGATGCCACATTGAAGAAGCGATGGTCATGTAAAGTTGGGGGGGAAATATGGTGAAAAAGCTGGGAATTTTACCAAGGCATTTGACTTGAGGGTATATTTGGTATTTTGCATTCATTAACTTAGTCATCGGCTTTATCAATTCCTGTGGGCTTCTTTTATTTATTGATTCGCGTAGAATAAAACCAAAAAAGAGAAACACGGTTGGACCATGATTGAAAACACACACACCTTTACAATCGGTTTTCTTGTGTGTTTCAAATTAGTGATCGAGAGAGAGGACCATAGTGAGACAAGCAGCAATTTCTGAGCAGAAAGACGTGAGGAAAGAGGCTATACAGTAGCAGCCGATAGCAGCTACCGGAGGAAGAAGGATCAGCGTTGCCGACAACAGTCAAAGGGAGCAGGTGACGCTGAGCTGTCGGTGACGATTGTGGGTGGCTAGAGGAGAAAGAAGGTCGTGGCTGCACTTGGAATCGAACAACATCAGGGGAAGAGCGGAGGGGCAGCAGTCTTGTGCTACTGCAGTTTGATGCGACGATCGACAACAGTAAAAGGCTGCTGCCGGCGGCGCTGGTGTCGGAGTTTCATGGCAAACGATGGTGGAAGGTGGGGGAAGTCTCTAGTGGTCTGACTGCTGGGAATCCATGTTCATTTCATAGGTTTCAAAACTTGAAGTTGCAACGGAAGCATAAAAATATGAACACGAATTCCATTCCAAGAGGATCATGCTACATGCATGTAAAGATAAAAAGAAAAACAAACATAGTAAAAGTTCAAGATACAACCTTTGAAGCTTGAACTCGAAATGGATTATGATGAAGATGATGAGGAACCAAAGTAGGTTCCCTCTATAGTTGATCCACCAACAAGCTTGGCAACACCAAGAAGATGCTAGTCTTAAGTTGCAAATTCAACCCTTCTTGTTCTTGATATGGAATCCGATTTTTCACCAAGTGTAAAGGAATGTTTGAGAGTGTTTTGAATGTAAAATTCAGCAAATAAAAGATGGAGAAGGTGTGGAATTCGTCCAAGACCAAGAGAGCAAAACAAAAAATGCATGACTACATGCTTATATTCACATAAAAGGTAAGATTCCATGCAAACATGTTTCTTGGTCAAACCAAAAGCATGTTCAAATGTTCCTCCATGATATTAGTGAGAATATTTCACCTCCCAAGGGGGTATGGCCGGCCTTGGATGAGAGAGAAGGTTTCTCTCTCTAAATTTTATAAATTATAAACTCTTTTATTATTTATAAACTCCATTTTTTAAATAAGTCTTTAAACCTTTTAATTATATGTTTAAAACCTTTTAAACATATAAATATATATGTCAATGCATATTTTCATATTTTACAAAATATATATATATATACAATATATATATATATATATATATATATATATATATATATATATATATATATATATATATATATATATATATATATATATATATATATATATATTATTTATTTATTTATTTACTTTATTTAATTTAATTTAAAACTTAAATTAAAATTAATTACAATATGGTTTATACAAACTTATTTAAATCATTTAACATTTAATTGATATAAATACTGAAGGGTTTCTATGCAATCAATGAACACAAAAATACCTAAGGTTCACATGCAACCCTAATATTGATCTATGTTTTCTTCTATGATGATTAGAACTAAGAACCTAAAGGAAACAATTCAATTCTAAAGAACAATTAGAAAAACCAACCTTTGATCTTATGATCCTTTCAAGCAGCAGCAAAAGTATTCTGTCTCAAATGCAAGTCACACCCAAGGGATGGAAGAATCAGTCCAGCAGAGTGAATCCAGAGAGAAGAAGATGGCGTGAATAATCAGGTGCCAGGGGGTTCCTTTTATAGCCTCCTAGGGTTACACCTGAAACCCTAAGGAGCCTCCAACTGGACAAGGCTTTTGACCACTTGGACCAGGCTTACCAAAACCCTAATTAGGGTTTTGCCAAACCCTTGAGGAGCCTCCAGGTTGGTGCCACTTTTGGTCCCTGGTTTTACCTGGCCAGTTATTCAACTATTGAATAAATGCCAAACCAGTCCCTGCACCTTTTACCCGGTTGGCCAACACTTTCAGTCAACTTCAAAATCATCGAGAGGCCTACAGATATCTGTTTCCCATCGGGTCATGGGACGGATAAGTTTCGACTCATATGTCTATAACTTTTGCGGTACCAAATTCATACAACAATGTATTTTATAGCACCGAGTTACTGGCGCGATTTCGTATTGTCAATAAGCACTTGTATCGAAAATAATAGATCATATCTCTCCACTTAAAGATCACCGGATATTATCGTCTTAACATTGCTCGTGATATAATCCATGAAGCAATCTGTTAAGCGCGGGTTTATCCAATACTCAAATCTCTATTTCTAAGTACTCATGAACGTTGCAGCAATCTTACTACAATGTCTAACTCTTTAGACAGTCTGCAACCAATTCATGACAGTCTTAGTTTATACTTACTTCCTAACAGTATGATCGACTGTGGGGTTTTAAATAATCCAATTATTAAGGAAGTTAAACATGCAAATGTAGAAACACAGAAATAAACAATTGACAAAGGCAGTAACAATACTCATTTATAAATCTCTATTATAAAATCGCCGAGTCAATTACATTTATATTGTTACAAGTTTCTAATCTATCTAATTACTAAAACTAACATCATCCTTCAATCCAATGCTCCGAGCATGCTGATTGTGCTTGATCCTATTCAGAGCCTTAGTCAAAGGATCTGCAGGATTGTCCTCGGATGATACTCGCTTAACCAGTAAGTGCCCTTCTTCTAACTGATGTCGAATGTAGTGGTACTTTCTTTCGATATGCCTGGACTTTCCATGGTCTCGCGGTTCCTTTGCCAAGGCGACCGCTCCTTCATTATCACAGAAAAGTTCCACCGGCTCCTGAATGCTCGGGACAACTCCAAGATCCCCGATGAAATTCTTCAGCCAAGCTGCCTCCTTCGACGCTTCACTCGCTGCGATGTACTCTGATTCGCATGTTGAATCAGCCACCGTTTCCTGCTTGGAACTTTTCCAAGTGACTGCTCCACCGCTCAAAAGAAATACCCAGCCCGACTGGGACCGTCTACTGTCCCTATCTGTCTGGAAACTGGCATCTGTATATCCACTCACTTTTAACTCATCACTGCCACCAAGGACTAATACCATATTCTTTGTCCTTCACAGATACTTGAGTATGTCTTGATTGCAATCCAATGTGCTTTTCCAGGATTACCCTGGTACCGACTAACCATGCTTAGTGCATAGGATACGTCGGGACGAGTACATGTCATAGCATACATGATTGACCCTACTGCCGAAGCATAAGGTACCTGACTCATTTCAGCCATTTCCTAATCGGTACTCGGACTTTGAGTCTTACTCAATTTAACACCACTTAGGATTGGTAACTCTCCCTTTTTGGAACTTTCCATGTGAAACCTCTTTAACACTATTTCCAAATATGTACACTGGCTTAGGCCTATCAATTTTCTCTTTCTATCTCTAAGTATTCTTATCCCGAGAATATAAGCAGCTTCCCTTAGGTCTTTCATGGCGAAACACTTCCCGAGCCAAGCCTTAACATTCTGCAAGGTCGGAATGTTGTTTCCCATGAGCAGTATGTCATCAACATACAGCACCAGGAAAGTGACTATACTCCCACTAGCCTTGACATATACACAAGACTCATCTTCACTCCTAGAGAAGCCAAACTCTTTGACTTTCTCATGGAAGCAAAGATTCCAACTGCGAGATGCTTGCTTCAACACGTAGATTGATCTTTCAAGCTTACATACTTTATCAGGGTGCTTAGTGTCTACAAAACCTTCTGGCTGACTCATGTAAACATCTTCAGTCAGTTTCCCGTTAAGGAAAGCGGTTTTGACATCCATCTGCCAAATTTCATAATCATGAAACGCAGCTATGGCAAGCATGATCCTGATTGACTTAATCTTGGCTACTGGTGAGAAGGTTTCATCATAGTCAACCCCCGAGGTTTGAGTGAATCCCTTCGCAACCAGCCTAGCTTTATAAGTATGCACTTTTCCGTCCATGTCGGTCTACTTTTTGAAGATCCACTTGCATCCGACTGTCTTTCGACCCGGTATATTGTCAACCAAGTTCCAAATTTGATTGTCATACATGGACTTTATCTCGCTGTCCATTGCCTCTTTCCACTTTGCAGACTCGGGGACTGCCACTGCTTCACGGTAGTTAGTTGGCTCATCCAAATTAGTCAATGTACGATCACTGACTAATGTGTGTCCGTCCGAAGTAATATGGAAACCATAGAACTCGGGCGGCATGCTAACTCTACCTGAGCGCCTAAGGGGCAATGAAATGTCGGTGGGTCCAACAGGAACTACTTCCTCATGTTGGTTGCTAGTTTCTTCCAAGGTTGTCTCATTGGGCGTCTCCTGAATTTCTTCGAGATCGATCGTACTCCCACTGTCCTCTTTGGATATGAGTTCTCTCTCTCGAAAGAACCCCCGTCTTGCTACAAAGACCACGTCCTCGCTTGGTCTGTAGAACAAGTATCCAAAAGACTGTTTCGGGTATCCGATGAAGAAACACCTCTCACTTCTTTCTGCAAGCTTATCTGAAGTATCTCGTCTCACGAATGCTTCACAGCCCCAGACTTTGATGTGTGCCAACGAGGGAACTTTCCCCGTCCACATCTCGTGTGGTGTTTTCGCAACCTTCTTGGTTGGGACAAGATTTAGGATATGGGCGGCAGTCTCTAAGGCATACCCCCATAAATGGATTGGAAGTGAGGCTCGACTCATCATGGAACGAACCATGTCCAACAAGGTTCGGTTTCGTCTCTCTGCAACACCATTCAGCTGAGGTGTTCTTGGAGGCGACAACTGTGAAACAATTCCACATTCCTTGAGGTAATCGAGAAACTCGATACTAAGATACTCACCGCCTCTGTCGGATCTAAGCATCTTTATCTTTCTGCCCAATTGATTTTCCGCTTCATTCTTAAACTCTTTGAACTTTTCAAAGGTATCCGACTTATTATTGATTAAGTAGACATATCCATATCTACTAAAATCGTCGGTAAAGGTCACATAGAACCGCGTGCCATCTCTAGTGGTTGTTCTGAAGGGACCACACACATCTGTGTGTATGATATCCAACAGACCTTCACCTCTTTGAAAGGAACCTTTGAATGGTGATTTTGTCATCTTGCCAAGTAAGCAAGATTTGCATACATCATCCGACCCGAGGTCGAATGATTCCAGTACTCCATCCTTTTGGAGTTAGGCGATGCGTTTCTTGTTTATATGGCCAAGGTGACAATGCCACAGACATGCCTTTTCTACACCGCTTGAAGCATCAATAGTTAATACATTTTTACCATAATTATCAACACACATAATAGATTCATAAACACCATCACCAGGCATAGCATTAAATATAAAAACATCATTTTTGAAAACTGAAATTGAACCATTCAATTTATTAAACTCATAATAAAAGCCTTGTCTAAATAGTGCATGAAAAGAAATTATGTTCTTTGCCATATCTGGCGCATAGCAACAATTATGTAAATCTAATCTAACTCCACTGCTCAGCATCAGTCCATAAGCACCAATCTTGGTAACAGGTGACGTTCGCCTATTGCCGATGACCAGGTTCAGTCTGCCATGCTCCAGTTCCCTACTTTCCTCTAGGCCCTGCAAATCAGAACAGATGTGAAAACCACATCCTGTATCAAGGACCCATGAATGGAAAAAAGATGAGTTATTAGATATAGAGTATGTACCTTCCTGTGACGGTTTCACTTTACCGTCCTTGACATCCTGCAGATATGTAGGGCAGCTCCTCTTCCAATTACCCTTCTGCTTGAAGTAGAAGCAGTTGGCCTCTTTGGGGTTCCGAATATGTGGAATTCTGGAAGACTTACCTTTCGGGGCACCGCTAGATGACCCGACGTGAGTCTTTTCCCTCCAGTTCTACTTAGGAGGGCCTTTCCGTTTCTTTCCCTTTCCGGAGCCAATAGCCAGGACAGGCGGGTTGACAGGGAGCACAACTTTTCCCTTCATCCCGTCCTCAGCCGTTCGAAGCATGCGGTGTAACTCAGCTAGGTTTTCCTGGTTGTTGTTCAAATGATACGCCAGTGTGAACTGGTCATAAGAACTGGGTAAGGAATTCAGCACTATGTCAACTGCTAAATCCTCATGAACCGGCATTTCTAGCTTTCTAAGCCTTTCCACGTAACCATGCATCCTCTGCACATGTGCACAGATGGACTCGCCCTCTTTGGGCTTGCTGTTAGTGAAAGCTTTTACAACCTCACGCCTCTCGATGCGCTCTTGCTTGCGGAACCTTTCCGCGAGCTCCTTGTGCATCTCGTAGGGCCAATAGTCCTCATAGATACGCTGCAGTTCAGGGTTCATAGTAGCGATCATGATGAAAGCCACTTTGGTTGAATCATCAGAGTGTTTAGTGTACTCAGCGATTTCCTCGGGAGTAGCGATTTCAGTGTCCACATCAACAAGCTCGGTTTCTAGAACATACTCTTTATGTTCAAACCTTAGAACCATTTTGATGTTGCGGATCCAGTCATTGTAGTTGCTGTCGTCCAACGTCATCTTTGAGCATAATGACAGAATCGAGGTGACACTACCAGGATTTGAGTGGGGAACGGATTGGTCAGAAGACATCTGAACAAGAAGAAGGTAGTTTTAATTAGATAGATTAATAATAATAATCCTCATATTCACCCAAGGAAAAAATACGAGGCTAGGATCCCACAATAACAATCTACAATACCGAAAAGGGATGCCGTAATCAATATTGCAAATTTTACAAGGTAGGCGAATGACGATTCAGCCAATTCCACCGTGGAAACATAATCATATTATAATGGAATTCCTAGTTTCTTTGAGATTTACCGAACTGTTCGATAGCATGTTTTAATCTCGGGAATGCCCTGCTGTTTGTGACTGGGATACCGAGGATCACAAACCGGGTGTGAATAACCATGCAAATTTGCTTGGTACTCTTGAAGTCAATTGTCATCTCTAATTAACGTGCCGGTAAACCACACACGCTCCGTTAATAATGACAAAATCAAGAAACCCATTGCGACTCTTTGCGGACCCCAGTTGGCGTGCCGGTAAACCACACACGCTCCACCAACGTTCCACAAAGTGCAATGTGCAATTTCATGGATTAGCACCAATTCACATTTTTTAACCTAAAGTAACTAGATTGGGATTTGTTTAGGGTTCTAGTACTTTCAATTATAGCATTATACTTTTAAGAGGCTTTAGCAGTTGTATCATACCCGTTCAGCTAACGACACTCGACTGACCAGGAGAGCGGTGGGTAAGAGTAGATACCCATTAGACTAACATTTTATAGGACAGTTTTGTGAATGAGGCTTACTAGCGGTAGACTAACCAATTTTCTTATATGTATTAAATTAACTTTTAATCATAAATACATATAAGATATATTTTAATCTCATTAAAATATTTTAGAATTAATTTAATCTTAATTTTCGCAAATTATTACTAATTTTTTGAAAATTTTAATTAATTCTTTAAACTGATTTAATTGGTCTTTTAATTAATCAGTTAATTAAACTAATTAAATCTAGGTTATAGATTACCAAATTAATCAAATTAATTAATCTGTATTGGTCCTTTGATTTTCGAAATTCACATGCCAAACAAAAGGGTTCAAGTTATTTTAGTTGATTTAGTTACTAAAAATAACAACACACAAAGAAGGCAAGTAAATCAAGCAATCTAAGGGAACCATTAGGGCATGGCGGCTAGGGTTAGGAAACCCTAGCCAAGCCGTCGACGTCAAGGCCTCCCAAGGGTGGATTTTCGCAAAAAACACCAAGGCCAAGAATCATGCAAGCAGTTCATAATCAAATCACAAGAAAACAAGCTAGCTCTGATACCACTGAAGGGTTTCTATGCAATCAATGAACACAAAAATACCTAAGGTTCACATGCAACCCTAATATTGATCTATGTTTTCTTCTATGAAGATTAGAACTAAGAACCTAAAGGAAACAATTCAATTCTAAAGAACAATTAGAAAAACCAACCTTTGATCTTATGATCCTTTCAAGCAGCAGCAAAAGTATCCTGCCTCAAATGCAAGTTACACCGAAGGGTTGGAAGAATCAGTCCAGCAGAGTGAATCCAGAGAGAAGAAGATGGCATGAATAATCAGGTGCCAGGGGGTTCCTTTTATAGCCTCCTAGGGTAACACCTGAAACCCTAAGGAGCCTCCAACTGGACAAGGCTTTTGACCACTTGGACCAGGCTTACCAAAACCCTAATTAGGGTTTTGCCAAACCCTGGAGGAGCCTCCAGGTTGGTGCCACTTTTGGTCCCTGGTTTTACCTGGCTAGTTATTCAACTATTGAATAAATGCCAAACCAGTCTCTGCACCTTTTAATTAATTAATTTAATCTCCAAATTAAATCCAATCAATTCTAGATTAAATCTCAATTAATTAATATAGTTTCTAATTAATATATTAACACTTAAATATATTAATAAACCATATATATATATAATCTATTGATCTATTATACAATTAATAAATCAACTATTCTCTCTACTGAACTATCCTCCACCCATGAGGGCAACCCAAATGGACTTTTCTTTTAATCATAGGATAAAAGGTACAATTACAAGTCATGGCTTAGACACCTAATCCAACAAATACCACACATATAAAATTCATACCATATGAATTATAAATCATCACACTCTCAAATTAATTCATCTCATATGAATTATTATTTTGAACAATTATTATTTTCCATAAAATAATAATTCTCAAAACAAATTGCAAGTATTAGATCATTTGATAATAAATCAAATTCATTGTGTCAAATGATCAAATTGGTGTCTAACTTGTTTTTGGTGTGACCCTATAGGATCATGTGTTATTAGTAATATCATTTTATGATCATCCTTGGGCATATAGAACTAACAATCTCCCACTTGCACAAGGTTGCATCATAGAATGATACCGACAATGATGAACGTCTAGCAACATTTCACTGCCCCCAATTGCACATGACAAAATGCCATTCAACAACATCCAATTCTTCAAAAGCTCAAGGCTCTAATTGATGTACGAGGTTATGTATCAATTATCCCTTTGTCACAGACATCATGTTGAACATGAGACATGGATCTTAATCATTCTCATTTTATGTTCAACTTTTAATCAGGCACCATAGATGTCTAACTCTCAACACATAAGAGGAACAAATCCCGTCTTGACTACATACGCCCCTCATATAGTTAGTACTATACATGAGTATGGCCTTTATGGTTGTCTATATTTCAAGAACAACGGTGAACCATATCAAAGCATAGCACTCCCTACACTTGAGTCCCAAATATGTATCTCAGGTCTAAGGATACAATGATAATGCCTTTATTAAAGAATCACTTACGATGATCCATGGAGTGATCTTGAAGCGGGTCAAGTCCAATACTTGTTCACTGACAAGTACCTATGAATTTGGTTGCAACCTTTTGCTACTTTTACCCATAAAAGTCAACGAATCCAATTCACATTAGTCTTACTTCATAGTTGCTCCCACAACTATGATCGACTATGGACATTTAGAATAATTAGATTATTCATGGATTAAACATGCTAATATAGAACTCAAAATTATGAACCAAACATCACATCACATATGTCACATAATAATTTTGTTTACATAGTTTCATATTTATAATACACTAAATACAAATCAAATCCATTCATTAGAAAAACGAAGTCCTATACCCTTAGCGTGACTTTCATGCTTAGCTTGGGGTAAAGGCTTCGTGAATGGGTCTGCCAAATTTTGATCTGTATAAACCTTGTGAATACTTATTTCACCACTCTTAACTTCATGTCGTATGTAGTTATACCTTCGGTGAATGTGTTTGGTCTTTTGATGCGATCTAGGCTCCTTTGCTTGAGATATGGCACCTAGATTATCACAGAAGATTTCTATCGGGTCCCGAATGGAAGGAACAACCCCAACATCTTCAATGAATTTTCTCATCCAGACAGCTTCTTGAGCAGCTTCCGAAGCAGCAACGTATTCTGATTCTGTAGTGGATTGTGCAATCACTTCTTGTTTGGAACTCTTCCAAGACACGGCTCCTCCATTTAAAATAAAGACATACCCAGATTGAGATCTCGAATCATCCCTATCTGTTTGGAAGCTTGCGTCAGTGTAACCCTTTACCTTTAAGCTTTCTTCCAAACCACCGTAAACTAAGAACATGTCTTTAGTTCTTCTCAAGTACTTAAGAATGTTCTTTACAGCAGTCCAGTGGGCTTCACCTGGGTTCTGTTGATACCTACTAGTCATGCTTAAGGCACATGAGATGTCGGGCCTAGTGCATAACATGGCATACATGATGGACCCAATTGCCAAAGCATATGGGACATGTTTAATCCTTTCAAGTTCAGTCCTAGTGCTTGGGCGCTGAGACTTACTTAGGATGGTGCCATGCGGTATTGGCAAGAATCCTCTTTTGGAGTCTTGCATCTTGAACCTTTTCAAGATTTTATCAATATATACACTTTGGCTTAGACCAATAAGTCTCTTAGATCTATCTCTATATATCTTTACGCCTAATACATAAGCAACTTCTCCAAAGTCCTTCATTGAGAAACAGTTCTCAAGAAACGTTTTGACACCATTTAAGGTTAGGATGTCATTTCCAAATAGTAGTATGTCATCTACATACAATACTAGGAATATGACTATGCTCCCACTAGCTTTATTGTAAACATAGGAGTCATCCTCATTTTTAATGAATCCAAAATTTGTAATCTTTTCATCAAAGCGGATGTTCCATGTTCGAGACGCCTGTTTTAATCCATAGATAGATCTCTTAAGCTTGCACACTTTTCTTGGATGCTTGGGATCGATAAAATCTTCAGGTTGATCCATATAGACATCTTCCAATAAGTGTCCATTAACGAAAGCAGTCTTGACATCCATTTGCCATATCTCATAATCATAGTATAAGGCTATGGCAAAAAAGTATCCTAATCGACTTGATCATTGCCACTGGTGAAAAGGTCTCATCATAGTTAATACCATGAGTTTGTGAGTACCCTTTAGCGACAAGTCTTGCCTTAAAAGTGTGAACATTTTCATCCATGTTGGTTTTCTTCTTGAAAACCCACTTGTTCCCAACGGTCTTACAATTGGTGGGAAGATTAACCAAGTCCCATACTTGGTTAGTGTGCATGGATTGCATCTCTGTGTTCATGGCTTCAAGCCATTTATCAGATTCGGGATCTGACATTGCACTCTGGTAGTTGACGGGTTCATCAGAATCTATCGTATAACAATCCTCTTCCATCATTAGGTAACCATACCTTTCAGGTTTAAATCGAACCCTACCAGATCTGCAAACATCTTGTGTTACAATTTTCTCCTGATCAAGTGTTTGTTCAGGTTCAACAACCTCTTGTTGAATGCTAGATCCAATTTCTAGTGTATCAGGCTGTGGTTCCTGAATTTCCTCAAGTTCCACAAACCTCCCACTAGCCTCTTCCATCTGAAACTTGTTTTCTAGAAATTCAGCTTTTCGAGAAATAAATATCTTATTCTCTAAGGGATTGTAAAAGTAGTATCCAATACAATCTTCCGGATACCCTACAAAGATACACTTAGTTGAACGGGGTTCTAGTTTGTTTGAAGCTTATTGTCTAACATAAGCTTCACATCCCCATACTTTGAGATAGGACAAAGATGGAACCTTTCCATGCCATATCTCATAAGGTGTTTTATCTACCTTCTTAATTGGTGCCATATTTAGGAGACGAGCAGCTGTTTGTAAAGCATAACCCCAAAATGATAAAGGTAGAGTACTCCTACTCATCATTGATCGAACCATATCCAATAGTGTTCGATTCCACCTCTCAGATACACCATTATGTTGTGGTGTTCCAGGTGGAGTAAGTTGTGAAACAATTCCACAAGTCTTAAGATGATCCATAAAGTTTGTACTTAAGTACTCACCTCCTCTATCAGAACAAAGAACTTTAATTGTTTTGTTGAGTTGATTTTCCACTTCACTTTGAAACGTTTTGAACATTTCAAACGCCTCATGTTTATGTTTAATTAAATAAACATATCCATAACGACTAAAGTCGTCAGTGAAGGTGATGAAATATCTTTCACCATATCTAGACATTGGCTTGAAAGGACCACATACATCCGTATGTTTGATTCCTAACAAGTCCTTTGCCCTCTCATTGGTTCCCGAGAAAGGAGGTTTAGTCATCTTGCCATGTAAACAAGATTCACATATATCAAATGAGTCATTCTCATTTGCCTTCAAAAGTCCACTCTTTTGAAGTTGGGATATGCGTTTCTTGTTTATATGCCTAAGGCGACAATGCCATAGATAAATTTGACTCAAATCACATTTGGGTCTCTTGGTGAAAGTGTGGTATATAGAGCTATGGTTAATATTACAATCAAGGTTTACTTCTTAAATTCCATTCAAAGGCCTAGCCTCGAAATAGAATACATTGTTTTTAGAAACACAAATATCATCATTTATAAAATAAAGATTAAAACCAGATTGTCTCAACTTAGCAACCGAAATAATATTCCTGGTCAAGCTAGGAACATAATAAACATTCAATAATGTCAAATACAAGCCACTTGGTAGTAATAAATCAAATTTTCCTATTAAATCCACCGCAACCCTTGCACTGTTTCCAACACGGAGTACTACCTCGTTCGCCTTCAGTCGCCTACTCCTTTTGAACCCCTGCAACATATTACAAATATGAGTTCCACAACCAGTATTAAATACCCAAGTGTTAGGAGATAAATTATAAAGCTCTAGATCTATCACACAGATAACTGAAGTGCCCTCCCCGGCCTTCTTCTTCTTCAACTCCGCAAGGTAAGTAGGGCAGTTTCTTTTCCAATGCCCAACTTTGCCACATTCGAAGCACGCGTCTTCTTTGGCTACCTTTGCTTTCTTCTTGGGTGGTCGGGATGGTTGGACAACTTTCTTGCCCTTTCCTTTGACAACCTTTGCCTTCCCTTTACCCATGGAGTTCATGGGGTGATCAGGTCTAGTCCTCTTTATACCACCTTCCTTGATCATGAGAACTTGAGTGGTTTTCTTGGGCAGATTCTTCTCCGCGGTAATTAGTATCCCATGCAATTCCGGGACAGTCTTGTTTAAACCATTCATGTTATAGTTCATAACAAAGGGATCAAAAGACTTTGTCAAGGAGTTAAGGATCATATCCGTTGCAAGCTCTTCAGGCATCACAACTCCAAGACGTGCCAAATGATCAATGTGACTCTTCATTTTGAGCAAATAAGAGCTGACCGTCTGTCCATCCTCCATCTTACAATCAAGGAAGGCCCGAACAGTTTCGAACCTTTCCGTTATTGCAAGTTGTTGGAACATTTCCTTCAATTGATTTATCATGTCATAGGCTGAATGATTCTCTAAGTCCTTCTGAAGGTCAAGAATCATGGTGGCCAACATAAGACATGATGCATCAATGGAATCATCCATCCTTTTAAGCCATGCATCGTGTGCAGGCTTAGGAGTGACACGGGGCTCTTCAGGAAGTGGTTCATTAAGAACATATTCTTTCTTTTCCTGTTTGAGAACTATTCTCACACTACGGTACCAATCCAAAAAGTTGGTGTGGTTAAGTTTTTCTCCCTCAAGGAGAGATCGTAATGATGTTTCGTTAGGAGCTGGGTTTGTTGCGTTTGGTGCCATCTACAAAATTTTAACAAGGTTTAATTTAGCAATTTATGATATTAAGTCCTTAATAATTTATACCCTTTCTTGTTTCATAAACTTTAATTGATTAAGGTCTAGAATCCAAGTTGCAATACGAACAAGCGGTTAGGTATCCTTTATCCCGCCTATTCGAATCAACAAGGTAGGTAACGGTTTACCAATTATATCCAAATATAATTTCTAGAGGTATGGGATCCCATTATAACATTTATAAGTTTGGCATGTTTGATCCCATCTATGCCTTGGATTTCTAATGCTTAGGTGACCTTTATCATAAAAGATTTCCAAACAAATCATCCTACTTAAATGGACGTGTAGTTTTGACAACTATTAATGGTTAGGTGTCCTTTATCCCATCAATATTGCAAAGCTACCTCTTGTATCACAAGAAAACTCCAAGTGGTTAGGTAACCTTTATCCCACAAGGATATACAAGTGATACATGAGTGTCTTTAAGAGGGACGGCATTGATTTGTATTTCAAAAGGGATTTGTATGTTTTACAATTCTAATTTTGAAAAACATATGGTATCATGTAGATTGCATGCATCCAATGAACATGGTACCATTAAAATCTTATTTTGTTAATTGGTTCCTTTAATTATAAAATCTCCATTTTATTAATTCTTTGTTTGTGGTCAAGATTACAACTAATATCCAATATTAAGTTTGAGTTTGATCGCATACATTAGAACCAATTTTAATCCTAAATAATTACCATTATTACTTAGTGTTGGAGTTTGTAAGAATTCATAAAATCTCCATTTTAATTCATTAATTTTCAAATCTTGACTTTTATAGGTTTTATAACAAAACCCATTTTAATAAAACCAATTATAGCACATCTTATGTTTTAAATGTCAATTTGAAAAATACAAACTCCTTGATGATTATGTTTAATTATCTAGGTTGTCTAGCATGCAAAATCTTATTCTCATCCACAACACAAAATAATAAAACATTCAATCATCACATGCATGCATGGGTGCATAAACACACGCCAACTAATTTGATATTTCATGTGAGCCATTCATGAAATATCAAGTCCATTCCTAGGGACAAAATATGACCAAAAATTCATCCAAATGATCTTCAATTGAGTCACAACTTTGCCAATCCTTTTATATCATCAAATGACACTTGAAACACCCTTTCTTGGCACCATGGCATGAGCTATGAATTTTATTGATACACCAAAATAGAACCGAACAGCAACAGCCCCTAACAGGGAGTTTTTGTTGTTTTTATCACCTTCTTGACTTCATCCTTGGTCATATTGATGCTTATACTTGTCAAAACTTAATGTATATACTAGATATTAAAGTTACTAACAAGTATAGCATCAAAACACCAAGATATGAATTTATTTGTGCTCCATATTTGGTCTGAAAATGGACAGCAAGAAAACAGGAATTTTCTTGCCAAAAAATCTTTGTGTTGCTTCTTTTGGTTCTTGCTCTTGCTTCTTCTCTTATTACATTTTGTGAAAGATATAAAATACAACTATTCTAATACTTACAAAATGAATAAAAGAAGGAAATAACTAATTATTATTACAAACCATTTGAATAAAAGAATAGATTACAACCAAATCGAATTTAAACACAAAACATGCAACACATGGTCCTTGGCTTGTTTATGCACCATTTTATCACATAAAAATCATAACAAAATCAACACTTTGTTTTTCTAAGGCAACAATTATGTAACCAAATGCATGCAAACATAAATTTTAGTTGGTTACATAAAATCATAGAATTTATACTTGCATGTTGCCAAAGAAGCCATGCATGAACATTGCTTTCAAGAAGATGAACATTCATGGCTTCCAAAAACCAAGTTTATCCAAATAAACTCATTATCTAAACATGTAATATAACTATGGCTCTGATACCAATTGTTGGGAATCCATGTTCATTTCATAGGTTTCAAAACTTGAAGTTGCAACGGAAGCATAAAAATATGAACACGAATTCCATTCCAAGAGGATCATGCTACATGCATGTAAAGATAAAAAGAAAAACAAACATAGTAAAAGTCCAAGATACAACCTTTGAAGCTTGAACTCAAAATGGATGATGATGAAGATGATGAGGAACCAAAGTAGGTTCCCTCTATAGTTGATCCACCAACAAGCTTGGGAACACCAAGAAGATGCTAGTCTTAACTTGTAAATTCAACCCTTCTTGTGCTTGATATGGAATCCGATTTTTCACCAAGTTTAAAGGAATGTTTGAGAGTGTTTTGAATGTAAAATTCAGCAAATAAAAGATGGAGAAGGTGTGGAATTCGTCCAAGACCAAGAGAGCAAAACAAAAAATGCATGACTACATGCTTATATTCACATAAAAGGTAAGATTCCATGCAAACATGTTTCTTGGTCAAACCAAAAGCATGTTCAAATGTTCCTCCATGATATTAGAGAGAATATTTCACCTCCCAAGGAGGTATGGCCGGCCTTGGATGAGAGAGAAGGTTTCTCTCTCTAAATTTTATAAATTATAAACTCTTTTATTATTTATAAACTCCATTTTGTAAATAAGTCTTTAAACCTTTTAATTATGTGTTTAAAACCTTTTAAACATATAAATATATATGTCAATGCATATTTTCATATTATACAAAATATATATATACAATATATATATTTATTTATTTACTTTATTTAATTTAATTTAAAACTTAAATTAAAATTAATTACAAGAAGGTTTATACAAACTTATTTAAATCATTTAACATTTAATTGATATAAATACCACACTTATAAAATTCATACCATATGAATTATAAATCATCACACTCTGAAATTAATTCATCTCATATGAATTATTATTTAGAACAATTATTATTTTCCATAAAATAATAATTCTCAAAACAATCTGCAAGTATTAGATCATTTGATAATAAATCAAATTCATTGTGTCAAATGATCAAATTGGTGTCTAACTTATTTTTGGTGTGACCTTATAGGATCATGTGTTATTAGTAATATCATTTTATGATCATCCTTGGACATATAGAACTAACACTGACTACCTACCTAAATACATTAATGTGTGTGTGTATATATATATATATATATATATATATATATATATATATATATATATATATATATGTATATATATATATATATATATATATATATATATATATATATATATATATATATATATATATATATATATATATATATATATATATATATATATATATATATATATATATATATATATATATATGTATACAAGATGTGAGAACACTCTCTAAATACATTAATGGATAAAAGAAATGTGAATGTATGTTTAATTGTCTCATGGCTTGGGTATAAAATTGAAATAAGGAAATATTGAGATTGGAATGGAATGGTAGATTCCAACCCTTTTGGGACGATATTTGGTATTTTACAAAACATGACACAAATAGATTATAGAAGTGAATTGTAATGAGTTTTATGAAATATATTGGTAATACATTGGAGTGAAGTAGATGAGGAATAACATGTTTTTGCAAGAACTTCTATTTATGGAAACTTTAACGACTTAGATTTGCCAAAATGGCATAAAAGAGTAAAATGATAGATCTTTTGATATCTAAGATATTGGTATTGTCTACATGTTAAAACTATAAAGTTGCTTAAATCACATGTGAAACCCATGAATTTGATAATTGTTAGATTTGGGACAAAAACGGTAAAAGTGTTTAAAAATTATTATTATCCTTTAAGGAGCATACTTTACCTTTGGAATGGAATTAGATGATGTATAGAAAGAGTGCCTGCATGATTTCTATACTAACCTCTTAATAAATTAATAAATGTTAAAAGATGTTGGAACTTGACTTGTGATTTATGTATTATGTGAACTATGAACATCCTTACATGTTAGACGATACATGATAAGTATATTGAAGTTGTTGTTATGTGTTTGGATAGTGTGAGAGGAGACTGTCAGAGTAGGATCTCACCTGCAAGAATGGGAGATCAAAAGACACTATTGGGATGGTACCTCCAGTCACGAAGTAGTTGTCTTAAGCATGCTGTTATGGATAGATGTGTTCTTTTCCATGAAGGGATGGATAGAGTTACGCTTGCACGCCCTTATAGATGGATTAGTTCCATACCAGGAAGGGAAGGTTGTACGGAAATGGTCGTATATATAGATGTTGATATATGAATTATGAATTTTGATTGGACTTGTTTGTCAAGAATAAATTGTGTTTTCATGCTATAGCAATGAACTTTTGTTTGGATGATAACTAATGATCTAATTTTTTATAATGAAGTAATGATCTGTGTTTTGATGTTTTGACAATAGACTGGACTTTGCAGGTTATGAAAAGAAAGGAAGGTTTTCTTTGTTTTATAATAGTTTCTGACATTTAGATTGATTTAAACTTATTGGGTCTAAAACCCATGTTACTCACGAGGCTTATTGTCTCACGTATATTTGTTTTTATATTATTATGTACTCAGGATCATGATTACTAGCATTGGATCAAAGGAGTGAAGAACTTAGAAGCTAACTGGGAATTATAGATAGAATTGAGGACCGGAAGATAGTATATTCTACAGAAGGTATAGTAGTAGTTTATGTATTCAGATATTTTCTTTATGGTATAGTAATACCCTTGTAGATATATTTTTATCTTTTTGGAGATGTCCCGAGTTTTTATTAGGCTATTTTACTTGAATCTGGTCAGTATGGATTTTATCCAAATAACCCAGAGGTCATGTCGAAATTTCGATAGAAATGTTAGATTCTTTTCGGGACATTAGTTGTTAATGTTTTATTCCTTTTCTATGGTTTTCTTTGATACGAGTTTATAACCCCCAATGTTGTTTAAACAGTTTTCAACTCATTTGTTTTATTGGGACCAAAAGTTTAATATGACGACTTAATGATTAAAAGAAAAGTTTTTAAAAGAACATAATTTTTCTTCACAATGATTTTTATAAATGATTACACCAATTTAGATATATGAAAGATGGTGTGTTACAAAAAGAGTATGCAAAACAATCAATTGTGTGTTTACATTTTAAGGACTTCATTAACGATGATGGCAAGAAAAAGTGCAAATGCAATTATTGTGGTAGGTAATATAGTTGTGCATCTAAAGTTGTGGTACATCTACGCTAATGAATCACATGAAAGGGTGTAACTCTAACCCCGAAAATAAAGTTGATGACCAATCGACTCTTGCATTTAATACTACCAAATATGAAGAAAACGGGGAAAGTAAAGTTAGTTTAAATGCTTGGAGGTTTTGTCAAACAAAATGTAGAAAAGCTATTTTGGAAATGATAATAATAGATGAACTTACTTTCAAGTTTGTAGAAAAAGAAGGCTTTAGGAGATGCATGAAAGTTGTGCAACCCTCTCTTGTTATTCTAGCAAGAAAAACTATGAGAGAATATTATTATCAGTTGTTTCTTGATGAGAAAACAAAGCTTAAGGCTCAACTAAAACAATAAACTCTAGGGTTTGCTTTACAACCGATACTTGGATGTCTTTGCAACGAATCAATTACATGTGTCTGACGGCTCATTACATTGATTAAAATTGGAAGTTACAAAAAATTATTAACTTTTGTCCTATTTCAAGCCATAGAGGAAGTGATATTGGAAGAGCTATTGAGTTTTGTTTGGTTGATTGGGGTTTGCAAAATATTTTAACGGTTAGTGTTGATAATGCAAGTAGCAATGATACCGCCATACAATACTTGAAAAGTAAATTTGTAAAATGGGTTAACCAATGTGTTTTACAAGGAAAAGGGACACATGTAAGACGCATGACACATATTATGAAATTAGTGTTTCAATATGGGATCAAAGATATGGGAGGTTTTGTTGATAGTGTTAGGGAATCGGTTCGGTATGTTAGACAATCACCGGCACGGATAAAAATATTTAAGGGTTTTGAAAATTTGGAAAAAATTGAATGTAAAAGGTCATTATCCTTAGATGTTCCTACGTGTTGGAACTCTACTTATGAGATGTTGGGTGTAGCCGTGATGTATGAGAGAGCTTTTGATCGATTAGCGAACGTGGATTTTGGATATAAGATGGAACTTAAAGAGGGGCCCGGTGCACCATCTTCTTTTGATTGGGATAATGTGAAAAGACTTGTAGCTTTCCTACAACATTGTTATCAATTAACTTTAAAAGTTTCTGGCACAAAGTACATCTCCTCAAACACTTACTTGGATTCAATTAGTTACATTCATAATGTTTTGAAAGAATGTTCATTAAGTGGAGATGATGATTTAAAAAAATATGTCCTTGCAAATGAAGAAGAAGTTTGACAAGTATTGAAGTGAAGTTGAGAAGTTTAACTTGATTGTCTTTATTCACCCGTGCTTGATCTGAGGACGAAATTTGATTATCTTGAGGTAATTCTATTTATAATTTTGTTTTTTATGATTTACAGTGTTTTTTTAAACACAATTACAGTACAATTTTTTTGCATTTGTAGTGCAGTTGTTTTTGCAATTATAGTGTCGTTTTGTGCTTTTTATTGTGCCGTTTTAATAAATTATAGTGCGGATTTTTTTGCATGTACAAGGCTGTTTTTTTTTTTCATTTATAGTGTCGTTTTCTTACAACTATAGTGCAGTTTTTCTGCATTTATAGTGCAGTTTTTTGCATTTATAGTGCCATTTTCTGCTATTTAAAGTGCTGTGTTTAATCAATTATAGTGCATAATTTTTTGCTAATCTATTTTGTTTTCTTTTAATTAGGTCACTCTTTCTAGTATGCAATGTGATAAAGACGCAGAAAAGTTAGTGCCTTATCTAAGAATGCATTGTATGAGCTCTTTAATGAATAATACAAATGGATTCACTCAAATCAACATGTAAAGAGCTCTTCATCTCAACCTTCTAAATCAACTAGCTCGGGTTTCGAAAGTCCTCCTGATGTGGGTGTGTTTGCTAGTAGTAGTGATGCCATTAGATCACTTTGAGAGTAAATGTTAGCCTAAGTGAAAAGGAGGAAGTCAGAATTGAGTGTGGCGCATGATTCTAAGTCCGAGCTAGATAGATACTTGACAGAGGATATTGAAGAGGATGATGAATATTTTTTGGGTAACAATTTCACTATTTTGTGTTGGTGGAAAAAGAGGTGTGGTTTGTTTAAAATCTTATCCCTTGTTGCTCGTGATGTGCTAGCTATTCCTATCTCGACAGTGGCATCATAATCTTGTTTTAGTACCGGAGGAAGGGTACTTGACACATTTAGAAGTTCTTTAAATCCAAAAATTGTGAAAGTGTTAATATGTTGTCAAGATTGGATCTGTTCGAGTGACGTTGATGTCAATGTGGAAGAAAAAATTGAAGAACTTGAGAAGTTTGAAGATTGTAAGTTGGTATTTACTTTCTTATAATGTTTATTCCATTTTTTTTCAAGTATTGACTTTTAATTGTTCAATTGTAGATTTGCAAAAATTGACGACGGAATCAACGGTTCTTGATGTGTGATCGGAATCAAATCAAACTTTGGCAACTTACTAGCAACAACTTTTGAACTTCATATTTTAAACTTTGTTTTGGAACTTGGAAGTTAAACTTTATGTTTCTAGCTAGTACCATTTAATCATATTATGTATGGATATGTGGATTGTTGTGTAAGGATCTTTATTAATTTTTTGCGTGAAATTTGTAAGTTATGTTTGGAAAATTGCAACAATTTTTGTTTGAAGTGAAATTTAGTTTTCTTGGTCTCAAACGAAACCAAACCGAATTTGAATTCGGTTTTTGGTTTGGTCTGTAGCTAGTTGAATTCGGTTTGGTTCAATTTACGAAGAAACCGAGGAACCACAAACCGAACCGATTTCCACCCGTAGCTGGTCGTAGCCATATCAACAAATTTGGGACAAGTAGAAGCTGAAGTTGAGTTTGAGGGACCTTTTTCGACTGAATAGTACAAAATGTACTTTGATACCATTTGAAACAATATACGGTGCAATTTCTGGCTCATTTGAGTACTTGCAAGCTAAAGTTGTTGTTAAGGCTGAGTGAGTTTTACCATCGTCGATTGTGACATTTGTGTCCAAGGAATATTTAAAATAAGGATTTTGTTTAGAATGGACCGGGTAGTTTTTATTATTTGATGTTCTGGCCCAACCCTAGTTGAATGTCTTACTCGGGACATCGGTTTTTATTAGACTTTTGAACACTTCAGTAGTGATATAAATGTTAGTTCTGTATGCCCAAGGATGATCATAAAATGATATTAACAATAATACATGATCCTATAGGGTCACACCAATAACAAGTTTGACACCAATTGATCATTTGGAATGTTAAATTTGATTTAACATCAAATGATACTAAACTTGCAATTTAATTTTGTAAGTTATTATTATTTGAGGTAAATAATAATAACTCCAAAATTAATGGTTGATTAATAATTCATATGTGATGAATTAATTAAGTATAACAATTAAATTGTTTAAGTTGTTAAATAATTTAATTGATTTATAAGTAAACCTTTTATTTAATTTAATTGATAAATCAAATGAAACATGTACATTATATATATATATATATATATATATATATATATATATATATATATATATATATATATATATATATATATATATATATATATATATATATGTATATATATATATATATACAATCATAAGGCATGTTTAAAAGTGGTTTATGTGCATAATAATCATTTAATTGTTATTTCATTAAGGAAAATATGAAAGTTTATTATTTATAAAAACTTATGGGATAAGTTTATAAATAATAAAAGGGTGGAATCTTCTCCTTTTGACCCTTGATGGCCGGCCCCTTGATGCTCTTCCCAAAGAGCATGAGTTTGAACATAGAAAGTAGACAAGATGCTTTGTGTCTCCAAGGATTGACCATGTGCTTTTGTTTAAATATAACCATTCATGCTCCTCTCTCATATGTTCTAATGATCGGCCATTTTGAGGAGAGATACACATCACTTTCATGCTCCAAAAATCAGCCAATAACACCTCTTTGTACCAAGCAAAAATCGTTTTCAAGCATCTAGTCCAAAGGTGTTCACTTTCCAAGTTAACAAGACTAGCATCTAAGGTGTTTATACTTGTGGGTGGACTTAGCTATAGAGGGAAACTCTTTTGCTTCCTCATCATCAACTAATCATCCAACTAAGCTCAAGAACATAAGGTTGTAATCTTGAACTTTCACTATGTTTGTTTCTCATTTTATCTCTACATGCATGTAGCGTGATCCTCTTGAAAAGAAATTCGTGTTCATCTTTTATGCTTCCGTTGCAAATTCAAGTTTTTGAAACCTATGAAATGAACATGGATTTCGAACAATTGGTATCAGAGCCATAGCTATATTTCATGTTTAGATAATGAGTTTATTTGGATAAACTTGGTTTTTGGAAGCCATGAATGTTCATCTTCTTGAATGCAATGTTCATGCATGGCTTCTTTGGCAACATGCATATATATAATCTATGATTTTATGTAACCAACTAAAATTTATGTTTGCATGCATTTGGTTACATAATTGTTGCCTTAGAAAAACAAAATGTTGATTTTCTTATGATTTTATGTGATAAAATGGTGCATAAACAAGCCAAGGACCATGTGTTGCATGTTTTGTGTTTAAATTCGATTTGGTTGTAATATATTCTTTTATTCAAATGGTTTGTAATAATAATTAGTTATTTCCTTCTTTTATTCATTTTGTAAGTATTAGAATAGTTGTATTTTAAAACATTTACAAAATGTAACAAGAAAAGGAGATAAAGCCAAGTGAAGATTGCACCCAACAACACCACCTTTCTTGCTTTGCTGCTGCCCAATTTCGGACCTGTTAAGAGGGTCAAAATAAATTCATATCTTGGTCCTTTGGTGCTATACTTGTTGGTAACTTTAATATCTAGTATATACATTATGTTTTGGCAAGTATAAGCATCAATTTGACCAAGAATGAAATCAAGAAAGCGACAAAAACACACAAAATGCCTCCTGCTGCCACTGTTCTGTCGCAAATTTTATGGAGGCCAAAAGAAATTCACAACTCATGCAATGGTGTCAAGAAATGGTGGTTCAAGAGTCATTTGATGATATAAGAAGCTTGGCAAAATTGTTGCCAAATCGAATATCATTTGGTTGTGTTTTTGTCACACTTTTGTCCCTAGATTTGGACTTGATATTTCATGTATGGCTCACATGAAATATCAAATTAGTTGGCTTGTGTTTATGCACCCAAGCATGCATGTGATGATTGAATGTTTTATTATTTTATGTTGTGGATGAAAATAAGATTTTGCATGCTAGACAACCTAGATAATTAAACATAATAATCAAGGAGTTTGTAATTTTCAAATTGATATTTAAAACATAAGATGTGATACAATTGGTTTTATTAAAATGGGTTTTGTTATAAAACCTATAAAAGTCAAGATTTGAAAATTAATGAAACAAATAAAATGGAAATTTTATGAATTCTTTCAAACTCCACCCCTAAGTAATAATGGTAATTATTTAGGATTATAATTGGTTCTCATGTATGTGATCAAACTCAAACTTAATATTGGATATTAATTATAATCTTGACCACAAACAAAGAATTAATAAAATGGAGATTTTATGATTAAAGGAACCAATTAACAAAATAAGATTTTAATGGTACCATGTTCATTGGATGCATGCAATCTACATGATACCATATGTTTTTCAAAATTAGAATTGTAAAACATACAAAACCCTTTCCAAATACAAATCAATGCCGTCCCTCTTAAAGACACTCATGTATCACTTGTATATCCTTGTGGGATAAAGGTTACCTAACCACTTGGAGTTTTCTTGTGAAACAAGAGGTAGCTTTACAATATTAATGGGATAAAGGACACCTAACCATTAATAGTTGTCAAAACTACATGTCTATTTAAGTGGGATGATTTGTTTGGAGATCTTTTGTGATAAAGTTCACCTAAGCATTAGAAATCCAAGGCATAGATGGGATCAAACATGCCAAACTTATAAATGTTATAATGGGATCCCATACCTCTAGAAATTATATTTGGATATAATTGGTAAACCGTTACCTACCTTGTTGATTTGAATAGGCGGGATAAAGGATACCTAACCACTTATTCGTATTGTAACTTGGATTCTAGACCTTAATTAATTAAAGTTTATGAAGCAAGAAAGGGTATTAATTATTAAGGACTTAATATCATAAATTACTAAATTGAACCTTGTTAAAATTTTGTAGATGGCACCAAACGCAACAAACCCGGCTCCAAACAAAACTTCACTACGGTCTCTCCTTGAGGGAGAGAAACTCAACCACACCAACTTCTTGGATTGGTACCGTAGTGTGAGAATAGTTCTCAAACAGGAAAAGAAAGAATATGTTCTCAACGAACCACTTCCTGAAGAGCCCCCTGTCACTCCTAAGCCTCCACACGATGCATGGCTTAAAAAGATGGATGATTCGATTGATGCATCATGTCTTTTGTTGGCTATCATGATTCCTGACCTTCAGAAGGACTTAGAGAATCATTCAGCCTATGACATGATCAATCAATTGAAGGAAATGTTCCAATAACTTGCAAGAACGGAAAGGTTCGAAACTGTTCGGGCTTTCCATGCTTGCAAGATGGAGGATGGACAGACGGTCAGCTCTTATGTGCTCAAAATGAAGAGTCACATTGATCATTTGGCATGTCTTGGAGTTGTGATGCCTGAAGAGCTAGCAACGGATATGATCCTTAACTCCTTGACAAAGTCTTTTGATCCCTTTGTCATGAATTATAACATGAATGGTTTGAACAAGACTATCTCGGAATTGCATGGGATGCTAATCACCGCGGAAAAGAATCTGCCTAAGAAAACCACTCAAGTTCTCATGATCAAGGAAGGTGGTACAAAGAGAACTAGACCCGAACACCCCGCAAACCCCAAGGGTAAAGGGAAGGCAAAGGTTGTCAAAGGAAAGGGCAAGAAAGTTTTCCAACCATCCCGTCCGCCCAAGAAGAAGGCAAAGGTTGCCAAAGAAGACGCGTGCTTCGAATGTGGCAAAGTTGGGCATTGGAAGAGAAATTGCCCAACCTATCTTGCGGAGTTGAAGAAGAAGAAGGCCGGTGAGGGCACTTCAGGTATCTATGTGATAGACCTAGAGCTTTATAATTTATCTCCTAACACCTAGGTATTTGATACTAGTTGTGGAACTCACATTTGTAATATGTTGTAGGGGTTCAAAAGGAGTAGGCGACTGAAGGGAAACGAGGTAGTACTCCGTGTTGGAAACAGTGCAAAAGTTGCAGTGGATTCAATAGGAAATTTTGATTTGTTACTACTAAATGGCTTGTATTTGACATTAACGAATGTTTATTATGTTCCTAGCTTGACTAGGAATATCATATCGGTTGCTAAGTTGAAACAATGTGGTTTTAATCTTTGTTTTGTGAATGATGACATTTGTGTTTCTAAAAACAATGTATTCTATTTCGAGGCTAGGCCTTTGAATGGAATTTATGAAGTAAACCTTGATTGTAATACTAACCATAGCTCTATATACCACACTTTCACCAAGAAACCCAAATGTGATTTGAGTCAAACCTATCTATGGCATTGTCGCCTTGGGCATATAAACAAGAAACGCATATCCCAACTTCAAAAGAGTGGACTTTTGAAGGCAAATGAGAATGACTCATTTGATATATGTGAATCTGGTTTACATGGCAAGATGACTAAAGATCCTTTCTCGGGAACCAATGAGAGGGCAAAGGACTTGTTAGGAATCATACATACGGATGTATGTGGTCCTTTCAAGCCAATGACTAGATATGGTGAAAGATATTTCATCACCTTCACTGATGACTTTAGTCGTTTTGGATATGTTTATTTAATTAAACATAAACATGAGGCGTTTGAAATGTTCAAAACATTTCAAAGTGAAGTGGAAAATCAACTCAACAAAACAATTAAAGTTCTTCGTTCTGATAGAGGAGGTGAGTACTTAAGTACAAACTTTTTGGATCATCTTAAAACTTGTGGAATTGTTTCACAACTTACTCCACCTGGAACACCACAACATAATGGTGTATCTGAGAGACGGAACCGAACACTATTGGATATGGTTCGATCCATGATGAGTAGAAGTACTCTACCTTTATCATTTTGGGGTTATACTTTACAAACAGCCACTCGTCTCCTAAACATGGCACTTACTAAGAAAATAGATAAAACACCTTATGAGATATGGCATGGAAAGGTTCCATCTTTATCCTATCTTAAGGTATGGGGTTATGAAGCTTATGTTAGACAAGAAGCTTCAAACAAACTAGAACCCTGTTCAACTAAGTGTATCTTTGTAGGGTATCTGAAATATTGTCTTGGATACTACTTCTACAATCCTATAGAGAATAAGATATTTATTTCTCGAAAAGCTGAATTCCTAGAAAACAAGTTTCTGACGGAAGAGGCTAGTGGGAGGTTTGTGGAACTTGAGGAACTTCAGGAACCACAGCCTGATACACAAGAAATTGGATCTAGCATTCAACAAGAGGTTGTTGAACCTAAACAAATAGTTGATCAGGAACAAATTGTAACACAAGATGTTCGCAGATCTGGTAGGGTTCGATTTGAACCTGAAAGGTATGGATACCTAATGATGGAAGAGGAATGTTATACGATAAATTCTGATGAACCCGTCAACTACCAGAGTGCAATGTCAGATCCTGAATCTGATAAATGGCTTGAAGCTATGAACACAAAGATGCAATCCATGCACGATAACCAAGTATGGGACTTGGTTAATCTTCCCACCAATTGTAAGACCGTTGGGAACAAGTGGGTTTTCAAGAAGAAAACTGACGTGGATGGAAATGTTCACACTTTTAAGGCAAGACTTGTCGCTAAAGGATACTTACAAACTCATGGTATTGACTATGATGAGACCTTTTCACCAGTGGCAATGATCAAGTCAATTAGGATACTTTTTGCCGTAGCCGCATACTATGATTATGAGATATGGAAAATGGATGTCAAGACCGCTTTCCTTAATGGACACTTATTGGAAGATGTCTATATGGATCAACCTGAAGGTTTTATAGATCCCAAGCATCCAAGCAAAGTGTGCAAGCTTAAAAGATCTATCTATGGATTGAAGCAAGCGTCTCGAACATGGAACATCCGCTTTGATGAAAAGATTACAAATGTTGGATTCATTAAAAATGAGGATGACTCCTGTGTTTACAAGAAAGCTAGTGGGAGCATAGTCATATTCCTAGTATTGTATGTAGATGACATACTTCTATTTGGAAATGACATCCCAACCATGAAAGGTGTCAAAACGTTTCTTGAGAACTGTTTCTCAATGAAGGACTTTGGAGAAGCTGCTTATGTATTAGGCGTAAAGATATATAGAGATAGATCTAAGAGACTTATTGGTCTAAGCCAAAGTGTATATATTGATAAAATCTTGAAAAGGTTCAAGATGCAAGACTCCAAAAGAGGATTCTTGCCAATACCGCATGGCACCATCCTAAGTAAGTCTCAGCGCCCAAGCACTAGGACTGAACTTGAAAGGATTAAACATGTCCCATATGCTTTGGCAATTGGGTCCATCATGTATGCCATGTTATGCACTAGGCCCGACATCTCATGTGCCTTAAGCATGACTAGTAGGTATCAACAGAACCCAGGTGAAGCCCACTGGACTGCTGTAAAGAACATTCTTAAGTACTTGAGAAGAACTAAAGACATGTTCTTAGTTTACGGTGGTTTGGAAGAAAGCTTAAAGGTAAAGGGTTACACTGACGCAAGCTTCCAAACATATAGGGACGATTTGAGATCTCAATCTGGGTATGTCTTTATTTTAAATGGAGGAGCCGTGTCTTGGAAGAGTTCCAAACAAGAAGTGATTGCAGAATCCACTACAGAATCAGAATACGTTGCTGCTTCGGAAGCTGCTCAAGAAGCTGTTTGGATGAGAAAGTTCATTGAAGATCTAGGGGTTGTTCCTTCCATTCGGGACCCTATAGAAATCTTCTGTGATAATCTAGGTGCTATAGCTCAAGCAAAGGAGCCTAGATCGCATCAAAAGACCAAACACATTCACCGAAGGTATAACTACATACGACATGAAGTTAAGAATGGTGAAATAAGTATTCACAAAGTTCGTACAGATCAAAATTTGGCAGACCCATTCATAAAGCCTTTACCCCAAGCTAAGCATGAAAGTCACGCTATGGGTATAGGACTTCGTCATTCTAATGAATGGATTTGATTTGTGTTTAGTGTTTTATGAATATGAAACTATGTAAACAACAATAATTATGTGATATATGTGACTTCGTCATTCTAATGAATGGATTTGATTTGTGTTTAGTGTTTTATGAATATGAAACTATGTAAACAACAATAATTATGTGATATATGTGACGTGGTGTTTCATTCATAATCTTGTGTTTTATTAGCATGTTTAATCCTTGAATAATTTAATTATTCTAAATATCCATAGTCGATCATAGTTGTGGGAGCATCTATGAAGCAAGACTAATATGAATTGGATTGGTTGACTTTTATGGGTAAAAGTAGCAAAAGGTTGCAACCAAATTCATAGGTACTCGTCAGTGAACAAGTATTGGACTTGACCCGTTTCAAGATCACTCCATGGATCATTATCATAAGTGATTCTTGAACAAAGTTATTATCATTGTATCCTTAGACCTGAGATACATATTTGAGACTCAAGTGTAGAGAGTGCTATGCTTTGATATGGTTCACCGTTGTTCTTGAAATATAGACAAGCATACAGACCATACTCAAGTATAGTACTAACTATATGAGGGGCGTATGTGGTCAAGACGAGATTTGTTCCTCTTATGTGTTGAGAGTTAGACATCTAAGGCGCCTGATTGAAAGTTGAACATAAAATGAGAATGATTAAGACCCACGTCGCATGTTCAACATGATGTCTGTAACAAAGGGATAATTGATACATAACCTATTACATCAATTAGAGCCTCGAGTTTTCTATAGAATTAGATGTTGTTGAATGGCATTATGTCATGTATTATTGGGGGCAGTGAAGTGTTGCTAGACGTTTACCACTGTCGATATCATTCTATGATGCAACCTTGTGCAAGTGGGAGATTGTTAGTTTTGTATGCCCAAGGATGATCATAAAATGATATTACCAATAATACATGATCCTATAGGGTCACACCAACAACAAGTTTGACACCAATTGATCATTTGGAATGTT
Source organism: Cichorium intybus (assembly GCA_023525715.1). Classification (NCBI taxonomy): domain Eukaryota; kingdom Viridiplantae; phylum Streptophyta; class Magnoliopsida; order Asterales; family Asteraceae; genus Cichorium; species Cichorium intybus. Next base: position 77,217,428 of record CM042010.1, read on the forward strand.
AAATTTTATTTAACATCAAATGATACTAAACTTGCAATTTAATTTTGTAAGTTATTATTATTTGAGGTAAATAATAATAACTCCAAAATTAATGGTTGATTAATAATTCATATGTGATGAATTAATTAAGTATAACAATTAAATTGTTTAAGTTGTTAAATAATTTAATTGATTTATAAGTAAACCTTTTATTTAATTTAATTGATAAATCAAATGAAACATGTACATTATATATATATATATATATATATATATATATATATATATATATATATATATATATATATATATATATATATATATATATATATATATATATATATATATATGTATATATTTATACAATCATAAGGCATGTTTAAAAGTGGTTTATGTGCATAATAATGATTTAAATGTTATTTCATTAAGCAAAATATGAAAGTTTATTATTTATAAAAACTTATGGGATAAGTTTATAAATAATAAAAGGGTGGAATCTTCTCCTTTTGACCCTTGATGGCCGGCCCCTTGATGCTCTTCCCAAAGAGCATGAGTTTGAACATAGAAAGTAGACAAGATGCTTTGTGTCTCCAAGGATTGACCATGTGCTTTTGTTTAAATATAACCATTCATGCTCCTCTCTCATATGTTCTAATGATCGGCCATTTTGAGGAGAGATACACATCACTTTCATGCTCCAAAAATCAGCCAAGAACACCTCTTTGTACCAAGCAAAAATCGTTTTCAAGCATCTAGTCCAAAGGTGTTCACTTTACAAGTTAACAAGACTAGCATCTAAGGTGTTTATACTTGTGGGTGGACTTAGCTATAGTGGGAAACTCTTTTGCTTCCTCATCTTCAACTAATCATCCAACTAAGCTCAAGAACATAAGGTTGTAATCTTGAACTTTCACTATGCTTGTTTCTCATTTTATCTCTACATGCATGTAGCGTGATCCTCTTGAAAAGAAATTCGTGTTCATCTTTTATGCTTCCGTTGCAAATTCAAGTTTTTGAAACCTATGAAATGAACATGGATTTCCAACAATAAAAACCATCGATGAATTCACTAAGACGAACATTATCACGTCTGGCTACATCACTTTGTGAGTACCAAAACCGGTTTCCATATTTAGTCATAAGCGAGATGAGTTTTCTACTTTCAAATCAACTTCTAACTTCTCAAAATGCAACTTCTTATATTCTAATCTACTTCTTAGTTATACCACATCATCATAACCTTCGCCCCTCTCCTCTCATACCCGACGGTATGATGCTAGAGCATGTACACATGTGTTAACGATATTTTCCAAGAAAGGTTATAGGTTGGGAGAATAAATATGGTTAGTATCAAGCATATTAAGTACTTTTTCAATTATGTCGACAGCTCTTCCTCCTGTTCCAACCATGAAGGCATAGTTCTTTGGTGTTGATGTTACATCTTCACAGTGCGGCTTTACCGCGTTACCTACTCCAGGTATTGAGACACTTGAGGTCTCCTTTACTATCATACACTCGGTTTTTACTCTCTTCCTCTTGTTTTCATTAATCTCTTCATCATCTCCTGATGACCAAACCTCTACCTTCCTCATTGTGAAAAAAAAGCTTTTGCTTTTTTCTCTTCCTCTGCCTTCTCTTTCCCATAGTTTCTTGGTGCTCTGCAATCCGATGCAAAGTACCATAACCCTCCACAGTTGTGGCAGAATATAGGTTATTTATTCTTTTTCTTTGGGGACAGTAATACTGGGTTTGAGAAGATGGTTTGGTATTGTACTGATTCCTTAGGTTGAAAGTTCTTTGTTGATGATTTGGACGATGATGATTGGGTCTGAAATTTTTCTTCGGGCTAAAACTTAGAATATGGTTAAACTTTTGACTTATCTGTGCTATTGCATGCTGATAAGCAGCTTATTATTCAATGCCGGTCTCATATAATACAACTTTGCTGTTACCGGAAGAATGTAGTTTCCTGGGATGTTGTGGTTTGATAAGTGGGTTTTACAAACATAATGTATGATAAGTGGGTTGCTGGAAAGATGTTGGAGCTTGATAAGTGGGTTGCTGAACAGTGTTGGGATTCGATCACATAAACACATAATCAAATGCAGCGGAAGACTAACAAGATCAAATCACATAATTCTCCATGAACAGAGTTCAGGATCATGCAGTTCATAACAATTATGCAACAAAACATAAATAGAATGTACATCAGGATTATCTCCTTCCTTGAATCTGATTAACAACATCTTGCAAAGGATGTACAGGATCCAAAGTGTGAATCCGTCTAATGACTCATACCCAGGAACACTAGAAAACCAGACAGATCAGAACTTCCACTAGGGAAGGAGGCAAAATCCTCAAACCCCAAGGCCAAAGGGGAGGAGGGATCCTAGGGTTCCAAAGGGGAGGAGAATGGATATTTGGCAACTGAGAGGAGGCCAAAGGGGATGATTAGGGTTAAACCCCAAGGCCTTTATGTATACTAGAGGGATCCTAGGGTTCCAAACTTGAGGAGCCTTATGGCGGCCGCACCCCCTGGACTTGTAACTATTAAGTAACTGTTTAATTAATTACAATCTAATCCCTTGCAATTTAATTTCTCCAAATTAATTCCAAATTAACTTGTTAATTAATTGCCAATTAATTTCTAATTAATTTATCATGTCCTTGATAAATTAATAAACTAATTTTCTGATTTATTTTTTGATTCATTTATTTCTCAATAAATTAATAAACTAATTTCTTCTTTCATTTATTCTGACTCTGTATGTTCTTATGGGTCATGAGGGCAACTCTGAAGGACTATACCATTGTCATAAATATTACCACATGTTGATGACCTTAGACATTATTCCACCAGTCTCCCACTTAGACAAGTTGTAAACTTGTATGGTCTCAATATTATCTGATAATTAGCAGAGTGTGCCATCCTATGCAACTACCAAACTTTGATCCAAGAAAAGAGACGACACCTAGATAAGTGATCAATTATTCCTCTGTTCTACAACATATCGTAATGAACCAGGACCATGGATAAGGTCAAGCAAAAAAGTTCAAAATTTTGTTTCCTGATAGTGATTTATGATGACTTTGTCAGACTACTGATCGAACACATCAATCCAGTCTGGGTTTGGCCAAACACTTAATGTCAGCATCAAATAATCGAGGGGGCTACAAATATCGCTTCTCCTTGTTAGGGTAGAAGGAATAGATAAACTATGACTACATAGTATCTATCTATTTCATCATGTCACACCTGGACATACCCTTTATAACTACCAGTTACGGTTAGCGTTTGAGTAGGCTGATGCATAATAGAATCATAGTACAAATCCATTATGTATCTCCGTTTGAAGAATAAAAGATATTATCATCTCAGTATTAATTGTGACTTAATCCATGAAGTAATTCCTAAGGGCGGGTTGTTCCAATACTTGAATCTCTATCAAGTACTTATGAGGGCTAGTCGTAATCACCAGGCTATGTCTAATCACTATAAAGGGTCTACTAACACTCCATGACAGTCTTAAATCACTACCTGCTTCCTAAAGTACGACCGACTATGGAAGTTTGAGTAAATTAACACTCGGGAAGCGGGTTCTAAACATGCTAAAGTGAAACACAGTATTAATGTAAATGAAAATGGCAGCCCAGCTCTTTATTAATTCTCCATATATAATATACCAAGTCAGATACAATTAACTACTGCTATATGTTTTGGTTATCAAACTAACAACTATAATACCTATGTCATATTGCTTACAAACTTAATGCCTATGGACCCTAGTATGACCTTTATGCTTTGCTCGCGTCCAAGTCTTAATGAAAACAATCAGTCGGATACTCTTTCGATGATGCCTTATTCACTATGGTGTCTTAACTTGGTTTCTAAACACACCATGAATCCCTCAGTATATTTTCTGACTTCTCATGGTCCTTGGGTTCCATAGTGAAGGTGACTGTACCCTTGGTAAGAAGAAGATTTCAAGAAGTTCATTGATGTTGAGGACAACACCAATATTACCAGTGAAATCTTTTAACCATGTAGTCTCATACACAACATCATTAGCTAGTATATACTCGAACTTGTATTGATTTCAACTTGGAACTTTTCCATGTTATTACTCCTCTTTAACGAGAACAACTATCCTGATTGTGAGCAAGAGTCATTTCTGGCATCACTATGACCTGTTACTCTTAGCTCCTCCTTTTCCTCCATAAACCAAGAAGATATTTCTTGTTTTATTAAGATAGTCTAAGAATGTCCTTCATCACAATCGCATGACTTTTTCCAGGGTGGTCCTAAAATCGACTCACTGTGCTCCAAGCATACGGGATATCAGGTCAAGTACATGTCATGACATACATGATCGATCCTATAGCAGAAGCATATGGGATTCGACTTAATTCTTTATGCCATGGGCGGAAAACCTTTCCTTAGAGTCATGCATCTCGAATTTATTCAAGATCATGGTCATATATATACTTTGACTATGTCCTTTTCTAGACGTTTTTATCTATCTCTATAGATCCTTATACCACATAAGTGTATTGTATCTCCTTAGTTTTTCATAGCAAAATATTTCCAAAGCTAAGTCACTACCCTTTGAAACTTTGGAAAATTGTCTCCTATAAGTAGTATGTCATTGACATACATCACTAGGTAGACTACAATAATACTCCCACTAGCTTTGACATAATTACAGTACTTGTCTATGCTTCATGAAATTCGAAACTCTTTTGGCATTTTATGACTGCAAAGATTCCGATTATGAGAAGCTTGTTTGATTCCACAGATGAATCTTTCAAGCTTTGTACAATCTATTTGGATATTTGGCATGTTCAAAACCCTTACAGTTGTGCAATACACACAACCCCTTTGTTTTCCGTTTAAGGAAAACGGTCTTAAAACATCCACTTTTCCATGTCACAAAAAATGTACATGTGGTAAATATCATCCTTATAGATTCTTTTCTCAGCTGCTGATGAGAGTGCCTTTCCTCGAAATCAATTTCTTGAATATGAGTATGGCCATACTCGACCAGTCTTGCTTCGAATATGTGTACATTCCTATCCATGTTATTTTTCTCTTGATGATCCACTTACTCATACTGTTCTAGGCCAGGTGTAAGATCAGTCAAATTAAAACATGGATTGAATCTCGCTTTGTATATCCTCTTTTATTTGGTAGCTATTGGGCTCGCCAATGCTTCCATGTAGTTGGATAACTTATCCTCACCAACCAGTGTGTTACCACTAATTAGTGTTGTTGAGAATAATTTGTGATAAAGTGCTAACCCCTCCGAAGACCTTGAAGACTACGATACCTATGTCTGAAGCCTAAAGACTCTGAAGGATTTACCGCAGAGGATCTGAAGGCTTTCCTAGCAACAACCTTTTGGTGTGTACGCGTGACTAGCAAACTACGTGTTGCACAATACTGCATTCCTATCGGATAGTACACTGTAGGAATATTCTGCATATCTTATTGTACTATTGGTATCACTGATCATGTATAAATATCAGTGATACCATCTTTGTCGAGAGTGCTTGTGATTCACCACTATTGTAAAACCCTAATTCGTAATATCAAAGCATTCGACACTGTTTTTATTATATCATTGTGTTCATCATTGTTTCTTGTTATTATTAATTGTGTAGTTGAATCTATTCTTCAGAATACTTGTTCTTATCTAGTCTTTGATTGAATTTCATTCCTAACATGTGGTATCAGAGCAGGATAGCTTGAAAACCAGTTTTATAGAGTCTCGTTTTCATTTTTACAGTTCTAGATCTAGATTGATTCCTAGATCTAGGTTTCTACAACTGCAATCAATCTCTATTGGTTGTTTTTCCTGAAAAGATCCAGCTAAAAACTCAATCAAAATGACGAATTCAACAACTACTTATGCGAATATGTTGAATTATGCAAATCTCATCGATTCTGCTATTAAGGAACCAGTTCTTGTAACATCATACTATCACTATTGGTATGATCGAATGAAAGATTATCTAATTGGTTTAGACAAAGATCTGTGGAGATCTGTAACAGAATGACCTCACACTGACATTGAGGGTCGGTTTGTGGTAGCCGATGGAGAGGATGCTGAAGAACTTACTGCTGCAGATTTGAAGAAGGTAGAAAAAGATGAAAGAGCAATGCGAGAACATTGAAGTGGACTTGGTCCTGATATGAGTCACCACATAGCTGATGCTAAATCTGCTAAGGAGATGTGGGATAACTTAGCTATAAGATTTGCTAGTGATAAAACTCTTCAATCTAGCAAGGTTCAAGAAATATTGGCTGACTTTGGTAATTTCAAATAGGAAGAAAATGAATCTCTTGAACAATGTTATGAACAGCTCAGTAGTATGATCTATACTCTAGACAAATGTGGTGAAACCCGAAGTCAACAAGAAATCAGCATCAAGTTTTTGTACAGTCTGCGAAAGGAGTGGCGACCAATCATGCTGATGGTCAAATCTTATGAGAACATCGAGTAGTACAAGCTCGCAGCTCTGTATAATCTAATCAAATCACACGAACCATACATAGTTGGAAGGAGAAGTGAGAATGCTGGTTCTTAAGCTCTAGTCTCAAACGTTGAAGAAGATGATACTACGGATGAACCTGATGGTTATATGGTGAATGATGATGGAGAAATGGTTGCTTTGTATGCTGCAAACAACCGAAGGTTCAAAATGCCATTTGTGAACAAATCAAGCTCAGGGAAACAATTTGTCAAAACTTTCAACAAAAACTCATATACTCCAAAACCCAAACCTGACATCTACACACCGAAGGATGAAAACACCAAATCTTCAACTCCGAAGACTTCTGAAACGAAGCCTTCAGAATCCCCCAAAGAAAAGTTAGATGAGAAGAAGATTGTTGGTGATTCTTGGTATGACTGCAATTACTGTCAAGGGAAAAACCATTTTACGAAGGACTATATGATTCATAAAAAGAATGAAAAGTAGCCCCAAGTTAAAGATGAAGCCTACTACGCTAGAAAATTAGAAGAGGCAATAGAGAAAACAAAATACCTTGCCCTGATGGCTTCGGAAGATAATATGGGACATACCAAATGTAGTCTTCTGACTTTGAAGACGATGAAGAAAGGAAGCCAACTCATAGTGCTTTCATAGCCTATGATGCTGGTAAGAGCTTCCTGAAAGGTGCTTCCGAAGAGAAAGAAGTTGATGAAGAAATGGGTTATGAAGGGTTCGGAGATCTGGGATATGAAGATTCAGAGTTGAAGAATGAGATGCGTGCAGGGGTTCCGAAGGTCTGGACCGATGATTAGTCGGATGATGATGAGGAAGTTGGCTTGATGGCAAAGGAGTCTCGCTTGACCATTCCCGAACAGGTATCAAAACATCTCTTATCTTTTAGAATTCCTGTCTCTAGATTTTCTGCTGATATTGATGAAATAACACGTGATTGCTCTATGATGAACAAACTGCTAATTGATGCTAAAAATAGGGCAAAGTTAGTGACCAGGAGATTCTACAGTTGAGGGGGAGAGTAGAAAGTATGAAGTTGTCCCTAGAAAAAGCCAACTTAAGAATCTCGGTGTTAGAGGAAAACAGAGAGATATATTTGAATAACAATGATGTAATTTTGAAACAACAAAACATCTTTTGTGAAACTGCAAAACGTCTGTACTCTCATATAACTCGTATCTATCATTCAGCTGACATATGTAATGTTCAACATAGACAATTACTGCCTTTTTAGAATTTAAGTTGAAAATGTGGACTGTATTTCCTATGAATGTGAGTCTATCGTATCTGGTTCCGAAGTTTCTAATACTCCGTATATGCATGGCTTGATTTCTGTGGAAAAACACTTGACTGCTGATAATTTGATAGAATTGCTGCCAAAAGAAATTCCAATTTTGTAGAAAAATATTCCTCAAATTGAAAACAAATAAGAAGTTATTGTTGAGACTGAATATGAGATTGATTCTGAAAGTGATTCGGATATGGAGGAAGTTGATTGCTCCTCTTTTTCTATTTTGAAGGCTTCCTCCGCATCCGCCTCACCCTCCGAAGATATTTCACAGTTATCTTCGGTTAACAAAGGCAAAACAAAAATGGACTGTGAAATTGTAACATCTGAAATTTCGAATGAAAACAAAGAAATTGTTAAGACAAAAATGAAAATTTCTGATGAATGTGTCTCCTATGAACAATATCTCGAAGACAATTCAAAAAGATTAGTCAATGTTGCATGTGTCTATCCGAAGGTTTCGTATTTCAAAAACTCTACTTTCGTAAAACCTGGAGGTGTACTTTTGATTGACAATGATTTGATAAAACTTGTTGAGAAGGATAATTCCACAATCACTGAGGAAGGATCCTTCTCATCCCAAAAAATGATTGAAAACAACATGAATGAAAACATGGAAGTGAAAATCAATGTGCAAAAACAAGATTGTATGGTCATAACATTGACAATCGTCTGTGTTATGAACTGGATAAAATTCCAAAGAATTTGACTCATCTTCTGAACGATAAAAATAATAATCATATTTACACTAACAGAACTTACAAAAAAACTGCAAGTTATGGATAAACCTGTAACTCCAAAGATGAATGTTTTTAAGTTAATGGAGTCAAATGAAAGTGTACCTCTTGCACAATCTTTTGTAAACCTAAGATAATCATTTCCAAACCTGCGGTACAAAATCCCAGAATTTTGAAAAATCCACAATTTCAAAACTTTGCATCAACTTCCAAAACGAAACCAGCTGTTGTAATTTCAAAACCAACTCAAAAACCAACGGCTATGAATTTAAAAGCAAAACAAACATCAAATCTTGTGAAATGAAAAACACCCTTCGTACCAACAAAACTTGCTGATACGAAGGCTTCCACCTTCGGAAAAAAACCCACTGATACGAAGGATTCAAATGCTAAAACAAGTCAATTTTCCAAACCCTCCTTCATACCATCCAAACCAAACTTTCCAAATCCCAAACATCAAAAACCTTCAAAGAAAACATTTTCAAAAGGAAATAATCTGATAGACACATTTCATGTTTGGGTAGACAAAAATCTGACCTTGTTTAAAGATAAAAATCATTCACTAAATGATTTCAAACACGCATTCGAAGAGTACTTGTGTACTTCTACGTTGTGCAGTTCTTTGTCAAGGAAATCTACAAATGAATAGTTTAAAACAAATTGGAAAAGGGATGACCTGAAAGAAAACCTAACTCCAAAATCAAAATCGTCAAGCTAATTAAAATCTTCAAAAACTGCCAAAACAAAGAAAACTTAAAAAACGAATAACTCAAAATCATCAAAACAAATTTAGGTTCCGAAGGTTTCCAACATTTCAACTTCTTCGGACTCATCAATACTCACAAAAAGCTCTTCGGATTCATTTTCTAGTTCATCTTGCTCTTCACATGAAACTTTTGAAAACACGATAAACCTCTCTGCAAATTAAATAACTGAAGAAGCAGTTGAAAATTGGATTCAAGAATCCTTTATTACCTTGAGGACCCAAGATTGATTGGGTACCAACGTCTTCTTGATTGATTGCAGGTTATGTCAAATGAGCAGTAGGATGCTAAATGGTACATGGATAGTGGCTGCTCAAGACATTAACTGGTAAGAAGGAGTATCTGAGGGACTATAGAACTTTGGATGATGCGGGAAATGTTCGTTTTGGTAACAATGATACTTGTCCTATTCGTGTTTACGGAAAGATTACGAATGGACAATTCACAATAAATAAAGTGGCATTTGTTAAAGGTCTAAAGCACAACCTTGTGAGTATTTCTCAATTGGTTGTTGGAACGGGCAATGCTGTAACTTTCAACAATCATGGGAGTATAATTACGAAGGAAGCTTAAAAAAAAGGTACTGTTGAAGTCCGAAAGAAAGGGATCAATGTTTCCCTTAAATCTAAAGCCTATAACTGGTGGGCCATCTCTATGTCATTTGTCCAAAGCAAACTCAGACGTTAGTTGGCTATGGCACCAAAGGCTTGCTCATCTGAACTTCAAAGATATAAATAAGTTAGTGGCAATGGATTTGGTTCATGGTATGCCTGCTCTTAAGTTTGATAATGACTCACTTTGTTCTGCTTGTGAACATGGTAAGCAAACAAAACAAAGGCATCGAACTGTGATTAATCCAAAAATCACTGAAACTCTTTCACTTCTTTACATGGATCTTTCTGGTCCATCAGCAGTGGAGTCAATTGGGAAAAAGAAGTATATTATGGTGATTGTGGACGACTACTTAAGGTTCACATGGGTTTTATTCTTAAGGAATAAATCAGATGCAGTAGAGGAAATCATCAACTTCATCAAGAACATGGGAGTAATGCTCAACAAGACAGTCCGAACAGTACACAGTGATAATGTTTCGAAGAACAAAAATCAAACTCTTGATGGATTTCTGAAAAAGAAGGGGATTAGTCACAACTTCTCTCCAGCATATACTCCTCAACAAAATGGCATTGTTGAACGACGAAATCGCTCTTTATGTGAAGCAAGTAGAACGATGTTCAACTTTGCAAACTTGCCCATGTACTTCTGGGCCGAAGCCATTTCTACTGCCTTCTTCACTCAGAACAGATCTTATATCCACAAGAGGTTTCATATCACACCTTACGAAGTACTCAACCGAAGAAAACCAAATGTCAAATTTCTTCACATCTTCGGTTGTAGGTGTTTTATACTGAACATGAAAGATCATTTGACAAAATTCAATGCCAAATCAGATGAGGGGATATTTCTTGGATATTCACAGAATTCAAAAGCTTATAGAGTCATGAACAAAAGGACACGCAAGATTGAAGAAACCTTCAACCTCTCGTTTGATGACTACTATATCAAGAAATCTTTACACCCGTTTCCCATGTCATCTATCTTTCCGAAGCCTGCTGTGGATGCACTACCAATAATAACCTTTGATAAGGACTTCAAACTTCTTTTTGATCCACCTGTGAGGGCTGTGGATTCCGAAGCCAAAGCCCCAAACAATAATGTGTCTGAACTTTCCAAGCTCACAGATGGTCCCGAAGACTCACCTACAAGCAGTATTCAAAAATCCTCTTCGATTGAGGGGGAGCCTTCCAATAGATCCGTAAGGAAATCTGGTTTCGAAGGGAAGCACAACAATTCAAGTCTCAATAACCCTTCTCATGAAACTTCACATATCATGTCCCTATATCATTCTGTCCAGGGGGGTCAGAAACCACAACACCAAATCCTTCTGTCCAGGGGGAGGTAGAAGCTTTAATGCCAAATTCTTCGGATCAAGGAAGAACAAACTCTCCACATGCTATTGTCGAGGGGTAGAAAACTCTTAACTCTTCTTCTACTCTCTCAAACAATAATTCTCCTAAAACAAACGTCACAAATCCATGTAACTGGTGATTTTCCATCCACTTCGGGTTATCCTTCAGACACTGAGGAAATCAATGTCGACGGACCACCAGAATTTGATTCAAAATTTCCACCTTTGGAAAAGTGGATGAAAAATCATCTTCAATCACTTGTCATCGGTAACATTGATGATACAGTCTTGACACATGCACAACTTCATCGAAAACAACAAGATTTAATGTTTTTATCTCCAAAATTCAACCAAAGAATGTTAAAGATGCATTTGATCACCCATATTGGATTGAAGCAATGCAGATGGAATTAGAAGAATTTGAATGAAACAAAGTTTTGAGATTGATTCCTAAACTTGCAAATGCTTCAATCGTTGGTCTCAAATGGTTATATAGAAATAAACTTGATACCTAAGGCAATGTTGTCAGGAACAAGGAAAGGCTGGATATTAAAGGTTACTGTCAACAGGAGGGGATTGATTACGAAGAAACCTTCGCTCCTGTTTCCAGACTCGAATCCGTTCGGATCTTTCTAGCTTATGCTACACATAAAAACTTTGATGTCTATCAAATGGATGCCAAATGTGCCTTTTTGAACGGGGATCTCGAGGAAACTGTCTATGTTGAACAACCACCTGGCTTTGTTAACAAAGAAAATCCAGATCATTGCTATGTATTGGACAAAGCTGTCTATGGTCTAAAACAAGCTCCTAGAGCTTGGTATGAGACCTTGACAAAAATTTTAAAACTATCAAATTTTAAGCAAGGTTCAGTGGATCCAACCCTCTTCAGAAAGAAAGTTGGAACTCATCTGATGTTAGTCCAAATTTATGTGGATGAAATAATCTTCGAATCCACTGATCCAAACTTAACAAAAGAATTTGAAAATTTGATGAAAAGCAAATTTTAGATGAGTATGATGGGGAAAATTAATTTTTTCCTTGGATTACAAGGCAAACAAACAAGAGACGGGATTTTCATCATTCAAAAAAAATACATGAAAAGTTTACTTAAACGCTTTGGAATGACTAACTATTCAAATGCGAAGGTTCCAATGCCCGCATGTACCAGGTTGAATCCTTCGTTGGATAAACCAAAGTCTGATCTCCAAACCTACCGAAGCATGATTAGATCATTGCTTTATCTTACAGCCAGTCGTCCTGACATTATGTTCGTAGTGTGCAATTGTGCATGTTATCAATCTGATCCATGCGAACCACACTTGGCTGCAGGTAAAACAATCTTCCGTTATCTTCACAACACACCTGCGTATCGGCTATGGTATCCTGCAAACTCAGGGTTGTACATACAAGCTTATTCCGATTCAGACTTGGGTGGCTGCTCAATCGATCGCAAAAGCACTTATGGTGGTTGTCAATTTCTTGATGGAAAACTCATCAGCTGGCAGTCAAAGAAGCAAACCTGCGTATCAATATCCACAGCCGAAGCCGAATATGCAGCAGCTGCTGCTTGCACTTCGCAGATCATCTGGATTCAAAGCCAATTAAGAGATTATGCCATTAACATGAGAAAAATCCCAATGTTTTGTGATTCCCAAAGTGCTATTCGGATATGTCATAATCCTGTTCAACATTCCAAGACGAAGCATATAGCTCTTCGCTATCACTTCATCAAAAGTCATGTTGAGGAGGGGAATATAGAAGTGCACTTTATTCACACAACGGAACAGCTGGCAGATATCTTTACAAAAGCTTTAAATGAAGAATCATTAACACGAATTGTTCGAGGCCTTGGCATGATTGATGGATCCACTCTGACATAAACATCAGATTTTCTTTTTCTTGCCTTACTCTTTTCAATTACAAAAATAAGACATAAGGCTGCTCCGAAGCATTCCGAACCTTCAGAGCCCATCGGAACAGCCATTACAGTCAATAAAAACTAATAAATGTCAAAACTCAAAGAAACAACTATTGTCTTCGTACAACAAAGAGATACATTTCTATTCAAGAAATTTGCTTAGTTGAAAAGATGAATACAAAACAAACAAAGATCATATGCAAATTTCAAAAGCTCAATTCTTATGTTGCGAATGACAAAATTTGACCTTCTTTCATGAAAAATCTGATTTATGGACAAAACTTTGATTTTAGATTCTGATAATCATACTTCATTGCACTAAAAGGTATTTGGGAATCGAATTGAAACAATGGTAAGAAAATAGACTTCGGAGTGAGGTTAAGGCTATTTTACACTACGAAGTCAGCTGTGATCTCAATATCCTTAACAACAAGTCTATAACTAGGCACCCTATTGAACTCAACTTGCTTCAATGTCAAATTAATCAAGTAGTTCAAATACTACTTAGGATAAACCAAATGTTCCGAAGTTTTCTTCATAAGCGATACTGGCATTGACTGATAAGCAAATAGAAAACTCATTTTATACTAGTTTCAAAATTGAACTATACGAAGTTTTCTAAAAGGATTGAAGAACATTTTAAAAGCACCATCAAAAAGCTTTATATGGTGATATTTTAAACTCTTCGGATATGAAACTCCAAAATTGAAAAACATGTTTCAACAGTGAAATTTGAAAAATCAAAAGAAAAATAGCAAAATGAAAATGTCAAAAGAAACAAAGAAAACAGTACAAGCAAAAAGATAATACGAAGAAGTGCAAAAACAAAGATAAATTCGCACTCAAAGGCATACTTCTCTTTCTTGAATGATAATACAAGGAGCTCCTATAACATAGTCGAGTACCTTCTAGAGACTATGAACATCCCAAGTATTCTGTCTTAAATGACATTATTGAGGTGGTGTATGAATCCCAAAGGGTTGTCATCAGGGAAACATATCCAAACACCTTGACTGATGAAATGGGATAAAATTTTCAAACTATTTTCAAGATTCAATCCATAACTTCAACTTATCTTCTGATGCTCAATTCAAAAGTAAAATGTTTTCAATTTTAACGCAGTGATTGCCAACATCATTTTGCATGAAAATTTTGAATCATACAAGAAAAGATCAAATATCTTTGCAAAATGCGAAATTGAGTTCAACTTAGGGTGGTTAGGCTTAGCCATTCCTTGACTGATGTTAGATCACACAGACTTCGAAATGAAAAATGGTTTCATAAAGTTCGAGGAAGAAAAGGTCAAAGGTCAAAATGCATCTTCAAAGGAAAGAACCATTTTCAATAAGGGCAAAGATCTTCGGAATGTTTATGAGTTTCTTCACAAAAACACTGTATCCGAAGAATACTCAAAACACTTTGGAACGTTTATTTATTTCTTTCACTTTTTGGCATGCGAAAGCCTAAACAATTCCTATTGATCCGAAGACAATTTAATGTTCAATGATTTGGTCATTTATGAGAATTACAAAGACAAACATTCTTTGAAATAAATGAACGTTGAGGATAAATGTCTGTCTCAGAATATATCGCACAATCATAACTAAAAGATATGACGGTTGCATTTTCACTTTTTTAAATTCATAATGACCGACACAAGGATGGTTCCATTTTTGCAGGGTTAGTGGAACGTTGGGATACTGAGGTGGCATACTCTTAGTGGACCATTCAAACATGCGCATTAAATGGCCTTGGGACCACAATCAGTATAAATACCTCCCACACCGTCTGTTTAATTCTTTACGCGATCAAACGATTCACACTTCCTCTGCAAAACCTCTCAAAAACCCTAATCGTTCATCATCTTCCTCAATTGTTCAACAATCATCGATGGCATTCACTGCTGAAGCATCATCTCAGAGTCCTGAGGAAATTTAAATCCCTGTTCTGAAAAACCAATCTGCTAATTTCTTCCACCGCGCAGACTCAAAACTATACCCAAAACCAATTGATGCCCTAGTCGAATACTTAAAACACTCTGTTTTGAACATCGCTCTTACCACTACTCCATCTGTATCGGCCTCTTTAGTGCACTGGGCACATTTCACCGCAGTAGCCATCTACGATGCAGACAATGTTCCTGAGTCTATCACTTATGAAGTGTTAAATGCTGATAACACAACAAAACGTGTTCAACTGTCAAAATCCGGATTCGCTAAAGTCTTAAACCTACCCACTGCTGAAAAACCCATTACTCCTACTCCAGAACAGATTGTGAGATGCTGAATGACATGGGATATGATCCCAAACTCTCTAGAATTGGAAGCTTCATGAAGAAGCATTTCCCAGATCTATGGAAGTTCTTCTTGGGAATTTTCTTGAGATGTTTATCTGGTAGAATGTCTGGTCTCGATTCTTCTAGCCATAGATTTATGGGACTTCTCTATGGATATTACAACGACGTTCAGGTAGATTTCACAACCATACTCTAGAATGGTTTTTGCTCTCATATCAACCATCCTCTGAAAGGAGTAGAGATTTCAAATGCTCGCTTCTGGGCTATGATCGTTCATGACTATTATCAGAGGGATGGATATGTCTATGATCCAGCACATGTGGGCATGAAATACTCATACATAACAATCCCATCAATTGATGAGGATGCTTCGGGGTTTTGTGCTCAAATTCCCCATGCTATGCTTGCGAAGGTATCTCTAGAAAATGATCGAGTTAATATGTATCGTTATACTCTAATCATGCCCTATCCAACTCGAGAATCATTTGATGCTATTCAAACTAAACTTTCCAAAAAGTCAAAGGGTAAAAAGAAAATGGTCGATGGACCAAGTGCTCCGAAGATAGTCAAGAAAAGGAAAGCTTTGGAACAAACCCCTGTTAAGAAAACCCAACCAAAACGTACGAAGAAAACAGGTCGTTGAGGAATCTTCGGACGATGAAAGAACCGACTCCGAAGATATCCAATTAGAAGAGGAAGAAGAACACCAATCCTCACCTGTACAAGACATAAGACCACCTTCTCCACCACCAACAACTGCTCCTTCAACCTCCACCATTACCTCAGAACAAATCACAACATCCACTCCTCTTACCACCACCATACATGCTACATCTACAGATGTTCCTCCCACCTCAACCTCAGCTGATACACCCATTACCTCAACTTCTGAAGCACCAATCACCTCTACCATTGATACACCAATCTCTGAACCCATTGTAACAACCTCAGATCCCCTTTTTAATATTCCTTCTTCTGGTCTGGATACTGTACTACCTGATCATCCTTACCAAGAAGGATTTGGTCTTGAATCTGCTTTCACATCAAAACCACCATCCGTGGATGAAACTTTTGCAGCTTACCACATGGCTCCAATCACCATGGATGAAACATATGATGAGCATTTGGATGATGGAGACTTCGTATTCATCAAGCAATACAATACCCTCAACTGAAAGCTTGATATTATTCTTCAAACGCAAACTGGATACGATCCAATGAAGAATACTAAGGGTAATGTTGCTGAGCAGATTGGAGAAGCAAAGAAAGCCCTAGCTGATAAAGTTGATGAGATTGTTCGGGTTTTGGGAAAAGGATATTGGATCAGCAAGTTAGGATCCATGGTATCCTAGAGCAAAAGCTTAACACAATGGTGGAACAAGTTGAAGAAAGGCATAGACTCCTCAAGGAGGAAACTGAGAAAAAGATCGTTGATCTAGTTTGGAGGATTGAGTCTTCCAACTCCGAACTGTCGAAGGCCTTAAATGACCTTCGGATTAAGACCAAATCCTACAACACTCAGTACCAAATAAACTTTGAAAAACAGCTCGAGGAAGCCCAAAAGAAGGTTGAAGACCTAACTGCTGCGCAGTGTGCATCCGCAGTAGTTAGCTTTGCAGAAGAGCTTAAAAAGACTAATTCTGCTATCACCACTGAGTTGGTTGATAAACTAAAGCTTGCTCTTCAACCTTTAATCAATGTCTCTATCTGAATGGAACGAAATCAAACTTCCCAATTGAGACCACAGGTGTTTGCTCAGCCTGACCCTTTGGTTCATCCTTCACAAGGGGGAGAAACAAGTGGTTCTTGGTCTCGTGCTCTTACAACAACATAAGCAACAACAACAACAACAATAGAAGAAATGGCAACAACATATCAACCAGTTTCCCTAGGAAGAGCAACATTCATACCACCCATTGTGTCCAAAGAAGGTCCTATCTTTGGCATAATTACATCAACAGAGGCAGGTGGTTCTAGTTCAAAGCCTAATGTCAAAGAAATGAGGATTGCTCCTCACATGGAGCAAGTCCATAAAGAGAGAGAGGAAGAATACAATAAAATGCTTCAAGTTAACAACATTGTCATAGAAAACCAAATATGGACTGCTGAAGCCATTGCAACAATTGGATTTTCTGATTTCAGAGTATTCAACAGACCTCCTCTCGAAGCTATCAGATAAAACCCTCTGTTGACCACCAACTTGATCTTCCTTACAATCCGAAGAAATTTGCTTTCTATCAGTTTGCTAGAAGCTTACCTGATAACGAGCTATCGGCTTTCGAGACAAAGAAAATAGCCTTCCATCTCAAATACACTCTAGAACCAAAGGTGGTATGGATCTCAAAACGGATCGTCAAGCTGATATCGATCAAGTTGGGAGAAGTCTATGAAGGCTTTCAAAATTACAATTTCTTCATACTTTGTGGTTTTAATGAGAAGGAATCAAGATTCACACTTGTTGATTTTCCAATCATGAATCCTTATGATTTCATTGTGCTTCTTGATCTCATGGATGCTTCTTTAGGCCTTGCAGCAGAAACCTCCGCAATTTGGCATGGTGCGAAGGCTCATATTTCGAAACTACCTACTGAGATTTGCCAAGTTTGATATTGAAGTGGCAAACTGCTTCGGACAGTCCCTTGCACCCCCACCTTGCACAATTAAAAACTTTGATCATCTCAAACAAGGGCAGATAGTTGAGAAGCCCTACGGTGTTGTGTTAAAAGGGCTGTCAAAAGATAATGAACCAGTGATAGCGAAGTTCTTTGAAGTGGATTATAAGGGTCTTTACCTTTCTGCTATGATCAACAACTCTTATCTGCAGTAAACTCCTGCTTTGTCAATCACTAGGAAGAAAAGAAGAAAGTTAGAGAGCATCTGAATTGGTGGTTATCTGTGCGATATGCCTTCAGGCAGGCATTTACAAGAAATTTTGCAAAATAGGCTTCGGACGTACTTCACACAAAGGGGGAGATTGTTGAGAATAATTTGTGATGAAGTACTGACCCCTCCGAAGACCTTGAAGACTAAGAAGCCTATGTCCGAAGCCTGAAGACTCCGAAGGATTTACTCTAGAGGATCCGAAGGCTTTCCAAGAAACAACCTTTTGGTGTGCGCGCGTGATTGGGAAACTACGTGCTGCACAATACTGCATTCCTATTTTATAGTACACTGCAGGAATATTCTGCATATCTTATTGTACTATTGGTATCACTGATCATGTATAAATATCAGTGATACCATCTTTGTCGAGAGTGCTTATGATTCACCACTACTGTAAAACCCTAATTCGTAATATCAAAGCATTCGACACTATTTCTATTCTATCACTGTGTTCATCATTGTTTCTTGTTATTATTAATTGTGTAGTTGAATCTATTCTTCGGAATACTTGTTCTTATCTAGTATTTGATTGAATTTCATTCCTAACGAGTGTTTCATTCTCAGTAATATGAGACCATAATACTTGTGAGAGTGACTATCTCTACTGGACTTGAAAAAGAGGTGGAGGTATGTCAACGTTCTCTTAACAAGATTCTAATCCTTTAAGTTCTAGTGTTAACTAAAGGGTCTTCATTGGTTGACTCTTGAATCTCTTCAAGATCAATCTTACTCCCACTAGCTTCTTTGGATATGAGCTCTTTCTAAAGAAAGACTCTCCTTTGAGTCACAAACAGTTTGTTCTCAGAAGGTTTATGAAAATAAGTATCCAAAGAACTTGCGGGATGACCAATGAAAACATGATACTTTCTCTGATCTGGGTTCAATCTTGTGACGAATGAAGATTTCACAACCCCAGACTTTCTATGTGCTAGTGAGGGATGAACCCCACTTCACATTTCATAGAATGTCTTTGCAACCTACTTAGCTGGATACGACGTTTAAGATGTGGGTTGCTGTTTCTAGGGTATAACCCTTTGAAACTAATTTGGAAGTGTAGCTCGACACATCATGGATCAAACCATTTCAAACATGTTCGATTTCTTCTTTCAGACACACTACTTTGCAACGATGTTTTGGGAGGAGAAAACTTGTGAAACATTTCACAGCTCCTAAGATGTTCGTAGAATATGCTACTCAGATATTCTAGCCTGGTTGATTCTCTACTTCATTTCGAAACTCTTTGAACACTTCAAAGTTTCTAACTTATGTTTAATCATATAAACATTTCCATATTTACTGAAATCATTAGTAAACATAACAACGTATCGCTCATCATGTTTTGTGGCAGATTTGAATATTCCACAAGCATCTTTGTAGATTAGTTCCAACAAATCATTTGCCTCTTTCACAGTTTCCTTTGAATGACATTCTTGTCATCTTCCAACTAAGCAAGATTTACATATATCATCTGACTCTAAATCAAATGGTTCCAAGATCCTGTCCACTTGGAGCTGGGTGATGCAATTCTTGATTACATGGACAAGGTGACTATACCATAAAGATCATTTATCCAACACTCTTTTGGATGAATCATCAATTAAGATTATATTATTACTACTAAACGACATATTCATATAAGCCATTATAAGAATAGATTTTGAAAGAAAAGCAATCTTGTTTATATAATAAAATCACCATTTTCTTTTCAGAAGGAAAATACATAATATCTTTTAACAATGTATAATACGAAACAATGTTTTGTGCCAATTCTGGCGAGTAGCAAAAACTAATAATCTAACTAAACACCACTTTATCAGCATAAGCTTGTAATTTCTGATCTTTGTAACAGTAGCAATGCTTCTGTATATGATGATCAGATCAAGCTCCTATGCTTTAACTTCTTAGTCCCTGTATACAGCACAGATGTGATGAACACATCCTGTATCAAGGGTTAAAGAACGAGAAGTTGACATGGAGTTCAGATATACCTGATGTGTCAAACTCCTTGACCCAGATCTTTTTCAGACCCTTCAGGTATGTTGGGCAACTACGTTTCTAATATCCCTTCAGCTGGCAGTAAAACCATATGGCCTTATTCGGGTCACTGGTGGGTGCTATGTCAGAATCAACTTTTCTCTTAAAGCTTTGGTCAAACTGTACAAACTTAGCCCTTCCTTTCCATTACGATGAGAAACTTACTTCTTCTTAGCATCACCATGATGAATGGCGAAGACAGGAGCGGTGGAATTTAAGCTACGGTGTTGCTTTAAGCCAACCTTGGCAGTTTATAACAAACCATGCAGCTCTATCAAGGTCATGTCCAGATGGTTCTCGTCATAGTTTATAAAGCCCTCATGACATAAACTAGGAAGCGAGTTAAGCACCACATTCGTGGCTAATTCCTTCAAAAACAGACACCAAGATTATCCAATTTGTCTATGTACGATTTCATCTTATGAACATGCACATACACAAACGTTCCTTCTTATAGTGTATATGTCCTAAGGGATTTAACAATATCAAATCGTTCTCGCTTTGCTTGTTCCCTGACAATCTTGAAACAATTCTCGAGTCCGGAGGACATGTCAGCATTCGTCAGGCTATCGATCTCACTAGATCGAGATTGTAGTGGAGGAGGAGGAGGAGTAGGATGAGGAAGGTTTGTGTTTAGATTTGACATCTATAAGACAAAGGGTTTAGTTTTAGTATGAATTTAATCCTTTAAATAATTACCCAATTTATTTACTAAGGCTAGGACCCAAGCTTTAAATCACACCACAATAGTCATTAAGGTAGACAAAACTTTTATCAATTTCATCCTGTATGACATTTATAGATCTATGAGATTCATCGACTAGTGTCAATGGCATGCTAATCTTGTTTGTGCTCATCTCAAATTCATGACAGGGATGTCGTGGATCATGAATCAGATGGTGAATTAACCATGCAGAACCTACGTAATGCCCGGTTCAAGATACACTTGAGAATCGCGAGTGCCATATCACCTTCAACTATGACCTTACCTGACGTGCCGGTTAACCACACTGCTCGGCTAGCAGATCATAAGAGAATATGCATTTCTCATGGGTATCACAAAATCTCACATTTTGTTTTAATTAAAATTGGTTTTTGTTTTAATACTTTAAGTTAACACTTTTAACTTAGAGAGACAAACATTGCCCTATCAAACGTTTTCGGTAACTCCACATGGTAAAAGGTGCTGGGCGGTGAAGGTGGTGGGCAATAAATGCCACTTAATAACCAACTTCATTCAGGTTCATAAGAACCTTCCTTCTGACCCTATACACGATTTTGTGGGTGAACCTAGTCATGGGTTGACCAATGTTTTTATTTTAATTATTCTTTTATATATATAAATAATCTTTTAATATATATTAATGTATTTTAAGCAATTTAAAATGTTTAATTTAATTTAATTCAATTACTACCATTTATTTAATTAAAATAAACAATTAGATCCTAATAGAATTAATCAAATTAAGGCAATAGGCATATAAGGCAGCTAAACAAACAAGGAAACCAAGGGAACTTGCAAGGCAAAGAAGGGTGGGGAAACCCTAGCCGCCAAGGGCAAGGGAAACCCTCCTAAACCCTTCATTTCAAAATCAACATTGAGGCACAAGAAACCAGCAGGTTTTAAATTTTTCTAAGCATACAGATGAACATTCGACTTTCTAGCATGCATCCTAAGATCATAACATGTTAATTCAAATAATTCTAGCATCAATCCTATGCAGTGTTTCGATTTTAATAGGATCCAAAGTGTGAATCCCTCTAATGACTCATACCTAGGAACACCAGAACACCAGATAGATCAGAACTTCCACTAGGGAAGGAGGAAAAATCCTCAAACCCTAGAGAGGGATGAGAAAATTGCAGAAAGGGGAGGAGAATGGTTAGTTGGCCGCTCAGAGGAGGCCAAAGCGGATGATTAGGGTTGAACCCCAAGGCCTCTATTTATACTAGAGGGATCCTAGGGTTCCAAACTTAAGGAGCCTTTTGGCGGCCGCACCCCCTGGACTTGGAACTATTAATTAACTCTTTAAATAATTACAATCAAATCCCTTGCAATTTATTTTCTCCAAATTAATTCCAAATTAACTTGTTAATTAATTGCCAATTAATTTCTATTTAATTTATCATGTCCTTGATAAATTAATAAACTAATTTTCTGATTTAGTTTCTGATTAATTTATTTCTCAATAAATTAATAAACTAATTTCTCATTTCCTTTATTCTGACTCTGTATGTTTTTCTGGGTCATGAGGGCAACCCATAAGAACTCTAACATTACCAGAAATATTACCACAAGTTGATGACCTTGGACATTATTCCAACAAATAGGTGTTGGTACATGATAAGTATGTTGAACCATAGGTGGATATGTTGTGTTTTGTACGGTGGGTTGGTAGATCAAGTTGTGTGTTGTTGGCTGATATGATGCAGCTTGTACCAGTTGCTTGGGTGAGTTCCCCGAGGTTTGAATTCTCTGATCAACTACCAATGCAGTGGCCCACTGATACTGCTGTGATTTGATTTCACTATCGATTCCTGTCCAAGAAGGTTATTGATCATTTTATACATGTTTAGTTGTTTAATCTTCCTCGAGTCTTGAAGAATTATCTTCACCATGGCCTACTCGCTACCTAAATCTTCCAAGACTCTAAGGTTTGTTTCATGGTTTGTTCTAATGACTCCGACACGCAAGAGTCGAGTTATGATGAGTGAAAAGTGAATGATAGCATCGCTTAGAGATTCTCTAGAGAAGACGACAAATTGGTGGTACTCGTTGAGGCTTGTGGTGAGTTTTTGTGGTTTACTTCCTCTGTTCCCTAAAACATGTTTTGCAACAGAAACCAGATTTGTTGGGATGTTGTACAGTTTTAAACGAGATCAAAGATCTCTGGAGGAATATCACAAGAAATATCAGTTTGATCATTTTCTAATTTTTCGAGATCAATTGTCGTCAAATGGCCATCTATAGCTCCTCGACCAAGAGCTCCTTCTACTGTAACAAGCCTTGGTGCAACAGTTGGTACATGTGGTCCTTACTCAACTGATCTCCAAACATATTTTCTTTAACATTTAAATAAGTACACATTCATGTTGCCCAATGATGATACTCTGATGGAATAAGTATGGGTTTTTTTGTAGAGCTCCCCACACTATTGGAAACATTAATGGAGTATGTAGTTTAAATTTCGTCAAGTCAAAAAGTATCTTTGTTTTAAAGGTTTGTTTTTTGCTAAAAATATGAGCACAATAGCATCCAAATGATAAATAATGGGTTTTTCAAAGTGTACAAAACCAGGGATTATGTACAGTATAAATGAAGAACCTTATGGCTACCTACTCAGGCTTTGATACCAATTGTTGATAACATAGTTTAAGAATGGAAAATAAAATTCTAACCGACTGCTCAACAATAATGTAAACAAGATAAATAGCGGAATTTAAATGACTTGAAAGTAAATACAAAAAATTAATTACTAGAACAAAATGCATTAAAGGTAAAGGAATTGATGGAAATAAAGTTTTTTGTATTGATAAAACTTTGAGGAGTGATTACAGAGGTGTTTTTCAGAACCATAAGTGAAATGGTTGAGTTGGTATCCCTTTTATAGTAGAAGGGAAGACCATAGGATATTATCTGAAGGACAGAAGAAGGGATAGACAATCATTCTTCTGTTAGACAAGAATGACTTCACTAATAAACTAATACAATATCATACTAAGGCGGTCCATGCTTGAATATAAAAATACAATAAGTACACTCGACATGCTTCTAAGGAGAGGCGCCTATACTAACCTAATGATAGTCTATGTTATTGATCTTTTTATCTCTTGTCTTTCTTGATCATTGGCATAGTTGGTCTTCTGGGTGACAGGAGATCATGGTTGATCTGTGGTGTGGTGAGGAGATGTTCGGGATGGGAGAGGATCTTTAGAGTTACGAGGATGTTCGGTGTGACCGAAGATCATGGTGGATCTTTGGTTCACTCTTCACTTACTAAGTATATTCTCTTTTGTTGATCACTTATTTTACTGCACACTTCACTTTGTTGAGCACGTCTGTTGTTGATGACTTCTTCTGCTGGAGACTTTGCATTTGCTGATTTAGTAAATCACAATATATTTGAACATTACAGAAGAATAACAAAGGATATTTGGATATAAGGCTGTTCATTCATAACTATGAATGATAGAAACCATCTAGTACATCAAATTGGTCTTTGAACAACATAAATTAACATTACAAAATCTGTATCCATCAAAAGACTTGTCAAAACAAGATTTGGTCAACGAAAGTAACACATCTAAGCCCTGATTAAGTTGAACAAGAATGTGAATGATCGATATCGATGAATCATGTTCAACATGATGTCTGTAAAAAAGGGATAATTGATAAATCACCTTAAAATAACAATTGTAGGTTTGGATTTATCGGGAATTAGTTGTTGTTGAATACTCCTAAATCAGACTATAATGTATCTTGTGCAAGTGGGAGATTTTCGGAATAATGCCCAAGAATCATCATAGGATTACATTGCTAAAACATAGGATCCTATCAGGTCACTCCATAAACAAGTTGGACAACCAAATGATCATCATTTTAACAATGAATTTTGTTCATGATTAAAATATCATAATCTTGTGTGTTTATCATTTTATTGGGAAAATGACATTAAGAATTAATTCATATGCTATGATTTAATTAATGAAGAAGTATTACGAAATATTTATACCCTTTAATGGTTAAATGATTTGTCTTAATTCTAATTATGTTCAAATGTGGAAATAATTAAATATATCTGTTATTTATATGTATTTGATTAAATGCATATAAATACAAGTATATTATTTATATATATATATATATATATATATATATATATATATATATATATATATATATATATATATATATATATATATATATATATTATAATTAAGTAAAAAGGTAAAAATGGTAAATGATAGTGGAAGTTTGATTCTAGAGTTATTAGAGTTAACAACTTACAGAATTAGATGAGCAGTTTCCTATTCCATATGTGTTAGGAGTTTACACCTAAAACATGAGGAAATGATAGTATTTCATGAAGAAAAGATGAACCAACCAATGGGATGGTCAGAAAGAATGGATGAGAAAAGATATATTTGGAAAAATGTTTTTTTATAAGAACCACCGGGAGCAGAAGTAATATAAGGATATAGAAAATATCGTTATTGTAATATTAATTGGAGGCAAATGTCTTGAGGATTGCATCATTCTGTTTAATCAGAATAACTTAGTGATTAGATCAACTACAATAAGGTATATCTGATATGGCAATACATAGGGTTTATAAAAGAACATTAAACAGGTACATGTTCTTTAAAGAAATCATTAGTATAATGATGTTGAGAGTGGATAAGTAGTGTTAATGATCTAGGTGTTGGATAGCAGCATAGTCCTTTTGGGTTGCCCTCAAACCTAGTAGAAGACAAGATAACTTATAGAGAGAGAGAGATTGATTTATTAATATATTACGAGGATAATATATTAAAAAAATATCATAATATTTAATAAATTATTGATCATAAATTAATTTTGGGATTAATTTGATTAATTAAAAGTGCAGGGGTTGAATTATAATTGTTCAATAGTTGAGCAATAGAAATATATATATATATATATATATATATATATATATATATATATATATATATATATATATATATATATATATATATATATATATATATATATATATATATATATGGGTATATTGGTTAATTATGGTAATGATAAGCAAGTTGAATCGTATGATAAAAAGCTTATCATATCAACAGTTCAAATATGGCAGTTATATGCCATATGACTTATCATTTTGGGGCTATAAATAAGGAGCCCCAGGCACCCCATATTCACGCCAATTACACGGATCTCTCCTTGCTCTCTCTAGTTTCTTGCTTGCTTTGGTTCTGGGTGTGAGCCATTAGAGGCACGACAATTATGGTGATTTCTTCCAAAGGTTTAAAGGTATGTAGTTCTAAAATCTCTTTAGAATTTTTGATTATATGCCTTAGGTTCTTAGGTATAGGTTCAATAGAGAAAACATAGATCCTTATTAGGTTGCATGTGAACTTAAGTGTTTAGGTTTATTTTTTGCATAGAACCCTTCAGTTGTATCAGAGCATTGATCTGTTTTCTGTTGAATAGCTATAATAGTAAAACTGTTATTAAGGTTTATAGGAATTGAACCTTTGCCTCATATGGTTCGACTTTTGGCTAGGGTTTCAGAAACCCTAGCCTCCACCTACCTTTTTCGAAATCCATATGACCTCCTAGGGTTTTTTTTATTTTTGGTAAATATGATTATTTAATTCTTGGAAACCTTTGGCCTTATTTTTGGAAAACTTAGTGGGCAAGGAATAAGATTAAATTAATTGATTTAATTGTTAATCCTTATATGATTTAATTAATTTAATTAATTGTTAAATAAAAGATAAATATTAAATCAATATGGTTTTAATTTAAGTTTAAATTAAATAGTTTAATTTTCAAAAAACTTAAATAGATAAAACCAAAATATTTTAAAATGTTTAAAATACATCTTATACATTATTATTAAAAGTTAATATCTATATGTATAAGATTAAGTCAATCAAATCGCTAGTATGCCTCATTCATGAAACTGGTCTATAAAGGATGTATAAGGAAACAGCCTATAAAATGGCAGTTGTATGGGTGTCCACTCTCACCCACCACTTCCTTGATCAGTAGAGGGTCGTTAGAAGAACGGATTTGATAGGATGAACCTAATCTCACTAAAAGTATAATGTTATTATAGAAAAGTACTAGAACCTTTAAATGAAATCTCGAATCTAGTTACTTTAGGAAAAAATGTGAAAAGTATGATAATCCATGAAGTTGCATATTACACTTTGTGAGTCATTAGTGGAGCGTGTATGGTTTACCGGCATACTAATAGGGACTCATAAAGGGTAGTAATGGGTGTCTCATAATATATCAATGGTGATGGAACGCGTGTGGTTTACCGGCACATCAATCGAGATGATAAACGACATTGAGGTTACCAAGCAATTTGTATGGTTATTCACATCTTGCTTGTGATCCTCGGCATCCTAGTCACAAATAAAAGAGCACAATCCGAGATTAAACATGCCATTGACTTCGATCAATGAATATCACAATCTAGGAATTTCATAGAAATTGAAATTGATAAAAGTATATCTACCTTAATGGCCATTATGTTGTGATTACGGCATCCCTCTTCACACCATAGTTGGAAGATTTTGGGTCCTAGCCTTATTGAATAATGATTCGGTAATTATTTAAAAGGATTAAATTAAACTACTAAATTCTGATTTTATAGATGTCTGAAGCCAGTGTCAACTCTCCTCCTCCTCCGCCATCACCCATTTCTGAGAGCTTCAGAAAGTACCTATTAAACATGGATAAGCTGACTAGACTGAACTATGTGGAATGGCTTTGCCAGTGGAAACTGGTTATGAGATATGAAAGCAAGCTGTCTTTGATTGAGTGTCCGCCCCATCTACCGAAACATGCATCACACAACAACTTGGTGATGATCATGACTTCTTGATTGATGAGTCCGAAGAAGTTCGTAGCCTCATATTGTTGAAAAGGAACGAGCTAGTATCTTCAAAGAGCATGGAGTGTGCAAGCTAAAAGAAGGAAGTAGTGTTGGTCTACATGTTCTCAAGATTGAGGGATACATAGGCGAACTGTACGAACTTGGTCACACTTTTAATCAGGAGTTGAGTATCAACATCTTACTCACCTCGCTGACTAGCCGGTACGATATGTTCATCCAGATGTATAGGAAGGGAAACCAGGATAAGACTATCATGGAAACGCGTTTAATGTTGACTTTGTACGAGTCGTTCATAGAGATGCATGGTTCCACTGATTCAGCTACTTTGGGATTGAGTCCAGAGATGAGACGCATCAAGAAACGATCCAGATCGTCTGGACCGGTTATGAGATGTCTCAAACTAGGAATCCATAGGGTTGGATACAGTCACAAAAACATTGGAAGATGCTCCAAAGCCAAATCATTTGGCAAGTTAGGTATATCTAAAACTCAAAACTCCTGATCTTTAATTCCTTGATACAGGATGTGATTGTCATATTTGCCTTGTATGCAGAGACTCAGTAGGATGCGAGACATTGACGCATAGGAGCACATTCAGATTAGATCACGATCTCGTGTAGTTTTAAAGTTTAGTTAGATATTTGATTTTATTAGTAGCTTGTAGATGCACATGACATTGTTATCATATAGTACATTGTTTGAGGATAATTTTTTATTTAATAAAATATTGAGTTTTCCTTTAAAACATGGTTGTTTAAATTATCCTTGAAATGTTATGTGAACGTGTTGATTGCATGAATAGTAATAACTTGAATGTTGATTTATCCAAAGTGTGTTGGACTTATGAGTTGTGTTGTGTGATTGTTAAAGTTAAATTTTAATTAAGAGTTCATTCAACTAAAGGTATAGGTGGACAGGACTTTGAAATCATTTGACTTAGAATCACATGATGAAGAGAGATCTTAATTAAATTAATTGTTGCAAGAAATGAATCACCCAAAGATCCAATGGATAGGATTTTAGAATTAGTTGACTTAGAGTCAAATGATGAATGTATATCTTGAACAAATTAACAAAGTCATAGATTTACATAGAGATGTAAAAGACATTGAGATTATGAGCAAGAGTCACATTAGTGAATTGCTCGAATCTATTAATAAAACACAATTAGTTATACTTAATGATATTTTCCAATCAGTATGACAAATATAACTTCGCTTATCAGAATAAGTGATTGATTGAAACCTTGAACTGTTTAAGGACTTCAAATGAACTATAAGATCAACAAAATTTGAGTAAAAACGTAAACTGATAAAATGTTTCACAGTTCATCCTCTTCCAAGAACATTAAATGGTTATAATGTGTCTTAGGGAAGAAAATCGAGCATTAGTCGAAATAGTTCGGTCCTTGATGTATTAGATACAATTCCAATTAGTTTTCGATAAAATAGATATTCAACCAGTCAGACCGTAAAAGCATATTCCGACCACATCTTAGACTAAGTAGGTTGCTCGGACACCGTCTGAAGTATAAAGCAGGGTTTGCCCCACTTGTACATGGATGGTCCAGGGTCATGTAGCATTCAAAAGAACCTCATAACAAGGCTGGACCTGATCAACAATGTTATTTTTCACCGGTCATCCCGCAAGTACCTATGAAAGAAGAGTCCTTTTAGAAAGAACTCACATTCTAAGAAAACAGTGGGAGTCAGAGTAATCATGAAGGAGTTCGAGGATTAGACAAGTGAAAGAACCTATAGTGATCACTAGGGCTTGACCAGGAATCGGATTCCTGTTAAACCTGACATACTCTTCTCATCACAGACCAATAGTATTAGTCACCGTCATAAGGTGTTATGATCTGGATGACATTCCGATTAGTGGTAAAATACTAAGATTGGTATGGATAATCAGTCCTACTACTTGGAAGCTTTGGTGAGCCCGGTTGCTACCAAATGAGAGAACCTAAGGGCGAGACTTGGTCTATGTGATAATTTGACTGATTTTACACCTGGCCTAGAGAACCAGTGGGAGTAATTGAATCGTCAAAAGAAAGCAACATAGATAGAAATGTACCTACATTCTGAGCAACAATGGTTGAGTGAGGCGACACTTGGAGTCATGTGATTGATTTTAAGAGAAACGCTCTCAACAGAACTGAAATGAATCTGAAGATATATTGTCTGCTGTAACTGCACTTCGTGAGTCATAGCAAGATTAGATGATCTGAACCGCTTTCCTTGAATGGAAAAACACAAGGTTTGTGTGTGAGACACAACCAAAGGGGTTTGGAAAATGCCGATATATCCAAACAGAAAAGGTACATGGCCCCGATATTCATCTCATGGGCACCTCGCAAGGAAGGATCTTTGAATTCTCAAAATATGGCAAATGTTTAGATTTTGTGAATAGCTTGAAAAAGTCCTATAATTATTTCAGAAGGATTGGATTTTGGATTTTCAAAATATGCCAAAAGGTTTCGATTTTGTGATAGTCTGAAAGAGTCCTATAACCGTGTCAAGGCCAGTGGGAGCATCGTTGTGATCTTCCTAACAACATATGTCGGTTACATATCAGTTCTGGGAAACATCTCTTCTCATTACAGAGTGTAATGACTTAACATCATTATAGACCCTGCCAATGTAAGTATGATCTTGATAAGATCGAGAGGCATGACTTCACGAAAGGAGTTTCTTATCATTACAAAGTGTGATGACTTGGCATGATCAAACAGAGATACAACGTATTCACTTAGTTGCAAGCATCTATCAGAAAGATGAAATCATCAGTATAGACCCAGCCAATATGAGTATGATCTTGATAAGATTCAAGATGCTTGACTCCAAGAGAAAGAGTTTCTAAAACTCATGACATAGGGAAAATTTAGTGATCCTCAGATTCTGAAAAAGGTTCAGAATGGAACAGATCGGATTCCATGAGCTTCTGCAAAATTGGATCGGTCATAAGTGTCATAGGATTATCCTGATAACTTAATGCTTAAGGCATAGTAAGTTGGATTCAGGACCAGCCAGGCTTAGGATACTAGACAGACCAATTGAGCACACGTGTGAGATCATTGAGAAATGATTGGGGTGAATGCAATAATAATTTGAAAGGAGTTTCAAATCTATAATTATTGACCTCAATAGGTGTTGCTAAGGGACTTCATGGTTGAAGAGTTTCATTGGTATATTGATGGTTGTCCTCCACATCATTATCAGCTTGAAATCTTCTTGACACCAAAGAGTGCAGTCACCTGGACTAAAGATCCCAAGAACCATGAGAAGTCACAGAACACACCACCATTTCCGGAATGGAGTTAGGAGAGAAAAACGAGATGACATATTGAGATATCATCGAAAGAGTGTCCGATCAAATTATCTGCAATAATGTGAATCAATGTAGGACATTTTGGATACATGGAAAGAGTGAAGGTCATTTTGGTCATATAGACATATAAAACCTTAATTGAAAGTTTAAAAGAAACTAAGAAACGCATAACAGGATTATAACAAGATTTGATTTGGTGATTATCTCGTGGAGACTTGATAATAAGCAGGAGTAGCTACCTGTCAGATCTTTACATTTCATTTTGCATGTTTTACTTCCCGAATAATATGATTATTCAAAGCTCCACAGTCGCTCATACTTTTCGAAGGAAGTAGTGAATTAAGACTGTCGTGAACTGAATTGTAGATTGTCTAAAGAGTTAGACATAAAAATAGTGTTGCTGCAATGTTCATGAGTACTTAGAAATGGAGATTTGAGTATTGGATAAACCCACGCTCGGAGAATTACTTCATGGACTCTATGTTAGTATTTATTGTTGAGTCAATTGCGCCTTATAATTAGCTTTTGTATATCGGATGGGCCTGTCTATTCCTTAATTAGTTTAGACTATATAAGGCATGCACGTACCCTTGCTAGGGTTAACGTTTTTGTAATTCATATTTTGTATCCAACGTTGACGGCACACTCTCACATAATAGGTCTCTTTGAATTGTTCTAGAGTGATGAATACAAATCATTCGACATCAGTTTTACCATTTGATCTTGTTCATCTTGTTCTTATTCCGCATATTTTGAATCAAACGATATTTATTTATATCTACAATTGGTATCAGAGCGGGAGATAGTGTTATTCAATCACTATTCTTCTATCAAGTTTTTGCTTGCATTTTAACCTAGATCTTGTTGGGTGTGAAATTCAATCAAGGATTGGAAATGAACAAGTATTCTAAAGAATAGATTCAAGCTAAGTAATCAACACAAGTAAATATGAAGATGAACAATCAAGAACACGAAGTATGAATAACAAGTGACGAATGCTTTGATTTATCAATTAGGGTTTTATAGTAGTGGTGATTCAATCGCACACTCCACACGGACAAGTATCACTGATATGTATACATAATCAGTGATACAAATAGTACATAAAAGATATTCAGAATATTCCTACAGTGTACTAGCCAATAGGAATAAGTTATTGTGCAACACGTTGTCTTCTGATCACGAGTGCACCCAAAAGGTTGTTACAGGATAATCCTTCGGATCCTCTGGAATAAATCCTTCGGAGTCTTCAGGCTTCACAGTCTTCAAGGTCTTCGGATGGTTCACCACTTCATCACAAATATTCTCAACAATCTCCCCTATTGTGTGAAATGCATCTGAAGCATATCTAGCAAAATCCCTTTTGAATGCCTGCCTCACGGCATATCTCACCGCAAGCCACCAGTTAAGGTGCTCTCTGATCCTCTTCTTCTCCTGCCAATGATTTACAAAGCATGAATTCACTGCGGATAAAATGTTGGTGATTATAGCCAAAGAGTAAATACCCTTATAATCAACTTCAAAGAATTTTGCTGTCACCGTTTCATTATCTTTTGATAGCCCCTTAAACAGAACACCCCAGGGTTTCTCCATAATCTTCCCTTGTTTAAGATGATCAAAATTTTCAACTGTGCAAGGTAAGGGTGCAAGGGATTGTCCGAAGCAGCCTACCACTTCAATATCAAACTTGGCAAACTACAACAGGTAGTTCCGAAGGAAGGAAGAGATATAAGCTGTTGCATTTCTGAAGACAGTTATTGGTTCTCCTTTGTGTCATGGGGAAGCATTCATCATATCAAGAAGTACAATGAAATCATGGGACTTCATGATTGGAAAATCTACAATTGTGAATCTTGATTCCTCCTCCTTAGAACCCCGAAGTACGAAGAAATCATAGTTCTGAAATCCTTCATAGACTTCCCCCAACTTGATAGATATTATCTTGACAATCCGTTTTGAACTCCATACCTCCTTCGGTTCTTTAATGTTTTTGGAATGGAAGGCAATCTTTTTAGCTTTGAAGGCTGTTAACTCATCATCAGGTAGGCTTCTAACAAACTGATAAAAAGCAAACGTCTTTAGATTGTATGGCAGATCAAGTTGTTGATCAACCGAAGCCTTTACTTCATAGCTGTTGAGAGGGAATCTGTTGAATACTTTAAAATCTTCAAAACCAATGGTAGAAATGTTTTCAGCTGTCCATATTTGGTTTTCTGTGATGATGCTATTGATTTGAAGCATCTTAT
The DNA here is from genome assembly GCA_023525715.1 of Cichorium intybus. Taxonomy (NCBI): domain Eukaryota; kingdom Viridiplantae; phylum Streptophyta; class Magnoliopsida; order Asterales; family Asteraceae; genus Cichorium; species Cichorium intybus. The sequence continues at coordinate 77,250,989 of CM042010.1, forward strand.
TGTATTCTTCCTCTCTCTCGTTATGGACTTGCTCCATGTTAGGAGCAATCCTCATTTCTTTGGCTACAGGCTTTGAACTTGAACTGCCTGCATCGGTTGATGTAATTGTGCCAAATGTAGGACTAGCTTTGGACACAATTGGTGGAATAAATGTTGTTCTACCGAAGGAAACGGGTTGATATGTTGTTAGTGTTGTTGTTCTTGCTTCTTTTGTTGTTGCTGTTATCAGGGTACGAGACATGGGACCACTTAATTCTCCTCCTTGTGAAGGTAGAACCGAAGGGTCAGGCTGAGGAAACACCTGTGGTATCGATTGGGCAGTTTGGTTTTTCTCCATTCGGAAGGACAGATTTATCAATGGTCGAAGAGCATGTTTGAGCTTATCAACCAACTCAGTGGTGATAGCAGAGTTTTTCTTCTTCAGGTCTTCGGCAAAGCAAACTACTACAGATACAGACTGTACAACAGTCAGCTCTTCAACCTTCTTCTGGGCTTCCTTGAGCTATTTTTCAAAATGCGTTTGGTACTGAGTGTTGAAGGCTTTAGTCTTAGTCCGAAGGTCATTTAAGGCCTTGGACAATTCGGAGTTGGAAGACTCAATCCTTCCAACAAGATCAGCAATCCTTTTCTTAGTATGCTCCTTGAGGAGCCTGTGGATCTCTTCAACTTGTTCAACCGACGTGTTTAACTTTCCTTCTAGGATGATCTGGATCCTAACTTGCTGCTCCATAATTCTTTTCTTAGAGCCCTTGACAATTTCATCAACTTTCTCAGCCAAGGCTTTCTTCGCTTCGGCAATATGTTCATCAACACTACCCTCAGTATTCTTCAAAGGATCATATCCAGTTTGTGTTTGAAGAATAGCATCAAGCTTTCGGTTGAGGGTTTTGTATTGCTTGATAAAAATGAAGTCTCCATCATCTAAATTTTCATCATCAGTTTCTTCTATGGTGATTGGAGCCATGTGGTAGGCTGCCATAGTTTGATCCGCAGATGGTGGTTTTGAAGAGAAGGTAGATTCAAAACCAAATCCTTCTTGGTATGGATAATCAGGCAGTGATGTATCCAGAACAAAGGAAGGAATGTTGAAAAGAGGGTCTGATGTTGTTACAATTGGTTCAGAGATGGGTGTATCAATGGTAGAGGTGATAGGTGTTTCGGAGGTTGTGGTAATAGGTGTTTCAACTGAGGTTGAGGTGGGTGGAACATCCAAAGATGTGGTATGTATTGTGGTGGTTATTGTTTCTGTGGGAATGGTTGAGGTTTGTGGAGGAGTTGTTGTTGGTGGTGATGGTGGTCTAGTATCTTGTATTGGTGAGGATTGGTGTTCTTCGTCTTCTTCATGAACGTCTTCGGATATCGTTCTTTCATCATCCAAAGACTCATCTACTACAACCTGTTTCTTAGAACGCTTCGGTTGTGTTCTTTTTAAAGGAGGCTGATCCGCAGCCTTTCTTTTCTTCACAACCTTCGGATTGCTAGGTCCTCCAGCAACCTTCTTCTTCCCTTTTGATTTTGAGGGAACTTTTGTAACAGCAACTTGAACTGATGGGCGAGTGCGGTATGGCATTGTAAGAGTGGAACCACCTAAGTGTCAACGAGATGTTTCTTCTTAAAGCTTCCAATGCTTCCAAGTTTTGGTTAATACTCATTTCATCGAACATGTCAACGAGTTGTTCAGTAGTGGGCATAAAGGGTTTTTCAATGATTGGGAGGTTTAGGGCTTTGGCAAATCGAAATTTAGTCAGTTGGACTTGCCTTGTGGTGTTATTGGCATTGAGTACTTCATAATGAACAGATTGAACGTAATTATGAGCATCAAAGATGGCTACAGAGGTGTAATGTGCACGATAGACAAGAGTTGTAGGTACAGAGGGGTAATTGGTTAGGGCATGAGCGAGGAGTGAATGTTTGAGGCATTCAACCAAAGCATCGATTGGTTTGTGGTATAACTTGGTATGTGTTTGAAGGAACAGATTTGCAGATTGATTCTTCAAGACGGGAATAGAGATTCCCTCTGGACTCTGAGACGACCCTTCACGAACTGTGGTTGCCATTGATGATTGATGAACACTTGGGGAAGATGATGAATAGTTAGGGTTCTTGAGAGAATTTGCAGAGAATAAGTGAATCGTTTGTACGCGTAAAGATCTGAACAGACGGTGTGGTAAGTATTTATACTAATTGTGGTCCCAAGGCCATTTAATGCGCATGTTTGAATGGTCGAATTAGAATATGTCACCTCAGCTTTCCAACGTTCCACTAACCCTGCAAAAACGGAACCGCCTAAGTGTCAGTCATCATGAATTTGAAAATGTGAGAATACAACCGTCATATCTTTTTGGATATGATATTGCGAGATATTCCATGACACAGACGATTATTCCAACGTTCATTTATTTTAAAGAATGTTTGTCTTCGTAGTGCTCATAAATATCCAAATCATTGACGATTAAAATTGACTTCGGATTCATAAGAATAGTTAAGACTTTTGCTAGCCAAAGTGTGAATAATACGAACGATCATACCGAAGAGTCTTAAGTATCCTTAGGATAAAGAGTTTTGTGAAGGAACTCATAAACACTCCGAAGATCTTTGCCCTTATTGAAAATGTGTTTTTCTTTTAATAATGCTTTTTGACTTTTGACCATAGCTTCCTTGAACTTTATGAAATCAAGATTTAACATTTTAGCATTCAGAATCATTTGGATCATGTTGGAAGTCCATTTTTCACTCTGAAGTCTGTGTTATTTATCATCAGTCAATAAATGCCTAAGTCTAACCACCCTAAGTTTACCTTAATTTCGCATTTTGCAAAGGTGTTTGATATTTCTCTTATGCTTCAAATTTTTCATGCAAAATAATGTTGGCATTCATAGCGTTGAAATTCAAAAACTTGTTACTTTTGAATTGAGCATCAGAAGATGAAATGAAATTTTGGATTGACTTTGAAGATGGGTTGAAAAATCTATCACATTTCATTAGTTAAGGTGTTTGGATATGTTTGGATATGTTTCATACACCACCTCAACAATGTCATTTAAGACAGACTACTTGAAATGTTCATTCTCTCTAGAAGGTACTCAACTATCTTAAAGGAGCTCCTTGTATTATCATTGAAAATAGAGAAGTATTGTTGGTTATATGCCCATCGTTATAACAAGTTGGTAATATTACTATAAATAGTAGGGTCCTTTTGGGTTACACGCAAGAGACGATTTAGCTAAAAGAGATCGAAAATAAACTTGAGCGGTTAAGTTTATTAATATACCAAAGTAAAGGTATATTAATTAGAAACTTAATGGTTAAGTTTATTAATATACCATAGTAAAGATATATTAATTAGAAACTTAATAAGGATAAAGGACTAAAGTGAAATATCCACAAGGGAGGGGATAAGAATGAGGAGCACTATAAATACAACCCTAGATCTGAGTTGTAAGGGCTGCCAAAACCCTAATTTTCGTCACCCTCCTCCCACCCCTCGGTATACGGCCGATTTCTTTCAAAACCCTAAGTATTACGTGCTAAAACTTCAAGCAAAGGTATATACTACATCAACGGGTGCTGGATCGTTGTCTTGGGTGCGATTACATTAGAGGAGTTCTACTTTGGGCTCTCGTCATCCTAACAAAATCAGATCTGAGATTTAAAATGTATGTCTTGAACCCTCTTGATTTTACAGTTACAAAAGTGTGCATGATTCTGTGATCTTGGTTGAATACGATTTTGATTTCTGTTTCCGCTGCGTTGTTTTATGCTATCGTATTCCAACAGTGGTATCAGAGCCACTTTATCATGATTTTGTACTGTTTTGATTCGATTAAAATTGTTAAAAATCGGTTTTTTATGATTTATCGAATCTGATCGACGTCCGCGCCGCGGTACTTGAAATATCGCGTCGCGGGTTTTTCTAAAGTTACGATCATTAGGGTTTTGTCGCGTCGCGTTTCCTAGTGTTCCGCGCCGCGTCGTTCTTGTCATGATCGGTTTCTTTTGATTACTGCGTCGCGTTTTCTCGTGTTTCGCGTCGCGGCGGTCGTGATGTTTTATTTTCTGAAATCAGATTTCTTGTTATAAAATGGTGATTTTAGTATTGTATGATTGTTTAGATTAATCATTGACATAGAATGCTTGCTTGCTCAATAGAATTAATAGCTAAATACAAAGTTTAAAATGCTTCAAAATTTAATGGATAATTGTTTAAATTAATTATTAACACTGCATCCTTGCGTGTTTAATAAAATTAATAGTTAAACATAATTTTCAAAGAATACTTAAAATTTTAAATGATATATATATATATTAGAATTGTATCTATATGTATAACTTAAAATAAAAACATTGGTCAGACCGTGACTAGGCTCACCTACTCTAAATGTGTAGAAGGTTGAAGGAGGTCTCTTTGATTCCTAATGAGGTCGGTTTTTAAATAGCATTCATTGCTTACCACCCTCACCGCCTGTCACATTTTATCGAGTGGAGTTAACGAAATGGTTTGATAGAACAGTGTTTCAAGATAAAAGTATTACTGAAAATACAGAAGTAAAAATTGTTAAAACTTAATAGAATTTTTCAAAAGTCAAATTGGCAATTTCAAACCGGTTTTAAAAGTTTAAATTGACCCTTTTGCCAATTAAAAGGTTAAAGTGTTTTAACAAGAAAGATATATGTAAAACTAGATTGTTAAAAGTTGTTGACATGTTTTAAAAATTATTGGCAATTGTAAGACGGATTTTAAAAGTTTAGAAGACTTTTTTGCCAAAAAGAAAGTTAAAATGTTTTAACTTAACGAAACGAAATCCCGTTTTATGAAAATGTAAATCTCATGCTACCCACAAAGAACCACACATTTAACCGGGCCCTTCCGGCGTGGGAAGTGCTATAGCCAACGCGTCAGATTGGACTCGGCCAAAATGATGTGATACTCGCGATAACTCATGAATCATGGGCCGGGTGTCACGTGGGTCCTCCGTGGTCGATTTACCGTCTAAACTCGTGATCCGCGGCATACCCGTCACGAGAGAGAGGATGAGCATGATGGGATTAAACATGCCATTGATCAGATTCAATGAATCCCAAAAGATCTAGAAGCTTCATAGAGATTGAAGTTGGCAAAGGAGTATTGCCTACCTAAATAACTTCTGGGGGTGACTACGGCATACCTCTTCACCACCAAAAGCGAAATATGGATTCTAGCCTTAAGTAAAATAATTTTATGGGTAATTAATTTATTAAGGGATAATCAAACTAAACAAAACTCTATTTTAGATGTCAACCAAAGAAAGTTTGAAAGTTACAAGCTTTTTTACTGCGTGGCTTCCTCGATCAAAGTAAGTTCAACGACATAGATTATGCGTGTTGGTTCCAAAACTTGAGAAGAGTACTCAATGTCGAGGGAAAATTTTATATGATTGAGGAACAAGTTCCTATGGATTATCCAGCCAGATTCACTAGTGCTGAAATAGACGGTCAATCATCTTAGACGTCTAAATGATTCAAATAAGGTTGCTCGTTTCAGGTTAGACACTATGATTCCCGAGCTTCAAAGAAGATTGTGGGGTCTTGGTGCTTTGACATAATTAACCGGCTTAAGGACATGATCCAAGAGCAGGTTAAATGGGAACGATTCGAAGTCATGAAAGCATTATTTGGATGTAGGCTGTTACTAGGATGGAGAGTCAATACCCATATGTTTAGCATAAGAGGGTACGTTGACCAAATGTGGAGGTTGGGATTTCCAACAAGTCAGGAGTTAGTCACGGACATTGTCCTTAACTCGCTGACTAGTTCTTATGATTAGTTCATACTGGACTTCATTATATAGAACTTAAAAGGACCCTTCGAGAGATTACATAGCATGTTGAGGAAAGTAGAACTTTACATGGCTAGGGAATCCAACACCACAGTTCCTAAAGGAGGTATCAAAAGGAAAAGGACAAACCCTACCAAGGGAATAATTTTTCTAAAGAAACCTCAATACTGGAATCCTGAGGAAGATTTTTGTTTCCACTGAAAGGATGTGGGACATGGAAGGCATTAATGCTCAAGATATCTGACGCAATAGAAGTAGTTGCAAGCCAAAGAGTATGGCACTTCAGCTATATTTGTAATTCCATAAGTGCTTTGCTTATGACCAGTATTGCCATTTTAATGGGCAGAGACTGGAATAAAGCAGAGGTACAAACCATGGAGAGCTGGATCGAATCATGGACTACAAGCAGCTTGCTTTCATCCAAAGAATTAGGAACCAATTTCTCTATAGTGTTTTAGTTTATGGTTTTGCAATTTTGAAGATTGTTGATGTGAACATTGTTTCATCAGATGGTTTTGAATTGGTTTAAATAAAGGTTGTTTTAAATAAAAGTTATTTTAAAAGTTATTTTGGAACAAAGTTATGGTCATTACATCTATGAGAACTGGTTCACAACAATAGTTCAAAAAGATTGATTCAAGAGAATCCAAATGTTTGGATTAATGGTATGAGTGGAATTGTCTGGTTTTGTAAACTTGAAAGAAGCTACCAGAACTCTAGATGGATAGGATTCTGGAGATCATTTGACTGAAAGTCTTATGATAATTGCTATTCTTGTCTACATAGAGAGATAACTATGCACTGCTCACAAGTTATTGTGGGCAAAGGCTGAGAATCTGTTGGACCTTGTACATCTAATGTATTTGGACCATTCAGTTTATCCACTAAACCGTCTAAAATACTCTATCGAGTTTGAAACCTATATGGTGTTCAGTACTTCAAGAACAGAGTATTGAATCAAATGAGCAAAGGATAAGAATTCTAAATCCAAGTGCGGATAAAGAGTTTCTTAGTCAAAGATTATACAATCATCTAATGGACTGTGAAAATTGTTTCAACAGTCAAATCCACTTAGAACGCTTCGAGCATCGTATGGTGTGTCTGAGTAATAATCGAACATAAAGGTTCGACTTATGATGGATTGTATTATGCTTCCAATCTATGTCTGAGGTTAAACCTTAGAGACAATAGAGTCCCAACCCTTGCACAACCACAAAAGGTTCTATAAACACTAGCATATTTAGAAATTTGCGGTCTTGAGACTTACGATTTACCGTGTGGCTCAGAGGACGCCGATTAACAGAAGTGTTATTCCATTAGAGTACTTGGATATAATAAGCATTTTGACAATAGTATGATGTTGTATAAATGGCAGTCTTCTATGATAGGAAGCTGGTATTCAAGAAATCAGTGGGAGCCTGACTGATCTTGACGAGACTCAAAGGATCAAAGAGCCTGATGTTGGCACTAGCACTCAACCAGAGGTAGTAAAACCTGTTGAGACTCAGTAAGAGTTTGCTGAGGAATCTGACATAACTCCATCTCCTATTCGAGAAACTGATAAAGGACGTCATACACCTGGTTTTATGAATTACATGTTGACAAAGGTTATGAACGTCTGGTGGATCATTGTGACCCTACCAATTATCGAAAGTCGTGGCAGGCCCTTTTGGGTTGCATTAAGGAAAGAGATGATGGCGAGTGAGATGAAATCCATGTATGATGACCAAGTTTGGAACCTGGTTGATCAAACACCTGGCCTTAAAACAGTTGGGTGTAAATGGGTCTTCAAGAAGAAGACAAATGTGGATGGAAAGGTACACACATACAAAGCCAGACTGGTGGCAAAGGGTTATACGCAAACCCAAGGGATTGATTATGAGGAAACTTTTTCACCAGTGGCGATGATTAAATATATTAGGATATTGTTTTCCATTGCAACATTTTGTGACTACGAAATATCGCAAATGGATGTAAAAACCGCTTTCCTTAAAGGAAAACTTTCAGAGGATGTGTATATGACACAACCAGAGGGTTTTGTACAGTCCAAATATCCCATAGAGTGTGTAAACTTGTGAAGTCGATTTATCGACTCAAACAAGCATCTCGCAGTTGGAATCTCTGCTTCGATGAGAAAATCAAAGAGTTTGGATTTTCGAGAAGTGAAGATGAGCCATGTGTATATGTCAGAGCTAGTGGGAGCATTGAAGTCTACCCTATGTCGTACACAGATAGCAAAGTTCTCATGTAAATGTCCCTATCTCGAGAAATATGAAATAAATGAGAATTGCTATCCTATAAATGACACAGGAGAGAGTTAGTGCGCATGAAGCATTTTGATCTATGGAGATAGAATTAAGTGCTTCATAGGGATTTTAGAAACAAAAGTGAACTATGTAAATGTCAGTGCTAGTGGGAGCACTGAAATCCAACCTATGTTGTACACAGATAGCAAAGTTCTCATGTAAACGTCCCTATATCGAGAAATCATAAATAAATGAGAATTGCTATGCTACAAATGACATAAGAGTGACCTATTGCATATGAAGCATCATGATCTATGGAGAGAGAACTAAGTGCTTCATAAGGATAAGCTAGAGTACATGAGCAGTCGGATCTAGAGATACAAGACTCCTATAAGGGATTCAAGTTTCTGTATCAGGGTTTAGGACTGAGTGAAACTCAAAGTCCTAGTTCCATTAAGATCCTAGATGAGATAAGTTGAGTCCCGTATGCACTTGCATATGGATCAATCGCGTAATGTACGAGACCTAATGTATCATATGCCTTGAGCGTGATGCTTTGACATTAGGCTAATCCTAACAAAAGTCAAATGGATGGAAGTCACGAAGTATCTTAAATGTTTAAGATATTCTTGATCCATTATAGTATGGCAGAACTCAGTGTAAAGAAGCACACTGATATTAGCTTCCAAAACTAATAGAAACGGTTCTTTTACGCAGTCAGGATCCGGGTTCTTACCAAAAGAGACATCTCAGTTAATAGAGCTATATCGGATGAGGCAAGATAGCTGATCTGATCACCAAGTCAATGTCTCAGACTAAGCAAGATCCATCATGCTAAGTCCATATGCATTAGATATGTAAATGAATTGACTATGAGTGAAGTTAGTATAGTTTGATTTGTATTGGGAACTTAAGCAATGAAAAACTCTATATGATATGAAGATTATTATGTGGAGAACATAATATATGCATAAAGGCAGTCATTTCATTAGTTTATCATTGTGTTCCGATTTTGCGTGTTTTTATTGACTTCCTGAATAATTTAATTATTATTCAAATTGTTCATAGTCGGTCGTACTTTTGGGAGTAAGTATTGATTCAAGACTGACATGAGGAATTGGTAAATTGTCCATAGAGATGGACATAGCATGGAGATGCACTAATTCTCATGTGTACTTAATAGGGATTAAGTATTGGAGTAACCTGCACTTAGAGATTACTTCATGGAATCTGTCACGAGTAATTCTAAGATGGTAATATCTTATATTCTTCAAGCGGAGATGCATTGATTCTTTGTCCTGCAGTCTGTTGTGCCTTGGTTTTCTCCAACGTTGTCCGTAACTGGCAGCCATACAGGGAATGTCCAGGTGTGACATGATGAGTAGGCGAGATCCGTGTAGTCAAAGTTTATTTGTTCCTTCTGCCCTAACAGGAGAAGCGATATCCATGGGCCCCTCGATGATTTGGTGCTGACAGCAAGTGTACGGCCGTACCGAGACTGAATTGATATAGAATCAATATTGCAGTTTGTTGTGGTCATCACAAATCTCTATCGGGAAACATAATATTGAATGTCTGAGACTGACATGATTCCATGTCAGACGTTCCTAAGGATATCTTTTAGAACAAAGGAATATTTGAGGGGTTAAGTTTATTAATATACCAAAGTAAAGGTATATTAATTAGAAACTTAATGGTTAAGTTTATTAATATACCAAAGTAAAGGTATATTAATTAGAAACTTAATAAGGATAAAGGACCAAAGTGATATATCCACAAGGGAGGGGATAATAATGAGGAGCACTATAAATACAACCCTAGATCTGAGTTGTAAGGGCTGCCAAAACCCTAATTTTCGTCACCCTCCTCCCACCCCTCGGTATACGGCCGATTTCTTTCAAAACCCTAAGTATTACGTGCTAAAACTTCAAGCAAAGGTATATACTACATCAACGGGTCCTGGATCGTTGTCTTGGGTGCGATTACATTAGAGGAGTTCTACTTTGGGCTCTCGTCATCCTAACAAAATCAGATCTGAGATTTAAAAGGTATGTCTTGAACCCTCTTGATTTTACAGTTACAAAAGTGTGCATGATTCAGTCAATGCCGGTATCACTTATGAAGAAAACTTCAGAACATGTGATTTATCCTGAGTAATATAAGAACTACTTGATTAATGTGACAGTGAAACGAGTTAAGTTCAACAGGGCGCTTAGAGATAAACATGATGTTAAGGATATTTAAAGCACACAAGACTTCGTATTGTAAAACAACCTTAACCTCACTTTGAAGTCTGTTTTCTTGCCTTTGTTTCAATTCGATTCCCAAATACCTTTTAGTGCAATGAGGTATGATTATTAGAATCTAAAATCAAAGTTTTGTCCTTTAATCAGATTATTCATGAAAGAAGGTCAAATTTTGTCATTTATGCATTAAAATTGAGAATTGAGCTTTTGAAACTTTTGCAAATGATCTTTGTTTGTTTTGTATTAATCTTTTCAAGCAAATTTCTTGAGTAAAAATTTGACTTTTTGTGGTACAAAGACAATTGTTATTTCTTTGAGTTTTGACACTTATGAGATTTTATTGACTGAAATGACTGTTCCGATGGAATCCGAAGGTTTGGAATGCTTCGGGACATCATTATTTCTTATTTTTGTAATGAAAAGAGTAAGGTAAGAAAAAACAAGCCAGAGGTGTATGTCAGAGTGGATCCATTAATCATGCCAAGTCCTCGAACAATTCGTGTGAATGATTCTTCATTCAAAGCTTTTGTGAAGATATCTGCCAGCTGTTCTGTTGTGTGGACAAACTGCACTTCTATATTCCCCTCCTCAACATGACTTTTGATGAAGTGATACCGAAGAGCTATATGCTTCGTCTTGGAATGTTGAACAGGATTATGACATATCCGAATAGCACTTTGAGAATCACAGAACAATGGGATTTTTCGCATGTTTATGGCATAATCTCTTAATTGGCTTTGAATCCAGATGATCTGCGAAGTGCAAGCAGCAGCTGCTACATACTCGGCTTCGGCAGTGGATATTGAAACGCATGTTTGCTTCTTTGATTGCCAGCTGATGAGCTTGCCATCAAGAAATTGACAACCACCAGAAGTACTTTTGCGATCAATTGAGCATCCACCCAAGTCTGAGTATGAATAGGCTTGTATATAGAACCCTGAGTTTGCTGGATACCAAAGACCATACGTAGGTGTATTGTGAAGATAGAGAAAGATTGTTTTAACCACAGCCAAATGTGGTTCGCATTAATCAGCTTGATATCATGCACAATTGCATACTGCGAACATAATGTCAGGACGACTGGCTGTAAGGTAAAGCAATGATCCTATCATGCTTCGGTAGGTTTGGAGAACTGCCTGCGGTTTTTCCAATGAAGGATTCAACCAGGTACCTGCAGGTAAAGGAACCTTCGCATTGGAACAGTTACTCATTTCGAAGCGTTCAAGCAAACTTTTGGTATATTTTTTTGATTGATGAAAATCCCTTCTTTTGATTGTTGGATTTGTAATCCAAGGAAGAAATTTATCTTCCCCATCAAATGCATTTGGAATTTTTTTTATTAACTTTTCAAAATCTTTTATGAGTTTTGGGTCAGTGGATCCAAAGATTATGTCATCCACATAAATTTGGACTAACATCAAGTGTGAACCCTCTTTCTTTCGAAAAAGTGTTGGATCCACTGATCCTTGTTTGAAGTTTGATTCTTTCAAAATTTAGTCAAGTTTCATACCAAGCTCTAGGAGCTTGTTTTAAACCATAGACTGCTTTATCTAACACATAGCAATGGTTAGGATTTTCTTTGTTAACAAAGCCAGGTAGTTGTTCAACAAAGACAGTTTCCTCGAGATCACCGTTCAAGAAGGCACATTTGACATCCATTTGATAGACATCAAAATTTTTATGTGCAGCATAAGCTAGAAAGATCCAAATAGATTCGAGTCTGGCAATAGGAGCGAAGGTTTCTTCGTAGTCAATCCCCTCTTGTTGATAGTAACCTTTGACAACCACCCTTGCCTTGTTTCTAACCACATTGCCTTCGGTGTCAAGTTTGTTTCTATACACCCATTTGAGACCAACGATTGAAGCATTTGTAGGTTTTGGAATTAGTCTCCAAACTTTATTTCTTTCAAATTCTTCTAATTCTAATTGCATTGCTTCAATCCAATCTGGGTGATCAAATGCATCTTTAACGTTCTTAGGTTCAATTTTAGAGATAAAAACATTGAACATGCACAACTCCAAAGTTTTGTTTAATTCTTTTTGTTTTTGATGAAGTTATGCATGTGTCAGAACCTTATCATGAACGTTACCAATGACAAGTGATTGGGGATGATTTCTCGTCCACTTTTCCAAAAGAGGAAAATTTGGATCAAATTCAGGCGGTCCTTCGGCATTGATTTCCTCAGTGTCTGAAGGATATGCTGAAGTGGATGGAAAGTCATCATTTATTAAATGATTTTAATTATTTGAGATTGTGACATTTGTTTTAGGAGTATTGTTGTTTGAGGAAGTAAAGTAAGAGTTAAGAGAATGCTCCCCCTCGATAGTAGCAGTTGGAGAGTTTGTTCTTCCATGATCCAAAGAGATTGGAGTTGAAGCTTCTGGCTCCCCCTGGACAGAAGGATATAGGGACATGATATGACAAGTTTCATGCGAAGGGTGATTGAGACTTGGATTGTTGTGCTCCCTCTCGAAGCCAGATTGATCTGCGGATCTATTGGAAGGCTCCCCCTCAACCGAAGAGGGTCTTTGAACGCTGCTGGTTGGCGAGTCTTCGGGGACATCTATCAGCTTGGAAAGTTCAGACACATTGTTGTCTGGTGCTTTGGCTTCGGAATCCATAGCTCTCACAGGAGGATCAAAGAGAAGTTTGAAGTCTTCATCAAAGGTCATGACTATGTATCCACAGCTTGTTTTGGAAAGATAGATGACATTGGAAAGGGATGTTTAGATTTCTTGATGTAGTAGTCATCGAATGAAAGGTTGAAGGTTTCTTCAATTTTGCATGTCCTTTTATTCATGACTCTGTAGGCTTTTGAATTTTGTGAATATCCAAGAAATATCATCTGATTTGTCATTGAACTTTGTCAGGTGATCTTTCATGTTCAGTATAAAACACCTACAACCGAAGATGTGAAGAAACTTGACATTTGGCTTTCTTCGGTTGAGTATTTCGAAAGGTGTGATATGGAATCTCTTGTGGATATATGATATGTTCTGAGTGAAGCACGCAGTAGAAATGGCTTTGGCCCAGAAGTACATGGGCAAGTTTGCAAAGTTGAGCATTGTTCTAGCTGCTTCATATAAAGACCGATTACGTCTTTCAGCAACACCATTTTGTTGAGGAGTATATGGTGCTGAAAAGTTGTGACTAATCCCTTTTTTCTTCAGAAACCGATCAAGAGTTTGGTTCTTGAACTCCGAACCATTGTCACTGTGCACAGTTCAGATTGTTTTGTTGAGCCTTACTTCCATGTTCCTGATAAAGTTGATGATTTCTTCTGCAACATCTGATTTGTGTCTTAAGAATAAAACCCATGTAAACCTTGAATAGTCATCAACTATCACCAGAATATACTTCTTCTTCCCAATTGACTCTACTGCGGATGGACCACACAAATCCATATAAAGAAGTGAAAGAGGTTCAATGATTTTTGGATTAATCACTGTTGGATGCCTTTGTTTTGTTTGCTTGCCATGTTCACAAACAGAACAAAGTGAGTCATTATCAAACATGAGAGCAGGCATACCACGAACCAAATCCATAGCCACTAACTTATTTATATCTTTGAAGTTCACATCAGCAAGCCTTCGGTGCCATAACCAACTGATATCTGAGTTAGCTTTAGATAGAAGACATAGAGAAGGCCCACCAGTTACAGGCTTTAGATTTAAGGGAAACATTGATCCCTTTCTTTCGGACTTCAGAAGTACTTCCTTTGTAGCTTCATTCATAATGATACTCCCTTGATTGTTGAATGTTACACCATTGCCAGTTCCAACAACCAATTGAGAATTGTCCATTCGTAATTTTGCCATAACCACGCATAGGACAAGTGTCGTTGTTACCAAAGCAAACATTTCCCTCATTATCCAAGGTTCTATAATCCCTGAGATACTCCTTCTTCCCAGTCATATGTCTTGATCATCCACTATCCATGTACCATTTAACATCGTACTGCTCATTTGACATAACCTACAATCAATCAAGAAGAAGTTGGTATCCAATCGATCTTGGGTCCTCAGGGTAAGCGAAGGATTCTTGAATCCATTTTTCAACAACCTGTTCTGTTATTTCATTAGCTGAGAGGTGAATCATGTTCTCAGAAGTTTCATGTGATGAGCAAGATGAACTAGAAAATGAATCTGAAGAGCTCTTTGTAAAAACTGATGAGTCCGAAGATGTTGAAATGATGGAAACAGTCGGAACCCAAATTTGTTTGGATGATTTTCATTTTGATGTTTTTGACGTTTTCTTGGTTTTGATTGTTTTTGAAGAATTTAATGACTTTAAAGATTTTGTTTTTGCAGTTAAATTTTCTTTCAAGTTATTTCTTTTCCAATTGGAGTTTGATTCCTCAATTGTTGATTTTCTTGATAATTAGCTACACAACGTGGAGGTACACAGGTATTCCTCATATGCAAGCTTGAATCATTTAATGATAGATTCTTATCTTTGAACAATTTCAAATTTTTATCTAGCCAAGCATGAAAAGTGTCTATCAAGTTGTCTCCTTTTGAAAAGGTTTTCTTTGAAGGTTTTTGATTCTTGGGATTTGGAAAATTTGGTTTAGATGGTACGAAGGAAGATTTAGAACATTGATTTGTTTTAGCATTTGAATCCTTCGTATCAATTGGTTTTGTTCCAGAGGTGGAAGCCTTTGTATCAGCAAGTTTTGTTGGTACCAAGGGTATTTTTCTTTTCACAAGATTGGAGTTTGTTTTGCTTTAAAATGCACAACTGTTGACTTTTGAGCTGGTTTTGAAATTACAATAATTGGTTTCGTTTTGGAAGTTGATGCAAAGTTTTGAAATTTAGGATTTTTCAAAATTTTGGATTTTGTACCGCAGGTTTTGCAACTGCATTTTCAAAAGCTTGATTCCATTAATTGAAAAATATCCATCTTCGGAGTTGCAGGTTTATCCCATAACATGAATTTGTTTGTAATTTCTATTAGTGTAAATGTGATTTTCATTTTTTTCGTTTAAAAGATGAGTCAAATTCTTTGGAATTTTGTCTTGTTCATAACAAAGACGATTGTAAATGTTATGACCATACAAATCTTGTTTTCGCACATTTATTTTCACTTCCATATTTTCATTCATGTTGTTTTCAAGCATTTTTGAAGATGAGAAGAATCCTTCCTTAGTGACTGTGGAATTATCCTCTAAAACAAGTTTTACCAAATCATTGTCAATCAATAGCACACCTCCAGGTCTTACAATAATAGAATTTTTGAAGTACGAAACCTTCGGATAGACACATGCAACATTGACCAATCTTTTTGAATTGTCTTTGAGATATTGATCATAGGAAACACATTCATTAGAAATTTGAGCTTTTGTTTTTATAATTTCCTTGTTATTTACAATTTCACAATCTATTTTTGTTTTTCCTTTGTCAACCAAAGATAATTGTGAAATAACTTCGGAGCGTGAGGCGGGTGCAGAGGAAACATTCAAAGTAGACAAAGAAGAGCAATCAATTTCCTCCATATCCGAATCACTTTCAGATTCATTCTCAGATTCAGTCCCAACAATAACTTCTGATTTGTTTTCGATTTGAGGAATGTTTTTGTGTAAGATTGGAATTTTTTTGGAAGTGTTTTTAACAAATTATCAGCAGTCAAGGATTTTTCCACAGAGATCAGACCATGCATGTACGAAGGATTAGAGACTTCAAAACGAGATACAATAGACTCACATTCATAGGAGATGCTATCTACTATGTTGAACATTGCATATGTCAGCTGAATGATAGATACGAGTAATATGAAAATACATACATTTGGCAGTTTCACAAAAGATGTTTCTTTGTTTCAATATTACATCATTGTTATTCAAATATTTCTCTCTATTCTCTTCTAACAACGCGATTCATAAGTTGGCTTTTTCTAGGGACAGCTTCATACTTTCTACTCTCCCCCTCAACTGTAGAATCTCATGGTCACTGACTTTTGCCCTATTTTTAGCATCAATTAGTAATTTGTTCATCATAGAGCAATCACGTGTTATTTCATTAATATCAGCAGAAAATTTTGATGCAGTAATTTTAAAAGATAAGTGAAGTTTTGTTACCTGTTCGGGAATGTTCATACGAGAATCCTTTGCCATCAAGAAAACTTCCTCTTCATCATCCGAAGTATCATCAGACCAAACCTTCGGAACCCCTGCAGATATCCCAGACCTCTGGACTCTTCATCATAACCCATATCTTCATCAGCTTCATTCTCCTCAGAGGTACCCTTCGGGAAACTCTTACCAGCATCATAGGCAATGAAAGCACTATGAATTGGCGTCCTTAATTCCTCGTCTTCGGAGTCAAAGGACCACACCTGGTATGTACCCATGTTATCTTCTGAAGCCATCAGTGCAAGATCCTTTGTTTTCTCTCTTACATCTTCCAATTTCCTTGCATAGTAGGCCTCATCTTTAACTTGGGTCTGCTTTTCATTACTTTTGTGAAGCATGCAATCCTTCACGAAATGATTTTTATCATGACAATAGTTGCAGTCATACCCAGAAGCACCAACAATCTTCTTCTCTTCGGATCTTTCCTTGGAGGCTTCCGAAGTCTTCATTTCTGAGGGCTTCAGAGTTGACGATTTGGTGTTTTTTTTCCTTTGGTGTGTAGATCTCTGGGTTAGGTTTCGAAGTGTAGGAATTTTTGTTGAAAGGTTTCACAAATGGTTTTCCTGAGCTTGATTTTTTCACAAATGGTCTCCTGAACCTACGATTGTTTGCAGCATACAAGGAAATCATTTCTCCATTATCATCCACCATATAGCCATCAGGCTCATCCTTTGTCTCTTCTTCTTCAAAATTAGACACTAGGGCTAATGTTCGAGCATTTTCACTTCTTCTTCCACAAATGTCTGGTTTATGAGATTTGATCAGATTATACAGGGCTGCTAATGAATAAGTGTTGATTTTTCATAGGATTTGATCGTTTCTCCATTATCATCCACCATATAGCCACCATATAGCCATCAGGCTCATCCTTTGTCTCTTCTTCTTCAACATTAGACACTGGGGCTAATTTTCCAGCATTTTCACTTGTTCTTCCACAAATTTCTGGTTCATGAGATTTTATCAGATTGTATAGGGCTGCTAGTGAATAAGTGTTGATATTTTCATAGGATTTGATCATTAGCATGATAGGTCTCCACTAAGGCCTCAGACTGTAAATCAATTTGATATTGATTTTTTGTTGACTTCGAGTCTCACCATACTTTTCTAGATCGTAAACCATTTTACTATAACGTTCATAAGCTTGTTCCAAAGTTTCATTCTCTTGTTGTTTGAAGTTTTCGAAGTCTGCTAACACTTCTTGAACAACACTTGATTGAAGAGTGTATCACCAACAAATCTAACTGAAAGTCGATCCCAGATCTCCTTTGCAGATTTTGCACCTAAGATATGATGTCTAACATCAGGACCAAGTCCACTCCTAAGCTCTCTCATGGCTTATTCATCATTTCTGACTTTCTACAAGTCAGCAGCAGTGAGAACATCAGCATCCTCTCCATCAACTACAATGAATCATCCTTCAATATCTGTATGAGGGCCATCTCTGACAGATCTCCAAATATCCTTTTCTTCATCTAGACCCTCTAGATAATCTTTCATACGATCAGCCCAGTAGTCATAGTAAGTTGGAACAAGAACAGGAGCCTTAGTGGATGAGCCAATTAGATTGGCATAGTTCAGCATGTTTGCATACATAGCTGTGGAATCAGTCATTTTGATTGATTTTTAACTGGATCTTTTCAGAAAAACTAGTAATAGAGATTGATAACAGTTGTGAAAACCTAGATCTAGGAATCAATCTAGATCTAGAACTGTAACAATGAAAACGAGACTCTCTAAACTGGTTTTCGAGCTGTCCTGCTCTGATACCACGTGTTGGGTGTGTAATTCAATCAAGGATTGGAAATGAACAAGTATTCCGAAGAATAGATTCAAGCTAAGTAATCAACACAAGTAAATATAAAGATGAACAATCAAGAACACGAAGTATGAATAGCAAGTATCGAATGCTTTGATTTATCAATTAAGGTTTTACAGTAGTGGTGATTCAATCGCACACTCGAAACGGAAAAGTATCACCGATATTTATACATAATCAGTGATACAAATAGTACATAAAAGATATTCAGAATATTCCTACAGTGTACTAGCCAATACAAATAAATTATTATGCAACACGTTGTCTTCTGATCACGCGTTCACCCAAAAGGTTGTTACAGGATAATCCATCCGATCATCTGGAATAAATCGTTCGGAGTCTTCAGTCTTCAAGGTCTTGGCTTCACAGTCTTCAAGGTCTTCGGATGGTTCAACACTTCATCACAAATATTCTCAACAGATCTTTTCTTGATTGTCTTCATCGCTTCATTCGATCGTAGACATCAGATCCAGATTTTTTGGTTCTTTCTTTAACTCGATATTAAGTTTAGACATCTGGTTCAGTAGTTGTACGTGAATATAAGATTAAATGGCTCACGAAGATCCTCACTCTTTGTCATTCAACCTATCTAGCAGCATCGAATCTACCACGAGAATTCCCTTTCTTTTTCCGAAAGATTATGAAGTTTGGGCATTGTACTTTGAGGACTATGTTCTTGGAATCGATGAACATGGTGCCACGATATGCCAGGCTATGATGGAAGAGACATACTCTCACACTGTTTCAAGAAAAGTGGTAAAAACGTTGGGTGACTACAATACCCTTCTCGTCGATCATCCGAACACCCCTTTAGATGAGAAAAACAAATTGATGAGAAACATCAAGGCAATGAGAATCATCATATTTGCATTACCTCCAGATATGTGTAAGCTGGTTAGCTGTTGTGATACAGGCAAGGGAATATGGGATAGGCTGAAGGAATTATATTCTGAAGATCCCGATCTTGAACACTCGGTTCAAACCACCCACATATCTGAATTCGGAGCGTTTACACAAAAACCTAAAGAAAAGCTTGTTCAAACGTTCAATCGCTACAACCATCTGTTGAGCCGAATGCTCAAATATAGACTTGAAAGAAGCATTATTGAACAGAAGGTAACCTTCTTAAATGGCCTACGTTCGGAATGGAAAGCTATTGTGTATACTGTGAAGGCACATGAACAGTTCAAAACCTATACCTTGGCCAAACTTGTTGGCATTCTGAAGTCTCATGAAGACGAGGTCACTAAAGAAGACAAGCTTGTGACAAGCATGGGTTCGCTGGCTTTGGTTGCTAAGGGAAAGAAGGTTGTTGAAGAAGATTCTGAATCTGACATTTCGGATGATGAACTCATAAGAGAATACAAGGCACTGATGGTGTCTAATCCTAAGAAGTTCTTCAAAAAGAACTTCTCTCGATTTCGAAATTGTGCCAAGCAAGGAAGTTTGGATTCCGAAAAGGCTAATGAAGAAAGCTACTAAAAGCCCAAGCCTGAAGAAGAAAAGAAGCTACTAGGTGATTATGGTTATGATTGTCACTATATTTGCATGGAAAGAACCACTTTGCAAAAGAATGTCTGCTCCGAAAGAAGAATGAAAAGAAAGAGCAAATAAAGGACGAGGCATATTATGCTCAGAAAATTGAGGAGCTTAGGAAGAAAGACGCTTCGAACGCGAAACCTGTATTTGTGGTTCAAGAAGATGACGAAGATGGTGCTATTGAAGTCTGGTCAACAGATTCAGAAGATGAGGAGGTGAGGAAGCCCACACATGGGAGATGCTTAATGGTTCAAACTGACATTTCGAATCAGCGGGGGTATTCCTCTGATGGATGCCAAACTTCCACAAGCTGCTTTGCTGCAAAGCCAGTTTCAGAACAAGTGAAGGAATGCAAGACCATCGTTGATAAGGTACACTCTATTATTAAATCTCTTGATATTCCCTCTTCTAAATATGATTCGGAATTAGATGATTTACGATATACTGTTTGGAACTTCAGTGATAGTCTAAAACGAACTCGACTTAGTAATTCTAACCTGAATGATCAATTAAACAGGATTTCGTTTAAGAATGAGGAGAGGAGAATAAAAATTGAAGCATTGGAGTTAGAGTTATCTAGATTTAAGGATGATGTTATTTATGTTAAACGAGACAATCTTGCACTTTTAAAACAGCGGAACATTTTTTGTTTAATTGTGAAGCCTTTGTATTACAATATTACTCAAATGCATCTTGATTGTGGTATAGGCAGGGGTTTGCACAAAATGATTTTTCCCTTTCTTGAGATGAAAGAGGATGAAATCGATGTTGATTGTTATAAGTGTGAAACTATCGTTTCATCATATGATGTATCTGATTCTTATCGTGTTGGACTTGAGAAAATCGAAAGTTAAACTCAGTCCAAAGAACACAAAAATATGTTAAAAGAAAGTTTGACTAAAAAAGATAAGAGTGAAATCAAATCAGCCTCCATTCAGAAACATCACTCATTGTGCAAGAAATTAAATTCGGAAGATTCTCTCGATACTGAGAATGTTTCTGAATTTGACGAAAGTGAAATGAGTGAGATTTTGGTAGATGATGAGATTGATTGTTCGGTTGTTACAAATGAAAATAATGAACCTAAGAAAAAGCTTATTTCAGGAAACTCAGTCGAATTCGTTCGTATTGTGGAAAATAAAGGTTCAAATGCTTTGAATAAACAAGCAACAGTTTTTCCAAAAGTAAAAACTATTTCAAACCAGGTTTTCATAAAACCTGGACATAACAGACACATCAGAACTCACTGTCCTTGTGAATAACCATAATGCCGATGGATGTGAAGCATTTTTTTGGTCTGAACCAATTGACAATGCAGATGAAACTAAGGGTCTTTCAGAAATGACCTCGTAGAAGTCAAAAAGAAAATACATCCCAGAACCTCTGAATCGTATAGATTCCTTCTCTCAGCCACGAACAAGTGGCACAAAACAAATTTCGACTGACCACTCTTCGTTTCAAAACAAAATACCAGCCAAACTTTCAAAACCAATATCTAACATTAATAAGTCTCCTGAAGAGCTTATTGCTAGAAGAAGGAAAATGAATGCTAGATACAAAAAGAACTTACAAAAAAGAAAACGCTTTTGGAAAAACAAAAATAATAAATGTTTTGTCAATTCTAAGATAAGTTCTAATCAAAAAGCTGGTACCCCTCCTATTCCGAAACCGAAACAAACTTCCAAACCAAAACAAGTTTCACAGAAGTCGCAAACTTCAAAAATACTTGAAAAACCAAAGTCCCCTAAAACTCAGGCTTTCATACCTATAAACAAATCTGATGATTTGAATGGCAAAAACAAAGTCGTTTCTGAACCAAAACTCAATTTTACGCCAAAAGAAGTGAAAGTCAAAAAGGAACAAAAAGTGTTTTCTCCAAACAAAAAACCGAAAATCAAACAATTCGTTCAAAGAAAATCGAACTTTGTTGAGAAAAACTAGTACTCTAACAAAACGAAAGTGTTTCGGTTAGAGAATGGAAAAAACCAACTTTCGAAGAGAAAGTCTTTCTGGGTTGACAAGACGCAAATTTTTGCAGTGCAAAAGAAATTGTCACAAGGACCCACATTGATTTGGGTTCCTAAGTGTCTCTAACTTTGTAGGTAATACATGACGAACAGTTTGATTCGGAATGGTACATTGATAGCGGCTGTTCACGTCACATGACTGGAAGAAAGGAGGATTTACGAGAATACCGATTGCTAAAAAAATATGTGGAAGACTTCGTTATGGCAACAATGCGACGGGAGAAATTAAATGCTACGGAATGATAACCAATGGAGAATTCTCGATTCAGAAAGTAGCATACGTGGAAGGCTTGCAACATAATCTCATCAGTGTTTCGCAACCGGTGGTAGGCTCCGAATTGAAAGTGTCGTTTGATGAATATGGCTCGAAAATAATCGAAAAGAACACAAAGACTGTGGTTCTGAAGTCTAAAAGGAAGCGAGAAATGTTTCCTCTAAACATGATACCGATCCGAGGAAAGCCATCCATCTGTTTACTCACAAGAGCAGCAAATTATGATAGTTGGCTCTGGTACAAACGTCTTTCGCACTTGAACTTCAAAGACATTAACAAGCTCATACTTGGAAATCTGGTTCGTGGATTGTCGCTTCTGAAGTACTACAAAGACCATCTATGTGCTGCATGTGAACTCTGAAAACAAACCAGGAAGAGTTACTCCACAATCATCAACACGAAGATCATCGAACCTCTTGAGCTCCTGCACATCGATCTTTGTAGCCCATCTGCAATTGAAAGCGTTGCTCATAACAAATACATTTTGGTTTTAGTTGATGATTTTTCTTGATTTACATGGGTATTCTTTCTTAATCAGAAGTTAGAGGCGATACAAAATATGATCAACCTTCATCAAGCAAATTGAGTTGCTGCTCCGAAAGCCTATTCGGAATATTCGAAGTGACAACGGGACGGAATTCAAAAACAGGCGTTTGAAGAATTTCTGATCAACAAAGGGATCTCGCACAACTTCTCTTCTCCTTACACTCCACAACAAAACGGAGTGGTGGAAAGACGTAATCGCTCCCTTTGTGAAGCAGCTCGCACAATGCTTTCATTCGCAAGACTATCGTTGTACTTCTGGGTAGATGCAATTGCCACCTCTTGTTTTACTCAAAACCGATCCTACATCAACAAGCGATTCTCCATCACTCCCTACGAGATTCTTAATAATTGTAAACCGAACGTGAAATTCCTTCATGTCTTCGGTTCCAGGTGCTTTATTTTCAATTCTAAGGAGAAACAAATCAAGTGGGATGATAAAGGCGACGAAGGAATTTTTCTGGGATATTCCTTAACTTCCAAGGCTTACAGAATTCTAAACAAAAGGTATCACAAAATCGAAGAAACGTATTATGTCACTTTCGATGACAAATACATGACGAGAACTCAGAATAAAGAGATTCAATCGGTCGAGATCTTTCCAACAAACTCTCAAAAGACAATTCCTCTCATGAATTTATACGAGAAATTCATGAATTTATTTAATGAGCCTGAAACTACAAAATCCTCTGAAGCTAATGCAAAACATGATCAAGGGGATGAACTTCTAAAAATAGTCGATGATGCAGTTCACGATGCCGAACGAGCTTCCATAGAACCAACTCCGGTTGACGATCCTATTACGAATGAACCGACAACCGAAAGCTCTGATACTCAAGACGACTCCTCCGATACTCATGTCAAGGGGGAGAATACTGCACCATTCAAGGGGGAGAGTCTGATTCAAAATGAAGAGCCTGATGCAAACTTCCATAGGGAGAATGAAAATAATGACTTTGATACTCAATCTAAAGTTCTGTCTGAATTTGAGGAAGTTTTTGCTGAAATCAATCCAGAATACGATTCTAATTATCCTCCGATGGTAAAATGGACGCGAGATCATCCACGATCACAAGTAATTTGAGAAATGTCAGCAGGAGTCCTGACAAGAGCACAACAAAAAGCGAACCAAACTGCATTATTTTCTAAAGTGGAATTTTGCATGTTTAATTCGTTCATTTCCAAAATTGAACTGAAAACGGTTAAAATTGCTCTTGATCATGCAGATTGGGTCCAAGCGGTGCAGGATGAACTGAATGAATTCGAACCTAACAAAGTCTGGAGATTGGTTCCTACTCTAGAAAATGCTCCAGTTCTTGGAATGAACTGGGTCTTTCGCAACGAGATGGATAAAGAAGGCAATGTGATTCGAAACAAGGCACGACTGGTTGTGAAAGGCTATTGTCAAGAAGAAGGCATCGACTATGAAGAGACTTTCGCACCGGTTGCAAGATTGGAATCTGTTCGGATCTTTCTTGCCTATGCAGCTCACAAAAAGTTTGATGTACATCAAATAGATGTGAAGTGTACATTTCATAACGGGGAATTGGAATAAATAGTGTATGTCAAGCAACCTCCTGGCTTTGTCAATAATAAGCATTTGAATCACTACTATGTTCTGTATAAAGCGGTATATGGTCTAAAAGAAGCTCCCAGGACATGGTACGAGACGCTGACTCGCTTTCTCAAGTAGTCCAAATTCAAACAAGGCTATGTTGATCCAACTTTCTTTCGCAAGAAGGAAGGAAACCATCTCATGATTACTCAAATTTACGTTGAAGACATTATTTTCGGATCTACACATCCAAGCTTAACAGCTGAATTCCGAAAACTAATGGAAACTATGTTTGATATGAGTTCGATGGGAAAAATCAACTTCTTCCTTGGCTTAAATATCAGACAGAGTTCAGAAGGGATCTTCATCAACCAAGAAGATTTTACAAAGACTCTTCTAGAGAAGTTCGGAATGGTGGGCGACTCAAAGGTTAAAGTTCCAATATCATGTTTGCTACTTTATCTTACCTCTAGTCGTCAAATGATCGATTCGCTACTTTATCTTACCTCTAGTCGACCCGATATCATGTTTGCTATTTGTTATTATGTCAGGTACCAAGCAAATCCAAGAGAACCGCACATGGTCGCAGTGAAAAACATCTTTTGATATCTGAAGTGAACGACATCACTTGGATTATGGTATCCTTCGGGCTCAGGATTCTTTATGCAAGCATATTCCGACGCAGATCTAGGCGGATGCGGACTTGATTGAAAGAGCACATCTGGAGGATGTCAATTTTTGGATGGCAAACTTGTGAGTTGGCAATCTAAGAAACAGACTTGTGTCTCGCTATCTACCGCTGAAGCAGAATACATAGCAGTTGCGTCGTGCACCTCTCAAATTATTTGGATTCAGAACCAGTTGAGAGACTATGGAATCAACATGAAAAGGACTTCATTGTACTGCGATTCCGAAAGCGCGATCAGGATATACCACAATCCAGTGCAACACTCCAAGACTAAAAACATTGCCCTCCAATATCACTTCATCAAAGATCATGTGGAAGATGGCAATGTCGAAGTTAACTTTGTTCTTTCATCAGATCAGTTAGCTGATATCTTCACCAAGGCCCTACCAGAACTTACATTTAATCGCATCTTGCAAGGGCTTGGAATGATAGAAGCTGACTCAATTCTGAATTCTTCATCGTAACCGTAAGATATTGTTCCTGTTCCAAAGGGTTCCGAGGTTCGGAATCGAAGAAACTTATTGACAATCTCGAAACTGTATATCCTTTGTACATTAATTGATTTTTATTTCTGTTTTCCTTCTTTTTCAGAAAATCAAAATTCAAAAATATTTTACTTTAATTTCAGAAAATACAAAAACATTTTTAAGAATGTAATAATAAATTCATTTGTGAATGTGAGAATGTAACAGCATTGACAGTTGACTTCTTTGTACCTCTTCTAGTACCAACATATGTAGTCCAATGATTATCAGAACCAAACCAGTTTCGGTAGATGGCTACAGAAACTCTAGTTGATGATCGGAAAGTCATTTTCACCATGACTTTCTTGTAAAACTCCCAACCTTTCTTTACCTATCTACATTTCTCCATCAAATTCACCTTCAAGTAAACGTAACCCTTATGAAGATTCTCAGCATTACCACTGAGGATTGATGGTTACACGATAACTGTGTTCGTGACCTCGAAATTGTTACCACCACAATTTCGAGTGAAACCCAAAACATCCAACATACCTTTCTGAATTGACGGCTCAATTCGTGAAATCTCAATTTTTAATTTTTGAGTGATCTTAATGAAATGTTCTAGACCTAAGAAATTTATTCCTAATTAGATATAGTTTTTATTTTTCAAGAGATTTCTGAAATACACAGTTACTTAAAACAAAACCAACCTTACTTGTTATTAATGACTACACTGGTCAAACAAGTACTTCCTATTGATTTCGAACTTATGTTAAGTTTTGAAATTCGTTGGAAGAATAAGCCACCTATGAAACCTACACTTGAAAGAAGCCTTTCACTGTTTCTCAACAAACAAATGATCGTAATTCAACGGGAAACCATGCAAGCACTTCCGAATCTCTATTCATTCTGAAGGAAGAGATCGTTGCCCGGGATCCATTTGCTTTCATGTCAATTCCGACATCACAAAATCCCAAACATTTTAAATTGATTTATTTCTTTTTCTTTGGCACACTCTTGCATAAAAATCTTTTTAGATTTTTCTAACTCTGGTTTCATTACGAAAGGTTTTCATGGTTCAAACAGATCTTTAAAGATGGCTCATCAAAGTAGAGGTTACTTGTGGATAAGGTTTACTTAGGCGGGATGTTTTGAAAATTAGTGACGTAACCTATGCGCGTCAGTTACGGTGTCATAATTACTGCTCCGTTATCTGACACACGTCTGCTGTCACGCTCCTTTATTGGCTACTTTTTGGGGAAACCGTCCAATCAGAGGCGAATTTTGTGGGATATTGAACGGCTTTGTTTAGGATTTTCTCTCTCCACTCATAAATCCGAACATATAAAGGGGTTTTAATGGTTTATCTCTCACTACAGTTTCCATATCTCTCAGACGCAAAAACTTCTCTCTTTCTACTATTCATCTTCCTCAAGCTCCTTCAATGGTGATTCATCTTCTTTCAATGAACAGTCGGGTACGACTATCATGTTGACAGTCAAGCCGAACCAAAACATGATTATCGACCTCGACTCATCCCGGTACAATGAACTACTTAGACCGATGGTTGAATCCTTGAAATACTCAAGAACCTCAGAGGCTTTAACAAAGTCAGAATCCGTTCTTCGTCTCTCATCTACTTACTCGTCCGCCGTCTATAATAAAAAGGATGAAATCATCAACTTTGAGGTTGCCTCGTACAAGACTTATGTCTCAAAGTCTTGATTCAGCAAATTATTAAGGTTTGCTGAAACTACCCACTTGGTTGATCCGGAATCCATTTCTTCGGTGGATCTTCATAAAATTTCTGGCAGATGGGATATAAAGGGGATATTTCATTACTTTCAAAGTTCACGAAGTCTGCTCTTCCTCCACACTGGAATGCTCTATTCACAATCTTATTCAAGAGCTTTTCTGAACGGGTTTCGGGAACTGATAGTGCAAGTCGGTTGTTCTACACGATCATCTATGGTATCTACCACGACATCAACCTTTATTATGGTTTTGTTTTATAGAGTCGGTTCATTCAGAGTTTAACTTCTTCTACTCGACACAATGAGGTTTCTTGTGCTCAGTTCTGGTCTATCGTCATACATTGTGCACTCACTCACTTCAAGGTGCACATTATAGAGGATTTGGTTACGGCTGCGATTCCCTTACTCTCCACAGCCTCTTTTGTCACGACTTACCCTAAGTCCTTTGAATTTGTGGGTTCGATTCCCGAGGAAATGACGGACCGAGTCCTGCTTGGAATCCAAGTTGTTGCTGACTACAGGCTGCTGCCTGATTCTGGGATCCGGTATATCCCAGATAATCTTCAAAAGGCCTTCGACAAGGTTAAGAAACCGAATAAGGGAAAACAAAAGGGATCGACTTCTTCTTCCGATCCGGTCAAGAAACCTCCGAAGAAGCAACGGAAAAAGCACCAACGTCCTCCGACCCCTGTACGGGAAGAGGAAGAGGAAGAGGAAGATTCGGAAGATCGGACTCACTCTGAAATTCCGAAAGATGATAAGGGAAATGAAGAAGAAGAAGACACATGACATAAAGGTTAGGATCCACCCTCCCCTCCTCCGAAATCTCCTCAGAAACGTACTCCTACTCCCTCACCAAAACGAACTTCTACCCCTTCTCCGAAGCACAAATCCCCTCCTCCCTCCGATCACGAGGACATACTGTTCTACGATGAACAGGAGGACATCAATGGGTTTTTTGAGACCCCTTTCTCTGTAAATCTTGACAGTGACGACCAAGATGCACCCATGACGAAAGGGCAATTCAAACAGCTAACTGAGAAGTTGAATTCACTTCTCGAGTCCTCCAACACCTCCACTTCTTCCGACTGGCAATCCCAGTTCGATACACACAAGACTACAGTAGAGTCCTTGACAAAAGAGAACTCAAAAGTCCTTGAAATCGCTGTCAAGGCCATCAACAATTCGAAAAAGCTGGTGAAGGAAACGACCGAAAAACTCGATAAACTACACAAAGATGTTATTGACTATATGAAAGAGTTTCGAACTGCTACTGATGAAAATACAGACAAAGTCAACAATATGATTGGAAGGTTTCAGTCTTTAAATGCAGAGAAAGAATCTCACTATTGCCTTCGTGCTGAGGTCAAGAAGGAGAATGCTGATCTTGTCTCCTCTCTCCATGCCAAAGTTGACAAGTTGTAGGAAGACCTTACCATGGAAAACTCCATCATGGACAAGCTTGCGGAGAAAACGGCAAAAGTAAAGGTTCTCTCTGCCAAACTCAAATACACGTCCGAAAAACTGGCCACAATCACCGCTCAAAACACAGCCATCAAAGGCTGTGTCTCCGATGTTGATACGTTTTTACGTCGAATGGTCGAAACGGGTGATTCGCTTCTAACACTCGCCGTTCATTATCATCTAACCTACAAACTTCATCCTATTCTCAACATGTTAAGCCAAATAAAGGGTGTTTCGGAAAGCGGGGCTTCTCCGAAACAAGGGGAGACGAGAATGAAGAGGAGAGACTCACAAAGGTACCAAAGACTACCAAGAAGTCTGCTGGATAGAAGAAGCCAAAGTTTGCGAAAATTTCTAAGGAACCAGAGACTAACAAGTCTGCTGATGAGAAGAAGAAGCCAAAGTTCAACTGGTTTAAACTTGTGACCGGTGGTGAACTTTCTGGCTCTTTTAAACGAAAGGGAAAACAAATTGGTGTCGATGATGAAGAAGAAGAAGAAGAGCCTACCGAGGCTAATATTGAAGCTCGAAAGGCCAAAGACAATCAGCTTGATGACCTGAATAAGCTTCGTAAGAAACTTGATGCTAAAGAAGAAGAAGCTCGGGATGCAAAGGCTGCCTTGGAGGCCCGAAAGCTTCTCTTCCCTCCTTGGTCTTTTAAGAGGGTTGTGAAGGAGACGATCAAAGAGCCCAAAACTTACTGGCTTGAGCCTATCTGTTCTTTCGAGACCAACAATGACATGGACTCACAACTCGATTTCTTGATCACTCCAAGAGCTTTCTTGTTTCGATGTTTCGAAAATATTACGAATGTGCCTGTCTCCGACACCAACACCAATAACAAGCTCTTCAAGTTTTATCTTGACCATACGAAGCCTCAGTTCGAATCATGGAGCCTGAAGAAATTGGTTGGGCTGAAACCTAGACTCCCTGAGACGACTGATCCTTTTGTGAATGGTCGATTCAATGGTGTCAGGGGTAACAAAAAGGAAATGGACGAATCCTCCATGGCAGATCTGCCTTTCATGAATCCATTCGATTGGATTTCCATGTTTCAGATATTGTCTATAGAAAACAAGAAGTATGAACCTGTTCTCGAATACGTCAAAAGGATGCTCATCTACTATATTCATGAGGTCTCGCAGCTGGATGCAGAAATCGCTGCTGTTCTGAAGACACAACCTTCTGTTGAAGCTGAGCCAGCATCTTCCGATCTTAATAAACGCAAGATTGGAAAGATTGAAAAGCAGCAGTGGAGTGTTTCCTACCAGACTAAAGAAGGAGATCTAGTTAAGAAGAAGATGTTATTTTTTATAGACAAACATTTGTACCGAACATATGCCTTGGAGAAAATGCTCACTCGTGTCAACAAATGCAAGTCAAACACTGAAGAAGACAAGAAATGTTTCTCGGATATGATTAACTAGTATATGCCTTCCGAAGAACACTTCTGAACATGATGCCAAAGTTGTTCAAGGTGACGGTCTCGGCTCCAAAGAAGGAAGAGTGATGTCTTTCTTTCGCAATTTGACTCAAAGGAGGAGATTGTTAGTATTTATTGTTGAGTCAATTGCGCCTTATAATTAGCTTTTGTATATCGGATGGGCCTGTCCATTGCTTAATTAGTTTAGACTATATAAGGCATGCACGTACCCTTGCCAGGGTTAACATTTTTCTAATTCATATTTTGTATCCGACGTTGACGGCACACTCTTATAGAATAGTTCTCTTTGAATTGTTCTAGAGCGTTGAATACAAATCATTCGACATCAGTTTTACCATTTGATCTTGTTCATCTTGTTCGTCTTGCGCATATTTTGAATCAAACGATCTTTATTTATATCTACACTTTATCACGAGTAATTTTGAGATGAAAATATCTTATGATCTTGAAACAGAGACATATGAGTTGAAATTTACAAGTCGGTTGTGCATTGATAATGTGTAAACGCATTGGTAACTCGATGTTATAAAACGTATTGTTGTGCACGATTTGACGAGTAAAAGACACAAGCATATGAGTCGAAGTTTCTTCGTTCCTTTTGCCCAAACGGGAAAAGCGATATTTGTGGGCCCCTCGATGATTTGGTGGTGACTTATAGTGCTAGCCAGCCAAGACAAAATTGATGTGTTCCATTAGAAGTCCTATATCATCACTTATCTAAGGACGCGTAATTGACTAGGTCAGAGTTTGGCAGCAGATTTTGGAAGCTACATTTTGCTGATCAATTCTGAAGCTATATTGTTTTATAGTTATAAAATTATCCAAGTGGGACTGTTGGATTAGGTGTCTATGCCATAACTATAATAGATACATATACTTGAATTGATAGCAGCACAGTCCTTTTGGG
This sequence comes from Cichorium intybus, assembly GCA_023525715.1. NCBI lineage: Eukaryota > Viridiplantae > Streptophyta > Magnoliopsida > Asterales > Asteraceae > Cichorium > Cichorium intybus. The sequence continues at coordinate 77,281,903 of CM042010.1, forward strand.
TTGCCCTAAAACCTAGCAGAGGACAAGATAACTTATAAAGAGAGAGAGAGAGAGAGATAGAGAGAGAGATTCATTTATTAATATATTATGAGGATAATATATTAATTAGAAATCATAATATTTAATAAATGATTGAACAGAAATTAATTAAAAATAATTTTGGGATTAATTGGATTAATTAAAAGTGCAGAGGTTGACTTATAATTGTTCAATAGTTGAGCAATAGAACTATATATATATATATATATATATATATATATATATATATATATATATATATATATATATATATATATATATATATATATATATGTATATATATATGTATATATATGTATATATATGTATATTATATACATACATATATATATATATATATATATATATATATATATATGGGTATATTGGTTAATTATGGTAATGATAAGCAAGTTTAATTGTATGATAAAAGGCTTATCATATCAAGAGTTCAAATATGGCAGTTATATGCCATTTGACTTATCATTCTGGGCTATAAATAGGGAGCCCCAGGCACCCCATATTCACGCTAATTACAAGGATCTCTCCTTGCTGTCTCTAGTTTCTTGCTTGCTTTGGTTCTGGGTGTGAGCCATCAGAGGCACGACAATTGTGGTGCTTGCTTCCAAAGGTTTAAAGGTATGTAGTTCTAAAATCTCTTTAGAATTTTTGATTATATGCCTTAGGTTCTTAGTTATAGGTTCAATAGAGAAAACATAGATCCTTATTAGGTTGTATGTGAACTTAAGTGTTTAAGTTTATTTTTTTGCATAGAACCCTTCACTAGGAACATATGATGACATATGGATTAAAAAAAAATGAAGGATTGAAATGCTAAGGTTATGTATGGTCTGTAAATTTATTCTTACTGGGAAGTCAAGGATTAAGTAAGCCATGAGAATCATACTTAAACAAAAAAAGTATGATTATTCTATTTTGAGGAGAACTACTTCACAAAAGATATCTGAGTTAGATATTTATCCGGCCTTAATATTGTCATATAATGATAACTTTAGGTGTGGATAATAACACATAATATAAATGGTGAAACAACAAAATGTTATTATTACAAATGCAAAATCGTGTATCACCTAGAAATATACCATTGTTGGTTATATATTACGTTACAATGAGCATTATGGTATGACTCTCTCTAGATCTTCTAGGATCAAGGTCATGTTTAACCTTATAGAATGACTTAGAGAAATTTAAGTTTATGATCTCGATGAAGAAACTCGGAAAAGTAAGGTAATGGTGAAACAAAAATCATTATTATAAGAAGATCGTCAAAGCCTAAAATTGTTTCAAGGATGGAATTAGGTGCCTAATATAGGATACATCCATAAGATACTTTTAGAAGAATCGTAAAAATAAAGGTACTCCGTTTATATATAGGATTTGATTATATACTATTCGTGTCATGGGATGAAGTTTGACATGGTTAGGTACGTAGAGAAGTGTGTGACATGTCAATAGGTGAAAGCACCAACAACTATATAAAGGCATACAATAATTAGAAAAGCCTATTGGAAATGGGATCACGTCATAATAGACATTTTATGATGTTTCTAAAGCCAATGGGTTATGATTCAATAGGAGTAATGGGCTATGATTCAATAGGAGTAGTTGTTGATAAATTGACAAAAATTTTATATTTCTTACCTATGAAAGAAGCATTGTAGATAGAGAAGCTTAGAGAAGTTATTTATTGATAAAATTGTCTCTAGACATGGAGTGTCATTGTCTATTTTATCATACATAGATACTCACTTCACTTCTAAGTTCTAGGAAGGTTTACAAAGAGGGATTGGGATGAGAGTGAACGTAAGTACATTCTTTCATCCCTAGACAAAGGGACAAAGTGAAAGGATAATCTAGACTCTTAGGGATTTGCTTCGATAATGTTATCATTTCAGTAGAAGTTGGGATACACACGTACCACTGGCAGAATTTCCCTACGATAATAGTTATGAGTCCAACATTAGCATGATGACAATTGAAGTTCTTTATGGATGGAAGTGTAGAACTTCAGGTTGTTGGGAAAAATAATAGGACCTGATATAACATAAGAGGTGAAATATAAATTAAAAGGCACTTGAGAATGTCTACAAGACAGACACAAAATTTACACAAAAGAAGAGATGCATAATCGAGTTTCAAGTGGAAGGCAAAGTTATGCTCAAGGTATCGCCTTGGAAATGCGTGATCGAATTTGGGAATCATGTGATTCTTAGTCACTGTGTTCCTAGATCCTTTAAAGTAATAAAACGGATCCGTTCACAAGCATGTCGATTTGATATATCACTAGAGCCGCAAGGTATTCATAATACATTTCATGTAAGCTCTCTACGTAAATGTTTAGCAGAAGAAGATAACATAATATCTCTGTCAAACATCCACGTTGATGACGAAGTACATTATATAAAAGAAACTGTACCCATATTAGATAAAAAGACCAAGAAGTTACATTGAAAAGAAGCCAAACTAATCAAAAATTCCACGCAAGCATCGTAAAGACGTTAATATGACATGAGAACATGGGAATAAGATGTGGTGACATTACCCTCAATTATTTACGAAGTCTGATTTCGAGGACAAAATCTATTCTAAGGAGGGAGGAGTTGTAATAACGGTATTTTCGACTAGTATTAACTAGGTAGGTTTTACGACGTTAAAGATATATGTTATCGATATTAAATTTAGGTCAGTCATGAAATAATATCTATTATATAGATTGATCATATTTTGTGATAATTTATAATGTTAATCCAATGTTTATTGATATATTTAAAGAAGGCAACAAACATAAAATATACTTATAAACGACACTAACAATGTATTTATGTTGTCATCGAACAATCCATAATATAAGAAGAAAATCATGTTAGGTTTAATTTAATTGGATATACCTATATATAATAATAAAACAATAATTGAGTTATGAAAAGAAAACAAATAAAAAAACGTGTGAATTTATTTGGATCTTTACATTTAGGATTGCAATGTAAAACGTCACCTTTTGGTTGGATAAAAATAGGGCATAAAAATACCATCTTTTATGACTCATCAAAAAAAATTGTACGGAGAACCATTCGTGTCAAAATTAGCATTAGGCTCAAGGATGTGTCGGACGCATACCCGCGTTTTAGTTGAGGTGGCGCCTAAAACGCGGCTAAACATCGCCCCTCTTCCGTTCTCCTGCGTGCTCCTTCTCACACGTCCTCATGCGTGCTACTAAAGACGTTCCCAGAACGTCTTTTCTTCCACTTGTTCCCTTCTCATAGGCTAATCTCTTTCTCTCTCTCCCGCTCCTCGCGTTCTCTCCGTCTCCCACACCCCTTAGCCGTAGCTATAAAATTTTAAACATACGTGTCATTTTAATTTTTTTTTGGAACCAGCGAATAGATATATGGTTTCACCTGAGGGTAATCAGCCCCGCAACCCAGGGCGGTTGGCGATTACCTAAAGCGCAAAGGCCTTTCCCCTCCACCTAATTCGCCTTCCAGGAAAATCTCCCACATGGGGTTAGTCGGAGTCGAACTCCAGACCTCCCACCACATGGGTATATAATCTGAATGCATCCACCCAGCTAGGCTGTGTTTCACTTGCAAGTGTCATTTTAATAACATACGTTTTAATTGTGATAGTAAATTATTCATGAATATGAGTTTGAAGGTTTTTATCTAAACAGTGGTAAATGTTATAAAATATTGTTTTACCATCCATAAACATTCTAAAGAGAGAAGAATGAGTTTCTAAAGAGGGTACTTTCTTATAATAAAAAGTATAATTTTATTATGATTTTTTTTAAGTTATTAGTGGTTGGTATAATCATAAGACATTAGTCTGCTTTTTATGGTGACGTTGATGTTATATTTTTAACGACATTGTTCTATCTATTTAAACTTATTTTGAAACATGTTATTATATAACTAAAATATTAGGGCGAATTTCATATATATGCTTTAAATAAACATCTAAATATCATATTTACACTATCTAATATCTAAATATCATATACACCCTAAATAAACTTTTAAAATATCATATTTGCCCAAGTCCTATTTTTTAACATTTTAATGTATTTTTATAATCAAATTTTTGTTATTTAAATATATTTTGATTAAAAGAAAAAAATCAGATAAACCAAAATACCCATTGTTTAAACTGCAAGTTGAAAACCTAATTTGAAATATGACAAGTACGAAAATGAATAAGCAAATTCATACCTGGATGAATTAACCAAAGTGAAAAGATATACATTAACGTAATAATTAATTTAATAACTATAAGATCACTTACGTCATAAAGAACTTCCGTGATATAAAATTTTTCTTTTAAATAAAATGATTAGGGTATATTGGTCGATATAATTTTTCCTTTTAATTAAAATATTTTAAATAAAAAAAGTTATTATAAAAATGTATTAAAATGTTAAAAATATAGTATTTGGGCAAATATTATAATATGAAAGTTTATTTAGAAAATATATGTTATTTAGATATTAGGTAGGGCAAATATGATATTTAGCAGTTTATTTTGGACATATATGAAATTCTCCCAAAATATTATTAGTTATATTATAACTTATGTTTATTTGGTTGGTAACTATTTTAATATTAGAACTACGAGTTATATGAAATATTTATAATACGTTATTATATAACGAAAATATTATTCTTATGTTAGTTGATTAGTAAAGTTAGACATAATCTTACCCATTTAGATCAAGGAGTCATTATGAGAAACTATTCAGAAATAAGACATACACGAGTTGTATCAGGTGAGTCATGTTGTATTTACTCAAACTCGGTATATGTCAAAATTATTATTTTGATAATTATACATCTTTAAAGGGTTTGGCATCAATGGCGTTTTGGTATGTCATGATTTAAAGAATAGTATTTGCAACAAATACTAATGTTGGATTTTTATTCAAATAATATCCATACTTGGAAAGTTTAAAATAAATCTTTTATAAAACGTTTTATTTATACAACAAACGCATATTTCATTGTGTGCTATCATTGATTAAAATGAATGAAATTATGACTTAAATGTGACAAAAATATATGTTTGGCAACAGACGGTTAGTGTACTGAAAGATTCGGTCGACTGAAATATCTACATGGGTAACACCCATTTGATGTCACGAATGACATCGAAGTTGTAGTTATGAGCTATGACTCGGGTGATAGGCATAGAGTCCACAGGTACCATCTACTATAGGACTGCACTCCCACTGATCCAGGGGGATGCTGAAATCAGTCTAACAGTCAATGGAATTGCATTGTGTTTTTTCATTCATATCAGAAAGCTCGCCAAAGGTTATGAATTCAAAGGAAAAGGTTCTCTGATATATTGTAATATAACTGAAACGGGAAAACTACTAATACTAAAATGGGTTTTCTTAAACGACAACTCAAAATGCCATAATTTTGTATTGCCGAAATTTATATGTGATCACATATATGAAATATATTACTAAATCTTACATTCATGAGCTCATGGTGCGTAAAACCTGACCCTTTTTATAAATATGACGTCTACTCAGGTTCCAGAGCTTTTATGGGGACTATCAAGGGTAAATAGAAGATTCCATAGGCGAGATGTAGACTTTTTGGGAAGGATAATGTTAGTTGGAAGATAGTCTTATGAGGAAATAAAGTAACGTCGGTGCTTGTAGACTAGTTTAGCCAAAGGTATTTTGCTTATAACAAAGCACGTTCTGATATTTTAATCAAAAGTTTAAGATCCTTTGGACAACATTTATGCATTTAGTAGAATTACTATCTTCTAGGAAATGAGTGCGTTACAGGAAATTAGTCACGAGAAATCCAGGGGAGCTGAGTGTATGAGTGTCTAGCATAGTGACTTAAATGCTAGTGCAATGTGGTAAAGCTTTATCCATCGATTGTTGAATGTTGATCACGAGTTTAGTAAAAGCAGTTAGGGTGCGGGGCTGAGTGCCAAGGAGATTCGTGAACCGATGGCGATAGAGGGGTCACGGGCGAATACTGAGGAAATCTTGGATATGTCTATCAGGATTAGGGATGTGTGGAGGAACATGTTGGAGGAACAAATTGCTACCATTCCAATCGCCAGGGGAGGCAGACACTGTTGTTAGCATGCATTGGATATCTGATGTTGAGGGTTTATTTGTGGCTAGCGGTTTTGTTGATGGCCGAAGTGTTCGCTTCGCTATGAACCTTATAAAGAGGGGGAGGTGAAGGATTGGTGGGGAGTTGAGACCCCATCTATGACTGCAAAGCAGGTCCAGGCATTAACGTGGGAGGATTTTGTGATACGGTTCTGGAGTCTATACGTGCCTCGAGTAAAGATAGAGCGGATTGCATGCGAGTTTTAGCACTGGAGCAGACGACCGATACCGTGCTTGACGTGACACGGAAATTCATAGAGATGGCGCGAGTAAGGGAGCGAGCACGTGCCACAGGTTGGTCAAGCAGTGCATTGCTTTCATGACAGCAAGTCACTGATGAGGATTTGCTACCATTAAGTCTAGATGGGTCGTGTGATAGCGAATGTCCAAATTTGAAGGTTGGTGGAGGGGGAGCAGCGAGAACCTTGCGATGGCTCGTCTTCGTATGTTTGATGGTGAAGCAGGGACTAGGAAGATGCATGGTAGGGCTTTCCAGCTCACGACCGATGAGGTGCATATGACGGTTAGAGTGGCTAGCGGATGAGCGGCACATTATTGTTGATGCAAACATCTTTACTTCATCAAAACATGCCTAATGAGATGGTGCTTGGCCTCGATGTGAGTTGTTGGACTAGCAGAGTAGGCTTATTTTCCATTCACTCATGAGTTGAAGGAGTTGGAGATGATAGTAAAGTGTGCTTACTATGGACTTGTTAAGACTTCGTGGCAAGTGTTTTGTTTAACCTAAGTGGGGGAGTTGGTCAAGTCGACGAGTGAGACTTTGAGAAGTAGGATTGAGCTTTTGGCACAGTTAGAGTTGTTAATATAGAGACGTGTGGTGTGGTCAAAATTAAAAGAGCCCTTAGCTTGTTGCATGAGTAGGTGGCATTTTGTTGAAATGTTTATTGGTAAGATCGGGTTTGAACCCACGTGGGGATAACTGATCATTTACGTTGAAAGAATGTGCTTAAATGGCAAGAGTGTGTTCAGACGCATAATGACATGGTGTAAGCAGGAGTGAGATTCTAGGGGTGTTGGGGCGGTATCTTCCTTGATAGGTTCATCTTTGAGTCACAGAAGGACTGGAGGTTAAATCGGTGGTGTATGCTAGTGTTATGGGTGTAGTAATGTAAACCAATTGGTTGTAGCAAAGTATGTGGATGTTAGACTATTGCGGGGCAATAACATTCGTGTGGATATTATATCTTGCTACGCACTACATTGGGGATTGGATGTCGTGTTCTTGTAGCACGGTGAGGTAATAGCATACGTATCGAGTGTTTAGCTATTATGGTTGATGGTTAGACAAAAAAAGAAGAATGTTGGAGTAGCCAAAATGCTACTGAGATGAGCAAAGATTTGATTGAAGGTTACTGGTGGCCGGGAATGAAGTTGGAGGTATCAAGTTACATATAGGAGTGTTTTGGAATTTAAGGGAGGGGGCAGCTATGATGCTTATATATATATATATATATATATATATATATATATATATATATATATATATATATATATATATATATATATATATATATATATATATATATATATATATATATATATATATATATATATATATATATATATATATATATATATATAGAGATGTTTCACCATGTACGGGCGAGTGGTGGCTTCCTTTAGACTAGTGTGCGGCCGAGTGGGAGCTATTCCAACAATGCATGCGACCGAGAAGCATGCACAATAGAGTGAAGCTTTGTACCTTCACACGTATGTGGCCGAGCAAACCGTCCTACAAAAAGAATCAGCGAAGGGAAAAGGAGAAGGAGGCTAGTGTGCGGTCAAGTTGTGGTTCTCCTAACTCCCATAGTTGAAGAATTGAGTCATGATCCATACCAAATCACATCATCCCTCTTGCTACTCACATACAGGCCTTACAAGTTGACTTGGAGGTACCAATACTTGCAATTAGTTAACTGAGTGATTTCAAAACAAGTGGTTATAATTAATATCTAAACATGTGCATTTTAGCTATCCGTTTGGTGTTGCTCAAACTTTTCCTAGTAAGTGTTCCCTAATGATGCATGTGTATGTTCTAAATCCTTGCATGAAGTTCCGTAAGGTTGTGGTTTTATGTTGGTAGCAGATTCATGTAACATTAATAGCATGTAACATTAATAGGTATATGTATGCCCTTGGTACAACCCTAATATGTGTTTAGTAAAGACTCTTTGGATTTAGGATGAAAGACATAGTCTATGTTGTCTATGATTCCATGTGTGGTTGCAACCTTGTGGTCTTAATCGGTTTAGAGTCGAAAACCCTAACCCATGTGTGTTGTTTAGAAAGTTAGAAAAGTTTCTGATTTTGGGTCACTTTGGGAAAAATCATATAAAATCATGTAAGTACATCCAAATAAACTTATTATTTTAACATTTAATATAATCTAGGATCTTATACCATTTGTTGGGATTTTATGCTCAAACTACGATGTTCAAAACACATTCTAATAAAGTTGACAACAGAACTTTTTAAATTGAACATGCACATAATCAAGTTTTATTCCCACCAAAAGATATTTGATTATATGCATGTTACAAATAATTATCACAACAAGAAGTAAGAAATAAATACAACCTTCGATTTCTTTGGTTTAATCTCAAAGATTGAATGTTGTTGATGAAGGTTGTAACACCCGGCTTTTAAAACAAAAACACCCCTGAAAATTTTTCATTTATAATAAAAGTTTCATTACATAAAACCATAACAAAAGGGGTATATTTTAATAAAAACGGGTACAAGTGTATCAAGGAGAGTATAAAATACCAAATCTCCTTTAAAGCCGGGCTGCTACTGACAGCATCTATGAGTCCCACTTCATAGTCACAGACTCTATCTTTTCCCCTATCAGGATCATGCTAACCTGCAGGGACATTTAACAAATATCGTGAGCTATAAAGCTTAGTGAGTAATCAATTATGCAAATAACACATATTAGAAATACATTCATATATAGATCACTATATACGACAATTATCTTTCTAATCATCTTTTCAAATCAAATTCCATTTCATAGTCTCTTCCGACTAACAGTATGTATCTGTTCGGATATCGAATCCAAAGCACTAGCCTTACCGGCTAATCATGTATCTCTTAGGATTTCGCATCCTACTTCATAGCCTTACAGGCTGGAACGTATACCATGTGATTATCAAATCACTTTATCACATCTAATCTGTTATTTTCATACCGATCATATCAATTCTGTCTGCCATCAAGGCCATATGTATATAAAAGAGAATAAACATTCAAATTCTCCATTATCGTTTCTGTCCCCTATTTCTTAGTCACTATATAAGTCGCATCATTTGTCATGGCTATACAAGCCGTACCAAAGCATTTTCAGCGTATAAATCATAGCCCGCAGGCCGCACCAGTTTGGTTTCAACAACCCGGAATCATAGCCATAAGGCTGCACCATTTCCATCTAATAATGTCATAGCCATATAGGCCGCACCGGTTGGATATAACATCCAATATCATAGTCACAAGTGGCCACACCATCTATCAACAGTCTATTTCACAATCAATTATGGCTCACGGGTTTACCCGCTATTGCCTAGACTCACGGCTCCGTTCTTGTCATCGCAATGACTCACGGCTTATCCGGTATTGCCTTATTTAAGTGGACTCACAGCTCCGTTCTTGTCATCGCAATGACTCACGGCTTATCTGGTATTGCCTTATTTAAGTGGACTCACAGCTCCGTTCTTGTCATCGCAATGACTCACGGCTTATCTGGTATTGTCGCATTACTGACTCACAGCTCCGTTCTTGTCTATAACAGACTCACGGCTTATCTGGTATTGTCATATCACAGAATATATATATATGTATTGACTCACAGCTCCGTTCTTGTCTTTCTCAGACTCACGGCTTATCTGGTATTGTCTTTTACATATATCTTTACACTTGTCATTTTCGTCCCTCGAAGCCGTTTCAATCTGTAACAGTTCAATCATCATATATCATATATGATATCAGTGAGATTACTCACATGGATGCTAGCTGCATTTAAATCCTGGTTGTTTCTTGCCTTTGCATGCACCACAACCCTTTTGTCCCATACCTATTTATCCATTTCATATCAAATGATAATAGGTTAACAGCCATTCTAATTGACTCTAATACATAAGAGTTCAATAATATATCATTACAAACAATGTCTAGATGATAAACTTTCCATTTATCATCTTTTCATGAATTTTACTATTCACCGAGGCATTCGTATTGATCTACAGTGCCCCCGAGGAGTCGAAAACTCAATTTAATATTTTTCCCAGACTTTTCAAACCATTAGGGACTTATGGTTCAAATTTGAGGTAAATCGGACAAGCCAAACAAAAGTTAGCGTTTCTGATTCCCTGTCTGGTGGGCGCACTGTGCCAGGAGTGGGGCGCACTGCGCCTGGGCGCACCCCGCCAGGATCCTGGGCGCACTGCGCCTAGCGCCTTGGCAGTCTCCTGATCAGTCGCGATTTGTGCACTGTAGCACGCAGTTTTGACATTTAAGTCCTTAATGCTGTTCTTAATCGTTTGGGGTTTATTCCTAGGCTAAAACCTTCTATTAATACAAGGTTTTCAACCCTCAAAACCCACTCAATCAACCATAAGAAGAATTAGGGTTCTTAGTTCCAAAAACCCCAAAACTTCAAATTCATCACAAATAGCAATCTACTTCCAAAATCTTGGATAAAGTCCATTTAGCATGACTTAATGGAAGTATTAAACCATTTAAACCACATAATCATAACTGAAATTTGCAGATTTCAGTTTCTATAAAACTCATTAAGAACTTCTTCAAGAACTTGACTAAAAAGGCAATCTACTTGCCTTATTTGCTTGGAAATCACCACCTTCCAACAATTGTTCCAAGTTCTTGCTTCAATTCAATGATTTCTGCAGAAATCGCACATTCAAGGCTCCTCCCGTTGCTGCACAAATGGCCAGTCAAAGAAGAGAGTCAACCTCTCTATTTATACTTCCAAAGTTTACAAATTTGGTCCCTAAGTTCATTTTCTTGAACTTTGACCACAATAAATCAAGTTTTATGACATAAAACTTTCATTTCTTATATTTTTGCCACAAGCAAACAATATTTTTACATAATTGGTCCTTCACTTGGTCAAATGACCAAATTACCCTTTTATGGTAAAATGATCAATTTACCCTTTTCTTCTAGTATTACTTTCTAATACTTAGAACACCATGTTAAATCATAAATACACTATGATTAACATTTTAATACTTAACAAAAGTGTCTTGGCGTTACAAATTCTCCCCTCCTTCAAAAGATTTCGTCCCCGAAATCATACAAACAAGCGAGGGTAATTCTTTCTCATTACAATTTCGGTTTCCCATATCATATGGAAACCTCTATGGTATTGCCTAAGCACTTAACCATACTAGTCTTCTTATTTCGTGGTTATATTACTGTTCATCGAACATTCCTCCGGTTGTCCCGGGTACCATAACTTCTCATCTACCTCATTTCAGCATGAGGTATTTGTTGAAATTTATCATTCCATGTTCTCATAACTATGAGACCCATAGAAAACATTGTAAATATCTTGAAGTTCATCAAGAATCTTCAATCAGTACACCAAAATTCTTACTCTTTGGGACATATGGAAAGGTCCAATAAATGAGGACTTAACTTTCCTTTCGTCCCAAATAGATTTTTAGTCTTTTCAAGGGATATTTTGAGTATCACCATCTTCCCTCACTTGGAGTTTCAATGGTTTTACTCAACAATCCGCATACTACTTTTGTCGATTTTTGTCTATTTCCAAGCTTTCTCGAATTTGCCTAATCTTTTCTTCTGTTTGAGGTACAATCTCGGGTCCAGCCAACGGCCTATCTCAACTTCTATCTAGCAATTCGGAGTATGACACGGTACTCCATACGACGTTTCATACGAGTCATCAGAAAACTGGTACGAAAAACTGTTATTATCTACAGATTCCACCCGAGATGGACAATCTTCTTATCTTCTGCCAAGGTCTGTTATGCAAATTTCAAGCATATCTTCTAGAGTCTGCATCATTATGTCACCTTGTCTATCAATCTGCAAATCATATACAGTACTTACTAGTACTTTTGAACTAATTATTCTTAGAATTTATGCCAAAAGCAGCAAATAATTCTATTTTCTCGACCCAACACGATCCACACCGGTAACTCCTGTCGACTATTTACCCTATCTATGTAGCTTTCTATAACTTTTCGATCTTGATTTTTATCACTGGTCGGTAAAAATGTGCACTGGTTTCATAAACCAGTCAACAATTACCCATATGGTGTCATACCCATGCGGTACTTGCAAAGACTTTACTACATAGTCTATGATATTTTCGTCTCATTTCTTCTTTGGGACCCATAACGGTTAAATTTTCTGTATACTTCTAATGGTTTGACTTTAGTTACACACTAGTCAAACACTTTTCACATGTCTTTCAATGTCTTCCTTTAGTCCCGGCCACCAATACATAGGTTATATCACCCTACACAGTTTGGTACCGCCTCGTACATTTGGCATATCTACCCCAATATACATCTTTTAAGGGTAAATTTCATATCTCGCTTTGCTTGGAACTCACATACACAACCACCAAGGGTTTTAAATCGTCATGAGTTTCTAACTAGCTTCTTTCGATAGCTAATCATTCGTTCACTTTTCACGTTTTCAAACTTGCACACTTCTTTCTGTGCTACCTGAATCAACTCAGGTAATGAATTCGCCACACTCACACATGTGGTTGTATCTTTCAAAAGATACTCTTTTCAATTCAAGGCATTTATAACCACATTCGTCTTTCCAAGATGGTACAAGATTTCATAACCGAAATCTTTAAGTAACCCATCTATCTTTGCTATCTCATATTCAGCTTCTTTTTGATCAATTAAGTACTTCAACTTTTATGATCCATATAACCAGTAAGCTTTACACCATATAAGTAGTGTTTCCAAAGCTTCAATGTCAAAGTCATAGTTGCTACTGCAACATCATGAATCTACAGTCAAATTTGGATACATTTCTATGATCCAATTTATCTTCTCCGCTTAGCATAATGCTAACACCGGAGCTTCACACAAGGTTTATTTCAACCTTTGAAAAGATATTTGTGGTCTTTCTACCACTCGAACTTCTCACTTTTCTTGGTCAACTTTAGTCAACTCGACAGCAATCAAGGAGCAGTTTTCTACAACTCTCCTATAATAACCCGCCAATCCAAGGAACTATAAATTTTAGTCAGATTCCTCAGGCGGTTCCCGTTTTATCTCAGCATCATTTCCACTGGATTTACTTTATCATCTTTGGCAGTGTTAACATGCCCAAAGAATATGAAATTTCTTTTAGCCAAATTTTCATACTTGGAGAATTTTACATATCACTTATCTCAGTGAATTAACTCCAATATCTGGTACAAATGTACCTCATATTCAATCTGGTTTCGAGAATATCAGATTCTCAGTAACCAATGAACATACATATCAACTTGTCTTTCTTCTTTTCAAACAAGATAGGGCTCCACACGATGACACATTTGGCCATATGAGACCCCAATTCAAAAACAATTTCTTCCAATTGTTTTACCACTCTGCCATCTCTGTAGAGGCTAATCAATATAAAGCCTAAATAACAGAAACGGCTCCCAAAATCAGTTTAATCATAAACTCTTCTCGCCAATCTGGCAGAAATCCTGGAAGTTCTTTTCAAAAGAAACATCCGAGAATTTATTTAAAGTAGTACACTACTATCACCGCTTTTTTTAGCTTGGCCCATACCACGTATGCCAACTACAACATCATTCCTTTACTAACTCTTTTCCGAGTTTAAGCAAAGGAAAATAACCGGTATTCTCAACAACAGTTATTTATCATGGATTTCATCCGTTTCACTTTTGATTTTTGAACCATCATGTTCATTTTCTACAATTCATGTTAGCATCATTCATTGCTAACCAATTCATATGCACTATTTCTTCAAATTCATTGGTAGGCATCGGCTCCAGATTTATAGGGAAAAATGGTCCCGTAAATCCTAGGCAGACTACCTTCCAGGTGTTCAATATCTTGAACATATTTGCTATTTGCTATAGCCAGTTCCAAAATTTCATCCATAATCGTTGATGAAATATTCAGACAAGACATCAAAGTCATCGATCCACAGCATAGCTTCATGGATCATATATAACGTATACGGGGAGTATATCAAAACAATTATATTTGAGACCATATCAGTCTACTCACGAGCTTTTTCCACAGTCTGCTGGAATGCTCATGGTATCACTGGTCCTTTTCGACCATTCGTTCTTTTTTTTCTTTCTTTCCTCCCCGTTCTTTCCTGGTTTCATCACCCGTTACTCCACATTTAGCATGTGAGTATTTCATAAGAAAGTGATCTACAATTCCACGCTGGAAACACTTCCTTTCCATACAACAAACTCGAGCAATATGCTCCTGTTTTCTACAATTTCAATAATTCAGCGGTAGAGTCAAAACTCTACAAATTTTCTTAGTGCTTTTCGTGCACTTCTTACATCGCATCGCCTTTTCCATTTTGGTCCCTTCCCTTTAAGGTTGGACCCAGTTCGTGGTAACTTCTCCTGAAGCGTCCACTAACATTTTTCTGCTTTTCTTGTAGTCTCAGCTACTTTTCTTTCATTGAATATCAGTCAGGGTGAGCACCCAATTTCTTTTTCTGACCACAGCAGCTACTATTGCTTGTCATGTGGATTTTCTGCTACTTGTCTCCTTGCCCCGGTTCGATGGAGCCTTGAGAAAGGGCTGGTCCGCCTCTTAAAGCACCATGCCCTAAATTCCTCTCAGTAATATTCGCTGCTCGTACTTCTTATACGTTAGAAGTCAGCACCAGTTAGGTTATATATGTATAATAACAATTTATATACACCTAACTATACATCGTGTCTACTATCTCAAGGTTTAAGTCCAGGAATCTACTCTATAGAAACCTAGTTCACTTAAACCACGGCTTTGATACCAACTTGTAACACCCGACTTTTAAAACAAAAACACCCCTGAAAATTTTTCATTTATAATAAAGGTTTCATTACATAAAACCATAACAAAAGGGGTATATTTTAATAAAAACGGGTACAAGTGTATCAAGGAGAGTATAAAATACCAAATCTCCTTTAAAGCCGGGCTGCTACTGACAGCATCTATGAGTCCCACTTCATAGTCACGGACTCTATCTTTTCCCCTATCAGGATCATGCTAACCTGCAGGGACATTTAACAAATATCGTGAGCTATAAAGCTCAGTGAGTAATCAATTCTGCAAATAACACATATTAGAAATACATTCATATATAGATCACTATATACGACAATTATCTTTCTAATCATCTTTTCAAATCAAATTCCACTTCATAGTCTCTTCCGACTAACAGTATGTATCTGTTCGGATATCGAATCCAAAGCACTAGCCTTACCGGCTAATCATGTATCTCTTAGGATTTCGCATCCTACTTCATAGCCTTACAGGCTGGAACGTATACCATGTGATTATCAAATCACTTTATCACATCTAATCTGTTATTTGCATACCGATCATATCAATTCTGTCTGCCACCAAGGCCATATGTATATAAAAGAGAATAAACATTCAAATTCTCCATTATCGTTTCTGTCCCCTATTTCTTAGTCATATCAGACTGTATCATGTTTCTGGACTATATAAGTCGCATCGTTTGTCATGGCTATACAAGCCGTACCAAATCATTTTCAGCGTATAAATCATAGCCCGCAGGCCGCACCAGTTTGGGTTCAACAACCCGGAATCATAGCCATAAGGCTGCACCATTTCCATCTAATAATGTCATAGCCATATAGGCCGCACCGGTTGGATATAACATCCAATATCATAGTCACAAGTGGCCGCACCATCTATCAACAGTCTATTTCACAATCAATTATGGCTCACGGGTTTACCCGCTATTTCCTAGACTCACGGCTCCGTTCTTGTCATCGCAATGACTCACGGCTTATCCGGTATTGCCTTATTTAAGTGGACTCACAGCTCCGTTCTTGTCATCGCAATGACTCACGGCTTATCTGGTATTGCCTTATTTAAGTGGACTCACAGCTCCGTTCTTGTCATCGCAATGACTCACGGCTTATCTGGTATTGTCGCATTACTGACTCACAGCTCTGTTCTTGTCTATAACAGACTCACGACTTATCTGGTATTGTCATATCACAGATTATATATATATGTATTGACTCACAGCTCCGTTCTTGTCTTTCTCAGACTCACGGCTTATCTGGTATTGCCTTTTACATATATCTTTACACTTGTCATTTTCATCCCTCGAAGCCGTTTCAATCTGTAACAGTTCAATCATCATATATCATATATGATATCAGTGAGATTACTCACCTGGATGCTAGCTGCATTTAAATCCCGGTTGTTTCTTGCCTTTGCGTGCACCACAAACATTTTGTCCCATACCAATTTATCCATTTCATATCAAATGATAATAGGTTAACAGCCATTCTAATTGACTCTAATACATAAGAGTTCAATAATATATCATTACAAACAATGTCTAGATGATATACTTTCCATTTATCATCTTTTCATGAATTTTACTATTCACTGAGGCATTCGTATTGATCTACAGTGCCCCCGAGGAGTCGAAAACTCAATTTAATATTTTTCCCAGACTTTTCAAACCATTAGGGACTTATGGTTCAAATTTGAGGTAAATCGGACAAGCCAAACAAAAGTTAGCGTTTCTGATTCCCTGTCTGGTAGGCGCACTGCGCCAGGAGTGGGGCGCACTGCGCCTGGGCGCACCCCGCCAGGATCCTGGGCACACCCCGCCAGGATCCTGGGCGCACTGCACCTAGCTCCTGGGCAGTCTCCTGATCAGTCGCGATTTGTGCACTGTAGCACACAGTTTTGACATTTAAGTCCTTAATGCTGTTCTTAATCGTTTGGGGTTTATTCCTAGGCTAAAACCTTCTATTAATACAAGGTTTTCAACCCTCAAAGCCCACTCAATCAACCATAAGAAGAATTAGGGTTCTGAGTTCCAAAAACCCAAAACTTCAAATTCATCACAAATAGCAATCTACTTCCAAAATCATCGATTAAGTCCATTTAGCATGACTTAATGGAAGTATTAAACCATTTAAACCACATAATCATAACTGAAATTTGCAGATTTCAGTTTCTATAAAACTCATTAAGAACTTCTTCAAGAACTTGACTAAAAAGGCAATCTACTTACCTTATTTGCTTGGAAATCACCACCTTCCAACAATTGTTCCAAGTTCTTGCTTCAATTCAATGATTTCTGCAGAAATCGCACCTTCAAGGCTCCTCCCGTTGCTGCACAAATGGCCAGTCAAAGAAGAGAGTCAACCTCTCTATTTATACTTCCAAAGTTTACAAATTTGGTCCCTAAGTTCATTTTCTTGAACTTTGACCACAATAAATCAAGTTTTATGACATAAAACTTTCATTTCTTATATTTTTGCCACAAGCAAACAATATTTTTACATAATTGGTCCTTCACTTGGTCAAATGACCAAATTACCCTTTTATGGTAAAATGACCAATTTACCCTTTTCTTCTAGTATTACTTTCTAATACTTAGAACACCATGTTAAATCATAAATACACTATGATTAACATTTTAATACTTAACAAAAGTGTCTTGGTGTTACAAAGGTATACACCACAAGTTGCAACACCCAAGAATGCTAGTTCTTGGATTTCTGTTTTCACTTTCTCTTAAGCTTATACACCAAAAATGATTTGGTATTCAAGAGAGACAATTGATACAAAAAATCTAACTAGTACTAGTTGAGAGAAAGAAAATGAAGGCAAGTGTTCAATTTTAGGCCAATAAGAAGAGAGGAAAAAGCTATAATTTTTCCAAGAATTCACTCAACTAGTTCACATGAATCCTTTCCCTTTAAAAAAAACAAGTCTTAACATTAAAGAAAAAAATTCATTCGTCTACCATGGAAACAATTTCCATTAGACCACCTCCTCAAAGAGGTGTTGGCGTAAAGGCATGGTGAGAGAGAGATTCTCTCTCTCACTCTCATTCTTCCCTTTTATATTTTATGTGAAACAAAGGAATATTTTTTGTGAAACCGCTAAACGTTTATATGCATATATTACACGTATTTATCATTCTTCTGATATTTCTTTGGATCATCATAAAAAATTACTACCTTTTATTGAGTTTAAGTTACAAGATGTAGATTCTATTTCATATGAATGCGAATCTATTGTTTCATCAATTGAAATTCCAATCCAACTTACGCTCATGGTATTGTTCCATTCGAATTTTTTTTAAGTCCTAATGATTTATTAAAAGTAATGGATAAGTCTCTACCCATAATTCCTCTAGCAAATAAAAGTGATTCTGTGAATGTTATTGTTGATGCTTCTAAAAATTACTCTGATTCTGATTCTGATATTGAAGAAATAGACTGTAGTGATTTATCACAAAAGAAAACTTCATCAGTCTGTTCTTCAAAATCCTAATCTAAAGAAAGTACCAAAACTACTCAAGAAAATACTCCTAAGGTTAAACAGATCTCTTCGGATGCTAAAACTAAAACTTTTCAAATTCTTAGTACTTCAGATAACTACTCAGAATACGTAGATAATAAATCCAAAAGACTTGTCGAACAGGCATGTACGTATCCAAACGTTGCAAACTTTAAAAATACAGTTTTATTAAAAGGGGTGTAAAACTTGAAGATAGTTGCGAACTTCTGTCGCTCATGAAAGAAGACAATACAAATGTAACAGCCGATGGTTTCTTCTCATCTGATAAAATGCTCGAAAACACTTTGAATGTGGAGATGGAATTTAAAATCAATAAACGAAAACAAGAAACGCATCAGTTGAAAAACACCTTCGGATGTCACAATAATCAAAACTTTTCACACAACCGAAGTTTTTTAAACAATCGAAGTTTTTCGAAAAATCGAAGTTTTTCAAACAATCAAAATGTTTCAAACAATCGAAACTTTCAAAACAATCGAAATTCTTCAAATACTAGAAACTTCACAACATATAAAAACCAAATAAAGACTCAATTTTCGGTTGAAAAGCATAAACAATTTTACGATAATAGACGAAGAAAGAACTATCGTGATTCTCAAAACAAAAAGAAAGCTTTTCAACATCAACAAAAGTCTTTTAAAGATAAAAACCCTTCAATAACTCCTAAGAAAATTGTTTTTAAACCTGCAAAACCTATTTGTTCAAAAAAAAAGTACGAAAAAGCAACTATGAAAACTTTTACTAAGGGAAGCAACCTAGTTGATACGTTTCATGTTTGGCTTGATAAGAACATGGATTTGTTTAAAGATAAAAGTTTAACAATTCAAGATTTTAAACTTGCTTATGAAGTGCTTCTATGTGAATCTACTCAATGTACTACTTCGTCTGGGAAATCGTTACTCTCAAACCGAAAATGGGTTCCTGTGAAACCAAATCCACTTTCAACAATGTGTCCTAAAGAGCAAAAACAAAAGCAAATTTTAAAATGGGTTCCAAAAGTCACTAAAACTCAAATAATTGAACCCTCCATCGAGTCAAATATTGCTTCAACTTGTGGTACTAAAAAGAATGATATGATCGCTTCCTGGATCTATGATCTGAATACTTACCCTCAAGGACCCAAGCCATGTTGGGTACCTGAACTCTCTCTCTAAATTGTAGGTAATGATCGATGAGTAGTACGATAAGGAATGGTATATCGACAGTGGCTGCTCACGACACATGACGGGAAGGATAGAGTACTTAAGGGATTTCAGAAGTTTAGAAGATGGAGGAGATGTAAAGTTTGAAAACAACGAAACATGTCCCATAAAAGGATATGGAAAAATCACTAATGGCAAATTCACTATAAATAGAGTTGCTTATGTAGAAGGATTAAAGCACAATTTAGTAAGTGTCTCTCAACTGGTTGTGGGGACTGGTTTAAAAGTCTCATTTGAAGAAGCTGGAAGTGTAATTAAGAAGAAAAAGACCAAGGAAGTCTTGCTAAAATCCTCAAGGAAGGGTGAAATGTATCTACTGGATATGAAGCCAATTGTTGGAACACCTTCCATTTGTCTACTTTCAAAAGCCCCTTCGGATCTCAGTTGGTTAAGGCATCGCAGGCTATCTCATTTGAACTTCAAGAATATCAACAAGCTGGTTGCTCTTGACCTTGTCCGAGGTATGCCTACACTGAAGTTTGATAATGACACATTGTGTGCTGCTTGTGAGCATGGGAAGCAAAAGCGACAAGCTCATCCGATTACCATAGACTCCAAGATCACTGAACCTCTTGAACTGATACACATTGATCTTTGTGGTCCATCAACGGTCGAATCCCTTGGAGGAAAGAAATGCATATTAGTTATCATGGATGACTTCTCACGATTCACATGGGTAATCTTCTACGACAAAAGTCAGACACACCTGCAGAACATATAGCCTTCATCAAGCAAATCGAGCTTCATTTAAAGAAACTAGTACGAGTTATCCGAAGTGACAATGGCACCGAATTCAAAAACCAAACAATTGACTCGTATCTGAAGGAGAAGGGGATCACTCATAATTGTTCTGCCCCTTATACTCCACAACAAAATGGTGTAGTAGAGCGAAGAAATAGATCGCTATGCGAAGCTGCAAGGACCATGCTTGACTATGCAAATCTTCCAATGTACTTCTGGGTCGTAGCTGTTGCAACTGCATGCTTCACTCAGAATTGATCTTACATTCATAGGCGCTTCAACATCACTCCATACGAAGTCATCAACAAAAGGAAACCAAATGTGAAATACTTCCATGTATTCTGTTGTCGATGTTTCATAATGAGAGTCAAACCTGGTACTACGAAGTTTGCATCCAAATCCGATGATGGTGTCTTCCTAGGATACTCACACTCTGCGAAAGCTTATCGAGTATTAAATAAGACAATGAGGAAGATTGAGGAAACATTCAATCTGACGTTTGACGATCATCATATCAAAAAATCAAACACACTCTTTCCTCGTTCCTCTATATTTCCAGAACAACCAACCGAAGTCATACCTCTGGACTCTTTTAATCTTGATTTCTCTTACTTATTTGACAGTCCTGATCATGCAATCGATGCTGAAGCAAATGTGAAGGACAATAATATACCAGAAATCAAACAGCTCACTGACAATCAAAGCACCAACGAACCATCAAAAGCTACGCAACCTTCAGTCGAGGGGGAGTTAGAAACTCCTAAGCAAAATGATCCTTCGGTTGAAGGGGAGTCAGAAACACCTAAGCAAAATGATCCTTCGGTTGAGGGGGAGTATGATACATCCAACCCAAAGGATCCTTCAGTTGAAGAAGAAGCTACACCTTCTAGTACATCTACTCCGAAAGAACCCCATTCAACCGAACCACCAAGTCAATCTACAGTACACACTGCTTCTGTTGAGGGGGAGTCATCTGACAAGCCAGCTTCAGCTGAGGGGGAGTCAAGTGACAACCAAGCTTCAATTTATAGTGAACAACCAATTCCTAACACTTCGATTGAAGAAAATCAACTGACTTCGGATTATCCATCTGATATAGAGGAAGTACATGGGGAAACGCTACCAGGATATGACCTTGCCTATCCACCTCTTGAAAAATGGACAAAGGATCATCCGAAGACTCAGGTAATTGGTAATCCAGATGAAAAGGTACTTACTCGATCTCAATTAAAATCAAAGCAAAATGAATTAAAAAAACGATCGGATTACTGCATGTTTAACGTTTTCATCTCAAAAGTTGAACCTAAAACTGTAAAAGAAGCTTTTCTACACTCGAATTGGGTTGAGGCCATGCAGAGTGAGTTGGCTGAATTTGAACGAAACAAAGTGTGGCGTTTAATACAAAAACCAACCAACTCCTCTGTAGTAGGTCTTAAATGGGGTTTTCGAAATAAACTGGATACAGAAGGTAACATTGTACGAAACAAAGCTAGACTAGTTGTCAAAGGATATTGCCAACAGGAGGGAATCGATTATGATGAAACCTTCGCTCCTGTTGCCAGACTTGAGTCCGTCCGAATCTTTTTGGCATTTGCTGCCCATTAAAACTTTGATGTCTACCAAATGGATGTCAAATGAGCATTTTTAAATGGCGAACTTGAGGAAACAGTGTATATGGAACAACCACCTAGTTTTATAAATGAAAAATATCCAAATCACTGTTATATCCTTGACAAAGCAGTCTATGGGCTAAAGCAAGCACCAAGGGCTTGGTACGAAACTCTAACCAGAGTTTTAAAACAATCAAACTTCAAACAAGGTTCTGTTGATCCCACTCTCTTTCATAAGAAGGTTGCTAATCATCTCATGTTAGTTCAAATCTACGTGGATGATATCATCTTCGGATCAACAGACCCTGAACTTTAAAAAGATTTCGAAACCCTAATGAAAAGTAAGTTTCAAATGAGCATGATGGGGAAGATAAACTACTTTCTTGGACTTCAAGTTAAACAAACATTAGAAGGAATCTTCATAAACCAAGAAAAATACACACGAAGTCTGTTGGAGAAATTTGGTATCGAGAACTATTCAAATTCGAAGGTTCCCTGGCTTCTGGTACACGACTCACACCTTCGCTTGACAAACCGGCAGTTGATCAGAAGTTCTACAGGAGCATGATTGGTTCTTTACTCTACTTAACTTCCAGTCGCCCAGATATCATGTTCTCAGTTTGTAATTGCACACGATATCAGGCGAATCCAAGAGAACCTCATCTAGCCACAATCAAGACAATCTTTTGCTATCGTCATCAAACTCCTTCTCTTGGTTTGTGGTACCCTGCCAATTCAGGCTTCTTTCTACAAGCTGACTCTGATGCTGATCTGGAGGTTGTGCACTTGATCATAAAAACACTTCAGGGGGATGACAGTTTCTAGATGGCAGGCTCATCAGCTGGCAATCGAAGAAACAAACATGTGTTTCCATCTCCACAGCCGAAGCCGAGTACATAGCTACTGCTGCATGTACCTCTCAAATGATCTGGGTTCAAATTCAACGATGAGATTATGCCATCCATATGCGAAGGATACCTCTATTCTGTGACTCTCAAAGTGCCATACGAATTTGTCATAATCCGGTTCAACATTCGAAGACCAAACACATTTCCTTTCGATATCACTTTATTAAAAGTCATGTAGAGGAAGGGAACATTGAGGTCCACTTCGTTCATACGAATGATCAGCTGGCAGACATCTTCACCAAAGCTCTTAATGAAAAAGCCTTTACAAGAATCATCCATGGGCTAGGCATGCTTGAGTCATCCGCAGTTCCAAATACATAATCAGCTAAGTACCTTCAACCAAAAATCTCTGTAAATGTTTCAATCGTTTTAAGTTTTTTTTTCTTCTAAGTTTGAATAGCTTTTTAAGTTTTTTTTATGTTTTTTTATTTTCTTGTCATCAGAAGCGATATTATTCATAAACGAACCTTCGGTTCAATTCAGATAAAGTTTTTACTAAAAATATTCGGATAGCATAAGTCACTATTCACAACCGATGCTTCGGTTCGCTTCTGATAACACTTAAATACTGACTTCTGCCCATAACATTATTCATGTCTCTCACATCCGAACCCAAATATTGCAAAATATCAAAACACAATTAAAGGACAAAACGGGGTTTTTAGAGTCTGTTGAGCATATCTCATTGCACTAAGAGATATTTGGGACTCGCACTGCAACATTGGTAACACTTCGGACGATCTGATCACGGTTAAAGACCTTTTGACATGTTCATACTTCGTACAAGACTATATGTAAACCTCATGTCTTACTTGCACCTAGTGGTTCTTCCTTCGCATAAGCAAATAACTAATCAGAAAGACTTAGTCTTTTCAGGATATGTTCCAGGTGTTGTGTGGCAGTAACACATATGACAATTCATGATACGAAGAAAAGAAACCTAATGCAAATTTCACTGATGGGATTTACAAAGATATTTATGAGAAATCATGCTGAAATAAATAAGTTGTGAGAATAAAAAGCAATAAATGCTTCAAGCACAAAAGAGTCAAAATAATTCAAAAGCTAAGAAAAGCTAGAAAGGCACTTTCACAATACTTCAAGTCTATCTTCGAATACAATAAAGAATCAATACTAAGATTAGCAATATACAATATAATCAAGGCGTACCCCCTGACTTCAATGCAACAATCAGGATCTCCTGTAACACAGTTGAGAACCGGATTGGGGGTATGAACATCTCAGTAACCCATCTTCAGTGACAAGGGTGGAGTAGTGCACAATTTTCAAAGGCTTGTCATCCGAAAAGCGTGTCCAAATACTCCATCTGGTGAATAGAGATAAATTTTCTTAGCAATCCCATACTACTTCAAATCAGAAACTCGGATATGTAACTCTTCGTATCAGGATGTGTCATCTAAGGTTACTCTACGTAATACTTAGACTCTTTTATCAGACAACTATGTTTATATAAAGGCGATGGTGGAATACTTACATTGGGTTCAACTATCCATATGAATGCACATTACATTACTCTCGTTCAGATATGAATATGTCACAAGGACTTCCTTCAATAATCAGCTCTCATCCTTTGAACTGAACAAAAAAAATCATTTTTTCCAAAATTAAATGGATCCTTGTGTTATCACTTCGGATGGTTGGCATGACTGCATTATGAGCAGACTTCGGTTGTACATTTTAAAAATCGAAAAAGCCAAAAATACTTTTTATTTATTAGTTCTATTTCTTTATTATTAAATCAAATGCGAATTATGTCTGTTGGGATTCAACGAGATACGTGGGATCCTCACTGATCCTGTTTTGCATTAGGAGATGCAGGAACCAATAGAAATCGAGCACAACGGCTACCTGGGGATGATGTAGCTGTCAAACCGGGAAAATGGGAATGTCCCCTCAACTTACAAATGACGTGGATGAACCCCATTCGACCGTTCAAACACACGCATAAAATGCACATTCTCTCTCCACTCATCCACATAGTATATAAACAGAGCAAACCCTTCATTCATCCATTCCGTTTCAAATTTCTCTAAACCTACAACCAAAATTCCCAAACTTTCCCAACTCTCAAAACTCAAGTTCAATCACCATGGCTACCGATGATATCTCATTCACAGCAGGAGATGCCGATTCAGTTCTAGAGCTTAACCCCATGTCGGCAAACCACATTGCAAATCTTGATCCTGAAGCTTACTCGTCAACAATAGCGATGTTAGTCGTATGTCTACGATATTCACCTCTTGCACACGCCATACTGCGACTGCTAAAGTTCCAAAGTTATGGGTGAACAGGGCACACCATACTGCATGTCTGAATGCAGATGGCCAGTCTATGTCCTTTGAGATCGTAACTGCTGATGAAAACAAGAAGACGATTACGGTCAAGAAGGAGCAATTCGCCAAAATTCTTCAACTTCCAATGTCTGGACGGTTTCAGATGGCATCTCAGTCTGAAATCTTGAATATGCTCAAGGAGATGGGGCATACACCAATCACACGATCGATGAGTTCTTTTAAGAAGAACAAATTACCTTCAGTTTGGGGTTACTTCTTCAGCGTAATCCTACGAAGTCTTTCTGGCAGGACTTCGGGCCTTGATTCTGCCTCTTACACATTCCTACAACTTCATTATGGCATCTACTACAATGTCCCAGTTGATTACGCTTCAACTCTTTGGACTGACTTTACAACTTACCTAAATCATGCGAAGAGGGCCACAGACATCGCATCCACACGTTTTTGGGCCCTAATTGTTCAAGCGCTATATGCTCATGAAAAGGTTGTTGGATTAGGTGTCTAAGCCATGACTAATAATTTGTATTTACATAATTAATAGAAGCAAAGTCTATTTGGGTTGCCCTCATAGCTGGAGGTTTGGTAGAAAGTTCGGTAGAGAGAAAGGTTGGTTTATTATGGGATTAATAAATCAATATAAATAAAAGATATGGTTTGTTAATATATTAAAGTGATAATATATTAATTAGAAACTATATTGATTGATTAATAATTAATCAGGAATTAATTAGATTAATTTCTGTGGCATTAATTAGATTAATCAGGAAGTCAGGGATTAAAGTCGTACAAATTCAATAGTTGAATTGCGGCGCGCGACGCGCAAATGTAAAGGCCGCGACGCGCGTACGTATAATCCGGAAAATGGCTGACGGCTAGGGTTTCTTGTTTCCCTATAAATAGGGACCCCTAGACCTCATTATAAGTGCTCATTTCTATTATTCTCTCTGGAATTTTCGTGACCTTCCTCTGGCTCCCTGGGTGTGATCTCATTTGAGGCAGGACACTTGTGCTGCTTAGCTTCAAGATTAAAACTAAAGGTTAGTTTTTCCTGATTTATTCTTTTAGTTATTTTTGTTTGGCCTTTAGGAATTAGTTACATGTTCAAAGTAAGAAAACATAGATCTTTTCTAGGATGCATGTGAACTTAGGTTATTTAGTTCATGGTTGCGGAAAACCTTTCAGTGGTATCAGAGCTTTTGGTTGTTTTCTTATTGAATGGTTGTAATAGTTTTCCTAATTAGGGTTTAAAGTTTATAAATCCTTTGGGCCTGATTTCGATTTTGGGGTTTAGGGTTTTTGAAACCCTAGCCCCTTCCCCCTCCTTTTCAATTTTCCTGGTTAGGGTTTTAGGAGGTTTTCTGTTTTTGGTAACTTTAATTGGTTAATTAAATGGATAACCTTAAACCCAGTTTGTTTGAATTCGATAATTAGGGGTTTAAGATAGGTTTAAATAGATTTGATTAATTTGGAAAAACCTATCTACATTTGAATTAATTTAATTAATTGTTTAATTAAAAGATAATTCAAGGGATTTAATTTAATTTTAATTTAATGGTTAAATTTCAAAAATTAAAGGATAAATCCTAAATATTTTAAAAGGTTTAAAATATCTAGATTTAATTAATATTTTAATTAAAAGATGAATTAAATCAAATTTAAAGGTTTAATTTAATTTGAAATTTAATAGGTAAATTTCAGGAAATTAAAAGATAAACCAGGAATATTTTAAAAGGGTTTAAAATACATCTTATATATATTATTAAAAGTTAATACTATATGTATAAGATAAATTGGTTAGTCAAATCATTAGTAGGCCTCATTCACGAAGCTGGTCTATAAAGTGGGTATAAGGAGACTGACTATAAAATGGCGGTCTAATGGGTGTTCACTCTCACCCACCGCTCGCCTGATCAGTGGAGGGTCGTTAGCCGAATAGTTTTGATAGGACCGCTTAATCATTAAAAGTATAATGATCAAAGTACTAGAACCCGTACAAGAATTCCCAATCTAGTTACTTTAGAAAAAAATGTGAATTTGATGCTAACCCATGAAATTGCACATTGCACATTATGAAACGTTGGTGGAGCGTGTGTGGGTTACCGGCACACCAATGGGGGTTCATAAAGAGTGGCAATGGGTTTCTCGGGTGTTATCATTGTTGATGGAGCGTGTGTGGTTAACCGGCACATCAATTTGAGATGATAATGGACCCCGAGAGTACCAAGCTAATTTGCATGGTTATTCACACCCGGTTTGTGATCCTCGGCATCCCAGTCACAAACGGTGGGGCATATCCGAGATTAAACATGTTATTGAACAGTTCAATGAATCTCACAGATCTAGGAATTTCATAAGACTGAAATTGATAAAAGTTATCTACCTTAATGACCACTGTGTTGTGACTACGTCATCCCTCTTCACAGCATAGTTGGGGTATTTTGGATCCTAGCCTTGTTAAATAATGTATATTGGGTAATTATTTAAAAGGATGAATTAAACGAATAAATTCAAATTTTATATATGTCTGAAGAAAGTGTCATTCTCCTCCTTCCCCTCCTTCACCCATTTCTGAGAGCTTCAGAAAGCACATGTTAAATATGGTAAGGCTGACTGGCCTTGACTATATGATATGGTTTTGCAATTAGAGAATAGTTCTTAGTTTTGCTGGCGAACCATATCCGACTGAGTGTCCGCTCCCAAACATGGCATCACACAGCAGCTTGTGATGAGCATGACTCCTTGACTATTGAGTCCATGGAAGTTTGTTGCCTTATGCTATTGATCATTAACCCCGAGTTCCGCAGGGATTTAGAATTCCTGGGGTCTGATTAGTTAGCACAGCTAGTTCAGGAAAGGTTCCGTGAACTGGTTGAATAAAGGGAACGAACCAGGATCTTCAAAGAGCTTGAAGTTGCAAGCTAGAAGGAAGTAGCACCAGTTTGCGTGTTCCCGAGATTGAGGGATACATAGGCGAACAGTATAAAACTGGTTTCCCTTTGGAATCGGGAGTTAAGCATTAGCTCAACTCGCTGATCTGTTCATCCAGATGAACAGAAAGGGTAACCGGATAAGACAATCGTGGAAGTGCATTCAATGTCGACTCTGTATGAATCGTTCATGGAGAAGCATGGTTCCATTAATTCAGCTGCTTTAGGATTGAGTCTAGTATTAAGGTGCATCAAGAAATGATCCAGATCGTCTAGACCGATTGTTCGATGTTTCAAACTGGGAATCCACAAGGTGGGACACAGTCACGGAAAGATTGGAAAAATGCTCCAAAGCCAAACCGTTTGGTAAACTCATAAATATCTTAGAATTCAGAACACCTGATCCTCATTTCCTTGATACAGGATGTGTTTCACACATTTACTCTGTATGCACGAACTCTGGAGGATGCGGGATGGTGTCGCACAGGAGCATATTCGGATTGGATCTGGAGCTCGTGCGTTTTTGAGTTAAGCTAGATATTTGTTCTTGTTATTAGTTTATAGATACATAAGACATGGATTCACATAGTACATTGTTCTGAGGATAATTCTGGTTTAATGAAATATTTTTTTTTTGAAACATGATTGTTTTAATTGTCCTTGAAATGTTGTGTGAATGTGTTGATGACGTAAATGGTAATAACTTGAATGTTGATACATCCAATGGGATTGGATTTGTAAATTGTGTTCTTTATGATTGTTAAAGTGAATTTTATGAGAATCACTTCAACCAAAGGTCCAGTTGGACAGGACTTTGGAATCATTTGACTTAGAGTCACATGATGATTTGAGTGCTTAATAAAATTAATTGTGGCAAGAAAGGAATCGCCAAAAGATCCAATGGATAGGATTTTGGAATCAGTTGACTTGGAGTCAGGTGATGATTGCATGTCTTGAGCAATATTAACAAAGTCATAAATTTACATGGAACTGTAAAGGTATTAAGATTTTGAGCAACAGACACATAAGTTACTGTGTATTGCTCGAATCTTCGAACAGAACATGATTAGTTATGCTTCATGATATTTGCCAAATGGTTTGAAAAATATGGCTTTGTTTATCGGAATAAGAGATTGATTGGAACCTTGAAGTATTCAAGGATTTCAAAGGACGTATAAGATCAACAGAACCTGAGTAACAACATAGACTGAGAAAATGTTTCACAGTTTATCCTCTTCCAAGAACACTAATGGTTATAATGTGTCTTAGGGAAAATGATGGAGCATTGATCGAAATAGTTTTGATCCTCGGTGTATAAGATACACTGGATACATTTCCGACTAATATTTCAATGAATTGAATATTCAACCAGTCAGACCGCAGAAGCCATATTCCGACTACATCTTAGACTAAGTAGGTTATGTTGACACTGTCTGAAATGTAAAGCTGGGATCGTCCCACTAGTACATAGAAAGTCCAGGGTCATGTAGCATTCGTCTGAATCTCATGATAAGCCTGAAACTGATCAGCAATGTCGTTTCATTGGCCACTCCGGTTATCCTTTAAAAGAAGAGTACTTTTAGAAAGAACTCAAGTTCTAAGGAACCAGTGGGAGTAAGAATAATTCTGAATGAGTTCAGGGATTAGCCAAGTGAAAGAACCTTTAGTCACCACTGGGACTTGACCAGGAATTAGATTCCTGTTAAACCTGACATACCCTCTCTTCACTTGACCAGTAGTTATTGTCACTGTCATAAGGAGTTATGATTTGGGTGATATACCGGGTAGTGGTAAAACACTAAAGATGGTACGGATAAGTAATCTGACTGCTGGAGGCATTGTGAGCCCAGTTGCTGCCAAATAAGAGAACCTTACCACGAGACACAGTCTATGTGACAGTTTGATTGATCTTTACAACTGGTCTAGGAACCAGTGGGAGTAATTGAATCATCAAAAGAAGGGAACATAGAAATGTGCTTACAGAACATCTGGTTGAATGAGTCATCACTTGGAGTCAAGCAATTGATTCTGAGAGAAGCACTCTCAATAGAAGATGTAATCTGAGAGGATTCTGCGTGGCATAGTGTGAGTCGTTAGTGGAGCGTGTGTGGTTTACCGGCACACGAATAGGGACTCACATAGAGCATGCCATTACAAAAGGTACACGGCCCCGGGATTCGTCCCATGGGCATCTCGCAAGAAAGGATATTCGGATTCTCAAAATAGGCCAAAAGGTTTGGATTTTGTGAATAGCCTGAAAGATTTCCTTTAATATGTCGGAAAGGTTTGGATTTCGGTTTCGCAAAATGTGCCATAAGTTCTGGATTTTGTGAATAGTCCGAAAGAGTCATATAACGGTGTCAAAGCCAGTGGGAGTATCATTGTTATCTGCTATCATTATATGTGGGTTACATACTGGTTCTAGGAAACGTCTCTTATCATTACAAAGTGTAATGACTTGGTGTTAAGAAACGGTTCGTTATGAAAGACTTTAAGAGATACAACATACTCAGGTGGTTGTGAACATCTATTAGATAGATCAGAATTCTGTCAATATGATCTTGATGAGATTCAAGATGCATAACCCCAGGAATGGAGTTTCCTGTCATTACAAAGTGTAATGAATTGTCATGAAAGAAACAAAGAAGGTGCAACATACTCACGTAGTTCACAGACATCTATCGGATACATGAGACTGACAGTATAGACTTAGCCGTTGAGAATATGATCTTGATGGGATTCAAGATGCATAAGAAAGAGTCTCCGAAAGGAAATGTTTCCGGAAATCATGACACAAGGATTATTGGTAATCTTAGGATTCCGAAAGGGTTTGGAATGAGATTACATCAGGTTCCACGAGCCTCTTGGACCAATCAGAAGTGTTATGAACATTCCCTGATGACTTGATGCTTAGAGCATGGTAAGTTAGTTTCAGGATATGACCTGGCTGAGAGTACTGTTTGGATTTTGAACACACGTGAGAAATCATTGGGAAATGATTAGGGTGAACGATTTGAAAGGAGTTTCAAATCGGTAATTGTTTACACCAGAACGTGGTGCTGTAGGACTTCATGGTTAAAGAATTTTGTTGGTTTCTGATGGAGCACGTGTGGTTCACCGGCACATCATGACACCTCTAAATTGTCTTAGGGTGTAGTCATGTAGACTAAAGACCCGAGAACCATGGGCAGTCACGGTACACATCACCGGAATGGAGTTGTGAGAGAGAATGACAAAATGACAAATTGAGATATCATCGGAAGAGTATCCGATAGGATCATCTGCAATAAAGTGTATAAGTGTTAGACACTTGGATACATAGAAAGAGTGAAAAGGTCATAGACATAGATATAAAAGGCTTGAATTGGAAGTTTAAAAGAGAATAAGAAACCGATAATAGTTATGAGAAATCCGACTTGGTGATTACCTCGTGGAGACTTGGTAATTAGCAGGAGTAGCTGCCAGTCAGATTTTATGTTTCTCTTTTGCATGTTTACTTCCTGAGTAATTGGATTACTCAAATATCCACAGTCGCTCATACTCTTAGGGAGTAAGTATGAAGAAAGACTATCATGAATTGGTTTGTAGACTGTCTAAGGAGTTAGATATAGTAATAAGATTGCTGCAACGTTCATGAGTACTTGGAAATGGAGATTTGAGTATTGGATAAACCCACGCTCAATAGATTGCTTCATGGATTACATCACGAGCAATGTTGAGACGATAATATCTTATGGTCTTGAAGTGGAGAGATATGAGTTATAATTTGCAAGGCGGTTGCTCATTGATAGTACGAAAACGCATCGGTAACTCGGTGTTATAAAACGTGCTGTTGTGAGTGATTTGTCGGGTAAAAGATATAACATATTAGTCGAAGCTTATTCATCCCTTGACCCAGACGGGAAGCAGATATCTGTTGGCCACTCGTTGATTTTGAAGTTGACTGAAGCGCTGGCCAGCCAGGACTGAATTGATTCGTTCAATTAGAAGTCTAAAAGTCATAAGAAAAATCGAAAATCGGGAAACAGTGTGTCAGACAGAGATTGATCTCAATCCATGTCTCATGTCTGAAAATATATTGTTGGACGAAGGATCATTTGATCACTTATCTATGGACAGAACTGACTAGGTCAGAGTTCGGCAGGAGTTTCTAGGAAGCTACAGTTTGCTGATTAATTAGAGGTTAAATTGGTAATTATAGTCATAGACTTATCCAAGTGGGAGACTGTTGGATTAGGTGTCTAAGCCATGACTAATAATTTGTATTTACATAATTAATAGAAGCAAAGTCCATTTGGGTTGCCCTCATAGCTGGAGGTTTGGTAGAAAGTTCGGTAGAGAGAAAGGTTGGTTTATTATGGGATTAATAAATCAATAGAAATAAAAGATATGGTTTGTTAATATATTAAAGTGATAATATATTAATTAGAAACTATATTGATTGATTAATAATTAATCAGGAATTAATTAGATTAATTTCTGTGGCATTAATTAGATTAATCAGGAAGTCAGGGATTAAAGTCGTACAAATTCAATAGTTGAATTGCGGCGCGCGGCGCGCAAATGTAAAGGCCGCGACGCGCGTACGTATAATCCGGAAAATGGCTGACGGCTAGGGTTTCTTGTTTCCCTATAAATAGGGACCCCTAGACCTCATTATAAGTGCTCATTTCTATTATTCTCTCTGGAATTTTCGTAACCTTCCTCTGGCTCCCTGGGTGTGATCTCATTTGAGGTAGGACACTTGTGCTGCTTAGCTTCAAGATTAAAACTAAAGGTTAGTTTTTCCTGATTTATTCTTTTAGTTATTTTTGTTTGGCCTTTAGGAATTAGTTACATGTTCAAAGTAAGAAAACATAGATCTTTTCTAGGTTGCATGTGAACTTAGGTTATTTAGTTCATGGTTGCGGAAAACCTTTCAAAGGTACCAGTGCCTTCGGGCCTGCCCGTTCATGATTTCCATCAAGTCCAGATACCTTCACGTTCAACTTCGGATGACAGGATGGAATTTATTGCTCAATTTCTTGAGGCGATGCTGTGCAAGGTTCAAGATGATAATCTAACCTTGATCGAATACCGCAAGACAATCATGACACCCGCAACCCTCAGGGATTTCACACTAGTAATTGAATCCGAACTTCGAAAGGCCAAGGGTGGAAAACACAAAGGCACAGCCGAACCGTCCGAAGCCCCAGCCAAAAAGTCAAGAACCAAGAAGAAAACCCAAGCCGTGAAGCCATCAAAGAAGAAACCAGCTCAATCTTCACGACCACCAACACCTCGATCCGAAGAAGAAGAAGAAGAAGAAGAAGGAGAGGAAGAACATTCACATCAGGAGGATACCAACATCCCTCCATCCCCAACTACGACTACAACTTCCACGGTACCTCCTTCTGATCCTCCTATAACTTTAACTGAAAACCTGGTGGTATCCAAATATATGACCACTGTTGAAACATCTAATGTGGAGACAAGTCATCTTGAGACCCCTATGCACACATCTGATGTGGACACAAGTCTCACATCCGGAAATCCAACTGCCACGACTCCACCTTCACCACCACCGAAGCATACAACACCTATTTTCACCACAACAACTGAAGTACCACCTCCGCTTCATTCATTTTTTATGGGTGACATGGCTGATTCTCCCTCTTCCCATGAAACCGAAAAAGAAGAAGAAGATTACTTGAAAACAGCCCCTATAAACATACAAGACGAAGATGATGATGAACCAGACACGAGCCTGTGTCAATGAAACAATTTCGCCAACTCAATGCGAAATTAAATGTTTTGATCCTAGCACAGACCATGTACACTTTGGACAAAGGGTCTGTAGTCACTACTGATCATCTAGCGGAGTCTCTTACTTCTTTTGAGGGTACCATCACAAAGAAAGTCAACAAGAAAATCGATGCAGCAGTCATGGTTGTGGAAACCGATGTTAAACAGATGACACGAAACGTCCTGGAGAAAATCGACTTGAGATGTAAATTCGTGGAGAAACAAGTCGAAGAGAAAACCAAACAAATTCAGGACCAACATATAGCAAAACTCACCAAAGTGGTCACCAACCTCAATGCTGCCCATACAGATGTTCAAGCTAAGCTTACTTCTCTGTCTACTTCGATTGAGAATCTCTCAAAACGAGCTGCTGAGGAATTTGACGTTCAATTGAAGACTTTAAGGAAAGATGTTGAGGATGCAAAGAAGACAATAGCGGCATATGAACCGAAGGTGCAAGAGCTCAACGCCTATAAAGAAGCACAGAAGATCAGTGACCAGCAAATGAAAATTTTGGTCTCTCAAACCACCGACTCCATCCGAAAGGATATTGCACCGCTTCTTACGCTTGTTAGTCGGTTACCGGGTGCTCCGAAGCCTTCCATGCCTTCGTCACAAGGGGGAGAAGGACCTTGACTAACAACACGCCAAACACGCATCACCTTCGCTCCAACAACAACCATTACAACCCTAGCACCACTCTCTCAAACAACTGCTGGTCCGACTACAAAGCCATTCTTCGGATCTACTTTAGCACCCTCATCAGGATCAATCACCACAATGTCACCATCAACAACTGTTCCTCCTGTTTGGGGAAGAACAACTCCGATGACAACCGAATCCACCTCCATCCTCATAAAAAGATTCTCTGGTGGAATCAAAATTGGAGCGAGTTCTGAACCATCATCTACTTCAACAAAGAAAACAACTTCTCAAATGCCTCCTGAGTCAGGTCCTTCGGTTGATAAGGGAAAGAAAATTGCTCAGGAACTGTCTAAGTTTGAAGAGAAGAACAGAAAGCAGAGGAGTACGAAAAGCTAAGGCATTTGTACGTGATCTCAAGAGACAGGGCAGGAAAGAAAGAAGTCTTGGGTCCAGTGAACAACATCTGGACATATGAGACAATAATGAATTTGGCCTTTACCACTGTCACACCCCCGATCCTTGGCGGAATCGATCAAGGCGTGATATATTGTTCAAAGTCTCATGACAACTATGTTATAATATGATTAGATTCAATTAAGTACTAAGTATGCAAACAAGATCCACAACATACAAATACAAATCCAAATACAACAACATTTATTACATCAAATTTAAATAGTCTTGTGGGTTTCTAAGGTATACCCTACTTTTCATCAACTTCATTCTTCAAATCTGCATCATGGGTAAAACAGGTCAACTACGAGAGTTGGTGAGTAATCTAGTTTTATTAAAGAAATCGTGAGTTTGAATAATTTGAAATTTGTTTTCTTTTGAAGTTGGCAAGCAAATGTTATCGAGATAACAGTTTATAAATCAAAAATTGATTAACAAATGATAACAACAATTATAAGTCCTCACCCTATATATACATATATATGTATATATATAGGATGGAGCATCTAATCATCATACACACACAACCACGTGCGATCAATCATCATAGCGTCCCAAGGCGGGGTGGTCAACCCAATAGCGCTATTATTGTCCATAACGTACCTCAAGAATACGGGCATAGTCATGGAGATTAGACTAAAAATGGTAATGCACTACAAGTACATGTAGCGTAAACAAACAATAATTATACAAATAATGATTCATGTATAAATGTCCCAACAATGTCTCAATTGTGTTAAAATAATAAAATGAAGTTGGAACATATTAAAACCACATGATACACCCCAAAAGTATTGAAAATTATAAAATATGGGGTAGATAACTCACATTAGTCCAATAAGGAATGCGCGTGTTGTACGATAGATGGCTCGAGTCAAAATGTCGTAGAACCTAATATAATTAATAGTTTTGGCTTAGGAATCGATAAACGGGAATATAGTATTAATAAAAATAATTAGACGCATATTCTTATATTAGATAAATTAACAATAATCCAAATTTTGTTTTGAATATTAATGTATTCATATGTTAAATGAATTTTAAATTGAATTAATTACTTTGCTTAATTAATTCATATTTTCACTTTAGGCAAGATTTTAATAATTTCTTATTGAAATAATAACTAGTCAAATTATAAGTATTTACAGATTTTATATATTATAAACAATTATTTATATGAAATAATCATTAAAAAAGCATTTTTACATGCTTAGATATTTAGGAAAATGATTTTAAATACTAAACAGTAATGAAACATTCTGAAATTATCCAAAAATCATTATTTCATAAAATAGTAATTACTGTAAAATTTTCATATTTTTCTTAACTGCTTTAGTATTTATTTAGTATTTTAATAATTAAACCACAACAAAATTCGGGAAAAATAATAAATAATTCCCAAAAATCTTGGAAACTTAACCATAGTTTTCTAACATTATATTGAGCCTAATGTAAAGGTTTTGGATATTTTTGACTACGGGAAGTATTTATTATGTTTTTCATTATTAACTAATCAATAAAATAATAAATAATAGGAAACTACTAAGAGAAATTCATTAGACTTTTTATTTATGATTGAAATGTTATATATGATATTCTGATAAGGTTTTATACTTTTTGGACATGTGTAGCTATTTATTATCAATTTAAACCATTAAATAATCATTAAATCAGGAAAAATAAGCAAAAGTTCTTACAAAAATCTGTACATTTTTCATGGAGTCTTTAAAATGTTAATAAGGTGCGAAAAATATAAAATCTAGTTTTTTAACATACATAACTATATTTTGCAATTTATTTATCTACAACAAAATAAAATACAAAATAAGCATCAAACAGTAATATAAATGCATGAAACTTTATAAATCCACTTTAATCAATATATGGGTTGTTCCAAAATTTTCCCAGAATTTATTGACTAAAAAACTATTTTATGTGAATTATTACCCTATTTTATTGCAATAATAATAGTAATTCAATAAAAATAAGTTATTTTCTGAATATTTCCAGAACTTCTTATTTTATTGATGGGATCATGAGAAAAATCAGGTTTATACATAAACTGAGTTTTAGATAGTTTGGTGGATTTAATTTATTTCATTCATGAATTTGAGACTTTTAACAACATACATTGATGAATGCTTCAAGAGGGATGAAGATTTGAGTATATTGGAGTGTTCTTGGCTGAAATATGAAGATTTCTAGGAGGAATTTCGAGATTGAAAGTGAGAGAAAGACTAGATATGGTTTGAATGGTGATGAGAATAATGTGTTGGGAGAAAAATGAAAAAAAAGATGATGGGAGTGTTGGTTATATGCCCATCGTTATAACAAGTTGGTAATATTACTATAAATAGTAGGGTCCTTTTGGGTTACACGCAAGAGACGATTTAGCTAAAAGAGATCGAAAATAAACTTGAGGGGTTAAGTTTATTAATATATCAAAGTAAAGGTATATTAATTAGAAACTTAATAAGGATAAATGACCAAAGTGAAATATCCACAAGGGAGGGGATAAGGATGAGGAGCACTATAAATACAACCCTAGATCTGAGTTGTAGGGGCTGCCAAAACCCTAATTTTCGTCACCCTCCTCCCACCCCTCGGTATACGGCCGATTTCTTTCAAAACCCTAAGTATTATGTGCTAAAACTTCAAGCAAAGGTATATATTACATCAACGGGTGCTGGATCGTTGTCTTGGTTGCAATTACATTAGAGGAGTTCTACTTTGGGCTCTCGTCATCCTAACAAGATCAAATCTGAGATCTAAAAGGTGTTTCTTGAACCCTCTTGATTTTACAGTTACAAAAGTGTGCATGATTCTGTGATCCTGGTTGAATACGATTTTGATTTTTGTTTCCGCTGCGTTGTTTTTATGCTATCGTATTCCAACAGTGGTATCAGAGCCACTTTATCATGATTTTGTACTATTTTGATTCGATTAAAATTGTTAAAAATCGGTTTTTTATTTATTTATCGAATCTGATCGACGTCCGCGCCGCGGTACTTGAAATATCGCGTCGCGGGTTTTTCTAAAGTTATGATCATTAGGGTTTTGCCGCGTCGCGTTTCCTAGGGTTCCGCACCGCGTCGTTCTTGTCATGATCGGTTTCTTTTGATTACCGCGTCGCGTTTACTCGTGATCCGTGTCGCGACAGTCATGATGTTTTATTTTCTGAAATCGGATTTCTTGTTATAAAATGGTGATTTTAGTATTGTATGATTGTTTAGATTAATCATTGACATAGAATGCTTGCATGCTCAATAGGATTAATAGCTAAACACAAAGTTTAAAATGCTTCAAAATTTAATGGATGATTGTTTAAATTAATTATTAACACTGCATCCTTGCATGTTTAATAGAATTAATAGTTAAACATAATTTTCAAAGAATACTTAAAATTTTAAATGATATATATATTAGAATTATATCTATATGTATAACTTCAAATAAAAACATTGGTCAGACCATGACTAGGCTCACCTACTCTAAATGTGTAGAAGGTTTAAGGAGGTCTTTTTGATTCCTAATGAGGTCGGTTTTTAAACAGCATTCACTGCTTACCACCCTCACTGCCTGTCGCATTTTATTGAGTGGAGTTACCGAAAGGGTTTGATAGAACAATGTTTCAAGATAAAAGTATTACTGAAAATACAGAAGTAAAAATTGTTAAAAGTTAATAGAATTTTTTCAAAAGTAAATTGGCATTTCAAACTGGTTTTAAATGTTTAAATTGACCATCTTTGCCAATTAAAAGGTTAAAGTGTTTTAACAAGAATGATATATGCAAAACTAGATTGTTAAAAGTTGTTGACATGTTTTAAAAAAAAGTTGGCAATTGTAAAACGGATTTTAAAAGTTTAGAAGACCATTTTGCCAAAAAGAAAGTTAAAATGTTTTAACTTAACGAAACGAAATCCCGTTTTATGAAAATGTGAATCTCATGCTACCCACAAAGAACCACACATTTAACCGGGCCCTTCCGGTGTGGGAAGTGCTATAGCCAACGCGTCGGATTGGACTCGGCCAAAATGATGTGATACTCGCGATAACTCATGAATCATGGGCCGGGTGTCACGTGGGTCTTCGTGGTCGATTTACCATCCAAACTCGTGATCCGCGGCATACCCGTCATGAGAGAGAGGATGAGCATGATGGGATTAAACATGCCATTGATTAGATTCAATGAATCCCAAAAGATCTAGAAGCTTCATAGAGATTGAAGTTGGCAAAAGAGTATTGCCTACCTAAATAACTTCTGGGGGTGACTACGGCATACCTCTTCACCACCAAAAGCGAAATATGGATTCTAGCCTTAAGTAAAATAATTTTATGGGTAATTAATTTATTAAGGGATAATCAAACTAAACAAAACTCTATTTTAGATGTCAACCAAAGAAAGTTTGAAAGTTACAAGTTTTTTTACTGCGTGGCTTCCTCGATCAAAGTAAGTTCAACGACATAGATTATGCGTGTTGGTTCCAGAACTTGAGAAGAGTACTCAATGTCGAGGGAAATTTTTATATGATTAAGGAACAAGTTCCTATGGATTATCCAGCCAGATCCACTAGTGCTGAAATAGACGGTCAATCATCTTAGACGTCTAAATGATTCGAATAAGGTTGCTCGTTTCATGTTAGACACTATGATTCCCGAGCTTCAAAGAAGATTGTGGGGTCTTAGTGCTTTGACATGATTAACCGGCTTAAGGACATGATCCAAGAGCAGGTTAAATGGGAACGATTCGAAGTCATGAAAGCATTATTTGGATGTAGGCTGTTACTAGGATGGAGAGTCAATACCCATGTGTTTAGCATAAGAGGGTACGTTGACCAAATGTGGAGGTTGGGATTTCCAACATGTCGGGAGTTAGTCACGGACATTGTCCTTAACTTGCTGACTAGTTCTTATGATTAGTTCATTCTGGACTTCATTATATAGAACTTCAAAGAACCCTTCGAGAGATTGCATAGCATGTTGAGGAAAGTAGAACTTTACATGGGTAGGTAATCCAACACCACAGTTCCTAAAGGAGGTGTCAAAAGGAAAAGGACAAACCCTACCAAGGGAATGATTTTTCTAAAGAAACCTCAATACTGAAATCCTGAGGAAGATTTTTGTTTCCATTGAAAGGATGTGGGGCATGGAAGGCATAAATGCTCAAGATATCTGACGCAATAGAAGTAGTTGCAAGCCAAAGAGTATGGCACTTCAGGTATATTTGTAATTCCATAAGTGCTTTGCTTATGACCAGTATTGCCATTTTAATGGGCAGAGACTGGAATAAAGCAGAGGTACAAACCATGGAGAGCTGGATCGAATCATGGACTACAAGCAGCTTGCTTTGATCCATAGGATTAGGAACCAACTTCTCTATAGTGTTTTAGTTTATGGTTTTGCAATTTTGAAGATTGTTGATGTGAACATTGTTTCATCAGATGGTTTTGACTTGGTTTAAATAAAGGTTGTTTTAAATAAAAGTTATTTTAAAAGTTATTTTGTAACAAAGTTATGGTCATTACATCTATGAGAATTGGTTCACAACAATAGTTCGAAAAGATTGATTGAAGAGAATCCAAATGTTTGGATTAATGGTATGAGTGGAATTGTCTGGTTTTGTAAACTTGAAAGAAGCTACCAGAACTCCAGATGGATAGGATTCTGGAGATCATTTGACTGAAAGTCTTATGATAATTGCTATTCTTGTCTACATAGAGAGATAACTATGCTCACAAGTTATTGCGGGCAAAGGCTGAGAATCTGTTGGACCTTGTACATCTAATGTATTTGGACCGTTCAGTTTTCCACTAAACCGTCTAAAATACTCTATTGAGTTTGAAACCTATATGGTGATCAGTACTTCAAGAACAGAGTATTGAATCAAATGAGCAAAGGATGAGAATTCTAAATCCAAGTGCGGATAAAGAGTTTCTTAGTCAAAGATTATACAGTCATCTAATGGACTGTGAAAATTGTTTCAACAATCAAATCCACTTAGAACGCTACGAGCATCATATGGTGTGTCTGAGTTATAATCGAACATAAAGGTTCGACTTATGATGGATTGTATTATGCTTCCAATCTATTTCTGAGGTTAAACCTTAGAGACAATAGAGTCCTAACCCTTGCACCAACACAAAAGGTTCTATAAATACTGTCTGAGAAATATGGAGTGTAAATGTTTCTTCACTAGCATATTTAGAAATTTGGGGTCTTGAGACTTACGGTTTACCGTGTAGCTCAGAGGACGCCGATTAACAGAAGTGTTATTCCATTAGAGTACTTGGATATAATAAGCATTTTGACAACAGTATGATGTTGTATAAATGGCAGTCTTCTATGATAGGAAGCTGGTATTCAAGAAATCAGTGGGAGCCTGACTGATCTTGATGAGACTCAAAGGATCAAAGAGCCTGATGTTGGCACTAGCACTCAACCAGAGGTAGTAAAACCTGTTGAGACTCAGTAAGAGTTTGCTGAGGAATCTGACATAACTCCATCTCCAGTTCGAGAAACTGATAAAGGACGTCATACACCTGGTTTTCATGAATTACATGTTGACGAAGGTGATGAATGTCTGGTGGATCATTGTGACCCTACCAATTATCGGAAGTCGTGGCAGGCCCCTTGGGTTGCCTTAAGGAAAGAGATAATGGAGAGCGAGATGAAATCCATGTATGATAACCAAGTTTGGAACCTGGTTGATCAAACATCTGGCCTTAAAACAATTAGGTGTAAATGGGTCTTCAAGAAGAAGACAGACGTGGATGGAAAGGTACACACATACAAACCCAGACTGGTGGCAAAGGGTTATACTCAAACCCAAGGGATTGATTATAAGGAAACTTTTTCACCAGTGGTGATGATTAAATCTATTAGGATATTGTTTGTCATCGCAGCATTTTATGACTACGAAATATGGCAAATTGATGTAAAAACCGCTTTCCTTAACGGAAAACTTTCAGAGGATGTGTATATGACACAACAAGAGGGTTTTGTACAATCCAAATATCCTAATAGAGTGTGTAAACTTGTGAAGTCGATTTATGGACTCAAACAAGCATCTCGTAGCTGGAATCTCTGCTTCGATGAGAAAATCAAAGAGTTTGGATTTTCGAGAAATAAAGATGAGTCATGTGTATATGTCAGAGCTAGTGGGAGCATTGACGTCTACCCTATGTCGTACACAGATAGCAAAGTTCTCATGTAAATGTCCCTATCTCGAGAAATATGAAATAAATGAGAA
Organism: Cichorium intybus; assembly: GCA_023525715.1. NCBI lineage: Eukaryota > Viridiplantae > Streptophyta > Magnoliopsida > Asterales > Asteraceae > Cichorium > Cichorium intybus. Next base: position 77,324,493 of record CM042010.1, read on the forward strand.
TTGCTATGCTATAAATGACACAGGAGAGACTTAATGCGCATAAAGCATTTTGATCTATGGAGATAGAATTAAGTGCTTCATAGGGATTTTGGAAACAAAAGTGAACTATATATTTGTCAGTGCTAGTGGGAGCACTGAAGTCCAACCTATGTTGTATGCAGATAGCAAAGTTCTCATGTAAACGTCCCTATATCGAGAAATCATAAATAAATGAGAATTGTTATGCTACAAATGACATATGAGTGACCTATTGCATATGAAGCATCATGATCTATGGAGATAGAACTAAGTGCTTCATAAGGATAAGCTAGAGTACATGACCAGACGGATCTAGAGATACAAGACTCCTATAAGGGATTCAAGTTTCTGTATTAGGGTTTAGGACTGAGTGAAACTCAGAGTCCTAGTTCCATTAAGATCCTGGATGAAATGAGTTGAGTCCTGTATGCACTTGCATATGGATCAATCGCATAATGTACGAGACCTAATGTATCATATGCCTTGAGCATGATGATTTGACATTAGGCTAATCCTGGCAAAAGTCAAATGGATGGAAGTCACGAAGTATCTTAAATGTTTAAGATATTCTTGATCCATTATAGTATGGGAGAACTCAGTGTAAAGAAGCACACTGATAGTAGCTTCCAAAACTAATAGAAACGGTTCTTGTACGCAGTCAGGATCCGGGTTCTTACCAAAAGAGACATCTCAGTTAATAGAGCTATATCGGATGAGGCAAGATAGCTGATCTGATCACTAAGTCAATGTCTCGAACTAAGCATGATCGATCATGCTAAGTCCATAAGCATTAGATATGAAAATGAATTGACTTTGAGTGAAGTTAGTATAGTCTGATTTGTATTAGGAACTTAAGCAATGAAAAACTCTATCTGATATGAAGATTATTATGTGGAGAACATAATATATGCATAAAGGCAGTCATTTCATTAGTTTATCATTGTGTTCCGATTTTGCGTGTTTTATTGACTTCCTGAATAATTTAATTATTATTCAAACTGTCCACAGTCGGTCATACTTTTGGGAGTAAGTATTGATTCAAGACTGACATGAGGAATTGGTAGATTGTCCATAGAGATGGACATAGCATGGAGATGCACTAATTCTCATGTGTACTTAATAGGGATTAAGTATTGGAGTAACCTGCACTTAGAGATTACTTCATGGAATCTGTCACGAGTAATTCTAAGATGGTAATATCTTATATTCTTCAAGCGGAGATGCATTGATTCTTTGTCCTGTAGTCTGTTGTGCCTTGGTTTTCTCCAACGTTGTCCGTAACTGGCAGCCATACAGGGAATGTCCAGGTATGACATGATGAGTAGGTGAGATCCGTGTAGTCAAAGTTTATTTGTTCCTTCTGCCCTAACAGGAGAAGCGATATCCATGGGCCCCTCGATGATTTGGTGCTGACAGCAAGTGTATGGCCGTACCGAGACTGAATTGATATAGAATCAATAGTGCAGTTTGTTATGGTCATCACAAATCTCTATCGGGAAACATAATATTGAATGTCTGAGACTGACATGATTCCATGTCAGACGTTCATAAGGATATTTTTTTAGAACAAAGGAATATTTGATCACTTGCCTAAGGGCTGTTTCATTAGATGAACACGGCACTTGTCATGGATGATATACACCTTACTAGGTTAGGGAATATTAGACCATACAATTGTTATAACAAGTGCAAGTGGGAGACTGTTGGTTATATGCCCATCGTTATAACAAGTTGGTAATATTACTATAAATAGTAGGGTCCTTTTGGGTTACACGCAAGAGACGATTTAGCTAAAAGAGATCGAAAATAAACTTGAGGGGTTAAGTTTATTAATATATCAAAGTAAAGGTATATTAATTAGAAACTTAATAAGGATAAAGGACCAAAGTGAAATGTCCACAAGGGAGGGGATAAGGATGAGCAGCACTATAAATACAACCCTAGATCTGAGTTGTAGGGGCTGCCAAAACCCTAATTTTCTTCACCCTCCTCCCACCCCTCGGTATACGGCCGATTTCTTTCAAAACCCTAAGTATTATGTGCTAAAACTTCAAGCAAAGGTATATACTACATCAACGGGTGCTGGATCGTTGTCTTGGGTGCGATTACATTAGAGGAGTTCTACTTTGGGCTCTCGTCATCCTAACAAGATCAGATATGAGATCTAAAAGGTATTTCTTCAACCCTCTTGATTTTACAGTTACAAAAGTGTGCATGATTTTGTGATCCTGGTTGAATACGATTTTGATTTCTGTTTCCGCTGCGTTGTTTTTATGCTATCGTATTCCAACAGGGAGGTGTGAGTGGGAGACAATGGGAATAACCTTTTACTTTTGGTGGTCTTAATGTAGTGTTTATAAAAATAGAGTTTTATAAAAAAAATAGGTTATTATTTGATTATAACAATCTACTTTGATTTGAAGTTTAATTATAGCATTCAAGTTTGATTCTTTTAATTTAATTAGAGCATCATACTTTGATTTGATTTTAATATGGTATCATAATTTAATTTGATTATAGTTATAACGTTATACTATGCTATATTGCTATTAACGTCAATTTATATCGTAGTATAAGGGTTTTGATTCTGTTAGCATCGAGAAATCTCGAGTAGGGTTTATTAAATTTCCAATTGGGTTGGGTTGACCCGAATCCATTTTAGGCGGATGTCACAGTCTCCCCTACTTAAGAAATTTCGTCCCGAAATTTAAGAAGAGAGTACCTTAAGAGAAAAGTTGCGGGTATTTGGTACGCATTTGATCCTCACGCTCCCATGTATACTCGGTTCCACGTGCTGACTGCCACCTGACCTTGACCAGGGGAATGCGACTTCTTTTGAGTTGCTTTTCCTTTCGGTCGGCAATTTCCAAGGGTTTCTCGATAAATTGCATTGTCTTGTCGATTTGGATATCCTCGAGAGGAACTTGAAGGTTCTCGTCTGCTAACACTTCTTGAGGTTGGCTATATGAAATATTGGGTGAACTTTATTAAGCTCTATTGGTAGATCCAACTCGTAGGCTACTGGTTCGATCCTTTTCAGGATTTTGAACGGGCCTACATAGCGTGGTGCCAATTTACCCTTGCGTCCAAATCGAACCACACCTTTCCATGGGGACACTTTTAACATGACCATGTCACCCACGATAAATTCAAGCGGTTTGCGTCGCTTGTCAACGTAACTCTTTTGTCGGCTATGAGCTGCGAGAAGGTTATTGCGAATCTGAGTGATTTTGTCAGTTGTTTCCTGGATAAGCTCAGGACCAACGATTGGAGAATCCACTGTTGCGCGAATCACGTGGGACTCGCCAATTTCATGCCAGCAAATAGGAGATCGGCATTTATGGCCATACAATGCCTCAAATGGTGGCATCTTGATGCTAGAATGATAACTGTTATTATAGGAGAATTCCACCAACGGTAAATGAGAGTCCCAGTTTCCTCCGAAATCTAAGACACACACCCTCAACATATCTTCGAGTGTTTGAATTGTCCTCTCAGATTGACCATCGGTTTGAGGATGATAGGCGGTACTGAGATCGAGACGGGTTCCCATGGCTGCTTGAAGTGATTGCCAAAACCGAGAGAGAAATCTCCCATCACGATCTGAAATGATACTGAGAGGGATGCCATGCCGACTAACTATCTTGTCGATGTAAATCCGAGCAAGTTGTTCGACCTTGAAATGTTCACGGATGGGAATGAAATGAGCGGATTTGGTCAAACGGTCAATGATTACCCAAATGCTGTCGTGTCCCTTGGTGGTACGGGGAAGTTTGGTTACGAAATCCATGGCGATCGCTTCCCATTTCCACTCGGGGATTACCGGTTGGCCAATAGTCCAGAGGGTCGTTGATGTTCTGCTTTGACCCTGGAACATGTAAGACATTTGGCCACGAATAAAGCAATATCCTTTTTCATTCCCGACCACCAATAATTGGTTCTCAGGCCATGATACATCTTGTCAGCACCAGGATGAATGGAATATCGAGTTTTATGGATTTCTTCCATCAGGAAGGTACGAAGATTGTCGCGATCTGGGATCCAGATGCGATCTTGATAATAGAAAATACCATCAGATTTACTTTCCAACTCCCCATTAATTTCCGTGGGCATGTCATTTTCGGTAATTGCCGAGTGTTGGGCTCCTCGAATTCGGTCACTGAGATTGGACAAGATAGGAGAACATATTAGATGAAATGCTTTGGCATGTTCTTTTCGACTTAACGCGTCGGCTACCACGTTTGCCTTGCCCGGATGATAGCGTATTTCACACTCGTAATCATTTAGGAGTTCGACCCATCGTGTTTGTCTCATATTGAGTTCCTTTTGATTAAGAATATGTTGCAAGCTCTTGTGGTCGGTGAAAATTACGCATTTAGTGCCGTAAAGGTAATGCCTCCAAATTTTAAGAGCGAAAACCACGGCACCGAGCTCCAAATCATGAGTCATATAATTCCTTTCATGGATTTTGAGTTGTCGCGATGCGTAAGCTATAACCTTTCCCCTTTGTATCAAAACACAACCTAGACCGAGATTGGAGGCATCGCAGTATACCACGAAATCTTCGGATCCTTCAGGGAGTGTAAGAATCGGAGCGTCACACAATCTTTGTTTAAGGGTTTGGAAAGCGTCTTCTTGCTTGGGTCCCCAATCAAATGGCATACCCTTGCAAGTGAGAAAAGTAAGCGGTAAAGCGATCTTTCAGAAATTTGAAATGAAACGCCAGTAATAGCCAGCTAAACCGAGGAATGACCGAATTTCCTTTGGGGTACGTGGGGCTTTCCAATTCTTAACTGCTTCAACTTTTGCGGGATCAACTAAAATACCCTTGTCACTTACAATATGACCGAGGAATTGTACCTCATTTAACCAAAACTCGCATTTCGAAAATTTGGCATAGAGTTTATTTCCTTGCAATGTTTGGAGAGTTAGACGAAGGTGCCTTTCATGGTCTGCCTTTGTCTTGGAGTAAATGAGGATGTCATCAATAAAGACGATAACAAAACGGTCGAGATAAGGTTTAAATACCCGATATATCAAGTCCATGAATGCGGCAGGGGCATTCGTTAGGCCAAAAGGCATAATGGTGAACTCGTAATGACCATAGCGGGTTCGGAAAGCGGTTTTGGGGATGTCTTCTTCCCGTACTCGAAGTTGGTGATAACCCGAGCGGAGGTCGATTTTTTGAGAAGCATGAAACTCCTTGAAGCTGATCAAAAAGGTCGTCGATCCGAGGTAACAGATATCGGTTCTTGATGGTCAATTTATTTAACTCCCGATAATCGATACACATACGAAACGAACCATCTTTGTTTTTGATGAAGAGAACCGGGGCTCCCCAGGGTGAAGTACTAGGGCGGATAAATCCCTTATTGGTTAATTCTTGGAGCTGACTTGCCAATTCTTGCATCTCGGTTGGAGCCAACCGATATGGAGACTTAGCTATGGGAGCAGCCTCAGGAACGATATCGAGGCGGAACTCTAGCTCACGTACTGGAGGGAGTCCAGATACGTCATCGGGAAAGATGTCGGGAAAGTCTCGTACAATCGGAATATCTTCGATCTTCTTTTCTTTGACCTTTGTTTCCACCACATGGGCTAAGAAAGCCATGTATTCTTTACGTAGATATGATCGAGCTTGAATACATGACATAAGACTAAGCTTTTTTGAACGAGTCTCGCCATAAATACGAAGACTTTGACCGTCGGCAAGAGGAATACGAATAAACTTCTCGTAACATACTATTTCAGCATGTTTTTGGGATAGCCAATCCATTCCCACGATGATGTCGAAGCTACCAAGTTCCATAGGAACTAAATTGACAGAAAATTTATGACCGCAAAAATCGAAAGTGCAATCTTGGATGACTGCATTGAGTGAAATGTATTTTCCATTGGCGACTTCTACGGTAAAGTTTTCATCAAGAATCGTGTGAGGTGTGTGAAGTATGGGTTCAAATTCCAAAGACACAAAACTTTTATCGGCACCTGAATCAAAAAGTACTGACGCGTAGCAATCATTTATGAGAAACGTACCATTTAGGACCTTGTTATCGGTCTGTGCTTGGGTTGCGGTAATGACAAATGCTTGGCCTTTGGGAGCTGGAACCTGCATTGTTGGATTTGCCTAGGCTTGAGTGTTAATGATATTGACAAGCCTAGGACACGCGTTTCTGAAATGGGTGGGGTCACCACAGTTGAAGCATCTTCCAGTTGGATACCGGGTTTGTGTTTGCTGATTTGAGGGTAGACCGAATGGTCGCTGAGTTTTTGGTGTATGGCATGTGTCCGCCAAGTGGCCATAGCGACCACAAGTCGTACAAAGGCGACACGGAACTTAATAGTCCAATGAGTTAGCCATTATCCTTTCGGATACGTTTGATAAGGTCGAGTATTTTGATGGCTCAAAAGTAATGTGAATAACGCGCTTTGGCCTATAGGTTTGGGAACTCTCGCCTTTGGTCCCCAGGTAAGCAAACTGGTCCCTCGGTTGATTGGGATGTATACAAATGCTTACCTAGTCAGGACTTTCAGGCTACCGGCACCTCCCCCTTCCAGTTACTACGCGTCCATTACTTTCATCCTACCCAACTAGAGTGGATGACTTTTAATTTCCTATGAGCTCTAAGGAATATATATATATATATATATATATATATATATATATATATATATATATATATATATATATATATATATATATATATATATATATATATATATATATATATATATATGTATATATATATATGTATATAAATTTTTATTTTGAAACCATTTGAGTATGTGTGTGATTTTAAGAGAAAGAGGAGAAAATTCACAAGTGTATGCACACATATAAGTGTCGGGAATAATACGTAAGCACATAAGGGAGCAATTAGCAAACAAAGGTATTCCTAGGATTTTCTAAGTGCGAGTTGCATGCAGTTGTGTGTGCATTTTATAAACTAGCATACGAGAGGACCCTAGAGGCTATAGACTATGTCAAGGCAATTAACCTAATTCCCTATAGTCAAGGGGTCTGATACCAATCTGTCACACCCCGATCGTTGGCGGAATCGATCAGGGCGTGATATATTATTCAAAGTCTCATGACAACTATGTTATAATATGATTAGATTCAATTAAGTACTAAGTATGCAAACAAGATCCACAACATACAAATACAAATCCAAATACAACAACATTTATTACCTCAAATTTAAATAGCCTTGTGGGTTTTAAGGTACACCCTACTTTTCATCAAATTCATTCTTCAAATCTGCATCATGGGTAAAACAGGTCAACTACGAGAGTTGGTGAGTAATCTAGTTTTATTAAAGAAAATTGTGAGTTTGAATAATTTAAAATTTGTTTTCTTTTGAAGTTGGCAACCAATGTTATCGAGATAACAGTTTATAAATCAAAAATTGATTAACAAATGATAACAACAATAATAAGTCATCACCCTATATATACATATATATGTATATATATATATATATATATATATATATATATATATATATATATATATATATTTATATATATATATATATATATATATATATATATATATATATACGATGGAGCATCTAATCATCATACACACACAACCACGTGCGATCAATCACCTTAGCGTCCCAAGGCGGGGTGGTCAACCCAATAGCGCTATTATTGTCCATAACGTACCTCAAGAATACGGGCATAGTCATGGAGATTAGACTAAAAATGGTAATGCACTACAAGTACATGTAGCGTAAACAAACAATAATTATACAAATAATGATTCATGTATAAATGTCCTAACAATGTTTCAATTGTGTTAAAATAATAAAATGAAGTTGGAACATATTAAAACCACATGATACACCCCAAAAGTATTGAAAATTATAAAATATGGGGTAGATAACTCACATTAGTCCAATAAGGAATGCGCGTGTTGTACGATAGACGGCTCGAGTCAAAATGTCGTAGAACCTAATATAATTAATAGTTTTGGCTTAAGAATCGATAAACGGGAATATAGTATTAATAAAAATAATTAGACGTATATTCTTATATTAGATAAATTAACAATAATCCAAATTTTGTTTTGAATATTAATGTATTCATATGTTAAATGAATTTTAAATTGAATTAATTACTTTGCTTAATTAATTTATATTTTCACTTTAGGCAAGATTTTAATAATTTCTTATTGAAATTATAACTAGTCAAATTATAAGTATTTACAGATTTTATATATTATAAACAATTATTTATATGAAATAATCATTAAAAAAGCATTTTTACATGCTTAGATATTTAGGAAAATGGTTTTAAATACTAAACAGTAATGAAACATTCTGAAATTATCAGAAAACCATTATTTCATAAAATAGTAATTACTGTAAAATGTTCATATTTTTCTTAACTGCTTTAGTATTTTATTTAGTATTTTAATAATTAAACCACAACAAAATTCGGTAAAAATAATAAATGATTCCCACAAATTCTGGAAAATTAACCATAGTTTTCTAACATTATATTGAGCCTACTGTAACGGTTTTGGATATTTTTGACTAGGGAAGTATTTATTATGTTTTTCATTATTAACTAATCAATAAAATCATAAATAATAGGAAACTATTAAGAGAAATTCATTAGACTTTTTATTTATGATTAAAATGTTATATATGATGTTCTGATAAGGTTTTATACTTTTTGGACATGTGTAGCTATTTATTATCAATTTAAACCATTAAATAATTATTAAATCAGGACAAATAAGCAAAAATTCTTACAAAAATCTGTAAATTTTTTCATGGAGTCTTTAAAATGTTAATAAGGTGTGAAAAATATAAATCTAGTTTTTTAACATACATAACTATATTTTGCAATTTATTTATCTACAACAAAATAAAATACAAAATAAGCATCAAACAGTAATATAAATGCATGAAACTTCATAAATCCACTTTACTCAATATATGGGTTGTTGCAAAAGTTTCCCAGAATTTAGTGACTGCAAAAAGTATTTTATGTGAATTATTGCCCTATTTTATTGCAATAATTATAGTAATTCAATAAAAATAAGTTATTTTCTGAAAATTTCTAGAACTTCTTATTTTATTGATGGGATCCTGAGAAAAATTAGGTTTATGCATAAAATGAGTTTTAGATAGTTTGGTGGATTTAATTTGTTTCATTCATGAATTTGAGACTTTTAACAACATATCTTGATGAATGCTTCAAGAGGGATGAAGATTTGAGTATATTGGAGCGTTCATGGCTGAAATATGAAGATTTCTAGGACGAATTTCGAGATTGAGAGTGAGAGAAAGAATAGATATGGTTTGAATGGTGATGAGAATAATGTGTTGGGAGAAAAATGAAAAGAAAGATGATGGGAGGTGTGAGTGGGAGACAATGGGAATAACCTTTTACTTTTGGTGGTCTTCATAATTCCTCACTAACACAAGCATCTTAAGAGTTTTATAAAATTTAATGTAGTGTTTTTAAAAATAGAGTTTTATAAAAAAAAATAGGTTATTATTTGATTATAACAATCTACTTTGATTTGAAGTTTAATTATAGCATTCAAGTTTGATTCTTTTAATTTAATTAGAGCATCATACTTTGATTTGATTTTAATATGGTATCATAATTTAATTTGATTATAGTTATAACGTTATACTATGCTATATTGCTATTAACGTCAATTTATATCGTAGTGTAAGGGTTTTGATTCTGTTAGCATCGAGAAATCTCGAGTAGGGTTTATTAAATTTCCAATTGGGTTGGGTTGACCCGAATCCATTTTAGGCGGATGTCACAACCACAGTTGAAATGTTTGATCGTTTGCCACTTGTTTCATTCAGTGATGAGAATACAACAGATTTGCAACAGGATATCCCCTTCAATCCGAAGTTGTTTGCTACTAATGTCTATGACATTGAGTTTGATCCAGCTGAGAAGAGAAAATTTCAAGAGCAAAAAGCCAGATTTCATACGAACCTTGCTGCTGATCAAACCGATGTCTGATCTTGCTTGAAGATTGTTGGGAATGACAAAATAGAGACCGGACCACTCTTTGAAGATATATATCAAAACTTCACCTATCATGTCCGAAGAGGTGAACAGAAGATAGAAAGCTCATTTACAGTTGCTGATTTTCCTCTCATGAACCCGAATGACTTCTTGGTACTAGTCGAAAGATTCTACGGCCTGACACAAATAAGAATCTCCCAGCAGTTTGGTCTTACTAGAGGTCAGAGGATAATTGGAAGATTTATGGGTTCATATCTTCGAAGCTTCGCCCAATATGACTACGAAATTGCAAAACTTTTTAAGCAATATGTTCCAGCTGCGAATAAAGAACTTCCTGGCATAACCAAAATCAGCGATGGAAAGATTCTTCAAAAACCATGGGGAATAGTTTACAAGGGAAAGCTTACAAAGAAGAGTCCATTGAAAAAGTTGTTCTTCGATATGGATGAAAAAGAGAAGTTCCCTTCGACGTTTTTGGAAGGAATGATAGTGAGAGTGACGGTTAATAATGAAAACTCAGAAGATGCGAAGCTTGAGCTGTGTACTCATCTAAAGTGGTGGTTACAGATTCGGAGGGAATTGATCAAAGCCTTTCGTATGGTTTATGCGAAGAGGAGGTTGATACGAAGCGGTTGATGATACGAAGTCTACGTACTTATCTGAAGACTGTTACGTTTTGTACTTATCTTTTGTTATAGATAATGTCTAGGGTTTTTATGCTTATCTGTAACTAATTGGATTAAGTGTTTATCCAATTAGATCTTAGTATATAAACACCATCAGCCCTAGATGTTCAAGACGTATTTTAGAACAATCGATTTATTCTTTGTAACGATCCATATAGTTGCTCGTCATTAAAAGACTCGAAGCACTATCCTTTTTACATTGAATACAAATCATTCGACTGATTGAATACTCAAATACTTGTGTTCTCGTTGTTTGCCTTTGTTCTTAATTTGATCCCACAATAAGGGTGCCAAACCCTAGGGTATCCGCTATTTGCTACATTTCAGCTCCCAAAAACATCTCTCATCTCTCTTTAGCCTCCTTGGAGTTGTTTTGGTGATTTTGGTCTTATTTTGGAAGATTCTTGAAGAAAGGGAGGTGCATGGTGTTGCTAAAAGGTATTCTCCAAAATTGAGTCATCAAGATCTGCATTTTTGGACCTCTATAAGTATAAAATTTATTCATTTTTATGTTTGCAAGGTTGATCTAGTGTTTGTGATGGTGGAAATAGATATTTGGTCCCTTTTTGGCTTGGTCTTTGGAACTTGTTAGGAATTTTCTAACCTTTATGCTTCTTATAGCATTTCTAGCCAAGCTCTCTTGGGTTGTTTGGCTAGTTTTTGAGCTATTGGACTTCGGTTTTGACTTTTAGGCATGTATGATCATAAAGCTGGCAACTTTTATGGGTCAATATTCATTTTGGATAATTCTGGAAGGACTTGACACCCTGGCTGAATCGATTAAGAACTTAAGGAAGTTTTAGGACTGTTCTTAGTTAGCGACGCTATCTTGGGAAGATAGTGACCTTTCCTGGCTATTGACCGTTGACTTTAACCTTTGACCATTGACTTTTTGACAAGTTTGACTTTTGGTCAAGCTTAAGGGTTCAGGGTACCGGTCTTAGAATTTTATCCTATTTAGGGTTTTAGGAAGTTCTAAGTGAAGTTTACCCTTATTAGGAAGTTCGTATTGTTGGGATCTGAGGACACTCGCGTGGAGTGTTGTCTAGCTTGCAATTGCGGATCAGGTGAGTTTTCTCATTATACTATGGGTGAAGTTGCATGCGTAGGTAGCTTAATTAATATAGGTAGTAATGTGTGTTAGCTGGGCATGCCTTACGTTCTTTGACTATATGGTTGGTAATAGGAACCCGATGAGTTAGGCTGTATGCTTAGACTTTTGTGCTTGTATGTGATAGTCGTTGGATTTGTTCTGGCGACTAAAGAATGATTTATCGATCCGAGGGTTGCTACATGATAAAGGACGATGCATGACCGGTCGTACCTGGGCACCTGAAGATTAAAGAATGAGTTGATTCGGTGACGGATGGAATAGGGCAAGCTCGTGAGTTCTTAGCCGATGCGGATCAAGATGAGACTGAGAGCCAGGTTGTTTGGGGCAAGCTCAGAGATCTTTTGTGATGAATGCATTCATTAGTAGTTCGGACATGATGACTAGACACTACTGGGGTGGCACCCCCTTCGCGAAGTAGCAGTCTACTATGTTGACCTTGCATTAGAATGAATTTGTTCCATCCAGTCTTGGATTGACTTTGTCCTTAGTAGTTCAGAAGGTTTCTGATACTTTAGACCTAAACCTAGTGGTTCGGAGGCTTTTCGATACTTTGGGTTTTATCCTCTGTAGTTCGGAGGCTCTCCGATACCTTGGACTGTTACGCAGGCATGACTTTGTAAGGTAAGTGTGTCTTGCCTTATCGATGAGTGTATAGCATGGGGCGCCCGTAAATGTTGATTTTATGATGACTTGTTTTCTATATCCTTGTTGTGACTCTTGATCCTGGATTTCTAAACACATTGATGACGAACTCATGAAATTTTCTTTATAAATATAATGATGACCAAATGATGAAATTGCTGCTTCTAAATATTAATGACCAAATGATGAAATTATTCTTTTATTACAAAAGATTTATAATTTATATTGGTGTCTAAAACCCATGAAACTCACGAGATGTCTGTCTTACGTATTGTATGTGTTTTAAATGCTATGTACCCAGGATAAGAGGAGTTAGGAGCATGAAGGCTTGGTTAAGGATTAGAAGAACTTTTGTATTGATCTAGTATTTTGTTGCTCTAAATTGTTCTCTTGATGATATGAAGTTGTAACCTCCATACTTTTGATGGTTTTTGATAAACCACATTTTGGGACACTCAAAACTCGTTATGAAAATGATTATAAATGTATGGGGTGTTACATTATTGACCATACAAAAAACTTAGAGTCGCTATATATGAGCCTAGCACCAAGAACGATGAACATTCAATGATAGCATCGCTATTATTCATATTTAGCGGCGTTATGCATGTATGAACCCAATTCCTAAGCATATTTTCAAGTTAAATTCATGGATTTACACTATTGGTTACTTGGGATCTTGATTAATTTCCCACAATTGCATCTCAATAGCTAAATTAACGTCATAAATCTTCAACATTCTGGGTCAAGTGTACATAAAGAAACTTACTTCATAAAGCTATAATGTTACAACTAAAGACTTAGATTCATGATTTCTTACCTTTTAGTTGCGAAAAGAGATCTAGAAATTACTATCAGCGTTGTTTGGAAGATTATCAGCTGGCAATTAATCTCGGTAACCAAGGTTAACATATATAAAAATTAGTAGATAAGGATAATACTTGGTCATCCAATTTCAAATTTGAATTTTATAGTGGCGCTAAAGACTTAGAATCGCATTGCTATCTTATGGATCAGGATTACTGGATTTGCATTGCTGCTGAGGATAGTGACACTATGAACTCATCTTAGCGGTGCTATAAAGGCTTCAAATTTTTCCAAAATTCTCTTACCAAAAGGCCACCCCACACTTGGGGTTTGCTACAATCACTGAAGGCTCATCATTCATAACTTATCTAAATAATAAAATTGCACAATAAATGCAAACACAAAATATACAAAACACGATTTGCCTCTCGGGTAGCGCTAAGTTTAATGTATTCAGCTAGACGAGTTACCTCGAAGTCGATCACTCGGTGTACACTGTTTGTCCCGCAAGGAATTCCACCTGTTCCACATGTAGCTCATTATGCGTTTTTGAGGTAGCATATGGCTTAAGGTGATGGCTATTTTGTTGGAATAGTGTCCAAGGTCATAACTAAATTAGTAAGGACTTTCCATTAATAGCAGGGTCCTTTTGGGTTGCCCTCAATTTTCCAAAGAGTATTAATGTAAACTGAGAGAGAAAAATAAATAGTTTATTAATTTATTATATTATAATAAATTAATTAGAAACTAGTTTGGAATTAATTTGAATAAATTTGAATTAATTGGAATTAATTAAAAGTGCAGGGACTAAATATTGATTGTTCAATAGTTGGGAAATGAATAATATTGGTAAGGGAAGATAGCGAATGAAATTTTAATAGTTTTATCTTCAAAATTCATCTACCCTAATGCTAAAAGTGATAGGGTTTTGAATTTAAAGATAATACGGATTAAATACCCAATTATCGTTTATCCATATTGAATTCAAATAAGGTTTATCTCTAAACACCCTTGCAAACTATAAATACCCCTACTGGGCATCATAAGTCTGCGCAAACTTCCAGAGTTCTCAATCCTGGAATTATCTCTTCTCTCTCAAGCAGAATATATAATCCCTCTCTAGGGTTTGATAGAGAGCTTTTCTGAAAATACCTAATTAACTTAATTGTTTGACTTTTGGGTGTGAACCATTAGAGGTACTCTAATTTGGGTACAATCTTCCTTGGCTTTGGATTTGATCTTCAAAAGTGTTCTACAAGCAAATTGCTTTTGCTAAAGGTTTGTAATCTTAAAGCCTCTTGTAGTTGTGAATTATCATTAAGTAGCTTACTTGTAGGTTTTTAGTAATTGTTACTAGCCTTAGAAATTTTTATATGTTTTCCACTGCCATGTTTGCTCATTCTAGGGTATAGAAAACCTATCACGTTTAACATACGTTGTATTCCATCTTTTCCATCCTTGATTTCCACTACTCCATATGTCATGGCATCTACTACCTCAAATGGGCCTGTCCACTTGCTTTTCAATTTTCCGAGGAACAGTTTTAACCTCGAGTTGAACGACCATACTTTGTTTCTCTTTTCAAATCTTTTTCAGCTTCAGCTTAGAATCATTGAATGATTTCATCCTTGACTTGTATGTGAAGGGTTTCTATGCAATTAATGAACACAAAATAACCTAAGGTTCACATGCAACCCTAATATTGATCTATGTTTTCTTCTATGAAGATTAGAACTTAGAACCTAAAGGATACAATTAAATTCTAAAGAAGAACTAAGAAAACCAACCTTTGATCTTATGATCCTTTTAAGCAGCAGCAAAAGTATCCTGCCTCAAATGCAAGTCACACCCAGGGGATGGAAGAATCAGTCCAGCAGAGTGAATCTAGAGAGAAGATGGCGTGAAGAATGAGGTGCCAGGGGGTTCCTTTTATAGCCTCCAAGGGTTACACCTGAAACCCTAAGGAGCCTCCAATTGGACAAGGCTTTTGACCACTTGGACCAGGCTTACCAAAACCCTAATAGGGTTTCGCCAAACCCTTGGAGAAGCCTCCAAGGTGGCGCCACTTTTGGTCCCTGGTTTTCCTGGCCAGTTATTCAACTATTGAATAAATGCCAAACCAGTCCCTGCACCTTTTAATTAATTAATTTAATCTCCAAATTAAATCCAATTAATTCTAAATTAAATCTCAATTAATTAACATAGTTTCTAATTAATATATTAACACTTAAATATATTAATAAACCATATATATATTTTCTATTGATTTATTACACAATTAATAAATCAACTATTCTCTCTACTGAACTATCTTTCCTCCACCCATGAGGGCAACCCAAATGGACTTTGCTTTTAATCATAAGATAAAAGTTCAATTACAAGTCATGGCTTAGACACCTAATCCAACAGTCTCCCACTTGGATAAGTCTATGACTTTAATTGTCTGAACTCTGACCCAGTCAGTTCTGTCCAAAGATAAGTGATCTGATGATCCTCCGTCCAACAGGATATTTTCAGACTCAAGACATGGACTAACATCAATCTTGGTCTGACACTCTGTTCCTCGATTTCTGATTTGCATATGACTTTAGAGACTACTAATTGAACACATCAATCAAGTCCCGGTTGGCCAACACTTTCAGTCAACTTCTAAATCATCGAGAGGCCTACAGATATCTGTTTCCCATCGGGTCATGGGACGGATAAGTTTCGACTCATATGTCCATAACTTTTGCGGGTCCAAATACATACAACAATGCGTTTTATAGCACCGAGTTACTGGCGCGGTTTCGCATTGTCAATAAGTCCTTGTATCACAAATAACGGATCATATCTCTCCACTTAAAGATCACCGGATATTATCGTCTTAACATTGCTCGTGATATAATCCATGAAGCAATCTGTTAAGCGCGGGTTTATCCAATACTCAAATCTCTATTTCTAAGTACTCATGAACGTTGCAGCAGTCTTACTGCAATGCCTAACTCTTTAGACAGTCTGCAACCAATTCATGACAGTCTTAATTCATACTTACTTCCTAACAGTATGATCGACTGTGGAGTTTTAAATAATCCAATTATTAAGGAAGTTAAACATGCAAATATAGAAACACAGAAATAAACAATTAACAAAGGCAGTAACAATACTCATTTATAAATCTCTATTATAAAATCACCGAGTCAATTACATTCATACTGTTATAAGTTTCTAATCTATCTAATTACTAAAACTAACATCATCCTTCAATCCAATGCTCCGAGCATGTTGATTGTGCTTAATCCTATTCAGAGCCTTAGTCAAAGGATCTGCAGGATTGTCCTCGGATGATACTCGCTTAACCAGTAAGTGCCCTTCTTCTATCTGATGTCGAATGTAGTGGTACTTTCTTTCGATATGCCTGGACTTTCCATGGTCTCGCGGTTCCTTTGCCAAGGCGACCGCTCCTTCATTATCGCAGAAAAGTTCCACCGGCTCCTGAATGCTTGGGACAACTCCAAGATCCCCGATGAAATTCTTTAGCCAAGCCGCCTCCTTAGACGCTTCACTCGCTGCGATGTACTCTGATTCGCACGTTGAATCAGTCACCGTTTCCTGCTTGGAACTTTTCCAAGTGACCGCTCCACCGTTCAAAAGAAAAACCCAGCCCGACTGGGACCGTCCACTGTCCCTATCTGTCTGGAAACTGGCGTCTGTATATCCACTCACTTTTAACTCATCACTGCCACCAAGGACTAATACCATATTCTTTGTCCTTCGCAGATATTTGAGTATGTTCTTGACTGCAATCCAATGTGCTTTTCCAGGATTACCCTGGTACCGACTAACCAAGCTTAGTGCATAGGATACGTCGGGACGAGTACATGTCATAGCATACATGATCGACCCTACAGCCGAAGCATAAGGTACTCGACTCATTTCAGCTATTTCCTGATCGGTACTCAGACTTTGAGTCTTACTCAATTTTACACCACTTAGGATTGGTAGCTCTCCATTTTTGGAACTTTCCATGTTAAACCTTTTTAACACCTTTTCCAAATATGTACACTGGCTTAGGCCTATCAATTTTCTCTTTCTATCTCTGAGTATTCTTATCCCGAGAATATAAGCAGCTTCCCCTAGGTCTTTCATGGCGAAACACTTCCCGAGCCAAGCCTTAACATTCTGCAAGGTCGGAATGTCGTTTCCCATGAGCAGTATGTCATCAACATACAACACCAGGAAAGTGACTATACTCCCACTAGCCTTGACATATACACAGGACTCATCTTCACTCCTAGAGAAGCCAAACTCTTTGACTTTCTCATGGAAGCAAAGATTCCAACTGCGAGATGCTTGCTTCAACCCGTAGATTGATCTTTCAAGCTTACATACTTTATCAGGGTGCTTAGTGTCTACAAAACCTTCTGGCTGACTCATGTAAACATCTTCAGTCAGTTTCCCGTTAAGGAAAGCGGTTTTGACATCCATCTGCCAGATTTCATAATCATGAAACGCAGCTATGGCAAACATTATCCTGATTAACTTAATCTTGGCTACTGGTGAGAAGGTTTCATCATAGTCAACCCCCGGGGTTTGAGTGAATCCCTTCGCAACCAGCCGAGCTTTATAAGTATGCACTTTTCCGTCCATGTCGGTCTTCTTTTTGAAGATCCACTTGCATCCGACTGTCTTTCGACCCGGTACATTGTCAACCAAGTTTCAAACTTGATTGTCATACATGGACTTTATCTCGCTGTCCATTGCCTCTTTCCATTTTGCAGACTCGGGGCCTGCCACTGCTTCACGGTAGCTAGCTAGCTCATCCAAATTAGTCAATGTACGATCACTGACTAACGTGTCTCCGTCCGAAGTAATATGGAAACCATAGAACTCGGGCGGTATGCTAACTCTACCTGAACGTCTTAGGGGCAACGAAATGTCAGTGGGTCCAACAGGAACTTCTTCCTCGTGTTGGTTGCTAGTTTCTTCTAAGGTTGTTTCATCGGGCGTCTCCTGAATTTCTTCGAGATCGATCGTACTCCCACTGTCCTCTTTGGATATGAGTTCTCTCTCTCGAAAGAACCCCCGTCTTGCTACAAAGACCACGTCCTCGCTCGGTCTGTAGAACAAGTATCCAAAAGACTGTTTCGGGTATCCGATGAAGTAACACCTCTCACTTCTTTCTGAGAGCTTATCTGAAGTATCTCATCTCATGAATGCTTCACAGCCCCAGACTTTGATGTGTGCCAACGAGGGAACTTTCCCCGTCCACATCTCGTGCGGTGTTTTCGCAACCTTCTTGGTTGGGACAAGATTTAGGATATGGGCGGCAGTCTCTAAGGCATACCCCCAGAAATGGATTGGAAGTGAGGCTCGACTCATCATGGAACGAACCATGTCCAACAAGGTTCGGTTGCGTCTCTCTGCAACACCATTCAGCTGAGGTGTTCTTGGAGGTGACAACTGTGAAACAATTCCACATTCCTTGAGGTAATCGAGAAACTCGATACTAAGATACTCACCGCCTCTGTTGGATCTAAGCATCTTTATCTTTCTGCCCAATTGATTTTCCGCTTCATTCTTAAACTCTTTGAACTTTTCAAAGGTATCCGACTTATTCTTGATTAAGTAGACATATCCATATCTACTAAAATCGTCGGTAAAGGTCACATAGAACCGCGTGCCATCTCTAGTGGTTGTTCTGAAGGGACCACACACATCAGTGTGTATGATATCCAACAGACCTTCACCTCTTTCAAAGGAACCTTTGAATGGTGATTTTGTCATCTTGCCAAGTAAGCAAGATTCGCATACATCATCTGACCCGAGGTCGAATGATTCCAACACTCCATCCTTTTGGAGTTGGGCGATGCGTTTCTTGTTTATATGGCCAAGGCGACAATGCCATAGACATGCCTTTTCTACACCGCTTGAAACATCAATGGTCAACACATTTTTACCATAATTATCAACACACATAATAGATTCATAAACACCATCACAAGGCATAGCATTAAATATAAAAACATCATTTTTGAAAACCGAAATTGAACCATTCAATTTATTAAACTCATAATAAAAGCCTTGTCTAAATAGTGCATGAAAAGAAATTATGTTCTTTGCCATATCTGGCGCATAGCAACAATTATGTAAATCTAATCTAACTCCACTGCTCAGCATCAGTCCATAAACACCAATCTTGGTAACAGGTGATGTTCGCCTATTTCCCATGACCAGGTTCAGTCTACCATGCTCCAGTTCCCTACTTTCCTCTAGGCCCTGCAAATCAGAACAGATGTGAAAACCACATCCTGTATCAAGGACCCATGAACGGGGAAAAAATGAGTTATTAGATATAGAATACGTACCTGCCTGTGACGATTTCACTTTACCGTCCATGACATCCTTCAGATACGTTGGGCAGCACCTCTTCCAATGACCCTTCTGCTTGCAGTAAAAGCAGTCGGCCTCGTTTGGGTTCCGAACATGTGGAATTCCGGAAGACTTACCTTTCGGGGCACCGCTAGATGACCCGACGTGAGTCTTTTCCCTCCAGTTCTGCTTAGGAGGGCCTTTCCGTTTCTTTCCCTTTCCGGAGCCAATAGCCAGGACAGGCGGTTGACAGGGAGCACAGCTTTTCCCTTCATCCCGTCCTCAGCCGTACGCAGCATGCGGTGTAACTCAGCTAGGTTTGCCTGGTTGTTGTTCAAATGATACGCCAGTGTGAACTGGTCATAAGAACTGGGTAAGGAGTTCAGCACTATGTCAACTGCTAAGTCCTCATGAACTGGCATTTCCAGCTTTCTAAGCCTTTCCACGTAACCATGCATCCTCTGCACATGTGCACAGATGGACTCGCCCTCTTTGGGCTTGCTGTTAGTGAAAGCTTTTACAACCTCACGCCTCTCGATGCGCTCTTGCTTGCGGAACCTTTCCGCGAGCTCTTTGTGCATCTCGTAAGGCCAATAGTCGTCATAGATACGCTGCAGTTCAGGGTTCATAGTAGTGATCATGATGCAGGCCACTTTGGTCGCATCATCAGAGTGTTTACTGTACGCAGCGATTTCCTCGGGAGTAGCGGTTTCAGTGTCTACATGAACAAGCTCGGTTTCTAGAACATACTCTTTATGTTCAAACCTTAGAGCCATTTTGATGTTGCGGATCCAGTCATTGTAGTTGGTGCCGTCCAACGTCGCCTTTGAGCATAATGACAGAATCGAGGTGACATTACCGGGATTTGAGTGGGGAACGGATTGGTCAGAAGACATCTGAACAAGAAGAAGGTAGTTTTAATTAGATAGAGTAATAATCATAATCCTCGTATTCACCCAAGAATAAATACGAGGCTAGGATCCTACAATAACAATCTACAATACCGAAAAGGGATGCCGTAATCAGTATTGCAAATTTTACAAGGTAGGCGAATGACGATTCAGCCAATTCCACCGCGGAAACATAATCATATTATAATGGAATTCCTAGTTTCTTTGAGATTTACCGAACTGTTCGATAGCATGTTTTAATCTCGGGAGTGCCCCGCTGTTTGTGACTGGGATACCGAGGATCACAAACCGGGTGTGAATAACCATGCAAATTGCTTGGTACCCTTGAAGTCAATTGTCATCTCTAATTAACGTGCCGGTAAACCACACACGCTCCGTTAATAATGACAAAATCAAGAAACCTATTGCGACTCTTTGTGGACCCCAGTTGGTGTGCCGGTAAACCACACACGCTCCACCAACGTTCCACAAAGTGCAATGTGCAATTTCATGGATTAGCACCAATTCACATTTTTAACCTAAAGTAACTAGATTGGGATTTGTTTTAGGGTTCTAGTACTTTCAATTATAGCATTATACTTTTAAGAGGCTTAGCGGTTCTATCATACCCGTTCAGCTAACGACACTCGACTGACCAGGAGAGCGGTGGGTAAGAGTAGATACCCATTAGACTAACATTTTATAGTCAGTCGCCTTATACCCTCTTTATAGGACAATTTTGTGAATGAGGCTTACTAGCGGTAGACTAACCAATTTTCTTATATGTATTAAATTAACTTTTAATCATAAATACATATAAGATATATTTTAATCTTATTAAAATATTTTAGAATTAATTAAGTTCTAATTTTCGCAAAATATTACTAATTTTTTGAAAATTTTAATTAACTCTTTAATCTGATTTAATTGGTCTTTTAATTAATCAATTAATTAAACTAATTAAATCTAGGTTACAGATTACCAATTAATCAAATTAATTAACCTGTAATGGTCCCATGAATTTCGAAAATTACAAGCCAAGGAATTAGGGTTCAAGTTATTTTAGTTGATTTAGTTACCAAAAATAACAACACATAATTAAGGCAATCAAATCAAGCATTCAAGGGGGGACCAAGGAGGGTGGCGGCTAGGGTTAGGAAACCCTAGCCTTGGGATCGAATTTGGCCTCCTCCAAGGGTTAATTTTTCGCCAATAACCCTTAGGCACAAAACAATTCAGGCAGTTCATAATCAAACACAAGAAAACAAGCTAGCTCTGATACCACTGAAGGGTTTCTATGCAATCAATGAACATAAAATAACCTAAGGTTCACATGCAACCCTAATATTGATCTATGTTTTCTTCTATGAAGATTAGAACTTAGAACCTAAAGGATACAATTAAATTCTAAAGAAGAACTAAGAAAACCAACCTTTGATCTTATGATCCTTTTAAGCAGCAGCAAAAGTATCCTGCCTCAAATGCAAGTCACACCCAGGGGATGGAAGAATCAGTCCAGCAGAGTGAATCTAGAGAGAAGATGGCGTGAAGAATGAGGTGCCAGGGGGTTCCTTTTATAGCCTCCAAGGGTTACACCTGAAACCCTAAGGAGCCTCCAATTGGACAAGGCTTTTGACCACTTGGACCAGGCTTACCAAAACCCTAATAGGGTTTCGCCAAACCCTTGGAGAAGCCTCCAAGGTGGCGCCACTTTTGGTCCCTGGTTTTCCTGGCCAGTTATTCAACTATTGAATAAACGCCAAACCAGTCCCTGCACCTTTTAATTAATTAATTTAATCTCCAAATTAAATCCAATTAATTCTAAATTAAATCTCAATTAATTAACATAGTTTCTAATTAATATATTAGCACTTAAATATATTAATAAACCATATATATATTTTCTATTGATTTATTACACAATTAATAAATCAACTATTCTCTCTACTAAACTATCTTTCCTCCACCCATGAGGGCAACCCAAATGGACTTTGCTTTTAATCATAAGATAAAAGTTCAATTACAAGTCATGGCTTAGACACCTAATCCAACAGTATGTAGCTGCATTGTCATAAGCTCCATCCCAAGGTTCTTCAAGTTTGGATAGTTGGAGCTTTCGCTCCTTTCCAGCTGTCTCATACTCCGTGTTAACCTATTTAACCGCCCATGTGGTTCGATGTGTTAATTCCACCGGCAGGTGACATCCTTTTCCATATAGCAACCTATAGGGGGTCGTTCCAATCGGTGTTTTGAAGGTCGTCCTATAAGCCTATAATGGATAGTCAAGTCAAAGCAACCAGTCCTTCTTATTAGGTATCACTTTGTGGAATCTCTTTGATTTGTGGTTCGACCATTTGACATGTCCACTTTTCTGTGGGTGATATGTTGTGGCAATCCGATGATTTACATTGTATTTTTTAAAAGCTTCCCAAACTTAAAAATTTTAAAATGCCACCCTTCATCACTGATGATGACTAGGGGAACTCCATGTCTTGCAAAAATATTTCGTTTGACAAACTTGCAAACGACATGATGGTCATATGTTTTGGTAGCTTCGACTTCAATCCATTTTGACAGATAGTCGAATGTAACCAAGCTGTTGACATTTGATGCACGATTTTACAAAGGTATGTGTATCTCTGAAAATTGTCGGCCAGAACAGCCCCGATTTCAACACTCGGTATCCCGTTTTCTTTGCACTAAAGTGTCCCCCACATGCATAGGCATGACAATGTGTAAGGACTTTTTGAATCTAGTTGTCTGGAATACATCTTCTTATCATCTGTTCCGACCCAACTTTAAACAAGTCTGGGTCATCCCAAATGAATCGTTGTGTGTGTGCCATGAACTGTTTCTGCTGTTGCTTCGACCAATGTGTCGGCATTTCCCTGTGGCTAAGAAATTGACATAATTAGAGAACCAAGGAATTTTGCTTATAGAGAATAATTGTTCATAGGAGAAGGAATCTCGAATTTCTTCCTCTAAGTCTTCCGTGGGAAGATGTGATAGATGATCAACTGCTATGTTGTCATATTCTTTTGTAGTCTTTTGTTTCCAAGTCAAACTCATGTAGCAGCAAGATCCATCGAATCAGCCATGGTTTGGATTCCTTCTTCTCGAGCAGATGTCGCACATCGATGTGGTCTGTGGATGACAACCTTTGATCCCCAAATGTAAGACCGGAACTTATCCAATGCAAAAACTACTGCCAACAACTTCTTTTCTGTGTTATATAATTGAGCTGTGTACCAGAGAATGTTTTTCTAGCGTGGCATATTACCACGTGTTTCTTTCTACTCGCTGTCCTAGTACCACCCCTGCTGCATAGACGCTGGCATCACACATGATTTCGAAAGGTTTTGACCAATCATGATACTTTAGGGTGATTCAACTAGTTTGTTCTTTAGGATTAAGAACGCCTTGAGACAGGATTCATCGAATACAAATGGTGCATCTTTAAGAAGCAAATTACATAATGGTTTAGAGATGACACTATAGTCCTGAATGAATCGTCAGTAAAAACCTGCGTGTCCCATGAATGATCGAACGCCCTTGACTGATGTTGGTGGAGGAAGAATAAATATAACCTTGACGTTGACTCTATCAAGCTCAAATCCTAGTTCGGATACTACATGACCATCTATTGGAGATGGCTAATAATGGATCACGAATCGTATGAGAAATTGTCCCCCCTCCCTTCCCCGTACGCATGGGTCCAATGTTGTGGCCCACTACACCCACAGAGGCCTCCCTAAATATCGATCAACACAAACTTTTTAGAGTTATATCCATATGTTTAACAAATTTTCTCAAATGATATTAAAATTATATTTTTTAATTTTCTTTGTTAATCTTTTAATGAACTACAAATAATTACATCACTAAATAAATAATATAAGTTTCTTAGTTTGAAAGTAAAGTTTGTCGGTTTAAGAAAAATCATATAAAACAAAATGTGGAGAAATGAACACTTTGATGGCGATGGTGCGTGCTTTGATTTAATTTTCCTATAATTGGAGACTTTAAGATGGGAGGAGTAATTTAAAGATGGTGGCAGGTTGGAGGGAGGGTTCAGAAAGATGGAGCAAGAACTATTCCTTGACATGAAAGATGGAGCAAGATAGATGGGACAGGTTCATGAACCCGTTTGGCTTACACACTCACACATGTGTGTATGTGTGTGTGTGTGTGTATATATATATATATATATATATATATATATATATATATATATATATATATATATATATATATCAGTGTTGCAGAAATAGTCCTTAGCGGCCGATTAATCGCTTGACGGTCTTCAACCGATTACAATTAGGCCTAATCGGTCAACTTGGCGGTTTACTGCAAAAATCGGTCAAATACCGGACTTGGCGGCCAATTAATCGGTCTTGGCGGTCAATTTTTCATTTTTTTTTATTTTTTAATTTATTATTTATTTTGAATTTTTAAATGACGACACAAACACTTCCTAATAACTTAAGAAAACTGAAAAAAATCAATATTGAATAATAAATATAAACAAATGTATAATCTTTGATGTATATCTCGAAATACAATGAATCAAACTTTGCTATTTTGTTATATTTATATATTTTTAAATGAATTCCTTTATAAATTAGGGTCTCCGATTATTCCTCGACTAATCCCCGATTAATCCGGTTAATCGTTTAACCCCACTCAACCGCCTAGCTACCGTCAAATGATTTTTACAACCTTAACATATATATATATATATATATATATATATATATATATATATATATATATATATATATATATATATATATATATATATATATATATATATATATATATATATATATATATATATATGTATATATATATGTATATATATATATATGTATATATATATATATATATATATATATATATATATATATATATATATATATATATATATATATATATGCAAGTTAAGGATGAATCCGATTACATGAGTCGTAATATTCTACAGATACGCTAGGTACATCAGGCTAACTACGGTTCTTCGTCTTCAACCCTTCGCCAAGGAGACTGTACAGAGACTAGACCCACACCCGCAACCGGCAAACCTTGGTGCATAGCACACGCCCACCCTGTAACGACCCGGCTCTCCAAAGCCTGTCTTTTACAAGATAATATCACCAGGGATCGTCCCATGATCCAAGCCGAGCGTTACCTATACCTGTAAAAACCACATAAATAAAGGGGTAAGCTATAAAGCTTAGTGAGTAATCGAATCACAGTATGGCCTAAATAGCCACACTCGTTTCACAGATTCATTTTACTACACTTGACCGTCCTACGATCATACTGTGAAACTACCGTATTACCCGACGGAACTCACTTCTCTCGTACACTCTTATTACACTTTCTTCTACTATCTAGTAACATATAGTGTTACTCTTTTACTATTTTCTTTTACTGTCTGGTAACTTATGACGTTATCGTACTGTCTGCACTTTCTTCTATTACTTGGTAACTTATAATGTTACCATACTGTCTGTCTTTCTGTACTTCCTTCTACTTATAGCATTATCGTACTGTCTAACGTTACTTACTTACGGTATCGTATACCGTTCTGTATTTTACTATTATGCCGCCTATTTTTATTATACGGCTACTCATTCGTTACTACTATGTTATAAGTGTTTACCGGTTCCGCACCGGGTTATCTGGCGATACTATTCCTCTTAACCAAATTTATTATTTGGTACTGTCTATATGATCTTGTTTTATGGGATATCTATATCCCTTTTATTTTGTTAAATCAATACTGGTGCAACATATGGAGCTGGCACACAGTATCTACACATTATCTTTTTATTTATGTCGTATGTTATTCTTTCGCATGGACACTACACTACTGATTAATTACACTGCTTAGTATCATCCTGTGATACACTACTTCTCATGGGCCAGACTCGTCAACGGTTCTGTAGCATAACTACTTTCCACACAACTACTAACACATATATCATAACTATACTACTCTGCATTTCTTTCAATAATTTCTTTCTACTATAGCTCAACACGTAGAAACTACTAGGGAGATACGGTAGCGATTACTCACTTGAGTTTGGTGCTTTCTCGGAGTCCTGGCGCGGTTCTCGTTCCGGACTTCTGACAGCTTCCGAGCACCTCGACGCTAGCTACCGCTGGTTTCTTACTTCTTACTATCATCTCTCAACATATACTCCTTGCCAGAACACTCTCCTTTATTGTATAAGCGTTTCGTGTGTGTTCTGCCTCAAAAATGAGGCTTGTGCCACGTATTTATAGCCTCTGATAGCCCTTCGCGTCGCGACCACCATGACCGTCGCGTCGCGATGACTCAGCTCGAATGATTGCCTGATTGCGCAATTTACGGCGAAATTTCCGGATCTCGCGACAGCTCTCGCGTCGCGACCACGCCTCCCGTCGCGTCGCGAGGCGCCGACAATAAAATGTCCGATTTTTTCTGCTTTTTGCTACGTTTTGACTCCTAGGCTTTGATCGTTATATTTTTCTTATCTCATAATGACCTTAACATCGTTATTTGGCCACACAAAAGGCCAAAACGCTATTACTTTTAATCTACAGTCCCTCCCAGGACACGGTTGTCACAATCCTTCCCCTTACAGGATTTCGTCCCCGAAATCTCAGTAATCTCTCAAACTAACTCTTATGTACTTGTGTACACATTCTACATACTTAAGTATTTTTTTACCATACTACATTTATCATTACTTGTTTTCTCTTTCGTTACTTATACTTGCTTGACTTTATTCTTTCGGGTGCAAGGGTTCCCTTACCTCTTACTCATTTTACAACATAATTTTATGTTTGTTATATTTTCTACCAAATTACCATGATTCCTTCATGATTCCATCAATACATATCATATGATAAGACTATATGCACTGATTCTAATGTTACACTAGGTTTTCTGGCTCGCTGGTTCTCTTTACTCATATACTGTATGGTGTAACATACTTATATTCTTTCTCTTTCTATACCAAAACTCACTAATCCCGTACATATTCGCTTTCTCATATACTTACTATTGTGACTTTTATTACCACATAACTACTTTCATACTTTCCAACTGAAGTTATATTTTGTTACAGTTGGGTCTTTCGTTCGTTTTAAAAATTGTCTTTTTACTCTTTCTAGTCATAAAGTGACTCTATTATACTTTAAAAATTTTATATACTCTAGTCATGAAAAATGACTCTTTTTAGAAAAATCTCTTTTTCCCTTCTTGGTTATAAAACGACTTTTTTGTTAAAAAAAATTTCTATTATATCTTTTGGTCATTACAGGACCCTTTAATCTTCTTTGGTTATAAAATAACCCTCATTTTGAAAATAATTCTTTCTTTAACTCTTTTCTTTCTCTTAGCATAAGACCAACTGATACTCATGAAACTCATTCTACTAGCTCCCCTCGCGGAACAGAACAGATCCGTCCGCTAGGTTATGCTCATTCTATCTCCCCTTTTTGTGACTTGGAACAGATTCAAGCACAAGGGTATACTAAGCTAGACAACTACTTCACGAAGGGAGGTACCATCCTAGTAGTGTCTTCTTGGCTTCCTTAATGGCGAAAGCCTGTCCGTACATCTTTCTCTTCTCGTCTCGACTATCATTCGTTTCAAATTGGTCTTTAGCTAAACTAGAACATCTTTCGCTTTATATGAAACGAATCTCATAGCTTTTCAAAATTCTTTTCAAATCTCATATCTTTTAAAACTCTTTTCTGAAACATAGTTCAGACTCGTAAAACATTTTTTTTTTCGCTCGTATATTGAGCTACTATTTTAGCTTTTTACAAACTTCCTTCAAATCTTTAGCTCTTTACGTAGAGCTACTTTTATTATTACTTTTATATTTCTTTCTTACCTTTTCGACTTTTAAATCATGCTTTCAAAAATTTCTTATGGCTAGAAGCCAATTTTTTTTTCTTTATGGCCTTCTGGCCAAACTTTTACTTTTTTTTTTCAAAACTGTTTTCTGACTCAAACTATTTCTTTTCTCAAAACTGCTTGCTTTCTTATTTACTTATTACACTTTTTAATCATGTTCTTTTTATTTCTCAACTTTCTTACATTACTCTAGTATACTTCTTATCTTCTTTGGTACTTTTATGTACCATTTACATGCTTTAATACTTTCTGGTAGTTCTTATTTCTCACTTACTTTTTTATATTTTTAACAAGCTATCTTATCTCTATTCTTACTATCTTTTTCTCCTTAAATTTCTATGGAGTTCTTTAACACTCATATTGAGTTATATTTTGCTTTTTATCTTTATCTATTTTCTTATCACAATATGTTTGTGATGTTTACCCATCTCTCTTTCCTTATCACAATATGTTTGTGATATTTATCTATTATTAGGTAATCTACATATACCTACTGATTTGAGTCTAGGAATCTTTTCTACTGACACCTAGTTCACTCAAATCTCGGCTCTGATACCATTTGTAACGACCCGGCTCTCCAAAGCCTGTCTTTTACAAGATAATATCACCAGGGATCGTCCCATGATCCAAGCCGAGCGTTACCTATACCTGCAAAAACCACATAAATAAAGGGGTAAGCTATAAAGCTTAGTGAGTAATCGAATCACAGTATGACCTAAATAGCCACACTCGTTTCACAGATTCATTTTACTACACTTGACCGTCCTACGATCATACTGTGAAACTACCGTATTACCCGACGGAACTCACTTCTCTCGTACACTCTTATTACACTTTCTTCTACAATCTGGTAACATATAATGTTACTCTTTTACTATTTTCTTTTACTGTCTGGTAACTTATGACGTTACCGTACTGTCTGCACTTTCTTCTATTACTTGGTAACTTATAATGTTACCATACTGTCTGTCTTTCTGTACTTCCTTCTACTTATAGCATTATCGTACTGTCTAACGTTACTTACTTACGGTATCGTATACCGTTATGTATTTTACTATTATGCCGCCTATTTTTATTATACGGCTACTCATTCGTTACTACTATGTTATAAGTGTTTACCGGTTCCGCACCGGGTTATCTGGCGATACTATTCCTCTTAACCAAATTTATTATTTGGTACTGTCTATATGATCTTGTTTTATGGGATATCTATATCCCTTTTATTTTGTTAAATCAATACTGGTGCAACATATGGAGCTGGCACACAGTATCTACACATTATCTTTTTATTTATGTCGTATGTTATTCTTTCGCATGGACACTACACTACTGATTAATTACACTGCTTAGTATCATCCTGTGATACACTACTTCTCATGGGCCAGACTCGTCAACGGGTCTGTAGCATAACTACTTTCCACACAACTACTAACACATATATCATAACTATACTACTCTGCATTTCTTTCAATAATTTCTTTCTACTATAGCTCAACAGGTAGAAACTACTAGGGAGATACGGTAGCGATTACTCACTCGAGTTTGGTGCTTTCTCGGAGTCCTGGCGCGGTTCTCGTTCCGGACTTCTGACAGCTTCCGAGCACCTCGACGCTAGCTACCGCTGGTTTCTTACTTCTTACTATCATCTCTCAACATATACTCCTTGCCAGAACACTCTCCTTTATTGTATAAGCGTTTCGTGTGTGTTCTGCCTCAAAAATGAGGCTTGTGCCTCGTATTTATAGCCTCTGATAGCCCTTCGCGTCGCGACCACCATGACCGTCGCGTCGCGATGACTCAGCTCGAATGATTGCCTGATTGCGCAATTTACGGCGAAATTTCCGGATCTCGCGACAGCTCTCGCGTCGCGACCACGCCTCCCGTCGCGTCGCGAGGCGCCGACAATAAAATGTCCGATTTTTTCTGCTTTTTGCTACGTTTTGACTCCTAGGCTTTGATCGTTATATTTTTCTTATCTCATAATGACCTTAACATCGTTATTCGGCCACACTAAAGGCCAAAACGCTCTTACTTTTAATCTACAGTCCCTCCCAGGACACGGTTGTCACACACCCCGTAAGGACGCCCTGCAGGCAACTGACTGGGTAAAACTAACCCCGGGTACACGCTCCACCGGCTAGCACAGAGGCTACAAGCTGGCCGTAATATCTTTGGCAAAACTTGCATGGAGAAGGTTTCGAACCCACAACCTTTCCTAAGAGAGGCATGGGCTGTAGCCATTCCAACCACCGCTGGAGTGTGTGTGTGTGTGTGTATATATATATATATATATATATATATATATATATATATATATATATATATATATATATATATATATATATATATATATATAGAGTCCGGATCAAATGAGAACCATTATTTTCCTAGGAACCTTTTGACTGAAATTTTTTTTTAAAAAAAATGACATAATACACCTAATCGCTTATATTTAAGATTTTTTGTCAAAAATATTTTAAAAATAATATGTATACACGAAATGTGCACATATGCACTTTTTTCGCAAATGTGTATATGATCACGTTTCGTGCATATGAGCACATTTCGTATGAATATATATATATATATATATATATATATATATATATATATATATATATATATATATATATATATATATATCAATTTTTTTACAAAATGACTTAAATATAAGCGATTAGGTGTATTATGTTATTTTTTTTAAAAAATAAATTTCAGTCAAAAGATTCCTAGGTTCCTAGGAAAAAAATGGTTCTCATTTGAACTTTAGTATATATATATATATATATATATATATATATATATATATATATATATATATATATATATATATATATATATATATATATATATATATGTGTGTGTGTGTGTGTGTTGGAAAAGATGGTGAAAAATTGTAATTGATGGGGAAAGATAGAAGTGAAAAGAGAGAGAAAAGCTGACATAACTTTTTTTTTTTTTTTTTGAACGGCAAATCTATCCTACTCCTAATAGCTAATGAGTTTAATGAGATGAGAGGTAACTACTCTCCTCACCCTTAGAAAGATATTACATCGAACAATATACACATGATTGAAGTATTTATCTGGAAGTTGTAAGTTTTAATTACTAGAATAGATAGTTAAATATAAATTATTAAAAGATAGATTTTTCTTGTTTGACGTTTTGTTGTTTAAATTAAATTTTCGGACTTTTACAAAAAATAAATAATTAACTGTGATAATTATATTTGTTTTGGGCTTTTCAGATTTAAAATGATAAGAAAATGTATAACTTGTTGACGCGATATATATATTAATATTTTGCAGGATTCAAGAATCTTATAATATTATGCCAACATTCGTATAATGAAATTTGTGAAATTATATTCTGAATCTTAATTTATTTTTTTTTTTAACAACAAGGATTTATTAAGAGCTCAAGCAAGGAGCTTAGAGCAGAATCTTAATTTAGCATCAAATGATTTAACGATTGTATTCACCAGATTACAAATGACTAACTCTCACTTATACCATTAAACATGTAAAAATGCAATTATTAATTTATAACAAAATTATCAGGATATCAGTTAAGAATTATATTTTTCCATAATGAGAATACTAGAAAAAGGAGTGATTTGAAAATATATAAAATCCTTTTTCATGGAAAGAAGGGAATGTGAAGGCTGCATAATATAAAATAATCAGAAATTAATTTACCACATGCTGGCCTAAATATTAAAAGGGGAACATGTAGGATCATCCCACCAGTTACGATTGGGTTCGTATGCTATGGACTACACTTTTTGAAATGTTATTAACCTGCCATTTTTGACTTACTTTATGCTTTTTGCTAGCACCAAAATACACACGTTTATTTTTCAGTGTTATTTTGCTTGCAATTTATAGTAATACGTAGGCTGAAAACGAACCTAACGTATACGCACAAGGGTTTGTTTATGTTCGTTCGTTTAAGTTAGCCAAATAAACGAACAAACACGAACTGATAAATGAACGAGTATCATTGTTCGTGTTCGTTTGTTTAACAAATTATTTTGTTCATGTTCGGTCGTTTATATTCGTGAACATGCTAAATGAACATAAACGAACAAACATAAACGAACGGAGATAAACAAATACAATTAAACATATATGAATATAAACAAACATATAATATTGTAATGCAATTAAGCAGAATTAAACATATAAATATAAAAGGAACTTAAATGAACAAACGTAAACGAACAACATAAACGAACATAATTGAACGAACGAGATCATTGTTTATGTTCGTTCGTTTAACTAAACGAACGAGAATTGGTGTTCGTGTTCGTTCATATATTAAGTAAACGAACATCAATAAACTTTCCGCCGAACAGTTCACGAATGGTTTGCTGAACGTTCGGTTCGTTACAGCCCTAGTAATATGTAACAACTTAATTTCTTAAAAGATATTACATATCAAAAACGTTTTCAGTATATCCTTATATTAGAATTTAAACCATAATATTATCTTAAATACAACAGAATCAATAAAAATAAAATAAAATCGCCATTGAAAGAAACTTCAAGGATTTGCGTCTTTGTGGAACCTCTTTGTTGACTACATGCTCAGACCTTCTTCTTGTCTTTACTACGGCCACTCGCTCTGTAATTTACTGAATTGCGTATATTTGAGATTCTAGTTGGATATGGATGTGGTCTAGTGAATTTCTGGTTTAATTCATGTATCCGCCTACCATTTTAAAGGAAATATATTTTGTTGGTTATGTGTCCATGGTCATAACAAGTTGGTAATATTACTATATATAGTAAGGTCCTTATGGGTTACACGCAACATATGATTTAACCAAAAGAGATCAAAAATAAACACAAGAGACTGAGTTTATTAATATACCAAAGTAACGGTATATTAATTAGAAACGACAACTGGATAAATGAGGTAAGTGTAAATGTCAACGGTTTAAATTTCAAATAATCATTGTTCACAATGGGATAAGATAAGGATGATGAGTATTATAAATACCTATCATAGTTATCTAAAATAGGGATAACATAACCCTAAAATTCGTCACCCTCATTCTCCCCTCCCTCATGGGTCGATTTTCTTCATATACCCTATAGAAACGTTGCTTATTCTTTCAGCAAAGTGTTATACTACTCCAACGGGTGCTACATAATTGTCTTGGGAGGAATTCCATTAGAGGATTTCGGGTTTGGGCTCTTTTCATCCTAGACACTTTAGATATGCAATTGAGGTAATACTTGATCATTCATTTAGTTTACAGTTGCAAAAGACATATGGTTTTGTGATCCGTGTTGGAATACAATTTTGTTTAATTTTGCTT
Source organism: Cichorium intybus (assembly GCA_023525715.1). Classification (NCBI taxonomy): domain Eukaryota; kingdom Viridiplantae; phylum Streptophyta; class Magnoliopsida; order Asterales; family Asteraceae; genus Cichorium; species Cichorium intybus. The sequence continues at coordinate 77,358,250 of CM042010.1, forward strand.
ATGTTGTTTATGTTTGTCTTGTTATCATATTCTAACAGTGGTATTACAGACACTTAATCATGGTTTTGTATTGTTTAAAGTTGTCTTGATACATTGTTTCTTGTTAAAAATAGTTTTATTCTTGAAATCGGTAAATCTGTTCATCGATAGCGTCGCTATCGTCTGTTGGTCGCGTCGCGATGTTCTGTATTTGTTACGATCATCAAAAACTATCACGTAGCTATCTTCTGTTGGTCGTGCCGCGATCTCCTAATTTGATCGCAACCTGTAGGATATTTCGTGCCGCTACTGACGACTTCTAATGCCACTAAAGTCGTAATAGTTCTTTATGAAAGTCACGTGATATCGATTTGTAGCGCTGCAGTGTGTCATCAGCTGCGTCGCGAAATACGAATAGAACAAGTTCTAAAAACAAATTTAAAGGATGATTTTAATGGGTATAAAACATTAACAGAAGCAGTAATGGATAAAAATAATTCAATTGAATTAAATAGTTTAATTTATGTAACACAATACTTTGATTCATTGTAAATTAAATGATTGGATGATTCAAGCATGAAAAAGTCATACAAACATTTTGCGTATCACGTGGTTGAACACCAAGATATTTTATGTGTTTGTTTCTGGATCTTAATCAAAATGTTGTGTAAGTAGGTTTCAAAATGCACTTTTAATTGTATAAAGCATGCATTCAAATTGTATGGATCCGGTAACATTTTGCCTTGACTAGACCCGTTGTTGTGCTCTATGATTGGTTGTTTTGATGGTTTGTTTTGCGATCTGTGTATCATTTTTTTATTAAATGTAATGTAATTTTTTTAATTTGTGTTGTAGTAAATCAGTTAGAAAATTGTCTTAGACTAGGTAATGTAACAAAAGAAGACCGGAGACGATCAAGTCGGTACCATTTCGATTGGTGTCACACGAAGTTTCACGTAGGCACCAAAAGTTGGTGCCGAAGCAAGCAGGAGCCTCTAGCACATCCTTGTGATTGTTTATCCCTACAATTGACCACGTTTTCCTCGTAATGGTTACAAGAAAAACGCATAGGACTTGAGGTAAATATTATCGTTAAATATCTACATGATTGTGTTGTGATTATTTAATTTGTTGCGTCGTTGCTTAAATAAAATAGAAAACACAAACATGTAAAAATTGTTAAACGTTAACATAATTTTTGCAAACCAAAATTGGAATTTTTTAGAATGATTTTAAAAGTTTAAAATGACCTTTTCCCAAAGAAAATTTAAAATGTTTTAAATGAATGATACATGCAAACTAAGGTGTTAAAAGTTAACATGTTTTTTCAAATAATAATGGCAACTTTAAGATGGATTTTAAAATGATCGTTAGCCAGAAGAAAGTTAAAATATTTTAACTTAACAAAACAAAAACATGTTTTCTAAAAATATAAATCTTATGTTGTCCACGTCAAACCACACAGTTAACATGGATCCTCTAGCTAAACTACACCTAAATTGGCTTTTAAGGAAGGAGGTATCAAGAAGAAGCAACCAAGGTAGTAGGAAGGCGAATTTTGAGATGCCTCAAACTAGGAAACCTATGGATGGGTTATGTTTCAACCAAAAAGAACATGGAACATGGAAGGCATAAATTCTCAAGATATCTGACACACTAGAAGTAGTTGCAATGCAAAGAGTATGGTGCTTCAGGTATATTTGTAATTCCATGAGTACTTTGTTTATGACCAGTACTAGTATTTATTTAATATGCATAGATGGGAAGAAAGCGAAGAACTAAAGAATGAAGAGATGAATCAAATCATGGACTACAAGTAGCTTGCTTTCATCCATAGGACTGAGAACCAACTTCTTTTTAGTGTTCTAGTCTATGGTTTTACAATTGAATATCGTTGATGTAAACATTATTTCATTAAATGGTTTTGACTTAGTTTAAATAAAAGTTGTTCTAAATAAAAGTTATTTTGGAACAAAGTTATTATCATTACATGTATGAGACCAGTACACAACAATAGTGCAAAACAAATTCAAAAGGTTCCAAATGTTTGGATAAGAGGTATTAGTAGAATTGTCTACTTTTCATAAACATGAAAGAAACTACCAGAACACTAGGTGGATAGGATTCTAGAAATCATCAGACTAAAAGTCTTATGATAACTACTAATATTGTTTATAAAGAAATATAACTATGCACTACTCACAAGTTATTGTGGCAATAGCTAAAGATCTGTTGGACCTCGTACATATGTTGTATTTGGGCCTGTCAGGTTAACCACTAACCTTAAAAGATACTTTTTGAGACTGAAACCTAAATGATGTTAAGGACTTTAAGAATAGAGAATAAAATCAAGTAAGTAGAGGATAAGATTCTCAAACCCAAGAGTGGATGTTGAGTTTCTTAGTCAAGAATCTTAAGTGTTGGTATTCGAACACATAAACACATAACAAATACAACAGAAAACTAACAAGATCAAATCACAGATTTATCCATGAACAGAGTTCAGGATCATGCAGTTCATATCAATTATAGCTACATTAAACATAAACAAAATGTACCTCAGGATTATCTCCTTCTTTGAATATGATGAACAACATCTTGCTAAAGATGAACAAGATCCAAAGTGTGAATCCCTCTAATGACTCATACCCACACCAGAAGAACAAACAGACATAACTTCTTCTAGGTTGAAGATCGATCCAAATGCCCTTGGAAAGGGTTTTGGATTTCGAGAAGGAGAAGAGGGAGGGAGAATGGAAGAGGTGGATGTACCTTTGGAGGATGGGATGCCTTAGGGTTGAACCCCAAGGCCTCTATTTATTGTGCAAGGCTCCTAGGGTTTCAAACATAGGTGCCTTTTGGCGGCCGCACCCCTGGACTTCTTTCCATTGATTAAACCTTTAATCAATTACAATCCAGTCCCTTTAATTGATTCTGAACTAATTCTAGATTAATTTATCAATTAATTTATTGATCTAGTTTCTAATTAATTTATTTCTCAATAAATTAATAACTAATCATTCCCTTTTATATTTTCTGACTCTATTTGCTTTTTTGGGTCATGAGGGCAACCCAAAAGGACTCTGCCATTATTAGAAATATTACCACTAGTTGATAACCTTGGATATTATTCCAATAGTCTCCCACTTGGACAAGTTGTCAACTTGTGTGGTCTCAATATTATCTGATAATTAGCAGAGCATGCCATCCTATGCAACTGCCGAACTCTGAGCAAAGAAAAGAGACGACTCTTAGATAAGTAAGATATGTTCTACAATATATCATAATGAACCTGGGCCATGGATAAGGTCAAGCCCAAAAAGTTCAAAATTTTGTTTCCCGATAGAGATTTATGATGACTCTGTCAGACTACTGATCGAACACGTCAATCCAGTCTAGGTTTGGCCAAACACTTTCGTATAAAGATTTGTTCATTCTCTTGACTACACCATTTTGATGTAGAGTGTAAGGTGCTGAAAAGTTGTGGGTGATGCCTTTCTCTTTAAGGAACGAGTCAATGGTTTAATTCTTGAATGCAGTTCCATTATCACTTCTATTTGTTTGATGAAGGCATTGTGTTCTTTGAGGGTATCAGACGTGTGTCTTAGGAAAAAAACCCATGTGAATCTTGAAAAGTCATCCATAATCACCAGAATATACTTTTTACCACCTAAGACTCTATAGATGATGGTCCACACACATCAATATGTAGGATTTCTTGTGGTTCAAATATTTTAGTGTCAATGGTAACTACATGTCCTTGGCGCTTCCAGTTGCCATGTTGGGATGCAGCACATAATGTGTCACTATCAAACTTCAGAGCTGGCATGCCTCGAAATATATCTAGAGCCACGTGTTTTTTGACGATTTTAAAGTTAAGGTGGGATAGTCTTCTGTGCTACAACCATCTTAGGTCTGAAGGAGACTTTGAAAGCAAGCAGATTGATGGCACTCCAATGATTGGCTTCATATCTAAGGGGCACATCTCACATTTTCTACGTGACTTTAGAAGAATTTCTTTCATACCTTTCCTTTTTATTATATTTCCCTCGTCATCGAACGTAACTTTATTCCAAATACCCACGTGCAACTGAGAGTCACTTATCAGATTATGGTTTAAACCTTCCACGTATGTGACTATGTTTTTGGTAAAATTTCCATTGATAATCTTCCCATGAGCCTTTATAGGACATCTTTCATTGTTTCTGAACTTGACATCCCCAGCATCCTCTAATCTTCTAAAGTCTTGCAGGTATTTAATCCTTCGTGTCATATGACATGAGCAGCCGCTATAAATGTACCATTCTTTGCCGTATTGCTCGTCATGCATAAGCTGCGATTAGAGACAAAATTTAGTTACCCAATTTCGTTTGGGACGTAGTGGGTAAGTATTTAGATCTTTGCTCCCGAGGTGGAACCAGTTTTTGTGATCGAAGTTGGGACATGTTTGTCCTTGTGATTGTTCTTTGGCACCCATCTCATTACTTTCTTCGGAGGATTAGACTTTCTTTCTATTTCTGACTTCGATTTGTGTTTAATAGGAACCCATCGTTTATTGTTCAACAAAGATTTCCCTGATGAGGAACTACATTGAGTAGTTTCACAAAGGAATTTTTTGTATGCAAGTTTGAAATATTGAACTGTGAGATTTTTCTTTTTGAAAAGATCAAGATTTTTATGTAACCAGACATGAAACGTATCTATTGAATTTCTTCCTCTAGTGAAGTTTTTGTTTGTGATGAAGTGACGTAGTCCAGATCCGAAGACACCAGTTCGGAGACTTTTGTGCCTAAAGATCCGAAGGCTCAGTGCAAGAGTATCTGAAGGCTTTTCATAACAAACCTTATCTAGTGCAGCACGTTGTGATGTCGACACGTATCTGACCCACAATGTCTCTTATTGTATGGTAATGATACGTAATCAATAGAATATTCTAATGTACTATCAATTTGTTATATTTGTATTACAGGGTCCTTGATCACGTATAAGTATCAAGGATACCTACTGGGTCGAATGAGCGAGTTATCTCCTCATAATTGTAAAACCCTTATACAATCAATACTAGCATTCGACACCTTGTTCATCAATTTATTATTGTTCATTGTGTGATTGTTTGTTCTTTGTTTATTTTATTCCTGCCATTAGTCGAATTCTAGAAACTACACATTGTATCAGATAAGTTTACAGCTCGAAAACACTTGATACTGCTTTGTTCATTTCATCTAACAATTTCTAGATTAGGATTGTTTTCCCAGATCTAGGTTTCTGCAAATTGCCTAGAGTTTTCTCTTATCGTTTTTCTGAAAAGATTCGTTCACTCTACATTCGATTATAATGGCTGATTCCTCAACAACTTATGTGAATATGCTTAGTTACGCTAACATGCTTGATTCTTCAACCAAGGTTCCTGTTCTCATTCCAATTCACTACAAACACTAGGCTGATCGAATGGAAGACTATTTCACTAGTCTTGATAAAGATCTCCATATATCAGTTTCAAAAGGTCTGTTTGTTGATGTTCCAGCTCGATTTGTACTTGCAGAATGTAAAGACATTTATGTAGTAACTGCTGCTAACCTGAAGAAGATAGAGAATGATAAGCGAGCCATGACAGAGCTCAGGAGTGGTATTGTTCCAAACGTTACTTATCACATCAAAGTATCTACATCTACGAAAGAGATATGGGATCGCTTGGCTTTTCTCTTTGCTTGTGATGATTCTCGTCAGCACAATATAGTTACAAGTGTTCTTGCCGATTTTGGAGCTTTTCAACAAAACGAGACTGAAAAATACAGAGAGACTGAAAAATATAGTTACAAGTGTTCTTGCCGATTTTTGAGCTTATAAGAGATACAACAACATTGTTTACACTCTTGAAAAATGCAGAGAGACCTGAAGCCAGCATGAAGTTAACATCAAGTTTTTTATGCCTGATGAAAGAATGGTGTCCAATCATGCTTATAGTGAAATCACATGAGAAAATTAAAACCTACAAACTGCCCATTTTATTTAATCTTCTCAAGTCTCACGAACCTGATGTCATGGATGGTCATGGTGAGCACTCAAGCTCCAGATCTCTAGCTCTTGTGTTAAACAATGATGGACAAGTTTCAAATGATAATGAAGATGATGATGAGCATAATGATTACATGATTAAAGAAGCTGGTGAAACTGTTGCTCTATATGTTGCCAATCGTAGGTTTAGTAAGAAACCCTTTATGAATCATCATGTGTGACAATTGTAAAATTTGGTCAACAAAAGTCAACAGTAGTCAAACAGAGTGTACGTTAATCCATATGTTGAAAAGTAATTTTTCCAGAACTTTTATGATGTATTATTAAATATTATAATACTACGTACGCTCATTCAAATCAATTATCGAGTAAACGCTGAAAATACGTATAATAAACAACTATAGCGTAAGAATTCGATAATCATACAATTATTATTTTGATAATAATAATATTCATAAAACGATCTATTCGTAAATACGAACCTGTGGATATATAGAACGTCGAAAATGGAGTTTGTATGTGGAAGTTACAACAATTAAACCGCTTTGAACGGATAAATGTACACAGGGTTTGGACCCAAAATACAAAACGTGGTGCCTTAAACATATAATATAGGATAACAAATCATATAATATGAAGCGTAATACTAACTAGTATTTTATTTCAAAGCCAAATACAATTTTCAGTAAAATGCTAAAAATCACGTAATCGGAAGAATATTGCGCTTAAACGCGTATGTCATCGTCTAACGGGTTATAATTCAATCTAAATAAATGTTTAGCAATGTTTTTATATATAATATTTATTTGAACTTCATTTCATCAAAAACTCATAAAATCTCACTAAAACGTCTTACGATTTTATAAAAATCACTCATTTATATAAATAGATTGCCATTTTCTTTACAAAATTAACCCACCCACCCCCTAACCCCATCGGCTGAAACATGGTTTTTCCCATGTAAATTACAAGTCTCAATGTCCTATACTTGATTAGAAAGGCTAGCCTTAACCTAATCTAAAAGTCAAACCCTAAAACTAATAAATCTAGTAAAACTATTTCATAATTCATTTGAAGCAAAAGAAAACACCCAACTCCTCTCATCTGTCTCTCACTCTCGGCTCATCATCATCTCCCCACCACCCCTCCAAAAACCCGCCACCACCACAAACCACCACCTACCACCATTTCAAGTGTAATTCACATCCATTTTGGTAAGTTAGTTCCTTTAGTGATTTTAAACATTATTACAAAACTTTTACTCATTTTACACACACTAACATCTACGTAAAACCTTTGGGTAATAGCTTTGTCCAAGGGTCCTTCGAGTTACAAAGCTTAGATCTTGGTTCCTACTGTAAATCCCGCAAAAACAACCTTGTTTCTAACTAAAGCACGTGTCAAGGGTGAGTTCATACCCCTCATTTTCATCTTTTCCAAACTTTTACGGGGAGAATATAAGTTTATATGTTATAAATAACGATTTACACTAGTTTATAAACGAGTTTTTGTGTAAAAACGTTTTTGACATGAAATATGATTAGATCTATGTATTGTGAACATTATGATGTATTATGTTTGTGTAAAAGTTAGAAAACTATAAACATATTGTGTAAAAATGCTAGATCTTTAATATAAAAGTCACAAAAATGAAAAACTAGTAAAGACTACGTTGTTGTGACCGGAAATAGTTTATGGTTACATGGGTTATTATGACATCTTGAACAAGACAAAATAATTATATAAAAATATATATAATTATACACTACAATATTATCATGGAAAATATGATAACGGCGAAAATAAAGGTTTCTTAACAAATATACGTAAATGAGTTGATATATATATATATATATATATATATATATATATATATATATATATATATATATATATATATATATATATATATATATATATATATATATATATATATATATATATATATACTAGCTGCGTACCCGCGCAATGCAGCGGTAGCATATTGTTTCGTTTCGGTGACTACGAGTTAGGTTTTAGGTTTCAAATTTGCCGCACGGGGGGTGGGGGGTTTAAGGAAGTATGAAAGTTCTTTCTTTGTATGAGAGCATGAGGTGTTGTATGAAAGTTCAAACTGTTTGAATGGAAAACAGCAAGTCCACGGTCAAACAACATGAATAATATAAACATTTGAATTCAAGAGGGACATATGGGATAATTTAACTGAAATGAAGTTATTCTCAACCCCCTGTTGAGACAATAACAACCTGAACGAAGAGATGACTATTGAGTGCATTAGAAATATCGCAAAACTAATCCATGACATCGTATTACTCAATAAAATGGTCATATATGTGCTTCTGTTGAATGGAACCGGCCAAATCAGTAAAATTCAAAAAACAAAAATGAACACTAAGAGTTCTTGAAAGGATATACAAAAATGAAAGATTTATGCAATTAACTACCTTTAATCCTATTATAATCCCAACTCATTGACATCATATTACTCAATTTGAAGTTTCAACACACAAATCCAAAGATGTAATTAAGTGGGATGCTGAGAAATGAGGTTAGGTTCACAGTATATCCTCTTTGACCCAATTAAGTATTACAGAAAAAACCAAAACTAAAATGAGGTTAGATTTCACAATATATCCTCTTTGGCCCCTCAGCACCCAAGCTATTAATTTCACAGTTTATCCTCTCTCTCTCTCTCTCTCACTTGCACATCCATACACACATTCACTATTTCTTGCACTATAGCATTGTACTTCAAAGTACAATGTTATTGACAACAATGAACAATCCCAATGTACTTCAAGTGTGAACCAACAATAGCACTGTACATTTGATCGGACCACCAAATCAAGCCTCAAATTTCTGAAATACAAATATTGAAAAACTGCAAAGGTTACATTTGTTAGAAATAATTTTTCAAAGAATATCAAAGCAGTCAAATTAAGCCATCAAAAGATTGTATGTGTGTGTGTGTGTGTTAAAATATACAGACTCTGTGTTTTCAAAAAGTTTTAGAGTTTTCAAATTTTGAAAATCCAAAAAGTTTCGGCGGGAGCTAAGTTTCAAAATTTTCAAAGTTTTCAAATTTTGAAAATTCGAAAAACTTGGGCGGGAGCTAAGTTTGAAAATTTTGAAAATTTGAAATTTTCGGAAATTTGAATAATTTGAATAATTTGAAAAGTCTGAAAATTTCAATGATTTTGAAAAGTTTGAAAATTTTGAATCATTTTGAAATTTTGAAATTTTCAAATTTCGAAAATTATCAAATAATGCAAAATTTTCAAACTTTTCAAAATCATTCAAATTTTCAGACTTTTCAAATTATTCAAATTTCTGAAAATTTCAAATTTACTTTTCAAATTATTTAAATTTACAAAATTTTCAAAATTATAAACTTTTCAAATTATTCAAAATTTTCAAATTATTCAAAGTTTCAAACTTTTCAAACTTTCATCATTTTCAAACTTTTAGTTTATTGTCCGTTTTATAATCTTTCTATTAACAACATATTGTAACTCACTACATATTATATGTGACCATTGGGTTTGACATCATTGACAATCCTATGTAGAGGTGCACTAAAGAAATCGAAAAAAATAAACAGAAACCGATTTTTTAAAAAGGGTCACAACTCACAAAAAAAAACCATGAAACAATAGAACTTCTTTACGTTTTTCCTTTAAATAGAAGCATACAATTCTCTATTTCTTACAAGATTAGTTTAAAACAAACATGAAATTGATTTTAGAGCTTTATCAGCCTCTTACATTAATGCAAAAAGGTGTAAAAACAAATGACCTTTTCCCTGATAGATCTTTGTTCTTTCAACAAGATATCTGAATAGATCTGTGAATATAGAAAAATCAACAAAAAGAGCCCACCGATTTGTGTGGATTAGTAACCCAGGTTAACAAAACATTCCATAAAAACAATGATTCGATTCAGTTGAATCCAATGGACAAAAATCAATACAAAAACCCAAAATTAAAGGTATTCAAATATGCATCAAAGCAACATAACTAATTGAATGAAGATCGAGTTGGATATGTGCTTCATTTGAACTTTGAAGTTTCCTAACCTTTATTCTCAATTTAGGCTTCAACCAACTGCCTTCCATTCGTTCTAAATATTCACTTCAACCACAGAAAACGATTATAGTTAATAATGAGAACAAGAAATAAAAGAACATGGAGAAAGAAGAGAGTCAGACCAAAGTGCTATCTTTACCAAGTTGGACTTCTAGGTATTTGCATAATAACATCTTTGTAGCACTGGTTCATGAGTATCATTATAAAACCATGTGCGCATACATAAATTACATTCCGATGATCCAAGGCTACTATAAAAGAATGATTTTTGTAGGATATAAATGTGGCGCATAATGAGATGAAAATTTCTCACAAGAATGAAAATAATTCAAGTATTACTATAATAACATCAGAGCTGATTGTAATCCAACCGACCTTATGCGAACAAACAAAGACAAACCCACAGAAAATGGTAGAGGTACCTTCGAGAAATAATTTGTTGGAGGCCAGAGTATGTTCAACAACCCCAAATGGATTGCCATTTTCTTTACAAAATTAACCCACCCTACCCCCTAACCCCATCAGCTGAAACATGGTATTTCCCATGTAAATTACAAGTCTCAATGTCCTAAACTTGATTAGAAAGGCTAGCCTTAACCTAATCTAAAAGTCAAACCCTAAAACTAATAAATCTAGTAAAACTATTTCATAATTCATTTGAAGCAAAAGAAAACACCCAACTCCTCTCATCTGTCTCTCACTCTCGGCTCATCATCATCTCCCCACCACCCCTCCAAAAACCCGCCACCACCACAAACCACCACCTCTCACCACCACCTTCCACCATTTCAAGTGTAATTCACATCCATTTTGGTAAGTTAGTTCCTTTAGTGATTTTAAACATTATTACAAAACTTTTACACCTTTTACACACACTAACATCTACGTAAAACCTTTGGGTAATAGCTTTGTCCAAGGGTCCTTCGAGCTACAAAGCTTAGATCTTGGTTCCTACCGTAAATCCCGCAAGAACAACCTTGTTTCTAACTAAAGCACGCGTCAAGGGTGAGTTCATACCCCTAATTTTCATCTTTTCCAAACTTTTAGGGGGAGAATATAAGTTTATATGTTACAATTAACGATTTACACAAGTTTATAAACGAGTTTTTGTGTAAAAACGTTTTTGACATGAAATATGGTTAGATCTATGTATTGTGAACATTATGATGTATTATGTTTGTGTAAAAGTTACAAAACTATAAACATATTGTGTAAAAATGCTAGATCTTTAATATAAAAGTCACAAAAACGAAAAACTAGTAAAAACTACGTTTTTGTGACCGGAAATACGACTTTTCTAGCAAAAATGGTTATAACCAAGTTATTACACCTTTTTGTGGGAAATTTTTTAAAAGATGTTGTTTATAATCATCTAAATAACTTATTTCGTATATGTTCGTAAAAATATGTTTATTACGACGGAATACTAAAAATAGACTATTATAGAAATAGTTTATGATTACATGGGTTATTATGACATCTTGAACAAGACAAAATAATTATATAAAAATATATATAATTATATACTACAATATTATCATGGAAAATATGATAACGGCAAAAATAAATGTTTCTTAACAAATATACGTAAATGAGTTGATATATATATATATATATATATATATATATATATATATATATATATATATATATATATATATATATATATATATATATATATATATATATATATATATATATATATATATATATATATATATATACTTTTTTGTGAGACGGGTCTTCATAGTACTTTACAAAGTACACACACTAAAAGTTCTGAAATTTATAACCAGAGTTTCGGTAAGAGAGCGCGATATTTGGGTATAGATCTATACGGGATTGACAACCCCACACCTAAGTTGTTAACTACAGCTAGACCGGCAGGTCTGAGGTGATAAATGTCTAACAGTCCGACGCCTTAGGAACGTCGAAGCAGGCCTACATGGTCACAGTATGGTTATATGGCGTCTCGCAGGGAAAAATCAACTTTATAAATTGTTTACGTGGAAATATACACTTTAATGGATTTATACTACAAACTACGCTATACATTTTAGTCTTTGGATTTTTAAAAGACTTGAACACTTTTTATATTTCTTGGTTTACAATACTATCGTTTACAAACAAAATGATTTCTTTTCTTATACAAAATACTTATGAACTCACCAACTTAATTGTTGACACTTTTTCAACTACTTGTATTCTCAGGAGACTGATAAGGTAAACCACGAGCATTGATGAAGAGACGTTACGACGTCATTTTTGTGTATTTTTGAATCATCTATTAATTGTAATCGAAACATGAAACATTGAACTATGTAAACTTTGCAATTATTTTATGATGCTTGTGTTGCTTGGAATCACTATTATTCGGGATTGTTATGATATTGTTTATGAAGTCATCCACCCTCGAACGTTTCTGCCAATACGGTTTGGGGGTGTGACATCATGGGTCTAGCAAACCCCTTGAAAGAAACAACCATGCAAGCTCTTCAAAAGCTAAACCGGAGAACTTACACAAATCTTCTGCTGCTCCGAATGTAGAAAGTTCATCTAATCCGAAGGCAGCAGACCACCCACATCATAAAGTTGAAAAAGCAGAGGAGAAAGTAACTGGTGATTATAGATATGTCTATAACTACTGTAATGGAATGAACTATTTTGCTAAACAGTGGATGCTCAAAAAGCAAAATGAGAAAAAGACCAGGGTTAAGGATGAGGCTTACTACACACTAAAGCTAAATGAGGTGAAAGAGAAGGTGAAGGATCTGGCATTGGTGTGATGAAGGATATGGGAGTTATCAGGTTTGGTCTTCGAATTCAGATAACGAGGAGGTACGAAAGCTAGCCCATGGTGCTTTATTCACTATTGATGATGGTAAGAGCTTTCTATGTGAACAAGGAGATGATGATGAAGATGTCGGTTCAGCTTCGAATGATGGGTCTGTAGACGAAAAATTATGCTTAATGGCAAAGGACGTTGGTCCTTTGGGTAAAGAATGAAAAACAATCCCGAAATAGGTATCCCACTTGCTTTCTTCTTTTAAAATTCCTGAATCTCAATATACTTCTCTTATTGCTGAAATTACCAATGATTGCATGCTCATGAATAATATGCTTATTGATAATTGATGCTCACATTAGGGTAAATAACAGTGAAGCAGAATCTCTTAACTTGCAGGGGAGAGTAGAAGGCTTGAAAGCAGCCTTAGAAAAAGTCAACTTAAGAATTTCTATATTAGAGGAGTGTAGAGACAAATATTTGAATTCAGGGGATGTAATCTTAAAACAACATAATATTTTTTGTGAAACAGCCAAACGACTTTATGCTCATATTACCAGGATTTACCCTTCGTCGGATGTGTCCAAAGAACAACATAGAAATTTATTGTCATTTATTGAGTTTGATATTAAAAATGTCGATATTATCTCTTATGAATGTGAATCTGTAATATCTAATGCTGAAGTCCCCAATACAACCTATTCTCATGGCCTAGTTTCAGTTGAAAAATATTTTACTGCTAATTATCTTTTGAAAATGTTGCCAAATGATACACCAATTCTGAAGAAGTCTATTCCCTTGATTGAAAATGAATGTGTTGATGATTGTGATATTGATTCTGATTCGAATATAGAGGAGGTTGATTATGCATCTTTATTTATTGTGAAATGTACCTTCGTATCTGCATCAGCCCCCCAAGGTATCTCACAATCACCTTATAAGGATAAAGATAAAACGAAAATTTTTGATTGTGAACCAATTGTATCTTCAAAAACCGAATTTGCAAACAACAAAAATGAAAGCAAAGAATTTTAAAATCAAAAATCCAAGTTTCAGATGAATGTATTGCTTTTGAAGAATAATCTAAGGATAATTCAAAAAACTGGTCAATATTTCTTTTGTCTATCCGAAGGTTTCCTATTTTAAAATTTCAGTTTTTGTAACTTTTGGTGCTTCGTTGCAAGTTCAAAAAACTGCAGAAGGATTTTTCTCTTCTGCAAAAATGTTAGAAAACAACATGAATGAGCACATGGATGTTGTTGGAAATGCAAAGTTTGGTATATAAAGTTAAACTTGTTTTGCTCAACAATAAATTAAGTACAAACAAGATATAGTGCGGAGAAGTAAAGACTTGAAGATTAAATGCAGGAATTAAATACACTTAAAGTAAGAACATGAAAGATAGAAGTATTTGATGGAATGAAGATCTTTATATCATGTGAAAAGAGTTACACTTAAGTTCATCCAAACCATGAAGATGAAGTGAGATGGTGATTTCCCTTTTATAGTGCAATGGAAGATACCATGAGGTAAAAACCTACGGAATGAAGAGGTTACAGACCAGTCCCCTTAAGATTGTTCGATGGATATAAAAGTACAAAGTCAGACTCGGTTGGCCTATGCTTGAATATTATAATACTTAATAGTACAAGCGTCATTTTCACCAGGAAACAAGAATAACTAACCTATCTGTACTCTATAACTCGATTTGCTTATCTTTTGTCTTATCTTCACATAAACTTGACTTGTTGGAGAGAACCGAAGTTCATGAGTGAACTTCGATCTTGAGAAGTTGTTGTGAGGAACTTCGATGAGACTTGAACATTTGATGATCTTCTGTGTTTTTTAGGCTGAAGAGAGGTTCACCAATCTTTGGTATGTAGAGATTCTTCAGGGCCGAAGTTCATGGCTGAACTCCGGTACCAGGCAGAGCTTTTCTTCACTTGGTTTTTGCAATTTTCTACATTCAATCTTCTGTGGGTATCACCGAAGTTCATGGCTGAAGTTTGGCCTTCATGATCTTCTTATATTCTCACAACATCTCTAAAGTTAGATTTAATACACAAGATATTCAACACAGCAATAAAAGTAATCCTTGTTCATTAGTAACTTTCAAGATCAACAAATAGTCATATCTGAACAAGTACAAAACAACACAAGAAAATATTGAAACATTGTTCAAGTAATATAAACATCCAAATAGTCAAGTTGGTCAAAGACATAACACTAACAATTCCCCCTTCGGTGACCAACTGACAACGCCTATAAATATCAAGTATTTTAGTCGTTGTTAGGCCCTATTCTTGGTGAATTTATATCATTTATATATCGGTATTACTCACTTTTGTGCTAGTGCTTGTATGCAAGAAAAAGATGACAACAGGGACTAAACGTGGACAAAATGAAAGAAGTTTGGATAAGCACCATTTCAGTCGAAGTCGTACGCGTGCTGCTGGAAAAAGACATGCGCGTCGCGCATAGTCAAAGATGAGGCGGTGTGTTGAAATTCAAAAAGCGAAAAAACGGGGATAAGGCATAATGCGCGACGCGGATAAAAGCTTTGCGCGGCGAGGCTGACCAGATTTTCCAACTATAAATAAAGGTCATTAGGTCAAGTTTCGGAGGCGAAGAACGACCCATATGGTGGACCTTAGGCTTCTTTGACTCAAGGATTCAGATTTCAGCACTTCACTTGGTATTTCTTTATGTTTTCAATTTTATTTTAGTAATAGTTAGTTTAGTTTAGCTTGAATTCTCTTGTTTCTGGATTGATTGGATCAGTAGCATTAGTTTAGTTTTAGTTATTTTCGGAGTTGAAACAATTGTAGCTTCTAGATTTGGTTTTATTTAAGTTAATCATCCGGTTTATGTTTTATTGCAGTTTTTCGGTATTATTGATGTTGAATGCTTGTTTGGCTTGTTTGGAATGTTTTTTTGCTTCTGATTTTCAAGAGTTTACTTCTGATTTCAGTAAGTGATCTTAGTTTAGAGTTTAAGGTAGTTTGGTTTAGTTTCTGTTTGATTTGGTTTTTGGCATTTGTTTCGATATTTTGTTTTACTTGGTTTTCGGGAAAGTGAAAGAAACCTGCTGACTGTAGCGTGACACTACAGTTGGTATTCTGACGCTCTATCTTGACCACCAAACTCCTGCAGATCGACCCTTGCTACTGCTATACTAGTTAGTCAGTGAGGTTTATTTTCTATTTTTGCACGCATAACGACCTAGGCGTGTCAAATTTTGGCGCCGTTGCCAGGGAGTTGTGCGCTTTAGGATAGACGATCGCTAGGTTTGTTTTTGATTTTTTATTTAGTTTTGGTAATTTAGTTTAGTTAGTAATTTGATTTTTATTTTTCACTGTTGTTTTGCACTAGTGCATGCGTACCTGTCGGGGTGAGAAGACATCACCCTTGTTATTTGATTCTGAAATTGAGCGAACTGCGCGTAAAAACCGTGTGTGTAGGCGTTTGATTAACATGAGTCCCGATAGTGTAGTCATAGAGGATGTTACCAATGAGCCCATGGGCGAGGTATCGGGGGGAGCACCAATTATACCCCCAGTTTCTGAGTTTCATATAAGAAATACGAGTGCTAGTGGTGGTGCATTTTCAGCCCCTGCACCCATACCATCATGCACCCAACCGTTGGTTCAACCTTTGAGTCAACCCATTACAAACCCTTTAGGAAATCTCGTCTCTGGTGCGATGGCTTGGGGAGCGCCGACCCGTGATGGCACCCCACATCTGCGACAACAGGTACCAATTTCTCAACCACAACCTGTACCACAACAACAACCCATTTTTCAACCACAACCACCCTTTCAACCTATACCACCACAAACCCAACCCCAATTACAACCACAGCAACCTCAGCCACAACAACACCAGTACCAGGAAGCAGATCCAGTCCACGACGAGGACGATGAAGGATGGATGCCGAATCATCCAGTCCAGCAACATCAGCAATGGAACCGAGGTCGGGGACCTCCACAGCGGTACAACAGCAGCATCAAACACAGGAGCAGTGACTTTATAACAATGAGTTATACGACGGTAATTTCGTTCCACCTCTATATTTTGCTCAACCGATGGGGCAGTCGGTTGCATCACACTTCGAACCACGGGAGTATGATGATGTGTTAGGAATTATTTTAGTGGTTTAATATTTGCATTTAAAAAGGACTAAAATAGAAAATATATTTTATTTAGCGGCTGTTTGGGTTTTTCGGTTGGGGACCGAAAAACCGTATTATTCGGTGTATTGGACCGAAAACCCCCCATGGGTTTCACAGTGGGCTTGGTTGTCTTTTGGGCTTAGGGTCTAGGTTAGATGGCGTAGAGTATTTAAGGCATTTATTGCCTCATTTGTCAGGGTTGATTGTCTTGGAAAGTGTGCGAAGCTAGAGAGAAAAAGTTCATTGTTCAAGCAAGCCATCAAGATCTTATGTACTAGACTATTGAATATAGTGTGCATTGAAGATTAATCTCCTTGTGTTCTTGTGAGTTGATTGATACCAAATAGATCTAGGATTATTGTGGACCTACAATTGGTATCACAGCTTGATTTTGGTATCAATTTTTGTTTGTTCTTGGAGATTTTGAAGATTTTGGGGGTTTTGATCCGTTTTTTGACTGTTTTATCGTGTTTTTGGTGTTTTTGTGCTTAATGTTCTTCGTGTTCTTGGCAATCTTCAAGCAAAATCATCCAAATAGCAAGTTTTTGATCCAAAAATGACATTACTGTAGCTGTTTTTACGAGATTCAGATCTGAGAAGGTTAATCGGTCACGCTCAATGCTTGTTCGGCGGCGGCGCGTTTTTTGTCTATGGTTTTTGGAGATTGTTCAGTCTTCATTGGGTTGTTTGGTCCAGTTAACTATTGTTCGGTCAGCCCATCAAGAGTTTTTCGGTGCGTTAGGGTTTCAGAATTATTTGCTTGATTGATCGGTCTTATTACTCGCTCTGTTGCTCGGTTGTTTCATTGTTCGGTGGTTGCTCTGTTCTTTAGTTGTTCGGTATTATTGTTCGATTGAGTTTTTTCGGTCCAGGTTATTCGGTGCTACAGTGAAAAAAATTTGAAACCGGGTCAATTTTTTGTTTCTCGGCAGAAATTGTTTTGGGTTTTCAACCATTTTTTCTAGCGTTTCGGTCTCATTTTCGGTTCAAGTACTATTGACTTGTGTTTTTCAGTTTGACTTGTTAGTTGACTTTTGGGGTTTTTCAGTTCATTTTCAATGGATGTGACTACTACCAATTTGCATTCCGATCTCGATACCATGATGGGTACTGTTACCTGCATTCCCAGACTGTTAAATGCTGAAGGCTTTGATGAATGGAAATTTAGATTTGAGAAATATGTAAAAATGAAGGACAACAAAATATGGAGAAGCATTGTGAGAGGTCCGGTTATAATAAAAAATACACTTGAGGATGGAACGGTGATTATAAAGTCTCAGGAAGAATAGTCGGATGAAGATTTCGATTTAACTAAAGTTGATGATCGTGCTCTCGCTACTCTCACGATGGCTCTGTCTCCTGATATCGCTCAAGGATTCAGGGAATACAAATTTGCCAACACTGAGTTGAGTACCGGAAGAATACTCGGATGAAGATTTCGATTTAACTGAAGTTGAAGATTTCGATTTAACTTTATGTGTAGCACTGATTAACGTTTATGAAGGCAACGAGGACATGAGACAAAGCATACAGGATTTGCTTAGACAAAGATTTAATTTGTTTAATCATGTTCTCACGGAGACACTTGAAGTTCAGTTGCAACGCTTTATCACTCTCAACACTGAGTTGAGTACCGCTGGAATAGTGTTGTCGAAATCTGAAATCAACAAGAAGCTGCTGAACTCCCTTCCAAGAAATTGGGCCATGCATGTGGCTGTGATCAAGAAGACGAAGGATCTGAATAGTTTGTCTCTCCCTGAAATTTTGGCTGTCATCAAAGCATGTGATATGGATGACAAACAAGTAGAGATAAATTACGTCAATTCTTATCAATCTGCCAACCTAGATGCTTCTACAAACAGTGTTTTTTCTGCTTTGCCTGCTTAAGCTCCAGTTCATCAAGTTTCTTCTTCTTCGAGCGTACCGATGGTATCTCCTGTTCCATCAACTCATGGCCCTGCTGCTAAATCGACTACTTCAGCTCCAGCTCCAACTCTTCCCAAAGGAGCTAATGAAAACCTAGGCATGATGGCTGGTCTCTTAAATTGTTACAATGCTCTCGTGGCTGGTGAGCTGGTTCAGCCAATGATGGTAGGAGATCTTGATCAAGTTCACCCTGATGATGTGGAAGAAATGGATATTTCCTGGCATATCGCTATGGCGGTATTCAGGGCAAAGAAGTTCACTCAAAGGACGGGTTGAAACAATTGGGTAGCCGGTAATGGAGATAACAAAGTGGGTTTCAACAAGGCCAAACTCCGGTGCTTTAATTGTCATGAGCCTAGGCATTTTGCTCGTGAATGTACTAAGCCCATAGTAGAGAATACTGAGAGAAATCTGGTGACTGTCGAAAACAATCATGAAGCTGCTCCTCAGAACAATGAAAGATCTATGGTGGCTCAACAGTTCTCTTGGGAGGACCAGATGCAGGCTCTGAATTTGACTAAAGGTGGTACTGCTCACTTGGCCTAAGCTGAAGGTGACATGGATGTTGATGCTGCAGAAGAACAAATGATGGATCTACAATTCGCATTCATGGTGTCCTCCACCCCTGCTGAGACTGAGGTTAGTGAAGTTCCTTTCTATTCTCAATCTTGTATTGATATAATTGCAAAGTATCGTGAACATAATGATCATCTTCTTAAAGAAGTATTTAACCTTACAAATGATGTTTGCAATGCTAAAAAGAAACTGAAACCTCTACAAGAAAAACTTGATGCTAAAACATCTGATTTTAAGAAAGTTCAAGAGGAATGGAGTATTGTAAGCACTTGATATCGATGTGCAAAAGAATCAATTGTTAAATTAACTGCTGAACTTGACGCATTGAAAGCAAAATTCAATGATGCTGAATTTAATTTCAAAAAATTCAATGTGTCAAGCAAAGTAGTTGAGTCCATAATTGAACATCAAACTAAATGGACCAATAAATTCTGTGAAGGTCTTGGATATAGAACTGTTCCACCTCCATTTAATCATAACTATATCTCAAACCGTGACATAGAAGAATCAGAAGAATGTTATCACTCCAATTTCATTCAAAAGGATCAATCTGACACCGCTGAGAGTAACAAACGAACTCTACTGATGTTTCTACCTCATGTGCAGATAAATTGAAAGAGAAAGATGAGAAGAAGGAAGACAAGAGTACTTTTGATTCTGTTAAAAATTGTTCTAAAACTAATGATTCTAATTCGTCTATTTTGAATTCGTCTGTTAAAACTGCTAAGATTGTTAGACCTTTCAAAAATCATGATGATGTTAACTTTCAAAATTCTAGGTTTAAAAATTCTGATAAATGTTCTGTTGCATGCTTTTGTGTGTGTAGAAATACATTGAATATATCTGGACCTGGACAAACATCCACTGCCCCTGTTAAAAGACAAACTTGTTTTAACTTCGAAATAGCTGGTCACATTGCCAGAAATTATCCCCGATATTTGTATGCGCATCAACACGAACAGTTTTGGCAGAACATGCCAAGGGGGAGATCTTATAAAAGAAAACCCTCGAGGTCATGTTCTCGGAATAAGAATTGGAATGATGTGAAAACCAAGAATCAAACTGCTCAAAATAGAAAGACAGTTTCAAGAAATGACTATGCCTTACCAAACTTTGTAAGATCAAAGTCATCTCAAGAATCAACTTCAAATAGCAGTTCTGATTCCAAATCTGATGCTAATGTTCCCATCTGGTCCAAGGATAAGAGATTTAAATAAAATTATAGATGGGTTCCTAAAGGCTGCATTCCAAAATCTACTGTGAATTCCCCATTATTTGACAGTCGTGATATGAGTTTAGAATTTGTAAAATGTATCGATAGTATGGGTCAACCCAGTTTCCGTATGGACTGTGTCCCAAAATCTAATTGATCCGGAAACTTGTGTAGTAACAGTTGTGGAGGAATATCAACAGACCCTGGTATGTTGATAACGGTTGTTCCAAGCACATGACAGGCAACATGTCCTAATTACACGATTTTGAAAATTTTTATGGTGGATATGTTTGCTTTGCGGGTGGTGAAAAGGGAAAGATCACACAGAAAGGGATTGTTTCAAATGACATGTTGAAGTTTGAGAACATGAACTTTGTACATGAGCTCAAGCACAGTCTGCTGAGCGTTTCTCAAATCTGTGACACATGTTTTTCAACCCAGTTCACGAACAAGGAATGTCTGATATTGAAACCTAGTGTTGTCATTCCAGAGGAGTGGATTCTTGTCCGATCAGAACGTCATAGCAATGCCTATATCATCGACATGAATCACAACACTCCAGAAAATGTCACTTGCTTATTCTCTAAAGCTTCTGAACAGAGTGCCATGCTATGGCATCGACATCTTGGTCACTCCAACACGAAGAATTTGAATCGTCTTGCAAAAAATGAACTTGTCCGGGGGCTTCCTATCAAAGACTTCATCACATTCGAAAAGTGTGTTTCCTGTGCTCAAGGCAAACATCATCGGAAGCCACATCAGCCCAAATTTGTCAACTCCATTGATTCGCTTCTTCAACTGATTCACATGGATCTCTTCGGCCCAGTCAACGTTCTCAGTATTAATAAAAGCTCTTATTGTTTAGTTATAACTGATGATTACTCATGTTTTACTTGGGTTTTCTTTTTGAAGCAAAAGAGTGAAACTACTGAGCTGGTCAAGAGATTCTTCACCTTAATCGAGAATCAAACGAATCAGAAACTGAAGGCAATTCGGTGCGACAATGGGACTAAATTCAAGAACGCAGTACTGGATAAATTCTGTGGAGATAAAGGAGTGCAGTATCGGTACAGTACTGCTCGTACACCTCAACAAAATGGTATTGCTGAGTGTCGAAACAGAACTTTAGTTGAAGCTGCATGCACCATGCTCTGCGATTCTAAATTACCTGTGTTCTTTTGGGCTGAAGCAATAAACACGGCTTGTTATGTTCAGAACCGGGTCGTCATCAACAAGTGCCAAATGAAGACTTCGTATGAGATCCTCTATGGTTACAAACCATCTGTTGCACATTTCCATTCTTTTGGTTGTCCTTGCACCCTTCTTCATCTTGAAGCTACGCCAAAGTTTAACTCAAAAGTAGATGACTGTTACTTTGTTTGATTTGCGGGTAAAACTACCTATCGGGTGTATAACAAGGTTACCAAACAGATCGTGGAATCGTTTGATGTATGGTGGCTAGAGGATAATCAAACGGATGCTCGAGTTGGCCCCGACTGGATATTCAACTATGCAAAATTGTTTAAGTCTTTTAATGTGTTTTCTGATGTTGTCTCAGGCACACAGCCAGGTCTAAGTGGAGTCAACAGAGATGATGATGAGGAAATCATTGCTGATCCCATCATATCGCCCTTGATCTTTGAAGATCCTATTCTTAACGATGGTGTATCTCCTTGTTTCCACTTCGGTTTCAACTGAAGTTCCTGCTGACTCATCCCAGATTGTTGGCGAACCACCAGTTGCTAAAGCATCGGCCACTCCTGAAGGTGTTATCAATTCTTAACATGCTGATCTTTTCAACTCCACACTCATGGACTCCCTCTTTCCCGAGAGAATTCTCGATGAGTATGTAGCTAGTACATCCCACGATTTCAGAGACTCCGACAGAGGTACTTCAGGCTCAGATAGAATTGAAAACATTACAAACCTTCCAGTTTCTTCTGCTTCGCTCGAGCATGCTATTTCTTCAAGAGTTCAACACAATCACCCGATTGAAAATGTCATTGGCTCTCTTGACGATGGGTTTCAAACAAGAAGTCAGAGCGGTCATGTCAACGAGTGCCTCTACTCATGCTTATCTCACAAATCGAGCTGAAGAATGTGGAGATGGCACTTAATGAACCAAGCTGGGTGGACGCAATGCATGAAGAGCTCAACGAGTTCGAGAAGCTGAATGTTTGGCAGTTGGTGGAATTACCCGAGGGCAAAAAGTCTCTTGACACGAGATCGGTATTTCGCAACAAGCAAGATGACTCAGGAGTTATTGTGCGAAATAAGGCATGCCTGGTTGTACGCGGTTTCCGTCAGATTGAAGGTCTTGATTATACCGAAGTGTATACCCCTATTTCAAAATTAGAAGAGATTTGAATTTTCCTCCCCTATGCCTCCTATATGAACATCACTGTATACCAGATGGATGTTAAGACTGGTTTCTTGTACAGTGAGGTGAAAGAAGAGATTTATGTTGATCAACCTCCCGGTTTCGTCAACTCCAAGTTTTTGAATCACGTCTACAAGCTGGATAAATCTCTCTATGGTCTTCATCAAGCTCCTCGTGCCTGGTATGCAAGATTAACGGATCATCTGTTGCAGCATGGTTATACTCGAGGAACCATTGACCAGACGTTGTTCATCAAGCGCCAAAACTCCTACCAGATTGTTGTCCAACTCTATGTGGATTTTATTATCTTTGGTTCAACGAGTGAGGCCTTGTGCAAAGATTTTGAGCAAGTGATGAAGAAGCGTTTCGAGATGAGTTCGCTGGGTGAAATGACGATGTTCCTTGGGTTGCAAGTAAAGCAAATTTCAAACGGGTATTCTGCTTCATCAAGGAAAGTATGTGGAGGATATTCTTGTGAAGTTCAACCTTAAGGATGCTAAAGTTGCTAACACTCCAATGGCTGACTTCAGACCCAGATGGCCAATCTGTTGATCAAACGTATTACCGTTCTATGATTGGATCTCTGATGTATCTGACGGCCAGCAAACTGGATATCCTCTTTGCAGTCTGCAAGTGCGCACGTCATCATGCTATTCCTAAACTCTCTCATTTAACTGTTGTCAAATGGATCTTTAGATACCTCAAAGGCAGACCTAAGTTAGGTCTCTGGTATCCAATGAACCGTGAATTTGATCTTTATGCTTTTTCACATAGCAATTATGGGGGATGCGACATTGACAGAAAGTCCACTAGTGTTGGATGTCAATTCTTAGCAGACCGACTGATTTCCTGGCAATGCAAGAAGCAGCATACCGTGTCAACCTCTACAGCTGAAGCTGAGTATGTTGCTGCCTCGGCCTGTTGTTCTCAAGTCATTTGGATGCAGCATCAACTTCTTGACTATGGTATGAATTTTGCTGATACTCCCATATTTGGTGATAACGATGTAGCTAGGCAAATTGTCAAAAACCCTGTTCAGCATTCTAAGACCAAGCATATCGACATCAAAATACATTTTATTCAAGATTGCTACGAGCGAAAATTGATTCATTTGGAACCAATTCACACAGATAACAATGTATCGAATTTGTTCACAAAACCATTTGCAAAAGCTCGGTTCGATATGCTTGTTGAACTTTTTAAAAATGATACGTTTCGATGACTGTTAAATCTGTTTTGTAAATATTTTACTCTATTTTTGTTTAGTTAAATTTGTTCATGGTTTTTACTTCCGCAATTCTCTTCCATGCACAAATTTAGGGGGAGAATTAAAAACAAAACAAAATTTACAAAATTTCAAAAATACAAAAATATTTTCTTTATGTCTTTATTTTAAGAAAATCTAAAAATCCAAAAACATTCCTTACCTACCGACGATGCCGAGTTTATACCACTCACTGCTGAGGTAATTTTTTAAGTGTTTGTGATCCTCATTGGTACACCTCAATGAGTGTGAAGCATTGACAACTGCTTCTTAACCAATCTAAGGTTTTTCTTGTGAAGCACTGACAATCGCTTCTAGACGCTTTGAGAGAAACCACTCAAAGTCGAGAGTTAAAAAGTCTGTGCCAATGGTTAGACTGTGTACCGTAGTCTATCACACGCACCAATCTATTCTTAACCATCTTTACAATTTCTGATGCAAGAAATAGACGATTCATTACTTTAAACCAAGTAATGATGATATTTCGACATTCTATGCTAATGATCTCTGCTACAACACCAGTAGTAGATGTGAGGCATCAACAACCGTTTTTACATACAAAGCTTCTAATTCAAGAGTTGGATGATTCATTGTAATAAACCATGCACAGATGACAATTCAAAAGTCTAGCCGATGGGTATGTCTAGTAACCAAGACAAATTACACGCTCATACCACTCTTGACCCTGATTTTCTTCTAAACAAGATGTTCGTGATTCAATGTGATATTACCTCACATTGATGAAACATTGAAAATCTGGGTCAGTGATCCTTGTTGTTAACCACAATAGCTGTGAGACCTCACTTGATTCAAAATTGGCACTAGAATGGTACACTCCGTGGCGTTTGGATACCATTGAATGTCTCGCCAAGAGCCAAGTCAACTTGTTGACTTGTCAACTGCATTGAGATCTTTGATCAAGGATATGTAGGGGCCCAAATCAAAACGGCCACGAGTAATTCACCGATACTCAAACAATCGTAGTGCGTTCCCCCGGGTTCACACAAATACTGCGAGAAGTCTCATTCTAAGCCAAGGATGAATCATTGAACAACTGTGGTGAGAGTTTCTAACTCCATGACCTACAGGATTTGCAGTCAAAGATCGTATCGAGAAGCGTCAGCTAAAAGTGAAGTTCAAGAATTTTGACACAAATCCTTGTTCCTGAAGAAGGTGAAGCTCAAATTCCATGTGACAGGCTGCTTGAATTCCTCCTCAGCCTGCTTGTTGCTACATTTGCACCTGTACGTGATCATGAAGAAGAATTGAAGATTCAGACTCCATGCTCGTCAAAGTCAAATAAAAAGCTGGATGTCGTGATTTCAAGACCCATGCTGAAGAGCGGTTAGCCTAATGAACTTACAAAGATAAATCTAAAGACAGTCCGATACCGAAGACAAAGTTGTCTCTGCAATGTGCTGAAAGCTATCAACATCTATACCCGTTACTCGGTTAAGGGGGAGATTGTTAGAATTATTCTGCAATACACAACTGAGGTCAAGACCAAGAGAAGCCTGAAGATTAAATGAAAGCATTAAACCAAGGGAGAGATTGTTAGGAATTATTTTAGTGGTTTAATCTTTGCATTTAAAAAAGACTAAAATAGAAAATATATTTTATTTAGCGACTGTTTGGGTTTTTCGGTTGGGTACCGAAAAACCTTATTATTCGGTGTGTTGGACCGAAAACCCCCTATGGGTTTCTCGGTCGGCTTGGTTGTCTTTTGGGCTTAGGGTCTAGGTTAGATGGTGTAGAGTATTTAAGGCATTTATTGCCTCATTGTAAGGGTTGATTGTCTTGGAAAGTGTGTTAAGCTAGAGAGAAAAAGTTCATTGTTCAAGCAAGCAATCAAGATCTTATATACTAGACTATTGAATATAGTGTGCGTTGAAGATTAATCTCCTTGTGTTCTGTGATTTGATTGATACCAAATAGATCTAGGATTATTGTGGACCTACATGATGCTTTGCCCATTTATTTTCTAGAAAATATAGACAATCAGGTAAAGATAAGACCACAACTGTTAGGCATTTTACCTGAATTTAGAGGATATAAGCAAGATGACCCTTACAATCATCTTTATGAGTTTCTGGCCATAGCTAATGCGAATACTCCTAGAAACACAAATAGGAATATTTTTAGGTTGAGACTATTTCCCTTTACTTTAAAGGATAAAGAAAAGTATTGGTTTACATCATTGCAACCTAATAGTATTACTACCTGGGAACAACTCAAAGCCAAATTCCTTCAAGAATTCTACCCAGCCAGCAAGAGTACGGAGATTAGGAGAGCTATTCAGGATTCCCAGCAGAAGCCGGGGGAGGTATTCCATGATGCATTCGAGCGATTATAGGAGTTGATGCGATCTTGTCCGCACCATGACATTCCACGGTGGCAGCTTGTGAAGTTATTTTTCGACGGGGTGGACTTGACGAATCAAGCTATGATTAATGCTTCTTCTAGTGGGACAATAATGATGCTAGAACCAGACGACACTTGGAGGTTCTTGGAGCAACTAAGCAATGGTTTGAAAGCAAACTTTTCTGCAAGGAAACCAGTTAGTACAGCAGCGACGGTGGGTGCACATGTCGATTGGAAAAAAGAAGTGAAGAAGGAGATAAGAGAGTTGAACATGAAATTTGATAGGTTGATGTCAACTCTGCAAAATGGACCAGAGAGTCAGCAGCAAGGCAATCAACAAGGGCAAAGGCCTCAGGAGGTTAATCAAGTTTATGGGCAAGGTCAAGGGTAGTATAATAATAATGGACGACCTTATAGACCCTATAACCAAGGAAATCGAAACTTCAACAACAATCAGCCCTACAATAATCGGCAAAACAACTACCAAGGACAGTCTTCTACTCAACCGAGACAGTTTCAGGCCGTGAATAACAGTGGTCCTAGAGGGAACAACAACAGGGGGCAAACAGACACCAACAACAATAACAATAATGCCCCGGAAAGTCAGGAGAATATGATAGCCAAGATGTATGAGCTTGTGAATGCTAGTCAATAGCAGACACAGGCAAATGCTAAAGCTATTGCAAATATGGAAGGGCAAATAGCCTGAATGGCTGAGGATCAACGGAGGAGAGATAGTGGCAAGCTTCCAAGCAGCATGGAAGTAAACTCGAATCACATGCAAAGGGCTAGTAAAGAGCATGTCAATGCTGTAGAGACAGAATGGAGGAAGGTCACAGACGAGGATTTAAAGTGAAAATAAGACTGAGGAAGGTGACCAAACTGAGGATGAAAGTGATGTCCAAAAGGAGGAACAACCAGTTATAGCCGGTATAACGCTGAAAAAGAAGGACAAAAAGGCGAAAAAGAAGCAAGAAGTACCCAGCATACCAAGAGTGCCATCGATCAACCAGCCTTTATGGGATGAACTAAAGAACGCGCCAGAAGACACAAGATTCTTCAGGAAATGTGCAAGAAGAATGAGAAGTTTAAGGGGCCAACACCAGAGACGGTGCGATTGACTGTCAAGGTGCGTGAGGCTTTGTTGGGAACATTGCCCAAAAAGGAAAAGGATCATGGTCCGCCACTAATTACTGTCACTATAGGCGACATCATCAGTCGGAATACATTATTGGATTTGGGGGCAAGTGTCAATGTTTTTCCTGGGTATCTTTATGACAAATACAAAAATGAGAAACTGGAACCGGCAAAAACAGTGGTACAGTTGGTAAACCAGTCTATAAAGGTCTCCCGGGGTAAGCTAATGAACGTAATCGTCAAGGTCGGTGATTTCTTTTATCCAGTATACTTTTTGGTAATGGAGTATGAAAGCTTGGAAGACGCACCTGCATTAATCTTAGGAAGGCCATTTTTAGCCTCAGTCGGGGCTGTGATGGACTATAAGACAGGAGACATGGACATCTCCTTTGGGACACGGAAGCGTAGGTTGAATATGTTCGGGTGTCCAATAGCTTTACCGCCTGGATTCGATGATAAATATTTGAACAACAGACCATTAATGGCACCAAGGGCGAGTGGTAAGTGTAAGAATCAGGCACAGGAAAGAGGAAGAGATTCTGTAGGAAGCAAAAATACATCCATTGGAATCCGTTGATAAGATGCAGTTGCTAGATATGATAGAGATAATGGAATTGAAGCACCAATAATACAAAAAGGATACAAGATGTAGGGAGGCAAAAGTCTTTCAGATTCTAGACGTTCAACAGTAGTGGATCAGTCAGGTTAGCGACCAGATGACGCCACTCACGACGTTGCTTGCAACATTGCTTCATGATTTCGTGCCCGAAATAAGAAGGATGGTACCAACAGAAGATAGGGGAGAATAAGGAGGAGCACGTCTAACTAAAGACGTTAAACTTAGCGCTTGTTGGGAGGCAGCCCATCCGTTAATAGGTTACGTATTTTGTTTTTGAAGGTAATTAGGGAAGGTCAATCATCATCATTGCAGGAATTCGTAGTACGAGGCAAGTGTGGGGTCAAACAAAGGACTTTGGAAGATTTGGAGGACGCGACGTGGCTAAGATAAAAGCACGCCGCGTGTTCGCAATGTAACCCGATGCGCAGGGGTTGAATTGGACACGCGTGACGCGGATCACCTTTACGCGCATCCCGGAATTTGATCGAACAGAAAACCACCATGAAGGTACGTACCTTCTTCGTCGCACCAAACACACAAACGACACGCAGAACAGAGCACATCCTGATCACGTATTTTTCTTGAGTTTTTCGTGTTTTCTAGTCTCCACTACTGAGGTATGTCACTCAGAACTCATTCTTTCAAGTTATTACATACATTTGAAGTGTGAATTGGATTGAAATAGGTAAAAACTAGAAAAACTTAGAAACTCGGCAATCTCGACTCGTAGGGTGTTGCATTTGCAAAATCTTCACCCTAGAGGGGAGTCGGTAGTTAGGATGCCTCGTGAATGCTTGAGATTGAGTTAAATAGGTGATTTTGGGGAAATTTTTCGCAACAGACGTACGACGCGACGTGCCTTGTTCTTGAGCCGCGTCGCGCATATCAGGGCGACGTGCAATGAGACATGCGGTGCACGTGAGGACTAATTTGCAAAACTTTTTGTCTGTTGTGATTTGTTGTGTGCAGATGGATTACAGACCAGCGCACCCATTCTTTCAGTTCCTAGATATGTTAGAGGAGACCCCGCGCTACCGCTCCGAGTTTCAGATCTTCGTTCCCGACCAGTTCTTGCTGCTATTCATTTGGATCGGGCGATATTGACTCAGGAGGGACTATGGGTTGAGCTTTTGCCCTTCATCCACCGCACCTGGACCGAGGGGGAGTTTACTTTAACTTGCCAGGGGTGGGATAGGCTCATGGCCACTGCGGATGACGTGGTGTACAAGGAGATCATGCTCGAATTCCTTTCGACTTGCCGATACACTCCTGCTTCACAGGAGCCACGATCCCAGCTTATCCGATTCAGGCTGGGAGGACAGAGTCGGGAGTGCACACTCCGGGCTTTCGCCAGACGCACCGACCTTTACACTGAGGCAGAGATCAGCCTCACAGGATCCACTTCACCATTTGATGCACCGGATCTTATCTACCTCCATGATGCAGAGGAGGGGATGCGAGAATGTGTCTGGAGAGAACATGTTCTACATGTGGGTCATCTCTGACCCCAACAGGTTCCTCAACCTGCCATACGCGCATGTAGTTTCACTTACATCCAGGGCGGCGGGCGTGTCTACCAGTAGTCCCATGGTGGGTGGAAACTTCATCACCTGCTTGGCTTGATCATACGGTATTCTGACTGCAGAGGTTATTGCTAGCATGGCCCCGACACTACCCACGCGAGCCTCGATACGTTATTTCAAGAACATGGCGATTATTCAGCAGCCGCGGCAGGGTATATTTGAGAGGGTGCCGACGATTGAGGCAGTTAGCCCAAAGGCCCAGGCCAAGGAGGAGGATGAGGAGGAGGAGCCATTGATCCGACCTACTCAGTGCCGGAGGATGGTCCCACCCGTCCAGCCACCACCACCACTGCCAGTTCGACCACCACCACAACTTGCAGGCGTGCTAGCTGATATGGATTGGGGAGGCACTACTTGAGGTGCTCACTCAGTTTATACACCACCCATGACCATTTCCCGCAAGAGCCCATGATGATAAGGCTGGTCCATCCGGGACTCAACATGATTGATTGTACTTTTTCTTTTGACCTTTTGAGACATTGTATATAACTTGTTACTATCTTTTATCATTTATGTTTGTTTTTTCTTTTTGCATTTTAATTTGTTTTGTGAGTGTTTGCATGTAAGTACCATTTGAAGTTTACTGAGGAGTTGTTTCAAGCAAGTGTGGGGTCATTGTACCCCTACACTTGCCATTTCACCGACGTGTTCACTGTTGCGCCACAATTCCTGAATCTGAATCGTGAGGTGTACATGTTTTTGTATCCTGTAACAACTAGTTCCAACAAGAAGTCTACCGTCTAAAGAGGTAACTCTTTCTCCCTTATTCTGAAATATTTTTATGTACAATGGGTTCGTTGTACGGTTTAAGTCTAGGGTGTGGACGGTCGAAAGAGTTTATTATTGAAATTTTTGCAGAAAATGAGTCAATATTCAAAAATTTTAGCAACATTTCAAAATTTTTAAGAGATTGTGATTTTGAAACGAATATCTTTTGAATGTTATAGCTTTGGTATTTTTCAAGAAATACTATTTAGCTGTGATCATACTATTTCTTTAGTCAAATAAGTTGAGTTTTAAGAGTTAGAAAAATTTTAGAATTGGAGTATTTTAGGATTGGAATTTAGGAAGGAGTTGTCAATCAGTGGCCTTTCTTGTTTGAGCTGGTAGGTCTGAAACGGGTGGCCTCGAGGAGGCATTTATGCACCTTACTACCTAAGATCGTCTGGTTTGGGATAGTATTTCTGAAAGCTTGTTACACGGACAACATCGAAAGTCATAGACAATTCTTTAACGGCCTTTAGAATCTGGATGAGTAAGTACACTCTTTGTGGACAGAAAATTTCTAATTAAGGGTTTTCTAGAAAGTCGTGAATTCCAAAGGATATTCTAGTCAGTTTTATCAAAGTTATTTTCAATCTAATTCTGGGAACAATAAACATTGAAATTGAACACATTCAAACATGTTTGAGTCTTAGTAAAAATCTGTTAAAAACTCTCTTGCTTGGGGACAAGCAAAGCACAAGTGTCGGGTCTTTGACAACACCTATCAATATCAAGTATTTTAGTCGTTGTTAGGCCCTATTCTTGATGAATTTATATCATTTATATATTGGTATTACTCATTTTTGTGCTAGTGCTTGTATGCAAGAAAAAGATGAAAAAATGGACTAAACGCAGACAAAATGAAAGAAGTTTGGATAAGCACCATTTCAGTCGAAGTCGTACGCACACCGCTGGAAAAAGACACGCGCGTCGCACATAGTCAAAGATGAGGCGGTGTGTTGAAATTCAAAAAGCGAAAAACGGGGATAAGGCATAACGCGCGACGCGGATACAAGCACTTCACTTGGTATTTCTTTATGTTTTCAATTTTATTTTAGTATTAGTTAGTTTAGTTTAGCTTGAATTCTCTTGGTTCTGGATTGATTGGATCAGTAGCATTAGTTTACTTTTAGTTATTTTCGGAGTTGAATCAATTGTAGCTTCTGGATTTGGTTTTATTTAAGTTAATCATTCGGTTTATGTTTTATTGCACTTTTTTAGTATTATTGATGTTGAATGCTTGTTTGGCTTGTTTGGAATGTTTGTTTGCTTCTGATTTTCTGGAGTTTACTTCTGATTTCAGTAAGTGATCTTAGTTTAGAGTTTAAGGTAGTTTGGTTTAGTTTATGTTTGATTTGGTTATTGGCATTTGTTTCGGTATTGTGTTTTACTTGGTTTTCGAGAAAGTGAAAGAAACCTGCTGACTATAGCGTGACAATATAGTTGGTATTCTGACGCTCTATCTTGACCACCAAACTCATGCGGATCTACCCTCTCTACTGTTATACTAGTTAGTCAGTGAGGTTTATTTTCTATTTTTGCATGCATAACGACCTAGGCGTGTCACCAACCAAGGGTTCTTTTTCAAACTTTAAAAGTTTTCTTACACCACCAGCTTCCATACACGATCCCAAAATCTCATAACAGCATGCATCCACTCCATTCTCATGATAAGTTCTTCCTTGACTTCTTCGGGTATGAATTTTGATTTCTTCACTACTTTAATGCAACCAGTCAAGTACTCACTTTTAGCCTTTCTCATGTCTTCGATTCTGAAAAACCTTCTGCCTGAGAAGATTTTCGACTTATGAACAATGTCGAGAATTGGATCATTGGTTGCTCCTAAGTACCATTCTTCTCTTGCATCTGGTAAGCTCGTGTCAATGATCTCTGTGTATTGCTTTTCATCGACAGTCTTGAACAATTCCCCATCCGCTCTAATGAACTCAAATACAAGTTGCTTTAAAAATCTTCTGACAGCCAAATATGGTTCTTTGATGTCGGTTTTCTTCTCTATTCTTGGCATGAGTTTCATAGCAATTATATACAAATCTTCAGGGTTCATTCTTTTAAAGTCTGCTTCGGTTACGATGAATTCTCTCTCTTCTCTCACCAAGGTGTACTCAGAGATGTTTGATTTTAAGAAACTTCTCTTCTTGATTCCGGCCACTCAGGTGATAGTTTTTTCGGACCAGACACGACTCCTTGGCTGAGTGTATCTTTGATGGAAATATTGGGTCCTGATGCGCAATTCCACATTCCTTTGATTTTGAGGAAAGGAGGAATTTAGGTTGAAGAATAAATTGTACTTATCTCTGTTTGGGGTTAGTGGAATATCCTAGTTGTAATTGTTGTTCGGTGGGGGAGCATAAGATTCCACTGGCCGAAAATCTTGGTTGTTGGGGGGTCGAAGATCGAAAAAACAAGCTAACCTTGGTTGACTAGAACCTTCTACACTAGTTGCTGCTTCTGCTTTGACCTACAAGTCCACTTCTTCTTGGAACTTGGCAGGAATAGCATCAAAATATTCGTTTTTGAGTACAGTAAAGGCAGGATCATCGGATGGTTTGATATGAGAGTATTGCAGTTCATCATCACCAGCATGAATTGAATGAGGATGAGGTCTTGGTGGAGTTTCTTTTCTTGGTGGTGGTTTTGGTGACTCTTTTGAAGAGGACTTTTTCAGTGAACATTTCAGTAAGGGTGGAGAAGTTGAAATTTTTGGAATCTCCTCAATTGCATCGAAAGTTGTTTCTAACTTTTCTTCCTCATCAGTTTTCTTTTTACCTTCGGCTTCATCATCGAAGATTTCATCAGAATTGTTACCATCTACATCATCATTATCTTCATCATCATCACCAATATCAAATACTACTTTCTCTTTTGATACATGAGCCACCTTTCCCCCTCCTGTGGCCTGTTCTGCCGAAGTGGGCACATATGGATGCTTCCTGATGTCTACCAATTTCTCAAAATTCTTCTGTCTGATTTTAGTGACATGTATAGATACAACATCAGTGGTTTTGAAATTCAGTTCAGAGATCCTGTCAGCAATATCATCCAAGCGAATTGCTGTGAAGCCCATTGAATCAATCGGGCCACGGATTGTCTGAGAAATGTTTCATAGGGTGGTGGTCAGCAGTTGCAGAAGTAGAATATGAGTGGCTCTGAGAGATTCATTATCTGAAACTACTCCTTGAAGATACTTTTGTGTGTCTTCAAATAGGCTTATAACTTATGAACTGATTCTCGTATCGAGAGAATCCAAATCTTGCACAATCTTCTATACAGTTGACATAGTGTCTTTTGATTGTTTCACCAAAGTTTCGGCCTGTTGTTGCCTTTTCTCATCAATTTCTTTCAGGCCCTTAGAAATGACCTATTTTGCAATAGAATCAATGGTGATTTCTTTCTTTTCCAAGGCTTCCACCTTCTGCCTCAGTTCAACAACTTCCTTTACCAAAGCTTTATTTGAGCTAGAAGCTTTCAAATCGGTAACCATGGAAATAAGAGAGTCAAGCTTCTTGTCCAAGGCCACAAATTCCTGCTTAGACACCAAAGGTGTTGGAGAAGGGGGAATATGAGTTTCATCCTTCGGGGCCGAAGTTGAGCTTTTGTTATATATCAATCTCGACGGCCTCGTTAATTTTCGGTTTAGACACATCTAAAAAATCATCACGAAAATACCTAAATACTTGTGAAACAGTTTCGGAGAAGAGAATCTTTTCCCCAGATTCAGCTTGGAGTGATTCCTCTTGAAAAGGGGTTCTTGGTGGGGAGACCGGCTTGGTAATCTTCGGTGCCTGCCTCTTCGTCTCACTTTCCTTGTATACATCATAATTGAGTAGCACAAGGTGCTTTGCCTCTTCTTCCCAATTTCACTCATTCTTCTGAAAAACATATGCGGAGTCTCCAACCATTTTCGACAGCTCCAAGGTGATGTACTTATTATTGGATTAGGTGTCTAAGTCATGACTAATAATTAGTATTTACCTAATTAATAGTAACATAGTCCATTTGGGTTGCCCTCATAGCTGGAGGTTTGGTAGAAAATTTAGTAGAGAGAAAGATTGATTTATTATGTGATTAATAAATCAATAGAAATAAAATAAATATTTTATGAATATACTAAAGTGATAATATATTAATTAGAAACTATATTAATTAATTAGAAATTAATCTGGAATTAATTTGGTGATTAATTTAATTAATTAAAGGTGCAGGGACTAGAATTGTAATTATTCAATAGTTGAGTAAGTGACAATTATAGCAGTATTATAACCAGCGAAATTATATATATATATATATATATATATATATATATATATATATATATATATATATATATATATATATATATATATATATATATATATATATATATATATATATATATATATATATATATATATATATATATATATATATATATATATATATATATATATATATATATATATATATTGATAGTGTATCATACGGATACGCGCCTCCCACCAGCATGCCAGCGGCATGACTCGCCAACATCCAGACAGACAGCCAGCCGCCAGAGGCCTGGCTGGATCGTACCCGACTCGACAGTCACCAATGGCCGATTGCCACATGTACCAATACCAGAATAGCATGTCACCCTGTAACGATCATCGTGCGATCCGTTGAGACACGATCGAACCAGGTGGTCCCCGTGCTACCACCTGGCTAGATGAATGAACCAATCACAGTTAGTAGCAGATGATCAACCAATAAGATAAAGATCCGCTACCAACTAACAAATGGTCCCCACGCAGGTATAACGGTATATGATAATCGTGCCCTCGGTGAGATCATCATCACATATCATCGTTATTCTCACTCACCTTTTTCGCTATGTTATCCTCTCACTTTTACGACCACCGTACTAATTAGACCGTCGGAGCGCCCTCCCGGGATCGCCTCCCGGAGTGCGACTAACCCTTTCTTTTATTGTTGTGAACTCAGGTCTCCGTTCCCGACGACTGTCATATCCAAGGAAGGACCAGTTCTCATCATTGGCGCCATCCGTTTGTGTGACGAAGCAATGAACAACAATATCCCAACCTTGAATGGCGACACCATCCGGAAGTCAACAGGGCGACGCCCAACGCAGTCCAATACGACCTATGACGTCACTTGGAGAGACCTCGATGCCAACCCTGTTGACGCCGCCGCTACCTTATGTTAATCCTTTTCCCCACACAAGGCCAACAGCAACGCAACCGCTGTTCCCACCTCCATTGGTTACTCTCGCAGCGGCGGGAGTGTCAACGACAACCCCAGTCCCGACAAATTTCTTACCGCCTTTTCCACCATTGTTTGTTGCGGGAACACCGTCGACCCCATCTCCGACACCCACTGTACCGCATAATTTCTTTGTAAGCGCCCCTACACCTCCAACTCAATTCACCCCACCGCCATTTTACGTTAACAGTTATCCTACTGCTCCAATAATGAACCCACCTTACATGACACCACAATACCCATTTGTGCCATTCTACCAGTCCTTCCAACCACAAACACTGAATCCAATTCCGACAATTACTGCACCACGCTCCCCTTTTGTCAAAGAACTCCTGGATTACTAGATCCCAAGTACGGCTAAACTACCAACGTTGAAGGTATACAATGGAACTACATGCCCAGACAGCCACATTGACACTTATGAATGGCACATGACCTCGCTGAAGTTAGATCAACGCTTTTGGTGTACGTACTTCCCGACAATGCTGGACGGGAACGCGGGTGCACGGTTCAAAAGTTTAGCACCGAACAGTATATACAACTTTGAGCAGCTGAAACAATTGTTTCTAACTAATTTCATGCAACTACGCAAATATAGGGGTGATAATCACGCTATAATGGATTGCAAACAGCGGGAAGGCGAGTCTGTGAAAGATTACTTCAGGCGATTTAACAAAGCCACATTAGATGTACCGGGACAGGATGACCGCATGGTGACGGGAACGTTCACTTGGGGATTGTTACCAGGACCGTTATCCCGAAAATTTCTAGGAAGGCCTCCACAAACCCGACACGAGATGAAGGAACGAGTCGAAAGGTTCGTTAGGCAGGAAGAGGGTACAGCAGAAAAGCAACAGTATCTCAAGGCAACAACCGATGGCCAATACAAGCGACACGATCGTTATCATTCTCACAGTCGACGCCATGACCATTCTAACCTTCCTCCAAGAGGAGGTAGACCTCCACGACGATTCAATCCACTTTATCGAGAGGAACTCCGGAACAGGCAGACAGATATCTATGCAGTTAAAGAATCTACCACGAACAAAGCCCCAGATAGTAAACAACGATATTGCGAATATCATAAAAGCAGGGCCCATGACACCATTGATTGTGCCATGCTGAAGAAAGAAATGGAGGAGAAACACCTGAAGGGTAATTTGGTAGAAATTGCAAGAAAACTACGAGAACAATTTGAAGCAGACAGAAAAGCTGAACGAGGAAGGAAGGATGATAATACAGGTGGTAAAGCTCTCGAGATTCTAACTATTCGGGCTAGTCAGAAACGACCTGCCCGCCTTGATAGAAAACACACACATCATGAGGTCGGTCCCCTGAACTTAAATTTCTCAATTGACGACCCGAGACCTGAGAGCTGGCAAGGAGAAAACCCTCTGGTACTCACTGGATATGTCCAAAATATCAAAATCCATAGAGTATATGTGGATAGCGGAAGTGCTGCCGACATCATACATGAATACTGTTTTACCCTACTGCCGCAAGGCGTCAAAGAAGAACTGAAGCCCGCCAGGGGATGACTCGTAGGATTCACTGGTCATAGCATATGGCCACTTGGAACTATCTCCCTACCATTCATGCTGAAGAGTTTCGACGGAAAACTCCACAAAACGTCACTCATCGACTTTGTCGTTGTAAGGGCACCCTCAGAGCATAACATGATTTTGGGACGGCCAGGGCTACTGAAGTTTGGGGCGGTAGCATCTACGGTGCACAGCCTCCTGAAATTCAGAACACCAAACGGGGTAGCTTGCGTTCTGGCCGCAAGACCCCAGACTCTAAGCTGTTGTCAATTCATGCAACCAAACGATATTATCAGGCCAGCCAAAAAGGCCAGAACGGAAGAGTTAAACGACAAAGAAATTATTAACCAAGATGACCCCGAGCAACCGATTCGTATTGGTACCAGTTTGCCCGTAAAAACAAGAAAGAAAGTGATTATTCTCCTTAAACAATATAAACACGTATTTGCATGGGAGCCTGCCGATATGGTAGGAGTAGACAGAGATGTAATAGAGCACAGTTTAAACGTTAAGCCTGGAAGTAATACCATCAAGCAGAAAAAGCGGGGCCAGACGGGTGAACGAAACATGGCAATTAATGCAGAAGTGACCAAATTAGTTGCAGCAGGGATATTGAGGGAAGCTATTTTCCCTGACTGGATTGCCAACCCAGTAATGGTCAAGAAAAGCGACGGAAGTTGGAGGATGTGTATAGACTACACAGATCTAAACAAAGCTTGTCCTAAGGATTGCTACCCTCTACCAGAGATAGATCAAAAAGTTGAATCACTTCAAGGCTTTCGGTGGAAGTGTTTTCTAGACGCATACAAGGGCTATCAGCAAATACAAATGAAAAAAGAGGACTAAGAGAAAACGGCATTTTACACCGATCGAGGAACATTCTGCTATCGGAAAATGCCATTTGGATTGAAAAATGTAGGTGCAACATACCAACGATTGGTAGATCAATTATTCCGCAACCAAATCGGGCGAAACATCGAAGTCTACGTCGATGATATGGTAATCAAGAGCTTGGAAGAGACCGTATTAATAACAGACATAGAAGAGACACTTAAAACATTGGAGCAGGCTAAGATGAAGGTAAATCCCGCGAAATGTGTATTTGGTGTAGAGGAAGGCCATTTCTTGGGATATTATGTGACAAACCAAGGTATCCTCCCTAATCCCGCTAAAGTACAAGATGCCCTTGAGACCAAGCCTCCAGCCACATTGAAAGAGATGCAGACATTGAATGGAAAGTTAACAGCATTAGGCCGTTTCATAGCAAAATCAGCAGAGAAAGCCCTTCCACTCTTCAATACGCTAAAAGGGGAAGTCAATAAGGAAGGATTCAGGTGGACGGCAGCAGCTGACGGTGCTTGGCAAAATCTTAAGCAAGCATTGAGCAACTTACCTACGCTGGCTAGTCCTAATCCAGGTGAAATATTATCCATGTATTTATCAGCGTCACATGAAGCCATCTCAGCGGTATTAGTAGTGGAAAGGAGCAATACACAATTCCCAGTGTATTTCATCAGCCGAGCACTCCAAGGCCCGTAAATCAATTACCCAATGCTCGAGAAACTGGTTCTAGCACTCGTACATGCTGCCAGGCGTCTCTGCCGATATTTCCAAGCGCACCACATTGAAGTACTCACCAGTCAGCCGCTTAAGCAGATCCTCCTAAAACTAGAAAATTCTGGAAGACTAACCAAATGGGCCATAGAGCTGGGAGAACACGCCCTCACTTACCGGCCTCACACAGGCATCAAGGCACAAGCGCTGGCAGATTTCTTAATCGAAGTCCCCGACCAATCGTTCACAGAAACACCGACTGTCACACGTTCCCCCGCCAAGTAACAACTATGCGAAAGGACTTTATTCACTGATGGAGCAGCCGGAAAAGAAGGATCAGGGGCTGGCCTGATTCTAAAAAGTCCTCAGGGCGAAGAGATCACGTATGCATTGCGTTTTGACTTTCGAACATCAAATAATGAGGCGGAATATGAAGCCTTGTTGGCAGGACTTCGACTAGCAATTGAAAATGGGGCAAAGCAAGTGACAGCCTTAAGTGACTCATTATTGGTGACGAACCAGATAAATGGCCAATACTAAGCCAGAGACAAACGAATGCAAAAATACATGGAAGCAGTAAATCCTTTGATAGTTTCTCAATTAAACAGATTCCCCAGTCAGAAAACAGGCGAGCCGACGCCTTGCGTTAGCTAGCCTCAACATCATTCGACCATTTACCCAAAAAAGTGTTAGTCGAGGTGTTACCTGAGAGCAGTATCAAAGAAAAACAAGTTAATGAAACATCAGAGGACTCAACAACTTGGAGTACTCCATTCATGGAATACCTCCAACATGGGACCTTTCCAGAAGATGACACGGAAGCCCGCAAGATCCGGGTCAAAGCTCCCAACTTTGCCATAATTGAAGGGAATCTTTACAAAAAATGATACCTGACCCCCTGGCTAAAATGTATAACAAAGAAAGAAGGATGTCAGGCACTAGTCGAAATACACTCTGGGCTAGCAGGGGCCCATGAGGGAGCAAGGGCGTTAACGGGCAAAATCCTGCGAATGGGATTTTACTGGCCCGACATTCACACCGATGCAATGGAGATAACACGTAAATATATAGAATGCCGGACTTTTTCCCCAACACAGAATCTACCCGCAGCCACCCTGACAAGCATAACAAGCCCATGGCCATTCTTCCAATGGGGCATCGATATTGTCGGGCATTTTCCGGAAGCTCCAAGAAGAGTGAAATTCCTAATCGTGGCAGTCGATTACTTCACCAAATGGGTAGAGGCGGAGCCTGTAGCCTCCATAACTGGACGTAGCATCATCAAATTCATGTGGAAACATATACTCACCAGGTTTGGCACCCCACGAGTATTAATCAGTGACAACGGGCTGCAGTTTGCCGAAAATCCCTTTCGAGGATGGTGCGAGGAAAGACAAATCCGACAGCAGTTCATGTCGGTCTCTCATCCACAAGCCAATGGCCAAACAGAAGTTACCAACCGCACCATAGTGAATGGAAACAAGAAAAGACTGGGAAAGGCCAAAGGCAACTGGGTGGAGGAGCTACCAAGCGTTCTTTAGTCCTGCCGAGTAACACCAAGAACCAGCACACAAGCTTGGTGTACGGATCAGAAGCAATGCTCCCGCCAGAACTTTCCATAACCTCTCTACGGGTCTCTGCCTTCAGCACTGAAAAGACGGAGGAGGACCTGAGACACAATTTGGATTTGCTAGAAGAACGACGTGAACTTGCCAGCGTTAGATAGGCAAGGTATAAGTCTAACACGGAAAGGTACTATAACAGACGGGTGAAAGGAAGGGCATTCAAAGTAGGTGACTTGGTATTGCAAAAAAACGAAGTTAGCCATGCCCAGCCGAGGGGGAAATTAGGCCCAACTTGGAAGGGTCCATAAAAGGTGGTAGAGGCACACCAGAACGGGGCATATGTGCTGGAAACCATGGATGGCAACCCGATACCGAGGACATGGAATATCCAGCATCTGAAGAACTTTCATTTCTAAAGATTAATACAAGGAGGCCCGAATACCAATTGCGACACCCCTCTTTTCTTTTTCTTTCTTTGTTATCTTCGAACACATGTAATGAATTTGATGTTGCAAAAAATCGGATTTTGACGACTATATAGCATGACGT
This sequence comes from Cichorium intybus, assembly GCA_023525715.1. Taxonomy (NCBI): domain Eukaryota; kingdom Viridiplantae; phylum Streptophyta; class Magnoliopsida; order Asterales; family Asteraceae; genus Cichorium; species Cichorium intybus. The sequence goes on from CM042010.1 coordinate 77,399,575, forward strand.
TTATGTTTAAGGCGTATTAATAATAATTGGTTGGCCTGATCACCCAACCAACTTAACACAATTGGCCGAGCACCACTCGTATTAAGTCACAACTTAATACAAATGGCCGAGCACCATCTATGTTAAGTCACAACTTAACACAATTGGCCGAGCACCACTCGTATTAAGTCACAACTTAATACAAATGGCCGAGCACCATCTATGTTAAGTCACAACTTAACACAATTGGCCGAGCACCACTCGTATTAAGTCACAACTTAATACAAACGGCCGAGCACCATCTATGTTAAGTCACAACTTAACACAATTGGCCGAGCACCACTCGTATTAAGTCACAACTTAATACTATCGGCCGAGCACCATTCGCATTAAGTTACACCCCAATACAACCAACTAAACACTGCTTACATTCATATCTGTCATTCTCAAACCAGAATCGATATGACACAAACAACTAAACACTATTCCAAAAGGAAAGTAATCCACACACACAACCAACCAAACAAAGTCAACATACAACCATAACCTTGTTCACCATACATAAACAAAACATTTGTCCATAACTACCAAAACAGAAGAAATTATCCAGGAATATCATTACAACCATATTGAAAGATATAAACAAACGACTCACCCATCAGCCTCCACCTTGAGCAACTCCTTCAAGCCATCCACCCCAAGCTCCCCCAAATTCAGCAAACTTGCATAATCAAGAGTTGCGAATTCTTCCATCGCATCATCAACCTCCCTGGCACACTCGGAGGCCGAACCTCCCTCCCCAGCATCTGGACCCCCAATCTTCAATTCCTGGCGAAGACCGTGCCTACCTGCTTCTTCACCAGCCACATAACTTGTCCGACGGATGCGGTTGATCCCGTGCATAAATTCGGGAATCAGAAAAACCTTTTCCACGATTCTGGCAGCACCCTCCTCTACAACCCACGTGAGATCTTTTTCTACTGCCTTCAAAGCAACCCCCTTCTCCTCCAAGAGATGATCTTTCTCGCACAGCTCAGTATCCGCATTCTCCAACCGAATCATCTAGGCCTCATTGTCCCGGTTAAGCTTCTCCACCTGCTCCTCCACAGACATTTTCTCCGCAACCAGTATCTCGCATTTGTGGTCAAATTGGCGAGCAGCAGCCTCCAACTGGGCAATATGACCCTCTAATTCCTTGTTCGCCTCACGTAAACGGGCACTTTCGGCCAGAGCATTACGAGCTTCAATCTTCAAAGATTCTTGGAGAGAAGAAGAGGATGACAAACGCTCTATCCTCTTCGCCGCAGCTGCCAAATAGTAAGCAGACTGTGCAGAAGCAAACCTCAGTGTACTTACCAGATTATCATGAGAAAAGTTTTCCATCTCGGCCTCCGCAGCCAGAGGGAACGCGTGATGAGCGAAATCGACAGCATTCTCTTGAGGAAACAAACGAGACCCGTTAACAAGTTTTCACTCAGGAACAAACGGCAAAGAAGAGAAATCAGTAGATACACGAGTATCCAAAGCCGCACCTCCGCTCCCACCAGCCCCAGAATCGCCCTCACCTCCAGCACCAGCATCAAAGCCACCACCCTGATCGCCTCCAAAACCCTCCATCCCACCGGAATCAGACAAGATTTTTGGGTCAAAAGATAATTCCTCATCATGTCCTCCACCACCAGTACTCTCAGGCTCCACGGAAGCTTTCTTCCCCCTAACATTCGTCCCCTCATCATCAGGGATATCTATTATACCAAGGTCATCCTACTTCAGTTTGTTCAACAAGTGACGACGATTCACCCTCCTAATCAACCTAGTGTCCGGAGGATTCTCTGCCCCTCCCATCGATTCCCATGCCAATTTCCTTTTATTCGCTAATCTGGCAGATCCTCTCAAGATACCTTCTTTGCTATCCTGCATCGATTCAGAAGACTCTTCACGATCACCCTTTGATAACCCTCCAACCTTCGAATCTATCAAAGGCATACTCCCGGATGCACCCTCATCGGTCTTCTTATCACTCAAATCCTGTATCTCTTTAACCCGCGTAACAATGTCTGGATTGCGAAAGGCAAACGACGGAGCCACCTTGTCGACAAGATCGACCTCTCGATATTTCAATTCCCCTTTCCCCCATTCCTTAGCAAGAACGTCCTCAAAAGGTACTTTACATGGGGCATCTACAAAACAAAGGCAAGATAAGAAAGAATAAAAACCAGTCAACAAAAATGAAAAATGAGAAAAGACGATCCATACTCTTCCGTAAAACGTAAAACTCTGGCATTTTCCCCCGCATGCGCCATGCCGTACTCAAACCCCCACCTGCTAGAATAAATTCCGGAAACTCCTCCGGAACGAGGAAACCGTTCAGAGTCTTCATTATTTGCTCTTGATGTGGAAACAACTTCGCAATCTGGTCAGAAGCAGCACCAGTCCGATGATGCACCGTACCGACACGAGAAATATTAACCCACAACCACTTGTCCTGCCAATTTTTAGGAGAATACTTAGGCTCCGGAATCAGTGTATGGACAGAAGTCCTTCGATAAAAAGCATAATTCTCCCCAGACGTAGCGAAACGGAAGAAATGCTTGAACACATAGAAGTCAGGCACAATCCCTAGACTACGACTACAAAAGTTCGAAAGCCACTATTTTATTTACGTAGTTCGGTGTCAGCTGGTGCAGACCGACACTGTTACGACGCAAAACTTCACTCATAAAGTCCGACGTCGGCAGGCGGTACCCGGCATCAAAATTCTTCAGATAAACGCCGATTTTCCCCTCAGGAGGCAAGGAAAACCCTATGTCGGCATGAGGAAGGAGAACCCCATCCTCCGGTTGAAAACCAAACCGTTCTACCAAAGGACCATAAACGTCGTCAGGAATCTCTTGTCGGTCGTGTTCCGCCATTTATCTTCTGAAAGAGGGGGGAGAAGAGGAAAGGAGAGAAAAAGGCAGAAGGAAAAATAAGGACAAATAAGGGAGAGTAAAATGAGGAAGAATAAACCAAAAAACCCTAAAAGGATATCAATGAAGAGAAAGGAAGCGGGAAATTGAAAAACGTTCCTAATGATGGAAACGGACGAGTCACATCACTCACGTCAACCATAATGATGCCGATTTTCTAGGAAAACGAACCGCCACTTTTCCAATCTTGCTAGTCAAAACTAGACCACGTCATCGCCTTGACTACCAAGACTGGGGGGACTTGATAGTGTATCATACGGATACGCATAGCCTCCCGCAGCATGCCAGTGGCATGACTCGCCAACATCCAGACAGACAGCCAGCCGCCAGAGGCCTGGCTGGATCGTACCCGACTCGACAGTCACCAATGGCAGATTGCCACATGTACCAATACCAGAATAGCATATCACCCTGTAACGATCATCGTGCGATCCGTTGAGACACGATCGAACCAGGTGGTCCCCATGCTACCACCTGGCCAGATGAATGAACCAATCACAGTTAGCAGCAGACGATCAACCAATAAGATAAAGATCCGCTACCAACTGACAAATGGTCCCCACGCAGGTATAACGGTATATGATGATCGTGCCCTCAGTGAGATCATCATCACATATCATCGTTATTCTCACTCACCTTTTTCGCTATGTTATCCTCTCACTTTTCCGACCACCGTACTAATTAGACCGTCGGAGCGCCCTCCCGGGATCGCCTCCCGGAGTGCGACTGACCCTTTCTTTTATTGTTGTGAACTCAGGTCTCCGTTCCCGACGACTATCATATCCAAGGAAGGACCAGTTCTCATCATATATATATATATATATATATATATATATAACAATATATATATATATATATATATATATATATATATATATATATATATATATATATATATATATATATATATATATATTGTTATAAATTCAGCGTTACCACGAAAATTATGAACAAACTAAAAACTAGAATATAGATGAAGAAAAAAAAGAAAGCTTGAGATCTTGGAGAGAGTAGAGAGAGTTTATATCACTTGTGAATGAGTTGATATGAGATGCATTTTCTTCCTTACATTGATGGTCTATTTATACTACCAAGTCTACTATTCAAATGTAGTTGTTTAATTGGTAAATGCAAAGTGATGACAAAGTGATGACATAATGTTGTCATTCACCAATTACTTGTAACACCCCCCCTTGAATGACATCATTCTATATCAGAGTTCAACTTTGAAGTACTGCCTCATTAAAAACCTTGCTAAAGAAAACCCAGTGGGAAAAAACTTTAGCGAAGGGAAAAAGAGTGCAGTGTCTAGTTGACTCCCCCTCATTTAGATATCGAATAACCATTATGTATTGTGTAGATGTCTCATTCCAATACCATGAACATGTTTTCTAAAGATCTTGGTAGGAAGTGCCTTTGTGAAAAGCTCTACTGCATTGTTGCTAGATTGAACATATTTTAGTTCAATCTGTTGATTCTTTATACGCTCTTGAGTGTATTCAAAAAACTTTGGAGGAATATGTTTTGTCCTGTCGCTTTTGATGTACCCTTCTTTCATTTGAGCGACACATGCTGCATTATCTTCATAGATTAAGGTTGGAGATTTATCTTTATCTATTCCACAAGAAGTCAGGATAAGTTGTGTCATCGATCTTAACCATGTACATTCTCTACTAGCTTCATTTAGAGCAATTACTTCTGCATGATTTGAAGATGTGGCGACGAGTGTTTGCTTTTGAGAACGCCAAGATATTGCAGTACCTCCATTCATGAATACATATCCAGTTTGAGATCTAGCTTTATGAGGATCAGACAAGTAACCTGCATCTGCATAACCAATCAAGCCTTGTTTTGAACTATTAGGAAAAAATAAACCTAAATTAGTAGTTCCGCGAAGGTATCGTAATATGTGCATGATTCCATTCCAGTGTCTTTTTGTTGGAGATGAACTAAATCTTGCTAATAGATTTACTGCAAAAGAAATGTCAGGTCTAGTACAATTAGTAAGATACATAAGAGCTCCAATTGCATTAAGATATGGTACTTCTGGACCAAGAATTTCTTCATTTTTCTCACAAGGGCGATATGGATCTTTGTCAATATTTAGTGATCTAACAATCATTGGAGAGCTTAAAGGTTTGGCTTTATCCATATTAAAATGTTTCAGGACCCTTTCTGTATAGTTTGATTGATGTACAAGTATCCCATTTGGCATATGCTCAATCTGTAAACCAAGACAATATTTGGTTTTCCCAAGGTCTTTCATTTCAAATTCTTTCTTTAAAAATTCAATCACTTCAAGGATTTCTTTATTCGTCCCAATAATGTTCAGATCATCTACATAGATGACTATAATCACATATCCAGATGTTGTTTTCTTAATAAATACACACGGACAAATAGTATTGTTTTTATAGCCTTTGCTTATTAAGTAATCGCTTAGACGATTGTACCACATACGTCCAGATTGCTTTAACCCATACAATGATCTTTGCAGTTTGATAGAATACATTTGTTTGGGTTTTGCACTTAATGCTTCTGGCATTTTAAATCCTTTAGGGATTTTCATATATATATCACTATCAAGTGATCCATATAAGTAAGCAGTAACAACATCAATAAGATGCATATCTAAATTTTCAGAAACTGCTAGACTGATTAAATATCTGAAAGTGATTGCATCCATAACAGGAGAATATGTTTCTTCATAATCGATTCCCGGCCTTTGAGAAAAACCCTGAGCAACGAGCCTGGCTTTGTATCTCACAAATTCATTTTTCTCATTTCTTTTTCGTATAAAAAACCATCTGTATCCCAATGGTTTCACAACTCCAGGTGTGAGTATAATAGGTCCAAAAACCTTTCTGTTATTGAGAGACGTTAATTCAGCTTGCATGACCTCTTTCCATTTACCCCAATCCTGCCTATTTTGGCATTCAATGACAGATTGTGGTTCTGGATCCTCATTGATAATATTGCATGCAACTGAATAAGAAAATATTATATCTTCTAATTCATATTGGCTCCTTACTATTTTTATATGACCATAATTAATTTCAATCTCCTTATCATTTATTTCCTCAACTGGGGAAGTAATGTTATTTTGTATTTCTTCAGGAACATTTTCATTATGATCAAATATATTTTCCATTCCTCTTCTTTTTCTAGGATTTGAATCCTTAGAACCAAATCGCCTTCCACGCTTCAGGCGTGCTTTGGATTCTTGAGTTACTTTTTCATCAGATTGTCTATCCGGGAGTTCAATTCGAGCTGGAGCATTAACAGTAAGTATATATGATTTAGTAACTCTTTTTGTATCAGTAAATGCATCAGGTAATTGATTTGCAACTTCTTGCAAATGTATTATTTTTTGAACACCCATCTCACATTCTTGTGTGCGAGGATCAAGATATGATAAAGAAGGTTCATACAATGAAACATTCTTTTCTTGGGTTTTCATTTCTCCCTCAAGCATTGGGAAATTTTCTTCATTAAAATGGCAATCAGCAAGACGTGCTGTAAACATATCACCTGTCAAAGGTTCAAGATATCTTATTATTGAATTTGTTTCAAAACCAACATATATTCCCAACCTCCTTTGAGGACCCATTTTTGTACATTATGGTGGAGCAATAGGAACATATACTGCACTTCCAAAAATTTTAAGGTGTGATATATCTAGTTCTTTTCCAGAAACAAGTTGAAGGGAAGAATGTGTATGATATGCACTTGGTCTCATACGAATCAGTGATGCAGCATGTAAAATTGCATGACCCCAAATGGAAACAGGAAGTTTTGTTCTCATTATTAATGGTCTAGCTATTAATTAGAGACGTTTAATCAGTGATTCTGCTAAACCATTTTGAGTGTGTACATGTGCAACTAGATGCTCAACAGTAATTCCTATAGACATACAATAATCATTGAATACTTGAGACGTAAACTCACCTGCATTATCAAGTCTCACTTTATTGATGTTATAATCAGGAAAATGTGCTCTCAGTTTAATAATCTGAGTTAGGAATTTTGCGAATGCCATGTTACGAGTTGATAATAGGCAAACATGAGACCATCTAGTTGATGCATCTATTAAGACCATAAAGTATTTAAATGGTCCAGAAGGTGGATGAATTGGTCCACATATGTCTCCTTGAATTTTTTCTAGAAATCTAGGTGTCTCCCTTTCAACTTTCATTGGTGAAGGTCTTGTAATTAATTTCCCAAGGGAACAAGAAATACACGGGTTCTTATTACCTATTTGAGGGAACTTCTGGTCCTTTAATGGATGCCCAAATGTATTTTCAATTATTCGACGCATCATTGTTAATCCTGGATGGCCCAGCCTGTCATGTCACAAACTAAATATTCTAGGATCACAAAATTTTTCTTTAACCACCAAATTTGACTCAACTATATTTATATATGTAAAATGTAAACCAGAATCAAATTGTGTTAATTTCTCCAATATATGGTTTTCATTTATTATAAACATATATTTCTTGTTTCCTACTGTTTTGGTGAATGTGTCATATACGTTAAGATATATATCATTAAAACCCAATAAATTTCTATTTAACTTTGGGGAAAATAACGCATTACTGATTACAAACTTCGTACCATTAGGTAACATGAAACAAGCATTTCCTGCTCCTACGATCAAGTCTACAGGACCTGATATTGTATTTATGTGCCCTTTTACAGGTTTTAGTGTGGAAAAATATTTCTTTGTTTTCAAGATGGTGTGTGTGGTACCACAATCAATTATTAAGAGTTCTCCAAGATTTCCTTGGTTTTGTGCTCTAGTTGAACTCATTTTGAACTTCATATAAGAAAAATAAATGATGAGTTATGAACACAATTTTAATAAAAGTGACTCGAAAAACTTCATTAAGAAAGAAAAACATTACAATGAAAAATTAAAAACATGTTACAAAAGGAAACTAGTTTTCTAGGATGTCTAAATCATTGCAAAAGTCAAGAGTGTTTAGTTCAATGTTTCCTAGATCAACACCATCGATGAGATTGACTTCTTTCCCCTTTCCTTTAATGGAATCTTGGTAAAGTTTACAAAGATGGGGATCTGTACGACAGGTCCTTGACCAATGACCTATGCTACCACATCTATAATAAGAACCTCCGGGGTTCTGTGATGTTCCGGCATCATTTCTTTTTTCTTGTGGTTGGACATTATTTCCTTGTGGAGTGTGTTGATTATTGTTTCTTTGACCACGCCCACGGTTATAAGGATGACCGCGTCCACGACCTTGAGTATAACCGCGCCCAAAATTTTGGTATTGGTTAAAATGGTCTCGACCGCGACCACGGCCTCGTCCACGACCACGACCACGTCCTCGTCCATACGAATTATTTCTAGGTTCATAAGTGATAGTAGCATTTGCTTCAGGAAGTGCTACTGAACCTGTTGGACGGGACTAGTGGTTCTTTATTAATAGTTCATTATTTTGTTCAGCAACAAGGAGAAGTGTATTAAGCTCAGAATATTTTTTGAGCTTTTGCATACGATATTGTTGTTGCAATGTCATATTTGATGCATGGAATGTGGAGAGAGTTTTCTCCAACATCGAAGCATCAGAAACCTCTTCCCCACAAAATTTTAGTTGTGAACATATCAGAAATAATGCGGAATTATAGTCATGTACCTTTTTGAAGTCTTGAAACCTCAACGATAACCACTCAGCCCTAGCACTTGGAAGTATAACTTCCTTTTGGTGGTCAAATCTTTCTTTTAAGCTTTTCCAAAGAGTGCTAGGATCGGTGGTATTGAGGTATTCATACCTCAACATTTCATCGATATGTTTGCGAAGAAAAATTATTGCACGTGCTTTATCTTGCGACGTGCACTTATTTTTTTCTTTTATAGTTTCAAATAAATCCATGGACTCAAGATGCATCGTAACATCTATAGTCCAAGGCATCTAGTTCTTTCCGCTGACTTCAAGAGCGGTAAATTCAAGCTTTGCAATGTTTGACATATTGTAGTTCCTAAGAAAAATAAAACTCATTAAATTTGTCGTTTAAAGGTGGGGATGAGTTTTACTATTTCTATTATAGTTACAAACATAATTAAATAGATGAATCTTCTCAAATTCCTTTTATTTTAAAATTTAAAATGTTATTTTTAATCGGTTGCGCATAAATAAACGTTAGTATATATAAATAGATGTCAGAGCATGAATAATAGTTAGTATACATAAATAAATGTTAGTGTGCGTAAATAAACATTAGTTTATATAAATAAGCGTTAGTATACATAAATAAATGTTAGTATGCGTAAATAAATGTTAGTTTGCATAAATAAATGTTAGTTGCCGTAAATAAACGTTAGTTTGCATAAATAAACGTTAGTTGCCGTAAATAAACGTTAGTTTGCATAAATAAACGTTAGTATACATAAATAAATGTTAGTTGCATAAATAAAAATTAGTATGCGATAACAAAAGTTAGTTTGCAATAATAAATGTTAATAAAGCGTAAGTAAAGTTAGAATAAGAAGTGAACTTCGTTAGTAGTCATAACGTCAAGGATAAATAAGAAAAGAAATTTGTTAGTAGTCATAACGTCAAGGATAAATAAGAAAAGAAATTTGTTAGTAGTCATAACTTCGAGAATAAAATGTTGTTTTTTTTTTCGTTGTCGTTGTTGTTATTATTATTATTAATTAACATTCTAGTTTTGATGAAATTACATACCTTGATTAAGATCGATGTGTCTTTTAATCGCCTTCGTTAGAGCCTCGTGTTGATAACGTGTTATAAATTCAGCGTTACCACGAAAATTATGAACAAACTAAAAACTAGAATATAGATGAAGAAAAAAAAAAGAAAGCTTGAGAGCTTGGAGAGAGTAGAGAGAGTTTATATCACTTGTGAATGAGTTGATATGAGATGCATTTTCTTCCTTACATTGATGGTCTATTTATACTACCAAGTCTACTATTCAAATATAGTTGTTTAATTGGTAAATGCAAAGTGATGACAAAGTGATGACATAATGTTGTCATTCACCAATTACTTGTAACATATATATATATATATATATATATATATATATATATATATATATATATATATATATATATATATATATATATATATATATATATATATATATATATATATATATATATATATATATATATATATATATATATATATTTTTTCGATTTTAATATATGGAGATAAAGAGGTTTGAATTAATAAGATAAATGTTTATCTTGATTTGAGTTCAAAAGGTTTATCTCTAAAGGCTTATCTGGTTATTTGTTGGAGGCTATAAATAGGGAGCCTCAGACCCCGAGAAACCTGCACCATTTCTCACATGGACTCTCTGGAATTTTCGACCTCCCTCTTGCTTCTTGGGTGTGACTTCATTTGAGGCAATATCTATTTGTTGCTTTGCTTCCAAAAAACCTAAAGGTTAGTTTTTCTGATTTTATTCTTTAGTAATTTTTCTTGTTGGCTTTTTAGGAAATATTTATATGTTCAATAGTAGAAAACATAGATCCTCATAGGTTGCATGTGAACCTAGGGTTTTAGTTCATAGATTTGCAGAAAATCTTTCAGTGGTATCAGAGCTATTTGTTGTTTTCTTATTGAATTGCTATAACTGGTTTCCTAAAAATTAGGGTTTAAAGCTTATAAACCCTAATATGGCCTAATCGAAATTTAGGGTTAGGTTTTGGAAACCTTAGCCCCTCCCCTTATGATTTTCGAAAATTGCTTAGGGTTTTAGAAGGTATTCTATTTTTGGTAACTTTAATTATTTAATTAAATGAATAACCTTAAACCCATTATTTGTTTTTTCGAAAATTAGGGGGTTTAAGATAAGTTTAAATTAATTAGATTAATTTGTGATACCTATCTAGATTTAATTAATTTAATTAATTGTTTAATTAAAAGATAAATTAAATCATTTAAAGGTTTAAATTTAATTTTTAAATTAATAGTTAATTTTCGAAAAATTAAATATATAAACTAGAAATATTTTAAAAGTTTAAAATACATCTTATATATATTATAATTAAAAGTTAATATTATATGTATAAGATAAACTGGTTAGTCAAATCAATAGTAGGCCTCATTCACGAAGCTGATCTATAAAGAGGGTATAAGGAGACTGCCTATAAAATGGCGATCTAATGGGTGTCCACTCTCACCCACCGCTCTCCTGATCAGTGGAGGTTTGTTAGCCTAACGGGTTTGATAGGACCGATTAATCTCATTAAAAGTATAATGATATTAATCAAAGTACTGGAACAGCTTTATAAAATCCCAATCTAGTTACTTTAGGAAAAATAAGAGTAGAGTATATGCTAGAGGGAGTGAGTTAAAGAGTCTTTGAGTTTGACTACTACAATCATGAGGATTGTTATAATTGAGTATAACTAATTGTGAAATGAGTATATACGAATGTGTTTGATTGAGTTTATGAGTAGTTTCAGTCGTGATACTTATAATTGAGTTAATGATACTAACAGTTAGCTATTGTTTGTTAAGCTAATATGTTTACAGGTTTCCGAATTAAGAGAAGATGGATCTTGCTAATGAGAATAGCAAGAGAGGAAGATGAGGATGGTTATTGAGAAAGATTGTGAAAGTTAATTGAGATTACTCACTAAGCTTTATAAGCTTACACTTGAGTTGTTTGTTGTTTTGTAGGTATCTGTAGCAGTGATAGGGGAAGGCATGTGATAAAGAAAGATGGACAACTTAGAGCATGTCCTTTAGTTGTGTTAGGTTTATTTGTAATGCCTCGTCAAATTGTAAGGACCTTTTGTGTAATTAATGTTTGATAACATCTTGTTTTTCCTGGGTTGAGTGCAAGTATACCCATTTTTAATGTATAAGTGTTTGAAAATTTTTGGGTATACTTCGTATGAGAAACTGGGCGTTACAAGTTGGTATCAGAGCATGGTTTAAGTGAACTAGGTCTTTGAGTATAGAGTCCTAGACGTGAACTGAAGGAAGAGAGAGCCCCTATCACATGCTTAGGAAAAGATACTGCTACAGACTTTAGTTTATGAGTTAAATATAACTTTTATGTTATATTTGTTATTGTTATATTCTATGTGTGAATATAGATGTGGAGACAGATGAAGACGAGTTGATAAATCGGTCACATTCGTTGGACCTATAGAGGATGATGAGACGAGATTTTGGTTGATATGAGATATCAACAAATGAGAAGATGAGAACTTCAGTTGATAATGAGATGTCAACTGAATACGAGATGAGATACTAATTAAGATGAAATTTAGGCTAATGACGATATTCCAACTGATGATGAGATAAGATCCCGGTTGAGGCGAAATTCCGACTAATGAAGAGAAAGAGTATGAGCATAAGCTGAGCATGAGTTAAAAGTTGAGACATGTGAGTGTAGCCGAGTACACTCGAGAGTTGAGATTCGTAGTATGCAAGTTTCAGCTAATGATAAAACAAGATTTTGTTGCTATGAGGTATGTAAGTAATTTACTTAAAACGGTAGTTGTAACGAGTTATATGTGTTAAATTGTGGATAATACATGTAGTAGAGTATATGTGAAATGTTTGGACACATAAAAGATCAATTGAAATTACATGTGTTAGAGAAATGTGGTTATAAAGTATAGTAACCGGCATTGAGATGAGAATATCGTGTCCGCTTGAGGTAAGGTTTACATATCACATAACGACTGCTTGATATGAGTTAGGATGGATAGAAACCCATCTAGGAGAAGTTGGATATTAAAAAGAGTATTAGAAACAATTTTTGGTTTCTGCAGCATCAACACGGCTCGTGTTTGAGGGACACGAGTCGTGTTGGGATTACAGTAGCATACAGTGGGTAAATATTGAGAACACATGGGCCGTGTTCAATGAACACGGGTCGTGCTGTACATATAGAAGCAAACAGAAGAAAGATTGTGGATTTGCACGGGCCGTGTTGAATCTACACGGGCCGTGCTACGCACACAGATCTGTTTTTAATGTGTGAAATTATTTCATTTTGATATTGTATATATATATATTGCTAGTTGTTTCACAGATGTGACGAGATTTCTGTATACGAGTACTTTGTGGTTGAGACCACATATTTTGTGGGACCACATAACTAGTACTTATGATTGATCACAATGAATTATTGAGATACCAACAGAGTATGAGTTGAGAAAGACGATGAGTGTGTAGTTGATTGCACACCATAGCTGATTATGAGTTGACATGTTTAGTGTTGACTTCTATGATTTGGAGTTGTCACATAATGAGATATTTGTGACAGAGATGTCAGATGACATTTTAGTAACCACATAAAGAGTACTTTGTGGTATAATTAAGAGAACCTAGAGTGGTTCATATAGGCCTTATTGGTCTACAGATTGAGGTAATTACCGAGTAAATGTGGTTGAGACCACATATGCTGTGGGACCACATATCGAGTAAAGTGGTTGAGACCACATATTCTGTGGGGCCACATAACGAGTAAATATGGTTGAGACCACATATGCTGTGGGACCATATATCGAGTAAAGTGGTTGAGACCACATATTTGGTGGGGCTACATAATGAGTAACTGTGATTGAGACAACATGTTATGTGGGATTACATATTGAGTAATTGAGGTTGAGACCGCATATTTCTGTGGAACCACATAACGAGTATTTTGTGGTTAGAGTAGTGAGGACCTTTGTGACTCAAACAAAAGGAGGAGTGACGGTGAGTCTATATGGCTCGAGACCATAGAGGAGACCTACCAGAGTCAAGAGGAGATGGAATCAAATCAGAGAATAGTACGAGGTACCACGATTTGATCAAAGGACGGTCTGAGATACCGTAACACAGCGTTGATTGGTGAAACCAGAGGATGGTACGGGGTACCATGAGCTGAGGCAGGATGGTGTCGCAGTGTTGTGCTTGCGTGTAGATATGCATGTACTTTATGATGATGTGGAGTAATGAGACATGTACTATCCTTACGTGTGGATAGATATGAACACAGCGGTAAGCTTACATAGCTTGAAACCTTGTGGGTTGAGAAAAGGACGAATTAGAGGCTAAGTAACAATATAGAGGTACTGTGAGATAATACAGTGAGTAATACTGTTAAGAAGTGTTGTTGTGAGTAAGTACGTTTGTCACGTACTCGTGTTGAGAATGTGTGAGATTTCTTGTATGTTGAACTAGATAGAGTTTTATAAATACATCATAAAAAGATGTGAGTTAAAATGAGGAGGAAAGTAATTGTGTTTGTGATTGATAGGATTCGTCCCTTAGCAATCAAACCAATTACTGCCAATGAGATGAATGCGTGAGTGTCGAGGTGACAAAACTATTTAGTCGTATAAGACGATAGATAATAGATTTTACTATAATAATCTTGAGTTATTTTCTTGAGATTAATGAGTTAATCGGATAATGAGATATGATCTCACCATAGAGATTGCAGTGTCAGATTTTATTATTTTTTTGGTCATGTGTAGAGATTGCGATAAGTTGTATATATATCACCTGTTCTGTGTCATTCTGATGAATTGGAGATTGAGATGATAATGATGGAGAATTTATTTAATAATAAATTATCGAATTTAATAATGCTAATGATTTAATGAGAATGTGATGTGGATTGTCCACATAAGAGAGGATATAATTGTTGGATTAGGTGTCTAAGCCACGACTTATAATTGTATTTATCTTGTTAATAGAAGCTAAGTCCATTTGGGTTGCCCTCATAGCAGGAGGTTTGGTACAGAATTCAGTAGAGAGAGAAAGGTTGATTTATTAAATGTTTAATAAATCAATAGAAATAAAATAAATAGTTTATTAATATATTTAAGTGTTAATATATTAATTAGAAATTATATTAGTTAATTAGAAATTAATCTAGAATTAATTGGGATTAATTTGGAGATTAATTTAATTAATTAAAAGTGTAGGGACTGGTTTTGTAATTATTCAATAGTTGAATAAATGACTGGCCAGTAGAACTACGGTTTGGCAAAATTATGAGTGGGCACACTCATATTTTCGAAACCCTAATAGGGTTTAGAAGAGGCTTGTCCAATTGATAAAAGGGCTTGTCAAAGTTGGGCTCCTCTAGGGTTTTGACTGTAGCCACCTGGAGGCTATAAAAGGAACCCCCTGGAAACCCTAAAGTCTGCGCCACCTTCTGCTCTGTCTCTCTAGAATTCTGTGCTCTTTCCTCTTGCTTGGGTGTGACGCCATTTGAGGCAGGACACTTGTGCTTCTGGCTTCTAGATTAAAATCAAAGGTTGGTTTTTCTCATTTAATTCTTTAGAAAATCATTATTGGCCTTCTAGGATTTGTTATATGTTTATTGATAGAAAAACATATATCCTTTTCTAGGTTGCATGTGAACTTAGGAATATTAGTTTATAGATTGCTAGAAAACCTTTCAGTGGTATCAGAGCCTTGCCTGTTTTTCTTGTGAATTGTTATAACTGCTTTAGGGTTTATTTTTGCGAAAATTTTGACCCTTGGGAGGCCATTCACGAAATTGGTGGCTAGGGTTTTGAAAACCCTAGCCTACACCCTTTATTTTGGCGATTTTGCTTGCTTTGGTAAGTAGGTTTCTTATCTTTGGTAATTGAGATCAATTAATAAATGGAAACCCTAATCCCATTGCTTGCCTTTTTCGAAAATTAGGGGATTAGATAGGATTAAATTAATTTGATTAATTTGTGATGCCTATCTAGATTTAATAAATTTAATTAATTGTTTTAATTAAAAGATAAATTAAAAGGTTTAAATTTAATTTTAAATTAAATAGTTAATTTTAGAAAATTAAAAGATTTAACCAAAAATATTTTAAAAGGTTTAAAATACATCTTATATGTATTATTATTAAATGTTAATATTTTATATATAAGATAAAATTGGTCAGTCTTACCGTTAGTAGGCCTCATTCACAAAACTGTCCTATAAAGAGGGTATAAGGCGACTGCCTATAAAATGGTAGTCTAATGAGTGTCCACTCTCACCCACCGCTCTCCTGGTCAGTCGAGTGTCTTTAGCCGAACGGGTTTCATAGGACCGCCTAATTCTCATTAAAAGTATAATGCTGTAATTGAAAGTACTAGAACCAATAATAAAAATCCCAATCTAGTTACTTTAGGAAAATGTGAATTGATGCTAATCCATGAAGTTGCACATTGCACTTTATGAAACGTTGGTGGAGCGTGTGTGGGTTACTGGCACACCAATTAGGGTTCATAAAGAGTGGCAATGGGTTTCTCGATCTTATCATTGTTGACGGAGCATGTGTGGTTAACAGGCACGTCAATTAGAGATGATAATTGACTTCGAGAATACCAAGATAAGTTGCATCGTTATTCACACCCGGTTTGTGATCCTCGGCATCCCAGTCACAATCAGTGGGGCATATCCGAGATTAAACATGCCATTGAACAGTTCAATGAATCTCACAGATCTAGGAATTTCATAACACTGAAATTGATAAATGTTGTCTACCTTAATGACCACTGTGTTGTGATTACGGCATCCCTCTTCACAACATAGTTGGGGTATTTTGGGTCCTAGCCTAATTAAATAATAAATTGGGTAATTATTTAGGATTAATTAAACTACTAAATTCAAATTTTATAAGATGTCTAAGAAAGTCTCTATTCTCCACCCTTTCCTTCCTCACCCATTTCTGAGAGCTTCAGAAAGTACCTGCTATAAATAGAAACTCCATAAGAAAGGCTGACTGGCCTGAACTATGTGGTATGGGTTAGTAAATAGAGAATAGTTCTTATTTTTGCTGGCATACCACACCTGATTGAGTGTCTGCTCCCCATTCTACCGAAGCATGGTATCACACAACAGTGTGTAATAAGCATGACTTCTTGATTGTTGAATCCAGAAAGTTCGTTACTTCATATTGTTAACCATTGACCCCGAGTTCCGCAGGGATTTAGAATTCCTGGGGTCGGATGAGTTGACACAGCTGGTTGAGGAAAGGTTCCTTGAACCGGGTGAATAGAACGGACCAGGATCTTCAAAGTGTACAAGCTAAAAGAAGGAAGTAGCATCAGTTCGCATGTTCTCGAGGTTGAGGGATACATAGGTGAATTGCATAAGATTGGTCACCCCTTTTAATCAAGAGTTGAGCGTTAACTCGACTCGTTGATGTGTTCATCAGATGAACGGGAAAGGGAACCAGTATAAGACTGTCATGGAGATGTATTCAATGTTAGTGAAACATAGTTCCAGGATAAGGCAATCGTGGAAATGCATTCGATGTTGACTCTATAGGACTCGTTCACAGAGAAGCATAGTTCCATTGATCCGACTACTTTCGGATTGAGCCCAGTAATATGAAACAGATCAAGAAACGATCCTGATCGTCTGGACCGGTTCCTTGATGTCTCAAGCTGGGAATCCACTGGGTGAGACACAGTCACAGAAGATTGGAATAATACTCATAAGTCAAACAGTTTGGCGACTCAGACATATCTTAAAACCCAGAACCCCTGATCCTTAATTCCTTGATACAGGATGTGTCCTCACATTGCTCTGTATGCATGGACTCTGTAGGATGCAGGACCTTGTTCCTCAGGAGCACATTCAGATTGGATCTGGAGCTCATGCTGGTCTGGAGTTTAGTTAGATATTTTAATCCTGTTATTTGCCTATTAGATGCATATGACATTGGTCATCATATAGTACATTGTTCGAGGATATTTTGATTTCACAAAATGTTGTTTTTCTTTTGATACATGGTTGTCTTAATTATTCTCGAAATATTGTATGAGCGTGTCAATATCATAAATGGTAATAACTTGAATGTTGATTAATCCAATAGGATTGGACTTATAAATTGTGTTCCTTATGATTGTTAAAGTGAATTTTATAAGAATCATTTCAACCAAAGGTCCAGTTGGACAGGACTTTGGAATCATTTGACTTGGAGTCTCATGATGAATTGAGTTCTTAATAAAATCAGTTGTTGCAAGAAATGCATCACCCAAAGATCCAATAGACAGGATTTTTGACTCAATCGACTTAGAGTCATGTGATGAATGCTTATCTTGAACAAGTTAACAAAGTCATAAATTTACATAGAGATGTAAAAGTCATAAAGATTGTGAGCGATGGACACATAAGTTATTGTGTATTGCTCGAATCTTCAATGAAAACACAATTAGTTATAATTCATAGTATTTGCCAATTGGTATGGGAAACATGGCTTCGCTTATGTAAGACCCGTATCCTGATTATAACATATACTTAAAATAAGAGTGTTAGGAATTATATGATCATTGGTAGTTATAATGCTAAGAAAAACTTTAGTTACAATTTCATATGAAAATCAGCATTTTGTGTCGTTTTTAGAAAAATCATAATTAATTCTAGAAAAATCGTTTGGACCTCAAACCAGTGCACAAAGTTTAAAAATTGAGTCTAGTACAATTACCAAAAATAATAGTAAGCTTGAAAATGATATTATCTATGGTAAAAAAATGCAATCTTTACTGATTAGTTCGGAATTGACAGATTAGATAATCTGTTTTCAAAAATTCATAATAAATCATAGAAAAATCGTATAAATACGTAAAATACATCCCTGGAAAGGTATTGAGATAAATTTATGGAATATAAAATAAAAACGTGAATTTCATGGGTTTAAAGTCGGCTAAACCAGTCTTGAACAGACTGATTCTAGAAGGTATTAATTTCAACAAAGTTATATTATTAAAATCTTTTTTCAAAAGTGTCATGCCATTTTTTATTCAAGAATTCAAGTATAAATACCCCTCAAAACATCTCATAAACCACACAACTAAATCTCAATCCAATATATAGAGGTTTCTAAGCACTAGAGTGTAAGCAAGTGAGCGGAAGGAAGCTTAAAAGCCTAACGAAGGAGTTATAGATCTCGACGACTGGTCATAAGGTAACTACAAACCTTTCTATATCTTAATTAGGTATTGTAAAATAGTTTTTGTTAAGAAGTAGAATATTTAATAAGTATAGCATATGTTATATTATACTAATTTCTAACAATAGTAAACAAAAACCTTAAAATGTCGTTATTATAACAATTCGTAATTTCAGAAAATAATACCGATTGATTTACTTACGAGGACGGTGACTAGGCCGATTACTTGGGATCTGGTTGTTGGATTTTCCGAAAGGCTAAAATGCTGAAAGGATCCTGCCACCCCATATAATCTTCTACCTGGCCGTTCTTTACTTGATAAATCATGGAGTATCATATTGGAATTATTGAAGGGTTTAATGATGCGACTATAATATAGTTAAGGATTAAGAAATGATAGATTTCTTATTATGTTAACAGTTAAAGTTGAAGGAAATACAAAGCCGAGAAAGATAAACGATATAGTCAACTATAATCAGGTGAGTCTTCTCACTATACTATAGGTGATATTGCATGCGTAGGAAGGAAGATATGTTAGACTAAGGTGATCTTACCTGTTATGATAATTGTATGAATTATTGCTATGATAATGATTGTTTGTGGACGGAACGGGATAGCCCGCGAGCCAGTAGGCGTAACGGGAATAGCCTGCGAGTCATTAGACGGAACGGGAAAAGCCTGCGAGCGATAAGACAGAACGGGAACTGCCCGTGAGTCTTCAGGCGGAACAGGGATAGCCCGTGAGTCTCACAGACATATGAATGGTTATTGTGTGTTGTATGTTATGTGATGGATCGTATGGTATTTTGAGGAACTCACTAAGCTCCATGCTTACCCTTTCCCTATATAAACTACTGTTTTAGGTACATCAGGTACCATGGATGGCAAGGCGTGACATGTATACACTGTGCTGCTTCATTGGAGGACTGTTTTTGAATGGAAGTTCCGCTATGTTGTGATTTCATTAACTTTTGTTAATCCTGGGATGTTTTCATTAAACTTATAAGTTATGGAATTTCATGAAAATTAATTAAGTGACTTTTCTTATATTGAAGTTTTCGTTTAAAATTTTTTAAATTTACTCAAAAATTTTGGGATGTTACAGCTTATCAGAATAAGCGATTGATTGAAACCTTAAACGGTTCAAGGATTTCAAAGGAAGTATAATATAAACAGAACCTAAGTGATAACATAAATTGAGAAAGGGTTTCACAGTTCATCCTTTTCTAAGAACATTAATAGTTATAATGTGTCTTAAGGAATATGATGGGGCATTGGTCGAAATGGTTCGATTCTCGATGTATGAGATACACCTCCATTCAGTTTTCGATAATCTTAAATATTAAACCAGTCAGACCATAAAAGAATATGCAGACCACATCCTAGACTAAATAGGTTGCACAGACACCGTCTGATATGTAGAGCGGGGTTTGACCCTACTTATACATGGAAAATCCAGGGTTATGTAGTGTTCGTCTAAACCTCATGCTAATCAGCAGTGTTGTTTCCTTGGCCATCCCGGTTGTCCTTTGAAAGAAGAGTCCTTTTAGACAGAGCTCATGTTCTAAGGAAACAGTGGGAGTAAGAATAATCCTAAAGGAGTTCAGGAATTAGCCAAGTGAAAGAAACCTTTAGTCATCACTGGGCCTTGACCAGGAATCAGATTCCTGTTAAACCTGACATACCTTTTTCTTCTCTTGACCAAGTTGGTCACCATCATAAGATGTTATGATCTGGGTGACACACTAGTTAGTGGTAAAACACGAAAGACTGGTACGGATAAGCAATCCTACTACTTGGAAGCATTGGTGAGCCCAGTTGCTGCCAAATAAGAGAACCTTAGCGCGAGACACAGTCTATGTGACAGTTTGATTGATTTTACACCTGGTCTAGGAACCAGTGGGAGTAATTGAATCATCAAAAGAAGACAACATAGAAATTATACTTATAGAACATCTGGTTGAGTGAGTCGATACACGAGTCAAGCAATTGATTCTGACAGAAGCATTCTCAATAGGAGATGAAATCCGATGGGATACTGTGTGGCACAGTGTGAGTCGTTAGTGGAGCGTGTCTGGTTTACCGACATACTAATAGGGACTTACAAAGAGCATGCCAATACAGAAGGTACAAGGGCCCGGGATTCATCCCATGGGCATCTTGCAAGATAGGATATTCGAATTCCCAAAATATACCAAAGTTTGGATTTTGGGAATAGCCTGAAAGATTCCTAGGATTATGTCAAAAGGTTTGGATTTCGGAATTCTCGAAATATGCCAAAAGGGTTTAGATTTTGGGAATAGCCTGAAAGAGTCCCATGGTTATGGGGTTCTAGATTCTCCAATATGCCAAAATGTTTGGATTTGTGAATAGTCTAAAACAGTCCTACAACCATGTCAAAGCCAGTGGGAGCATCGTTGATATCTGCCTATCACTGTATGTCGGTTACATACTGTTTCTAGGAAACGTCTCTTATCATTGCAAGGTGTAATGACTTGGGATTAAGAGATGATTTGCTATGAAAGACTCAATAGGGATATAGCGTACTCAAGTGGTTGCAAACATCTATTAGATAGATGAAACCTCTGCCAATATGATATTGATGATATTCAAGATGCATAAACTCAGGAAAGGAGTTTCTTATCATTGCAAGTGTAATGACTCGGCATGAGAGATATCCAGAAGGTACATACACTCACAGACATCTATCGGATAGATGAAATCGTCAGTATAGCCCTAGCCAGTGTAAGCATGATCTTGATGAGATTCAAGATGCATGAGAAAGAGTCTCTGAAAGGAAATCATTTTCGAAAGTCATGACACGAGGGTTATAAATAACCCTTAGGTTCTGAAAAGATTCAGAAAGGAATAGATCTGATCCTGCGAGCTTCTTGGATCGGTTAGAAATGTCATAGTAAGTTAGATTCAGGCTACAACCTGGCTTGGAGTACTGAAAGGATTAGCTGAGCATGCGTGAGAAATCATTGAGAAATGATTGGGGTGAATATAATAATATTTTGGAAAAAGGTTTTTGAAATTATTATTATCAGTATGTGGTGATCAAGGACTTCATGGTTAACAGAGTTTCGTTAGTGTCCTGATGGAGCGCGTGTGGTTTACCGACACATCATAACCACTCGAAATGGTCTTAGGGTGCAGTCATCTGGACTAAAGATCCCGAGAACCATGAGAAGTCACAAGTACACACCACCGGTTACGTAACAGAGTTAGGAGTGAGAATGAAAAAAATAAAAATAAATGACATATTGAGATATCATTGGAAAAGCGTCTAATCGGGTTATCTGCAATAGTGTGTATCGATGTATGACATTTTGGATACATGGAAAGAGTGAAGGTCATTTGATATAGACATAGATATAAAATTGAATTGAAAGTTTAAACTAAGAAACCGATAATAGTTTATGATAAATCTGAGTTGGTAATTACCTCGTGGAGACTTGGTAATTAGCAGGAGTAGCTGCCAATCAGATTTTATGTTTCGCTTTTGCATGTTTTACTTCCCGAATACTTTGATTATTCAAAAGATCCACAGTCGCTCATACTTTGGGAAGTAAGTATTGAATCAAGACTGCCATGAATTGGTTGTGGATTGTCTAAGGAGTTAGACATTGCAGTAAGACTGCTACAACATTATGAGTACATAAAAATGGAGATTTGAGTATTGGATAAACTCGTGCTCAAGAGATTGTTTCATGGATTACATCACGAGCAATGTTGAGACGATAATATCTTATGATCTTAAAGTCGAGAGATATGAGTTATAATTTGCAAGGCGGTTGTTCATTAATAGTACGAAACCGCATCGGTAACTTGATGTTATAAAACGTGCTGTTGTGAATGATTTGTCTGGTAAAAGATATAAGCATATGAGTCAAAGCTTATTCGTCCCTTGACCCTGACGGGAAACATATATCTATTTGCCTCTCGATGATTTTGAAGTTGACTAAAGTGCTGGCCAGCCAGGACTGAGTTGATGTGTTCGACTAAGTCTTAAGTCATATGCAGAATCTGAAATCGGGAAACAGATTATCGGACAGAGATTGATCTCAATCCATGTCTCATGTCCGAAAATATATTGTTGGACGGAGGATCATATGATCACTTATCTATGGACAGAACTGACTGGGTCAGAGTTCGACAACAGTTTCTAGGAAGCTGTAGTTTGTTAATTAATCAGAAGATAAATAGATAATTAAAGTCATAGACTTATCTAAGTGGGAGCCTGTTGGATTAGGTGTCTAAGCCATGACTTATAATTGTATTTATCTTGTTAATAGAATCAAAGTCCATTTGGGTTGCCCTCATAGCAGGAGGTTTGGTACAGAATTCAGTAGAGAGAGAAAGGTTGATTTATTAAATGTTTAATAAATCAATAGAAATAAAATAAATAGTTTATTAATATATTTAAGTGTTAATATATTAATTAGAAATTATATTAGTTAATTAGAAATTAATCTAGAATTAATTGGGATTAATTTGGAGATTAATTTAATTAATTAAAAGTGTAGGGACTGGTTTTGTAATTATTCAATAGTTGAATAAATGACTGGCCAGTAGAACTAGGGTTTGGCAAAATTATGAGTGGGCACACTCATATTTTCAAAACCCTAATAGGGTTTAGAAGAGGCTTGTCCAATTGATAAAAGGGCTTGTCAAAGTTGGGCTCCTCTAGGGTTTTGACTGTAGCCACCTGGAGGCTATAAAAGGAACCCCCTGGAAACCCTAAAGTCTGCGCCACCTTCTGCTCTGTCTCTCTAGAATTCTGTGCTCTTTCCTCTTGCTTGGGTGTGACACCATTCGAGGCAGGACACTTGTGCTGCTGGCTTCAGGATTAAAATCAAAGGTTGGTTTTTCTCATTTAATTCTTTAGAAAATTATTATTGGCCTTCTAGGATTTATTATATGTTCATTGATAGAAAAACATAGATCCTTTTCTAGGTTGCATTTGAACTTAGGAATATTAGTTCATAGATTGCTAGAAAACCTTTCAATAATAAGTGAGTACATCGAGAGAAACCACATGATGTATGTTGTTAAACGGAGACAAAGAGGAGCCAATTGGTGGATGATTGTTAGTTATATATTGGGTGAAAAACCTAATATGTGTGCTGAGGTGGGAGCAGAGATAAATGAACTTTTGGAGAAGTTATAATCGGTTGTGGTGATGAGACAACTGAAACGGGTCTTGTGTGACCAAAGTGTCGAAAGTTAAATAACAAATTCAAAGGAAGCGTGAGTGAAACTCGAGATAGTTTCTAATATTTTGTTATTTCTGGATTTTTACCCTGATATTCATGAGTTGTGTTGATGAGGAGTCAGAATTTGACATGTTACAATTAGAAGAGTAAATTGAGAGAGAACGAGTATTGAAATTGGTGGGACCTTTTTCCTTATTGAAAAATGGTATAATAAGAATGTGGCTCGATGTGAGTCATAGATATCAATGTATGTAAATGATGATAGTGGTTGGAATATCACTTGAAAAGTGAGGTGAGAAAACTTGGTGTCAACAAAGCCATAGCAATGTGTGTGGCCTGAAAGAGTGAGTATTTTCCTACGTGGAAGCGATGATAGCCAATATGACTATAGAGATCATCTTGTGCGAATGATGGCGGGTGTTAGAAGTTGCTAATAGCAAAGTGTGTGGCCTGTGACAGTGTGTATATGTCATGTGAGATGATGAGGATGATAATGTCATTGTTGTATGTGATGTGTGTTTGCAGTGGTGAGGTGATTATAGAGGCCACACCTATTCTAAGAGATTCCGAGGACGGAATCTTTTGAAGGAGGAGAGAACTTGTAAGACCGATTTTCATTTTTAAGATGCTTACTAAGGTAAGTAGAGTTATTTCCTTTGAGTTATGAGTTGTTTGATTAGTGAGAAGAGATTTAAAACCTTTTTTATGTACTAATCTTGGTGGGAATAAGATTAGTCAAGTTGATGTATGAATTTGAGTGGTTAAAAATCCATTTAGAAGAAGTTTGAGCCTTAAAAATGCCAAAATAGAGTACACGGGTTGTGTCCAAGTCACACGGGTCGTGTAAAGGATTGTTAGTAGGGGTGGCAAATCGTGATATCGTTTCGTGTTTTTAACTGACACGACACGACACGAATTACTTTTACTCAACCCGAACACGACACGACACGATGTCATGTTAGTTTTTGTTAACACGAACACGAAAAAATAAAAACACGAAAAACACGACAACACGACAAAAGTTAACAAAAAGAACTATTTCCATAATATCATCCATGAGTTTTCACAAAAAGTATAATTTAAACACGACAAACACGAATTTAATGAGAAAAATAACATAAAACGATATAAAATAATGTTAAATGTCTTCAAACTTGTGACTTCATCGCTTCATGTGTAACGTTTCCCTTGCTATCAAATTCCATGATATCTTCTGTAAGATCGTGTTATGTTTCGTGTTATTAGCGTTTCGAATTTCAGACACGAACACGACACGACACGGCATCGTGTTTCTTTTACACAACACGAACACGACACGAACACGAATTCGATTTTCGATTTTGTTCCAATTTCGTTTCGTGTCGTGTATTTTTATCGTGTCGTGTTGACTTTTGCCACCCCTAATTGTTAGGGACTATTTTGGGCATTTAGTAGCTGACACGGGCCGTGTTCTATAAACACGGGCCGTGTTACGCGTGCAGACCCTTTAAATGTGCAGAAAACCTCATTTCGGGAAAAATAGATCCCAATTCGATTTCAGAGCATATAGAGGAGATTTTCTGTCAAATTGAAGCTAGAGATTCGTGGGGAAACATAAAGAGACTCGAATCTAACCCCGCAAACGCGCTCTTGATTCCTAATTCATCGAGGTGAGTGATTTCTTCATTTTGGGGGTTTTGAAACCCTAGCTTTGATTTCAGTTATTTAGTTATATATTGTTATATATGTTGTTAGTAGATTTTTAGTGGATACCTTTAGAGTTATTGGTGTGATTATTGTCGAGTTCCTACGGTTGAATGAGTAGAACCGTGGATTTGGAGGTTTCGGTAAATATAGAGTTGATATTTACCGTTTATACTCCTTTTTCCTCTTTTGATTGATACATCTTTGAGATAGATGTTATTGAGATGATTGTGGATGTTGGAGAATGGAATTAGCCTATGGTGATATAACCAAGTCTAGCGAACAGGAGCCCGGTACGTGTAAATTGAGGGTTCCACATACTAAATCGATATCAGGTGAGTACTTCCGAATAATTGAGTAAGAGTTATACCTTGTTGTGTGTGTATATATATATATATATATATATATATATATATATATATATATATATATATATATATATATATATATATATATATATATATATATATATATATATATATATATATATATATATATGTATGTATTACATATATGTGTGTGCTGTGTTGTTATTGATGTGGCTTAGAGTTATAGTAGTTCTGTTATTTGTGGATAACAAGAGACGCGTTACAACTTAAATTTGAGTATAAGAGTAGAGTATATGCTAGAGGGAGTGAGTTAAAGAGTCTTTGAGTTTGACTACTACAATCATGAGGATTGTTATAATTGAGTATAATTAATTGTGAAATGAGTATATACGAATGTGTTTGATTGAGTTTATGAGTAGTGCCAGTCGTGATACTTATAATTGAGTTAATGATACTAACAGTTAGCTAGTGTTTGTTAAGCTAATATGTTTACAGGTTTCCGAATTAAGACTGCCCCCAATCCCGAGATAGATGCATCGCAATAAACTACCATGTCCTCCATGCCTTCAGGCAAAGTCAAAACCGGAGCTTCACACAATTTCCGCCGCAAAGTCTCAAAAGCCTGCTGCTGCTCCTCACCCCACTGAAAAGCAGCATTCTTTTTAGTTAGCCGAGACAAAGGTACCGTAACCTTTGAGAAGTCTTGGATGAAACGGCGATAATAACCAGCCAGATACAAGAAACTTCTAATTTCAGAGGGAGTCTTAGGAACCTCCCACAGCATCACGGCCTCCACCTTAGCCGGGTCTACCATAATTCCTTGCTCATTAACAATGTGACCCAAAAACTGAACCTCCAGTAGCCAAAAGTCACACTTGGATAATTTTGCATAAAGCTTCTCCCTCCTTAAGGTCTCCAATACCTCTCTTAAATGCTGTTCATGTTGCTCCCTGCTCCGAGAGTAAACTAAGATATCGTCAATGAAAACTATAACCGACCGATCCAAAATCGGTCGACACACCCGATTCATTAAGTCCATAAAAGCTGCAGGGGCATTGGTCAGTCTAAACGGCATCACTACAAACTCGAAGTGGCCGTACCTCGTCCGAAAAGCCGTTTTCGGGATGTCTTCCTCCCGTACTCGCATTTGATGGTAGCCTGACCGCAAATCAATTTTTGAAAACCACGAAGCGCCCTGCAGTTGGTCGAATAAGTCGTCGATGCGAGGTAATGGATATCGATTCTTCACCGTAAGCTTGTTCAGGTCACGATAATCTATGCACATCCTATTGGAACCATCCTTCTTCTTAACAAACAAAATAGGCGCTCCCCACGGTGAGCAACTGGGTCGAATAAATCCCTTATCCAGTAACTCCCGAAGTTGAATAGACAACTCCAGCATCTCTGGAGGCGCAAGACGATACGGTGCTTTAGCTATTGGAGCCGCACCGGGAGTTAAGTCGATCTTAAATTCCACCTGTCTCTCTGGCGGCACGCCAGGCAGGTCCTCGGGAAAAACATCAGGAAAATCCCGAACTACCGGTATAGCACCTGCTTTCTGCTGTGGCTTCTTTTCTCACGCGTCTAAAACATAAGCCACAAATCCCGAACCTCCATGCTGAAAATGTCTGCGTGCCCTAGCAGCTGAACAGAAAACTGCACCTCGATTCTTTCTCTCGCCCTGCACAACCAGCTCTCCCCCACTTGGGGTTTGAATCCACAGTCGCTTGTTCTTACAATCGATCCATGATTCATGCTGACCCAACCAATCCATACCGATGATGACTCGAGAGTCACTCAACGGTATAGGGATGAGATCGATCGGAAACTTTATTCCTTGAATCACTACTTTGCATCCCCGATAAACACTAGTCGCTTGCACGGTTTTATCATCCGCAATTTCCACTTCTATCGGCCGATGTAGAGTTCCTAAAGCAATACCGAAACTCTTTCCCAACGCGACAGACACAAAAGAATGACTAGCACCCGAATCAAATAGTACAAAGGTAGGCGTAGAGTTGACTAAGAATGTTCCTAATCAAAACATAATAGACACATTAATTACACACACCACAAACACGAGGCAAGTAAAGAAAGAGTACCCGTGACGACGTTGGGCGCATCCTGTGCCTCCTCGGCGGTCATGACGAATGCTCGACCCTTGGTCTTAGGGGCTTCCCCTTTCCCCTGCCTACCATCGGTAATCCGGAGTGTAGTGGGTGCCGGATACTGAACCACTCCCTGAGTAAGACGGGGACACTGGGCCTTAAAGTGGCCTACCTGATTACAATTAAAACAAATCTTGACCTCTTGTCGACAATCTTTAGCATAGTGGCCCTCCTTCCCACACTTATGGCATATTAACACCCAGCAACGCCCCTCATGATTCCTTCCACATTTACCGCATTTACCATGGCTCCTTTGCCCTTGCTTTCCCTGATCCGACCCTCGAAATTTCTTCGACACCTGCTGAGTTTGAGTAGGCGCCAGATGCTTCTGCTTTTGTTGGGTTTCCAGTTCCAACTCTCGGGCCCGAGCGGCCGCTATCATATCAGTAAGAGTTTGGTGCCTAGCAGCAGACACAAATTCCCGAATGTCTGTGCGAAGCATCGCCAAGTATCGTGTCATCCTCATGCGCTCGGTTGCCGCAAACTCTGGACAAAAGAGGGCTCGCTCATTAAACTTTTTGGTGATCTCCGTCACCGTCTCAGTAGTCTGGGTCAGATTTAGGTATTCCTGCGCCAAGCGTTCAATTTCCACCTGTGGAACATACTCCAGTTTGAACTGTTCCTTAAACTACGGCCACGTAATGGCATCCAACTGAGCAGGAGTGAGATCTTTCGTTCGTATTTCCCACCAATCTTTTGCACCCTCTCTTAGAAGATTCACTGCAAATGTTACCTTGGAGTTCTCAGGACACGAACAGGTGCGGAAGGCACCTTCTACCGCAGAAATCCACCGCATACTGAAAATCGGATCCCTGCCCCCATCGAACATCGGAGGCGAACAAGCCGAAAAGTCCTTATAACTTGCATCCCTAGCACGTGATGTGCCCTGAGTAGCCAGTCGCTCCTCAAGCATTGCCCATAGCTCAGCCTTAATCGTACCAATGAACTGAGGTATCGCAGCCAATACTTCTCGTGAAACCTCCTCCGCTATCAGGTTACGGAGATTTTCATCAGTCGGTCCTCCCCCACTCGAGGCACCCGCATGTGGTCCACCGTTACTTCGAGTGACTGCCATTCTGAAATGCGTAACAGTTTCTAATATCAATACTCGGGTCACTCCTATCTACCCAACTACTTGACTTTCTAGGACTTTGGTTGACTACTCTTGACTCAAGCGTGAATCATGTGCTTTCGGTAATACTGGCCAGGTACTACCTTCCACACCTATTCGCCCTTGTTCCAAGTTCGTCAATCATCCTCCTAAAATGTCACACGCACTAAACCATTTCCTATGACTCATGTGGTCATGCACCGTGGTGCCTAATCTTTTGATCTAACTCTCCATCTCACACGTGCCTAAGAGAACTACTGCTAATGTCGTCGAGTCGCCTCACGGACGCACAGCCGTACACAATCAGGAATAAGATAGAAGTTTGAATAACTGATCTACCCTAAAGTCACAACCAAACAAGGAACAGCCAGTAAGGCCAGACCAATAATTCTTAGGCTATCTTACCCTAATTGTATATAACCTACCAGCATTCACTAAGCAACCTAACGACAGTAGCATAAAATTCCAAAGCAGCACATATGGCACAAAACAGTCTACAGAGTATATTATCCAGGCAACTTTACATCCTAGCACAATACATTTTATCACATAACACAAACTTGGCATGGGTAATTGGGAATCACAAAACTTACTTGAGCTCGGCTGACGGTTCAAATCGCATCTTCTTTTACTTTAATTTAACCTTCCAAAAACATTTACTTAACAAAATCGCTCAGTCCTAAGTTTGAGTTTGGATTCCCAATACAGTTCATCTAAATCCCTCAAACCAAGGCTCTGATACCAATTTGTAACGCCCCAAATTCAAAAATTTTAAAAATCATTTATTACCAAGGTTCCAATGAAACATTTACTCCAAAACATAAAACTGTTCAACATAATACTTAAATTAACAGCGGAAACATTTGAAAATACTATTATAGTTCATTGACATCAATCTCTTGAATACGACGCGCTACCGTCAAGCCTTGCCCTTCCCTTTGTCATTTGAATTACCTGAAATGTTATAAAATCAACGGGTAAGCTTAAAGCTTAGTGAGTCCACTAGTTACCATACATGCCCACACATTAAACAACCCGTGCTCGAGAACGACCCGACCCTACCCGCCATACAACAGCTATGGGCGTCCATCATACAACAGCTATGGACACGGGAAGGTTCTACCCATCATACAACAGCTATGGGTTCCCGGTTATCGCTCAGCCCATCATACAACAGCTACGGGACAAGGCAATAGTCCAACTCGCCATACAACAGCTACGAGGGGACACGCATCAATACTGAGCCCAACAACAAATAACCATAGATATAGAGCAAATCATATAAATGTAAATACACACAAGATGCCTAACATGCAACATCATATAGTAAGGTGAGGGTACTCACCTGGTTCGAAACCGTGTAGATATTCTCTAATATCCCCACTTAGCTCGTCCACACACCTAAATCCCACACACATACAACATATCAATTATTGACCAGGCTCTTACAGACCTGTCTAAAGGTTAGACTCAATATTTGCCATCAAACCGTGGTCAAAACTAAGTTCCTGGTCAAGCAGTCGCTCGCCGCGGCGTGGCTCCTCATCCTACGCGCCGCGGCTATCACCGAATAAACATGGGGTTTCAGCCGAGTCCGTACCGCTGACATAGGCAGTCCGCGTCGCGGCTCGTAACATTCCAAAATGTTTTTAGCATTTAACAGTACATCAATCGGCTAGGGTTTCACTCCAAACCCTTACTGAGATCAGAAACTACCCTAAGATCACTTCCTTAGGGACATGCAAGTCTATTCATGTCCTTAGTCTTACCCTAAGGGTTATAAGTCATCTAAGACTACTACTTAAGGAATAACACCATAAAAACAGGATAAAAACTGAAATATCAGAAGGTAAATCCTCTTACCTTGCTTCTGGAAAACAGAGAAATGCACCCGATCGGCTACAGTCTTCCCTAC
This sequence comes from Cichorium intybus, assembly GCA_023525715.1. Lineage (NCBI taxonomy): Eukaryota > Viridiplantae > Streptophyta > Magnoliopsida > Asterales > Asteraceae > Cichorium > Cichorium intybus. The sequence goes on from CM042010.1 coordinate 77,430,848, forward strand.
GTTGTATTTCTTTCTTCAAACCTCCAAAGCCTTGGAACCAAAGAGTCTCTGCTGAAACCAAACGCCTCTGCTCCAGAAAACTCCCAAAAACACGAACCCTAGGGCTCGTTCCCTTTATATAGATGTTTAAATCCGAATTAGGGTTTTTCACCTTAGAGGCGCACCGCGCCGCGGGTTCTTTAGAACCGCGCCACGCGTACAAATTTCATGCGTTTCTGGATCCTTCCTAAAGCCGCGCCGCGGATTAGCCCGAGCGGCGACTCGACGGAACGGGTCTTACAATTCTCCCCCACTTAAATGGATTTCGTCCCCGAAATCCGTGCTGGTAAATAATTTTGGATAATGCCTTCGCATTTCCTCCTCCGGTTCCCAAGTCCACTCGGACCCTTTTCGATGCTGCCACTGAACCTTAACTAATCCTATTGTTTTATTTCGTAAAGTCTTTATCTTCCTTTCAATAATGGCAATTGGTCGCTCCACATAATTTAGGCGTTCATCTAATTGAATATCCTCCAAAGGTACTATTGTAGATTCCTCAGTAATGTACTTCCTGAGCTGCGAAACGTGGAACGTGTCGTGAATCTGACTAAGCTGTTCGGCCAACCGGTAAGCTACCTTACCTACACGGGCGACAATTCGATATGGTCCAATGTACCTAGGGCCAAGCTTTCCTCGCTTCCTAAAACGAATAACTCCCTTCCAAGGTGACACCTTAAGAAGAACATAATCCCAAACTTGAAACTCGAGATCGGACCGTTCCCTATCCGCATAACTTTTCTGTCGACTTTGTGCCGTTAACAATCTCTCCCAAACCTTTTGAATTAACTCAGTTGTCTTGAGCACCACCTCAGTACTACCCAATACCTGTTGGCCAACCTCGCCCCAGCAAATAGGTGTCCGACATTTCCTTCCATACAACATTTCAAAGGGAGCCCTGCCAATGCTCGCGTGATAACTGTTATTGTAAGAAAACTTAGCTAAAGGTAGATGGGAATCCCAACTCCTGCCAAAATCGATGACACATGCTCTAAGCATATCCTCCAGCGTTTGAATCGTCCTTTCACTCTGCCCATCCGTCTGAGGATGATATGCTGTGCTGAAATGAAGGCGAGTGCCTAATTCCTCATGAAACTTCTTCCAAAACCTGGACGTAAATCGGACATCCCGGTCGGATATCACCGAGACCGGTATACCATGCCGAGAGATAATCTCATCTACGTAGACCTTAGCCAATTCCTTTGCAGAGCAAGTCTCTTGGATGGGGAGGAAATGAACACTTTTAGTCAACCTATCCACGATAACCCAAATAGTGTCCATATGACGAGGGTTTCTTGGCAACTTCGTGATGAAATCCATTGTGATATGCTCCCATTTGCATTCTGGGATCTCAAGAGGCTGCAATTTACCATGAGGCCGTTCGTGCTCTGCCTTGACCTTACGACAGGTCATGCATCTTTTGACAAACCAAGCTACTTCCCTCTTCATGCCTGGCCACCAATAATATTCGTGCAGATCCCTATACATTTTAGTTGCTCCAGGGTGGATAGAGAACCTGGATTTATGTGCCTCCTCCAATAGGGTTTGATGAACCCCGCCCAGCTTCGGTACCCAAATCCTCTCATGGCAAGTTAACAAATCTCTACTATCTTTGACCATAGCTGCCAACTGACCCACAATTCTTTCACCTTTTTGATTTTCGCTCTTGCTTGCTTCCACCTGGGCTTTCCTAATCAGCTCAAGCAGCGGTGTCACAATTGTCATCATTAGACAGACGCCCCGAAGGGGTGTACCCGAAGCCTTATAACTTAATGCATCCGCTACCACATTGGCCTTTCCAGGGTGGTAGTGTATCTTACAATCATAGTCTTTCAATACATCTAACCATCTTCTCTGTCTCATATTGAGGTTTGCCTGATCCATCAGGTACTTCAAACTCTTGTGGACTGTGAAGATGGTGCACTTCACTCCATACAAATAGTGTCTCCAAATCTTGAGAGCGAAGACCACCGCTCCCAATTCCAAATCATGAGTAGGGTAGTTAGCTTCATGGGGCTTCAACTGTCGCGAGGCGTAAGCAATCACCCTGCCTCGTTACATCAAGACTGCTCCCAATCCTGAGATAGATGCATCGCAATAAACTACCATGTCCTCCATGCCTTCAGGCAAAGTCAAAACCGGAGCTTCATACAATTTCTGCGGCAAAGTCTCAAAAGCCTGCTGCTGCTCCTCACCCCACTGAAAAGCAACATTCTTTTTAGTTAGCCGAGTCAAAGGTACCGCAACCTTTGAGAAGTCTTGGATTAAACGGCGATAATAACCATCCAGACCCAAGATACTTCTAATTTCAGAGGGAGTCTTCGGAACCTCCCACCGCATCACGGCCTCCACCTTAGCCTGGTCTACCATGATTCCTTGCTCATTGACAATGTGACCCAAAAACTGAACCTCCCATAGCCGAAAGTCACACTTGGATAATTTTGCATAAAGCTTCTCCCTCCTTAAGGTCTCCAATACCTCTCTTAAATGCTGTTCATGTTGCTCCCTGCTCCGAGAGTAAACTAAGATATCGTCAATGAAAACTATAACCGATCGATCCAACATCGGTCGACACACCCGATTCATTAAGTCCATAAAAGCTGCAGGGGCATTGGTCAGTCCAAACGACATCACTACAAACTCGAAGTGGCTGTACCTCGTCCGAAAAGCCGTTTCCGGGATGTCTTCCTCCCGTACTCGCATTTGATGGTAGCCTGACCGCAAATCAATTTTTGAAAACCACGAAGCGCCCTGCAGTTGGTCGAATAAGTCGTCTATGCAAGGTAATGGATATCGATTCTTCACCGTAAGCTTGTTCAGCTCACGATAATCTATGCAAATCCTATTGGAACCATCCTTCTTCTTAACAAACAAAATAGGCGCTCCCCACGGTGAGCAACTGGGTCGAATAAATCCCTTATCCAGTAACTCGCGAAGTTGAATAGACAACTCCAGCATGTCTGGAGACGCAAGACGATACGGTGCTTTAGCTATTGGAGCCGCACCGGGAGTTAAGTCGATCTTAAATTCCACCTGTCTCTCTGGCGGCACGCCAGGCAGGTCCTCGGGAAAAACATCAGGAAAATCCCGAACTACCGGTATAGCACCTGCTTTCTGTTGTGGCTTCTTTTCTCGCGCGTCTAAAACATAAGCCACAAATCCCGAACCTCCATGCTGAAAATGTCTGCGTGCCCTAGCTGCTGAACAGAAAACTGCACCTCGATTCTTTCTCTCGCCCTGCACAACCAGCTCTCCCCCACTTGGGGTTTGAATCCACACTCGCTTGTTCTTACAATCGATCCATGATTCATGCTAACCCAACCAATCCATACCGATGATGACTTGAGAGTCACTCAACGGTATAGGGATGAGATCGATCGGAAACTTTATTCCTTGAATCACTACTTCGCATCCCCGATAAACACTAGTCGCTTGCACGGTTTTATCATCCCCAATTTCTACTTCTAACGGCCGATGAAGAGTTCCTAAAGCAATACCGAAACTCTTTCCCAACGCGGCAGACACAAAAGAATGACTAGCACCCGAATCAAATAGTACAAAGGTAGGCGTAGAGTTGACTAAGAATGTTCCTAATCAAAACATAATAGACAGATTAATTACACACACCACAAACACGAGGCAAGTAAAGAAAGAGTACCCGTGATGACGTCGGGCGCATCCTGTGCCTCTTCGGCGGTCATGACGAATGCTCGACCCTTGGTCTTAGGGCTTCCCCTTTCCCCTGCCTACCATCGGTAATCCGGAGTGTAGTGGGTGCCGGATTCTGAACCACTCCCTGAGTTACACGGGGACACTGGGCCTTGAAGTGGCCTACCTGATTACAATTAAAACAAATCTTGACCTCTTGTCGACAATCTTTAGCATAGTGGCCCTCCTTCCCACACTTATGGCATATTAACACCCAGCAACGCCCCTCATGATTCCTTCCACATTTACCGCATTTACCATGGATCCTTTGCCCTTTCTTTCCCTGATCTGACCCTCAAAATTTCTTCGACACCTGCTGAGTTTGAGTAGGTGCCAGATGCTTCTGCTTTTGTTGGGTTTCCAGTTCCAACTCTCGGGCCCGAGCGGCCGCTATCATATCAGTAAGAGTTTGGTGCCTAGCAGCAGACACAAATTCCCGAATGTCTGTGCGAAGCATCGCCAAGTATCGTGTCATCCTCATGCGCTCGGTTGCCGCAAACTCTGGACAAAAGAGGGCTCGCTCATTAAACTTTTTGGTGATCTCCGTCACCGTCTCAGTAGTCTGGGTCAGATTTAGGTATTCCTGCGCCAAGCGTTCAATTTCCACCTGTGGAACATACTCCAGTTTGAACTGTTCCTTAAACTACGGCCACGTAATGGCATCCAACTGAGCAGGAGTGAGATCTTTCGTTCGTATTTCCCACCAATCTTTTGCACCCTCTCTTAGAAGATTCACTGCAAATGTTACCTTGGAGTTCTCAGGACACGAACAGGTGCGGAAGGCACCTTCTACCGCGGAAATCCACCGCATACTGAAAATCAGATCCCTGCCCCCATCGAACATCGGAGGCGAACAAGCCGAAAAGTCCTTATAACTTGCATCCCTAGCACCTGATGTGCCCTGAGTAGCCAGTCGCTCCTCAAGCATTGCCCATAGCTCAGCCTTAATCGTACCAATGAACTGAGGTATCGCAGCCAATACTTCTCGTGAAACCTCCTCCGCTATCAGGTTACGGAGATTTTCATCAGTCGGTCCTCCCCCACTCGAGGCACCCGCATGTGGTCCACCGTTACTTCGAGTGACTGCCATTCTGAAATGCGTAACAGTTTCTAATATCAATACTCGGGTCACTCCTATCTACCCAACTACTTGACTTTCTAGGACTTTGGTTGACTACTCTTGACTCAAGTGTGAATCATGTGCTTTCGGTAATACTGGCCTGGGACTACCTTCCACACCTATTCGCCCTTGTTCCAAGTTCGTCAATCATCCTCCTAAAATGTCACACGCACTAAACCATTTCCTATGACTCATATGGTCATGCACCGTGGTGCCTAATCTTTTGATCTAACTCTCCATCTCACACGTGCCTAAGAGAACTACTGCTAATGTCGTCGAGTCGCCTCACGGACGTACAGCCGTACACAATCAGGAATAAGATATACGTTTGAATAACTAATCTACCCTAAAGTCACAACCAAACAAGGAATAGCCAGTAAGGCCAGACCAATAATTCTTAGGCTATCTTACCCTAATTGTATATAACCTACCAGCATTCACTAAGCAACCTAACGACAGTAGCATAAAATTCCAAATCAGCACATATGGCACAAAACAGTCTACAGAGTATATTATACAGGAAACTTTACATCCTAGCACAATACATTTTATCACATAACACAAACTTGGCATGGGTAATTGGGAATCACAAAACTTACTTGAGCTCGGCTGACTGTTCGCATCGCATCTTCTTTTACTTTAATTTAACCTTCCAAAAACATTTTCTTAACAAAATCGCTCAGTCCTAAGTTTGAGTTTGGATTCCCAATACAGTTCATCCAAATCCCTCAAACCAAGGCTCTAATACCAATTTGTAACGCCCCAAATTCAAAAATTTTAAAAATCATTTATTACCAAGGTTCCAATGAAACATTTACTCCAAAACATAAAACTGTTCAACATAATACTTAAATTAACAGCGGAAACATTTGAAAATACTATTATAGTTCATTGACATCAATCTCTTGAATGCGACGCGCTGCCGTCAAGCCTTGCCCTTCCCTTTGTCATTTGAATTACCTGAAATGTTATAAAATCAACGTGTAAGCTTAAAGCTTAGTGAGTCCACAAGTTACCATACATGCCCACACATTAAACAACCCGTCCTCGAGAACGACCCGACCCTACCCGCCATACAACAGCTACGGGCGTCCATCATACAACAGCTATGGACACGGGAAGGTTCTACCCATCATACAACAGCTATGGGTTCCCGGTTATGGCCCAGCCCATCATACAACAGCTATGGGACAAGGCAATAGTCCAACTCGCCATACAACAGCTACGAGGGGACACGCATCAGTACTGAGCCCAACAACAAATAACCACAGATATAGAGCAAATCATATAAATGTAAATACACACAAGATGCCTAACATGCAACATCATATAGTAAGGTGAGGGTACTCACCTGGTTCAAAACCGTGTAGATATTCTCTAATATCCCCACTTAGCTCGTCCACACACCTAAATCCCACACACATACAACATATCAATTACTGTCCAGGCTCTTACAGACCTGTCTAAAGGTTAGACTCAATATTTTCCATTAAACCGTGGTCAAAACTAAGTTCCTGGTCAAGCAGTCGCTCGCCGCGGCGTGGCTCCTCATCCTACGCGCCGCGGCTATCACCGAATAAACACGCGGTTTCAGCCGAGTCCGCGCCGCTGACATAGGCAGTCCGTGTCGCGGCTCGTAACATTCCAAAATGTTTTTAGCATTTAAAAGTACATCAATCGGCTAGGGTTTCACTCCAAACCCTTCCTGATATCAGAAACTACCCTAAGATCACTTCCTTAGGGACATGCAAGTCTATTCATGTCCTTAGTCTTACCCTAAGGGTTACAAGTCATCTAAGACTACTACTTAAGGAATAACACCATAAAAACAGGATAAACTGAAATATCAGAAGGTAAATCCTCTTACCTTGCTTCTGGAAAACAGAGAAATGCACCCGATCGGCTACAGTCTTCCCCACGTTGTATTTCTTTCTTCAAACCTCCAAAGCCTTGGAACCAAAGAGTCTCTGCTGAAACCAAACGCCTCTGCTCCAGAAAACTCCCAAAAACATGAACCCTAGGGCTGGTTCCCTTTATATAGACGTTTAAATCCGAATTAGGGTATTTCACCTTAGAGGCGCACCGCGCCGCGGGTTCTTTAGAACCGCGCCGCGCGTACAAATTTCACGCGTTTCTGGATCCTTCCTAAAGCCGCGCCACGGATTAGCCCGAGCCGCGACTCGGTGGAACGGGTCTTACAGGTCGTTAGTCGAACGGGTTTGATAGGACCAACTTAATCTCATTAAAAGTATAATGATATTATTCAAAGTACTGGAGCGTGTGTGGTTTACCGGCACACGAATAGGGATTCATAAAGAGTTACAATGGGTTTCCCGGGTGTTATCATTGTTGATGCAGCGTGTGTGGTTTACCGGCACACCAATAGGGATTCATAAAGAGTTACAATGGGTTTCCCGGGTGTTATCATTGTTGATGCAGCGTGTGTGGTTTACCGGCACATCAATTAGAGATGATAATCAACCCGAGAGTACCAAGCTATTTTGCATGGTTATTCACATCCGGTTTGTGATCCTCGGCATCCCAGTCACAAACAGTGGAGCACATCCGAGATTAAACATGCCATTGAAAAGTTCAATGAATCTCAACAGATCTAGGAATTTCATAAGATGAAATTGATAAGTGTTTACCTACCTAAATGACCATTATGTTGTGATTACGGCATCCCTCTTCACACCATAGTTGGGGTATTTTGGATCCTAGCCTTATTAAATAACATATTGGGTAATTATTTAAAAGGATCAATTAAACTAATAAATTCTGTTTATTTTATAGATGTCAAGTGTCAATTCTCCTCCTTCTCCTCCTTCACCCATTTTTGAAAGCATCAGAATGCACCTGCTAAATATGGAAAGGCTGACTGGCCTCAACTGTAAGGAATGGCTTCACAATTGGAGACTGGTTCTCGGCATTGCTGGCAAGCTACATCTCACCGAGTATCTAATCCCGGTCCCACCGGAACAAGTCATCATAAAAGGTTCTTATGATAAGCATAACCTCTTAGTTGAAGAATCTGAAAAGATTCGTGACCTCATGCTATTAACCATTGACCCCGAGTTCCGCAAGGATTTTGAATCCTTAGGGCCATATGAGTTAATGCAACTGGTTGAGGAAATGTTCCAAAAACCAGTTGAAGAGGAACGAGCTAGGATCCTCAAAAGACTTGCAGAGTGCAAGCTAAAAGAGGGAAGTAGCATCAATTCGCATGTTCTTTAGATTGAAGCGTACATAGGCGAATTGTACAAACTTGGTTATTCCATGAGTCAGGAGATGAGTATTGACATTTTACTTGCCTCGCTGACTAGTGAGTACGATATGTTCATTCAGACGTATAGAAAGGAAGACCATAAAAAGGCTTTAATGGAAATGCGTCCACTGTTGACTTTATACGAGTCACTCTTGGACAGGCATAGCTCCATTGGCTTAGCTACTTCTGGATTAAGTTCAGTGAATAGACGTAACAAGAAATGGTCCAGATCATCTGGACATGTCTCAAACTGGGAATCCACTAAATCGGATACAGTCACGGAAAGATTGGAAGACGCTCCAACTCTTTTGAAAGCTCAGGTATATCTAAAACCCTCAAAACTCCTATTCCAAGATTTCTTGATACATAATGTGATAGTCACATTTTGGTTTGTATGTAGGGAATCAAGAAGGCACGGGACTTTGGCGCATAGGAGCACATTTGGATTGGATCTCCAGCTCGTGCAGTTTTGAAGTTTAGATAGATATTCAAATTATTGTTATTATCCTTTAGATGCGTTTTGACATTGTCTACCATATATTACATTGTTCAAGGATTTTTTTTTAATAAAATTGTCAATTTTCTTTTAACACCTGTTGTCTGAAATTGTCCTTGAAATGTTATATGAATGTGTTAAATGTATGATTAGTAATAACTTGAATGTTTATGCATCCAAATTGTTTGGATTCAAGAATTCTGTCATTTATGATTGTTAATACAAATGTTATAAGAATCAATTCAACCAAAGGTCCAGTTGGACAGGACTTTGGAATCATTTGACTCAGAGTCACTTGATGAATTGTGTTCTTAATATGTCAAGAAATGAATCAACCAAAGGTCTAGTTGGACAGGACTTTGGAATCATCTGGCTTAGAGTCAGATGATGATTAAGTTCTTTATAAAGCACATGTGGCAAGAAATGAATCACCCAAAAGATCCAGAGGATAGGATTTTGGAATCAGTTGACTTAGAGTCAACTGAAGATTGCAAGTCTTGAATAAAGTTAACAAAGTCATAAGTTTACATAGATATGTAAAAGACATTGAGATTAAGAGCAACGGACACACCTGTTGCTGTGTATTGCTAGAATCTTGATATAGAACACAAATGTTTGTACTTCACGATATTCATCATTCGGCATGACGAATATGACTTGGCTTATTGGATAAGCGATTGAATTGAATCCTTGAACAGTTCAAGAACTTCAAAGAAAGTACAAGTTCCACAGAACCTGAGCAATAACATAAACTGAGAAAAATGTTTCACAGTTTATTCTCTTCCAAGAACATTAGTGGTTATAATGTGTCTTAGGGAAGATAATGGAGCATTGGTTGAAACAATTCGATAATCTATGTATGAGATACATTGCCAATTAGTTTCCAATAATTTGAATACTATACCAGTCAGTCCATATAAACCATATTCTGACCACATCCTAGACTAAGTAGGTCCTGCAGACACTGTCTAAAATGTAAAGCTGGGATTATCCCACGTGTACATAGAAAAGTCCAGGGTCTTGTAGTGTTCATCTGAACCTCATGAATAGCCTGAACATGATCAACATTGTCATTTCATTGGCTATCCCACTGTAACTGTATGAGAGCAGCTCTTTTAGAAAGAACTCATGGTCTAAGGAAACAGTGGGAGTTAGTGCAGTCCTGAATGTGTTCAGGATTAGCCAAGTAAAAGAACCTTTAGTCATCACTAGGCTTGAAATAGAAATCGGATTTCTGTTTTACAACTGACATAATCTTCTCTTGACCAGTAGTATTGATCACCATCATAAGTAGTTATGATCGGGGTGACATACCGATTGGTGGTAAAACACTATAGTTGGTACGGATTACCAATCCGACTACTTGGAAGCATTGGTGAGCCCGGTTGCTGCCAAACAATAGAACCTTAGGCCGAGACACAGTCTTTGTGAAAATTTGATTGATTTTACACCTAGTCTAAAAACCAGTGGGAGTAACTGAATCATCAAAAGAAAGCAACATGGACAGATACATACCTTCAGAACATCTGGTTGAGTGAGACAATACTCAGAGTCAAGTAATTGATTTCGGGAGAAGCAATCTCAATAGAGGATGGAATCCGAAAGGATACTGTATGGCACATTGTGAATCATTAGTGGAGCGCGTGTGGATCACCGGAACACTAATAGGGACTCACAAAGAGTGTCCCAGTACAAAGGTACATGAGCCCGAGATTACCCCATGGGCATCTCGCAAGATAGGATATTTAGATTCTCAAAAAAAAATATGCCAAGGGATTGGATTTTTGAGAAAGAGCTGAAAGATTTCCATTAAGATGTCAGAAGGTTTGGAATCTCAAAAGGTACCAAAAGTCCTGGATTTTGTGAATAGTCCATAACCGTGTCAAATCCAGTGGGAGTGTCGCTGTTGTCTACCATCTCCATACATGGGATACATACTGTTTCTAGGAAATGTCTCTTTTCATTACGAAGTGTAATGACTTGGTGTTAAGAGACGGATCGCTATGATAGACTTAATAGAAATACGGCATACTCAGGTGGTTGTAAACGTCTATGAGATAGATCCAGACTCTGCCAAAATGATCTTGATGAGATTCAAGATGCATAGACCCAGGAAAATTGTTTTCTTGTCATTGCAAAGTGTGATGACTTGGCATGAAAGAAATTAAGAAGGTGCAGCATACTCACGTAATTCACGGTCATCTATTGGATAGATGAAATCGCCAGCCTAGACCTAGCCATTGTAAGCATGATCTTGATAAGATTCAAGATGCATGAGAAGAGTCTCCGAAAGGAAATAGTTTTTCGAAAATCATGACACAAGGATTATAAATAATCCTTGGATTCTGAAAGGGTTTGGAATAGGATTAGATCGGGTTTCACAAGTTTTGGATCGATCATAATGTCATGAACATGTCCTGATGAATTAATGCTTAGGGCATAGTAAGTTGGATTCAGGACATAGCCTGGCTGGGAATACTGGATGGATTGGTTGAACTCAAGTGAGAATTCATTAGGAAATTATTAGGGTGAAAGTGATAGTATTAATTTGAAAGATTTTCAAAGTGGTAATTATTAACATCAGGACATGATGTTAAAGGACTTCATGGTTAAAGAGTCTCGTTGGTATTCTGATGGAGCGCGTGTGGTTCACCGGCACATCATAACACCTCGAAATAGTCTTAGGGTGCAGTTAAGTAGACTAAAGACCCTAGAACCATAGGAAGTCACAGTACACATTACCAGAATGGAGTTAGGAGAGAAATTGATAGGATAACATATTGAGATGTTATCGGATGAGCATCTGATTAGATCATCTGCAATAAAGTGTATAAGTATAAGATACTTTGCATACATAGGAAGAGTGTAAGGTTCATAAAGACATAGCTGTAAAATTAGAATTGAAAGTTTAAAAGAAATTTTGAAACCGATAATAGTTTATGACAAGGTCCGACTTGGTGATTACCTTGTGGAGACTTGGTAATAAACAAGAGTAGCTGCCAGTCAGATCTTTATGTTTCAATTTCGCATGTTTTACTTCCCGAATAATTTAATTATTCAGATAGGTCCACAGTCGCTCATACTTTGGGAAGTAAGTATTGAATCAAGACTGTCATGAATTGGTTTGTAGACTGTCTAAGGAGTTAGACATAGCAATAGGATTGCTACAACATTCATGAGTACTTAGAAATAGAGATTTGAGTATTGGATAAACCCACGCTCAATAGATTGCTTCATAGATTATATCACAAGCAATGTTGAGACGATAATATCTTATGATCTTGAAGTGGAGAGATATGAGTTATAATTTACAAAGGCAGTTGTTCATTGATAGTACGAAAACGCATCGGTAACTCGATGTTATAAAACGTGTTGTTGTGAATGATTTGACTGGTAAAAGATATAAGCATATGAGTTGAAGCTTATTCTTTCCTTGACCCTGATGGGAAACAAATATCTTTAGGCCTCTCGATGATTTTGAAGTTGACTAAAGTGCTGGCCAGCCTGGACTAAATTGATGTGTTCAATTAGAAGTTCTAAAGTCATAAGTAGAATCGGAAATCGGGAAACAGAGTATCAGACAGAGATTGATCTCAATCCATGTCTCATGTCTGAAAATATCTGGTTGAACGGAGGCTCATATGATCACTTATCTATGGACAGAACTGACTAGGTCAGAGTTCGGCAGCAGTTTCTAGGAAGCTACGGTTTGCTGATTAGTTAGAGGATAAATTAGTAATTATAGTCATAGACTAATCCAAGTGGGAGACTGTTGGATTAGGTGTCTAAGCCATGACTAATAATTAGTATTTATATAATTAATAGTAGCATAGTCCATTTGGGTTGCCCTCATGGCAGGAGGTTTGGTAGAAAGTCCGGTAGAGAGAAAGATTGATTTATTATGTGATTAATAAATCAATAGAAATAAAATAAATAGTTTATTAATATATTAAAGTGATAATATATTAATTAGAAACTATATTAATTAATTAGAAATTAATATGGAATTAATTGGAATTAATTTGGTGATTAAATTAATTAACTAAAGGTCTAGGGACTAAAACTGTAATTATTCAATAGTTGAGTAAGTGGCAGTTTAAGTGAGTGAATGGCCAGCGAAATTTATATATAGTAATATATAGATTTTGAAATCTATATATATATATATATATATATATATATATATATATATATATATATATATATATATATATATATATATATATAAGAGATAATTATAGTTTGAATAATTAAGATAAAGGTTTATCTTAATTTGAATTCATAACGGCTTATCTCTTAAGGTTTATCTGGTTATCATTTGAAACCTATAAATAGGAGTCCCATAGCCCTAATTTCGTGATTCTCTCTTCCCCACTCTCTCTGGATTTCGCCAACCTCATAGCCTGGGTGTGATCTCATTTGAGGCAGGACATTTGTGTTGCTTGGCTTCCAAGAAATCCTAAAAGGTTAGTTTTTCTGATTTTGTTCAATTAGAAGAAAACATAGATCCTTATAGGTTGCATGTGAACTTAGGATTTTTTAGTTCATTGATTTACATAAAACCCTTCAGATTCTTCTAGTGGTGTAGAAAAGGCATGCTTGTGGCATAGTCGCCTTAGGCACATCAGCAAGAAATGCATTGCCCAACTCCAAAAGGATGGAGTGTTGGAATCATTCGACCTCAAGTCGGATGATGTATGCGAATCTTATCTATTGGGAAAGATGACTAAATCACCTTTCAAAGGAACTTTTGAAAGAGGTGAAGGTCTGTTAGACATCATACACACAGATGTGTGTGGTCCCTTCAGATCAACCACAAAGGTTGGCATGCGGTTCTACGTGACCTTTACTGACGATTATAGTAGATATGGATATATATACTTAATCAAGCACAAGTCAGACACCTTTGAAAAGTTCAAAGAGTTCAAAAACGAAGTTGAGAATCAATTGGGCAGGAAGATAAAGATGCTTAGATCCGACCGAGGCGGTGAGTATCTTAGTATCGAGTTCCTAGACTATCTAAAGGAATGTGGAATAGTTTCACAATTGACACCTCCCAGAACACCATAGTTGAACGGTATTGCCGAGAGGCGTAACCGAACCCTGTTGGACATGGTTCGTTCCATGATGAGTCGAGCTTCACTTCCCATCCACTTTTGGGGGTATGCCTTAGAGACTACTGTGACAACCGTCAAAAATCAGTCAACATAAGTCAACAATAGTCAACAAAAGTCAACTGAGGCATACATTGGGTTAACATGTTGAAATGTAAGTTTCATACCTTTGTATTATATATTTGAATATTATAATACTACACGCACTAGTTGAAAACAGTTATCGAATAAGCACTATAAATACGTATAATAAATTACAGCAGCGTAGAAATTCGATAAACACACAAATATTATTTTGATATAAATAATATTCATAACAGGATGTATTCGTGAATACGAACCTGTGGATATATAGAACGTTGAAAACGGAGTTCGTATGCAAAAGTTACAACAAGTTAAATCGCTATGAACGGTAAATGTACACAGGGTTTAGACCTAAGATACAAATCGTGGTACCTTAAACATCAAATATGGGATAATAAGACATATATTATGAAGCGTAATATTATCTAGTATTTAATTTCAAAGCCAAATGTATTTTCCGGTAAAATGCTGAAAATCGCGTAGTCGGAAGAATACTGCGCTTAAACGCGTGTTTCGTCGCCTAACGAGTTATGACGCCATCTAAATAAAAATGTCTAACAATGTTTTTATATAAAATATTTATTAGGAACATCGTTTACTCAAAAACTCATAAAATTTCACGAAAACGTCTTACGATTTTATAAAAACTACTTATTTATATAAGTAGATTGCTATATTTTATAAATTGGCTGCCAAGAGCCCCCAACAGATCACACCAAGATCCAAATGTCACTATTCATAATCTTATGGTTTTGATGCTAGTAAAGATTTTATGAATTTAATATACAAAAAGCAAATCTAGCAAAATCATATATAAGCTAGAGAGGGACTTGAGATCACACAAACACACCAACGTACAAGCTCACTCTCCTCTCCTTCTCTCTACCTCACGAAATCAGCACCATCACCATCCTCTCATCTCTTCTTGCTCCCGGCCTCCATCTCCCACACCCAAACTCTTGCATCTTCAAGTGTTGCTCAAATCTAAGTGGCAAGTTGTGTTCCTCTCTTGATACTAGAACTTCCTATGTAAATTTCATCTCTTTTACAAACACTAACACCCACCAAATCCATTGGGTATTAACATTATTCAAAGGTCCTTGAGCTCCATCATTCATCACCTTCAAGAGTCTGGCATCCAACTTGGTAAGTTATGATCATCTAGTAGTTCTAAAGTTCCTAATACTTTCATTAACTCTTTTACACACAAATACTCACGGAAATCCTTTGGATAATAGTTTTATCCAAGAGTCCCTCGAGCTCCAAAGCTAAGATCTTCATCTTTTCCACCAAGATCCTTAGATCCATCTGAAAGGTTTTCTGCAACTATGAACTGACATTCCTAAGTTCACATGCAACCTATATAGATCTAGGTTTTTCTTCTAATTAAACATATAACATATCCTAGAAGGCGAGAAAAAGATTAACTAAAAGAAAGATCAAGAAAACCAACCTTTAAGCGAATCTTGGAAGCAATGCAACAAAAGTCTCTTGCCTCAAATGCAGTCACACCCAGTAGGAGCTCTTGGCCGAAATTTCTAGGGAGAGAGAGAGTCAAAAAACGTGGTCTAGGGTTTAGGGAAGCCTCCCTATTTATAGCCTCCATGTGGTGATCAGATAATTGTTATAGATAAACCTTTTTGAATTCGAATTAAGATAAACTATTATTTTAATCATTCAAACCACATTTATCTGTAATATATATATATATATATATATATATATATATATATATATATATATATATATATATATATATCGAAAATATATATATCTATATATATATTTTCGACCACCACATGGTCACTCACACTGCCACTTACTCAACTATCGAATAATTACAGTTTTAGTCCCTGCACCTTTAATTAATCAATTTAACTGCCAAATTAATTCCAATTAATTCCAGAAAAATTTCTAATTAATTATTATAGTTTCTAATTAATATATTATCACTTAAATATATTAATAAACTATTTATTTAATTTATATTGATTTATTAATCACATAATAAATCAGCCTTTCTCTCTACCGGACTTTCTGCCAATCCTCCAACTATGAGAGCAACCCAAATGGACTATGCTACTATTAATTAGATAAATACTAATTATTAGTCATGGCTTATACACCTAATCCAACAGTCTCCCACTTGGATAAGTCTATGACTAAAATTACCAATTTACCCTCTAATTAATTTAGCAACTGTAGCTTCCTAGAAACCGATGCCGAACTCTGACCTAGTCAGTTCTGTCCAAAAATAAGTGATCAGATGATCCTCCGTCCAACAAGATATTTTTCAGACTCAGGACATGGATTAAGATCAATCCTTGTCTGATTCTCTGTTTCCCAATTTCTGATTTGCATATGACTTTAAGACTACTAATTTGAGCATGTCAATTTAGTCCTGGTTGGGCAACCCTTTCAGTCAACTTCAAAATCATCGAGAGGCCTACAGATATCTGTTTTCCCGACAGGGTCAAGGGACGAATAAGTTTTGACTCATATACTTATGTCTTTTACTAGTCAAATCATTCACAACAACACGTTTTATAACATTGTGTTACCGATGCGTTTTTGCATTGTCAATGAACAACCGCTTGGTAAAACATAACTCATATGTCTCTACTTAAAGATCAAAAGATATTATCGTCTCAACATTGCTTATGATGAAATCCATGAAGCAATCTGTTGAGCGTGGGTTTATCCAATACTCAAATCCCTATTTTCTAAGTACTCATGAATATTGTAGCAATCTTATTGCTATGTCTAACTCATTAGACAATCTACAAAACAAATCATGACAGTCTTCATTCATACTTACTTCCTAAAAGTATGAGCGACTGTGGATATTCGAATAATAATTAAATTACTCAGGAAGTAAACATGCAAAATTTAAAAACAATAATAAACAATCAACAAATGGTAGTATCAAATACTCATCAAGAAAACTATATTATTAATTCACCAAAGTTAATTACATTTATATTGCTACAAGTTTCAAATCCTATCTAATTACAAAAACTAATATCATCTGTTAATCCTATGCGTCGTGCATGCTGATAGTGCTTAACCCTACTCAGAGCCTTTGTCAAGGGATCTACAGGATTATCTTCTGATGATACCCTCTTTACTATGAGGTGACCTTCTTCTACCCTATGTCTTATATAGTGGTACTTTCTGTCGATGTGTCTGGACTTTCCATGATCTCTCGGTTCCTTTGTCAAAGCAACCGCTCCTTCATTATCGCAGAACAGTTCAATGGGCTCCTGAATACTCGGGACTACTCCAAGGTCACCGATGAAGTCCTTTAGCCAAGCTGCTTCCTTTGCCGCTTCACTCGCTGCGATGTACTCTGATTCACATGTTGAATCAGCCACCGTCTCTTGCTTGGAACTTTTCCAAGTCACTACTCCCCCATTCAATAGGAATACCCAGCCCGACTGAGACCGACCATTGTCTCTATCTGTCTGAAAGCTGGCATCAGTATACCCGTCAACTCTCAAGGTATCACTGCCACCAAGGACTAAGACAAAGTTCTTCGTCTTGCGCAGATACTTGAGTATATTTTTGACCGCTGTCCAATGTGCCCTACCAGGGTTTCCCTGGTATCGACTGACCATGCTCAAGGCAAAGGCCACGTCGGGACGAGTACACATCATGGCGTACATGATCGACCCCACAGCCGAAGCGTAAGGTACCCGACTCATGTCCGCAATTTCCTCATCTGTACTTGGACTCTGAGTCTTACTCAGCTTAGCATTACTTTGCATTGGTAGCTCTCCCTTCTTGGAATTTTCCATACTAAATCTTTTCAGTACCTTGTCTAAATATGTACTCTGACTAAGTCCAATTAGTCTTATCTTCCTATCTCTCAATATTCTTATCCAGAGAATATAGGCTGCCTCTCCTAGGTCTTTCATGGCAAAACACTTCCCGAGCCAAGACTTGACATCTTGCAAGGTCGGAACGTCGTTTCCCATGAGCAGTATGTCATCTACATACAACACCAAGAAAGTGACTATACTCCCACTAGCTTTGACATGTACGCAAGACTCATCCTCGCTCCTAGAGAAACCAAATTCTTTGACTTTCTCGTGGAAACAAAGATTCCAGCTGCGAGAAGCTTGTTTTAATCCATAGATGGATTTCTCAAGCTTACACACTTTGTCAGGATACTTTGCATCAACAAAACCCTCTGGCTGATTCATGTAAACATCCTCAGTCAACTTCCCATTAAGGAAAGCGGTTTTGACGTCCATCTGCCAAATTTCATAATCATGAAATGCAGCTATGGCCAGCATAATCCTAATTGACTTTATATTAGCCACTGGTGAGAAGGTCTCATCATAGTCAATCCCTGGGGTTTGAGTAAAGCCCTTCGCAACCAGTCTTGCTTTGAAAGTGTGTACCTTTCCGTCCATGTCGGTCTTCTTCTTGAAGATCCACTTGCACCCGACTGTCTTTCGACCTGGTACATTGTCAACCAAGTTCCAAACTTGATTGTCATACATGGACTTGATCTCGCTGTCCATTGCCTCTTTCCACTTGGCAGACTCAGGGCCCGACACCGCTTCCCGATAGTTAGCAGGTTCATCCAAATTTATCAGTGTCCTATCACTGACAAACGTATCTCCATCCGTAGTTATATGGAATCCATAAAACTCGGGACTTCTTCCTCTTGTTGGTTGCTAGTTTCTCCTAAGGTTGCATTGTTGGTTGCTAGTTTCTCCTAAGGTTGCATTGTTGGTTGCTAGTTTCTCCTAACTCTACTAGAGCGTCTAAGAGGTAAGGATATGTCAGTTGGACCAACAGGAACTTCTTCCTCTTGTTGGTTGCTAGTTTCTCCTAAGGTTGCATTGTTGGGTAACTCTTGAATTTCTTCAAGGTCAATGGTACTCCCACTGTCCTCTTTAAATATGAGTTCTCTCTCTCGAAAGAATCCCCGTCTCCCTACAAAGACCACGTCCTCGCTTGGTCTGTAGAACAGGTATCCAAAGGACTGTTTGGGATATCCAATGAAAAAACATTTCTCGCTTCTCTCTGCGAGTTTATCGTGAGTCTCTCGTCTAACGAAAGCCTCACAACCCCAGACTTTGATATGTGCTAACGAGGGAACTTTCCCCGTCCACATCTTATGAGGTGTCTTAGCAACCTTCTTAGTAGGGACAAGATTTAGGATGTGGGCGGCAGTCTCTAAGGCATACCCCAAGAAGTGAATGGGAAGTGAAGCTCGACTCATCATGGAACGAACCATGTCTAACATGGTTCGGTTACGTCTCTCGACAACACCGTTCAACTATGGTGTCCGAGGAGGCGATAACTGTGAAACTATTCCACATTCCTTCAGATAGTATAGGAACTCAATACTAAGATACTGTCTGCCTCTGTCGGACCTGAGCATCTTTATCTTCCAGCCCAATTGATTCTCAACTTCATTTTTGAACTCTTTGAACTTTTCAAAGGTGTCTGTCTTGTGTTTGATTAAGTAGATATACCCGTATCTACTAAAATCGTCAGTGAAGGTCACGTAGAACCGTGTGCCGTCTTTTGTGGTAGATCTGAAGGGACCACACACATCTGTGTGTATGATGTCCAAAAGACCTTCACCTCTTTCAAAGGAACCCTTGAAAGGTGATTTTGTCATCTTGCCCAAAAGACAAGATTCGCATACATCATCCGATTTGAGGTCGAATGATTCCAACACTCCATCCTTTTGGAGTTGGGCGATGCGTTTCTTGTTAATGTGCCCAAGACGACAGTGCCACAAGCACGCCTTTTCTACACCACTAGAAGAATCAATAAAGTTTACACTATGACCTAAATTGTCTACATATTGCACAGTTTCATACACACCATCACAAGGTAAAGCAGTAAATACAGAAATGCCATTTTGAAAAACAGAAATAAAACCATTACTATTATCAAACGAAAACTGTAAACCTTGTTTAAACAATGCATGAAATGAAATAATATTCCTTGCCATTTCTAGCGAATAGCAACAATTTAAAAGTTTTAGACAAACACCACTACTGAGCACTAAACTATAAGTCCCGATCTTGGTCACAAGCGACGATCTCCTATTCCCCATGATCAGGTTGAGTCTACCGTGCTCCACCTCCCTGCTTTCCCTTAGGCCCTGCAAATCAGAACAAATGTGAAAACCACATCCTGTATCTAGGACCCAAGAACTGGAAGATGGTGAGTTTTTATGGATAGTGTAAATACCTGCTGAGGACGGCTTGACTTTGCCATACTTTAAGTCTTGCAGATATGTAGGGCAGCTTCTCTTCCAATGGCCCTGAGCTTTGCAATAGAAGACTCTGCCTCCTTGGGATTGGCATTGTGAGGAATGCCAGAAGTCTTGGGTTTTGTCCCACTGTTGGATGACCCAACATGGACTTTTTCCCTCTAATTTTGCTTATGAGGACCCTTTCTCTTCTTCCCCTTTCCACCAGTAATGGCCAGGACGACTTCATTAGCTACGGGTATACTCTTACCCTTCATTCCGTCCTCAGCGGTGCGGAGCATGCGATGCAGTTTGGCCAACATGGCCTGAGAATTGTTCAGATGATACGCCAGCGTGAACTGGTCATATGAACTAGGCAGGGAATTTAGCACTATGTCTACAGCTAAATCCTCGTGAACTGGCATCTCAAGCTTCCTGAGCCTTTCCACGTATCCTTGCATCCTCTGCACGTGGTTACAAATGGACTCTCCATCTTTTGGCTTTGCATTGGTGAAAGCTTTTACTACCTCGCGCCTTTCTATGCGCTCCTGCTTGCGGAACTTTTCCACCAGCTCTTTGTGCATTTCATAAGGCCAGTAGTCTTCATATATTCTTTGCAATTCCGGGTTCATTGTGGCTATCATGATGCAAGCCACTTTGGTTGCATCATCAGAATGTTTAGAGTATTGAGCAATTTCTTCGGGAGTAGCATTATCAGGGTCAATTTCAACTAGCTCGGTTTCTAGAACATACTCTTTATGTTCAAACCTTAGAGCCATCTTGATGTTACGAATCCAGTCATTATAGTTGGTACCGTCCAACGTAACTTTGGAGCATAATGACAAGATAGAGGAAACATTGGAGTTTGATTGGGGGCGGTTTGATCAGCAGAAGACATCTATAAAAGAAGATAGTTTTAATTAGATATTAATAATAATCATTATAATAACCCAATATTAATTATAAGGCTAGGAACCTACAATAACAATTTACAATCTCGAAGAGGGATGCCGTAATCAATATTGTAAATTTTATAAGGTAGGACAATGACGATTCAGCCAATTCCACCGCAGAAAGATAATCTTATTAAAATGGAATTCCCAGATTCTTTGAGATTTATTGAACTGTTCAATAGCATGTTTTAATCTCGGATGTGCCCCACTGTTTGTGACTGGGATACCGAGGATCACAAACCGGGTGTGAATAACCATGCAAATTAGCTTGGTACTCTCGGGGTCAGTTGTCATCTCAAATTGATGTGTCGGTAAACCACACACGCTCCATCAATAATGACAACACCCGAGAAACCCATTGCAACTCTTTATGAACCCCAATTGGCGTGCCGGTAAACCACACATGCTCCACCAATGTTTCATAAAGTGCAATGTGAAATTTCATGGGTTAGCACCAATTCACATTTTTCCTAAAGTAGCTAGATTTGGGTTTTATTTAAAAGGTTCTAGTACTTTGAATAATAACATTATACTTTTAATGAGATTAGGCGGTCCTATCAAACCCGTTCGGCTAACGACCCTCCACTAATCAGGCGAGCGGTGGGTGAGGGTGTTCACCCATTAGATCGCCATTTTATAGGCAGCCTCCTTATACCCACTTTATAGACCAGCTTCGTGAATGAGGCCTACTAATGATTTGACTAACCATTTTAATCTTATACATATAATAATAACTCCCTAATTATAATATATATAAGATGTAATTTTTTAAACCTTTTAAAAAATTGTTTCTGGTTTATCTTTTAATTTATTGTCTATTTAAACTATTAAATTTCAAATTATATTAAACCATAAAATCGATTTTAATTATATTTTAATTAACCAATTAATTAAATTAATTAAATTTGATATCTTAAACCTTTTAAAATATTTCTAGATTTTATCCATTAATTTTCGCAATTTAAAACAATTAAATTGAAATTAATTAAATCCTATTAATTATCTTTTAATTAAACAATTAATTAAATTAATTAATTTTGCAGATAGGTGTCACAAAATAATCATATTAATTTAAACCTATCATTATCCCCTAATTTTCAAATTTTAGGATAGGAGGTTTAAGGTTTTATCTATTTAAACAATTAAAGTTACTAAAAATAGAAAACCTACTAAACCAGTCCCTTTTTCATGCCAAGCAGGTGGGAGGGGCCAGGGTTTTTCGAAACCCTAACCCTAATATACAAAACGGCCACATTAGGGTTTAGAAACAATAAACCCTAATTTACAGGATACAGTTATAACAATTTAACACGAAAACACACCAAAAGGCTCTGATACCACTGAAATGTTTTCTGCAACTATGAACTGACATTCCTAAGTTCACATGCAACCTATATAGATCTAGGTTTTTCTTCTAATTAAACATATAACATATCCTAGAAGGCGAGAAAAAGATTAACTAAAAGAAAGATCAAGAAAACCAACCTTTAAGCGAATCTTGGAAGCAAAGCAACAGAAGTCTCTTGCCTCAAATGCAGTCACACCCAGTAGGAGATCTTGGCCGAAATTTCTAGGGAGAGAGAGAGTCAAAAAACGTGGTCTAGGGTTTAGGGAAGCCTCCCTATTTATAGCCTCCATGTGGTGATCAGATAATTGTTATAGATAAACCTTTTGAATTCGAATTAAGATAAACTATTATTTTAATCATTCAAACCACATTTATCTGTAATATATATATATATATATATATATATATATATATATATATATATATATATATATATATATATATATATATATATATATATATATATATATATATATATATATATATATATTCGAAAATATATATATCTATATATATATTTTCGGCCACCACATGGTCACTCACACTGCCACTTACTCAACTATCGAATAATTACAGTTTTAGTCCCTGCACCTTTAATTAATCAATTTAACTACCAAATTAATTCCAATTAATTCCAGAAAAATTTCTAATTAATTATTATAGTTTCTAATTAATATATTATCACTTAAATATATTAATAAACTATTTATTTAATTTATATTGATTTATTAATCACATAATAAATCAACCTTTCTCTCTACCGGACTTTCTGCCAATCCTCCAACTATGAGGGCAACCCAAATGGACTATGCTACTATTAATTAGATAAATACTAATTATTAGTCATGTCTTAGACACCTAATCCAACACCATCACCCAATGTGAGTTCATACCCCTCATTTTCACTTTTATCCAAGTTTTAGGGGGAGAATACAAGTTTTAATCATGAATATGTTATATTATTACAAAGTTTATGATATAATCTTGACAAATGATATGTTTACATGTTATATTCTTGAAATGCTAAGAGATGCATGTTAGTCATCTTATTATAAAGTGAATGGCACAAATAAAATACTTGTGGTAAACTATTATACATTGTAGTTAAAAGAAACAAGTATTTAAACTATTACACATATTTGTCACAAATAATGCTATATGACCTATGTTATGATAAAATGGACATAAATGTGATGTTCATGTGGGTACTTGACAAAGGATGTAAAAATAAGTGTTTTGTTTAAATAGTCAAGTAAACATGATGACACAGCTTTTACGTCAAAACTATTATATAAGTAAAAAGAACGTTATTACGACGTAACTAAGATTTTCTTGAATATATAACGCCAAAGCAAATTTGAGGTTATTATTTACAATAACATGAGTTTTCAAAATAAAAAAGGCCATATTTTAGTAACAAGTGCTATAAATGCCATTTGGGAAAAATTACTATTATTTCCAATAAACGACGAGTTTTGAAAATATGTTGCCATCACTTTACTAAAATGACTAATATGAACTCTTCACCATAACTTATTACATGACTTCAAAACTAATTTGATATTTACATGTTTAAATGTTAGATGTAAGAAATGATACATTTCAACTCAATGACATCCTTTAGATCTAAAAATACCATTACGACGGGAAAACATGAATATAAATTATTAAAGGAATAATTTGTGAAACGAACGACAAAGTATACTATGGGTTATAAGAATAATTATATGAATATATATAATTATTACACATATTAATTATCATGGACATTTTCGGTAATTATCAATACAAAACGGTTTCACTACGCTACGAATAAGGATATGACATTTGCGTTGGGTAACATTGTGAGACATTGCTTCATGGTACTAAAAAGAGTACATCTTAAATTCCTGGATTATAACCTTAATCATGTATGAGTGGGATAGTTGTATATAGATCTATATGGGATTGACAATCCCCACTTATGGTTGTTAGCTACAACTACGATCGACGGATCAAGGGTGACAAATGTCTTTCACTATTACGACGCCTGAAGAACGTCGTGCCAGGTCACTAGGTTATAGCAAGGTTATAATAACTCACAAATTAACAACGAACGTCCTTTATTTGGGGAAAATATCCTCAAATGGTTTCACTTAAGTGTGAAACTACATGTTATACTTTTCAAAGGTTCAAACAAGAAACTTCCACTATTTCACTACGAAACATATATCACTATCATACTACGAGAACTTTCACTATTACACTATGGGTTTTTACTATGACACTATGGGTTTTCATTATTACACTAAGAGTTTTTCACTATTACGCTAAGAAAGTTTACACTATTTCTCTACGGGTTTATGGAAATTAAAACCACATTTCGGAAGATACAAATATAAGTACTATTTTACTTATACATACGAGTTTTATGAAGTTTAAAACTACATTCCAACAAGATAAAGATGAGTATGGTTTTACACTATTACACTACGATCTTTTCACTATTACACTACGAACATCTTCGCGTTTACACTACAAACATTTTCGCTATTACATTACGAACGTTTTCACTATTACACTACGAACGTTTTCGCTATTACACTACGAGCTTTTACAAAGGAATCTCTATATTTCTCACTACAAAAATCTTATAAGCTCACCAACGTAATGTTGACACTTGCAAAATTACTTGTATTCTCAGTTAACAATTAGTCATGTACGACTAACCTCTGGATGGGACGCGAAGACGTCTCTTTTGATAATTTTGATATCATTATGTAATTGGTTTAAAAACATATTGTTGAACAATATAACTTTCCAATTATAATGTATGATGGTTGTTTATCTACTTATGTTTCAATGTATGCAACGGTTGTGATACTATGATTCGTTCCGCCCTCCGACGATTCTGCCATCATGGTTTGGGGGTGTGACAACTGCCGCCCACATCCTCAATCTTGTCCCAACTAAGAAGGTTGCTAAAACATCTCATGAGATGTGGACGGGGAAAGTTCCCTCGTTAGCACATATCAAAGTCTGGGGTTGTGAGGCTTTCGTCAGACGAGAGACTCACGACAAACTCGCAGAAAGAAGCGAGAGGTGTATTTTCATTGGATACCCCAAACAGTCTTTTGGATACTTGTTCTATAGACCAAGCGAGGACGTGGTCTTTGTAGCTAGAAACAAACCATGTCCAACAAGGTTCGGTTTCGCCTTTCAGCAACACCATTCAACTGAGGTGTTCTTGGAGGCGACAACTGTGAAACAATTCCACATTCCTTGAGGTAATCGAGAAACTCCATACTAAGATACTCACCGCCTCTGTCGAATCTAAGCATCTTTATCTTTCTGACAAATTGATTTTCTGCTTCATTTTTAAACTCTTTGAACTTTTCAAAGGTATCTGACTTATTCTTGATTAAGTAGATATACCCATATCTACTAAAATCGTCTGTAAAGGTCACATAGAACCGCGTGCCATCTTTTGTGGTTGTTCTGAAGGGACCACACACATCTGTGTGTATGATATCCAACAAACCTTCACCTCTTTCAAAGGAACCTTTGAATGGTGATTTTGTCATCTTGCCAAGCAAGCAAGATTCGCATACATCATCCGACCCGAGGTTGAATGATTCCAACACTCCATCCTTTTGGAGTTGGGCGATGCATTTCTTGTTGATATGGCCAAGGCCACAGTGCCACAGACACGCCTTTTCTATACCGCTTGAAGAATCAATAGCTAAAACATTTTTACCATAATTATCAACACACATAATAGATTCATACACTTCATCACAAGGCATAGCAGTAAATATAAAAACATCATTTTTGAAAACAGAAATTGAACCATTCAATTTATTAAATTCATAATAAAAGCCCTGTCTGAACAATGCATGAAAAGAAATTATGTTCTTTACCATATCAGGCGAATAGCAACAATTATGTAAATCTAAACAAACTCCACTACTAAGCACTAATCTATAGACACCGATCTTGGTAACAGGTGACGTTCGCCTATTGCCCATGACCAGGTTCAATCTACCGTGCTCCAGCTCCCTACTTTCCTTTAGTCCCTGCAAATCAGAACAGATATGAAGACCACATCCTGTATCAAGGACCCAAGAACAGGAGGAAGGTGAGTTATTAGATATAGAATATGTACCTGCTTGTGATGGCTTCACTTTGCCATCCTTGATGTCCTGCAGATACCTGGGGCATCTTCTCTTTCAGTGACCCTTTTCTTTGCAGTAAAAAAAGTCAGGTTCTTTGAAATTCGTGACGTGTGGAATGCTGAAAGAGTTAGCTCTCGGGGCACTGCTAGATGTTCCGACATGAGTCTTTTCCCTCTAGTTTTGCTTTGGAGGGCCCTTTCGTTTCTTTCCCTTGCCAGAGCCAATAGTCAGGACAGGCATGTTGACAGGGAGCAGACCTTTTCCCTTCATCCCGTCTTCAGCAGTACGAAGCATGCGGTGTAAAATTCAGCCAGGGTCGCCTGATTGTTGTTCAAATGATACGCCAGTGTGAATTGGTCATAAGAACTAGGCAAGGAGTTTAGCACTATGTCAACAGCTAAATCCTCATGAACCGGCATTTCCAGCTTCCTAAGCCTCTCCATGTAACCATGCATCCTTTGCACATGAGTGCAGATGGACTCTCCATCTTTCAGTTTGCCGTTAATGAAAGCTTTTACAACCTCACGCCTTTCGATACGCTCTTGCTTGTGGAACTTTTCCTCGAGCTCTTTGTGCATCTCGTAAGGCCAATAGTCCTCATAGATATGCTGCAGTTCAGGGTTCATGGTAGCGATCATGATGCATGCCACTTTGGTCGCATCATCTGAGTGTTTGGTGTACGCGACGACTTCCTCAGGAGTAGCGGTATCTGGGTCAACCTCAACTAGCTCGGTTTCCAGAACATAATCTTTGTGTTCAAACCTTAGAGTCATTTTGATGTTACGGATCGAGTCATTGTAGTTAGTGCCGTCCAACGTCACTTTTGAGCACAATGACAGAATCGAGGTGACATTACCGGGATTAGAGTGGGGAACGGATTGGTCAGAAGACATCTGAATAAAAGAAAGTAGTTTTAATTAGACATTATTAAATAATCCTTATATTCACCCAAGAATAAATATAAGGCTAGGATCCTACAATAACAATCTACAATATCGAAGAGGGATGCCGTAATCTTTATTGTAAATTTTATAAGGTAGGCGAATGACGATTCAGCCAATTCCACTGCGGAAAATAATCTAATTATAATGGAATTCCTAGTTTCATTTGAGATTTATCGAACTACTCGATAGCATGTTTTAATCTCGGGAATGACCCACTCGTTTGTAACTGGGATACTAAGGTTCACAAACCAGGTGTGAATAACCATGCAAAATGCTCGGTACTCTCGAAGTCAATTGTCATCTCTAATTAATGTGCCGGTTAACCACACACGCTCCGTTAATAATGACAAAATCGAGAAAACCCATTGCGACTCTTTGCGGACACCGGTTGGCGTGCCTGTAAACCACAAACGCTCCACCAACGTTCCATAAAGTGCAATGTGCAATTTCATGGATTAGCACCAATTCACATTTTTAAACCTAAAGTAACTAGATTGGGATTTGTTTAAAGTTCTAGTACTTTCAATTATAGCATTATACTTTTAAGAGGCTTAGCGGTTTTATCAAACCCGTTCGGCTAACGATACTCGACTGACCAGGAGAGCGGTGGGTAAGAGTAGATACCCATTAGACTACCATTTTATAGGCAGTCGCCTTATACCCTCTTTATAGGACAGTTTTGTGAATGAGGCCTACTAACAGTAAGACTAACCATTTAATCTTATATATAAATATTAACTTTTAATCAAAAATATATAAGATATATTTTAATCTTATTAAAATATTTTAGAATTAATTTATTCAGAATTTTTGCTAATTTATTCTATTTTTTCGAAAATTTAAATTAATTCTTTAAGCTGATTTAATTTATCTTTTAATTAACAATTAATTAAACCAATTAAATCAAATAAGGGAATCAGAAAAATTAATCAAATTAATTTCCTAACCCTTATCCCAAGGTCACGAAATTTGCAAGCAAAGATAAGGGGTTCCAGTTATTTAATTATCCAATAATTGCCATAAATAACAACCTACTTATAAAAGGCAAGCAAATCAAGGGGGGACCAAGGGTGGCGGCTAGGGTTAGGAAACCCTAGCCAAGAAATCGATCCAAGGCCATTCCTTGGGGTGTTCATCGCAAAAACATCCAAGGCACAAACAATTCATGCAGTTTATATCAAACACAAGAAAACAAATCCATAGCTCTGATACCACTGAAGGGTTTTTAAGCAATCAATGAAAAAAAAAAATTCTTATGGTTCACATGCAGTTTAAATTCTAAAGATCAAACAAGAATAACCAACCTTTCTTGATCTTGTTCTTGAAGCTAGCAGCAAATTATCCTGCCTCAAATGCAAGTCACACCCAAAGCAATGGAGAAGACAGTTCAACAGAGTTCCACTGGTTCTAGTTGGCGCAGGAAATAAGGGAGCCAGGAGGTTCCTTTTATAGCCTCCAAGGGTTACACCTGAAACCCTAAGGAGCCTCCTTAGTGGGCAACCCTGTTGACTACTTGGACCAGGCTTCTAAACCCTAATTAGGGTTTTTGCCAAACCCTGGAGGAGCCTCCAGGTTGGCGCCATTTTGGTCCCTAGTTTTCTCTCTGCCAGTTATTCAACTATTGAATAAATACAAACCAATCCCTGCACCTTTAATTAATTTATTTAATCACTAAATCAAATCCAATTAATTCTAGATTAAATCTTAATTAATTATTATAGTTTCCAATTAATATATTAACACTTAAATATATTAATAAACCATTTATTTATTTTCTATTAATTTTTTAAACAATTAATAAATCAACCTTTCTCTCTACTGAACCATACATTAATCCTCCAGCAATGAGGGCAACCCAAATGGACTTTGCTTCTATTAACAAGATAAATACAATTATAAGTCATGACTTAGACACCTAATCCAACAAGTTTGTCACAAATAAGTTTGGAAAACATTGCACCGAAAGTTGAATAACACAGAAGTTAAGGAAAGAGATTTTGTGATTAGGACAAAATACACCAATAGTTGTGTTGTATGTTGTTGAAAATTTAAAATGTGTATATGAAAACTCGGGGGTTTCCGGGTCCAAGATCTTTCGCTCAACAATAAACTATATATATATATATATATATATATATATATATATATATATATATATATATATATATATATATATATATATATATATATATATATATATATATATATATATATATATATATATATATATATATAAATGAAGTGCTAAAATGTAAAGGAACGGTGCGGAAATATAAATGACATGAAATATAAACTTGTGGAATGTTAAATAAATTGTAAAGAACAACTGCAGAAGTTAAAAGACAATAGTTAAACGATATGTTGTAATTCATATTTGTTATTGATAAACAAAAGGTGTTACAAATTTGAAGTTTAGCTCACAAACACATTTTCTAGTCTAAGGTGAATCACATGGAGATCTAGAGTGGTTAGAAGAAGAGGAGATATGATGTTCTTGAAGTTCTTGACGTCTCCAGCCACTCCTCTAATTCCTTTAGACTACATTGGAGTGATAGTTTTCTCACAATTTCTCTAGTTGATCTCTCTAGAATCTCACTATGTCTCAACTCATTCTTCATGACCCAAGGCTCCTATTTATAGGAGGAGAAGATCTCTTACAGATCTCAAGTACAACAAATAATAATAACTATTATAAATCAATAGCTAGCCTACATAGTCTAAGTCTTGAACTCCTTGATGTACTTCAGCTTATGTTTAGCTCAATGTTCGTTGATGTGTGAATATGAGATTCTGTAGTTCAGCGACTTCTGGTCCAGCTCTTTAAGATTTTCTGATCACGAATTTCTGCTCCCATGCTTCAAAATTTTTGGATTCATCAAGCATAATATTCGGATCCTCATGAATTTCGGATCCTCATGAAGTTCGGTTTGCACTAGCCTTTGGTTCATGCTAATTTCGGTTGCATTAAGATATTTGGTATAGCAGTCTTCGGTTTAGTAGAAGTTTGGTATGAAACTATGATCTTCGGCTAGACCGACATATTCGGCTAACTTGTAATCTTCGGTACCAAGGTAATCTTCGGTACACACTTGACTTCAGCATCCTAATCTTCGGCTTAAGTGATATTCGGTGATGTATGTGATTTTCGGTATACTCAATGTTTGGATCCAGGTGATCTCCGGTTCTTGTCATGATGTTTGGCATTCATCAGGATATTCGGCATGATGCCAATCTTCGGATGTTCTGATTTTCGTTATGACAATGTTCGGATCCACCTCAGCTTTGGTATGATGATCTTCGGCATTTGTGAATTTCGGACCCAAACATGGATTCTCCAAGTTTAGTCCTCAACTACTGATAGGTATCTCAATTCATGATAGTTGCTTATCACCTCAACTCTTCAACATCTTCGACATTTACACTAACAATATCCCCATAAATGGTGATAGATGTTGAATGAACTGTCAAGGGAAGTTCATCATGATTTCCTCAATCCCATTGCTGAATAAACACTCAATAATTCAGAGCATTTACCCAACATATCCCCCTAAATGATGTGAAATCTTGAGGGTTTTGATATTCACTTCAGATGGCGGTTGTGATGTAGAAATTCTTCAATTAGAATATCTTATGTGAAAATGAAACTTCAATGATAAGAGTAAAATTACAAAATTTCAAATTCAAAGAGAAATTTAGCGCCTAAAATTTGGTTGTGAAAACTAGAAATCATTGCCACGTCGCTTTACTAAACTTGATCCTTGATATCAAAATTCTAAAATCCTAACTCTTTAGAATTAATGAGAACAGAAGTTCATAATCGAGAACCCCTTACATTTGATCAAAAGGATGAATACACTAAAATAAAAAATCTTTGATCAAAATTTTGAAGTAAGGAAAATCTGATTGATCGGCCGAGTTGTATTGTGATCTTCGATCCACCTAAATATTGACGGGGTCTTGGAAGCTCTTGAGAAAATCTTCTTGGTCATGAATTTTATTGGATAGTTGTGATTCGTGCTATATGTTCGAAAAATTTGAAAATTTTAGAAAATGATGAAGATTTGAAAATTTATCTTGCTGCAGATATGTTGCTGTTGTGTTGAATTAGTTGTTGTTGGTTTGATCTCAATTGATAGAAAGTTTTA
This sequence comes from Cichorium intybus, assembly GCA_023525715.1. Taxonomy (NCBI): domain Eukaryota; kingdom Viridiplantae; phylum Streptophyta; class Magnoliopsida; order Asterales; family Asteraceae; genus Cichorium; species Cichorium intybus. The sequence goes on from CM042010.1 coordinate 77,462,438, forward strand.
AGTTGCCAGCTCTTCCCAACATTTCTTGGTGCCAGGAGATGTACAAACCTTCTCCATAGAGCACGTTCAGACTTCTAGAGCCTTGACATTCGAATGCGACTTGGCACACGCCTACCAAGAACTAAATCGTTACAGCCTCCACTAAGAAATTGTTTTCTTCAAGAAACGAACCCTTGACTTTAGCTCTGAAATCACTTGTTGGATCTGGATGCTGCCATTGTCCTGATACCAACTGTTGGGTCTTGGAGTTATCAACAATTTGCTTTCTTTGTCAGCAGTCATCTTGCTAAGTCTTGTCTTGTTGAAAGCTCTTAATTTCACTCAACTAAGGAGTCACTTTAGTTTCAATTTCTCTTCATCACAATCTTCTGATAAGTCATTAGAAGTTGAACTTTTCTCTCTTTCTTCTGATTTTAGGTTCATCGACGGTCATCTCTCCTCCCTTTTACTTTATATAATTTACTTTTTTGTTTATTTATTTATTATTATTATGTTTTTAAGATATATATATATATATATATATATATATATATATATATATATTTATTTATATTTATATTTATAATTAATTTTGTTGGATACAAATTTCTGATGAAAATTCCTAATGAAAATTTCAGATAAAAATTTCTAATAGAAATTTCTAATGGAAATTTCTGATGAGATTTTCTGATGATATTTTCTGTTATGATTTTCTGAAGAGATTTTCTGATAGAAATTTCTGATGGAGAACAGGAACGGACCACTCTGGGTAAAATGTGGAATTTATCAACTTAGGTGTTACTATGCATCTAAGTCTTGAAGAAGGGTAGAAGGTTGATGTATGGTTAGACTTTGGTGTTATGAAGCACCAAAACTTGATATAGAAATTCAATCTTCTATAGAGAAAAAGAAGTTATGTCACTGATAAAAGAATGAAGTGTTTTCACTGATGGAAAAATGGATGATATCACTAGACAAAAAGTACTGATAAGTTAATGGGTGTAGGAGAGAGTGAAACCCATGTTCCCAATTTCTGATGGTTGGAGAAACGGAGACATGAAAGAGATGTCTGAACTGATTTTTTCTTATAAATCTATTAATTTATATCCCCCAAATATATAAAAATTCGAAAAATCAATGGGAATATAAATTAAATTCAACATTTTTAGCAAATATTTAACGTTTTAATAGAAATTTGAATCACGATCATAAATTTTGTTTTCGATCTCTAACAAAAACGATTTTCCATCTAAAAACATATTAATGTATAAACTACGAAAAAATATTTGTTATACTTGTCTTTACACATTTCAGTCATTTTCGTCCTTTACGATTTTGTTTTTGTTTTTGCTGAAACGAAATTGAGCACAGTAGCTTTCAAAGAACCGATAACAGGTTTTCAAGATTTATAAAAACCTGATGGCCAGCTACAATGGCTCTGATACCAATTGTTGAAAATTTAAAAACTATATATGAAAACTTGGTGGTTTTCGGGTCCAAGATCTTTCGCTCAACAGTAAACGAAGATATAAATATATATAAATGAAGTGTTAAAATGTAAAGGAACGATGGGAAAATACAAATGACTTGAAACATAAAGTTGCGGAATGTTAAATAAATTGTAAAGAACAAGTGTGGAAATTAAAAGACAATTATTTAACGATATGTTGTAATTCGTATTTTTCATTGATAAACGAAAGGTGTTACAGATTTGAAGTGTACCTCACAAACACACTTACTAGTCTAAGGTGAATCACATGGAGATCAAGAGTGGTTAAATGAAGAGGATATATGATGTTCTTGAAGTTCTTGAGGTGGCTGGAGAGAATTCTCCAGCCACTCTGCCAATTCCTTTAGACTATATTGGAGTGATAGTTTTCTCACAATTTCTCCAGTTGATCTCTCTAGAATCTCACTATGTCTCAACTCATTCTTCATGACCCAGGGCTCCTATTTATAGGAGGAGAAGATCTCTTCCAGATCTCAAGTACTACAAATAATAATAAACTATTATAAGCAATAGCTAGCCTATATAGTCTAAGTCTTGAACTCCTTGACTTCAGCTTATGTCAGCTCAATGTTCTTTTATGTGTGAATATGAGATTCTGTAGTTCAGCAAATTCTGGTCCAACTCTTTAAGATTTTCTTATCACGAATTTCTGCTCCCATGCTTCACAATTTTTGGATACATCAAGCACAATATTCGGATCCTCATGAATTTCGAATCCCCGCGAATTTCGGATCTTCATGAAGTTCGGTGTGCACTAGTGTTGAAACAGAAGAGTTGGATCGAGATTCAAGTAATGCGAAGTAAAGTAAATAAACAAGATCAAGAACAAAACGATATGAAGAACTGATGTCGAATGCTTTATATGCAACTCCAGAACAATTCGATGTGAACTATTCTGTATGAGTGCTCTAGAAAAGATTACAAAAGTTAACCCTAATGAGGGTACGAACATGCTATTTATACAAAAACTAAGTATGGAAGGACAGATCCATTCCATAACCGATAGCAAAATTAAAGGCATAAAATCTGGCAACAAATTCGATCTGCATATTTGACTCAATCTATATTTATGACTCAACAATCTCCCCCTTTGAGTCAAAAATGCGACTTGTCTTCATTCTTCAGGTTTCACTACATTTGTTTGTCTATCAAACACCTTTGGAATGATGGCCAGGATCCTCTTTCGAAATTCAATGTACCATCTTAACATGTCGTTGACGCAAGTTTTATCATCAGTGGTGTTGGATTGGAGTTTGTTGATGATGTGAAGAATGTGTTCCAACACTGGAGTTCTGTGAAGATGCTTGTCTGAAAGAAAGAATATCCTTTTAATATTCTCAAGCCCTTCCTTTGAATTGTATGCCACACTCCAATTCGAGTTGACAATTTTTCCGATTGAGGTAACTGTCTGTATTCAGCAATGCATTGAACGTCCTTCGGAACTCGGTCCAGCATCGTGATCGGAATTGATCCAATGAAATCAAAATCCTCCGATTTAGTGGTTGCAAACTGTGTGGTTGACAACGTCGGAATAACCGCTAAGACAGAATCGGTCATGACATGAAGATGGTTTTGCTCAATTGCCCTTTTCACCACAATGGACCAAAAGCGAGCACAAGAGATTTCAGAGTGTCGATTCTTGTAGTTCACGCTCTCGACAAATTGGCTCCATAGAATAGACCCTTAATCAAGGTTGATATCATGATAGAGGCCATAAAAGATAGAGTAAAAGAGCTTACTTGAACTGTCTGTGCCTGTCGTGCGTTCGGAGAAGCTTTTGAACAAGATTGTGAAAAGAAAGTTCCACAGAGGCGGTAGACTCTTCTTTGTGAACTTTAGAGTTGCGTGATATCGCCCTTGTAGCCTAGCTGGTAGAAGAACCGTGGAAGAGTAGAAGGCGGAAGGGAACCAGGATCGACAATATTAGTTTGATCAGTAAACCCTAGCAATTTTCCAAAACGGGACTTGGAAATGCGTGTCTTGATGGATCCTACTTCAAAAGTAACGACATCATCAGCCTTGTTGTAGAATGCTGATGAGTACTCAGAGGAGAGATACACGATTGGAACCTCCTCTGAAGCAGTTAGGGCTTTGCAAATCCTGGAGAATTTGAGACACTCAATCATCGGCTGAAGAGCTTCATTATACTTCGAAGAGTGAAGATCAATAATCATATTCTGATTTTGTTTAATCTTCAGCATGAGAGAGGAGGAAGTATTTTCGTTTGCAGACGATGAACCAGCCATTTGAGAGTTCTTGAGAGTTCGCGAGAGAAAGAGGGCCTTGAAGATGGAGAGTTCTTGTGTGAGAGATGAAGAGCGGAGAAAAAGAATAATGACCCAAAAAACCTTTTAAATATCTTTTGGAGAGTGTTTGGAAAAGGAAATCCCGCTTCAGGCGATTACGTTTCCCAAGAATCACGCCGTATCATCATGAGTGACCCCGAAAAGTCGCATTACAGGCGCGTGAAAATCGATAAAGTAGCAGCTGCAGAGATGACGTTGTAACGGCCACGTCTTGATTACCTCATCCAAATTTCAAAAAAAAATTGATGAGTAAAAGGAAATGCCAGGTCATCAATCTGAATCCTTATCAAAAGAAAATCAACCAGAGTTAGAAAAATCAAATAATGATTTTCGTGCAAGAGTGTGCCAAAAATAAAGAAGAAAATCAAAGTTTATTTGGTAATCTGTGATGTCGGAATGACATAAAACGGATTGATCCCGGGCAATGATCTCTTCCTTCGGAATCAAGAGAGATTCAAAAGTGGTTTTGTGGTATCCCGTTGAATTACGATCAATTGATTGATAAGAATCATTGAAAGGTTTCTTTTAAGATGTTAGCTTAATGGGGTGGGTTTAACTTTCTTTCGGATTCCGAAAACGTGAGAAATGTTCGAAATCGGAAGAAAGTACTTGTTTGACCAGAGTAGTCAAGAAAACAAGTGAGGGTTAGGAGAATTTTATCTGACTTGGGAAATGTTTTGAAATCTCAAAAAAAAAAAAAACTGGATCTTTTTGGATAGAAATTACTTGGGTAGAGTAGATTTCATAAAGATCACGAAAAAAATGAAAGATTGAGATTCCCTTTGAAGTTTTCATCAATTCCTTAGTGGGTTCGGATTTTTGGGTTTCATTCGGAATGGTGGTAAGAACAATTCCGAAATCATGAACACAGAATTTGTGTAACCATCAGTTTTCAGTGGTATTGCTGAAGACCTTCATAAGGGTTACAGGTATATGGAAATGTATTGAATATGGAGAAATAATAGAAAGGTCAAGAGAGGGTGATGAGTCTCACAGCGCCTCATGGTGAAGATGAGTTGCGATCTTTGGCTAGAATTTCCGAAATCATATATTGAAATTGGTTTATATTTCAATAATCATGGATATTCGATTTAGGTACTTAGAAAATGTGGTAAGAAGAAATCCATCAATTCAAAATAGTTACAAAAAAAAAATTGTATTCGTGCTGAAGAATACTGACGAGGACTTGGCTATCATGAGAAATCATTTAATGCTCAGGCGAAAAATAAGGAAAACGTCCAATCAGTTGCTAATCAGCCGTCTCTGCCTTAATGACACATAATAATGACAGCAGGCTGCATCATTACTTCAAAAAGTAATTAAATATCCACAATTGGAAGCTTAACCGGTGTCATTTCTGCCTATAAAAAGGAACCATTGTTAGTAGCAACAACCCACACCCCAAAAAGAATTACCGTCAAAAGAGATATCAAATGGCTCGTCGTCCCTACAACCGCTTTGATAAGGTCGAGGTGAGGATGCAAGAAGGCGACTACTCAGGTGGTATCTATGGCAGGGTTGTCACGAGAGTTTGGAATCACCAATATGAGGTGAGGATGACCACTCTCAATGGTGGCGATGGTGGTGGACCACTGACCGTTCACACTAGCTACCCCTTTCTGCAGCCTGTCCCACCAAGAATCTTGGTGGAGTACAAACAGTTTGACCTCGTCGAGGTCTGGCATAGGAGGGGGTGGTGGCCGGCAGTGATCACCCGTACAACTCCCCACAACCAGTTCCATGTGGGACTGGCGGATGGGACTCGCCTCTTTGTTGATGAGAGTGAGCTGCGCATCTACCAGGCTTTCCATCTTGGTGATCCTCCCATGTGGCACTACTACAAGCTGTAGGTTGAAGTAGTTTTTGTTTTTGCTTTTTTTTTATGTAATGAACTGTGTTCCTCCAGCTTGAATAAATCGTGGTTCTTTTTATTTATGGATTTATGTTTGAATTCTGTTTCTGCTTTCTTAAAGACATCGGCAAGAAGAACAAAACAAAAGGAAAAAGAAAATAAAACGCACAGCATATGAATTAAAATCTTAAAGAACCAAAAAAAAATTATTTTTGATATTTTGATATGTAAAAAAAAAAAAATTTGACTGAAAATAATAAAAAAAATAAATAGCTGAAATAAAAAGGAAAAACAATATATATACATATATATATATATATATATATATATATATATATATATATATATATATATATATATATATATATATATATATATAAAACAAAGGAAATAAAATAAACATAAACAGAGTTTCTGAAAGGATACATACATTCTGAATTGTTCTTGTCTTAATTCCGATTCCGAGGCATTTCGAATTTCGGAGTCAATCGGAATCTCAATTTGATATCGGAACCGATTCAGCTTCCATCATTCCGAGACCTTGAAGAATTCTGTTAAATGTCAGCTCAGGAAGTGCCTTTGTGAATATGTCTGCTAGTTGATCATTTGAGCGAACAAAATGAATCTCGATGTTGCCGTCTTCAACATGATCTTTGATAAAATGATATCTGAGTGCAATGTGTTTAGTCTTTGAGTGTTGCACCGGATTGTGACATATCCGAATCGCACTTTCGGAATCACAGTAAAGAGGAATACGTTTCATACTGACTCCATAGTCTCTCAGTTGGTTTTGAATCCATATTATCTGAGAGGTACATGAAGCAGCAGCAATGTACTCAGCTTCAGCTGTTGAGAGTGACACACAAGTCTGTTTCCTTGATTGCCAGCTTAGAAGTTTTCCATCGAGAAGTTGACATCCTCCTGAAGTGCTTTTGTGATCCAATCCACAACCACCAAGATCAGCATCAGAAAATGCTTGAACAAAGAAGCCAGATCCTGATGGATACCATAGTCCAAGAGAAGTTGTTCTTTTGAGATATCGGAATATATTCTTCACTGCATTGTGATGTGGCTCTTTAGGATTCACCTGAAATCTTGTGCAGTAACAAACAGCAAACATAATGTCAGGTCTGCTTGAAGTGAGATAGAGAAGTGAACCTATCATTTGACGATAAAGAGTGATATCTGCTGCAGGTTTGTCTAGTGAAGGAGTGAGTTTTGTTCCGAAAGCCATCGGAACTTTGACTTTAGAATCTCCCTTCATTCCGAATTTCTCTAAGAGAGACTTAGTATAAGCTTCATGATTGATGAATATGCCTTCTGAGCTTTGTTTGATGTTGAGACCTAGAAAGAAATTGATTTTACCCATCGAGCTCATTTCAAATTTTGTCTCCGTTAGTTTTCGGAATTCAGCCGTCTGGCTAGGGTGAGTAGATCCGAAAATGATGTCATCGACATAGATTTAAACAATCATCAGGTGGCTTCCTTCCTTTTTGCGAAAGAAAGTTGGGTCGACAGATCCTTGCTTGAACTTGGATTGCTTGAGAAACCGAGTTAAAGTTTCATACCAAGCTCTTGGAGCTTGTTTTAAGCCATAAACAGCTTTGTCTAACACATAGAAATGATCATGATGTTTACTGCTCACAAAGCCTGGTGGCTGTTCGACGTAGACTGTTTCTTCTAATTCTCCATTCAGAAATGCACATTTGACATCCATCTGATAGACATCGAAACCCTTGTGTGCTGCATAAGCAAGAAAAATCCGAACGGACTCTAGTCTGGCCACTGGTGCAAATGTTTCTTCATAATCAATTCCTTCTTCTTGACAGTAACCTTTAACAACCAGTCTTGCTTTGTTCCGAATGACATTCCCTTCTTTGTCTAACTTGTTTCGAAATACCCATTTCATCCCTAGAACTGATGCTTTTTCCGGAGTTGGAACCAATCTCCACACCATGTTGCGTTCAAATTCATTTAGTTCATCTTGCATTGCTTGGACCCAGTCAGCATGATCAAGTGCTACTTTAACTGTTTTGGGTTCAATCTTGGAGATGAACGAATGAAACATGCAAAATTCCACTTGTGAAAATAATGCGACTTGCTTTTCTTTAGCTTGAGCTCGAGTGAGAACGCCAGCAGAAGTCGTTCCGATGATTTGAGATTTTGGATGATCTCTCGTCCATTTTATCATCGGAGGATAATTTGGATCGTATTCAGGATTGATTTCCGGAATAATTTCTTCTGCTTCCGATTGTACCTCTGATTGTGTATCAAGGTCATTGTTTTCAACTGCATTCTCCCCCTGGAAGTTTGCATCGTTTCTATCATCAGAGTGATCTTGTTCAACCGGTAGAGTGGTTGACTCGGATTCAGGAGCCATACCCTCCCCTTGAATAGGTGCTGAGCTCTCCCCCTGTATAGGAGCTGGGTTCTCCCCCTGGATAGGTGTTGGGTTCTCCCCTTGGATAGGTGCATCACTAATGGGAGTTGGATCATTGTTCGGAATCGGAACATCAGTGGAATTTTCTTGTGAAGTTTCGTTTTCACTGACTGTACATTCTATAAGCTTTAACAACTAATCTCCTTGGTTACCTCGTGCGTTTGCTTCTGCTGTTTTTGCGTTTTCTTGTTCATCGAACAAATTCATGAATTCCTCATATAGATCCAGAAGAGGAATTGTAGATGTATTGGATTCGGGAAAGATTTCTTCAGTCTTTGTAGTAACATGCTTTGCTCTTGAATTGTATCTATCATCAAAGGTGATGTAGTATGTTTCTTCAATCATCCGAGATCTTTTGTTCAGAACACGATAGGCCTTTGAGGTAAGAGAGTATCCCAGAAAAATACCTTCATCAGCTTTTTCATCCCATTTAACTCGTTTTTCTTTGGAGTTAAAAATAAAACACTTAGATCCGAAAACATGAAAGAATTTGACGTTTGGTTTTCTCTTGTTGATGATTTCATAGGGAGTGAGATTAAATCTTTTGGTGATGTTTGATCGGTTCTGAGTGTAACAAGCAATTGCGATGGCATCGGCCCAGAAGTATAGAGGAAGTTTCGCAAAAGAGAGCATTGTTCGAGCGGCTTCACAAAGAGAACAATTTCGTCTTTCTAAAACTCCATTTTGTTGAGGAGTGTAAGGGGCAGAGAAGTTATACGTGATTCCTTTATTGACAAGAAAATCATCTAGAACTTTATTTTTGAATTCTGTTCCGTTATCACTTCTTATCATTCGAACTTGCTTTCGGAGAAGGATTTCTATCTGCTTGATGAAGTTAATCATGTTGATCGCCGCTTCAGATTTCTGCTTGAGAAAGAACACCCAAGTAAAGCGAGAGAAGTCATCTACCACAACCAGAATGTATTTGTTGTGAGCAATGCTTTCGATGGCAGAAGGACCACAAAGATCAATGTGTAGAAGTTCTAATGGTTCGATGATCTTTGTGTTGATGATTGTAGAATGGCTCTTCCGACTTTGTTTTCCTAGTTCACATGCATCACAGAGTCGGTCTTTGTCGTACTTGAGTAGCGGTAATCCTCGCACAAGATCACCAAGTACCAGTTTATTAATATCACGAAAGTTCATGTGAGACAACCGTCTGTGCCATAGCCAACTATCATCATTCGTAGCTTTAGTGAGTAAGCAGATGGCAGGTTTTCCTTGGATGGGTCGCATGTCCAAAGGAAACATCTCTCCTTTTCTTTTTGACTTCAAAATGATATTCTTGGATTCCTTCTCAACCAGTTCGGAGCCATCTTCATCAAATGAGACTTTAAGTCCTGTTCCAACAACTAGTTGCGAAACACTGATTAAGTTGTGCTTAAGACCTTCAACATATGCCACTTTCCGTATCAAAATTTCACCATTTGTAATCATGCCATATCCTTTGATGTTTCCAGTTACATTGTTTCCATAACTAACTTTTCCTCCATTCTTTAGTGAGCGATATTCTCGTAATTCCTCCTTCCGTCCTGTCATGTGACGTGAACAGCCGCTATCAATGTACCATTCCGGATCATACTGTTCGTCACGTAGAACCTGCACAAGTTAGAGAGATTTAGGAACCCAAACCAATGTGGGCCCATGTGAGAATTTACTTGAGATAGGAAAAATGCATGATCTCTCAACCCAAAAGGATTTTCTCATAGATGGTTGATTTATCTTATTTTCAATTCGGAACACTTTCATTTTTGTGGATTGCCATTGTTCTTTAGCAAAACGAGATTTCTTTGGAGTAAACATGTTCGAAACTTGATAATAATGGGTTTTCTGATTGTGAGAGAGATAAGTGGGATTTGGAATTTTAACTGACTGAGATGAGAGTTTTGGTTTGACAATAGCTGTTGGGTGAATCTTGTTGGTTTTGAGATCCTGAGTGGTTTCAGGATAGAGCTTTGCCTTCCCTTTTGAATCCTTTGAACCGAGAACACGAGTGGGAGTCATTGTTGTTGGTGTTGAAACTGAGGCTTTGGGTTCCGGTTTTAGAGTATGTCTAGATTTCGGAATTTGAATTGGATTGACTTTCTGGGTTGTGTTTAAGTCGTTTTTGTTTCTCCAAAACTCCTTTCTTTCTTTCAAATTCTCTTTATACCTGGCATTCATTTGTTTCCTTTTGGCTATCAATTCTTCAGGAGACTTATAAGTACAAGATGTTGAGAAATGATTAGAGTCAGATTTGAAAGTACTCGTCTTGGAGTTTGAAAAATTGGATTTCAAATTCTTTGTACCCCATGAACCATTTTGAGAGACAGAATTTTTACAGTTCAACGATCCAGAAATGTAGTTACCACGAGACTTCCACGAGGTCATTTCGGAAAGACCTTTAGTCTCATCTGAGTTGTCAATTGGTTCCGACCAAAAGAAAGAATCACATACATCAGAATTATCGTTATCGACTAGGACTTTAAGTTCAGTTACATCTTTTGTATTTACGCCTGGTTTAACGAAAACTTGATTTGGTACAGTCTGAATCTTTGGAAAAACAGTGGCCTGTTTGTTTAAAGTGTGTGATCCTTCATTTTCAACAATTCTCGCAAAAGCAACTGAATTTTCAGAAATGAGGTTTTTCTTAGTTTCAGTAGAATTGGATACATATTCCGAACAGTCAATTTCATCCTCAACAGATATTTCACTCATATCACTTTCATCAAAATCAGAAATATTCTCATTAATGTGAGTATTATCAGAATTTAGTTTAGAGCATAGTGAGTGAAAATTCTTTAAGGTCGCTGTTTTAATTTCCTCATGATCATTTTCTGAAAAATATTCTTTGACCATATTTTTATGTTCTTTGGACTGTATATAGCTTTCAATTTTATCAAGTCCGATTCGATAAGCTTCCGAAACCTCATCAGATGAAACAATGGTTTCACATCTGTGACATTCTGCATCGATTTCATCCTCTTTCAACTCAAGAAAGGGCAAAATCATTTTGTGTAAACCCCTGCCTATGTCACAGTCAAGATGCAATTGAGTAATATTATTGTAAAGACGCTTAGCAATTAAACAAAAATATTTCTCTGTTTGACAAGAACTAGATTATCCCTTTTGACATAAATGATATCATCTCTTGCTTTAACTAACTCACTATCCAACGCCTCGATTCTCATTCGTCTCTCCTCATTCTTATTCGAAACCCTGCTCAATTGATCATTTAGGTTAGAATTGCTTAGACGTGTTCTTTTTAAGCTATCACTCAAACTAGAGACAGTGAATCTAAGATCATCCAATTTAGTATCATAGCTAGAAGAACAAATATTTAAAGATTTAAGGATAGAGCGTACCTTGTTGACCACAGCCTCACATTCCTCAACTTGTTCATAGACAGGTTTCGCAGCAAAACAGCTTGCTGAGGCTTGGCACCCGTCGGTAGAGTACCCTCTGCTGTCGGAATGATCGGCCTTCACCATCAAACATCGGCCATGCGTCGGATTTCTTACCTCCTCATCTTCCGAATCCGTTGACCATACCTCAATGGCACCAAACTCACTATCCTCCTTTACCACAAAGGCCGCCTTGGTAGATGAAACATCATTCTTTTTCAGTTCAGCAATCTTCTTTGCGTAATAAGCTTCATCTTTTACCTGCTCCTTCTTCTCAGCTTGCTTTCGGAGCAAACAGTCTTTCACAAAGTGGTTCTTGCCTTTACAGTAATGGCAATCATAACCAGAGTCACCAACAATTTTCTTCTCCTCGTCACCTTTCTTTTTCTGACTTTCTTCCAAAGTCTTTTCAGAATTGAAACCTCCTTGTCGACTTCGGTTTTTGAATTTGGAGAAGTTTTTCTTGAAGAACTTCTTGGGATTTGATACCATCAAGGCTTTGTCTTCTCTAGTCAGATCATCATCGGAAAAGTCTGAATCAGAATCGATTTCAGCCGATTTCTTTCCGGCAGCAACCAATGCGAGTGAACCAAGACCGATAGTCGCTTTGGCTTCCGAAATGACTTCCTTTTCATGGGACTTGAGAATTCCCACAACTTTAGCCAAGGTGTAAATCTTGAACTGTTCATGTGCTTTTATGGTTGATACGATAGCTTTCCATTCGGAACGAAGGCCATCAAGAAAGGTAACCTTTTGCTCAATAACAATCCGAGCCAGATTGTATTTTAATAATCTACTGAGAAGATGATTGTATCGATTGAAAGTCTGGGTTAGAGTTTCTTCCGAACCTTGTGCAAAAGATCCGAAATCGGAAAGAAGAGTGGTTTGAATTGAGTGCTCAAGGTCAGCATCTCCGGAATACAATTCTTTAAGTCTATCCCAGATCTCTTTAGCCGTCTCGCACGAACTAACCAGGCGAAGAGTATCTGCTTGGAGAGCGAATCTGATAATTCTAAATGCTTTAATGTTGCACATTAGTTTATCTTTTTCATCTTAAGGAATGTTTGTGTGAGTGACAAGCAGATTGTTGTATTCTTTTAGGGTTTTGATAACCCTCCTTGTGTCTGTGTGAACATGAGTTTCTTCAGTAATAGCTTGCCAGATCGTTGCGCCATGTTCTTCGATGCCAAGAACATAATCTTCAAAATGCAGCGCCCAGACCTCATACTCTTGAGTAAATAGAATTGGAGTCCTGGTAGTGGATCCAATACTGCTTGAAAGATTGAAAGACTGAGTATGTGAGTCATCAAAAGCCATTGAAACTTGTTTACTTGTATGAATCAGAAGTGTAAGTTCAAATCAAAAGAAGAGTCGAACGTGAAGATCAAAGTCTGATATCCAAAATCGATCGAAGCGATAAAGATAATCAAAACAGATCTGTGAATAACACAAACTCCTGCTCTGATACCAATTGTTGAAACAGAAGAGTTGGATCGAGATTCAAGTAATGCGGAATAAAGTAAATAAACAAGATCAAGAACAAAACAATATGAAGAACAGATGTGGAATGCTTTATATGAAACTCAAGAACAATTCGATGTGAACTATTCTGTATGAGTGCTCTAGAAAAGATTACAAAAGTTAACCCTAATGAGGGTACGAACATGCTATTTATACAAAAACTAAGTATGGAAGGACAGATCCATTCCATAACCGATAGCAAAATTAAAGGCATAAAATCTGGCAACAAATCCGATCAGCATATTTGACTCAATCTATATTTATGACTCAACAACTAGCCTTTGTTTCATGCTAATATTCGGTTGCATCAAGATATTCGGTATAGCAGTCTTCGGTTTAGTAGAATTTCGATATGGCACTATGATCTTCGGCTAGACTAACATCTTTAGCTAACTTGTAATCTTCAATACTAAGCTTGATGCATGTATGGAGATTGATGGCCCAAAAGGTGATGGGTTGGTGTTGTTTAATGGATTTGAAGGCTGTTTAGGCTCAATGGCCCGTGGAGTTTGCATGATCACGTGCATGGAATAGGCCTGCACATTTGAAGGCATTTTGGATGCATTTGGAGTTAATTCAAGCTTGCAAACGTTTTTCTTTCATTTAATAAGTCATTTAAACTTATTCTGATGAGCAGTTAGTATTTCATTTAATAACTTGGATGTTGGGTTGTTTTGTAACTGCCATGTTTTTGTTTAGTCTTTATAACCAATTCTTTTTACTTGTAACAGCATACAATACGAAAATTAATCAAGAAAACAAGAACTTTGTTCATTGAGTTGTTGCTTACACTCACAATTCGTCTTTTTGAGGGATGATTTCCTGATTTTGTCACGAATTCAAGTTAATAGGTCTTAGCTTGTCTTCAAATGATAATCAATCTATAGGTCTAGGTTATTTATCACTCCATCCTTACTTTTTATTGTTAATTCCGCTGCAATTCACCAAACAAACACCCATACACGTATCATTTGTGGTATCAGAGCCTATGGATTTCGATGATCCAGATATTCTTGCAAACCTACGGGATGTTCTTCATGATATGCAAGAGGGGGAAGAAGGCCTCGTCGTGGTCAGCCAAGAGGGGTAGAAGAATTCAAGGTGAAAGAATTACCTGAATTTGTTGGGGGTACGGATCCTGAAAAAGACTTGGAGTGGGAGAGAAATATTAATCGTATGTTTGACTTCAAAGAACTTGACGATGAGAATAGGAGCAAATACACAATTCTGAAGTTAAGTAGTGGTGCTTGCTTGTGGTTTGAAGGGCTTAAGGCCAAGATAACAAGGGAAGGCAAGGAGAAAATTTCATCATGGGAATCTCTTAAAAGAAAACTAAGAAAATGGTATGTTCCCATAAATCACCGAATTACCACGTACAGAAAAATAGCTGAATTAAGACAAGGCAAGATGAGTGTGGCTGAATACATTGATGAATTTGAAAATTTATCATTGATGTGTGATATAGAAGAAGTAGAAGAGAAAAAGATGCCTAGGTTTTTGCATGGCCTAAATCTGAATATTGCAAACGTTGTTGACTTGTATCCATATGTTGATTTTGGCACATTGTGTGGGTTGTGTCTAAAATTGGAAACTCAAGTAAAATCAAGATCTGGACCTAATTCGAGCTTGGAATCTGCCAAAACCAAGCCATGGACCAGATTTGAAACTAGCACAAAAACAGCCCCTACATCTAATCCTATTGGTGCTAGTAGCTCCACAATAGCCCTAAAAGTGAATGTTGCAAACAAGGAAACTAGTTTTTCCAAAGTTCGTTGTTTCAAGTGTCAAGGATTTGGGCAATACCAAAATGCATGTCCAAATAAGTGGGTGGTGACCTTAAGAGAGGCTGTTGAAATTCATGATGAATTGCTTGAAGAAGAAGAGAGGTTGGGTGATATTTTCCATGATGATCAAGAATCTGATGAAGAAGAGGAAGAGAAGTATGAGGCACCCATGTATGATAGAGCCTTGGTACTTAGAACTCTTCAAACTAATGTTATACAATCTGATATTGATCAAAGAGACCAATTTTTTTACACCAAATGTTTGGTTAGAGACAAATGGTGTAGTTTGATAATTGATGGTGGAAGTTGTACTAATGTAGCTTCTAACGAAATGGTGACTAAATTGGGGTTGATTACTACAGCCCATCCTATACCATATGCATTTCAATGGTTCGACGATGTAAACAAGGTGAACGTGATAAAACAGGTTAGAGTTGGTTTAGCCATGGGATCTTATGAAGATGAAGTTTTGTGTGATGTTATTCCCATGGATGCTTGTCATGTGTTGTTGGGATGTCCTTGGCAGTTTGATAGGGATGTGATACATAGAGGAAGAAGCAATGAATATGAGTTGACGCACAATGGTAAAAAAATTGTGTTAAAACCCATGTCTTCTACACAAGTGAGATAAATGAGTAGAAAACAAGTCAAGAAGCCAAATCTCACCATGTTGGCTAGTGAAAGGGAAGTGGAGCAGATTCTTGACCAAGGAGATGTGGTTTACATGTTTGTGGCTAAAGAAGATCCAAAGGTGGGGCAGATTGTGCAAGAAAAGGGTCCAATTGTTGATTTGCTCATGGAGTATCAAGATGCGACTAAATTACCACCAGGTTTGCCTCCAATCCGTGGTATTGAACATCAAATAGACCTTATTCCTGGTGCATCTTTTCCTAATAAGGTTGCATATCGTTGTAATCCAGAGGAAACAAAGGAATTGCAAAAACAGATTGGTGAACTCATGAAAATAGGTTATGTGCATGAAAGCTTGAGTCCTTATGTTGTTTCTGTTGTGTTGGTGCCAAAAAAAGATGGTTCTTGGAGGATGTGTGTGGATAGTAGAGCCGTGAACAATATAACCATCAAATATAGATTTCCCATTCCTAGACTTGATGATATGTTGAATGAATTGCATGGATCTGTTGTGTTCTCAAAATTTGATTTAAGAAGTGGTTATCACCAAATTAGGATACGTGAAGGTGATGAGTGGAAAACAGCCTTTAAAACCAAACATGGTTTGTATGAATGGACCGTGATGCCATTTGGCCTTACAAATGCACCTAGTACTTTCATGAGACTAATGAATGAAGTGTTAAAATCGTTTTTGGGCAGGTTTGTGGTTGTATACCTTGATGACATCTTGGTGTATAGCAAAAGCAAGGAGGATCATTTGTTGCATCTAAAAAAAAGTCTTTGACACCCTTAGAACTCAAAAACTCTATGGGAAGCAAGAAAAGTGTGCATTGTTTGTGGAAAAGGTGTTATTCTTGGGTTTTGTTGTTTTTAAAGATGGTGTGTCCGTGGATCAATCTATGATTGATGCAATTAAATCTTGGCCAACTCCTAGCAACATTTCTGAAGTTAGATCATTTCATGGGCTTGCTTCATTTTATAGGAGGTTCATACGTGATTTTATTGCCATTACAAGCCCTATTACAAGCTGTTTGAAGAAGGGAACTTTTGCATGTGGAAAAGATGCCCAAAAGGCATTTGAGAAGATTAAGGAGCTGTTGTGTGCTACCCCTGTGTTGGCATTTCTAGATTTCTCTCAACCATTCGAAGTTGAGTGTGATGCAAGTGGGGTTGGTATTGGTGCTGTTTTGATTCAAGCTAAACGTCCTATAGCTTATTTTTCTGAAAAATTGGGAGGTGAAAGGTTGAGTTATTGTACTTAGGAGTTTTATGCAATTGTGCATGCATTGGATCACTGGACTCATTATTTGCATGCAAATCATTTCATTTTGCATTCAGATTATGAATCCTTGAAATACATTAATGGGCAGCAAAAGTTGGGCACTGACAACGCCTAGTAATATCAAGTATTTTAGTCGTTGTTGAGCCCTATTCTTGGTGATTTTATATCATATATGCTGTGGTATTCTCACTTTTTGTGTCAGTGCTTGTTTGGAAAGAAAAGATGTAAACAGGGGCTAAATACGTACAAAATGGAAGAAGTTTGAAGATAAGGACAAAAGAGTCGAATTCAGACACTCGCCGCGGTATGCACAAGGGCGCGACGCGCTGAGTCATGATTAAGGCTGTGAGAAGAATTCAAATGCCAAGAAAACAAGGATAACCCATCGGATGGTTTGATATGAGAGTATTGCAGTTCATCATCACCAGCATGAATTGAATGTGGATGAGGTCTTTGTGGAGTTTCTTGTCTTGGTGGTGGTTTTGGTGACTCTTTTGAAGGGGACTTTTTCGGTGAAAATTTCAGTAAGGGAGGAGAAGTTGAAATTTTTGGAATCTCCTCAATTGCATCGAAAGTTGTTTCTAACTTTTCTTCCTCATCAGTTTTCTTTTTACCTTCGGCTTCATCACCAAAGATTTCATCAGCATTGTTACCATCTACATCATCATTATATTCATCATCATCATCAATATCAAATACTACTTTCTCTTTTAATACATGAGGCACCTTTCCCCCTCTTGTGGCCTATTCTGCCGAAGTGGGCACATGTGGGTGCTTCCTGATGTCTACCAATTTCTCAAAAGTATTTTGTCTGATTTTAGTGACATGTATAGATACAACATCAGTGGTTTTGAAATTTAGTTCGGAGATCCTGTCAGCAATATCATCCAAGCGAATTGCTGTGAAGCCCATTGAATCAATCGGGCCACGGATTGTCTAAGAAATGTTTCATAGGGTGGTGGTCAGCAGTTTCAGAAGTAGAATATGAGTGGCTCTGAGAGATTCATTGTCTGAAACTACTCCTTGAAGATACTTTTGTGTGTCTTCAAATAGGCTTATAACTTATGAACTAATTCTCGTATCGAGAGAATTCAAATCTTGCACAATCTTCTATACAGTTGACATAGTGTATTTTGATTGTTTCACCAAAGTTTCGGCCTGCTGTTGCCTTTTCTCGTCAATTTCTTTCAGGACCTTAGCAATGGCCTATTTTGCAATAGAATCAATGGTGATTTCTTTCTTTTCCAAGGCTTCCACCTTCTGCCTCAGTTCAACAACTTCCTTTACCAAAGCTTTATTTGAGCTAGAAGCTTTCAAATCGGTAACCATGGAAATAAGAGAGTCAAGCTTATTGTCCAAGGCCACAAATTCCTGCTTAGACACCAAAGCTGTTGGGGAAGGGGGAATATGAGTTTCATCCTTCGGGGCCGAAGTTGAGCTTTTGTCATATATCAATCTCGACGACCTTGGTAATTTTCGGTTTAGACACATCTAAAAAATCATCACCAAAATACCTAAATGCTCGTGAAGCAGTTTTGGAGAAGAGAATCTTTTCCCCAGATTCAGCTTGGAGTGATTCCTCTTGAAAATGGGGTTCTTGGGTTTTTGGTGTGGAGACCGGCTTGGTAATCTTCGGTGCCTGCCTCTTCGCCTACCTTTATAAAAGTTACAATTAGATTACGACATCCCTCTTCTATATTGTGAATTGTTATAGTTGTGTCCTAGCCTTATTATTATATTAGGTTAATATTAAGGGTCATATATGTATCTAATTAAAACTACCTTATTTTATAGATGTCTTCTGCTGACCAATCCGTTCCCCACTCAAACTCTAGTAACGTCACTTCAATCCTCTCGTTGTGTTCCAAAGTGTCATTGGATGGCACGAATTACAACGACTAGATCAGAAACATCAAGATGGCTCTGAGGTTTGAGAACAAAGAGTATGTTCTCGAGACTGAGCTAGTTGAAGTTGACCCAGATACTGCTACTCCCGAGGAAGTTGCCTCATACCAAAAACACTCTGATGATGCAACCAAAGTGGCATGCATCATGATCGCTACCATGAACCCTGAACTGCAAAGAATCGATGAGGACTACTGGCCCTACGAGATGCACAAGGAGCTTGCGGAAAAGTTCCGCAAGCAAGAGCGTATCGAGAGTTGCGAGGTAGTTAAAGCCTTCACGAACAGCAAGCCTAAGGACGGAGAGTCTGTCTGCACTCACGTGCAAAGGATGCAAGGTTACGTGGATCGACTAAGGAAGCTTGGAATGCCTGTTCATGAGGAGTTGGTCGTTGACATAGTGCTTAACTCCTTACCAAGTTCTTATGACCAGTTCACACTGGCGTATCATTTGAACAACAATCAGACCACTTTGGCTGAGTTGCATCGCATGCTTCGCACTGTTGAGGATGGGCTGAAGGGTAAAAGTGTACCCCCTGTGGACCAGCTTGTCTTGGAAATTGGTCAAGGAAAATGAAAGAAACGGAAGGGCCCTCCCAATCAGAATTGGAGGGAAATGGTTCATGTCGTGTCATCCAGTAATAGCCCAAGACCCAAGTCTTCCGGCATTCCTCATGTCGCCAACCCCAAAGATGCCGACAGCTTCTATTGCAAAGAGAAAGGTCATTGGAAGAGGAGCTGCCCAAAGTACTTGCAGGATGTCAGGGATGGCAAAGTGAAGCCATCGACAACAGGTATGTACACTATCTCTAAAAACTCACCATCTTCCAGTTCTTGGGTCCTTGATACAGGATGTGGTTTTCACATATGTTCTGATTTGCAGGGCCTAAAGGAAAGTAGGGAGGTGGAGCACGGTAGATTGAACCTGATCATGGGCAATAGGAGATCGTCACCTGTTACCAAGATCGGTGTCTATAGTTTAGTGCTTAGTATTGATGTCAGTTTAGACTTAATAAATTGTTGCTATTCGCCAGAAATGGCAAGAAACATAATTTCATTTCATGCATTGTTCAAACAAGGTTTTCAGTATTCTTTTGACAATTTGAATGGTTCAATTTCTGTTTTTAAGAATGGTGTTTTTGTTTTTGAAGTTTTACCTTGTTCTGGTGTGTTTGAAACAGTGACATGTGTTGATAATTTAGGAAATAGTGTATTGAACATTGATTTTCTAGTGGTGTAGAAAAGGCATGCTTGTGGCATAGTCGCCTTGGCAACATCAGCAAGAAATGCATCGCCCAACTACAAAAGGATGGATTGTTGGAATCATTCGACCTCAAGTCGGATGATGTATGCGAATCTTATCTATTGGGAAAGATGACTAAATCACCTTTCAAAGGATCTTTTGAAAGAGGTGAAGGTCTGTTAGACATCATACACATAGATGTGTGTGGTCCCTTCAGATCAACCACAAAGGTTGGCACGCGGTTTTACGTGACCTTTACTGACGATTATAGTAGATATATATATATATATATATATATATATATATATATATATATATATATATATATATATATACTTAATCAAGCACAAGTCAGACACCTTTGAAAAGTTCAAAGAGTTCAAAAACGAAGTTGAGACTCAATTAGGCAGGAAGATAAAGATGCTTAGATCCGACAGAGGCGGTGAGTATCTTAGTATCGAGTTCCTAGACTATCTAAAGGAATGTGGAATAGTTTCACAGTTGACACCTCCCAGAACACCACAGTTGAACGGTGTTGCCGAGAGGCGTAACCGAACCCTGTTAGACATGGTTCGTTCCATGATGAGTCGAGCTTCGCTTCCCATCCACTTCTGAGTGTATGCCTTAGAGACTGCCGCCCACATCCTCAATCTTGTCCCAACTAAGAAGGTTGCTAAAACATCTCATGAGATGTGGACAGGGAAAGTTCCCTCGTTAGCACATATCAAAGTCTGGGGTTGTGAGGCTTTCGTTAGACGAGAGACTCACGACAAACTCGCAGAAACAAGCGAGAGGTATATTTTCATTGGATACCCCAAACAGTCTTTTGGATACTTGTTCTATAGATCAAGCGAGGACGTGGTCTTTGTAGCTAGACGAGGAGTCCTTCGAGAGAGAGGGCTCATATTCAAGGAGGACAGTGGGAGTACCATTGATCTTGAAGAAATTCAAGAGTCATCAGATGACGCAACCTTAGGAGAAACTAGCAACCAACAAGAGAAGAATTTCGTGTTGGTCTGACTGATATATCCTTACCTCTTAGGCGCTCCAGTAGAGTTAGCATGCCACCCGAGTTTTATGGTTTCCATATAACTACGGATGGGGACACGTTTGTCAGTGATAAGACACTGATAAATTCGGATGAGCCAGCTAAGTACCGGGAAGCAGTGGCAGGCCCTGAGTCAGCCAAGTGGAAAGAGGCAATAGACAGCGAGATCAAGTCCATGTATGACAATCAAGTTTGGAACTTGGTTGACAATGTACCGGGTCGAAAGACAGTCGGGTGCAAGTGGATCTTCAAGAAGAAGACCGACATGGATGGAAAGGTACACACTTTCAAGGCAAGACTGGTTACGAAAGGCTTTACTCAAACCCCGGGGGTTGACTATGACGAGACCTTCTCACCAGTAGCCAATATAAAGTCTATTAGGATTATGCTGGCCATAGCTGTATTTCATGACTATGAAATTTGGCAAATGGACGTCAAAACCGCTTTCCTTAATGGGAAGTTGACTGAGGATGTTTACATGAATCAGCCAGAGGGTTTTGTCGACGCAAAGTATCCTGATAAGGTGTGTAAGCTTGAAAAATCAATCTACAGACTGAAACAAGCTTCTCGCAGCTGGAATTTTGTTTCCATGAGAAAATCAAAGAGTTTGGCTTCTCTAGGAGCGAAGATGTGTCCTGGGTATATGTCAAGGCTAGTGGGAGTATAGTCACTTTTTTGTGTTGTATGTTGATGACATACTGCTCATGGGAAACGACATTCCAACCTTGCAACATGTAAAGTCTTGGCTTGGAAAGTGTTTTGCCATGAAACACCGAGGAGAAGCTGCCTATATTCTCGGGATAAGAATATTGAGAGATAGGAAGAAGAGACTAATTGGACTTAGTCAGAGTACATACTTGGAAAAGGTATTAAAGAGGTTTAGTATGGAAAATTCCAAGAAGGGAGAGCTGCCTATCCAGAGTAATGCAAAGTTGAGTAAGACTCAAAGTCCGACTACAGACGAGGAGATAGCTGACAAGAGTCGGGTACCTTACGCTTCGGCTGTGGGGTCGATCATGTACGCTATGACGTGTACTCGCCCTGACGTGGCCTTTGCTTTAAGCATGGCCAGTCGGTACCAGGGAAACCCTGGAAGGGCGCATTGGATAGCTGTCAAGAATATACTCAAGTATCTGCGAAGGACAAAGAACATGGTGTTAGTCCTTGGTTGCTATGATACTTTGAGAGTTAATGGATATACAGATGCCAGCTTTCAGACAGATAGAGACAATGGTCGGTCTCAGTCGGGCTGGGTATTCCTTTTGAATGGGGGAGCAGTTACTTGGAAAAGTTCTAAGCAAGAGACGGTGGCTGATTCTACGTATGAATCAGAGTACATAGCAGCGAGTGAAGCGTCAAAGGAAGTGGCTTGGCTGAAGAACTTTATCGGTGACCTGGGAGTAGTTCCGAGTATTCAGGAGCCCATGAAACTGTTCTACGATAACGAAGGAGTGGTTGCTTTGACAAAGGAACCGAGAGACCATGGAAAGTCCAGGCATATCGACAGAAAGTACCACTATATCAGACATAGAGTAGAAGAAGGTCACCTCCTTGTAAAGAGGGTATCATCAAAAGATAATTTTACAGATCCCTTGACAAAGGCTCTGAGTAGGATTAAGCATAACCAGCATGCTTGGAGCATTGAAATAAGAGATGATATTAGTTTTTGTAATTAGATAGGTTTTGAAACTTGTAACAATGTAAATGTAATTGAATTTGGTGATTTAATAATAGAGATTGTTAATGAGTATTGTTTACTACTTTTGTTAATTGTTTGTCATGGTGTTTCATTTTGCATGTTTACTTCCTGAGTAATTTGATTATTCAAATGTCCACGGTCACTCATACTTTTAGGGAGTAAGTATGAACGAAGGTTGTCATGAATTGGTTTGTAGATTGTCTTAAGGCGTTAGACATAGCAATAGGATTGCTACAACATTCATGAGTACATAGAAATAGAGATTTGAGTATTGGATAAACCCATGCTCAATAGATTTAAAACGTGTTGTTGTGAGTGATTTTTCTGGTAAAAGACATAAGCATATGAGTCGAAGCTTATTCGTCCCTTGACCCTGACGGGAAACAGATATCTGTAGGTCTCTCGATGAATTTGAATTTCACTGAAAGTGTTAGCCAACCAGGACTAATTTGATATGATCAATTAGTAGTCTTAAAATCATATGCAAATCAGAAATCGGGAAACAGAGAATCAGACCAGGATTGATCTTAATCCATGTCTTGAGTCTGAAAAATATCTTGTTGGACGGAGGATCATCTGATCACTTATCTACGGACAGAACTGACTGGTTAGAGTTCGGCAGCGGTTTCTAGGAAGCTACAGTTGCTAATTAATTAGAGGTTAAATTGGTAATTATAGTCATAGACTTATCCAAGTGGGAGACTGTTGGATTAGGTGTCTAAGCCATGACTAATAATTAGTATTTACTTAATTAATAGTAGCATTCTCCATTTGGGTTGCCCTCATAGCTGGAGGTTTGGTAGAAAATTTAGTAGAGAGAAAGATTGATTAATTATGTGATTAATAAATCAATAGAAATAAAATAAATAGTTTATTAATATATTAAAGTGATAATATATTAATTAGAAACTATATTAATTAATTAGAAATTAATCTAGAATTAATTGGAATTAATTTGGTGAATAATTTAATTAATTAAAGGTGCATGGACTAGAATTGTAATTATTCAATAGTTGAGTAAGTGACAATTATAGCAGTATTATAACCAGCAAAATTATATATATATATATATATATATATATATATATATATATATATATATATATATATATATATATATATATATATATATATATATATATATATATATATATATATATATATATATATATATATATATATATATATTCGATTTTAATATATAGAGATAAAGAGGTTTGAATTAATAAGATAAAGGTTTATCTTGATATGAATTCAAAAGGTTTATCTCTAAAGGCTTATATGGTTATATGCTGGAGGCTATAAATAGGGAGCCTCACCTGGACTCTCTGGAATTTTCGACCTCCCTCCAGCTTCTTGGGTGTGACTTCATTTGAGGCAAGATCTATTTGTTGCTTTACTTCCAAGAAGACCTAAAGGTTAATTTTTTCTGATTTTATTCTTTAGTAATTTTTCTTGTTGGCTTTTTAGGAAATATTTATATGTTCAATAGTAGAAAACATAAATCCTCATAGGTTGCATGTGAACTTAGGGTTTTAGTTCGTAGATTTGCAGCAAACCTTTCACTTATTTATCTCATCGACATTTGTTTGAAACTTGCTTCTCCGAGTTTGAATCGTGAAGGTGTCTGAATCTTTTTCTTCTCACATGCTTTCAAGAACCATGAGATGAGCATTGCGAACCTCAAATATTTGGTGCAACTTTTATACCATCTAGTTTTACTCGACTACAACAGTGTCAAACCTATTGCGACCGAATGAACCGGGAGGGGGAAAATGCGGTAACAATGGGTCGGAAGTTTGTGCCTCTTTTTCTTTTTCGACATCTTTTCTTATTTGTTTTCTTGGCTCGTTCAGCTTTTCAGCCTTTTTTGGTATTTTTGGTGGCTAGTTCTATTTTTAGGCTTCTTTTTCACGTGCAAGATCCCACGATGAGAAAGTCTATGACAACGACATCAAAGAATAAGAACATACCAAAGATAGCAAATATCTTTGTTAGCAGAACTGAAAACTGTCAAAGATAGTACAATTCATGACCCAAATGGAATTTTGGATTTCCAGAAATTAAAAAAAATCGTTTTGCAACATATTTGAATCAAGGATACGAAATGTTGACCAAATATAAAATTTGGATTTCTAAATATGTCTAATGAAAATTTCAATAAATTGAAAATTAGACATCATTGTTATGACTTATAGTGATATAAGTGAGAATGATGCAAAGAAGTGAAGAGAGTTTTGAAGGGTTTTTAAGCAATCAATGAACAAACAAAATTCTTATGGTTCACATGCAACCCTAAAAGATCTATGTTTTCTTCTATGAAGATTATAAACTAAAAGCTAAGGCTAACATTTAAATTCTAAAGATCAAACAAGAATAACCAACCTTTATTGATCTTGTTCTTGAAGCTAGCGGCAAATAATCCTACCTCAAATGCAAGTCACACCCAAAGCAATGGAGAAGACAATTCAGCAGAGTTCCTCTGGTTCTAGTTGGCTCAGGAAATAAGGGAGCCAGGAGGTTCCTTTTATAGCCTCCAAGGGTTACACCTGAAACCCTAAGGAGCCTCCTTAGTGGGCAAGCCTATTGACCACTTGGACCAGGCTTCTAAACCCTAATTAGGGTTTTTGCCAAACCCTGGAGGAGCCTCCAGGTTGGCACCATTTTGGTCCCTGGTTTTTTCTCTGCCAGTTATTCAACTTATTGAATAAATACAAACCAGTCCCTGCACCTTTAATTAATTTATTTAATCACTAAATCAAATCCAATTAATTCTAGATTAAACCTTAATTAATTATTATAGTTTCCAATTAATATATTAACACTTAAAAATATTAATAAACCATTTATTTATTTTCTATTGATTTATTAAACAATTAATAAATCAACCTTTCTCTCTTCTGAACCATACATTAATCCTCCAGCTATGAGGGCAACCCAAATGGACTTTGCTTCTATTAACAAGATAAATACAATTATAAGTCATGGCTTAGACACCTAATCCAACAGTCTCCCACTTGGATAAGTCTATGACTTTAATTGTCCTTTCACCTTCTGATTAATATCAGTTTCCTAGAAACTGTTTCTGAACTCTGACCTAGTCAGTTCTGTCCAAAGATAAGTGATCAGATGATCCTCCGTCCAACAAGATATTTTTCAGACTCAAGACATGGATTAATATCAATCTTGGTCTGATACTCTATTTCTCGATTTTTGATTTGCTTATGACTTTAATACTGCTAATTGAACACATCAATTCAGTCCCGGTTGGCAAAAACTTTCAGTCAACTTCAAAATCATTGAGAGGCCTATAGATATCTGTTTCCCCATCGGGTCAGGGGACGGATAAGTTTCGACTTATATGTCTGCATCTTTTACCAGTTAGAATACTCACAACACTGCATTTTATAGCACCGAGTTACCGGCACGTTTTCGCACTATCAATGAGCAACCGACTTGCAAATTACAGACCATATCTCATTACTTAAAGATCAAAGGATATTATCGTCTTAGCATTGCTTGTGATGTAATCCATGAAGCAATTTGTTAAGCACGGGTTTATCCAATACTCAAATCTCTATTTTCTAAGTACTCATGAATGTTGTAGCAGTCTTATTGCAACGTCTAACTCCTTAGACAATCTACAACCAATTCATGACAGTCTTCGTTCACACTTACTCCCTAACAGTATGATCGACTGTGGAATTTCAAATAATCTAATTATTTAGGAAGTTAAACATGCAAATATAGAAACACAATAATAAACAATTGACAAAGGCAGTAACAATACTCATTTATAAATCTCCATTATAAAATCACCAAGTCAATTACATTTATACTGTTACAAGTTTCAAAATTCTATCTAATTACTAAAACTAATATCATCCTTCAGTCCAATGCTTCGAGCATGCTGATTGTGCTTGATCCTACTCAGTGCCTTAGTCAAAGGATCTGCAGGATTATCTTCTGATGATACTCTCTTAACCAGTAAGTGACCTTCTTCTACGCGATGTCGAATGTAATGGTACTTTCTGTCGATATGCCTGGACTTTCCATGATCTCGCGGTTCTTTTGTCAAAGCGATCGCTCCTTCATTATCGTAGAAAAGTTCCATCAGCTCCTGAATGCTCGGGACAACTCCAAGGTCACCGATAAAGTTCTTCAGCCAAGCCGCTTCCTTAGACGCTTCACTCGCTGCAATGTACTCTGATTCGCACGTTGAATCAGCCATCGTTTCTTGCTTGGAACTTTTCCAAGTTACCGCTCCCCCGTTCAAAAGAAATACCCAGCCCGACTGGGACCGTCCACTGTCCATATCTGTATGAAAGCTGGCATCTGTATATCCACTCACTTTCAAGTCATCACTGCCACCAAGGACTAATACCATATTCTTTGTCCTTTGCAGATAATTGAGTATGTTTTTAACCGTAATCCAATGTTCCTTTCCAGGATTACCCTGGTACCGACTAACCATGCTCAGTGCAAAGGATATGTCGGGATGAGTACATGTCATAGCATACATGATAGACCCTACAGCCGAAGCATAAGGTACCCGACTCATCTCAGCTATTTCCTCATCGGTACTTGGACTTTGAGTCTTACTCAATTTAGCATTACTTTGGATTGGTAGCTATCCCTTTTTGGAATTTTCTATGTTAAATCTTTTTAACACCTTTTCCAAATATGTACACTGGCTCAGACCTATTAATTTTCTCTTTCTATCTCTAAGTATGCTTATCCCGAGAATATTAGCAGCTTCTCCTAGGTCTTTCATGGCAAAACACTTCCCGAGCCAAGACTTGACATCTTGCAAGGTCGGAATGTCGTTTCCCATGAGCAGTATGTCATCAACATACAGCACGAGAAAAGTGACTATACTCCCACTAGCCTTGAAATATACACAGGACTCATCTTCACTCCTAGAGAAGCCAAACTCTTTGACTTTCTCATGGAAGTAGAGATTCCAGCTACGAGATGATTTCTTCAACCCGTAGATTGATCTTTCAAGCTTACATACTTTATCAGGATGCTTTGTGTCTACAAAAGCCTCTAGCTGATTCATATAAACATCCTCAGTCAGTTTCACATTAAGGAAGGCGGTTTTGACATCCATCTGCCAAATTTCATAATCATGAAATGCAGCTATGGCAAGCATTATCCTGATTGACTTAATCTTGGCTATTGGTGAGAAGGTTTCATCATAGTCAACCCCCGGGGTTTGAGTGAATCCCTTCGCAACCAGCCGAGCTTTATAAGTATGTACTTTACCATCCATATCGGTCTTCTTCTTGAAGATCCATTTGCACTCGAATGTCTTTCGACCCGGCACATTGTCAACCAAGTTCCAAACTTGATTGTCATACATGGACTTAATCTCGCTGTCCATTGCCTCTTTCCATTTGGCAGACTCGGGGCGCGCCACTGCTTCGTGGTAGTTAGCTGGCTCATCCAAATTAGTCAATGTACGATCTGACCAACGTGTCACTGTCCGAAGTAATATGGAAACCATAAAACTCGGGCGTCATGCTAACTCTACCCGAACACCTAAGGGGCAATGAGATGTCGGTGGGTCCAACAGGAACTTCTTCCTCATGTTGGTTGCTAGTTTCTTCTAAGGTTGTTTCATCGGGCGTCTCCTGAATTTCTTCGAGATCGATCGTACTCCCACTGTCCTCTTTGGAAATGAGTTCTCTCTCTCAAAAGAACCACCGTCTTGCTACAAAGACCACGTCCTCGCTCGGTCTGTAGAACAAGTATCCAAATAACTATTCTGGGTATCCGATGAATAAACACCTCTCACTTCTTTCTGTGAGCTTGTCTGAAGTCTCTCATCTCATGAAAGCTTCACCGCCCCAGACTTTGATGTGTACCAACGAGGGAGCTTTCCCCGTCCACATCTCGTGTGGTGTTTTCGCAACCTTCTTGGTTGGGACAAGATTTAGGACATGGGCGGCAGTCTCTAAGGCATACCCCCATAAATGGATTGGAAGTGAAGCTCGACTCATCATGGAACGGACCATGTCCAACAAGGTTCGGTTTCACCTTTCAGCAACACCATTCAACTGAGGTCTTCTTGGAGGCGACAACTGTGAAACAATTCCACATTCATTGAGGTAATCAAGAAACTCCATACTAAGATACTCACCGCCTCTGTCGGATCTAAGCATCTTTATCTTTCTGCCCAATTGATTTTCTGCTTCATTTTTGAACTCTTTGAACTTTTCAAAGGTATCTGACTTATTCTTGATTAAGTAGATATACACATATCTACTAAAATCGTCAGTAAAGGTCACATAGAACCGCGTGCCATCTTTTGTGGTTGTTCTGAAGGGATCACACACATCTGTGTGTATGATATCCAACAAACCTTCACCTCTTTCAAAGGAACCTTTGAATGGTGATTTTGTCATCTTGCCAAGCAAGCAAGATTCGCATACATCATCCGACCCGAGGTCGAATGATTCCAACACTCCGTCCTTTTGGAGTTGGGCGATGCGTTTCTTATTGATATGGCCAAGGCAACAGTGCCACAGACACGCCTTTTCTATACCGCTTGAAGAATCAATAGCTAAAACATTTTTACCATAATTATCAACACACATAATAGATTCATACACTCCATCACAAGGCATAGCAGTAAATATAAAAACATCATTTAAACAGAAATTGAACCATTCAATTTATTAAATTCATAATAAAAGCCCTGTCTGAACAATACATGAAAAGAAATTATGTTCTTTGCCATATCAGGCGAATAGCAACAATTATGTAAATCTAAACAGACTCCACTAATAAGCACTAATCTATAGACATCGATCTTGGTAACAGGTGACGTTCGCCTATTGCCCTTGACCAGGTTCAATCTACCGTGTTCTAGCTCCCTACTTTCCTTTAGGCCCTGCAAATCAGAACAGATATGAAAACCACATCCTGTATCAAGGACCCAAGAATAGGAAGAAGGTGAGTTATTAGATATAGAATATGTACCTGCTTGTGATGGCTTCACTTTGGCATCCTTGATGTCCTACAGATACCTGGGGCAGCTTCTCTTCCAGTGACCCTTTTCCTTGCAGTAAAAACAGTCAGCTTCTTTGGGATTCGTGACGTGTGAAATGCCAGAAGACTTAGCTCTCGGGGCACTGCTAGATGTCCCGACATGAGTCTTTTCCCTCCAGTTTGCTTCGGAGGGCCCTTCCGTTTCTTTCCCTTGCCGGAGCCAATAGCCAGGACAGGCGGGTTGACAGGGAGCAGACCTTTTCCCTTCATCCCGTCTTCAGCAGTACGAAGCATGCGGTAAAATTCAGCCAGGGTAGCCTGATTGTTGTTCAAATGATACGCCAGTGTGAACTGGTTATAAGAACTAGGTAAGGAGTTTAGCACTATGTCAACAGCTAAATCCTCATGAACAGGCATTTCCAGCTTCCTAAGCCTCTCCACGTAACCACGCATGCTTTGCACATGAGTGCAGATGGACTCTCCATCTTTAGGTTTGCCGTTAGTGAAAGCTTTTAGAACCTCACGCCTTTCTATGCGCTCTTGCTTGCGGAACTTTTCCTCGAGCTCTTTGTGCATCTCGTAAGGCCAATAGTCCTCATAGATATGCTGTAGTTCAGGGTTCATGGTAGCGATCATGATGCATGCCACTTTGGTCGCATCATCTGAGTGTTTGGTGTACGCGACGACTTCCTCGTGAGTAGCAGTATCTGGGTCAACCTCAACTAGCTCGGTTTCCAGAACATACTCTTTGTGTTCAAACCTTAGAGTCATTTTGATGTTACGGATCCAGTCATTGTAGTTAGTGCCGTCCAACGTCACTTTTGAGCACAATGACAGAATCGAGGTGACATTACCGTGATTAGAGTGGGGAACGGATTGGTCAGAAGACATCTGAATAAAAGAAAGTAGTTTTAATTAGACATTATTAAATAATCCTTATATTCACCCAAGAATAAATATAAGGCTAGCATCCTACAATAACAATCTACAATATCGAAGAGGGATGCCGTAATCTTTATTGTAAATTTTATAAGGTAGGCGAATGACGATTCAGCCAATTCCACCGCGGAAAATAATCTAATTATAATGGAATTCCTAGTTTCATTTGAGATTTATCGAACTGTTCGATAACATGTTTTAATCTCGGGAATGCCCTGCTCGTTTGTGACTGGGATACCGAGGATCACAAACCGAGTGTGAATAACCATGCAAAATGCTCGGTACTCTCGAAGTCAATTGTCATCTCTAATTAACGTGCCGGTTAACCACACACGCTCCGTTAATAATGACAAAATCGAGAAAACCCATTGCGACTCTTTGCGGACCCCAGTTGGCGTGCCGATAAACCACACACGCTCCACCAACGTTCCACAAAGTGCAATGTGCAATTTCATGGATTAGCACCAATTCACATTTTTAAACCTAAAGTAACAAGATTGGGATTTGTTTAAAGTTCTAGTACTTTCAATTATAACATTATACTTTTAAGAGGCTTAGCGGTTCTATCAAACCCGTTCGGCTAATGACACTCGACTGACCACGAGAGCGGTGGGTAAGAGTAGATACCCATTAGACTACCATTTTATAGGCAGTCGCCTTATACCCTCTTTATAGGACAGTTTTGTGAATGAGGCCTACTAACGGTAAGACTAACCATTTAATCTTATATATAAATATTAACTTTTAATCATAAAAATATAAGATATATTTTAATCTGATTAAAATATTTTAGAATTAATTTATTCAGAATTTTCGCTAATTTATTCTATTTTTTCGAAAATTTAAATTAATTCTTTAAGCTGATTTAATTTATCTTTTCATTAACAATTAATTAAACCAATTAAATTAAATAAGGGAATCATAAACATTAATCAAATTAATTTCCTAACCCTTATCCCTAGGTCACGAAATTAGCATGCAAAGATAAGGGGTTCCAGTTATTTAATTATCTAATAATTGTCATAAATATCAACCTACTTATAAAAGGCAAGAAAATCAAGGGGGGACCAAGGATGGCGGCTAGGGTTAGGAAACCCTAGCCAAGAAATCGATCCAAGGCCATTCCTTGGGGTGTTCATCGCAAAAACATCCAAGGCACAAACAATTCATGCAGTTTATATCAAACACAAGAAAACAAAGCCATAGATCTGATACCCCTGAAGGGTTTTTAAGCAATCAATGAAGAAACAAAATTCTTATGGTTCACATGCAACCCTAAAAGATCTATGTTTTCTTCTATGAAGATTATAAACTAAAAGCTAATGCCAACATTTAAATTCTAAAGATCAAACAAGAATAACCAACCTTTCTTGATCTTGTTCTTGAAGCTAGCAGCAAATTATCCTGCCTCAAATGCAAGTCACACCCAAAGCAATGGAGAAGACAGTTCAGCAGAGTTCCTCTGGTTCTAGTTGGCGTAGGAAATAAGGGAGCCAGGAGGTTCCTTTTATAGCCTCCAAGGGTTACACCTGAAACCCTAAGGAGCCTCCTTAGTGGGCAACCCTGTTGACCACTTGGACCAGGCTTCTAAACCCTAATTAGGGTTTTCGCCAAACCCTGGAGGACCCTCTAGGTTGGCGCCATTTTGGTCCCTGATTTTCTCTCTGCCAGTTATTCAACTATTGAATAAATACAAACCAGTCCCTGCACCTTTAATTAATTTATTTAATCACTAAATCAAATCCAATTAATTCTAGATTAAATCTTAATTAATTATTATAGTTTCCAATTAATATATTAACACTTAAATATATTAATAAACCATTTATTTATTTTCTATTAATTGATTAAACAATTAATAAATCAACCTTTCTCTCTACTGAACCATACATTAATCCTCCAGCAATGAGGGCAACCCAAATGGACTTTGCTTCTATTAACAAGATAAATACAATTATAAGTCATGGCTTAGACACCTAATCCAACAAGTTTGTCACAAATAAGTTTGGAAAACATTGCACCGAAAGTTGAATAACACAGAAGTTAAGGAAAGAGATTTTCTGATTAGGACAAAATACACCAATAGTTGAGTTGTATGTTGTTGAAAATTTAAAATGTGTATATGAAAACTCGGTGGTTTCCGGGTCCAAGATCTTTCGCTCAACAATTAACTATATAAATATATATATATATATATATATATATATATATATATATATATATATATATATATATATATATATATATATATATATATATATATATATATATATATATATATATATATATATATATATATATGAAGTGCTAAAATGTAAAGGAACGATGCGGAAATATGAATGACATGAAATATAAACTTGTGGAATGTTAAATAAATTGTAAAGAACAACTGCAGAAGTTAAAAGACAATAATTAAACGATATGTTGTAATTCATATTTTTCATTGATAAACGAAAGGTGTTACAAATTTGAAGTTTAGCTCACAAACACATTTTCTAGTCTAAGGTGAATCACATGGAGATCTAGAGTGGTTAAAAGAAGGGGAGATATGATGTTCTTGAAGTTCTTGAGGTCTCCAGCCACTCCTCTAATTCCTTTAGACTACATTGGAGTGATAGTTTTCTCACAATTTCTCCAGTTGATCTCTCTAGAATCTCACTATGTCTCAACTCATTCTTCATGATCCAAGGCTCCTATTTATAGGACGAGAATATCTCTTCTAGATCTCAAGTACAACAAAGAATAATAACTATTATAAATCAATAGCTAGCCTACATAGTCTAAGTCTTGAACTCCTTGATGTACTTCAGCTTATGTTTAGCTCAATGTTCGTTGATGTGTGAATATGAGATTCTGTAATTCAACGACTTCTGGTCCAGCTCTTTAAGATTTTCTGATCACGAATTTCTGCTCCCATGCATCAAAATTTTCAGATTCATCAAGCATAATATTCGGATCCTCATGAATTTCGGATCCTCATGAAGTTCGGTTTGCACTAGCCTTTGGTTCATGCTAATTTCGGTTGCATCAAGATATTTGGTATAGCAGTCTTCGATTTAGTAGAAGTTTGGTATGAAACTATGATCTTCGGCTAGACCGACATATTCGGCTAACTTGTAATCTTCGGTACCAAGGTAATCTTCGGTACACACTTGGCTTCAGCATCCTAATCTTCGGCTTAAGTGATATTCGGTGGTGTATGTGATTTTCGGTATACTCAGTGTTCAGATCCAGGTGATCTCCGGTTCTTGTCATGATGTTCGGCATTCATCAGGATATTCGGCATGATGCCAATCTTCGGATGTTCTGATTTTCGTTATGACAATGTTCGGATCCACCTCAGCTTTGGTATGATGATCTTCGGCATTTGTGAATTTCGGACCCAAACATGGATTCTCCAAGTTTGGTCCTCAACTACTGATAGGTATCTCAATTCATGATAGTTGCTTATCACCTCAAATCTTCAACATCTTTGGCATTTACACTAACAATATCCCCATAAATGGTGATAGATGTTGAATGAACTGTCAAGGGAAGTTCATCATGATTTCCTCAATCTCATTGCTGAATAAACACTCAATAATTCAAAGCATTTACCCAACATATCCCCCTAAATGATGTGAAATCTTGAGGGTTGGGATATTCACTTCAGATGGCGGTTGTGATGCAGAAATTCTTCAATTAGAATATCTCATGTGAAAATGAAACTTCAATGCTAAGAGTAAAATTACAAAATTTCAAATTCAAAGAGAAATTTAGCGCCTAAAATTTGTTTGTGAAAACCAGAAATCATTGCCACGT
The DNA here is from genome assembly GCA_023525715.1 of Cichorium intybus. Lineage (NCBI taxonomy): Eukaryota > Viridiplantae > Streptophyta > Magnoliopsida > Asterales > Asteraceae > Cichorium > Cichorium intybus. The sequence goes on from CM042010.1 coordinate 77,496,755, forward strand.
CGCTTTACTAAACTTGATCCTTGATATCAAAATTCTAAAATCCTAACTCTTTAGAATTAATGAGAACAGAAGTTCATAATCGAGAACCCCTTACATTTGATCAAAAGGATGAATACACCAAAATAAAAAATCTTTGATCAAAATTTTGAAGTAAGGAAAATCTGAATGATCGGCCGAGTTGTATTGTGATCTTGGATCCACCTAAATATTGACGGGGTCTTGGACGCTCTTGAGAAAATCTTCTTGGTCATGAATTTTATTGGATAGTTGTGATTCGTGCTATATGTTCAAAAAATTTGAAAATTTTAGAAAATGATGAAAATTTTGAAAATTTATCTTGCTACTGATATGTTGCTGCTGTGTTGAATTAGTCGTTGTTTCTTTGATCTCAATTGATAGAAAGTTTTAAGTTGCCAGCTCTTCCCAAAATTTCTTGGTGCCAGGAGATGTACAAACCTTCTCCACAGAGCACATTCAGACTTCTAGAGCCTTGACATTCGAATGCGACTTGGCACACGCCTACCAAGAACTGAATCGTTACAGCCTCCATTAAGAAATTGTTTTCTTCAAGAAACGAACCTTTGACTTTAGCTCTGAAATCACTTGTTGGATTTGGATGCTGCCATTGTGCTGATACCAACTCTTGGGTCTTGGAGTTATCAACAATTTGCTTTCTTTGTCAGCAATCATCTTGCTAAGTCTTGTCTTGTTGAAAGCTCTTACTTTCACTCAACTAAGGTGTCACTTCAGTTTCAATTTGTCTTCATCACAATCTTCTGATAAGTCATTAGAAGTCGAACTTGTCTCTCTTTCTTCTGATTTTAGGTTCATCGACGGTCATCTCTCCTTCCCTTTTACTTTATATAATTTACTTTTATTATTATTATTATTATTTTAAGATATATATATATATATATATATATATATATATATATATATATATATATATATATATATATATATATTTATAATTAATTTTTTTGGATAGAAATTTCTAATGAAAATTTCAGATAAAAATTTCTGATGGAAATTTCTGATGAGATTTTCTGATGATATTTTCTGTTATGATTTTCTGATGAGATTTTCTGATAGAAATTTCTGATGGAGAACAGGAACGGACCACTCTAGGTAAAATGTGGAATTTCTCAGCGTAGGTGTTACTATGCATCTAAGTCTTGAAGAAGGGTAGAAGGTTGATGTGTGGTTAGACTTTGGTGTTATGAAGCACCAAAACTTGATACACAAATTCAATCTTCTGTAGAAAAAAAGAAGTGATGTCACTGATAAAAGAATGGAGTGTTTTTACTGATGGAAAAATGGATGATATCACTAGACAAAAAGTATTGATAAGTTAATGGGTGTAGGAGAGAGTGAAACCCATGTTCCCAATGTCTGATGGTTGGAGAAATGGAGACATGAAAGAGATGTCCGAACTGATTTTTTCTTATAAATCATTTAATTTATCTCCCCAAATATATAAAAATTCGAAAAATCAATGGGAATATAAATTAAATCCACATTTTATAGAAAATATTTAACGTTTTAATAGAAATTTTCAATAAACCGTTTTCGAACAAAGATAGCCAAAATTTGAATCACGATCATAAATTTTGTTTTCGATCTCCAACAAAAACGATTTTCCATCTAAAAACATATTAATGATTAAACTACGAAAAAATATTTGTTTTACTTGTCTTTACACATTTCAGTCATTTTCGTCCTTTACGATTTTGTTTTTGTTTTTGCTGAAACGAAATTGAGCACAGTAACATTCAAAGAACCGATAGCGGGTTTTCAAGATTTATAAAAACATGATGGCCAGTTACAATGGCTCTGATACCAATTGTTGAAAATTTAAAAAGTATATATGGAAACTCGGGAGGTTTTCGGGTCCAAGATCTTTCGCTCAACAATAAACAAAGATATAAATATATATAAATTAAGTGTTAAAATCTATGATCAGAATTTTGAAGTAAGGAAAATTTGAATGATCGGCCGAGTTGTATTGTGATCTTGGATTCCCCTAAATGTTGATGGGGTCTTGTAAGTTCTTGAGAAAATCTTCTTGGTCATGAATTTTATTGGATAGTTGTGATTTGTGCTATATGTTCGAAAAATATGAAAATTTTACAAAATGATGAAATTTTGAAAATTTCTCTTGCTACTGATATGTTGCTGCTGTGTTGAATGAGCTGTTGTTGCTTTGATCTCAATTGATAGATAGTTTTAAGTTGTCAGCTGTTCCAAAAATTTCTTGGTGTCAGAAGATGTGCAAACCTTCTCCATAGAGCACGTTCAGAATTCCAGAGCCTTGACATTCGAATGCGACTTGGCATGCGCCTACATCGCCGCAAGAACTGAAGCGTTACAGCCCCCAACTAAGAAATTGTTTTCTTCAAGAAACGAACCCTTAACTTTAGCTCTGAAATCACTTGCTGGATCTTGATGCTTCCATTACCAACTGCTGGGTCTTGGGGTTGTCAACAATTTGCTTTATTTGTCAACAGTCACATTGTTGAGTCTTGTCTTGTTGAAAGCTCTTACTTTCACTCAACTAAGGTGTTACTTCAATGTCAATTTCTCTTCATCACAATCTTCTGGTAAATCATTAGAAGTTGAACTTGTCTCTCCTTCTTTTGATTTTGGGCTCATCGACGGTCATCTCTCCTTCTCTATTTATTTTATATAATTTTTTTTATTTTATTATTAATATTAATTATATATATATATATATATATATATATATATATATATATATATATATATATATATATATATATATATATATATATATATATATATTGGATAGAAATTTCTGATGAGATTTTCTTATATGATTTTCTAATGAGATATTTTGATCAGATTTTCTGATAAGATTTTCTGATGGAAATTTCTGATGAGATTTTCTGATGATATTTTCTGATATGATTTTCTGATGAGATTTTCTGATAAAATTTTCTAATGAGATTTTCTGATGAAAATTTCTGATGGAGAACAGCAACGGACTTCTTTGGGCAAAATGTGTAAATTCTCAACTTAGGTGTTATTATGCATCTAAGTCTTGAAGAAGGGTAGAAGGTTGAACGATGTCACTAGACAAAAAGTACTGATAAGTTAATGGGTGTGGGAGAGAGTGAAACTGATGTTCCCAATGTCTGATGGTTGGAGAAAAGGAGACATGAAAGAGATGTGTGAACTGACTTTTTCTTATAAAATCATTTAATTTATATTCCCCCTAATATATAAAATTTCGAAAAAGCAATGGGAATATAAATTAAATTCAACATTTTTCAACAAATATTTAACGTTTTTATAGAAATTTTCAATAAACCGTTTTCGAACAAAGATAGCCAAAATTTGAATCACCAATGGTAAATTTTGTTTTCGATCTCCAACAAAAACGATTTTCCATCTAAAAACATATTAATGCTTAAACTACGAAAAAATATTTGTTTTACTTGTCTTTACACATTTCAGTCATTTTCGTCCTTTACGATTTTGTTTTTGTTTTTTCGGAAACGAAATTGAGCACAGTAGCGTTCAAAGGACTGATAGCGGGTTTTCAAGGTTTATAAAAACCTTATGGCCAGCTACAATGGCTCTGATACCAATTGTTGAAAATTTAAAAACTATATATGAAAACTCGGTGGTTTTAGGGTCCAAGATCTTTCGCTCAACAGTAAACGAATATATAAATATAAATAAAAATAAATAAATATATATATATATATATATATATATATATATATATATATATATATATATATATATATATAATGAAGTGTTCAAATGTAAAGGAACGATGCAAAAATATAAATGACTTGAAATATAAAGTTGCGGAATGTTAAATAAATTGTAAAGAGCAAGTGCGGAAATTAAAAGACAGTTATTAAACGATATGTTGTTATTCGTATTTTTCATTGATAAACGAAAGGTGTTACAGAATTGAAGTTTTCCTCACAAACACACTTACTAGTCTAAGGTGAATCACATGGAGATCAAGAGTGGTTAAATGAAGATGATATATGATGTTCTTGAAGTTCTTGAGGTGCCTGGAGAGAATTCTCCAGCCACTCCTCCAATTCCTTTAGACTATATTGGAGTGATAGTTTTCTCACAATTTCTCCGGTTGATCTCTCTAGAATCTCACTATGTCTCAACTCATTCTTCATGACCTAGGGCTCCTATTTATACGAGGAGAAGATCTCATCCAGATCTCAAGTACCATCAATAACAATAAACTATTATAAGCCAATACCTAGCCTATATAGTCTAAGTCTTGAACTCCTTGACTTCAGCTTATGTCAGCTCAATGTTCTTTTATGTGTGAATATGAGATTCTGTAGTTCAGCAACTTCTGGACCAACTCTTTAAGATTTTCTTATCACGAATTTCTGCTCCCATGCTTCACAATATTTGGATACATCTAGCACAATATTCGGATCCTCATGAATTTCGAATCCCCACGAATTTCGGATCCTCTTGAAGTTCGATGTGCACTAGCCTTTGTTTCATGCTAATCTTCAGTTGCATCAAGATATTCGGTATAGCAGTCTTCGGTTTAGTAGAATTTCGATATGGCACTATGATCTTTGGCTAGACTAACATCTTTGGCTAACTTGTAATCTTCAATACCAAAACCAAGCCATGGACCAGATTTGAAACTAGCACAAAAACAACCCCTACATCTAATCCTATTGGTGCTAGTAGCTCCACAACAGCCCCAAAAGTGAATGTTGCAAACAAGGAAACTAGTTTGTCCAAAGTTCGTTGTTTCAAGTGTCAAGGATTTAGGAATTACCAAAATACATGTCCAAATAAGAGGGTGGTGACCTTAAGAGAGCCTGTTGAAATTCATGATGAATTGCTTGAAGAAGAAGAGAGGTTGGTTGGTATTTTCCATGATGATCAAGAATCTGATGAAGAAGAGGAAGAGAAGTATGAGGCACCCATGTATGATACAGCCTTGGTACTTAGAACTCTTCAAACTAATGTTATACAATCTGATGTTGATCAAAGAGACCAATTTTTTACACCAAATGTTTGGTTAGAGACAAATGGTGTAGTTTGATAATTGATGGTGGAAGTTGTACTAATGCAGCTTCTAACGAAATGGTGACTAAATTGGGGTTGATTACTGTAGCCCATCCTATACCATATGCACTTCAATGGTTCGACGATGTAAACAAGGTGAACGTGATAAAACAGGTTAGAGTTGGTTTAGCCATGGGATCTTATGAAGATGAAGTTTTGTGTGATGTTATTCCCATGGATGCTTGTCATGTGTTGTTGGGATGTCCTTGGCAGTTTGATAGGGATGTGATACATAGAGGAAGAAGCAATGAATATGAGTTGACGCATAATGGTAAAAAAAATTGTGTTAAAACCCATGTCTTCTACACAAGAGAGATCAATGAGTAGAAAACAAGTCAAGAAGCCAAATCTCACCATGTTGGCTAGTGAAAGGGAAGTGGAACAGATTCTTGACCAAGGAGATGTGGTTTACATGCTTGTGGCTAAAGAAGATCCAAAGGTGGGGCAGATTGTGCAAGAAAAGGGTCCAATTGCTGATTTGCTCATGGAGTATCAAGATGCGTTCCCAACTAAATTACCACCAGGTTTGCCTCCAATCCATGGTATTGAACATCAAATAGACCTTATTACAGGTGCATCTTTGGCTAATAAGGTTGCTTATCGTTGTAATCAGGAGGAAACAAAGGAAATGCAAAAACAGATTGGTGAACTCATGAAAATAGGTTATGTGCGTGAAAGCTTAAGTCCTTATGTTGTTCCTGTTGTGTTGGTGCCAAAAAAAGATGGTTCTTGGAGGATGTGTGTGGATAGTAGAGTCGTGAACAATATAACCATCAAATATAGATTTCCCATTCCTAGACTTGATGATATGTTGAATGAATTGCATGGATCTGTTGTGTTCTCAAAATTTGATTTAAGAAGTGGTTATCACCAAATTAGGATACGTGAAGGTGATGAGTGGAAAACAACCTTTAAAACCAAACATGGTTTGTATGAATGGACCGTGATGCCATTTGGCCTTACAAATGCACCTAGTACTTTCATGAGACTAATGAATGAAGTGTTAAAATCGTTTTTGGGCAGGTTTGTGGTTGTATACCTTGATGACAACTTGATGTATACCAAAAGCAAGGAGGATCATTTGTTGCATCTAAAAAAAGTGTTTGACACCCTTAGAACTCAAAAACTCTATGGGAAGCAAGAAAAGTGTGCATTGTTTGTGGAAAAGGTGTTATTCTTGGGTTTTGTTGTTTCTAAAGATGGTGTGTCCGTGGATCAATCCATGATTGATGCAATTAAATCTTGGCCAACTCCTAGCAACATTTCTGAAGTTAGATCATTTCATGGGCTTGCTTCATTTTATAGGAGGTTTATACGTGATTTTATTGCCATTACAAGCCCTATTACAAGCTGTTTGAAGAAGGGAACTTTTGCATGGGGAAAAGATGCCCAAAAGGCATTTGAGAAGATTAAGGAGCTGTTGTGTGCTACCCCTGTGTTGGCATTTCCAGATTTCTCTCAACTATTCGAAGTTGAGTGTGATGCAAGTGGGGTTGGTATTGGTGCTGTTTTCATTAAAGCTAAACGTCCTATAGCTTATTTTTCTGAAAAATTGGGAGGTGAAAGGTTGAATTATTGTACTTAGGAGTTTTATGCAATTGTGCGTGCATTGGATCATTGGAGTCATTATTTGCGTGCAAATCATTTCATTTTGCATTCAGATCATGAATCCTTGAAATACATTAATGGGCAGCCAAAGTTGGGCACTGACAATGCCTAGTAATATCAAGTATTTTAGTTGTTGTTGAGCCCTATTCTTGGTGATTTTATATCATATATGTTGTGGTATTCTCACTTTTTGTGTCAGTGCAGGTTTGGAAAGAAAAGATGTAAACAGGGGCTAAATACGTACAAAATGGAAGAAGTTTGAAAATAAGGACAAAAGAGTCGAATTCAGACACGTGCCGCGGTATGCACAAGAGCGCGACGCGCTGAGTCATGATTGAGGTATTCTCACTTTTTGACAACGCCTAGTAATATCAAGTATTTTAGTCGTTTGACAACGCCTAGTAATATCAAATATTTTAGTCGTTGTTGAGCCCTATTCTTGGTGATTTTATATCATATATGCTGTGGTATTCTCACTTTTTGTGTAAGTGCTTGTTTGGAAAGAAAAGATGTAAACAGGGGCTAAATACGTACAAAATGGAAGAAGTTTGAAGATAAGGACAAAAGAGTCGAATTCACACGCACGCCGCGGTATGCACAAGGGCGCGACGCGCTGAGTCATGATTGAGGTTGTGAGAAGAATTCAAATGCCGAGAAAACCGGGATAAACCCATACGCGCGCCACGGATTCTTAATGCACGCGACGCGGCCTCTTATTTTCCAAAACTATAAAGAGAGGGTTCTAGGTCGAAATCAGCAGAAAATACCTGGCATAGGAACGATCCCCAAGGCTTCTTTGACTCCATGTTTCAGTTTTCAGTCGACCATAAGTGGTATTTATTGTTTTTCTTATTTAATTTTCAAGTAATTTAGTAGTTTTTAGTTGCTTGGCTAGTGTTATTGGGTGTGACAACCATTAGCATTAGGTTTAAGTTTCTGAAATTTTATGTTTTCTGTTTTGAACAAGTTGGATCTGAGTTTTTATGAAGATAATCATTCGGTTATGTTTAATTCCTCTTTTTACCTTTGTTTTATGTTTCGGTGTTTCGGAATGAGTTTGAATGCTTGATTGTTTGTCTTGATCTTGATTGCTTCTGTTTCTGAATTGTATTTCTGATTTCAGTAAGTGATTAGGTTAAGTTTTGGTTTTGATTATAGTTTAAGTTTATGTTTGAATTGGGATTTGTTGGATTTTATGATTTTGGGACTGTTTTCGGTAAAAGTTAGAAAATAGATCCTCTGGTTGTAGAGTGACACTACAATTGGTAATCTGTTGCCTACCTTGACCACGTAACTCCTGTGGATCGACCATGACTACCACTATACTAGTGAGAGTGAGGTATTTTACTATTTTTGACCGCACGACGACCTAGGTGTGTCAGGCTCAAGACATGCAAAGTGGGTGGAATTCTTGCAATCCTTTCATTTTTCTTCAAAATACAAGGATGGAAAAAGTAATGTGGTGGCTGATGCTTTATCAAGACGTTACACTATGTTGGCAACTTTGGATGTTCGTTTGTTGGGGTTTGAAACCCTGAGGAATTACTATGAATCTGATGTGGACTTTGGAGATTTGTTTTTAAAATGTGCAGGTGGTCCCAATGGTGAATTCATGTTGCAAGATGGCTTTTTATTCAAAGGAGATCCCCGTTGTGTTCCAAAACATGCAATTCATGAGTTACTAGTTTTGAGGCTCATGGTGGAGGCTTGGCTGGTCATTTTGGTGTGACCAAAACATTGAAAGTGTTAAAGTAGCATTTCTTTTGGCCTAAGATGTTGGGGGATGTAACCAACATTGTGGGCAAGTGTGTGACATGTCATATCGCTAAAAGCACTTTTAAACCTGGTTTGTACACTCCTTTGCCCGTGCATGTTCGCCCATGGGAAGATGTGTTCATGGATTTCATAGTTACTTTGCCTCGTACTCAAAGGGGTAAGGATGCTATCATGGTGGTGGTGGACAGGTTCTCAAGGATGACTCATTTTGTTACATGCCACAAGACGGATGATGCTAGCAATGTGGCTGATTTGTACTGCAAAGAAATCGTTCGTTTTGATGGCATACCAAAGACCATTATTTCTGATCGGGATTCCAAGTTCTTGAGCTATTATTGGAATACATTATGGAGGAAAGTGGGTACCAAGCTGTTGTTTAGCACATCACATCATCCTCAAACGGACAGTCAAACTGAAGTCACAAACAGAACTTTGGGTACATTGTTGAAGGGGTTGGTTAGCAAGACTCAAAAAGATTGGGATGTCAAACTTGCACATGCTGAATTTGCTTATAATCGTTCTCCTACGCATGCTACAGGTCATTCTCCTTTTGAAGTTGTTTATGGGGTGAATCCTTACGTGCCCTTGTGTTGAGTATATTTGTGCTGAAGTGCATGCCTATCCGAAGACCTATGCAACACCATCCGAAGTCTTGAAGCATTTTGTAAGAAGACCCCGAAGTCTTGAAGCATTTTGTAAGAAGACCCCGAAGTCTGAAGACTTTGAAGGGTGTATCCTGGAGGATCCGAAGACTTAATAGCTGTAACGACATTTTGGTTCACGCGTGATAGCAGACTACGTGTTGCATGAATCTACAATCCTATTGGCTAGTACACTGATAGGATATTCCCCGATTGTGTTTGTACTATCGTATCTCTGATTTTGTATATATATATATATATATATATATATATATATATATATATATATATATATATATATATATATATATATATATATATATATATATATATATATATATATATATATATATATATATATATATATATATATATATATATATATATATATCAGAGATACTTTACCGTGTCGAGTGTGATTTTGATCCACCATCAATTGTAAAACCCTAAATCGTAATATCAAAGCATTCGGCACTCTTTATCCAATACTTACTGTGTTCTTGATTGTTCTTCATATTTGTGTGTGTTTTCATTGCATCTCTAGAATCAGTTCGTCATTATACTTATTATTGTTTACTACTTGATCGATTTCAACACCCAACACGTGGTATCAGAGCAGGACAGCTCGAAAACCTGTTTTTAGAGTCTCATTTCATTGTTACAGTTCTAGATCTGAATTGTTTCTCAGATCTAGCTTTCCGCAACTGTTAAGTATCTCTATTACTTGTTTTTCTGAAAAGATCCTGTTGAAATTTGTTCAAAATGACTGATTCTACTGCTACTTATGCTAACATGCTCAATTATGCCAATCTGATTGGCTCCTCTACCAAAGCTCCAGTTCTTGTTCCAACCTACTATGATTTCTGGGTTGATTGAATGAGGGATTATCTTGAAGGTCTTGATGAAGAAAAGGATATCTGGAGATCTGTCAAAGATGGTCCTCATACAAGCATTGAAGGAAGATTTGTAGTAGTTTATGGAGAAGATGTTGAAGTCTTGACAGCTGCTGATCTGAAGTAAGTTAGAAACGATGAAAGCGGCATGAGAGAACTCCGAAGTGGACTAGGTCCAGATGTTCGACATCACATCTCTAGTGCAAAGTCTGCTAAAGAGATTTGGGATCGTTTAGCTGTTCGGTTTGCTGGTGATAACACTCTTCAATCGAGTGTTGTTCAAGAAGTGTTAGCTGACTTCAGTAACTTCAAGCAATAAGAGAATGAAACCTTGGAACAAGCTTATGAAAGATATAGCAAAATGGTGTATGAATTGGAAAAGTATGGGGAAACTCGAAGTCAGCAAGAGATCAACATTAAATTTCTCTACAGTCTGAGACCAGAATGGAGACCAATCATGTTGATGATCAAGTCATATGAAAACATTAACACCTACTCTTTGGCTGCTTTATACAATCTCATCAAATCACATGAACCTGATATTTATGGTAGAAGAAGCGAGAAGGCCAATACTAGTTCCTTAGCTCTAGTGTCTAGTGTTGATGAAGAAGAAGATAAGGATGAACCTGATGGCTACTTAGAAAAGAGAAAATGGTGAAACGATTGCTTTGTATACTGCAAACAATCGAAGATTCAGAAAACCTTTTGTGAACAAGTCTAACACAGCTAAACCCTTTGTAAAAGCCTTCAACAAAAACTCTTTCACTCCGAAACCTAAGCCTGAGATCTATACGCCTAAGGAGGAAACTATGAAATCTTCCACTCCGAAGCCCACTGAAACAAAGACTTCGGAGATACCAAAAGATAGATCTGAAGAAAAGAAAACTGTTGGTGACTCTGGCTTTGACTGTAACTATTGTCATGGTCAAAATCATTTCGCAAAGGATTGCATGCTTCGCAAACGAAATGAAAAACAAACTCAAGTGAAAGATGAGGCTTACTATGCAAGAAAAATGGAAGAAGTGAGAGAGAAAACCAAAGATCTGGCACTGACGGCTTCGGAAGACAGAATGGGAACTTACCAAATTTGGTCGTCTGACTCCGAAGACGAGGAAGTAAGGAAGCCAACTCATAGTGCATTCATTGCCTATGATGATGGTAATAGCTTCCCGAAGTATAACTCAGAGGATAGTGAAGTTGAAGGAGACTTGAACTACGAAGGATTTGAAGAATTTGGTCATGGGGATTCAGAAATGAAGAAAGGGCTTGATGCAGATGCTCCGAAGACTTGGACTGTTGACTCTTCGGATGATGAGGAGGATGTTTGCTTCATGGCAAAGGACTCACGCCTAACCATTCCCGAACAGGTATCCAAACTTCTCTTATCTTTTAATATTTCTGCATCCAAATTTTCAGCTGATATAAATGAAATAACACGTGATTTCTCTATAATGAACAAATTGCTAATTGATGCTAAAAATAGGGCAAAGATCAGTGAGCAAGAGATTCTACAATTCAGGGGGGGAGTTGAGAGTTTGAAGTTATCCCTAGAAAAGGCCAATTTAAGAATCTCATTGCTAGAGGAGAACAGAGAGAAACATCTGAATAATAATGATGTAATTTTGAGACAACGAAATATCTTTTGTGAAACTGCTAGACGTTTGTATGCTCATATTACTCGTATTTATCACTCTGCTGATGTTTGCAATGTTCAACATAGACAACTACTTCCTTTTATTGAATTTAAGCTAAAAGATGTTGATAGTATTTCATATGAATGTGAATCAATAGTGTATGGGTCTGAAGTAACTAACCCTTCGTATAAGCATGGTTTGATTTCTGTTGAAAAACACTTAACCGCTGAAAACATGTTGAAATTACTACAAAAAGAAATCCCATTGTTGCAAAGAAATGTTCCTCAAACTGAAAACAAATCAGAAGTCATTGTTGAGACTGAGTCTGAAAAGGATTCTGAATGTGATTCGGATATGGAGGAGATTGATTGCTCTTCTTTGTCTAAAATAACATCATCCTCTGCATCCGCATTACCCTCCGAAGACATCTCACAATTGTCTTCGGTTGATAAAGACAAAACCAAAATTGATTGTGAATATGAAACTTTGGAAAAAAAAGAAATTGTTAAAAAAAACTCAAGTTTCTGATGAATGTGTGTCATATGAAGAATATCTCAAAGACAGTTCAAAAAGTCTAGTCCATGTTGCTTGTATCTATCCGAAGATCTCTTATTTCAAAAACTACATTTTTATGAAGCCTGGCGGCATGCTTTAAATTGACAATGATTTGAAAAAGATTGTTGAGGAGGATAATTCCACAGTTACAGAGGAAGAATTCTTCTCATCATCAAAAATGGTTGAAAATGACATGAATGAAAAATTGGAAGTAAAAATCAATGTGAGAAAACAATATTTATATGGTCACAACATTTACAATCGAATTTGCTATGAAAAAGAAAAGATTCCAAAAAACATGACTCATCTTTTAAATGTTAAAAACGATAATCATGTTACATTAACAAAAGGTACAAACAAATTCAAGTTATGGAGAAACCATAGCTCCGAAGATGGACGTTTTTCAGGTAGTGGAGTCATGTGAAAGTGTTCCTCTTACACAATCTTTTGAAAATGGTGTTGCAAAACCCAAGAATGTTGTTTCCAAACCCACGTTACATAAAAATCAGATCTTGAAAAGACCTCAAATTCAAAACTTTGCATCAACCTCCAAAACAAAATCAGCAATTGTGATTACAAAACCAATCCAAAAACCAACTGCTGCGAATTTGAAAACTAAACAAGTATCAAACCTTGTTAAAAGGAAAACTCACTTCATAGTTTCAAAACAAACCATTATGAAGGCTTCAACTTCTTGAACAAAAACAAGGATTACGAAGGATACAAATGCTAAAAACCAACTTTCCAAACCATCGTTTGCTCCAACTAAACCAAACTTTCCAAATCCCAAGTTTCAAAAATATTCAAAGAAAAAATTTTCAAAAGGTACAAATTTGATAGATACATTCCATCAGTGGCTGGAAAAAAATTTGGATTTGTTTAAGGATAAAAATCTTTCATTAAATGATTTCAAACTTGCATACGAAGAGTACATATGTATTTCTACACTACGCAGTTCAATTTCAAGGAAATCAACAATCGAAAACTCAAAACAAAACTGGAAAAGGGATAACCCTGAAAGAAAACTTAATTTCAAAATCAAAAACTTCAAGGTCATCAAATTGTTCAAAATTTTCAAAAGCCAAGAAAACCACAAATTCTTCTATGACTTCAAATTCCTCTAAGTCAAAACCGTCCAAGCAAATATGGGTTCCGAAGACTTCCAGCACATCAAACTCTTCGGTCTCATCTTTTCTAACAAAAGACTCTTCGGAATCATTTTCTGACTCTTCATGTTCATCACATGAGACTTCTGAAAATATGATCAATCTAAATGCAAATAAAATATCCGAAGAGGCTGTCGAGAAGTGGATTCAAGAATCCTTTGCTTACCCTGAGGACCCAATATTGATTGGGTACTAACTCCTTCTTGATTGATTGCAGGTTATGTCAAATGAGCGGTAAGATGCAAAATGGTACATGGATAGTGGCTGCTCAAGACATATGACAGGAAAAAGGGAGTATCTCAGGTATTATAGAACATTATATGATGCAGTGAATGTTCGCTTCGGTAACAACGAAACGTGTCCAATTCGGGGTTATGGCAAAATTACTAATGGGCAATTTATAATAAACAGAGTGGCATTTGTAGAAGGTTTAAAGCATAATCTTGTGAGTATCTCTCAATCGGTGGTTGGAACTGGAAATGTTGTCACGTTCAACAACCAAGGGAGTGTCATCTCAAAAGAAGCAACAAACGAAGTCTTGTTGAAATCTGAAAGAAAGGTATCAATGTTTCCCTGGAATCTAAAGCTAGTGACTGGTGGGCAATCATTGTGTCTTCTATCCAAAGCCAACTCAGATGTCAGCTGGTTATGACACCGAAGACTTGCTCATTTAAACTTTAAAGACTTAAACGAGTTAGTGGCTATGGATTTGGTCGTGGAATGCCTGCTCTAAAATTTGATAACGACTCACTTTGTTCTGCTTGTAAACATGGCAAGCAAACAAAACAAAGGCATCCAACTGTGATCAACCGAAAAATCACCGAACCTCTTTCTCTTCTTTACATGGATCTTTGTGGACCATCCGCAGTGGAGTCAATTAGGAAGAAAAAGTATATTCTTGTGATTGTTGATGACTATTCAAGGTTCACTTGGGTTTTATTCTTATGAAACAAGTCTGATGCAGCTGAAGAAATCATTAATTTCATAAAGAAAATGGAAGTAATGCTCAACAAGAAGGTCCGAACTATACAAAGTGATAACGGTTCGGAGTTCAAAAATCAAACACTTGATGGATTTTTTAAGACAAAGGGGATTAGTCATAACTTCTCAGCACCATATACTCCTCAAGAAAATGGTGTTGTAGAAAGACGAAATCGTTCTTTGTGTGAAGCAGCTAGAAGAATGCTTAACTTTACAAATTTGCCCATGTACTTCTGGGCCGAAGCCATCTCCACAGCTTGCTTCACTCAAAACAGATCATACATCCACAAGAGGTTTCATATTACACCATACGAAGTACTCAATTGAAGAAAACCCAATGTCAAGTTTCTTCATATCTTCGGTTGCAGGTGTTTTATTTTGAACCTAAAAGATCATTTGACAAAATTCAATGACAAATCAGAAGAAGGGATTTTCTTAGTTATTCACAAGACTCAAAGGCATATAGGGTTATGAACAAGAGGACACGCAAAATTGAAAAAACCTTCAACCTCTCGTTTGATGACTATTATATCAAGAAATTTTTGCATCCTTTCCCAATGTCATCAATCTTTTCGAAGCCAACTGTTGATGCACTACCAATTACAACCTTTGATACTGACTTCATTCTTCTCTTTGATCCACCTGTGAGGGCTGTGGACTCCGAAGTTAGAGCACCAGTGTAAGACCCGTTCCGCCGAGTCGCGGCCTGGAAGAATCCGCGGCGCGGCTTTAGGAAGAATCTAGAATCGCGTAGGATTTGTACGCGCGGCGCGGTTCGAAAGAACCCGCGACGTGGTGCGCCTCTAATGTGAAAAACCCTAATTCGGATTTAAACGCCTATATAAAGGGTCCCAGCCCTAGGGTTCGTGTTTTTGGAAGTTCTCTGGAGTGGGGTCGACTAGTTTCAGCAGAGACTCTTTGGTTCGAGACTTTGGAGGTTTTTGGAGATTAGAAGAGGGAGATCCATCGCGAGAGAAGGCTTGCGACGGATCGTGGGCATCACTCCGCTTTTCAGAAGTAAGGTAAGAAGATTTACCTTTCTGACTTTCCTTTTTATCTCGTCATGGGGTATTACCCATTGGTTTGTAGCCTTAGATGACTTGTAACAATTAGGGTTTGGACCAAGGACATGCATGGACTTGCATGTCCATAAGGAAGTGACCTTAGGGTAGTTTCTGATCCCAGTAAGGGTTTAGAAAGGAACCCTAGCCGATTGATGTACTGTTAAGCGCTAATAACATTTTGGAATGTTACGAGCCGCGACGCGGACTGGCTATGTCAGCGGCGCGGACTCGGCTGAACCCCCGTAATTATGCGATGGTAGCCGCGGCGCGTAGGGTGAGGAGCCACGCCGCGGCGAGCAACTGTTTGACCAAAAGGTTTGGTTTTGACCCTGGTTTGGTGGTAAACGTTGGGTCTGACCTTTAGGCAAGTCTATAAGAGTTTGGCCAGTAATTAATATGTTGTATATGTGGGATTTAGGTGATCAGACGAGCCTAGTTTGGGATATTAGCGATTATCCGGACGGTTGTGATTCAGGTGAGTATCCTCACCTTACTATATGATGTTGCATGTTAGGCATCTTGTGTGTTGTTTACAGTTATATGATTTGCTCTATATCTGTGGTTATTTGTTGTTGGACTCAGTACTGATGCGTGTCCCCTCGTAGCTGTTGTATGGCGAGTTGGACTATTGCCTTGTCCCATAGCTGTTGTATGATGGGCTAGGCCATAACCGGGAACCCATAGCTGTTGTATGATGGGTAGAACCTTCCCGTGTCCATAGCTGTTGTATGATGGACGCCCGTAGCTGTTGTATGGCGGGTAGGGTCGGGTCGTTCTCGAGGACGGGTTGTTTAATGTGTGGGCATGTATGGTAATTTGTGGAACTCACTAAACTTTATGCTTACCCGTTGATTTTAAAACATTTTCAGGTACTTCGGTTGATAAAGGGGTGAGCTCAGCGTGACGGCGGCGCATCGCACATTTATGATTTGCAGTTATATTATTAAATAAGATTTATATAATTATGGGACGTATACACTCTGATAATAGTTTTGATGAACACCGCTTAAGCATGTTAATAAGATTATCTATGTTTTTACTTACATTTTTAAAGAAAATTTTTGATTGAAAATTGGGGCGTTACAAATTGGTATCAGAGCCAGGTTTGAGGGATTTGGGTTGAATAACATGTGGAAGATTCCCTTGCATGTTCTTGTTTGATTGTTGCTTGGGGGTTTGAAACATGGTATGCACACCTGACTTATGATTTTTAACGGATAATGAGTTTCGAAAAGAATAAGATGCGATGCGAACCGTCAACCGAGCTCAAGTAAGTTTTTGTGATTCCCAATTACCCATGCCAAGTTTGTGTTATGTGATGATATATGTATGCCAGAAAGTAGGCATGGAATTTAGTCAGGAAATGCATGCTAGAAATGCTTGGATTAGGATGCCTTCTGCCTGCTGTTTGTTATTTGTGCTGCTTTAGAATCTATGCTAACAGTATTAGGTTGATTAGTGAATGCTATTGGGTTATATACAATTAGGATAAGATAGCCTAAGAATTCTTGGTCTAGCCTTACTGGCTGTTCCTTGTTTGGTTGTGACTTTGGGGTAGGATCATTTATTTTAATGTCTATCTTATTCTCGATTGTATACGACTGTGTGTCCGTGAGGCGACTCGATGGTGTTAGCAGAAGTTCTTTTAGGCACGGGTGGGGTGTGAGATCCTAGGTAGCCTAGGATGAGTGTTAGGCACTTGGGTGCGAGACCGTATGAATATCAATGTCGAATAGATGAGCGGGTGGTGAATTAGAGTATTGGGGGACAAATTCTGGAACAAGTACGAATGGGTGTGGAAGGTAGTACCGGGCCCGTACTACCGAAAGCACAGGATTCATACTTGAGTCAGGAAGAGTTACCCAAAATTCTAAGGAACCGGGTAGGGTAGAGAATCAGGTATGATTCACATTATGAATTAGTTGCGAAATGAAAGTACACGTCTTCATTGTGGCGATGTTCGGTAATGAAGAGTGGGTTGGGAGTAGTTTCGGGTGTAACCAATGGAGATGGATCGGGATGGATCATAGGTGCAGAAATTGATCGCCGTTGAGGTATCAACGAGGGTTATGATTGGCAGCAATGGGTTAGGCGATGCATCCGAGTTGCTAGCCGATGCATCTGGGTTTTGCATGTCAATGTTTCGAAGGTCTATGGATGTGAATCCCGATAGACCTTATTCCTGTTTAATGGACTAACGACATGGTATGATGATTGGATTTGTTACAAAGGTTCGAGGCGCTGATCGATCGTGATCAGCACTAGGTATTGGCACAGATTCCAAGTGGGGGAGAGTTGTTGTTCTAATAGAATAAATGAAGCTTAATGCGTGTATAGCTCAGCTACTGGTATATGGGAGTACTTGCATTACGAATTATCAAGCGTTAGCTTGGGTTATGATGATAGAGAGAGAAAGGATTGGCAGCTTGTTGGAAACTGTGACCTGGGAATCTGCAGATAGGTTCCAGAGGATTACTAGGTACTCCTTTAGGGAATGGACTAGAATCCAGATTGATTTAAGTGCCGACATTATGTTGACTTGTGTCACTCGAAGAGCAGGAAGGGCCCGTCCAGCTGCTGAAGCTGATGGACCTTGACTCCTGCTACCCAGCTGAAGTTAGAGTAATTAGAGACTACGTACAAGGTATGACGAAAAATGCGAGTAGTGTGTGACTTATGGGATAAAGACCCACAGAAGATGGCTCCTTGGACAGATAGCCACAAGTAGAGCGTTGAAGCGGAAAGGGAAGAAGGGTTCCCAATGTGGCATAGCCGACCATTGAGGATGGAAGTCTCATGGCAATGAGGGAGACGGCACGGGGATGGATACCCGCGATCTAACAAGGCAGGGGCTAAGGCCTCGAAAAGGGAAAGTTGTAGCTTGGAGGAGGAAGATGGGAGTGTCATTGCGGGGTGGAGCTAGCAAGTGGTTATTGGTGCATCGAGTAGCTTTTCACCTTAGGGTAAACGTGTTTGGAATAGCTTTGAGTAAAGGGAATTCTGCAAATTCAAGGAAGCGGTTGGAGGTTGTATGCATTGCGAAGAGGCAAGGATCTTGGCCATGCTAGGGATGCGTGGTCACCTCCATGGGAGTTTTGATTATTTCCATTAAGGCGCGGAGAACGTTGGACTATTGTATTTCGTTTTAACTCAGGACCTGGATGGCAGTAGGAGCGAGAGAGTCAAGTTTGGTATAAAAAGGGCGTTACAAATTGAAAAAAAGGGCAAAGCATGGAAGTTGGGACGTTGGACTAAGGAGACAACGCGACCTGTTGGTTCGACTGCAAGATTGCGCAAGCTATGGTGACTTTGGACACCAGGGGTTCTGCTTGCATGGACTGATACTCAGAAGGATTGACGCAGAGAAATTATTCAGAGACCGGGAATCTACTTCAGGCTTCAGCAAGAGTTATGCATGTAGGACAAACGTTTTCGAAATAAGAAATGTGTCATATGTGACAGCTCATTTCACGAGCGCTAGTCAATAGTTTCAAGGAATGAAAGTATCGCGAGCCGAGAATCCTTCCCAGGCAGGAAAGGCTGGGCGAAGTTAGGAAGGGGTCGGAGCGAGGTTTTAAGGAAACGTTTTGGTGAGATGGTGTATCGATCGGGAAGGGTCAGCGTGGAAGCAACATATTAAGCAACGATATTATGAAGACAGGACGAGGGTTATGCTAAGCGATGCTAAGAACAAGGATAAGCGTTGGCCAGGAGCATTGGGTCGTATTGGTGTAGTGATCGATTAAGGATTTTACGTCCTGGAGGATTGGTATCTCATGTGGGTACTGGGGTATTGTGCCTTGTTCGAGGTTGTGCCCCCTCGTGCCTCGGTGAGAGATAAGGTGTTGTCGGATGGAGTGTGCTATGTTGAGGTGGTACTGTGCTGTGTTCTGGTGAATACTTCGTGCTGATCGGGAGTGCCGGGTGCTTTATTGTAGCAATACTGTGTCGTGTTCCCTCGAGTACGAGATACGGTTTTAACAGGCTGATTGGTCAGATTGGGTTGTGGGGCAGATAATTTCTGTGCAGGATGAGTTAATGGTTATCTGGGTGCTGAAGATTAGTACCCTTAGATTGTTTGGTAGGATGGAAGATGATTATGGACCCCTCCATGATCGCATTTGCCAGATTAGTTGAGGTGAAGACTGCCTTGATTTTTGCTGATGGCTGCTTAGCTGGTAGGAATGAAAACCAAGGGTGAATCAGGGTGACATGAAGACTGGACGGATTATATTCAAGATAAAGACTTAGATGTGAAACCATGGAAGGGAACGCCTTTATGTGTGATAGTTCGGGTAAACGAAGGTTGTAGGGTGGGGTTAGCGGAGGGTGGCTAACCCATTAGGGTCGCTTTGGATGTCAGATATGGACGGGACTTTTTGTGCGGTAATGAACGAAGAGTTTGTGTCAAGTTTTTTTTCGTTTGCCCGAGGGGCAACATGGATGTGTATGATATTGGAGAGGATTATTGGTGATCTGGCCGATAAGGAAGTGGGGAATGGTTAAGAGGAGAGAGGTTTGATCGGTGGGAAGGTCAAGGCCAATCATCAAAAGATAGGTAGCTGATTTGGTCTCCGAAGGTTCCTGAAGTAGAATTTGGAGGAATGCCTATATGAGTTTATCATGGAAGTACCAAGGAACCCCCTCAGTGTGTTGATAAAATCGAGGATGTCGTAGACTGATGGAGTTAGAGTGCTTGCTTTAAGTCTATTATAGTATGCTGGTGTACGAAAGGTGGATGATGTTAAGGCTCGGGAGAAGGTACCCCGATATGGTGCTCTGGATGGTGATATCAGGTAAGGAGGTGCAGCTCACTCAGAAGTTTAAGAGAAGGTTCGTAATGTTGCGACACTAAAATTTGTTTCAGTACTGTGCATCACCCTTAGAAGGATGGCTGTATGGGGAGATCACTGTAGACGCTTGAAGGAGTTCCTTCGGGATTACGTTCTTAGTTTGGTGGGAGTTGTAGTTTCTTATGTAACGTTGGTAGAGTCCTTTATGATAATGGTTAGCACACGAGAAATGGTCTCTTGTGCAAGAAGTCGTACAGGAGAGAGTGTCAGGATTTCTATGTGTTCAAGAAGAGATTGTAGACTGATTTGAGCCGGAAGAAGAATCATGATAATATGCAGTGATAGGACCTGGGTTTATCGGTCGGAGTTTTGTCGTTAAGGTACCGATATACTGGAAAGTTGGACCCCGGGTATACCGGATCGTTGTTAGTATAGTAGATAGAATCTATGGTTCAGTCAGGCTCATGGTAACTTCTAGATTTCTTAGTTAAGGCTGTGCAAGGCGACGTGTTCGGTAGCGTGCAATTGGGAGAGAAATTGCGATACGACTGTCCGATTTCGAGTTCTAGGTTGGAGGTTTTGTTCTTCTTAAGGTGTCGCCTTGGAAGAGATTTATTCGCTACAGGAGTCGAGGAAAGCTGCCCGAGCAGCTTGGCTAGATTCACGACACGTTCCACGTTTCCCGATTCAGGATGTGTGTTGCCAATGAAATTTCAATTGTGCCCTTGGAGGGTATCCAATTTGGCGAACGCTTGAATTATCTGGAGCGACCGGTTGCTATCAAAGAAAGGAAATAAAGACTTTTCGAAATAAGACGATAGGGGTAGTTAAGGTGCAGTGGCAGCATCGTAAGGGGTCTGAATGGACTTGGGAACCCGAGGAAGAAAATGTGGAGGTATTACCCCAAGTTGTTTTCAGGCACAGATTTCGGGGACGAAATCCATTCAAGTGGGGGAGAATTGTAAGACCCGTTCCGCCGAGTCGCGGCCCGGAAGAATCCGCGGCACGGCTTTAGGAAGAATCTAGAATCGCGTAGGATTTGTACGCGACGCGGTGCGCCTCTAATGTGAAAAACCCTAATTCGGATTTAAACGCCTATATAAAGGGTCCCAGCCCTAGGGTTCGTGTTTTTGGAAGTTCTCTGGAGTGGGGTCGACTAGTTTCAGCAGAGACTCTTTGGTTCGAGACTTTGGAGGTTTTTGGAGATTAGAAGAGGGAGATCCATCGCGAGAGAAGGCTTGCGACGGATCGTGGGCATCACTCCGCTTTTCAGAAGTAAGGTAAGAAGATTTACCCTTCTGACTTTCCTTTTTATCTCGTCATGGGGTATTACCCATTGGTTTGTAGCCTTAGATGACTTGTAACAATTAGGGTTTGGACCAAGGACATGCATGGACTTGCATGTCCATAAGGAAGTGACCTTAGGGTAGTTTCTGATCCCAGGAAGGGTTTAGAAAGGAACCCTAGCCGATTGATGTACTGTTAAGCGCTAATAACATTTTGGAATGTTACGAGCCGCGACGCGGACTGGCTATGTCAGCGGCGCGGACTCGGCTGAACCCCTGTAATTATGCGATGGTAGCCGCGGCGCGTAGGGTGAGGAGCCACGCCGCAGCGAGCGACTGTTTGACCAAAAGGTTTGGTTTTGAACCCTGGTTTGGTGGCAAACGTTGGGTCTGACCTTTAGGCAAGTCTATAAGAGTTTGGCCAATAATTAATATGTTGTATATGTGGGATTTAGGTGATCAGACGAGCCTAGTTTGGGATATTAGCGATTATTCGGATGGTTGTGATTCAGGTGAGTATCCTCACCTTACTATATGATGGTGCATGTTAGGCATCTTGTGTGTTGTTTACAGTTATATGATTTGCTCTATATCTGTGGTTATTTGTTGTTGGGCTCAGTACTGATGCGTGTCCCCTCGTAGCTGTTGTATGGCGAGTTGGACTATTGCCTTGTCCCATAGCGGTTGTATGATGGGCTATGCTATAACCGGGAACCCATAGCTGTTGTATGATGGGTAGAACCTTCCCGTGTCCATAGCTGTTGTATAATGGACGCCCGTAGCTGTTGTATGGCGGGTAGGGTCGGGTCGTTCTCGAGGACGGGTTGTTTAATGTGTGGGCATGTATGGTAATTTGTGGAACTCACTAAGCTTTATGCTTACCCGTTGATTTTAAAACATTTTCAGGTACTTCGGTTGATAAAGGGGTGAGCTCAGCGTGACGGCGGCGCATCGCATATTTATGATTTGCAGTTATATTATTAAATAAGATTTATATAATTATGGGACGTATACACTCTGATAATAGTTTTGATGAACACCGCTTAAGCATGTTAAAAAGATTATCTATGTTTTTACTTACATTTTTAAAGAAAATTTTTGATTGAAAATTGGGGCGTTACAACCAGACAATCTTGTGTCCGAACTGTCCAAGCTCACAGATGGCCTCGAAGACTCATCAACAAGCAGTGTTCAAAGACCCTCTTCGGTTGAGGGGGAGCGTTCAGATGAATCTGTAAGAGAATCTAGTTTCGAGGGGGAGCAAAACAACACAAGTCTCAACAACTCCTCACATGAAATCTCTCATATCATGTCCCTGTATCCTTCTGTCCAAGGGGAGCCAGAAATCTCTACTCCGAATACATCAACTCCAATCTCTTCGGATAATGGCAGAATAACCTCTACACCAACTGCTGTTGAGGGGGAGCATACTCTTAACTCTTCTTCACAATTGCACACACCTCAAACAAATGTCACCAATTCAAACAATCACTTAATAACAGATGATTTTCCATCCACTTTGGGGTATCCTTCAGATATTCAGGAAATTGATTCTGAAGGACCACCTGAACTTGATCCAAAGTTTCCACCGTTGGATAAGTAGACGAAAAATCATCTCCCATCACTTATCATTGGTAATGTTCGAGATAAAGTCTTGACTCTTGCACAAATACATCAAAAGCAACTTTATTTAAACAAAACTTCGGAGTTGTGCATGTTCAATGTCTTTATCTCAAAGGTTGAACCTAAGAATGTTAAGGATGCATTTGATCACCCTGACTGGATTGAAGCTATGCAATTGGAATTAGAAGAGTTTGAAAGAAATAAAGTTTGGAGGCTAATTCCAAAACCTGCTAATGCTTCAATCGTTGGTCTCAAATGGGTATATAGAAATAAACTTGACACTGAAGGCAATGTGGTTCGGAACAAAGCAAGGCTGGTTGTCAAAGGTTATTATCAACAGGAGGGGATTGATTACGAAGAGACATTTGCTTCTGTTGCCAGACTCGAATCAGTTCAGATATTTTTGGCTTATGCTGCACACAAAAATTTTGATGTCTATCAAATGGATGTCAAATGTGCATTTCTGAATGATGATCTCGAGGAAACCATTTTTTTTTGAACAACCACCTGGCTTCGTAGACAAAGAAAATCCTAACCATTGCTATGTGTTAGATAAAGTTGTCTATGGTTTAAAACAAGCTCCTAGGGCTTGGTATGAGATCTTGACAAAGTTTTTAAAAGAGTAAAACTTCAAACAAGGTTCAGTGGATCCAACACTTTTTAGAAAGAAAGTTGGCTCTCATTTGGTGTTAGTCCAAATTAATGTGGATGATATTATCTTCGGATCCACTGATCCAAAACTCACAAAAGATTTTGAAAAACTAATGACAAGAAAATTTCAAATGAGTATGATGGGAAAGATTAACTTCTTTCTTGGATTACAAATAAAACAATCTAAGGAGGGGATTTTCATCAACCAACAAAAGTATACGAAGAGTTTACTTGAACGCTTCGGAATGACTAACTGCTCCAAAGTGAAAGTTCCATTACCTACAGGTACAAGGTTGAATCCATCATTAGACAGACGAGTGACATCCAGACATACCGAAGTATGATTGGATCATTGCTTTACCTCACAGCCAGTCGACCAGATATCATGTTCGCAGTTTGCAATTGTGCAAGAAATCAAGCTGATCCTCGTGAACCTCATCTGGCTGCGGTTAAAACAATCTTTCGTTATCTTCACAACACTCCTGCATATGGTTATGGTACCCAGCAAACTCGGGCTTCTATATACAAGCATACTCAGATTCAGATTTGGGTGGATGCTCCATTGATCGCAAACACACTTCGGGGGGTTGCCAATTTCTCGATGGAAAGCTAATCAGCTGGCAATCCAAGAAGCAAACCTGTGTTTCAATTTCCACAGCCGAAGCAGAGTATGTACCAGCTGCAGCTTGCACTTCGCAGATCATCTGGATTCAAAGCCAATTAAAAGACTATGCCATCAACATGAGAAAGATACCATTGTTTTGTGACTCACAAAGTGCTATTCGGATATGTCACAATCCTGTTCAACATCCCAAGACGAAGCATATAGCTCTTTGCTATCACTTCATCAAAAGTCATGTTGAGGAGGGGAATATAGAAGTGCACTTTGTTCACACAACTGAATAATTGGCAAACATCTTCACAAAAGCCTTGAACGAAGAAGCATTCACACGAATTGTTCGAGGACTCGGAATGATTGATGGATCCACTCTCACATAAACCTCAGATTTTCTCTTTCTTACCTTAATCTTTTCAATTACAAAATAAAAAGTTGTGATGTACCGTAATACTCCGAAGCCCTTCAACGCTTCGAAGCCCATTGGAACAGACCTTAGATATTCCGCAGCACTCCGAAGCCCTCCGAAGCTTCGGAGCCCATCGGAACAGACTTTTCAGTAAATAAAATTTAATAAATGTCAAACTTCATTGGAACAACAATTTTATTTGTATCACAAGGATGAATGATCTTACAACAAAGAATAATCTTCATAGAAAATCAAAAACAATTATAATTTGCAAATCCTCGAAAGTTCAATTCTCAATTTTCTTGCATAAATGACTACGCTTGACCTTCTTTCATTAATCAACTGATTAAAGGACAAAACTTTGATTTTAGATTCTGATAATCATGCCTTATTGCACTAAAAGGCATTTGGGAATCGAACTGAAACATGGGTAAGATACCATACTTCGGAGTGAGGTTAAGGCAATTTTACAAAACGAAGTCTTGTGTGATTCATATATCCTTAACATCTTGTCTATCTCTAAGCTCCCTGTTGAACTCAACTCATCTTAATGTCAAATTAATCATGTAGTTATCAAACTACTCAGATAAGTCATTTGTTCCAAAGTTTTCTTCAAAATGGTACCGGCATTGACTGACTGAAAAATTTCAAACTCTCTTTACTCTTGTTTCAAAATTGAACTATATGAAGCATTTGAAAAAGGGATTGTACAAATTTTCAAAAGCACCATAAAAAGGCGAAATATGGTGACATTTTCAACACTTCGGATATGAAACTCCAAATTGATAAACAGGTTTCAACAATGAAAATTAAAAAAACTCAAAAGAAAATAGAAAACTCAAAATGTCAAACGAAACAAAGACAACAAAGAAATAAAAAGATAAAAGAACGAGTGCAAACAAAGAAAAATCAACACTCAAAGGCATAATTCTCTATCTTAAATGGTAATACAAGGAACTCCTATGACATAGTTGAGTACCATGTAGAGGTTATGAGCAGCTCAAGTAATCTGCTTTAAATGGCATTGTTAAGGTGGTGTGTGAATCTCAAATGCTTGTCATCAGAGAAACATATCTAAACACTTTAACAAATAAAATGGGATAGATTTTTCAAAAAGAAAATCTCAAAATCAATCCACAACCTCACTTTAAACCTCTGATGCGCAATTCAAAAGTAAACTTGTTTTAAATTTCAACGATGTGAATGCCAACATTATTTAGCATGAAAATTTTGAAACGTAAATAAAATCACTAAACATTTGAAAAACTGTGAAATTGAGCTTAACCCAGGGTGGTTGGACTTAGACAAATCTTGACTGATGTTGAATCAAACAGTCTTTGGATTGAAAAATGGACTTCTAACATGATCCAAATGATTCTGAATACTTAAATGAATAATCTTGATTTCACAATGTTCATGGAAGCCTAGGTCGAAAGTCAAAATGCATTATCAATAAGTAAAACAAATTATCAATAATAGCAGAACTCTTCGGAGTATTGATAGTAATTTTCATAACGTTACTCTTCCGAAGTGTTCACTATACCCTTCGGAATGGCATATAATGCTCAAACACTAGTGATACTCCGAAGTGCTTCCATAAATGATACATTCTTCTTAAGTGATCCGAAGTCAGTTAAATGCTTGAATGAATTTCACATTTATGATAATCTCAGAGACAAACATTCATTCAAATTAAATGAACGTTGATAGACAACTGGCACTTAGAGAATCTTGGAAAATCATAACAAACTAATCTTGTAGGATATGGCGGTTCAATTTTTGAATAATCATTACTGACAAACGGACGTTTGCGCTTTTGCAGAGAAAGTGGAGCATGTAGATGCTGAGGTGTCTTATTCTTAGCGGACCTTTTCAAATATGCATTTAATGGCCTTAGGACCATGAATTGTATATAAACCTCACACTTCATTCATTTCAATCTTTACACTTTTAGACGATTCAAATCTCCTCTCTGCAAATACTCTCTCATAGAACCCTAATTTCTCTTCATCTCCTTCATTCGATCATCAATGGCGTCCACTGCACATGAAGAATCTTCTCAGACCACAGAAGCGATGTCGATTCCAGTACTTAAAAGTCAATCGGCGAACTTATTTCTTCGAGCTGATCTCAAGCTTTATCCTCAACCTATAGTTTCCTTGGTCGAATGCCTCAAGCAATCGATTCTTGGTCACGCCTTGACCTACACACCCTAAATTCCAATAACTCTTGTTCACAGGGCCCATTACACTTCAAATGCCCTGTTCGACTCTGAAAATAACGTCAAGTCAGTCCACTATGAAGCCATTGATGCCAGGGGCAAAATCAGGAGGGTACAACTGACCAAAACAAAATTTGTTGATGCCCTGCACCTTCCAATCTATGATCCAAAAGGAGATGGATTGAGGTCAATTCCTTTCCAAGATTTGTTGCAACATTTAACGTGGGTGATCTTTCACCATATTTGGATGATGATGGGCTTGCTGAATTGAGGTCAATTCCTTTCCAAGAGGGAGGGGATGATGCATGCATGGATAATGAGGGCCCAAAAGGAGATGGATTGGTGTTGTTTAATGGATTTTAAGGCTGTTTGGGCTCAATGGCCCGTGGAGTTTGCATGATCACGTGCATGGAATAGGGTTGCATATTTGAAGGCATTTTGGATGCATTTGGGATGCGTTTGGAGTTAATTGAAGCTTGCAAACATTTTTCTTTCATTTATTAAGTCATTTAAACTTGTTCTGATGAGTAGTTAGTATTTCTTTTAATATCTTGGTTGTTGGGTTGTTTTGTAACTACCATGTTTTTGTTTAGGCTTTATAACCATTTCTTTTTTACTTGTAAGAGCATACAATACGAAAATTAATCAAGAAAACAAGAACTTTGTTCATTGAGTTGTTGCTTACACTCACAATTTCGTCTTTTGAGGAATGATTTTCTGATTTTGACACGAATTCAAGTTAATAGGTCTTAGCTTGTATTCAAATGATAATCAATCTATAGTTCTAGGTTGTTTATCACTCTATCCTTAATTTTTATTGTTAATTCTACTACAATTCACCAAACAAACACCCATACACGTATCAAAGCTAATCTTCGGTACACACTTGACTTCGGCATCCTAATCTTCGATTTAAGTGATCTTCGGTGGTGCATATGATTTTTGGTAGACTCAATGTTCGGATCTAGGTAATCTTCGGTTCTTGTCAAGATGTTCGGCATTCATCAGGATGTTTGGTATGATGCCAATCTTCGGATCTTCTAATTTTCGGTATGACAATGTTCGGATCCACCTCAACTTTGGTTTGATGATCTTCGGCATTTGTGAATTTCGGACCTAAACTTGGATTCTCCAAGTTTGGTCCTCAACTGCTGATAGGTACCTCAATTCATGATAGTTGCTTATCACCTCAACTCTTCAACATCTTCGACATTTACACTAACACTGCTGAAGGGGGATCAACTAGGACCTTACCCGTCTGAAGAGGTCAAAAGACATTATTGGGATGTTATTCCCCTTCACAAGGTAGTTTTCTTTAGCACGCCCTTATGGTTGGATTTGTTCTATGCCATGAAGGGAGATGAAACTAGCACGCCCTTATGGTTAGTTGTTATATACCATGAAGGGAGATGATATTAGTACGCCCTTAAGGATAGATATTGTTTATTCCATGAACGGAGAGGAAACTGAGCACACACTCACACATGGATTTGTTCCATTCTGAGGAAGGAAATGAATATGGGGGTTGCTTGTATATAAACAGGAATAGAAAGAAATTATGATTCAAAATTTGTTTAAGTTTATATATATGTGGTGATATATAGTTATACGCACTATGTTGTACGAACGGAGATATGCATTATGGCATAGAAATCCTTAAAAGGATAAATACATATTAATATTAAGTGTATGTATAGATATATAAATATATATGCATGTTAAAGAAGTCATCCATGTAACTTAATGGATAATGTTTGAGCTACGGATATATATGTTATCTATATGTAGAAGGTATGAGAGTTAGTAATTAAAGAGTTATCATAAAGATTAAACATGTAAGGGTTGCTTATATATCATATGTGGTAATAGTTGAATATTCGACCAGTATGTAAGGAGTTAATGATGTATGAGTTCCGTGATAACTAGAGTATAACGTATAATATATATGTTTAGTGTAAAATGGATTAATATTAGGAGTAATGTTGTGGAGTGACTTTCCACAACCTGGTGTGTAAAGGAGGAAGTAGTTGGGAATAAGTAAATATGAATGTATTAATGATATTTCACAAGTAAATTGTAATTAAATAAGCAATTGTATAAAGATACTATGAGTCCAAACTCATGTAACTCACAAGACTTTATAGTCTTATATATATATTGAAAGGTTTTCTGCAACTATGAACTAAAATTTCTAAGTTCACATGCAACCTATATAGATCTAGGTTTTCTTCTAATTAAACATATAACAAATCCTAGAAGGCCAGAAGAAATTAACTAAAAGAATAAAATAAGAAAAACTAACCTTTTAGGATTTCTTTGAAGCAAAGCAGCACAATTGTCCTGCCTCAAATGAAGTCACACCCTAGCTTGAGGCTTTGGCCGAAAATTCCTTCAGAGAGAGTACAAAAAACGTGGTCCTAGGTTTAGGGAGAGTCTCCCTATTTATAGCCTCCATGTGGTGATCAGATAATCGTTACAGATAAACCTTTTTGAATTCGAATTAAGATAAACTATTATTTTAATCATTCAAACACCATTTATCTGTAGTATATATATATATATATATATATATATATATATATATATATATATATATATATATATATATATATATATATATATATATATATCTTGAAAATATATATATCTATATATAAATTTTCGGCCACCACATGGTCACTCACACTGCCACTTACTCAACTATCGAATAATTACAGTTTTAGTCCCTGCACCTTTAATTAATTAATTTAACTGCCAAACTAATTCCAATTAATTCTAGAAAAATTTCTAATTAATTATTATAGTTTATAATTAATATATTATCACTTAAATATATTAATAAACTATTTATTTTATTTCTATTGATTTATTAATCATATAATAAATCACTCTTTCTCTCTACCGGACTTTCTGCCAATCCTCCAACTATGAGGGCAACCCAAATGGACTATGCTACTATTAATCAGATAAATACTAATTATTAGTCATGGCTTAGACACCTAATCCAACAGTCTCCCACTTGGATAAGTCTATGACTAAAATTACCAATTTACCCTCTAATTAATTTAGCAACTGTAGCTTCCTAGAAACCGCTGCCGAACTCTGACCTAGTCAATTCTGTCCAAAGATAAGTGATCAGATGATCCTTCGTCCAACAAGATATTTTTAGACACGAGACATGGATTGAGATCAATCTCTGTCTGATAATATGTTCCCCGATTTCCGATTCTGCTTATGACTTTAGAACTTCTAATTGAACACATCAATTTAGTCCAGGCTGGCCAGCACTTTAGTCAACTTCAAAATCATCGAGAGGCCTACAGATATCTGTTTCCCATCAGGGTCAAGGAACGAATAAGCTTCGACTCATATGCTTATATCTTTTACCAATCAAATCATTCACAACAACACGTTTTATAACATCGAGTTACCGATGCGTTTTCGTATTATCAATGAATAACTGCCTTGTAAATCATAACTCATATCTCTCCACTTCAAGATCATAAGATATTATCGTCTCAACA
Organism: Cichorium intybus; assembly: GCA_023525715.1. Taxonomy (NCBI): domain Eukaryota; kingdom Viridiplantae; phylum Streptophyta; class Magnoliopsida; order Asterales; family Asteraceae; genus Cichorium; species Cichorium intybus. Next base: position 77,527,290 of record CM042010.1, read on the forward strand.
TTGCTTGTGATATAATCCATGAAGCAATCTATTGAGCGTGGGTTTATCCAATACTCAAATCTCTATTTCTAAGTACTCATGAATGTTGTAGCAATCCTATTGATATGTCTAACTCCTTAGACAGTCTACAAACCAATTCATGACAGTCTTGATTCAATACTTACTTCCCAAAGTATGAGCGACTGTGGACCTATCTAAATAATTAAATTATTCGGGAAGTAAAACATGCAAAAGTGAAACATAAAGATCTGACTGGCAGCTACTCCTGCTTATTACCAAGTCTCCACAAGGTAATCACCAAGTCGGACCTTGTCATAAACTATTATCGGTTTCAGGATTTCTTTTAAACTTTCAATTCTAATTTTACAGCTATGTCTTAATGAACCTTACACTCTTTCTATGTATCTAAAGTATCTTATACTTATACACTTTATTACAGATGATCCAATCGGATGCTCATCCGATAACATCTCAATAATTTATCCTGTCAATTTCTCTTCTAACTCCATTCTGGTAATGTGTACTGTGACTTCCTATGGTTCTGGGGTCTTTAGTCTACTTGACTGCACCCTAAGACTATTTCGAGGTGTTATGATGTGCCGGTGAACCACACGCGCTCCATCAGAATACCAACGAGACTTTGTAACCATGAAGTCCACTAACATCATGTCCTGATGTTAATAATTACCACTTTGAAAATCTTTCAAATTAATACTATCACTTTCACCCAAATCATTTCCTAATAAATTTACACTTTAGTTCAACCAATCTATCCAGTATTCCCAGCCAAGCAATGTCCTGAATCCAACTTACTATGCCCTAAGCATTAAGTTATCAGGACATGTTCATGACTTTATGATCGATCCAAAACTTGTGGAACCCGATCTAATCCTATTCCAAACCCTTTCGGAATCCAAGGATTATTTATAATCCTTTGTGTCATGATTTTCGAAAAACTATTTTCCTTTCGGAGACTTTTCTCGTGCATCTTGAATCTTATCAAGATCATGCTTACAATGGCTAGGTCTATGCTGGTGATTTCATCTTTCCAATAGATGACTGTGAATTACATGAGTATGTTGCACCTTCTTTATTTCTTTCATGTCAAGTCATCACACTTTGCAATGCCAAGAAAAACGTTTCCTAAGTCTATGCATTTTGAATCTCATCAAGATCATCTTGGCAGAATCTGGATCAATCTCATAGACGTTTACAACCACCTGAGTATGCCGTATTTCTATTAAGGCTTTCATAGCGATCCGTCTCTTAACACCAAGTCATTAAACTTCGTAATGAAAAGAGACGTTTCCTAGAACCATTATTTATCCCACATGTGGGGATAGTGGATAACGGCGAATCCCACTGGCTTTGACACGGTTATAGGCTATTCACAAAATCCAGGACTTATGGCATATTTTGAGAATCCAAACCTTTCTGACATTTTAATGGAAATCTTTCAGCCCTTTCTCAAAATCCAATCCTTTGGCATATTTTGAGAATCTGAATATCCTTTCTTGCGAGATGCCCGTGGGACGAAACCCGGGGCCATGTACCTTTTTTAATGGCATGCTCTATGTGTGTCCCTATTAGTGTGCCGGTAAACCACACATGCTCCACTAACGACTCACACTATGCCATGCAGAATCCTCTCGGATTTCATCTTCTATTGAGAGTGCTTTGCTCGGAATCAATTGCTTGACTCTGATTATCGATTCACTCAACTAGATGCTCTGAAGGTATGTATATGTCCATGTTGCTTTCTTTTGATGATTCAGTTACTCCCATTGGTTTTTAGAACAGGTGTAAAATCAATCAAATTTTCACACAGACCGTGTCTCGTCCTAAGGTCCTCTTATTTGGCAGCAGCCGGGCTCACCAATGCTTCCAAGTAGTCGGATTGCAAATCCGTACCAACTGCAGTGTTTTACCACTAATCAGTATGTCACCCCGATCACAACTACTTATGATGGTGATCAATACTACTGGTTAAGAGGAGATTATGTCAGTTGTAAAGCAGAAATCTGATTTCTGCTCCAAGCCTAGTGATGACTAAAAGGTTCTTTCATTGCTAATCCTAAACTCATTTAGGACTGTCCCAACTCCCACTATTTCCTTAGACCATGAGTTCTTTCTAAAAGAGCTCTTTAGTTACAGTGGGATAGCTAATGAAACGACAATGCTGATCAAGTTCAGCTGGTCATGAGGTTCAGATGAACACTACAAGACCCTGGACTTTCTATGTACAAGTAGGATAATCCCAGCTTTACATTTCAGGTAGTGTCTGCAAGACCTACTTAGTCTAGGATGTGGTCGGAGTATGGTTTATATGGACTGACTGGTATAGTGTTCATCTTATTGGAAACTAATTGGCAATGTATCTCATACACCGAGGATCGAACTGTTTCGACCAATGCTCCATTATCTTCCCTAAGACACATTATAACCATTAATATTCTTGGAAGAGAATGAACTGTGAAATCTTTTTCTCAGTTTATGTTATCGCTCAGGTTCTGTGGAACTTGTACTTCCTTTGAAGTCCTTGAACTGTTCGAGGTTTCAATTCAATTGCTTATCCCGATTAGCAATGTCATATTCGTCATACCGAATGATGAATATTGCGAAGTACAAACAATTGTGTTCTATATCTTTTACATATCTATGTAGACTAATGACTTTGTTAACTTTGTTCAAGACTTGCAATCTTCAGTTGACTCTAAGTTAACTGATTCCAAAATCCTATCCTCTGGATCTTTGGGTGATTCATTTCTTGCCACATGTGCTTTTTCAAGAACTTAATCATCATCTGACTCTAAGTCAGATGATTCCAAAGTCCTGTCCAACTGGACCTTTGGTTGATTCATTTCTTGATACATTAAGAAGTCAATTCATCAAGTGACTCTAAGTCAAATGATTCCAAGGTCCTGTCCAACTGGACCTTTGGTTGAATTGATTCTTATAACATTTGTATTAACAATCACAATGACACAATTCTTGATTTCAAAACATTTCGGATCATCATTCAAGTTATTACTAAACATACATTCAACACATTCATATAACATTTTAAGGACAATTTTAGACAACGGGTGTTGAAAGAAAAATGACAATTTTATTAAAACAAAATCCTTGAACAATGTAATAGACAATGTCGAAATGCAACTAAAGACTAATAGCAATATTCCAATATCTATCTAAACTTCAAAACTGCACGAGCTGGAGATCCAATCCATATGTGCTCCTATGCACCAAAGTCCCGTGCCTTCTTGATTCCCTGCATACAAACCAAAATGTGACTGTCACATTATGTATCAAGAAATCTTGGAACAGGAGTTTTGAGGTTTTTAGATATACCTGAGCTTTCAAAAGAGTTGGAACGTCTTCCAATCTTTCCGTGACTGTATCCGATTTAGCAGATTCCCAGTTTGAGACATGTCTAGTCGATCTCGACCATTTCTTGTTACGTCTCTTCACTGGACTTAATCCAGAAGTAGCTGAGCCATTGGAGCTATGCATGTCCAAGAGTGACTCGTATAAAGTCAACAGTGGATGCATTTTCATGAGGGTCTTTTTCTGGTCTTCCTTTCTATAAGTCTGAATGAACAGATCGTATTCATTTGTCAGCGAAGCGAGCAGGATGTTAACACTCTCCTCTTGACTCATGGGATGACCAAGTTTATATAACTCGCCTATGTACCCTTCAATCTGAAGAACATGCGAATTGATGCTACTTCCTCCCTTTAGCTTGCACTCTACAAGTCTTCTGAGGATTTTAGCTCGTTCCTCTTCAACTGGTTTTTGGAACCTTTCCTCCACCAGTTGCATCAACTCATATGGCCCCAAGGATTCAAAATCCTTGCGGAACTCGGGGTCAATGGTTGATAGCATGAGGTCACGAATCTCTTCGGATTCATCATAAGAACCTTTTATGATGACTTGTTCCGGTGGAACTAGGATCGGATACTCGGTGAGATATAGCTTGCCAGCAATGCCGAGACCCAGTCTCCAATTGCGAAGCCATTCTTTACAGTTGAGGCCAGTCAGCCTTTCCATATTAAGCAGGTGCATTCTGATGCTTTCAGAAATGGGTGAAGGAGGAGAAGGAGGAGAATTGACACTTGACATCTATAAAAGAAAATAAAATTTATTAGCTTAATTGGTCCTTTTTAAATAATTACCCAATATGTTATTTAATAAAGCTAGGATCAAAAATACCCCAACTATGGTATGAAGAGGGATGCCGTAATCACAACATAATAGTCATTAAGGTAGATAAACACTTATCAATTTCATCTTATGAAATTCCTAGATCTATTGAGATTCATTAAACTTTTCAATGGCACGTTTAATCTCGGATGTGCTCCACTGTTGATAACTGGGATGCCGAGGATCACAAACTGGATGTGAATAACCATGCAAATTTGCTTGGTACTCTCGGGTTAATCATCATCTCTAATTGATGTGCCGCTAAACCACACACGCTCCATCAATAATGATAATACCCGGGAAACCCATTGCAACTCTTTATGAACCCCTATTGGTTTGCCGGTAAACCACACACACTCCACCAATGTTTCATAAAGTGCAATGTGCAATTTCATGGATTAGCACCAATTCACATTTTTCCTAAAGTAACTAGATTTGGGTTTTATTAAGTGTTCTAGTACTTTGAATCATTATACTTTTAGTGATTATTAAGCGGTCCTATCAAACCTGTTCGGCAAACGACCCTCCACTGATCAGGCGAGCGGTGGGCGAGAGTGTTCACCCATTAGACCGCCATTTTATAGGCAGTCTCCTTATACCCACTTTATAGACCAGTTTCGTGAATGAGGCCTACTAATGATTTGACTAACCATTTAATCTCATAAAAATAACTTCCTAGTTATAATATATATAAGATGTAATTTTTTAAACCTTTAAAAAATTGTTTCTGGTTTATCTTTTAATTTATTGTCGATTTAAGCTATTAAATTTTAAAATTAAATTAAACCATTAATACCCGATTTAATTATCTTTTAATTAACCAATTAATTAAATTAATCAAATTTGATATTTTAAACCTTTTAAAATATTTCTAGGTTTTATCTATTAATTTTCGAGATTTAAAACAATTAAATTCGAAATTAATTAACTCCTATTAATTTTCTTTTAATTAAACAATTAATTAAATTAATTAATTCTAAGATAGGTATCACAAAATAATCAAATTAATTTAAACGTATCCTTATCCCCTTAATTTTCGATTTTTAAGATAATTGGTTTAAGGTATTATCTATTTAAACAATTAAAGTTACCAAAAATAGAAAGCCTGCTAAACCCTAATAATCAAAAACCGCCAAGCAGGAGGGGCCGGATAGGGTTTTCAAAAACAAACCCTAATTTTCGAAAAAGGCCACATTAGGGTTTAGAAACAATTAAACCCTAATTTTCAGGAAAGCAGTTATAGCAATTTAACAAGAAAAACAACCAAAAGCTCTGATACCACTGAAAGGTTTTCTGCAACTATGAACTAAAATTCCTAAGTTCACATACAACCTATATAGATCTAGGTTTTCTTCTAATTAAACATATAACAAATCCTAGAATGCCAGAAGAAATTAACTAAAAGAATAAAATAAGAAAAACTAACCTTCTAGGATTTCTTTGAAGCAAAGCAGCACAATTGTCCTGCCTCAAATGAAGTCACACCCTAGCTTGAGGCTTTGGCCGACAATTCCTTCAGAGAGAGTACAAAAAACGTGGTCTTAGGGTTAGGGAGAGTCTCCCTATTTATAGCCTCCATGTGGTGATCAGATAATCGTTACAGATAAACCTTTTTGAATTCGAATTAAGATAAACTATTATTTTAATCATTCAAACACCATTTATCTGTAGTATATATATACATACATATATATATATATATATATATATATATATATATATATATATATATATCTTGAAAATATATATATCTATATATAAATTTTCGGCCACCACATGGTCACTCACACTGCCACTTACTCAACTATCGAATAATTACAGTTTTAGTCCCTGCACCTTTAATTAATTAATTTAACTGCCAAATTAATTCCAATTAATTCCAGAAAAATTTCTAATTAATTATTATAGTTTCTAATTAATATATTATCACTTAAATATATTAATAAACTATTTATTTTATTTCTATTGATTTATTAATCATATAATAAATCAATCTTTCTCTCTACCGGACTTTCTGCCAATCCTCCAACTATGAGGGCAACCTAAATGGACTATGCTACTATTAATCAGATAAATACTAATTATTAGTCATGGCTTAGACACCTAATCCAACATATATATATATATATATATATATATATATATATATATATATATATATATATATATATATATATATATATATGTGTGTGTGTGTGTGTGTGTGTGTGTGTGTGTGTGTGTGTGTGTGTTTTATGTTGTGTATTTTAGGTATACAAAGACTAAAGAAGATGAAGTAGAATGAAGTAATTAAGAAGCTTAATGTAATTGTATTCAGTTAATATGTTGTGTGTAAGTCCCGGTTTTGCTATGGTTGTATTGATATACAGTTTGTGACTCCCCAGATTTTCGTGACATGTGATAATAACTAAAAAAAATCACGGGTGTTACAAGATCAGACATTCTAAGGCCATTCAATTCCTACTGTATACAACTCTAATGGCATTCACAAAGCAAATAATCAACATTAGCATACATTCCAAAAGCCAGTAACAGAAAATCCCAACATCAACAATATTCTTTCTAGTAGTCAACCTAGCATACATACATCGTATATTCTAGAAAGCATCAACAAGGACTAAGCCCTTAAACCTTTTCCCCACTGGCGTTGGCTGGCGGTACATAATGTGTCTTCACTACACCATTCATTAAACCCCTTTCTTGTAAAAACATTTTTAAAGAAAACTTTTGAGCCTCAAACTTGACATCAAAACCCACAAAGTGAGTCTGATTTACTCAAGCTGTGCTCTAATACCAACTTGTAACGACCCAGTTTTTATAACAAATTTAAAAATTTTAAGAAACATTTTCATTAAAAAATCAATACATTTATTTATTAAAACCTCAAAATGTAAACATTATCTGAATCATTTAAAATTTCAAAACGCAACATCTTTATTTATCTAAAAACATTTAATATCCAACCAATCCAACAACAAAACTCAAACTAGATCAAGTCAACTCAGAATAAATATTCAAATGAAGTAGCATCAATGTGTACGCATCATGCCTTGCCGTCACCTACACCAAAAGGACCTGATATAGTGATTTTATGCGGAAAGGGTAAGCACACAACCTGAATTCAACACATACATCACATATCCATCACACATACTCTACCCCTATCATAGGCATACCACACAATAAAGTCACAGAACACAAGGCACACCACAGAATAAAGGCACACAGCATAACAAGGCACACAACACAACTACAAGGAACAATACAACCACAACACACAATATGATCATGGCACTCAGCTCAATCATGTTTCATAGTACAACCACCAAACACATCACAATCATAGCACCCAGCTATATCATGGCACCCCGCTCCATGATGGCACTCAGCTCAATGACTGCACCTAGCATACTTATAGTACATCACACATCATGGCACCTAGCTCAATCATGGCCCCCAGCTCCATAAATGGCACCCAGCTCAATGATGTCACTCCCAACACTCACACAGATACTAGAACTTCATATGGCGTGTTACTACCCACCTACATCCTAAACAGCATAGACGAGCTACAGTAAAGGATGTACAACTTCCATACAATGTAGTGATGAACTCACCTTGGAACAACACCAGCAACATCCACACATCAACTCCTGCAAGTCCCACCGAGCTCCACTCGAGCACCTTATACTCATATAAGGCATTTTAAGTTAATTACTACCAAGTATACTCACTAGCCTTACTATAAAAAGATACTTATAGTGTTACTTATAATTTAAATGTTTATAACTTCCAACACGCACCGTGTCTCAATATACACTGCCCCTTAATCTCATATATTCATCCAACAAGTTATTAAATGTTTTTATTAAGTTTAGATAGGTCCAAATCCACACTAAAACCTCCAAGATCCATAACCAAGACTATTACCACAAAAAGAAGATTTGACAGCAAGGTTGATTTTTGACCCAACTACAAGATTCCCAATAATAAACTAAGGAGGAGTTCAAGATAAAATATAGAAAAAAAATCATGCAAACACTAGACCCAAGAACAAGATCACAGTTTTTGATCTTAGGTAATTTGCATTCTCTAATAACAAATGATAAATACACAAAGTTACCTAAGATGATTAGTTCATTCGCATAACCTTACTCCAAAGATATAACAAAATAATAAAATGGGCAAGGATTAAAGTTCTGACTTTTGGTGTGAGTAAACTAGACCCTTAGCTTGAACTTATCCCAGCCTTGCCCCTAAATAATGTTTTTGCAATTAAATATGAATTTTTCAATACAGAAATCACCTTACAGCACATCCCTGGACCGGTCAGTAAAGATTGCAGTTTTCACCTAACTTAGGGTTCAAGTTAGGCCAGGGCCTTCTAGATCAAGAAACTACACACAATAAAAATTACAGGAATATAAAGATCACCCTAGATGGACACTCACACGATTTACTATAAAGTTTCTAAAAACAAGTTCAAAACAGTGAAAATCCAAAAAATGACATTAGGGTTCAGTGTTTCAACTCTGAAACCCATAAGGACAAGGATTAAGACCTATAAGGTCAGAAAAATCCATTAAGACCATAAAATCAGAATACTTGATATAGGGTACAAAATCTTGAGCCATACATATTAAGAACACACACATACACACACCATGATGTGCATGTGTGTAGTAAATCGGCTACAAAGCAAAACCTAAGAATAACAATATGAGAACTAGAAATAAACATAGGCACTAGAATTCAGAGATAAGGAATTGCAAAGCATCAAGAACCCATACCCACATTGACACAACACGATGGGTGTGTGGTGGTGATGTTAGATACGGATAGAAAAAGAGGAGAAAAAAAGAGAAAGAGATGTACCCCAAGGTGTTCAAGTTAGAATCCTCCTCCCTTGCTTTAACAATCCTCAGCCTTCAACCCAATCTTCCACAAAACTCGATCCACAGTAGCCTCTCCTCACCACTTTATGGTATGAGCAAAAACATATCAGTATCGGAAGGAGAAAGAAAGTCACGACAAGTAGTTGAAGCAAGATAGGGTTCGACTCCTCAACTAGCGACTAGTACCCATGGGCTTGAGGGTTCACCACATGAGGCCATAAGGTCGATGCTGCTTCTGCCTAAAACAAGACCGATGCATGCTAGGGCTGAAAGCATTTTCCATGCACAAGTTTCAGCAATTGGAGAAAATGGTCCTTGAAGTTTGATACTTGATTTTTGTTTGGCACACTTTAGTTTTTAACTCACAATATAGGATTTCACATTTGACATGAAGCACCCCCCAAATCTTTATAACTAAGATTATTATCATTATATTTATTATTTTTATTATGTTTATATTATTTTAGAGATTAGAATAATACGAACAAATGTACCAAGAAACATAGTGTTACATTAGAGTTCGGGATTGGAAACCCTTTCACACACTTAATTCAAGAATTTCTTGCTCCAACCTTGTTAGTTGCAGGTGGCTTACCAACACCACCTGTAACCCTACATTTTCAAGCTAATCAAACTCTCAATTTGAAGCAATACATGAAATCATACTTTTTAGATGCAAGATACCTTCAAATCCTCAAGCTCTAAGCTTTCAATTCGATCTCTAAAAGTTCCTGGGGCTCTCTAGGGTTTTTGGGTGAATTTTCAGAAGTTATTTCTCCCAAATAAGCTAAAAATCAACTTTATAATTTTTGAGTCGGTGACCTCACACGACTCGTGTGAGCCTACTGCTTGTTTACTGCTCATCACTACATGTCCTACACAACCCATGTGAATCTGTAAGGTGTTTCTGCTTCCCCCACGCGACTCGTGTGAACTCCACATGCCATGTGTGATATCATAACTCAAAACAGCATCTCCCACACGACCCTTGTGAGCTCCACACGACCCGTGTGAGCTTATTTTGACATTTTTCAAGCTAAAACTCTTCCTAAAAGGATTTCTAACCACCCTCACACATTTAACAACTCAACTAATATTCATCACACAAAGATTGACACATAAATACTTACCAAAAAGTAGCACGACGTTACTGTATGGGGTATACTGAGGCTCAAGTCTTACTACGACTCAATAAAGATCCTACCGAGGAAGATCATGTCCCAACTATCCTGGAATCCAAACTCCTACGCACCGCATACCTTTTTGCGTTAACACACTCTTCGGGATCTGGATGTCATCAAACTTCCTAAAAGAAAAACTTTGTTAGTCATATAGGATGGCACCAGGTTGAGTTATTCCATGCATCCTCTCCCTCTCCAAATCACTTCATAACTTACTTCTCTCCATACAATTTAGTAACTCTAGCATTTCATTTGGTGCGGCATGCTCATCATGTTGACTCATCGTTCTTCTGCCATTATGCCAAACACCGGGTGCCACCATGCTATAAGCACCTCCGAGCTTTCACGGCTGAACATAACGTCAGACTACATTTGGGGTATCACCCTGTACTAACAGTTCTTCCCCACTTGGGTTCAGACTCGTAATTGTTGCGATAGCAAACAATCTCTACATAAACAGTGTCCATCCAATCCAATCATAAAAGCAAAAAACACTTGATGCACATACCACACGATCCATCACATAATACGCATCATAAAACGACCTACGATCACCTTCCAATCAATTGACTAATTGGCTATCCTCGTCCCACCACCAGCTAGGGACTCTCAAGTCGTACCTCGATCCGTCCAAAAACCCTCCTGGATCCGCTCTTGAAAATAGCTTGCACCAGCATCCTAACATCCAAAGCTACACAAACTCCGAACTTATCATAAGGCATATCTTAGTAATCCAAACTAGGGGTGGAATTGGTACGGTACCGATTCGTTTTTCTCTAAACCGTGTACCGTACCAACTATAGTTTGTACAAAAATTTTGCTACCAGTACCATACCAATTATACTTGGTACCAACTTGTTTGGTTACCATCAAGTTTGGTTGGTACAAGTTGGTAATGGTATATACCAAGAAATTAGCTATGTAATTAGTTTCATTTATTAAACACTTTTATTGAAGTAATATTGTCGTTAATTTTTAATTTCTAAATTTAATGTGGTAATAACTATCGACTAATGTGGCTAAATGACTAATACTCATACTTTTAAAGTTGTAAACACCGAACCACATGACAATTGAAATATGTTTTCGTTATATATATATATATATATATATATATATATATATATATATATATATATATATATATATATATATATATATGTATATATATGTATATATATATATGTATATATATATATATATATATATATATATATATATATATATATATATATATATATATATATATATATATATATATATATGAATTGGTTAGTACGGTACTACCGTGGTATCTCAGATTTTATCCCATTACCGTACCATGATTACCTAATTGGTATGGTACTACCAACCAAACATATTGGCTACCAATTTTATTGATTCGGTTGGTAGCATGTTGGTTGGTTTTCCGTGGTACATATTTGTCAGCCCTAATCCAAACGGCCCACAACTGCTCCCTATGGTTCACAATCCCATAAGAATGTACACTTTCTTGACATGCATGCTAATGCATGTCAAATCTCACTTCTCAGTTAACAAATGGTCCAAATTCGTCATCCAAGGTTTGTAGGTTCAAGAATGCATTTACATTTCTGATTCGCCCTTATCCATTCACCGTACGGTCTATGATGATTATCGGTACACCTCCTACTTTAGTCGTGCCCAAACATACTGTCACCCATGGTTTTTGCCTCTCCACTTGTTTCATATACGGTCTCTTGAACTATATTCAGCCCCTTAGTCAAGTTCTTAACTGAACTTGAGTCATACTTCATTCCACCCCCCGTCATTCAAGGATCTCCTTTTGTAATAAATGATTAGTTCTCCCCCACTTGGCTTCAAACTCGATCCTACTACTGAGCACTTCAACAATAGGCCGCATACCCCAGCAACAATGCTCAGGGCTCTTTTAATTTCAGCAACACCACACATCTCTATTATAACTACTCTAGATGTGCCAAACTCTCAATCCACTTATCACAATCGCATATGTCGACTTGACCGACTCCCCTATTTATGTTGAACATGCTAATTGCCTCGAAGCCTTAACAACATACAGTCAAACAGACTTCGCTATCGTCTCCAACTTCTTCAACTCTTTAGAGAACGAGAAACAAGCCTACTATGTTAATCCAACATCTCGCATCGAGGCCAACATCATATCAAAATCGGCTTTTTTGATGAGGTGAAGACGTTTACATCAACCACTTTATGCTACTCATCTACTTGCCACTCTAGCCAACATCATCCTATCGCCAGCTACCTCCACAATAAGTGGGTGATCCAGACTCTCGACTCACATGACCTAGCAGATCACCTAAGTAAGATAAATAAAAGAGTGGATGGACCAACCATCACACAACACTAAGGCAGTCATAGAGTTGACTCGATAAATACCTGCTAGCACCTAAGGCATCACTTGCACCTTTCCGCCCGTGAGCTGGAAAGCTCACTTATGCACCCATCAATCGCACGAAGAGGAGCCACAACAAGGGCTTTCGATGCTCCCCCCTCCAGTTGTCTTTAATCTCGGTAATCAGGTTTCACATGACCCAACCGGCCGAACTGGTAACAAATTCTCATCAGTGACTTGCAATCACAAAGATAGTGCCCTGATCAACCGCACCAGAAACATATGCCCGCTCCCTTACTCGCATCATCCGTCGACTGGTGTCCCCATCCTTCTGACCCGGGCGAGTCAGAAGTCCCTGGCTTTCTAGCCAACGTCGATATCGGTACCATAGCCCGTGTCGCCTTCCTCTTCGGAGCCTTGGTCTCAAGCTCGAGCTCACGCCCCCTAGATGCCTCGATCATGGCAGTAAGAAAAGCCACTAGTTGGCACTCACAAACTCTGGATATCGGTACGTGAAACACCCTCACTAAAGGCTTTTTATAAAAAAAACACATTTTTAAACCATTATTTATCATCATTGGTTATAAATCATCTCATGTCAAGTGTTAAGTTCCAAAACATTTCAAATATAATTACTGTGTTTAAACACCATCTTAAAACTCATTGAGCCTTGAGTTTAAGTTGCGTAAAATCATATGGTCCCACTTTAAATAAAAACGACTTGGTTCGTATAAGAGCGAGGTTGTTATGGTCTGAGTACCATTACACAACTTAAATGAAACCACACAACACATGGCCCTCTAAATTATTTAAATTCTCTAAGGTATCATATCTCCTCAACCTAAGTACACATCAAAATAAGTTAGGCAATGGAATGTCTAGTGAGCTTACCCGAGGCTGACCCATTTAGAGTGGGCAGTGTAACAATAGTACATCACAAAGATCAAGTCAAAATGGGTAGTTCTGAATATAATGCAATGCATGATGCAACTACCCTAACCAATGTCCATCTCATAAAAGTCCAACTCACCTTGATGGCACCTACATAAGTTCTCAAGTAACACGCACAAAGCATACTACTCGATCCCCCGATAAGCCAAAACTACAACTACTGGCCATCACACTATCCCTATGAGGGTTAGCTACTCCCCTCATGCAGTCCCTTGTTGGTGGGAACAATCCCACAAATGTCATTCGAGGGTCTATCTCAAGCCCTCTATATGGGAAATCGTCTTTAAAGTAGCTATCTCAGCCAATCATCTCTAAGGTGGCTATCTCAGCCAAACGTCTTGAAATCATCACAAGATTCACATGGTCAATCCCATCCTTTATGCAATGTACAGATAGAATGCTCCAAAATTATTTCAAAACAACATCATAATCTTTATTTGAGAACATCTTTAAAAACTCATTTCATGCAATGTACAAACAATAATCATATAACACATTGCATATAATAAGTATGCATGAAAATAGTTGGTAACAGACACAAACGATAGCAATATGGATGTGTACTCCCGGTAAACTCACCTGAGGTCAACTGAAAAGTCAACACTAATCCTGAAACATCCTCGTGCCTAAAAATCTCAAATCTTAGACAACATCTGGCCAACCTCCAATTTCCCTATGATTCAGTCGTATAGAATTAAGACGTGATCTGAATGGTGTCTCAATTACCCAAACTTAATCTAAGCCTCATCTAATAGTCAAACTTATGTCAAGATAAAGACTATGTTTTATTTTCCAATCTATAGATTATATTAAGCGACTCATCATGTTTAAATCATTATGTTTTAAGTGTCACTTCTATTGTTAAATAAGGTTTTACCCAAAAGGCATCATATTTTAAATATATATTTTTATGACTTTAAATCCATATTATTTCCATAACGGTTCTAAAATATGTTTAATTAAGTATACTTACATTCTATATACTTGTTTAATAATAATAATAATAATAATAATAATAATAATAATAATAATAATAATAATAATAATAATAATAATAATAATAATAATAACTAGCGGCAGCCCGTGCTCCACACAGGTCCTTTTTTTTTCTCGCGGGTCCGCCTGCTTAGAGTTTTAAATTGAATACCTTTTGGGATTTTCTTGTCATTGCTTTCCTTCCGTTTGTGTTCTGTACCTTTCCATGTCGTTTTCGTTTGTGTTCCTTCTTCAGTTATATCGACGTTCTTTGTATAGGTATGTGATTTTCATTATTTGATTTTCTTGTTTGATGTTTATGTAATCCCTATTAGTTTTTTTTATAGGATGACATATAACGGTTACCGGGTGGGCGACCGTGTCGAGGTGATTGGTAGCGACGAAGGATTTGAAAACTCGTATTATGGTGCTGGAATTATTGCCTGGTCAAGGCGTCATCTTACGGTTTGATACGAAACATTGTTTGATGATAGCGGTGATGTGCCATTGGAAGAGGTGGTTAGTGTAGACAATATCCGACCGTATCCTGCGATTGTCGTAGTGAATTTCCCAACCAAAGTCTAGCCCAAGTTCTACCTTTTTCTCTCCTAGAGACATGGTGGATGTTTGGCGCAATGATGGTTGGTGGAGAGGAACATATCGGCGTCTTGATGTTGACCGTGAAGATGGTTGGTTTTATAGAGTTTATTTTGATTACATGGTGCAGGGCATGCATCATGAAAGTTATCAGCCACAAGATATTCGTTTACACCAAGAATTTTATTTTGATGATTATGTGAACTTCATCCGTGTATGGAGTTATCGGAGGGTTTAAGTGTTTTTGGTTGTCTATGTAGGTGGTCTGTTTTGGGTTTTTGGCGTATTTCCAATGGGGAATTTCTATATATAGCTTTGATTTATGTATGTTAGTTTAAGTGTTTATGGAACATCTAAGTTAGTGTAACTGTTTCTGGATAGTTGGTGGACTTTGTGTTGATCTAAGGAGAATGTTTTATGTATAAAGCTTGCTATCGTTTATGATAACGGTTTTGGTTACTCATGTTTATATGGATTGTATATATGTTTGGATACCTATTGTTGTCATTTTTTGGGTTTTATTTTGTTCTAAATTTTGAAGGTATTGATGTTCAGATGTCAATATATCAAGTAGTTATTCATTATATGAGGTAGATCGTTAGTGTTAGTTATGGGAAAGTTAACATAATTTGTGTATCAATGAACGGAGTAGTGAAGAATCTGTTTTTGGTTTCAAGTTTTGTGAATTGTGGTAGAATTTCTAAGGTTGTATGATGCTTTAAAAGTTGTTTCTGTAATGTCTTTTGGACCTGTGCAATTTGGCGTAATATTATGGAGTAAGTTATATTGGTGTACGATTATCTAGTCTGTCATTATGAGAAGTAAATGTTTTAATAGGAAATGTTTTATGTGATGTTGTATGTTATGTATGGTGGATAATGGGAGTGTACTTTTAGTTGTATCGGTTGTTATTAGTGAATATCATTTATAAAGTTTGTGTATTTATATCAATATATTTTTGTTTTTGGCAATTATTATTTAAGGGAAATTTTTTTATGTGCAAATTTCTTTAAAATTCGTTTGTATATTCAATTTCTTACTATGTGGCGGTAATAGCAATTTACTTTATTATCGAACGTTCTATTTGGCTTGGTGTCTCACTGTTGTTTTGTCATAGCAGTGTACTTTTATTAATGCATTGTCTGTTTGGTGTTGTTAGATATGTTGATTAATAGCAGTCAACTTTCGTTCAACTGTATCGGATATGATGTTGTCATGTTTACAATAATCTCATTAAAGAGAAAGTGGTGTTAACCCATATTGAAGTCAGTAATTGTTGATTCCACACTAAATGGATTTTTATAATTTTTTGTTAGTAGCAACATTCTAACTTTTGAACCGGAAATTTTTCTATTTGCAATCTTTTTACAATATTGTATTTTAATTGTGTCTTAAACTTAAACAAAAACAGGTTGCATTAAATTTCTAAAGGACCGTTACATGTAGATATAGAAAACTAAAAGATAGAGAGATTTTTATTTAGAGTTTGTAAACAGCAGTTGAAGTACATTATGAAATTCATAGAGTATTTAATTGTCGTTGATAGTTTCTAATATTTTATTGATCTTTCATTGTATCAACATTGTTTGCTGGATGCAATCGTTTATTTGTGTTATAAGATTGTCTTTCAATTCGTATGCACCTTTAATTGCGACTTGTATTGCAACTGCATCGACATCTTGTTGTAAAGCTTGAATAACTTTTGTAACTATCTCGTGGTTCTCTGTTGCGGTGTGCATAAAATCAGTGAGAGTAGTGAGTTGTTGATTTAACCTGTTGATCTCCTTTTTCTGTTCATCAACGAATTTATTTCCATTCTGATTTTCATTGTTGATTGGGAAAGAGGGGGAAGCCATGCTCCTTGTAAATGATTCTCAATGATAATTAGTGGTGTTGGATGTTTTTGATTCTTGGTTTGAATGATACATTTGTTCATTTATATAGAATGTTTGGTGAAATTGGTTTTCAGTTTTAAAGAAGTGTTTAAATATTTGTGGATTGCATCAGAACTTTGAAAATTGAAACCTTATGTGTAAGAGTGTTTCTTGTTTGTATACAACATGTGATATTTGTTGTTGTTTTATAGATGGAGTTTGTGAAAATATTTAAATTTGAAGTAATTGTTGTAACATCCTCGTTTGTTTGTACATACATTGCGTTATTTACTTTTGTTATTTATTGTTTTTTGTTTGCTAGGTTTATAGAGAATGTTAATCAGCATTTATTCATAAAGGAATAAGGAATATTAAAATAATACGAATGATAGTTAAAATAATTTACAATTGTTAGTATGTTAGGTTTTTGCATGTCGATTTAATAATGAAATCACGGGTTGCGTTTTGAGATTTTTGGCATAGGAGATGCAAAGACACGTGTAACATAAGGCATCATAATATTCGTTGATTGATAAACTTCATCCAAAAAACAAACATATTTACCGGTCATAACCCACTACCATTTTCACAGCAAACAAACACCAAAAGATAACAACTCCCCTTTTCATTCTTCATACCGGCTTCTGAAACTCAGACTCATATTGAATGAGTTTGAGTTTTTCTTTGTAGCCGTCGATTTCGTCTGCTAAAACTTCGTGCATGTCGTACAAGAGGTTCATTATTTTTGCTGCGCTGACTTTGGCTTCATCTGTGGATTTCTGCACGTGGACGAAATTCATATACCTTGGTTTGGTATCCACATCTTCGAAAATTTCTTTCCGGATGTTGTAATCTGTTTCGATCTTCTTCTGCAGGTCACTCAGAAGCTTACGGTTGTTCTCTGTTTTGTTAATGAAGGTGTGCAGCATCGATTCAATGTCTTTTCCTTTCATCTTGTTGACTGAGGAGGTTCTATGCGATATGAACATATGGTTGCTCCTTATATAATGATATCTTGGACGATCAATTTAGGGGTGGTGGATTTCACATATGATTATTAGACTAATAAATGCTCCTGAAATGAAGAGACGCATACACGGCGGTAGACGACTGTTATCATTAGCAAACATTAATCGTTGTTGTTGGTAATCAATGCGAACATTGAAATTCTTTATTAGCCTTGTTTGTTCTCTTTTTTTTTACGATGTGGTTATCTGTATCTAATTTAGGTCAATATGAAAGGATTGCAAATTAAATTGATCATTCTTTTTGTTCGATTAATATGATTACCGGTATTTATAAAATACATGGGAATGTTAGCGACTTTGTATATATATATATATATATATATATATATATATATATATATATATATATATATATATATATATATATATATATATATATATATATATATATATATATATATATATATATATATATATATGAAATTAGAAATTTTCCCATTTTTTTATAAAAGCCATATTAATTTTTTTTATATGAATTAGTAACTTTTTTGGTTGATTTTATTAAACTCATTAGGTTTGACATTATTTACATATTTACGTAAGAAAGCCGTCATATAGAATTAAAGTGGTAAAAATAGAATGAATAATCACTTTTATTCACAAATAAAAAACCTCTTCTTCAGAGTATAATTAAAAATATTATCATTTTTAGAATACTGTTCCTTTTATTGTTTAGATTAAAAATAATTGTCATTATATTTATATTGAATACTTTGAATGTAAGCCCATAAATAATTTTAGAATAGTGTTCGTTTGATATGTTTAGAATAAACATAACTAGTGGGTGACCCGTTTGCACGGGGCGAGGAGAAAAGGAACTATTTTGTTTTCTAAACCGGTTGTTTCGCTCTTTGTCCAGATATGTTTCCTCTCTTCTTCCTTCAAATCCAAGGTGTTCCTTCATTGGATCGTCATCGTGGACCTTCTTCATTCGGTACGCCTCCATATCTTCTGCTGTCACCTGAAACCCAAAAACAAAAAACATTTCCAGTTTCCAATGTGGAACCCGACCCGACCCGACCCGTTTGGGTACGAAAATATTGCAGAAAATAAAATATGGATAAAAAGTTTTACAGACCTCTTCGTTCCACTTGACATTGTATTTTCGCTTTCTTTCGTCTTTTTCTTCTTTCCGCCTCTTGTCCTCCTTCATACATTAGTAACAAATGAGTGTTAAAAAGACTTGCATTTTAAGTTCATAACTAAATTATCAATTTTTTTACAAAAGGATTAGATGCAAGAAATAACAACACTTTCATTGTTTTGTGTAATATAGCATCTTACTTTCTTTTCTTACAATTATAACATTGTGATTTGAAAATTCTACCCTAATTATAACAATGTCATTACACGTACAAAGCAATTTATCTGAAAGTATTCTTTTTCTAGTTTAACCACTGAAAGTTTGTTTTTATTTTTCAAAAAACCATTGTTAAGTTTTTTTTGGTAATGAGTTGCAAAAACTTGGAAGAAAACTATTTTGGTCAAAGTTGTTTTGTTTAGAAAAAAATCCAACTTTTAATGGTTAAATCATGAAACATAATTCTTCCGGTGGTTAAACCGAAAAAAATTCAAACAGTAACGGTTTTTATAGAATCCATAAGTTTTATGTAGTGGTTCTTTCGAAAAATAAAACAAAATCTCGGCGGCTAGACCAGAAAAAATTCTTTGGGTGGTTAATCCGAAAAAAACCCAAAGTACAGTGGTTTCTATAGAATTTGCCCTTGATTAAATATACCAAATAGATTTGAATATACTTTATAAAAACTTATCTCATAAAATATTAATTGTCAAATTTTTCAAAATGATACAAATACCAAATTTAAAAAATATTACCGCAACATGCAAGTCGATCGTTTTTTTTTTTGAAATAACATAAAAACAGATTCATTCTCATTAAAAAAACAAAAAAGATATGGTCCTATTCAAAAATTCAATATTCAAATTGTTATTTGATTCAAGCTCGAAGACAAAGAGAAGCGGGCTTTTCCAAAGAATTACTACAGCTTTCCCACTCCCTTTGATTGAAAAGTTACCTGTCTCAAATGCAAGAGCTGCAAAATCTTCTTTGTTTTTGGGTCCATGGCATTAATACTGAATGTTAAGAAAAAAAGAATTGAATATAAATAAAACGGGTGTTATTAGTATTTGCAAAATTAGGTAAATTAACAGAAATAAATCATACCCACGAATCCCTATGATGAAGAGCATTTTGGCTTCAGGATTGATAGAAAATCCACCCTTCAACCTTGCTTCACGTTTCAGTTAAATCAATTCCTTTTGCTAAAATATATAAATAAAATATTAGTTTAATATGCACAGAACAAAACATCGAACACCTTGTCAGCATAAATCCAGTCCAAATTAACAACTACCAAATATTTCAAAAACAATTCATACAGGTCGAATACAGTACCTAGAGGCCATCCAAGAGAAGACACATCGAAGGGATGTGGAGCATAGGCGGCAGGAGTGGCAATGGTGGTGGCCACGTGGAAACCATCGTCTTTCCATGAGCCTCTAACGACACTATAGCGTCTTTCCATGAGCCTCTACCGGCAGTATCCAATCGAACGTGAAAATCAAGCTATTTTTAGCTTTGTATTAACAAAGCTAGAAATAGCTACGTACTTCAATTGATTGGATTATTAAAATTTTAATGAAATAGAAGAAATGAAAGTACAATAGTATAGTCAACAAATACATAAAAGTATAAAAGTAAGTTGCTATTTCTTACTTTTGACCCAAATTAAACACAAAGATTAAAAGATCAAATCTAATGCAATCATTTACAGCCGCATATCCTACCTGAGATATTACCTTGTATTCATACTTGTTCAGTAGGTCAAGGTAAGTCGGGCTGCTTTCTTTTGGCGGATCCTGGTATTTCAGAAAATGTTTGTAAACCTGATGGATTCCACTTTCATGAGCAAAAGCATTAACACCAACAATAGGCTTATGTGGCTGCAGCATAAGTCCAGTGTACTTTTCCACCTAAATAAAACATTTGTGAGTACTTCAAGACTTATATCTTTTAAATAACTGATAATAATACAATAAAATTAAAGTTTGAATAAGCACCATTTTGCTAGCCATGACAATATGTCTTGTATTAATACCAATATATAAACCACCCAATAACTCTCCCTATTTTCAACAAAAAGTGAAACACTTATTCTTAAAAAATAGAATCTTGATCGTATATTTACTATTTTATATATTACACTCACCTCTTCCAAAGATGCATTACCAGCTCTCTCTCGAATTCCGTTAATTGTTACTTCTAATTGTCTCGCACCATTATAAGCCCCCTGGAATTCAAATATGTTAGCATATGAATCGAAATTTGAAATGAGAAAGAATGCTTATGGAAGCTTGCCTCTAAAGTATTGGCGGTTGAAAGCCCAAAATCATTCTAGCAATCTGTAGAAATGATGAGGTTCTCAATACCAGGAGTGTTTGCTTTAATGTCAGCAATGAGCTGCCCGAATTCACGAGGCCAGTTACAGCCCACAGTATCAGGAATGTTAAGAGTCGTTGCACCTGAACTTTCGTCTTTTTCTTTCTTAGTCAAAACTCAAACCCCTTACTTTACAAATCTGGATTTGACATGTTCATTGAAACCTTTCCATAAGAAAAAATCTTGCATATATTTTCAAAGAACTTGAAACAGAAATCACTTATCAAAAGACAATATTTGCACACAATAGGATCTGAATGGCATTAGGAAACTTGTCATCATGTGAGTTTGATAGTCGTATTTTACTAAAGGGTACTTTAGACATTTTACATATAGTCAAACACCTTTTACAGCTATATTCAAGTCTAATTTGCAAGGAATTGTATCCGCATGTCGAATAACTCGTGTATATGTTGACCAAATTTGTTCCACTTTGATGAATCAAACCGTGACTATTATGCCAGTAAGTACCTATTTGTTTCTACTATATTTCTTTATAGTTTTCAATTTCTTTATATCACAATCTTTAAAGCTAAATGCAAAAAATAACAACAAACTTTCATTTATTCGTTTATTATAGCATGCTACTTTCTTTTCGTTCTGTTACAATTGTACTTCCAATTCATTTCTTAATACAACATCGTACTTTGAATAATCTACCCAATTATACCAATGTACTTTTAATGTTTATTCTACCCGATTATAGTAGTAAGAAATTGCGATGATTTTGAATGATATTTCAATAAATGGATAGATTTTTAAAGTACAATGCTGTAACAGGAAGAAATGAAAGTAGAAAACTATAAAAAAAAACAAATCAATAAAAGTACATTGCTATTTCTTGCAATTAACCCTATTTTTAAACATCATTTATATTTTATTCTCAATCATGTAACTTTCTTGTTTGTTGGATGCAGGAAGGATACGCAGTTACTGATTTAACTATTTTAAATCCATCAAAAGGCCCCGATATTTGTCTATCCAAATTTGTGACACTTTTATTACAGGTTCTAACAATTAAAATTACAACAAAAATACAAACTTTGATGTTCAAGATTTTTTAATACTTACATAATTTGTGATTCTGGTTCATATCACAAAGGCAACGACCAATTCGTGGCAGTGCACAAAAGCCATTATTAAATTACATACTTACTTTACCATGCAAGGTGTGTTAATTTTTACCATCTTTGACTCCCATTTCACCAATGTAAATTTACCTTTTTACCCTTTGACCTTTTTGGTTATTGCAGTCTTCTTTTACAGCAGCATCTTTTACAGCAGCAGGTTGTTACCTATGTCCTGCACCTGCACCTGGTTCGAAAGGCACAAAGCTTCTTATTTGTTGTTCGGTCAATTCCACTTTACCGTTAAAGATGGAATCATTTTATGTTCGTTCTTTTAACGAAAAAGTTAATTTTTCAAGCGAGTTAGATCAGATTATAGAAAATGGAAATTTTCATTTAAATAAAATGGTTTTAAACGCGTCTGATGTTCCTTTTTTAAACACAAAATCTTCCGATTCGATTCTAACAGAAGCCAAACGGGTCAATATTTTAAGCGAACCAACATTTACATCCATTTGTTCATTGCATAAAACCGAACTCGAAAAATTCTAATTCAAAACCGAAAATTTACCCGAATATGGATCACGAGGGGTAGAACCGGTTGGTGTTGACAAACTTCATGAAGGGCAAATTGGTCATTTCATGGGTAGGTTCTTGGTCTCGTGGGAGTTTGTTTTCGGTGGTTGCAATTGTGTGTCTGATCAATATTCGGTCATGGAGGTGCGCCACATGGTTGATGATGATTGGTTGTATCTTTCTAAATTAAGTAAGAGTGAGAATTTATGCTCGGATTGTGTTAAAGTATCGGCACGAAAAGCTCTGAGAGTATTAAAGTCAATTCCCGTTGTTGGGTGTTGAAATAAGAGAATAGATGAACTAATATAGATATTGAATCAATAACACAATCAATCAGACAATGATAATGCAACAAAGCTAACTGAACAATGTGATATGAATAACATGTGCCGAGTGCTTGATTAGAACTTTGGTTTTACAATTGGGTTTTCTATTTTGTAGACATACAATTCTCGTAATCTAAACTTGTAGTCTTACCCTAGACACGGTATGGTATCACTAATATTTATACTGAATCAGTGATATCAATAGTACAACTTTTACAGAGAATATCCTATCAGTGTACTAGCCAATAGGATAGAAGATTCATGCAACACGTATTGTACTATACGCGTGCACACAAAAGACAAGATGACAGTCTATGAAGTCTTCGGATCCTCTATGCATAGCACTTCGAAGTCTTTAGACTTCGGTGTCTTCTCTTGTTTATTCACTTCGGGGTTTTCTTATATAGTGGACTTCATGGGCGGGACATCGGATATGTCAGCACTTCATCACAAATGTTCTCAACAATCTCCCCCTTTGTGTGAAGTGCATCCCAAGCCTATACACGAAAGTTTCTCTTGTATGCCCTCTTCAAGGTTTTTCTTACTGCAAGATACCAGTTCATATGATCCATGAACTTCTTCTTTTTCTTGGTGGAATTTGCATGACAGGCATTCACGTGAGAAATCATCCCGGAGATAAAAGAGGAGGGATGGAGGCCTATGTAGTCTATTTCAAAGAACTTGATTGTGACTTCGGTTTCATTTCGAAGTCCTTTGAAAACTACGCCATATGGTTCGTCTAAGATCTCTCCATTCTTGAATCTGGCTATGTTCCGAACTACAATAGGAGGAGTGTTCAAAGGTTGTTAGTAGTATGAACATAGCTCCAGGTCTTGTTTTGCAAACCGGAGAAGATAATTGTTAAGAAAGCCCAGTATGTGGTTTTTGATGGCAAGGGCAGACATTGCAGCATGTGCAGCCTCGCCGCTTCACAAAAGATCAAGAATTTGGATGAAGTCCATAGGATTCATGATTGGGAAGTCTGCAATTGAGAACCTAGATTCAACTTCATCTGCCCCCCTAAGAACAAGAAATTCATAATTTCTGAAGCCCAAATAGACTTCAGCTTCTTTAATTGAAAGAATTTTCTTTATCTTGTTCAAGCTCCAAACATAACTCTGCCGTTCAATGTATTTGGCATGAAAATTTATTTTGTTGGTCCAAAAACTTGCTTTCTGATCCTCGGGTACCGAAGAGACGAATTGAAGGAAAGCGAAAGTCTTCGGATTGAAGGGAATGTCAAGCTGGGTGTCTTTGGAGTCAACAGTTGCAAAACTCCGAAGAGGAAGTCTGTTAAGTACATTTGGATTTTGGAATCCAAATTGCTTGATTGCCTCAACAGTCCATTCACCATTATCTCGAGCAAATTCGTTTATTTTGATCATCAAATTGTAATCTGCTTGCCTGGCCTTGTATATTTCCTCCATGTGTGGGGCAATTATGTTTTCTAGCGATCGGTCTGTTGAGCTTCCAGCTCCAGCCGATCCACTAGCACCCATGGTAGTGGTTGTAATGATCGAGGTTGAAGGACCTGCTGTGGCTGCAGGGATCTGTCTAGGCCTGCCTTATAGCCTAGACAACCTATTAGAAAATTTTATCAGAGGTTGAAGTGCAACTCTCAACTTTGCAATCAAGTCTTGTGTGAGAGCTGCATTCGTTCGTTGCAGTTCCTCTGTGAATTTAGTGATATCCGAAGTGGTTTGGGCGGCTGTGAGCTCTCCGATTTTTGCTCTAGCCTCATCAAGCTGTTTTTCAAGCTTGGTACTTTGCTGGGATTGACTCCGAAGTTCTTGCAAGGCTTTCATGACTTCGGAGTTTGTTTTATCAGTCTTCTCAGCAAGGGCATCAACTTTCTTGTTGATGGAGGTGACAGCAGATTCCAACTTCTTTTCGAAGGAAGATTGGATCTTATTTTGTTCATCCATGAGCTTTCGTTCAAGCTTTTGTATGGAATCTTTGAATTCTTTGGATAAGGAGAACTCCAGAGATTCAATCTCTTCGGTGATGTCACCCAAGGTGGGTTTGGTGGGATCAAAGCCAGTTTGAGCTTGAATGAGAGTGTCAAGCTTGGAATTGAGGACTTTGTACTGTTTTATTAGTACAAATCCTTCATCTGGCAAATCTTCATCCGACACTCCTTCAACGTTCAAAGGAGCCATATGAAAGGCTTCAAAGAAGGCAGCCGAAGTGGGGTTTTGTCTTGAGGGTGATGTGGGTAAGTCAAACTCAGGTAATGAAAAATCAATATCAGAGATAGGTACTTCGGAGGTTGGAGGAGCAGTTGTTGTTGGTGGTGGTGGTATTTCCGATGTAGTAGTGTGAATGGTGGTAGTTTTTTGAGATGTTGTGGGAGGTGGTGGAGGAGGAGGTATAGTATGTGTAGGTGTGGGTGGTCTGGTTGTTTTAGGTGGAGATGGAGGAACGGTAGTTTGTAATGGAGAGGTTGGTCTGGTTGTTGATGTAGGTGAAGGAGGTTGATCAGCAAATAGTTCTTCTTCTTGTTCTTCTTCATGGACTGTGGATGGAGTCCTTTCTGAGTCCGAAGACTCATCCACAACCATGATTTCCCTTTGCCTCTTCGGCTGTTTCCTCTTCGGTGTTGTTTTCACCGAAGTCTTTCTTTTCTTCTCTTCTTTCTTAGGACCACTGGGTCCACCAGCCATTTTCCTCTTCCCTTTTCCTTTTGGAGGCTCTTTTACAGGTGCAACCTGACTCATATCGCGAGTTGGGTAAGGAATTATTAAGGTGTTGCGATAGGAGTTTACCTCATTGCATTCCAGGGGAACTTTGAAGAGCATGACATTTGGAATTTGAGCACAGAAGTCAACGGGTTTGTCGTCTAGTATAGGAATCGCAATGGGAGTGAACTTCATTTCTCCAAGAGAGGGATTAGGGACATACCCTATCTGCTGGTAGTGGGCATGAACGACGATTGCCCAGAATCTTGCATTTGCAATTTCTGTCCCCTTCATACTGTGATTGATGTGGGAGCAGAAATCGGTCCACAGAATTGTTGCGAAGTCCACCTTGACATCGTAGTAAATTCCGGAGAGGAGACCTTGAAATGTAACACTTGCAGAATCAAGGCCTGAGGTTCTACCAGAAAGACATCTCAGGAAGATACTGAAGAAGTATCTCCAGAGGTCAGGGAGTTGGTTTTTCTTGAAGGTGATAATTCTTTCAAGTGGGGGGTTCATACCCCATTTCGTTGAACATATTGACCAGTTGGTCAGCAGATGGGACCACCATTTCCTTTGAGTTGTAGATTGGAAGTCGGAGAGCTTCAACAAACTTTTCCTTGGTTAATTGTACTTTTTTTGTTTTACCCTTGGCATCAACAGCCTCATAGAACACAGATTTGACCTGGTTGTTGGAGTCAAACAGGGCATTGGATGTGTAGTGAGCCCTGTGAACCAGAGTTGTAGGGACTGAAGGAGTACAGGTTAAGGCGTGACCTAGTACAGACCTTTTCATGCATTCCACCAGTGCATCGATTGGTTTAGGGTAAAGAGATAGATCGTTTCGTAGCACCAGGTTTGATGATTGACTCTTGAGATTTGGAACAGACATGGCTTCAACGGTTTGCGATGATGCTTCAGCCGCCATTGATGGTTAGATGAGGAAGATGAAGAAGACGAAGAGTTTGTGGATTTCTTTGAGAGTAAGTTTGCAGAGAGAAATGAGAGTTGTGTTCGCATAAAGAGTGCAATGGAAGAGGTGAGAAGTTTATATAGCATCCGTGGTCCCTAGGCCATTTAATGCACGATTGAGATGGTCCGGTAGAAAGTGGACACCTCAGCACCTGCTCGTCCCACTATCTCTGCAAAAAGGAGAAATATACGGCTGTCAGTTGCAATGATTCAAAATTTGAACTTTTACCTTTTGAGAAGTCATTATGGTTAATGTTTTCCATTTAATTCTCATTGACAGCTGTAAGCAAACGGTTATAATTCAAGGAATGTTTGTCTCTGTGATTTATCATAAATGCGGAAATCATTTGAACATTTAATTGACTTCGCAGTTATGAAAAATTATGACCGTTGAGGATACGCTTCGGAGCATAAAGTTATGTTTAACTCCGAAGAGTGTTCTTTCACTTCGGTGATTGACATGTGATTGAAAAATGTTCATCAATGTACCGAAGTCTATATGTTTTTCTCTTTGTTTTTCTATGAGTTTTTGATTTTACTTTTGACTTATGCAACATGTCGTTTAACCTTAACTTCCATGAATATTATGAAAAGATGATTTAACGAGTTAATGTTCAGAATCATTCGAATCATGTTGGAAGTCCACTTTTCATTTTGAAGTTTGTTTGATTCAATATCAGTCGTGAATGTATAAGTCTAATCACCCCATTACTAACTTGATTTCGCATTAGGAAATATGTTTTGAGTTATGCTTATGTGCTTCAAAATTTTCAAATATAATAAAGATAACATCCTTTGCATTTGAAATTTAAAGAAGTTTTCATTCATGAATTGAGCATCAGAAGTGTTTCTGAAAGTTAGATTGAATTGTTTTGAAGATTCATTTGAAAAATTTATTCCTTTTCATCAGTTGAAGTGTTTGGATACTAAGCTCTGATGACAAGCCTTTGAGCTTCATACACCACTTCTACTTTATCATTTAAGACAGACTACTTGAAATGTTCATATTCTTCTACAAGGTACTCGACTATGTTATAGGAGCTCCTTGTACCGTTATTTAAAGCAGAAGAATAAGCCTTTGAATGCTGATTTTATTTTTGCATTCCCTTGGTTATCTTTTGATTTTTGTTTGTCTTTGTTTCTTTTGACAATTGTTTTCTATTTTTCTTTCTTGTTTTCTATTTTGATTTTTGCTTTTGTTTTCTATTATGAATTTCCTTATCCGAAGATATAGAACATCACCATTTGATTTCTTTCTTTGGTACTTTTTGTTTTTGTATTAAACAATCCTTATGAGTGAAAATCTTCATATAGTTCAATTTTGTACCATTTAATGAAAAGAGATGTAAATTTACTTATCAAACAATGTTGGTTCTATTTTTGAGGAAAACTTCGGAGCACTTGAATTATTCTGTGTAGTTTTGAGGCTACAAGATATGTTTGAGGTTGAAGTGAGTCAAGTTTCGAAGGGTGGTTAGAAATAGACATTATGTTAAGGTTATTGGAATCAAACAAGGCTTCAAATTGTAAAATAGCCTTGACCTCACTTCGAAGTCTGTTTTCTTACCAATGTTTCAAGTCGATTCCCAAATACCTTTTAGTGCAATAAGGTATGGTTTTCAGAATCTAAAATCAAAGTTTTGTCCTTTACTTGGTTAATTCATGAGAGAAAAGTTAGACTTTGTCATTATGCATCAGAATTTTCTTTTTGTTTGGAATGAATTTTCTTGTTTTTGAATTTCCTTTGACTTAAACAACAATTGAAACATAGAGTCAACCAATGTTTAAGTGATTTTCAAATTTTTAGATTTTATTGTGAAGAAAAGTTTGTTTCGCAGACTTCCGAAGTGATATTTTACTTCGGAATACTGCTGTGAAGCAACAAAAGTTTTTTTTTTTTGCAAGTTCTCCGATGAGCTCTGAAGCCAAAATTGACTTCGGGGGTCTGCGGAGTTTATTAATTTTTGTAAATTTTCAAAGTAGCAGGTTCTCCGATGCGCTCCGAAGCCAAAATTGACTTCGGGGGTCTGCAGAGTTTATTAATTTTTGATTTTCAGAACAGGGTAAGAGTGAGAAAATCTGGAATTTATTGAAGAGTTGATCCATCTATCATTCCAAGTCCACGAACGATTCTTGTGAATGCTTCTTCATTTAGAGCCTTTGTGAAGATATCTGCCAATTGTTCTGTAGTGTGAACAAAGTACACCTCAATATTCCCCTCCTCAACATGACTTTTGATGAAGTGGTAGCGAAGAGCTATATGCTTCGTCTTGGAATGTTGAACTGGATTGTGGCATATACGAATTGCACTTTGAGAGTCACAGAACAAAGGAATTTTTCTCATATTAATGGCATAGTCTTTCAATTGACTTTGAATCCAAATGATCTGCGAAGTGCACGCTGCAGCTGCTACATATTCAGCCTCTGCGGTGGAGATAGAGACACAAGTTTGTTTCTTGGATTGCCAGCTGATAAGTTTTCCATCTAAGAATTGACAACCCCCAGAAGTGCTCTTGCGATCAATAGAGCATCCACCAAGATCGGAGTCTGAGTATGCTTGTATGTAGAAACCAGAGTTTGCTGGATACCACAGACCATAAGCAGTAGTTCCATGAAGATATCATAATATTGTCTTAACAGCAGCCAAGTGAGGTTCCCTTGGGTCAGCCTGATATCTTGCACAATTGCAAACTGCAAACATGATGTCAGGACGACTAGCTGTAAGGTAGAGCAATGATCCAATCATACTTCGGTATTGCTGTATGTCTGTCTTTGGTTTGTCCAATGATGGATTTAACCTTGTACCTGCAGGCAAAGGAACTTTTTCTTTGGAGCAGTTAGTCATTCCGAAACGTTCAAGCAGACTCTTCGTATACTTTTGTTGATTGATGAATATCCCCTCCTTAGATTGTTTGATTTGTAAACCAAGAAAGAAGTTTATTTTTCCCATCCTACTCATTTGAAATTTGCTTTTCATCAGTTTTTCAAAGTCTTTTGACAAATTGGGGTCAGTAGATCCAAAGATTATGTCATCCACATAAATTTGGACTAACATCAAGTGAGATCCAACTTTCTTTCTAAAAAGTGTTGGGTCCACTGATCCCTGTTTAAAGTTTGATTCTTTTAAAAATTTAATCAAGGTCTCATACCAAGCTCTTGGAGCTTGTTTTAAACCATAGACTGCTTTGTCTAGCACATAACAATAATTCGGATGAGTTTTACTTTCAAAGCCAGGTGGTTGTTCAACAAAAACGGTTTCCTAGAAATCACCATTCAGAAAAGCAGATTTAACATCCATTTGATAGACATCAAAATTTTTGTGTGCAGCATAAGCTAAAAATATCCGAACAGATTTGAGTCTGGCAACAGGAGCAAAAGTTTCTTCATAATCGATCCCCTCCTGTTGACAGTAACCCTTGACAACCAACCTAGCCTTGTTCCGAACTACATTGCCTTCGGTGTCTAGCTTGTTACGGTACACCCATTTGAGACCGACAATTGAGGCATTTGCAGGTTTTGGAATTAGCCTCCAGACTTTGTTTCTTTTAAATTCTTCTAATTCCAACTGCATTGCTTCAATCCAGTCTGAGTGATCAAATGCATCTTTGACGTTCTTAGGTTCTACCTTAGAGATAAAGACATTGAACATGCACAACTCATAACTTTTGTTAAGATCTAATTGCCTTTGGTGAAGTTGTGCACGAGTCAGTACTTTATCTCGAACATCACCGATGACAAGTGATGGAGGATGATTTCTCGTCCATTTGTCCAAAGGAGGATAGTTTGGATCAAAATCAGGAGGTCCTTCAGCATCGATGTCCTCAATGTCTGAGGGATATCTCGAAGTGGAAGGAAAATCACCCATTAGCAAGTGATTATTCGAATTTGTATTGGTTTGTGGTGTGTGAGTTTGTGAAGTTGAGTTTGATGTGCGCTCCCCTTGGACATTTGTTGGTGTTGAGGAAGTGGTAGCTTTATCCGTAGTGAATGTTGTGGCTGAATTCGGTGTGACAATCTCTGGCTCCCCCTGGATTGTTGGATTTAGAGATATGATATTTGAGATTGACTGGGGTGTAGAGATAGGAGTGTTGGTTCCTTTTGTACTGTTGTTTGATTCCCCATCAGTATTTGAAGTGCCAGCACTTCGGTTTGATGTCTCCCCCTCAACATTTGCATTTTCCCTACTCTGGTTAGATGACTCTTCCTCAACAGAAGGTGGTCTTCGTATGCTGCTTGTAGAGGAGTTATCGGGACCATCTGTGAGCTTGGAGAGTTCGGACTCATGGTTATCTGGTGCTCTAGCTTCGGAGTCCACAGCTCTCAAAGGTTGATCAAATAAGAGTGAGAAGTCTGTGTCGAATGTTGTGATTGGAACAGCATCTACAGTAGGCTTTGGAAAGATTGAAGACATAGGAAATAGATGCTGAGACTTCTTGATGTAGTAGTCATCAAACCTTAGATTAAAGGTTTCTTCGATTTTGCGAGTTCTCTTGTTCATGACTCTGTAGGCTTTTGAGTCTTGAGAGTAACCAAGGAAGATGCCTTCTTCTGATTTGTCATCGAACTTGGTCAAGTGATCCTTCATGTTTAAGATAAAACACCTACAACCAAAGATGTGAAGGAATTTGACATTTGGCTTTCTTCGGTTGAGAACTTCGTAAGGTGTAATATGAAATCTTTTGTGAATGTAGGATCTGTTTTGAGTAAAGCATGCAGTAGAGATAGCTTCAGCCCAGAAGTACATGGGCAAGTTTGCGAAGTTTAGCATTGTTCTGGCTGCTTCACACAAAGAGCGATTTCTTCTTTCCACGACCCCATTTTGTTGAGGAGTATAGGGTGCAGAGAAGTTGTGACTAATTCCCTTTGTCTTCAAGAATCCATCCAAGGTCTGATTTTTGAACTCCGAACCGTTGTCACTATGCATAGTTCGGACTTTCTTGTTGAGCATCAATTCCATTTTCTTTATAAAGTTTATGATTTCTTCAGCTGCATCGGATTTGTTTCGTAGGAACAACACCCAAGTAAACCTTGAATAGTCATCAACAATAACAAGAATGTACTTCTTCTTTCCTATTGATTCTACTGCAGATGGTCCACACAAATCCATGTAGAGAAAAGAAAGAGGTTCAGTGATTTTTGGGTTGATCACTGTAGGATGCCTTTGTTTTGTCTGTTTGCCATGTTCACAAGCAGAGCAAAGAGAATCATTGTCGAATTTGAGAGCCGGCATTCCTCGAACCAAATCCATAGCCACCAATTTGTTCAGATCTTTGAAGTTCAGATGGGCGAGTCTTCGGTGCCATAACCAGCTAACATCGGAGTTGGCTTTGGAGAGAAGACATAGAGATTGCCCACCGGTCACTGGCTTTAGATTTAAGGGAAACATAGATCCCTTCCTTTCTGATTTCAGTAATACTTCGTTTGTTGCTTCTTTGGTGATTACACTCCCTTGGTTGTTGAAAGTAACAGCGTTTCCCGTTCCAACCACCAATTGAGATATACTCACAAGATTATGTTTTAATCCTTCAACAAATGCCACTCGACTGATAGTGAATTGGCCATTTGTTATTTTTCCATATCCCCGAATTGGACATGTTTCATTATTACCAAAGCGTACATTTCCGGTATCATCCAAATTCCTGTAATCCCTGAGATATTCCTTCCTCCCAGTCATATGTCTTGAGCAGCCACTATCCATGTACCATTTTGAATCATACCGCTCATCAGACATAACCTGCAATCAATCAAGAAGGAGTTGGTACCCAATCAATCTTGGGTCCTCAGGGTAAGCAAAGGGTTCTTGAATCCATTTTTCTACGGCCTCTTCAGAAATTTCATTTGCATTTAAATTAATCAAATTCTCCGAAGCCTCATGTGATGAGCATGATTCCGAAGTGTTTGAGCAGGATTCAGAAGAGTTTGTAGTTAAAAATGATGAGTCCGAAGTGACTGACAAAATGGCAGACTTCGGAACCCATTTTTGAAAAAGAATATTTTGATTTTGAGGATTTTGAAGATTTTGAAGTTTTTGTTTTTGCAGTTAAGTTTTCTTTCAAGTCATTTCTTTTCCAATTTTGTTTTGGTTTTTCCGTTTTTGACTTCGTTGAAATTGAGCTGCACAACGTAGAGGTACAAAGATACTCTTCGTATGCCATTTTAAAGTCATTTAATGAAAGATCCTTATCCTTGAACATATCCAAATTGTTGTCCAGCCATTTGTGGAATGTATCTATCAGATTGTTTCCTTTTGAGAATATTTTCTTCGTCGGTTTTTGAAATTTTGGATTTGGAAAGTTAGGTTTCGTTGGTGTAAAAGTTGGTTTTTCATTTCGACTTTTAACTTCTGAGATTTTTGAACAAACAGGTTTTGTACCAGAAGTGGAAGCAATTGCTTCATTTTGTTTCAAATCTCTAAAAGGAGTTTTTCTTTTCACAAGATTTAGAGTTTGCTTGGTTTTTGAATCTTCAACAGTGGGTTTTTGAGTTGGTTTAGAGACCACCACTGCTGATTTTGGTTTTTGTAGAATTTGTGGTCTTTTCAAAATTTGGGGTTTTTGTATCGAGGTTTTGTTGGTTAAAACTTTTGATTTTGAAACTTCATTTTCAGGATTGTGTGAAAAAGGTACACATTCACAAGATTCCATTAATTCCAATACATCCATCTTCGGAACTGTGGGTTTTTCCACAACTTGAATTTGTTTGTAGTTTTGATTAATGTAAATGTGATCATCGTTTTTAAGATTTAGTAAGTGTGACATGTTTTTGGGTATTTTCTCTTTTTCAAAACAAAGACGATTATACACGTTGTGACCGTATAATTCTTGTTTCCTTATATTTATTTTTACTTCCATTTTCTCATTCATTTCATTCTCGACCATTTTGGATGATGAGAAAAACCCTTCATTTGTAACTGTTGAGTTATCCTTTTCAAGAAGTTTTTGCAATTCATTATCAATTAAGGGTAATCCACCGGGTTTTACAAAAATTGTGTTTTTGAAGTAAGAAACCTTAGGATAGATACATGCCACTTTGACTAGCCTTTTTGAATCATCCTTGAGATATTGATCGTAAGAGTTGGATTCATCTGTGATTTGAAGTTTAAAATTTGAAGTTTCTTTGGTTTCAAAAATTTTTTGATTCACAATCCATTTTTGTTTTTACTATGTCCACCGAAGACATTTGTGAAATGTCTTTGGAGGTCGATTCGGATATAGAGGATGACTTTAACAATATCAAAGAGGAACAATCAATCTCCTCCATGTCCGAATCACTTTTAGAATCCTTTTCAGACATGTTATTGACAAGTTTCTTTTCCTTTGTTTCAATTTGAGGTACAGCCTTTTTCAGGATGGGAATTTCTTGATACAATATTTTCAACAATTTATCAGCAGTTAGATGTTTTTCTACAGATATCAGTCCCTGTTTATAAGATGGATTTGTAACTTCGGAACCTGATACTATAGATTCGCATTCATAAGATATACTATCGACTTCCTTTAATTTGAACTCAATGAAGGGTAATAGTTGTCTATGTTGGACATTGCAAACATCAGCTGAATGATAAATTCTAGTAATATGCGCATATAATCGTTTGGCAGTTTCACAAAATATGTTTCGCTGTTTTAAGATTACATCATGATTGTTTAGGAATTTTTCTCTGTTTTCTTCTAACAAGGAGATTCTAAGATTGGATTTTTCTAATGCTAGCTTCAGACTTTCTACTCTCCCCCTCAAGCTTAGAAGCTCCTGCTCAGTGAGTACTTCCCTATTTTTAGCATCAATGAGTAATTTATGCATAACAGAGCAATCACGAGTTATTTCATTTATAATTGGAGCAGAATGAGAAATAGGAATTTTAAAAGATGAAAGAAGTTTTGATACCTGTTCTGGGATTGTCAAACGGTTGTCATTTGCCATCAAGCATACTTCCTCATCATCATCAGAAGAGTCTTCAAACCAAGTCTTCGGAGTATCAGCAGCAGTTATTTCCAGTCCCTCCGAAGTCACAAACCCAAGACCCGCAGTTGCTTCAACCTTCATCATTTTCTCATCATTCAATTTCTCCGAAGTGTCTTTTAGAAAGCTCTTATCGACATCATAGGCCATGAAAGCACTATGAGATGGCTTTCTCACTTCGTCATCTTCTGAGTCCGAAGACCAAATTTGATATGATCCCTGACGATCATCAGCAGCCATTAAGGCTAGGTCTTTGGTCCTTACTCTAACTTCCTCCAATTTTCTTGCGTAATATGCTTCATCCTTCACTTGTGGTTTCTTTTCGTTTTGCTTCCGAAGCATGCAGTCTTTTGCAAAATGATTCTTGCCATGACAATAATTGCAATCATAACCAGAATCACCTGAGATCTTCTTCTCTTCAGACTTTTCTTTGGATAACTCTGAAGCCGGTTTTTCAGATGGCTTCGGGGTTGACAATTTTAAGTTCTCTTCTTTTGGAGTGAATATTTCAGGTTTAGGCTTGGAGTTGAAGTTTGATTTGTTAAAGTTTTTCATAAACGGCTTTCCTGAGTTGTTTTTGAAGAAGGGTTTTGAACCTACGATTGTTGGCAGCATAGAGAGCAACAGTATCTCCATTATCATCTACCATGTAGGCAGCAATGTCTTCATCACTTGATTCTTCCTCTTCTTTTGACACGAGAGCTAGTGGTCCAGAACTAGCCATTTCACTTCTTCGACCTACCACATCGGGTTCATGTGATTTTAATAGATTGTATAGGGCAGCCAGCTTGTATTTCTCAATATTCTCATAGGATTTGACCATGAGCATGATTGGCATCCACTCCTTGCGAAGACTGTAGAGAAATTTGATATTTATCTCTTGTTGACTTCTTGTTTCCCCATACTTATTAAGTGTGTAAATCATGTTGCTCAAACGTTCATAACAGGCTTCTAAGGACTCATTTTCTTCTTGCTTAAAGTTCCCGAAGTCTGAAAGGATTTCTTGAACTTTGCTAGTATGGAGGATTTTATCTCCTCCGAAGCGGAGTTCAAGATTGTCCCACATCTCCTTTGCAGATTTCGCATCAACAATGTGGTGGCTGACATCAGGACCCAAGCCACTTCTCAGTTCACGCATGGCCCTCTCGTCGTTTTCAAGCTTCTTCATGTCTGCAGCATTAAGAACAACGGCTTCTTCTCCATCAGGTACAACGAATCGACCAGCAATGTCTGTGTGTGGACCTTCAGTCACAGACCTCCATAGATCTTTGTCCAGTCCTATAAGGTAATCCTTCATTCGACTAGCCCAATAATCATAGTAAGAAGTTACTAGAACAGGGGCCTTTGTTGAAGAACCGATGAGGTTTGCATAGTTAAGCATATTGGCATAAGTTGCTGTGGAATCAGTCATCTTGATGTATTTCAACTGGATCTTTTCAGTAAAAACGGGTGGTAGAGATTTGCAACAGTTGCGGAAGACTAAATCTGAGAATCGATTCAGATTTAAAGCTGAAGCAAACGAATTCAAACTCTATCAACAGGTTTTTTAGCTGACTTGCTCTGATACCACTTGTTGGGTGTTAAAATAAGAGAATAGATGAACTAATATAGATATTGAATCAATAACACAATCAATCAGACAATGATAATGCAACAAAGCTAACTGAACAATGTGATATGAATAACATGTGCCGAATGCTTGATTAGAACTTTGGTTTTACAATTGGGTTTTCTATTTTGTAGACATACAATTCTCGTAATCTAAACTTGTAGTCTTACCCTAGACACGGTATGGTATCACTGATATTTATACTGAATCAGTGATACCAATAGTACAACTTTTACAGAGAATATCCTATCAGTGTACTAGCCAATAGGATAGAAGATTCATGCAACACGTGTTGTACTATACGCGTGCACACAAAAGACAAGATGACAGTCTGTGAAGTCTTCGGATCCTCTATGCATAGCACTTCGGAGTCTTTAGACTTCGGTGTCTTCTCTTGTTTATTCACTTCGGGGTTTTCTTATATAGTGGACTTCATGGGCGGGACATCGGATATGTCAGCACTTCATCACAAATGTTCTCAACACCCGTTGCTGCAAGAAGAAGCCTTCCTGTTATAGTCAACCCTCAAGGGCAGATTTTAAGCATACCGGTAAGCTCAAATGTGAATCTACTGACATAGTTAATAACATAAATAGTGTACATGTGTATGATGATTGGACACATACGTCTTCTTGTTTGCTTCTGTCATTTATTCTTTTGTGTTTACCAAGTCTATAGCAAATGGTGACAAGGTTTTATTTATAGAGAAATACAGAATATTAAAATAAACGGAATCATACTTAAAGCAATTCCGTTCAAGTATTTTATGGAATCTGTAGACATGTTCTTACTACATATGTTAAGTTTTTTCAGCTACTATTTTGTAAAAAGTTTCATTCATTATATTGCTAGTATTATCATCTACTTTAGATGTACAAAACAAAGGATTATTCTTGCCTAACCATTGAAATATGATCTACAGTGCATAATTTAACACACCCAAGTTGTTAGAAATTTTTGAATTTCTTTCCAGACCTACAAAACGCATAATTTTTCTTCTCGTTATCGAATCTACTTACATTCAGTTTTATATGTGCAAAAGAGACTATTCTTCTTGGTTAGGCATCAAAAGATCAGTAAACAGCTTTGCTTTCACTCTTTGTAACGATTGCGTATACCGGGGTTGAGGATATCAATATCATCTGTCATGTAAAAGTTTATTCAGTTAGAGTCTATGTATGTAATAATATTCATATATAATTCTGTACATGTGTCATCATACACCAAACGTTTGGCTACAGAAGTTTGTGGTTTGCCTTCGGGTATGACTGTTGATACAATGGACTTTTGAGGGGTATCGGTTGTTGGTGTAGGTGGTGGTGTGTTTGTTGTTGGCGATGTTAAAGGGGACATTACGGATGAGACTGTTTTCCGGATGTAATGAGCGGTTTGTTTGAGTTAATGTTTGTGCATTCATCAACCAAATCAACAACAACAAAATTTATCTTATTTCCATTGGACTTTTTGGTCATTTCAAGGTACAACTTCAGTACCCTTGTTTTGTATTTTTCCAGTTCAGTGGGTATGACCTTACGATCATCATATCCATCTACCAAAAAAACCTCTCATATGTACTTCTTGTCAGTTTTTTCATGAAGGCATCGGTAAGCATTACTTCAATAGTTTTTGTTCCATCATCCAGAATTACGTGCAAGCTAAAACTGCAATATGCATGTACTGAGTTATATGAACTCTTATTAAACAGGACAACATACAGTTACAAAAACACTAGATTCTTAATTGTTCCATGAGAAACGCAAAACCATGTTTTGCCCTGTATAGGAATCATAACTCTACATTTGTCACACGTTGCAATAAACCAACTGTCTTCACTATGAAAATCTGTAATTCTTGATTCCACACAAATTGTTTTTCCCTGTAAAAATATATCATGCATGTTTTAAAAGATGCTAGGAGAATCATCATTTGTAAAAATTTTATTCCTTACAAGGAGGTCAGAGTATGTTTTGGTCAACAGTTCCTCAATAGTCATAGAGAGATACGTTGTCGTAAGACTAAGTGGCTTGTTCGTTAATGCCATATGCTCTGTCAAAGAGAAGTCTGCAGGCAGTGGAGGATCGAAAACAATATTTGTTGCATCTGTGGATGATACTCTTATGCGACCTATAGTTTAATATGATGTAAAGATTATAATTGCCAATTAATTAAGTATGATTATCACATTTGAATAAATATATCTCGTAAATCAGGGTATATGATTGATAACCTCCATATATTGTTGCTTTTATATTTGTCATTGATATGGGTGTTCCAGGTGCTATGGTGGACATCGAGGCTTGGTTAAATTTCTCCTCATTTTGTATGCATTCTTTCCAAAGTGTTGCAATGAGTTCCTGACCCCTGTATATATAAACAAACAGAAGTTTTTAATGTTATGTGTTATATCATATAATTTGTATATCTTATTTTAGATTTTTCTTACATCTGATCACTTAATGTGAGGTATAACAGTGGATCACCAACCTTTTTGTAACCCGGTGTTTTCTTTCTAAAATATCCAAGAACATCTATAAAAGACAACGATAAGATGCAAACTTAACTGATGAGGATTTTAAGACCTTTGTATACGTCTGATATTTGCATTAATTACCTGGATAATATTCTAATCGATCAATGAATCCATAAAGGCCTTCAATAGTTACAAAATCAAACCACATTTTAGGGATATCCTCTTTCTCCTCAATAGGAGTGATTTTTGAGGCAGACCCAATATTCAAAGTTATCGGATTCCTCAGGATTCGTTGATGGCGTGGTGTTTCAGAACATGAGTATTTCTCAATCTGATAACATTTGGACAGCTGTAGTACTGATTGCAAGAATCTTTGTCCAGTATTCTGACCGAGAATCCCTATTGCATCACCCTGCTTAAATTATATTTTTATAAGTAAAATTCTTATAATTTTTACATCAACATAAAAGAAATTAAAAAAATACTTACACTTTGGTCCACAGCGAGGTACTATGTTTCATGGTTCCTGTAGTGGGGTATCCATTTCTGAACTATACGAACCTGTAGCGGAGAACCAATGCATCCATATTTTAACTCAGAAATTTTGGCCATCTACAACCATCAAAAACACATTATATTTTCTTATGCAATATCTAAAAAATTCTATATGATACTATGCATTCATTTTTTGTATGTATGACAATATATGCTTTATGTTTCTGTTGTTAAATTATCTATGTACATGAGTAAATCTTTGAACACAATATGTTTTGTGTATCTACATGGATCTTTATTTTCATTAAGAATCAAAACCATAATGG
The DNA here is from genome assembly GCA_023525715.1 of Cichorium intybus. Lineage (NCBI taxonomy): Eukaryota > Viridiplantae > Streptophyta > Magnoliopsida > Asterales > Asteraceae > Cichorium > Cichorium intybus. Next base: position 77,567,282 of record CM042010.1, read on the forward strand.
AATCTAGTGAGGTTGCTCTTGATAATGCAACATATGATTGACCATGACTAAAAACAGGTATTGGCAAATAAACTCCAATTTTGTGTAACAATTGCCCTTGGCTCTTGTTTATAGTCATTGCATAACATAATCTGCAGGGAAATTGTTTTCTAATAAAAAAAACAGAAGCTCTGGATCCTTGTGAATCAATTTTATTCTTGGTAGATGTACACGTTTCCCAATTGAAGTTCCAGCCTCTATCAATGAAGGTAGCAACCTAGTTACTATAGGCCTTGTCCCCTTACATAATCCGTCTTTTTGATTCAAATTTCACAACAAAATGATGGGATCGTTTTTCTTTAAATGCAAACAGTGTGATGGCAAACCAGGAAACCTTAGAGTATTTAAATATTCTTCTGGATATAATACTTCAAGATCCGACATTTGTCGTGTGTGTGAAGTAATGGTATCCGTGCTATAGTAAGATACAATCTCGTTTGGCGCCATTTGCAAAATCATATTGTTGATATCATCTGTTATGTCATTTTTAGACAAACTATTGCTCTACTGCAAAGACATTCAAGGGAAGGATTAGAAAGGATTTACGAACTATAAACAAAATTGATAAGACTTTGCAAGGGTTGATTTTTATCTAAGATGAGAAACTGTTCAGGGATCTCAAAGACACATGTCGAATCAGGATGTAGTGGGTATATTGATCTTATAATGCCATTTCCAACATCTAAAAGCCAGGATGCAAAGCGCGCACGATCCGATGCAACTGAGGAGCTAGATAAGTCAACAGAAATACGGATATTATGCATAAGTTTATAAAAAGTGAAATGCATCCAAATTATGAATTGGGTAAAGTAGAACCTAAAATATCACGATTTGATTGCTTCCTTTTCACAGGCAAAGTTTGTCTAAAATTGCCACCAAGCAACATTGACATACCACCAAAGAGTCTATCTTTCTTTCCTAAAATGTCTCTAAAGGTGCGATCAACACATTCGAAACATTGACTTTCAGTCATTGTCGCCTCATCCCAAATAATCATCAACGTTTGATTTAAAAGTTCAGACAATTGAGTTTTTTCTTGATGTTACACATTGACTAATCTGTGATATCAATGTGTATGTTGAATCGCAAATGTGACGTCCTACCATTAGGTAACAACAGGGATGCAATACTTGATGCTGCTACAGCAAGCACAATTTTCCCTATCGATCTAAAGTAAGCAAGAATTGTTTACCATAAAAGTGTTTTTCCTGTTTCCCCATGGCCATATACAAATAACAACGTTTGCTTATTCATTTCCTGATCGTTTTGAATCCTATTATATAATTGTAACTGATCTGGATTCAACATACTTGCCATCTGAAGATGTTGTTGTAACTGTATAGTATCAAAGGCTGTCTCCTCCAAAAGCAATCTATTTCTCAGAACAGAAAAAAACCTCTGAGAAGGTACATGTAAATGGAAATCTGACAATGACTTTGAAGGAGTCGCTCCATTCAGCAACTTTTCCAATTCCAGCAAAATGTATTGTTTCAAAGTATCCTCACTGATTGTAGAAACTGATGATGATGATGCAGTTGTAAATTTTCGAACAATATCATCAACCATTTTTGCCCATGCATTTTCCCACAACACAAGAGGATTGATACCCTCGCAAAAAAGTATAAGTGACAAGAAAGAGAACGCAATTCAGAGGCCGATGCCCATTCATATGCATCTGTAAAGGCAGACATCCATTCACGATCATCTCCGATAAGACCCAATGCCTCACATGCTAAACGGAAAGAAGTATACATAACTCCATTGACAGTTCTAATCTCTGAAAATGTCTGACACCCCTTTTGATGAAATAAAAGCATATGCAAAAAGAAAGTTCTCCACAAGTCGGATGAACATACACAAGACGACCAACTGCAGGAACCAAGTCTCTAGTTCTATAGATCGAATCCTTTGTAGAGTTATCCCACCTATACAATCTGGTATATTCTATAGATGTCAGGTCCCTACCATCACGATCCCACCGATTGCTTACCAACCACCTATTCAAAGTAGTATTCCCAAAATTGGGTTGCCTAACAACAACATCGAGCTGACTGTTATCTTAAAATGTTAGTGCTTTGCAGACCTTCAAGATGAGCAGCTAATACTTGAACCGCCGGATGTCGTTCATGAATTGAAAAGTTCAAAAGACGCCATGCTGCTTCATGTGAACAGATAAACCTCCCATCAAGGTAATTCTTAATTTCATCCACACCTTCCGAAATAGATTGTGACTCATCACTTTTAGAAGTCTCCATGCTATGAAGTGTAAAATTAACACGCTCTAGACCTTTTGAAATATATTTGAAGAGGTATTTGCTGAGCATGTTCCAACCACAGTATTCAACTTTAATGTGAGCATCAAAGCGACTGCATAACCTCTTATTATATGGAACAACATAACCACTATGCATCTTAATACCATTTGCTAACATGTAAAATGTCAAATCTGTCCTTTTATAGTGCGCATACCCATCTTTATCAAAGTAAGTTGCCTCACAAAACGGCTTTGGAAAACGTTTCTTACACTCACCACCACGCATACAAGAAGCTATAGCATTTGCCAAACCATAAGGACCATGTAACATGCAACTTGTCACAATAGAATACAAAGCTGATTCTTTCTATGGATCAGGGAGCTCAGCTGTAATATACCTATCAACATCAACAGGGGTTCAAACCTTGGAAGTAGCACTCACCCACAACAACGTATGACAATGTGGCAAACCTTTTTTTTGAAACTCAATTGTATACAAATCTACAAAAGAAAAGAAATAAAACAATAAGAATACATAGGATTACATAATGCATAGTAAACAACAGAAACTATAAATACACAACTTACACGCACTAACATCACTAAAAGTCTTGTCTTCCTTCAGGAACTTGATGAAATGTGAGACTTTCATCTGGAATATGCGAGCTACAATATCAGATATGTTTTGTGCCTGACCCATACCATTTGAATCCATAACCTGGTAATCTCAGGTCAACGTGCATTACATGTGAAAGTAATAAAATAATGGGGATTCTCATAAACTCTATATAAGGTCAAAGCGTCCTGATAATGTTTATACATGTAACGTGGACCACCAACAAAGCTTGCAGGCAAAAATCTCGCTTACCAATAGACGGACCCTCAGAATCACCCCTGAAATAGGATCATAAATACCCCCAACATATTCATATCAAAGTTGATTATGATGGTTACGCATGTATTCCAACCTACTTTGCTCAACACATAAATACGCATCAACCAAAAAATGTTGAAACAATCAATCCCCATGTAACAACAAAGTATACACACCATAACGATCATGAATAAGATAACTATAATACATATTTACAGTAAGGGGTTTACAACCATCATGACCACCACCTGTAAGTCTAAGAGAAGATGACCAACCATTTTCACCAAATGGAAATAACAACGGATATTGAAGAGGCATATACAACCGATGTAAATAGCTAATACGATGGGGAGGACCAAATTTTGAACAAACAATAACATCATATTGAGAAGCATTTGGGTCATCAGCAACAACAATACTTCCCAATGTTCCGGGGGCAGGAGGACCATAACGATGGTCTAAAACATTATTATAATGTCTAACAGAGTATTCAGGTAAATTACCTTATGCGGCTATCTGTGATGCAACCTGAAAAGTCCTTACATATTCATTATGCAAAGCTAATGTTTCAGCAAGGATAGCAACGATATGAGGTATTAAACAAACATTATTGTCATAGTCATGATAAAATTCCAACCTATTACGAACCTCATTATGTGTATCATAAACATACAACTACAAAAAGCAGGGCTTTTCTGAAGTTTCAAGACAAAGAGACCCAATCCAGTGAGAAACCTGACCCGAGACCTTGAACGTATAAGGGCCTCGTCCAGTATTTACCGTATTATTCACCTTTGCACCAAAGGAAGTCATGGAGAACATTGCATTATAGGCTCTAATATTATCAAAGAAATGTCGATCTTGAAACAAAGACATCATATTCGAAGGAGGCTGTAACGGAAAAGGTAAAACAACGGCACCATTCTTACAACATTGAGAATAAGCAAGATTACCACGATGCGACAACCGGAGAACACGCTCATACCAAAACAAAGTGGAACAATAACCACACATATGTGCTGCATCACCACAATCAAAATAAACTGGTAGTGCAGGAGAGGAAGAAACACCCGTACGGCCACGAAGACCCACAGGACCAACAGACGAAGACGAACTCTCACCAATTTCAGTCACAACCAAAGGACGAAACATTGGAAGAACAAAAGAGGTGGCAAGAAAATAAAAAGAAATACCTAAATAACGAAAACCAACAGAAAGAAAACCATTGAGAAAAACACAACTGATTAATAGCAACATACTCTCTAGACATACTAATTCTAATAGCAACATACCTTTTAAAAAAAACTCACGCACATACTTTACAAACAAAGCAAAAGAGAAAACCTAAACATTTTAAAGTATAAAAAAGAAAAACAAACATTCATATACCCTGTAAATCAACCAAAAAAAGAGTTAAAGAACAAAACGCAACTTACAAAAAAGGTACAACATTTTTTTGCATTCATTGAATTTTTCATCTTTATTATCATACTTCGATACGTTATTCATCTGAATCATCAACATTGCAATTAAGCCAAAAAAAAGAACCGCTATGCTTTAAGTAGATGCAAAAACCATAAAAAACATAAGAAACACATGAAACCTCTAATTTCATAACCAAAAATGACATTCCTTATTCATCGACATTACTAATATTACTCATAGGAGACCAAAAAACCATATAGTTACACAAACGTTGAACATTTATTAACAATTCCACAGCAGACAAAATCCATGCAGACAACGTAACACAGAAAGACTGCAAGAAGGAAACAACTCATATACATGAAATCAACAAAGAAGAAAAAAACACGCTACCGAATTTAAACAACCACATGGGAAAATTACCTTCAAGCACAACGAAGACAGCAGCGATTATGGAAAACAACCTGAAATTGAACACAACAAAAATGGTAATACAGCTGCATGAAGCCAAAACATTTAATAACCCCTACATCCCTTATATAATCCATACATAAAACGTAAAAAAGGGGAAAGTAAAAGAACAACACAACTGAACAGCATAAAACTAACAACCGATAAAAAGAAAGGATATCAATTTAAAACAACCAGACGTGAAAAATACCTTCGTGAAGAACGAAGAGAGGCTGGATTATCCTAAAGAACCCGAAATTGGACACATGCAAAGTAGCAAAACCGATGAACAATGACTATTGACGGAGCAACGGACGGTAAATCGACGGAGTGCAGACACAACGACTAAAACAACCGAAAAAAGAAAAAGAAAAGACGAAAACACGTAGAGAAAGAAACCGGGCCGGATGTTGTACCGAAAACCAGGGAATACCCGATCCAGAAAGATCCGAATAGGGTCCGGATGGCACAGAACCCAAAAAACTCACGCAAATTGATCTATAGATAAATAATAATAAAGATTTAATTTTATTTATAAAATCTAATATACGGAATGAAATTACATATAAACCCTCAATTAATAAAATTCTATCTATATATTAATTTGCATCGCCTCCTATGTATTCGTGCCATTCGGATCTTTTTCAGGTTTTTTTGGGTAATGGATCCTGTTCGGATCCTTTTGATTCCCTCACCTCCCCTTCCTTCCCAAAAGAGGGATCGCACCGGGATAAGATCGATAAATGACCGACGATTCCATTGACGCGTCTGACCACCGCCTCCCACTGTTTCGTCCGACCTTCGTTTTCAATTGCGACTGACCATAGGGTTCGACAGACGCGTCTGACGGTTCCATCTTCGATCTGATTCCGACAGTCATCATGCTCGCCTCTATCTCAGTTGCAGTTCTTCATTTCGACTATCGATTCGACTCCTTCACTTCCGATGCATCAATCACCGACCACGCCTTCGAGCATTCAAACACACAGCTCCTTCACCTCCGACATCTCCATATATTCCCCAATCATCACGCCGGGTATCCTTCGAAAACCCTAAATCGTTGCACCACATCCTTCCAACACCGTTTACAATGGCCAATGAGATTGATTTTGTTTCTGAATCAAAGTTTTTGGGTTTGTGTGTGTTTGTGAATGCAGAGATTGCAAGAAGAATGGTACGATATGAACATCAGGTTATTTCTTCGTTCCTTTTTTTCTGCTTTTGCATTCACCATTAACGGAACTCTAAATCTGATAAATTGTTATTGTATGTTTTGATGAGCTTTTGTTATGGCTAAAAAATCGAAAGAGGTGACCCTATTTTTTCTTCTTCATGTTTTATCTTAATATTTAAAGGTCATGCCTTTTCTTTCTTGTCGTACGTCTGACATTACCGATGCAATTTTTTTGCTTTTGGTTCTATCTAAATATAAAAAGTTTGAAATGCTATGAGTTTATCACAAATCTGATTTGACCAAGTGGGTATGCTTTGTAAAGCTTCTGGTGTACTTTACCATTATTGCACCAACACTTTCTCCACCACTCTCTGACGGTTTGGATCAGATCCCGTTTTCCTCCCTAGATGCTATTTGAGTTTTTATTATAGGGTTAATAAATGGAAATTAATGCAATCACCCTGTAATTGCAAGTAATACGAGGCTTCAAGAGTTGGGAAAAAGGGAATCACTTTTATTGGATAACTAGGAAAATAAATCAACTAAACTAACATAGAAAATTCTCACAATAAATAGGTTACTTTCCGTGAAAAGAGGAACAAAAAACCTTCACGATTATTAAGGCTAATCTGAAAAAAATATCTAACTAAATTCAACTAAGATAAGATAAAATATTAAGGCCTAATCTGAAAATATTTAAACTAAGATAAAATAACTTGATTCCCCCATGTGATTTCCCTTTAATCGGATCCCACGCCTAAAGTGGACGGACCTGGGTCTTGCCGGATCCTACATGCATCATCCTCCCCCACTTCGAAAGGACTCGTCCTCGAGTCAAATGGATCGTCTAACTCAGGTAAGAACGGAGACAGGTCAGCAACCTTGAATGTGGCTGACACATTATAATGCCCGGGCAGATCTATCTTGTACACGTTATCATTGATCTTTTTTAACACTTTGAATGGCCCATCTGCACGGGGCTGTAACTTACTGGCCCGACCTCCGGGAAACCGGTCCTTGCTAAGATGAATCCACACGAGATCTCCCTCATCAAACACTACCTTCTTACGTCGCATATTGGCCCTCCTTTGATAAACAATATTATTATTGGTGATCTGCTCGCGCACCTGTTTGTGGTTGTTCTTAATCTGATCTGCCCTCTCTTCCCCTTCAGCACTAAAGTACTCAGCAGCAGGCGAGGGGGCCAAGTCCAAAGCCGTGAAAGGATTTCGACCATACACGATAAGAAAGGGACTCATACCAGTTGACCGATGCGTGGACCTATTATAGGCGAACTCGGCTTGAGGGAGTACTAAGTCCCACTGCTTCGGATTCGAGCCCACAAGACTCCGCAACAAATTGCCAAGGCTTCTATTTGTCACCTCCGTCTGACCATCACTTTGCGGGTGGTGCGCACTACTAAAATGAAGCCGGGAACCCAACCGCTTCCACAGCATGCGCCAAAAGTGACTCACAAACTTCACATCCCGATCAGAGGTCAATGACTTAGGCACACCGTGCAACCTCACAATCTCCGTAAAGTAAAGACGGGCCACCTGACTAGCATCGTAGGTCTTGGCGCATGGGACAAAATGACTCATCTTAGAGAACCTATCCACCACCACCATGACGGAATCTTTCTGTCGTTGCGTGCGGGACAGGCCCACCACAAAATCGAGACTAACATCTTCCTACGGGCCCTCCGGAACCGGTAACGGCATGTAGAGTCCGGCGTTTGATCGGTGTGTCTTAGCAATATGACATGTTCGACAACGATCAACAACCCGTGTGACGGCAACACTCATCTTTGGCCAAAAAAACGTTCCTTTACAAGTTTCAACGTTTTATCCCTCCCGAAATGTCCCACCAACGCCCCTTGGTGTCCCTCCAATACAATAGCATCCCGCAACGAGCATTGGGGTACACACAACCGGACACATTTAAAAAGGAACCCGTCATGTAGCGAATACCCTTGAGATGGTCCGACTTGACAGGCGGTCCAAATGGCCGAGAAATCCGGGTCATCTGGATATAACGTGGCAAACCGTTCAAATACATCTACTCGAACTTGGAGTGACATGAGCAACCCGCGACGGCGGCTAAGAGCATCAGCCACTGTGTTGGTCGCCCCAGATTTATGACGGATCACAAACTAGAAATCTTGCAAAAACTCCACCCATTTGGCATGTCGCGGGTTTAGTTTATGTTGCCCCTGAATGAAAAGCAATGCTTGGTGATCTGAGAACAAGATAAATTCATTGTGCAACAGATAATGCCTCCAGAACTCTAAGCTACGAACGATTGCGTAGAATTCCTTATCGTAAGTATTATACTTTTGTCTTGCTTCATTTAGTTTTTCGCTAAAGAAGCCAATCGGGCGCCCCTCCTGACTAAGCACACCACCAATGCCAAGACCCGAGGCATCCCACTCAACTTGGAATGTGTTTTTGAAATTCGGTAGTGCCAAAACTGCGGCACTGGTGAGGCAGCGTTTTAACTCCTCGAACGCCACTGTTGCTGCGGGTGACCAGCAAAAAACTTTGCCCTTCAAGCAGTCGAGGAAATAGGAGCTGCCACGGCGCTAAAGTTACGGATAAATCTGCGGTAAAACGAGGCCAAGCCCAGAAAACTGCGGACCTCGTGAATCATGGATGGCACTGGCCACGACGTGATGGCATCGACCTTGGTTTCGTCCATGCGTATCCCGTTACCCGATATTAAATAACCCAAAAACAACACCTCAGGTGACAAGAAACAACATTTGGTACCGTTTGCGTATAGTTTCTGGTCCCGTAGTATCGTGAAAACCGCATGAAGATGTTGGAGGTGTTGCTAAACAGTGCGACTAAAAACGAGGATATCATCGAAATAAATGACAACACATTGTCCGATAAGGGGTCTAAATATGTGATTCATCAACCGCATGAACGTACTGGGCGCGTTCGAGAGACCAAATGGCATCACCATCCATTCGTATAACCCGTCTCTTGTTTTGAAGGCAGTTTTCCATTCATCTCCCGGCCTCATTCTGATATGGTGGTACCCGCTCCGTAGATCAATTTTAGAGAAAACAGAGGAGCCGTAAAGCTGGTCCAACAAGTCATCCAACCGCGGAATAGGAAAACGGTACTTAATTGTAATTTTGTTGACAGCTCGGCTGTCAATGCACATTCGATAAGCCCCATTAGCTTTTGGAACAAGGAGAGCGGGGACCGCGCACGAGCTCATGCTTTCGCGAATCAGCCCCTTGTCCAAGAGTTCAGTAACTTGGCGTTGTAGTTCCTCGTATTTGGTCGGGTTCATCCTATAGGCCGGCTTATTCGGGATGACTGCCCCGGGAATGAAATCAATACAATGCTAGATCTCGCGGGTTAGTGGAAGGCCTGCAGGTATTCCCTCTATCAACACATCCGCAAATTCGTGGAGAAGAGGTCGGACTTCAGTTGGTGGTTCGGTGGTTGAAGTGTTGTTGATTTCTGTGATGACCAATGCGAACACGAAGGGTGGCCTTGTGTCTCTCGTGAAATCCAAGAATGCTGATTTGGTAAGAACCAGAGCTTCTGTGCCCGTATCACGTGCATCGAGGGGTACCAGTTGGATATGCACACCTTCTTTCTTGAATGTATAAGTATTCAAATAACCGTCATGCTTCGTGTGTCGATCGTACTGCCACGGCTGCCCTAGGAGGATATGGCAAGCGTCCATGGGAATGACCTCGCACCACACCTCATCGGTGTATCTTGTACCAATGCTAAACTGGATGAGGCACCTGTGTCGCACCTTAACCACATTCCCTTTCTTCAACCATGTGAGTTGGTACGGTTCGGGATGATCTTCCTGTTTTATTCCCAGCTTTTCAACCATTGATTCCGCCACCATGTTCTCGCAGCTTCCCCCATCAATGATAATGGTGCATACTTTCCCTTTTACAGTGCAACGGGTCCGGAAAATGTTGTTTCAAAGCCACCGGTTATCATCCGTAGTGTGACACGTGTTAGTGCTGAGGGCTCGTTGGGTTATGAGGGCTTTGCCTTTGTCTGGGTAGGTAACTTCCAGATCAATATCCTCCAATTCATGAGTTTCTTTTTCGCCTTCGGTGTCATATACAGCTGGCGTGTCTTCAGTGAGGGTGATAAGTTGGGTATTGGGGCAGTCCCGAGCAAAATGACCAAGACCCCCACACTTGAAACATCAGGGTGGCCCACGAGCTGCCGTCGCGGGTGTGTTGGAACTACTTGATCCTTCGGTTTTGGACGAATGGAAACGGTTACCGGAGGGTCCTGGTGTTGTTACTTTGGTTGATTCCAGCTTTGTTGCAGCGGGTCGAATCACAGTTCTGGTCCTGTTCTTCTGTTTTCAACCTTGAGGGCTAATTGGCACACATCATTAAAAGACCAATATAGCTGCAACTGGACTACATCAGCAATTTCGGGCCTTAAAATCCCCAAAAACCTGGCGATTAACTGTTCTTCCTCCTCCTCTATCCCACATCTAATTTGCAACCTGTCAAACTCGGAAATCACTTCCTCCACTGTTGTAGATTTCTGAGAAACATTATTGTAATCCAAGAAAGCATCTTGGCGGAATGTTGGGGGAATGAACTTCTCCCGTAAGAGCTTTCTCATCTTCTCCCACGTGGTCACTCGAGATCTTCTTTCTCGCGCTCTTTTCTTTTTCACGTTTTCCCACCACAATGAAGCGTATTTACGCAATTTAAGGGCTACTATTTTTACCTTAACATCATCCGGTATGTCACGCAGGTCAAAAACACGCTCCACCGTTTAGAGCCAATCAAGGAAAGCATCTGGATCATTCCTTCCGTCAAACTCAGGCACCTCAATCTTGATTCCGAGATTCCGGAGTGGGTCTAGTCGCTGCTCCCTTAGGTCACGGGGTTGTATTCTGTTTCCCCGTGCGAACGGGTTTTGTGGGTCTTCCCGATCGTCCCAGACGCCCGGGTCTGTCTCTGTCTCTTCATCAGATCGCCCCTCTTGCTGCACCTGAAGGTCCCGGACCAATTGTTGCAGTCGTGCGATCTCTTCAACGTCTCGTGGGTTTCGAAGGGGTTCTTCATTGCCTCGGTTATGGAGATGCCCTTGCCTTCGTCCTCCACGATCACCTCGATCTCCCATGCTGGAATCTTTGTGGCGCTCTGATACCAACTAATGCAATCACCTTGTAATTGCAAGTAATACGAGGCTTCAAGATTTGGGAAAAAGGGAATCACTTTTATTGGATAACTAGGAAAATAAATCAACTAAACTAACATAGAAAATTCTCACAATAAATAGGCTACTTTCCGTGAAAAGAGGAACAAAAACCCTTCACGATTATTAAGGCTAATCTGAAAAAAATATCTAACTAAATTCAACTAAGATAAGATAAAATATTAAGGCCTAATCTGAAAATATTTAAACTAAGATAAAATAACTTGATTCCCCCATGTGATTTCCCTTCAATCGGATCCCACGCCTAAAGTGGACGGACCTGGGTCTTGCCGGATCCTACCTGCATCAGAAATTGGGAAGAAAATAAGGGTTGGTAGGGATTTTCTAGCTGCAGCGATATTTAATGACCAAATATATGCTATGGGTGGATGTTTGGTGGATAATTGCACTTGGTTAGTTATTACTGCAAGAAAAGGCAGCAAACAACTGCAATGCCCATGTATGGAGGTTATCTTCATTGACTTGCAATTGTTATATCATTTTCTATCTGATTCATGTTTGTTGCCTACATCTTTTTGATGTGTTAAATGACTGTAGGGTCTGTTTTGATCGTAATTTGAAGTTGGGACTCGAGGTGTCATCATGCCTAATCACAAAGTAGGTTTCAAACATCTTAAATGACTTGGTTTTATTGGAAAACTTCACAATAGGGAATGTTATATTCTTTTGTTTATGCTTGTATTTTGATTTTGTATGGTTTATATGTGCCATTTACTTTTGACTATAATGTCGATTTGTGTTACATGTTTGAACAAATTTGATATATAAACTAATGGGAAAGGTTACACATCGAGACATTGTAAATCTAATTCATCATAAAGAGTATCAAGAATCGGAAAGCTTTGGAGGTCCAACTTTCTATAAGAATCTGACTTTTTAAAATTTATTTATATCACCACAATCTCTTACTACTGCCAAACCATGTTAATTACAGTTAGACCCTTTCTCCTCTCAACATTGAACCCTGTTGTTGTTTTCCCAATTTTGGTTTTCTGATTTTCGTTGTTATACACTCTGTTCGATCTGTTGTGTATGTGTGGTAGACTTTGTGGCTGTTGATTTTCTATTTTAGCTTATTTTTTTATTTTGAACAGTAACTTTGTGAAATTATCTGATATCATCGTATCCTTTCAAGGTTTTGTTCCATATTTGTTTGTTGGTATCTTGTGAATGGTTGGAGACACAGAAGATGGCGGAGTCAAGTAATATAGATTTTGGAAGAAGGTTTTGAAGATTCAGTTCATCCGGAAAGTCAAAGGTTGTATTTTTTCAAAACCCAAAACTTCTTTCAGATTTCAAACTCATATATGATGATATTCTATTTTTCTTTACAAAAATCATCTATGTTTCTTCAAAAACAGCAAAGTAGAAAGGGCGATCTTTTCGTTTCCAGCATCTTTTCTTGATGGCCTCTGTTTTCTTCCTGGAAATGAAAAAACACATCAATAATTATAGTAATGAATTTAGAAATATGAATCTATTTTCTTCCTGTAAATGAAAAAATAAAAGATGAATATGTTTTTTTCTTCCTATAAATGAAAAAAAGAAAAGATGAATCTGTTGTTTTCTTCCTATAAATGAAAAAGAGACATCAATCCCTTATTTGCATTTACATTTGACGAAAAATGGTTTTTGTAATCTCTTACGATAGGTGGTGGTGGTGGTGTGCAAAAAGAGAGAGATATTTGAGAAAGAGAGACAATGAGACGATCAGACAATGAGGAGTAAAGAAGTGTAAATGGGGCTTCTAGATTTTATAGTATAATATTTAAAAGTAACCAGGTGTACATTTGTTTTGATTGGTTAGATAGTATTTATTTGGATTACAATCTATACCATCAAAGTTTTTGATCCGAAGGTGGAGATTGTACTTTACTCTTTTTACCAATATAGACTATGCACTTTAATTTTTTACCCATAATAGCAATGTACTTATGTTAATTTATCGATAATAGCAATGTACTTTCAATTGGTAAGTGTAGGTATGTTGCTATTACAGGTAAAAGAATATAAGTATGTTGCTGTTATGTCTAGAAAATAATGTACATTACCTACACTTGTATGACTATGGAGAAGAAAGTATGTTGCTATTTTGTGAAAATTGAAACTAAGTTCAGAGTTGTGCAAATTTGGTCAGACTATTGCTCAGATGGTAAGTCAAAAAGGTAATTTATTATTTAAATATAGTGGTAATTTGCTAACGTGTAGTTTGTGTATGCCTGTGCTCTGCAACGGTTCGGGAGTGCTCAAGCAAATAGTAGAGGATAAACAACAATGATGTCAAGGATGATTTGTCAGCACCAATAGTAGAGTATAAAGAACATCCTGATTCTCAAGAAAAAGGTTAGACTTCAAATAGTGAAATACATTTTTAATAACATTAAAATTATCTTATTGAAGTTTACTAAGAATTTTAGCACAAAAGAACTGTTAACCTAACAACAAACATGCTTCGGTTGGTGCATCACTAACTTTAATCTCTTTAAAGTTATGTTATTGAAGTGTATTATGAATTTAGCACTTAATGAATTTAACTCTTTTATATATCGAGGCAAAATAAAGAAGCCAAATAAGAAAGCAGTGATCCCCATGAAGACTGAACGTGTAAAACGAATTTCTTTAGAAAAACAGAGGTATTTTTATTATGTGATTTCTTTAGTTGGATTTTATCTTGAAATCGATAATATCTGTGGACATATTTTAAATATAATGAATTAATGACCATCATATTTTAATATAGTCTGTGGTTGGTTTTGTGGGTATTGATATTATAAATTATGAACAGGGTTGCTAGGACAGTTGTAATTGGTGGTCTTCTGAATGCTGACATGGCAAAGGATGTTCACTGTATTGCTAGGGAATGTGGGACCGTGTCTTCGATAACTTACCCTCTTCCTAAAGATGAGACAACCCATCATGGTAAGGACGTACACACAATATGTCACACCCCGATCCTTGGCGGAATCGATCAAGGCGTGATATATTGTTCAAAGTCTCATGACAACTATGTTATAATATGATTAGATTCAATTAAGTACTAAGTATGCAAACAAGATCCACAACATACAAATACAAATCAAAATACAATAACATTTATTACATCAAATTTAAATAGTCTTGTGGGTTTCTAAGGTAAACCCTACTTTTCATCAACTTCATTCTTCAAATCTGCATCGTGGGTAAAAACAGGTCAACTACGAGAGTTGGTGAGTAATCTAGTTTTATTAAATAAAATCGTGAGTTTGAATAATTTAAAATTTGTTTTCTTTTGAAGTTGGCAAGCAAGTGTGATTGAGATAACAGTTTATAAATCAAAAATTGATTAACAAATGATAACAACAACAATAAGTCCTCACCCTATATATACATATATGTATATATATATATATATATATATATATATATATATATATATATATATATATATATATATATATATATATATATATATATATATAGGATGGAGCATCTAATCATCATATACACTCAACCACGTGCGATCAATCACCTTAGCGTCCCAAGGCGGGGTGGTCAACCCAATAGCGATATTATTGTCCATAACGTACCTCAAGAATACGGGCATAGTCATGGAGATTAGACTAAAAATTGTAATGCACTACAAGTATATGTAGCTTAAACAAACAATAATTATACAAATAATGATTCATGTATAAATGTCCCAACAATGTCTCAATGGTGAAAAAATAATGAAATGAAGTTGGAACATATTAAAACCACATGATACACCCCAAAAGTATTGAAAATTATAAAATATGGGGTAGATTACTCACATTAGTCCAACGGAATACGCGTGTCGCAGAATAGGCGGCTCGGGTCAAAATGACGTAGAACCTAATATAATTAATAGTTTTGGTTTAGGAACTACTAAACGGGAATGAAGTATTAATAAAAATAATTATACACATATTCTTATATTAGATGAATGAACAATAATTCATTTCGATTTGAATATTAAGGTATTCATTTGTTAAATGAATTTTAAATTGAATTAATTACTTTGTATAATTAATTTATATTTTCAATTTAGTCAAGATTTTAATAATTTCTTATTAAAATAATAACTTGTCCAATTATAAGTATTTAGAGATTTTAACAATTATTTATATGAAATAATCATTAAAAATGCATTTTTACATGCTTAAGTAATTAGGAAATTAGTTTTGAAGAGTAAACAGTATTGAAAATTTCTGAAATTATTAGGAAATCATTATTTCACATAATAGTAAGTACTGTAAAATTGTCATGTTTTTCTGAACTGGTTTAGTATTTATTTATTATTTTATTGATTAAACAACATCAAATTTCAGTAAAAATAATAAATGATCCCTAAAAATTCTGCAAATTTAAGCATAGTTTTCTAACATTATATTGAGCCTACTGTAAATGTTTTGGATATTTGTGACTATGGGAAGTATTTCTTATGTTTTTCATTATTAATTAAACAATAAAATCATAAATAATAGTAAAAGATTAAGGGAAATTCATTAAACTTTTTATTTATGATTAACATGTTATATAAGATATTCGGATAAGGTTTTGTAATTTTTGGACATGTGTAGCTATTTATTATCAATTTAAATCATTAAACTATCATTAAATAGGGAAAAATAAGCAAACATTCTTAAAAAAATCTGTAAATTTTGTCAGGGAGTCTTTATAATATTAATAAGGTGTGAAAAATATAAAATCTAGTTTTTGACATACATAACTATATTTTTCTATTTATTTATCTACAACAAAATAAAATGCAAAATAAGCGTCAAACCGTAATATAAATGCATGAAACTTAATAAATCCACTTTACTCAATATAAGGGTCATTCCAGAATTTTCCCAGAATTTATTGACTGTAAAAAGTATTTTAGGTGAATTATTGCCCTATTTTATTGCATTAATTATAGTAATTCAATAAAAATAAGTTATTTTCTGAAAATTTCCAGAACTTCTTATTTTGTTGATGAGAGTCCGAGAAAAATCAGTTTTATGCATAAAATGAGTTTTAGATATTTTGGTGGATTTAATTTGTTTCATTCATGAATTTGAGACTTTTAACAACATACCTTGATGAATGTTTCAAGAGTGATGAAGATTTGAGTATATTGGAGTGTTCTTGGCTGAAATATGAAGATTTCTAGGAGGAATTTCGAGATTGAGAGTGAGAGAAAGAATAGATATGGTTTGAGTGGTGATGAGAATAATGTGTTGGGAGAAAAATGAAAGGAAAGATGATGGGAGGTGTGAGTGGGAGACAATGGGAATAACATTTTACTTTTGGTGGTCTTCATAATTCCCCACTAACACAAGCATCTTAAGAGTTTTATAAAATTTAATGTAGTGTTTATAAAAATAGATTTTTATAAAAAAATATGTTATTATTTGATTATAACAATCTAATTTGATTTGAAGTTTAATTATAGCATTCAAGTTTGATTCTTTTAATTTAATTAGAGCATCATACTTTGATTTGATTTTAATATGGTATCATAATTTAATTTGATTATAGTTATAACGTTATACTATGCTATATTGCTATTAACGTCAATTTATATCGTAGTGTAAGGGTTTTGATCCTATTAACATCGAGAAATCTCGAGTAGGGTTTATTAAATTTCCAATTGGGTTGGGTTGACCCGAATCCATTTTAGGCGGATGTCACACAATACCACAATCTCTGTTGCTCAATAAATTTAGGGTTTTATACAAGAAATAGTGATGCACTTTCATTGATTTGTTTAGTATAGCATCCTACTTTCATTTCTTCTTATTATAGCATAGATATCAAACAAACTATCCAATTATAGCAATGTCAACCAATGCCAAACAATTCTCATTGCTATAATTGGATGTATTTTACTAAGTATAATGTCCTAATAAGAAATATATTGAAAGTATAACGCTATAATTGGGTAAACTTTTTCATAGTACAATGCCTTTATAAGAAAAACATTGAATGTACAATGTTGTAACAGAAATAAATAAAAGTAGGATGCCATCATGCCATAATACACAGATTACTGAAAGTATGTTGCTATTTATTGCATTTTCTCCTAACAGTAAATGAAAATCAGTGTTGGATGTTTATGCACTCTGATATAAGTTAAGGGCTATATACAAGAAATAACATTATACTTATATTGATTTGTTTTACACAACATCCTGCTTTCATTTCTTATTGTTACAACTACAACAAAAAATGTACCTAATTATAGCAATGCCATCCAAAATACAAAGCAATTTTCACTGCTACAATTGGATATATTTTTCCACTTATAATGTCGTAATAAGAAAAAATTGAAAGTGTAATGCTACTATCGGGTAGATTTTCCAAAATGCAATTTCTTCATTAAAAAAATAAAAAATGCAATACTGTAACAAAAATAGGGGAAAAGTAGGATGCTATAATACACATTCGTTGTCTATTTCAGGGCTCCTTAAAGATGGATGCAGATTGGGTTCTTCATCTATAGTTTACACAAGTGTCAAATCAGCTCGTGCTTGTGTTGCAAAATTACATGAAAAAATTATTCGTGGTGGGACTGTGTGGGCCCACCAGCTAGGTGGTGAAGTAAGCTTCTTTTAAGATTTAATTAAAAAAGCAACAAGGAATAGCAATGTACTTCACTCTTTTTATCACTATAGACAACATACTTATATTTTATACCCATAATAACAGTGTAGAGTTATTTTTTACTCGTAATGGCAATGTACTTACATTTCTTTGCATATAATAGCAATGTACTTAAATCTTTTTACCAAGAACAACAACATACTTGCATTTCACGACCGATTTAGGCAAGGAATTTTATTTATTTATTATAACGCATTGCTATTATTGGTAAAGGAATGTAAGTCCATTAGTATTACAAGCAAGGAGTTGTAAGTATTTTCCTATAACGTGTAAAAAATTTAAGTACATTGTTATTATTGGGTTATGTTTAAGTTCAAGAAATAGCAATGTACTTTCATAGAGTTGTTTATTATAGCATCGTACTTTAGTTTATTTGCTTGAGCACTCCCGAACCCGTGCGGAGCACGGGCTCAAGCTAGTTAATCTATGAAATGCCGTATCATTAGATTGCCTTGCAATTTTAATATATTCCATGGTATAATGCTAGTGAATGTATATGTTGTCCACAATTTGATCAAGATGGCCCTAATTAAATCAATATAAATCCAATAAGGCTACTAAGCCAAGCAGCCCAAGACGGGTCCGATTCATTTGGATTAAACCTAATACGGGTAAAAGTCAAAGGTGGTCATGTATCTTACCTTCATCATCGCCGCATTGCACACCTAAGCTTTCAGCGCCGGAACCACCTCTCCGCCTTCTGAGAAGACCATCTTTTTCTCCTCCTTAGCTCCGACTGAGCCATCGCTCCGGCGGTATTGTCTTCCGATACTCTTCACCTCCAACGATGGCAGAAGATTCCAGTCGTTCCGAGGACTGCACTGCCGCATCTCCTGCCACTCCTGTTTTTCGGCGACACATTCTTCACCGGTCAACTGATTTGACCCAGTCATTCCTCCGTTACCGCTTCTATTCCCCCCTCCGACTGGTTGAGCTTCATCCCATTCCTAACGCGATCTCCATCCAGTCACTAGCATCCTCATCGCCTTGAAGCTCGTCCTACCACACATCACTAACCATTATTTCCTTCTCTGGTGACACCAACATCCCCGACTAGCATATCACTACCCAACTTCTCAAACCGATCTCCACCCCCTTAACAGACACGACTATCATCAGTGCTTCTCCTGCCACGCACCTGCTTCGATCGATGATGGTGGACCTGCCCCTTTATCACGCCGTTACACCACCAATCCAATGAGGTAAACCATGGGACTATTGGCTCATTGCAGCCCAAACAAACACAGGAAAACCACGATGGATCTGAGCCCTTCCCCTACCATCAGTCTCTACCTCTCTAAATCACGATTCCTTATCATCTTGCCCCTTCTCTTCCTACAACAGTCTCATACACACTCTCTCTCTCTGGTTCACTTTCTCCCTCGTGCTCCGGGAGCAGCTGCATGCTCCGGCCACCAGAAAGGGTGACTGGAGATCCCTCAAGTCCAACCTTCCTCTCTCTATCAACATCCTTCTCTCGCCTCTCTCATCGAGTGCTATAGGCCGGATACTCTCGACCGGCAACCATTCAAGTTCCCACCCTCTTTTGACAGCCTCACTTTCTTTCTCCCGTACATTCTCTCTACAGATGTTTACATGGTGATCCCCCAATGAATTCAGAATGATTGCATATTCCCTATTCAGGTGCATTTCGTGTATATTATATATCGTAGATGCTAGGGGTGTTCGCGGTGCGGTTTGGTGCGGTCTAAGGGCAAAACCGCAAACCGCATCATATAGTGCGGTTTGTGATTTTTGGAAACCGCAAACCGCACCGTCAAGGTGCTAAACCGCATTATGCGGTTTGGTGCGGTTTGATGCGGTGCGGGTGGTTTTGGTGCGGTTTGGTAATGGAAATTTAATATTGTATATGTTAGTTTTGCATACATCAATTGAACAAACAAACCACTAAACATTTTATACAAACTAACAAAAGCCAAACCAGTAAACAACGAGCAAAACAACATGTAACAATCCAACAAAAATAACCTAAAGTAGTTGTAGAACAGTCATGAACATCTTCCAAACAAGTACAATAAACTTCTATACAAAAAAAGTCCAAGACAACAACCAAAATCCAGCAAAAACCTGCAAAAATTGGCAGCAAAAATAAATAACAAAATGGTCCAAAAAGGGAGTAGTTGCTCACATTCTAACAACCTATTCAAGATCCACAACTTCAGAAACGCTATCTGCAACATTAAAAAAAGAATTTACATTGTCATCACCTATAGTTGCTGCACATTCTAACAACCTATTCAAGATCCACAACTTCAGAAACGCTATCTGCAACATTAAGAAATATTAATTAATTAAAATAATAATATGATAAATATGAGTAAATATTACCTGAATCAACACATTCGTATGCTTCTATATCCTCCATTAGTGAACCCATATCTAAAGTCAAAGATGATGATCTTAACCAATTTTGACAACATATCAAAGTTTCCACCATTTTAGGATCCAAAGAGCTTCGAAAGTTATCAAGCACCCTCCCTCCTGTACTAAAAGCAGATTCAGAAGCAACTGTTGAAACTTGAATGGCGAGAACATCATGAGCAATCATTGCCAAAACAGGATATTTTGACGTAGACATTTTCCACCATTCCAAAATATCAAAATCTTTACTTTTCCTTTCCCCATCACTTCGTTCTTCCAAGTACCTATCAAGTTGGTTTTTCTTATCTAAAGCATCATCTTACTCGCATTCCTTTTCAAAATCAGTAGCAAACATGTTAAAAGAATCCTCGTCGTCAGAATCAACTAGCATTGAACTTTTATCCGGAATAGAAATAGATGAACCACATTGAGTGCTACTAACTTGTGGATTTTTCAGTTTGAATTCATTAGAATAGTGAGAGACCAACTTTGACATAGAGTCATTCACAGACGCAATAATGGTTTCTGCTTCGTTTGCATCATATAGTTTCTTCAAACATGATATCACAAATCTCATCTTGTATCGAGGATCAAGAACAATAGCCACATAAAGAAGGACATTTTGTTTTTCAATACAACCCCAATACTTCTCGAATTTGATCTTCATCTTAGAAGCCATATCCTTCAAGATTGACTCGTCACTATCACATAATTTCAATATTCTCCCACGTATAGTGCACATCTCATGAAAGTAAGAATTTGCAGTAACAAATAAAGAGGCACTAAACTTGAGAGTAGCTTCATAAAATAATTTCAAAAACCTGCAAAATATGGCACAATTCTTCCAATCTTTAGATGTTGGTGGTCCTGTTAAACTCCTCCCATTCCGATCTTTTTCAATAAAATATTGCATGTAAAACCCGTCGTCTTCTTCAAGCAACTTGAAAGCATCAGAATACTTTAGTGCACGATCCAACATAAAGTATGTTGAGTTCCACCTTGTTGCTACATCCAAGCAAACAAAAGCCTTTTCTACTTTACTAGTATTATTCACACTACGTTGGAATCTTCCTAACCTCGCTGGAGAAGCTCTAACATATCTAACTGCATTACGAATAGAAGCAATAGAATCATTTACTTCTTTCAATCCGTCACCCACAACTAAATTAAGAATATGCGCTGAACACCTCATGTGTAAAAACTCCCCATCACAAATCGCTGTCTTCCATATTTGCAACCGTTTCTTCATGTGAGCAATAGCAACATTATTAGAGGATGCATTATCAACTGTAATGGCAAAGACCTTTTC
The DNA here is from genome assembly GCA_023525715.1 of Cichorium intybus. Taxonomy (NCBI): domain Eukaryota; kingdom Viridiplantae; phylum Streptophyta; class Magnoliopsida; order Asterales; family Asteraceae; genus Cichorium; species Cichorium intybus. The sequence goes on from CM042010.1 coordinate 77,589,065, forward strand.
GATACCCCACCCCCTTAAGCATGTCTCAATTGCTTTTCCTATCGTTTCTCCTTTGTGATTAGGAATTTGACAAAAATTCAAAATTCTTTTTCGCATTTTCCATTCATGATCGATAAAGTGTGCCGTCAACACCATGTAACAAACATTTTGAATGGAAGTCCATGTATCAGTGGTCAAGGAAACTCTTTGTGAATGTTTAACAAAGTAATCCTTCAAATTCTTCTTTTCTTCACGATACAACTTCTTGATATCCCTTGAAACTGTGGTGCGTGATGGTGTAATAAACCTGGGGCATGCGATACTGCAAAATAACTTAAAGCCTTCTTGCTCTACAAACCTAAAAGACAACTCATCAAGGATAATCATTTTAATGCATGCAGTCCTACAATCGGATTGACTAAATCCAACGGCTTTTAGATTAGCTCCTTCAACACTTTTGTTCATACCCCCCATCATCTTTTGGAAGATCAATGTTTTTTGTTTGTTATCCTCTATTCTCGATGGATTGTTTGGACACTGATTAAGCATGTGGTTCCTAAGGGTACTAGTTCCATAACTTCGGTCACCACCAGCGTAAGATTTATCACAGTAATTGCATATCGCCTTTGGATCCGTTGGGTTGTCAAGATTTTTGGTAAAATGGTCCCAAACATCAGATGTTTTTCTTGATTTTTTCTTAGATTGTATAGGAGGTTTAGATAGATTACTGGATTCAAATGGCAGCGGATTCTCCATGTGTTCTTTAGAAACCGGAACTGATGATGGTGGGTTAAACTCCACCGGACATTTCTCCATCTACAACAAAAACAAAAACCACAAAACATAAATAATGAAACTAAAGATTAAGAAATCAAACGAGAAATTGAAATAGATTATTGGAATGGGAATAAAACTTGAAACCTGTGATTGTGCGTTGTGTAATCCTTGCTTGCTCCTGTCTTCTACTTTGGTAATAAAACTTGAAACTAAGTAATCGAATGAGACGATTGAGGAATGTGAGAAGACGCAGACTTGTCGTGGTGGAGTTACGTGAGAGCGGTAAAACCCTACGCTCCTTTTTCACCCCTTTGGCAATTGGAGGATACTTACACCCAAAATAAATTCAAGATACTTATTTGCTCTAAATGAATTTAAATGAATATTTTTTTCACATTGCCACTAAAACGACGGCTGGTTTTAAGCTTTAACATTTGCCCAATTTAATTTTAATAATGATTATTGCCGTTTAATATTTGAAGTTTTGAACTATTATTTTAATGTTTGACGTTTTGTAGATTTATAAGCATATTCATATTAATATATCTATAAATATCAATTAATATTAAATATTTCGTGCGGTGCGGTTTGAACCGCGGTTTAGAAGTTAAAAACCACAAACCGCACCGTATAGTGCGGTTCATAATAACTATAAACCGCAAACCGCCCGTGCAAGACCAAAACCGTAGTATGCGGTGTGGTGTGGTGCGGTGTGTAGAGGTGCACATTTACCGGTTATAACCGGTTTCGGTTTTTTAGAGGACCGGTTTTTTTTTTAACCGGTTTTTGCTTAACCGGTTTCGGTTAAAACCGGACCGGTTTAGGCCGGTTTTTTGGCTTCGAAGTGTAGAACCGGTAGAACCGGTTCCGGTTCCGGTTAAAACCGGTTTTTATATAACCGGTTCCGGTTAAACCGGTCCAAAAACCGATTTTGTGTATTAAATCTTTAAAAATACCAAAAAAATACTAAAAAAATACTAAAAAATACAGAAAATTTTATATTGTTTTTTGTTATGATATACAATAAAAAACAACATTGTTTGATAGTCTAACATTGATCGAAATTGAAATGAAAAAAACAAACGTGAACGACCAATTACGTATTATAAAAAACTAGGAATTATAGTTTTCGAATAACCGAGATTCAACATCGAAAAACCTAGGTCAATCTCCAACACATTACATAAACTAGGAATGATAGTCTTCATCTAGAAATACCAAAGTTTTAAAATTCAAATTACATAAACGTCAATAATAATAATAGTAGGAATTATAGTCTTCAACTTTGTCGTCTTCAAATCTTCAAGCCTTTAATCCGAAAATTCTTCAATCTCACCCTCATCAACTTCGGTCGTTGGAGGTGATATCCCCATTGCAACTTCTTCTTCTTGGATATACTCTTCCACCGGTGGTAAAAGCGGCCCTTCGAGCGAAACGCAATGTTGTATCCTTTCGACGCCATCCAAGTAGTCCTTCAAGCAAACGCATACTTCCATCGATTCGGCCGTGAGTTTGGACCTTCTTTCCGTGATGACCCTGCCACTAAATGAAAAAGCGGATTCCGAAGCTACCGTGGAAGCTTGGACGGTTAGTAAATCGCGGGCCATGGCGGCTAGAATCGGGAATTGCACTTCCTTTTCTTTCCACCAAGCCAAAATGTCAAAGTTTTGAAATTCTTCGACGGTAAAGTGGGCTAAAAAGTTTGTGGCCATATAATTGCCCAATTCGCTACTTGGGGCGGAAGTACGTTGGCGTTTTGTGGCATCCTCCATCAAAGTGTTATAAAGATTTATGTTAACGTTTCTTCCCGATGAAGATGAACCGGCCATACCTCTACGAATATGATCAACTATTACATTAGTTGGTTGACCATATTTGGTAGCGTACATTTCAAATAATTTTTTGAAAGAGTCATTGAATTTAAAATTTTGATTTTGAACGAAATTTGGTTCGAGTTCACTTAATCCCAAGTTTTCATAAATTTGCCCCATTAAAACGTTTACACCACCCACATTTATAGTCGGGTTTAGGGCGGCGGCACATGTGAAGACTAAAGGCAATTCCCGAAAATATTTTAAAATTTTACTTTTCATAGCAATAACCATATTTTGAAACAATGTGATCGAAGAATACTCGAAATTTGCCATTTTTTCCGTCATAAGAAAAATTTGATTTAAAACCAACGGACTCGTGGGATAGTAAACGCTCGACAACAAAGTTGTTGCCTCCTTGAAAATTTGTAGAAAATGTGTTAGTTCTTGAAGCAAATTCCAATCCGATTCGGGGATTGAAACCGATCGACGTTTTTCAACAAGTATTTCGTTAAATGCATTAAGTGTGAGTTTTTGACGTAAAATGCTTTCAAACATAAAACAAGTTGAGTTCCATCTTGTGGGTGTGTCAAAGTTAGGCCCTAAACATGGTTCGTTACATTGTGCACAAAAAAACCGGTAATTTGCTTGTCGTTGGTTACTTGTGCCATAGATTGTGTTTAAAAGATTTTTAAATTTCGTACGTAAATCATCACAAACTTGAAGCCCAGCTTGCACACTTATATTTATAATATGTGCAATACATCGGGTATGAAAAAAGTCGCCATCTAAAATTGGTTTTAGTCTTAATTTCATTCGATTGATGGCGTTTGTGTTGTTTGACGCGTTATCGAGGGACATAGAAAAGACTTTATCGTCTATTTTATATTCTGCCATAACGTCTAATAATATTTTTAATAAGTTTGCACCGGTATGTGGATAACCAAATAATTTAAAATCTATTGTCCGTTTCATCATTAGCCAACTATCGGGATGAAACCAATGAGCGGTAACGGCTAAATAGGAATTTGCATTTCCATGGGGGGCGGTCCAAACGTCACAAGTTAGCGAAATCGAATTTTTGTAGTTTGCAAATCCTACAATTATTTCGGATTTCGCTTTAGCCCAAAGTGCAATAGCATCACGTCGAAGAGTAGTACGACTTACAGCGGAGTATCGAGGTTGAAGTTTCGTTTTGATGATTTCCGTAAGCCTCGGGTTGTCGAAGTGGTCGAATGGAAGTGCTTCTTGGATGACAAACTTGGCAAATGCTTCTCTTACGGCATCGTTGTCGTACACAAATAAAGCGCCGTCCGATCCAATTGTAGTTTGCGTCGGATCGGTACTAGTTTGTTGGAGCGCTTTGCAACCGCTACTTATATGTGACCTCAATGTTGAGTTGCTCGTTGACGAATAAAACCTCCCACATTTCTTGCACCAAGCTTTTTTCGCACCATCTCTCATAACACAATAATCGAAATTCGACCAAACATCGGCGGATCGCGTTGTGGTTTTGATTTCCGCTACATCATCGTTGGTATAGTTTCGTGTTATGCCGGAAGTACCAACGGAAGCGGAACCGGTAGCGGAACATGACGAAGCCATCTTGAAATTGTTAGAAAATAGGTCGGGAATGCGAAAAACGTCGAGAATTGTGAGCGTTTTTTGCGGGGTGTTGAAACCAAATGAACCAACATCTATTTATACTAACAAATGAGGGGTAAAATGGGTATTTTGGCCATTTTAACGGTTATAAACGGCTACAAACCGAGCAAAAGAAGCCAAAATTCCAAAAATGCCCGTTTTTTAACGGCTATGAAGAAAAACCGGAAAAAACCGGTTTTTTTCCGGTTAAAAAACCGGTTAAAAAAAACCAGTTAAAAAACCGGCTCAAAAAACCGGGTCTCGCTTGGGATGGATAACCGGGTAAAAGTCGCCGGTTCGGTTTAACCGGAACCGGTTTTCGCATAACCGGTTTTCACAATAACCGGTCCGGTTTATTTTTTCGGTTTTTTTAAAAACCGGTTTGTTTGTGCACCTCTAGCGGTGTGGGCGGTTTTTGCGGTTTGTGCGGTTTTTTGCACACCCCTAGTAGATGCCATCCGGAACGGTTAAAATATGGTATTTACCCAAAATTTTAATTTTAAATATTTTCTAAAATTTTTATAATCAATTATCATATTTATTAATTATTTTAATTTAAAATAAAAGCTAAATTAACCATTTTGCCCCTAAACCCTTTTAACATAACACAATCAATAAACATTGTTACGTAAACCATAAATCGCAGTCGTCTTTAACATTGGAATTGAACCTGATTACGCGAGCCAAGGTCTAAATGTTGGAGCATCATACTCGAATTACACACATAGACTAGGATCACGACATCAATTGTAAGTTTTCCTTGTCAATTCTTTATTCTAATTCCGAAAATACATGGGCAGGTTACAAGTGTCGGCGATTTTATTTCTGATTTGTATGTGGGTAATACTTTGATTGACATGAATGTTTAATGTGAACTCTTGGATGGTGCTCGTAAACTGTTCGATGAAATGTCTGAAAAAAATGAAACCTCATGTACGTTTCTATTTCTTGCATCCAAGCTTTTATAAAATTGCAGGAATTTGACACTTTCTATATTGATTAATGTAGATCACAAATAATTTGACACTTTCTTCCTGATAATGGAAGTCGTTCATCATGATCCTAATTGTGTACTAGCAAACATTTTGGCTGCCATTTTTCCTGTTCATCTGAGATCTGACCCTTCTCGAGTTCCTTCCCTTCTTCCTGCCGCCAACTCCAATCTTGTAATTTCACACTATTCTTTCTCTGCACTATGTGTTTAAGCAAGTTTCTTTAATTATTAGGTAAATAAACAAAAAATAGGAAAAGTTTTCTGCTTCAATTTCGTGGGTTCGCTCTAAACTGTAATTTCTGCTTCAGGAATATGCAACCCCATATGAAAAAGCAGTTTCTGAAGCAATCAATCGTTTGATTTCACCAAATCGGGACGATGATGTTGCTTTTAAGTTGCACTCCAAGGTTTCATTTAACTTAAACTAGATACGATTTTCATGTAGTTATTGAGACAGCTGGCAAGCAATTTATGTACTTTTGACATGTTGCCACCTGTTCAAAGACATTGTTGATTAGAGTGGAAGAAAAACATCCAAAAGATCGAGAAAGAAGATGAATCAAAAGATGAAGCTTCTATTAAAATGTTATAATTATATAGCCTCGTTTCACCATAGAATTTCCGGCCATTAATGGAGTTGTTGATTTGTAAAAACTTGTAGCAATAGATATTCAAACGACATCAGAAATAGCAATGTACTTTTATATTAGCACTTTTTAAACAACTTAATTATATATGTTTGTAATTGTATTATGTTTGTAAACATCAATTTGCTTTAATTTGAAACAAGCTTCCATTTGAAATAGTTGTTGTGATTTTAATTCATTTTATGCAAATGGTCTCTATGTTAAAAACTTTTTACATAATTAGTCTGTTTTTGCAAAAACTTATTACAGAAATGGTCCACTTGGCAAAAACTCATCACGGAAATGGTCTCTATGCAGAAAATTTTGTTACAAAAATGGTTCCTATGCAAAAAAACTTTTTTTACAGAATTAGTCCGTTTTTGCAAAAACTTATTACCGAAATGGTCCACTTGGCAAAAACTCATTACGGAAATGGTCTCTATGCAGAAAATTTTGTTATAAAAATGGTTCCTATGCAAAAAACTTTTTTTTACATAATTAGTCCGTTTTTGCAAAAACTTATTACCAAAATGGTCCACTTGGCAAAAACTCATTACGGAAATGGTCTCTATGCAGAAAATTTTGTTACAAAAATGGTTCCTATGCAAAAAAAACTTTTTTTTTACAGAATTAGTCCGTTTTTGCAAAAACTTATTACAGAAATGGTCTACTTGGCAAAAACTGATTACGAAAATGGTCCTTATGCTGAAAATTTTGTTACAAAAATGGTTCCTATGCAAAATACTTTTTACAAAACTAGTCCCTTTTTGCAAAAACTTATTACAGAAATGGTCCACTTGGAAAAAAGTCATTTCGGAAATGGTCCCTTGCAGAAAATATAGTATTTGTCCAAATTATTTTTAAAACATTTTTAACATTTTATAATCAGTTTTTATGTTTTAGAATCATTTTAGTTTAAAAACTCATTACGGAAATGGTCTCTATACGGAAATGGTCTCTATGCAGAAAATTTTGTTACAAAAATGGTTCCTATGCAAAAAAAATTTTTTTTACAGAATTAGTCCGTTTTTGCAAAAACTTATTACAGAAATGGTCTACTTGGCAAAAACTGATTACGAAAATGGTCCTTATGCTGAAAATTTTGTTACAAAAATGGTTCCTATGCAAAATACTTTTTACAAAACTAGTCCCTTTTTGCAAAAACTTATTACAGAAATGGTCCACTTGGAAAAAAGTCATTTCGGAAATGGTCCCTTGCAGAAAATATAGTATTTGTCCAAATTATTTTTAAAACATTTTTAACATTTTATAATCAGTTTTTATGTTTTAGAATCATTTTAGTTTAAAAGAAAATGTATATTGACCATATTGCCCCTAAATATTAAAACCCTTTTAAGATAAAACGGATTGACCAAATTGCCCCTAACATTTAGAATCTAATCAAGTACGTATACATAGTAAAATTACGCACAAGTGGTGCAAATTTTTTGTTCCCAACTGTCAATATTGAGGTCGTGTAACTATCTTGATTTAAAAATCCAAACTTAACTAGACCAATACACACAACTTTTATGGCAGATACATTTTAAGTTTATTGATTTAGAAAAGATTAATAAATCACATGAATCAAAATTAGTCAATTACAATATTCATCCATAAATTTGGAATTTGAAAGCAAACCGGTCATTTCTTCCAATGGTGGCCCAAGGCCAAAAGGCATCCAACAGGTGATGCAAGAGTCTTATGTGACTGGAAAAAGCGTCATTTACAAAGATATCAAACCTTAAGGATAACCCTTGAGGAAATATTGATTATTTAATATATCTTCTTTGAATTGAGAAAGATTTTCAAGAAGATAAATACTTGGTTTCTAGGAGTCTTCTGTCTTAGTCAACTCATACCCGGGAGATAACTTCATTTGTTGAAAGCTACGACTCAATTGAAACTATCCTGTTTATGTTGCAAAATTACCATCAAGGCTTGGATTATTTAGATTACTAGACATAGCAGAGATTGGGATTAAAGATTGAAGGCACAATCATCCATCAGTTCAAACGTAATCATAGTGTACTGAATTCACAAAATAAAACCTTATTTCTGGACGCATTTATAATGAACCTGATAACACGCATCAAGGGTTTCACCTGGTCATCCAGTCCATCCAACACCACCCGTACTTTCCGTATTTAATCCCAAGTGTTGTTCACGAATGTCAATCAGGCCAACTCAGTTTAAATCGAATAACATGATCAATATAATTGAAAAAAAATCAGACAAAGCATTATAGTTATGATTTTCTGTCACGCATTTCTTGCTGCATCTAACCTGCAACTTATTTTCTATTTTCAGAAACTTAATTTAATTTGAAAAAAGGTGCAAAGAGATTAAGTTGTAAAGATAGATATGTATAAACCTGAGATGCTTCTGAAGATGCTGGAACTTCAATGGTGATGATTATCTGTATCATGAACTGCAATGATGATGGTTTCTCGGCTGATACGATTCTATTGTTGCCTAACATGTTTCCTTCTTTCTAATTGGTCCTTCTTTTGTCTATATATTTGCTTTTTAATTTTCGGAATAATTTCGTTCCCGGAGATGCTAGATGGGCCAACGGGTGACGTTGCAGACAATTTGGGAGAATTTCATGTAGATGGTTGTCTTTGTGGAGGAAAGGAAATGGGACGTCTTGATTTGACTCATATTCACTAAAACATAAACCAATTAAGGAGGGGTAATAATGTCAATATAAGTTTCTTGAGTAAATTACAATTTTGGTCCTTGTGGTTTACCAAATCTTTCGCATTAGGACCACGTATTGGAAAATCACATTGGTGGTCCCTAAGGTTTGTGAAACGCTACAAATCAGTCCCTGGGTCATGTAAAAAGACTAAAATGCCCTTTTTATTTCTTTTTTCTTTTCCTTTGAATTACTTAATTATTTTATTAATAAAAAAAGAAAAATGCATCCAACCCCCCTCCACCTCGTACGTCTCTCTCTCTCTCTCTCTCTCTCTTCACCATTAACTATAAATTGACTTCATCAAAAACCTTGCGTAAACCTAATCATCGTCAACAAACTCTACAACAATGACATCCATCAGGCTTCTTCACATCTTGATAGCTTTTGCACTTTTTTTTCAAGCACTATGTTATCTTTAGATTCGCCGGAAGCTTCACGAGTCTAGTGCCAAAAACCAGTGCAGATGACTTACCACCATTCCCATCGCTTTCACATTCAATCGGTTCTCCATACATGTCTCCACCTGCAGATCTGGCTCCAACACTCGCTTCCTCGCCGACATTGGGTATGTCCCCTGCTCCGGAGCCAGTATAGGCTACCAATACCACCACTGGTAACGAAGAGAGCGACAAACCAAAGGATTCTACGTCCAGAGGTATGACCGGCAGGAAGAAGGCAGGGATTGTGATTGGAGTGATCACCGAATTTGGTGCCTAGAGGACTTGACGTTGTTGTCGTGGGTGGATAATTTACATGTTTTGGTCTCCAAACGTGAATATCAGATAGATCGTTGTGAGGAGTTTGTTAGTTTTAGATATATCGCAACTCTATAGTTTTTGGTTCAAAAAAGTATAGTAGATAAACTATTTTTGATTCTATTGTTGAGTTATCGCCTAATCATTAACCCAGTTATGGTTATTCCTACCTAATTGTTTTTCTTGGGTTGCTCCTGTACCTTTGAATCCCATGGACTTCTCGGATGTTGGGTTGGTTTGAACTAGACATCAAATGAAGGAGTAGCCTTATCGTGACGCAGGTTTATGACCAATGAGATGGGACGTTGTTCGGATGGTGTGGATACGAGAACCGACTTGTTAACCTATGGCATTGTGAAGTGCCATCTTGGTTCATTCTCAAGGGTAAGTGTGGTTATGATTTCACTCTTTAAGCAGCTAGTAGTTAGTCGAGGTTGAGGAGTTAGGAAATCGGCATTGTAGAGTGCCATTTGGGTTCATTCCCTCTTTTGACGGTTAGATAAAATGCAATCCTTGGGTTATATTTAGTTCTCATGTTCTCACAATAAACTTAGTTCTCACATGATCCTAAATCTATATATATATATATATATATATATATATATATATATATATATATATATATATATATATATATGGGCTAGGTTATATTAAGAACCACAATTATTGTGTGATCGTAAGGACAAATCTGGTGCGTAGATTTATAAAGATCAATGGCTCTGATAAATAATAGAATTTTGACATTTTTTTAATTAAAAAATATCAACTTTCTAATTATAACATTCTAAAGGGTAATATGGACTTTTTATATTTTTTCAATTTTGGAATGTGAGACTTTCAAGGAACTCAATTTCGATTTAAAATTCAAAATCCTATTCTGTTTTAATTATAATCGAAATTTTTAATCAATTTCGATTTTTATTCTGATTTTTTAATAAATTACATCTTTATATCAGTTAATTTCATATTGTGATTCTAGCATTCTGTTCGTTCATTCTTATAGAATGAAAATTCGTTCAGAATTTTTTTGTGAGAAACAACGTTATTAAACAATGCTACTAGATATACTATAAAGAATAATAATTTTTTATGACAATAATAATCATTTACACAATAAAAAATCTAGTAAATTCTATATATTCTTGAAATAATTATATCAAAAAATTCAATAATCTTCTAAACTCTAACCATTCTCAAAAGATTACATTTCATTCTTGACAGAATACATTGCAATTTGTAGATTTTTCTTTCAGATATTGTTGTTAATCTTGAAAGAATATGTTGTTGTCACTCAGTTCTTCTATTGTATGTGAAACATTGCCATTAAAACCTCTTGTGATGATATTTCATTCTTGAAGGAATACCATGTCATTCTGACAGAATACAATTACCCATAAGTTGCATAAATCATAAATCGATACCCATATGTCCATAAAACTGATTTTCAGGTGTGTGTTTCAACCCCGAGAAGAAATGTTATTCTGACAGAATAAGAATGTCATTCCAAGTGTGTTCCGATTTCCAGTGTGTGTTTTGATTCCCATCTGTCAAAATAGAATTCTGACAGAATACAAGTGTTATTCTAACAGAATAAATTACCCAAAAGTTATAGAAATCAGAACCTGGATAAGTTGCAATATAGATGTATTTCAATAGAATTGGAATTCGAATAAGATGTAGGAATCGATACCGATACTTGTAATCTATCCAAATCCAAAATCTAAAAAGATGTATTCTAATAGAATCGATAACGCTAAATTCAAAATCAGAATTCAAAATAATAAGTTGCAAAACTCTTGAATCAGAATTGCTAAGCTTCAAATCGATTTTGAAAACCATCTTTGAATATGAATAAGTTACAAAACGTGAAAGAAGAATTTTGGGTTTTATCTTGAATCAGAAGACGCGTCAAGTAAGATGAAATTGATGATACCTGCAGCGGTGGTTGGAGTTTTGTGATAGTGGCGGTGGAATTATATTGATGTCCTCCTTGAGAGAATATACAGTAACCACTTCATTCTTTTCTTGTATGTCAAATGTAGCCATGAGAACTCCTCTGGTGATCAGATTTCATTGAAACGGTGAGAAGATCTAAAAGTTGTTTGATGCAGGCGATAGTCGGTTGTCGTGATCGTGAGGTTGAATTGCTGGAGAAGATAACGAGGTTAATGATGGTGATGATAATCTGTTGCCATATTTTAAGGGATTAATTCCTTAATTACAGGGGAATGATACCATAATTTAAGGGATCCGATTTTTAATTAATTTATCCTTAAATAAAATTACCTAACTACCCTTGACAGATTTTAGGTTCTGATTGGTTCTTACGACCACACAATAATTGTGAGTTATAATATATCCTAACTCATATATATATATATATATATATATATATATATATATATATAGGGAATATATATATATATATATATAGGGAAGGGTTCAAATGAGAACCACTAAAAGGTTGAGAACCGTGAGAACCACTAATTCACATGCTGTAGTGAATATTGTTAAGGATGATATCCGCTGTAGACTACTGAGTCTTTCTTTGAAAAATTGCACTAATGTTGATTTGGCTAAAACTATTTGGACCCTCCCTTAATTTTCTTCCTCTGCGCTTTCCTTTTTCTATGCTTGTTTTGGCTTGTATGGTTTGTTTGTTTTGCAGGTTGCTCTCCTTTATGTTCTTGTTTGCTTATGGTTCCTTCTCCTGTTTTGGTTCCTAGTTTAGCTTGTTGTCCTTTGGGGCCTGTCCTGATGGATTTTCTGTTTTTTGGTGGGGAGTCCCCAGCCTTATATTGTATTTATTCTTTTTATTAATAAAATTTGCCAGAGGTTCCGCCCTCTTTACCCAAAAAAATAACGTTGTATTTTTTATTTTTAACACTTGTTTTTTATCAAAATAAAATTACCAAACACATAAATATATATAATTATTCTTCCTTTGCAATTAGATATTAATATTGATGTGTTTTAAAAGAAAAAAAATTTACGTTTTAATATTCACAGTTTAATAACTAGAAATTTTATTATATTGTGAATATTATAAAACATATTAAAAATAATAAAATTTATTAAGTCTAATTTATTTTCACATAATAAACAAGTGTGAAAAACAAAAAAACGAAAAAAAAAACTTGGTTCTTAATGTGTGAATATCGAGTTCTCACGGTTCTTAACCTTTTAGTGGTTCTCATTTGAACCCTCTTATATATATATATATATATATATATATATATATATATATATATATATATATATATATATATATATATATATATATATATATATTGCAAGTTAAGGATGAATCTACTACATGAGGCGTAATATACTACAGGCTACGCTAGGTACATTGACTTGTCTACAGTTCTTCGTAGTCTTCGTCTTCTCCAAGGAACCTGCACAGAGACTAGCCCCACTAACGCAGCAGCAAACCTTGGTGCATGGCACAAGCCCACCCCGTAAGGACACCCTGCATGGCAACTGACTGGGGGGAAACCAGCCCCGGGTACACTCTTCTCGGCCTAGCACGGAGGCCACAAGTGTCGGCGTAATATCTTTTGCCTTTACTTGCACCGAACGGGGTTCGAACTCACAACCTCACCTAAGCGAGGCATGAGCCGTAGCCGCTCGGACCAATCGAGAAGTGTGTATATATATATATATATATATATATATATATATATATATATATATATATATATATATATATATATATATATATATATATATATATATATATAGAGAGAGAGAGAGTTAGGATCAAATGTGGATCACAAATATTGTGTGATCGTGTGACCAATTTTAAACTATCAGATGAGAAGTGTGTGTATGTATATATATATATATATATATATATATATATATATATATATATATATATATATATATATATATATATAGAGAGAGAGAGAGAGTTAGGATCAAATGTGGATCACAAATATTGTGTGATCGTGTGACCAATTTTAGACTATCAGATGAAAAGAATAAATGGTTAAGATGTTGACAGCATGATCGTGAATAATTGAAAATATAATAATTAATTTTAATTAAATAAAATCAAAAAGGATAAATTGGACATTTTGTTGAAAACTATATAAGGAAATTTCGTATTTAGGATATATAAACCAAAATTTCAGGGAAATTTTCATATAAAAATTTAAAATTTAAAATTTTGAAAATTCACATTTGATGTCGATTTCCTGGAGATTAATTTGAAATTTTTTTCAGGATAAAATTCATATAAAAATGTTGTTGAATGGATAACGATATCTGAATATATTAGTGTATATTGTTTCTTTTGTATCTAATAAATTGTCTGAATCTAAATAAATAATTATTTTTCCCTTATATTTAAACTTGACAAATAACAAATAACATATTATTTAACAACTGTTATAAATTAAAATTGTGTGTATTCATATCCAAAAATTTTAAAGACAAAAAATAACATGATTACTAATTTAAATTGAACATAACTAAAATAAGTCAAATAATAAAATTATATATATATATATATATATGTATATATATATATATATATATATATATATATATATATATATATATATATATATATATATATATACACACACATATATATATATATATATATATATATATATATATATATATATATATATATATATATATATATATATATATATATATATATATTAGTAAACAACTCAATATATATATAATGAAATTAATACTCCATTACTCATAATCTTCAATATAAATAAGTTTTTTGTTGAATAAAATAATAATAATTTAGGAACATTAAATATAAAATCATAACTTAATGTTAAGAACACATGTTTCTAACTTAACATAGTAAGACATTTTGTTAGTGTCAAGTTAAAAAGAAACAATCATATATATAACTAAACCATTAAACTTTTTATGCATTAAGTCATTACGTAAAAAAACGACACCAAAGAATAACGAATAACTAGTGATACGCCAGCGCGTTTGAAGCGTGTTTATTAATCGTATATTTTAAACACCATTTACGTGTATAAATATTATTTTTGTAATCTTGCTATTAAACTATGCCTATTATAATAAATTTATTTACATAAAGACTATTTTTGTAATGTGCTGAATGCATATGGACAATTTCTATAATATCGCTATTACCGAGGGACCATTTTGTAGTACAGGGACCAAATTTATAACTAATGCAAGTTATAAATTGCAGGAACTAAAAGTGTAAGTATTATAATTAAATTGGGCCAAAATATAACTAATACAAATTAAAAATTAAAAAGACTAAAATTGTAATTATCTTAAACTAAAAACTATAGGGACTAAATTGGTCTATTTATCTTTAGGTATTCTTCGTGTAAGAACCCGAAAAATAGTGGTAAAAGTTATAAAATAAACTTATGTGAAGTTTGGGTTTCAACGATGTCGTAATGGTAGAATTTAGTAAAAAGGGCAAAATGGTCATTTGGCACACAAATGACTTCTATGTAAAGAAAATATAATTGTGGGACAAGAATGAAAAAAAAAACTTATAATGTTATAAAATGAATTTTTGTGCCATTGTGGAAAAAATAGAACTTGAGGGACCAAAGTGTCAATTTGGCAAAGTAGCCAAGTATATATTGAGAGAAAAATATGATTTCTCCTCATTATGAATGGGATCAGATTCTAGAGAGCTCCCGAATGATCATTCTTTAAGATTCTTGAAGGTTGCAACGGGAATTGAAGAATTAAACCTTCAATTAGTGATTCCAAGCCTTGTAAGGTTAGTAAACATGTTTTTAGGGTTGTTTAACCCATTTCTTGTGGATGGGTTACTGTAGCCTCGAAATTTCAGTGGCTAGAGGAGGATTATTCTATGATTCCTAGCCTTAATTTGTGTCTTAGTCATCATATAAACCTAGTGTAACCATTGAATGTGTTAAAAATCAAGAAATGGGAATTTGAGCTCAAGAACCCTAACTAATGGGTTTGTAAGAACAAGTTGGTTTTAATGGTTCTTGATAAGTCTAATATGTCATAATAGAAGTAATAAATCATTCCTAGTTGATAAATTTGAGTAAAATCAGTTTTTATATAAAAATGTTAAAAATGGAGGTTTTTGGGAAAAACTTGGAATCAAATGATTCCATGGATTTAAAATCATGTTTAAGATGATGGTTTTAGTCATGTAATGAGTCATAAATGATGTTTATATATGAATAAACCATTGGAAGTGGTTTCCTAAGAATTTCAATTAATAAAATGGAAGTTTGAATAAAAACTGGAATTTTGCCGAGTGGAATGGAATTGGTGATTCCATAGATAAAACTCATAGGAGTAAGTGAGTGAAATTATGAGCTTGGTAATAATTTGAGATATGTTTTGGGTTGTAAAACCCTAAATTAAGTAACCCATTAGTTATATAAATGTATGGATATAAAATGGACAAAACTGGACTTTAAAATTCGAGTCGATGCGCATATGAGCTTCCTTAGAGCTCTTGTGACATCCTATGGTCTTAACCATTAAGTCATGGGCTAAATAAGACTTAATGGGATTAAAAATATGTTCTTAACATGTTAGAAGGTTGATAGAACCTATGGTCAAAATTTGGTGAAGTTTGGAGTTAAAACGAGCCCGATACATGATTTTTAGTGAAAATTTGAAGAAAACGGGGTCTGCAGAGAGTTACACGACCCGTGTTGTTTTAGCACGACCCGTGTAACCTGGAGCTGAAGGTTTGGACATCTTGGAAGCCTTACATGACCCCGTATGACCCCTTATACGACCCGTGTGACCTGAATTCATGCAATTCACTCTCATTATGACCCGATTTGAGTAGTTTGACCCCTTAACCTTTGGTATATGTTTAATATAGTTTGAAAACATAAAAAATAAGTATATTAGGGGAGATTAAGTGGTATTTACATGTTGTTAAGACTTAAATGTTTTAATAAAATCTTAATGAACTCCTTAGGTAATTAAGGAGTAAATTTGTGGAATGGAATGGGCAATCGAGTGGAGTAATCCTAGTTAGACTTCTCTAACTAGCTAAGGTGAGTAGTATGTGGATTTTTGAGTACATAGCAAAACAAGTTTTATACAAAATGTTTTGGAAGTTGAAATGGTTTAATGAAAATTGAAAAGGTTTAGTGAAAATGAACCGGTTCTATGGAACTGGAAATGGTTTTGTGAAACTGGAAATGGTTATGTGAAACTGGAAATGATACTATGAAATAGTAAATACAATGTGTACAGAAATGCTAAATGAGAAATGCAGAGAATTAATAAGGTGATTGAGCCCTGTTGATGAGTTGAGAAGTATCCGGATAAAGATCACGGCCTGCTGCGGTAGGGGTGGTCAAAAGACACTACTGGGATGGTACCTCCCGTCGCGAAGTAGTTGTCTATTTGGTACCTTGATGGATGAATTCGTTTCATGCTGTTGAGGGAGGAGTTATACGGGTGCGTCTCGTATATAGCCTACGGGTGCGCTCGTAGGAATGTGCTCACAAATGAAAAGGAATATCTATGGGTGCGCTCATAGGAAATTGAATAATATGAAAATTTGGAATGTTTGGAATATGGAAAACTATTTTGGGTCTAAACCCATACTGCTCACGAGACATTATGTCTTACGCATGTTTTTTTTTAAAATGCTATGTACTCAGGTGATCAAACAAGGAATTAGAAGAGTTGAGTGTGGGACGGTAGCTTTCGTTGTGTAAAGTATGTACTGTTTAAATTGTGGTAATGATACGAAAGAGTAATGCACCGTATGTATAACTAAATATTTTGTATTATAAAGTCTTGGTAAAAAAAATTTGTGTGAAATTGGGGTGTTACAATTCGTAAGGGACTAAAATTATAATTATCTCTAACTAAAGACTATATGGACTAAACTTGTAATTATTTAATTTTTCTCTAGGTATTTTTGTGGTTTTCTCAAAAATCATATCAAGAGACCGTAATTTAAGGACTAAACTTGTAATTAGTTCAATGTATTCTTGTAATTTTCTTAAAATTCATGTCTTTTCTGAAAAATCATGTTATGGGACTAAAACTGTAATTATGTTATACTAAAAAGTATAAGAACTAAACTTGCTATTAGTCCAAGGTATTTTTGCAATTTCCTTAAAAATTATATATTCTTTCATATTTTTAAGAAAATCTTGTCAACGAACTAAAACTGTATCTTAAATTAAAAACTATAGTGAATAATATTGTAATATGTCTAAGGAATTCTTGTAATTTTCTTAAAAATTATGTCTTTTCTAGAAAATCATGTCAAATGAGTAGTATAGTTGTAATTATGTTAAATTAAAAACTATAGTGACTAAACTTGTAATTAGCATAAGGTATTCTTGTTATTTTCTTAAAAATCATATATTATTTTTCATAATTTTCCTCAAAAATCACATATTCTTTCATGTTTTCTAAAAATCGTTTCAAGGGACTAAATTTATAATTATCTTAAATTAAAAGTTATAGAGGCTATCTTGTAATTAGTTCAAGGTATTCTTGTAATTTTCTTAAAAACAATGGGTTTCTCAAAAATCTAATCAAGGGACTATAACTGTAATTATATTAAACTAAAAACTCATAGGGACTAAAGTTGTAATTAGTCTAAGGTATTTTGTAATTTCTTTAAAAATCAAACACTCTTTCATAATTTTCCTGGAAATTAAATTTTTTCTTAAAAATCATATATTCTTTCATATTTTCAAAAAAAATTGTATCAAGGGACTAAAACTGTAATTATCTTAAATTAAAAGTTATAAAGACTTTCTTATAATTAATTTAAGGTATTCTTGTAACTTTCTTAAAAACAATGGATTTTCTCAAAAATGTAATCAACTGACTATAACTGTAATTATAGTAAACTAAAAACTCATAGGGACTTGTAATTATATTAAACTAAAAACTCATAGGGACTAAAGTTGTAATTAATTAATCTAGGGTGAATCTATACATACCTACTCTACAATCTAATTGTATCCCCTGATTTGATTTTTTTTGTTGTTTTTATTTTTGTTTTTTGTCTATTTTGTTTGTTTATTATCTTTTTCTTTTTTTTTTCTTTTTTTATTAATAGTTTTTGTAATACCTAACTTTAATTTATAATAAAGTTATGTTAAATATATATACTTATACGAGATAAGATGAGTTAAAAGTATGAGTTATGATGTTTAGAAACTAATTTAAGAGAAGTAGGATGCTAAAATAGATAAAAGAAACAAAGTAAATGTTTAAAAAGTCAAACCGGGTCAAGTTGTGTGACACGGGTCGAGTCAAATTGAAAGGGAAATGAAAAACAAGCCAACCCGGGTCGAGTTTTCGAGCCCGGGTCGTGTTCGACTGGAACCCGGGTCGGGTCAGTCAAGCAGGGTCGTGCTGCACCTAAGATCAAAAGCGAGGAATTGCGTATCAAAACCCGGGGCGGGTTTCACAGCCCGGTCGGGTCCGAGCAAAACCCGAGGCGGGTTTGACAGCCCGGGTCGGGTTGCGGGTTGGGTATAAATATCATTTTCTCCTCATTTGAACCATATTCCGAACCATAAACACCCAAGAGCGATTTTTGAGAGCTAGAAGCGTAGAGCTGGTCATCTAGATCGAAGGTTTTGCCAAGGAAAAGGTTGGAAAAGTTAGATTAACACCTAAATCGTGTTCTTGAGCTCTTGATTTCCAAGGTATATGATTTTGACTTCTAGAGTTACAAACCCTAGATGTTCAATTTCAAGATTATGCTTTGAATTAGTTTAATTGTTGCTAATAGGTTGCTATTACTTGTTGTATTGAGTCTCTATTGTGATTATTGAGAAGTTTTACCGGTTGATTTGTTAAAAACCGCAAATCTTGGAAGTCTTGAAGTAATATTATGTGATGTTTGTTGGATTAGGTGTCTAAGCCATGACTTGTAATTGAACTTTTATCTTATGATTAAAAGCAAAGTCCATTTGGGTTGCCCTCATGGGTGGAGGAAAGATAGTTCAGTAGAGAGAATAGTTGATTTATTAATTGTGTAATAAATCAATAGAAAATATATATATGGTTTATTAATATATTTAAGTGCTAATATATTAATTAGAAACTATGTTAATTAATTGAGATTTAATCTAGAATTAATTGGATTTAATTTGGAGATTAAATTAATTAATTAAAAGGTGCAGGGACTGGTTTGGCATTTATTCAATAGTTGAATAACTGGCCAGGAAAACCAGGGACCAAAAGTGGCGCCACCTTGGAGGCTTCTCCAAGGGTTTGGCGAAACCCTATTAGGGTTTTGGTATGCCTGGTCCAAGTGGTCAAAAGCCTTGTCCAATTGGAGGCTCCTTAGGGTTTCAGGTGTAACCCTTGGAGGCTATAAAAGGAACCCCCTGGCACCTCATTCTTCACGCCATCTTCTCTCTAGAT
The DNA here is from genome assembly GCA_023525715.1 of Cichorium intybus. Lineage (NCBI taxonomy): Eukaryota > Viridiplantae > Streptophyta > Magnoliopsida > Asterales > Asteraceae > Cichorium > Cichorium intybus. Next base: position 77,608,741 of record CM042010.1, read on the forward strand.
TCACTCTGCTGGACTGATTCTTCCATCCCCTGGGTGTGACTTGCATTTGAGGCAGGATACTTTTGCTGCTGCTTAAAAGGATCATAAGATCAAAGGTTGGTTTTCTTAGTTCTTCTTTAGAATTTAATTGTATCCTTTAGGTTCTAAGTTCTAATCTTCATAGAAGAAAACATAGATCAATATTAGGGTTGCATGTGAACCTTAGGTTATTTTGTGTTCATTGATTGCATAGAAACCCTTCAGTGGTATCAGAGCTAGCTTGTTTTCTTGTGTTTGATTATGAACTGCCTGAATTGTTTTGTGCCTAAGGGTTATTGGCGAAAAACTAACCCTTGGAGGAGGCCAAATTCGATCCCAAGGCTAGGGTTTCCTAACCCTAGCCGCCACCCTCCTTGGTCCCCCCTTGAATGCTTGATTTGCTTGCCTTAATTATGTGTTGTTATTTTTGGTAACTAAATCAACTAAAATAACTTGAACCCTAATTCCTTGGCTTGTAATTTTCGAAATTCATGGGACCATTACAGGTTAATTAATTTGATTAATTGGTAATCTGTAACCTAGATTTAATTAGTTTAATTAATTGATTAATTAAAAGACCAATTAAATCAGATTAAAGAGTTAATTAAAATTTTCAAAAAATTAGTAATATTTTGCGAAAATTAGAACTTAATTAATTCTAAAATATTTTAATAAGATTAAAATATATCTTATATGTATTTATGATTAAAAGTTAATTTAATACATATAAGAAAATTGGTTAGTCTACCGCTAGTAAGCCTCATTCACAAAACTGTCCTATAAAGAGGGTATAAGGCGACTGACTATAAAATGTTAGTCTAATGGGTATCTACTCTTACCCACCGCTCTCCTGGTCAGTCGAGTGTCGTTAGCTGAACGGGTATGATAGAACCGCTAAGCCTCTTAAAAGTATAATGCTATAATTGAAAGTACTAGAACCCTAAAACAAATCCCAATCTAGTTACTTTAGGTTAAAAATGTGAATTGGTGCTAATCCATGAAATTGCACATTGCACTTTGTGGAACGTTGGTGGAGCGTGTGTGGTTTACCGGCACACCAACTGGGGTCCACAAAGAGTCGCAATGGGTTTCTTGATTTTGTCATTATTAACGGAGCGTGTGTGGTTTACCGACACGTTAATTAGAGATGACAATTGACTTCAAGAGTACCAAGCAATTTGCATGGTTATTCACACCCGGTTTGTGATCCTTGGTATCCCAGTCACAAACAGCGGGGCACTCCCGAGATTAAAACATGCTATCGAACAGTTCGGTAAATCTCAAAGAAACTAGGAATTCCATTATAATATGATTATGTTTCCGCGGTGGAATTGGCTGAATCGTCATTCGCCTACCTTGTAAAATTTGCAATACTGATTACGGCATCCCTTTTCGGTATTGTAGATTGTTATTGTAGGATCCTAGCCTCGTATTTATTCTTGGGTGAATACGAGGATTATGATTATTACTCTATCTAATTAAAACTACATTCTTCTTGTTCAGATGTCTTCTGACCAATCCGTTCCCCACTCAAATCCCGGTAATGTCACCTCGATTATGTCATTATGCTCAAAGGTGACGTTGGACGGCACCAATTACAATGACTGGATCCGCAACATCAAAATGGCTCTAAGGTTTGAACATAAAGAGTATGTTCTAGAAACCGAGCTTGTTGATGTGGACACTGAAACCGCTACTCCCGAGGAAATCGCTGCGTACACTAAACACTCTGATGATGCGACCAAAGTGGCCTGCATCATGATCGCTACTATGAACCCTGAACTGCAGCATATCTATGAGGACTATTGGCCTTACGAGATGCACAAAGAGCTCGCGGAAAGGTTCCGCAAGCAAGAGCACATCGAGAGGCATGAGGTTGTAAAAGCTTTCACTAACAGCAAGCCCAAAGAGGGCGAGTCCATCTGTGCACATGTGCAGAGGATGCATGGTTACGTGGAAAGGCTTAGAAAGCTGGAAATGCCGGTTCATAAGGACTTAGCAGTTGACATAGTGCTGAACTCCTTACCCAGTTCTTATGACCAGTTCACACTGGCGTATCATTTGAACAACAACCAGGCAAACCTAGCTGAGTTACACCGCATGCTGCGTACGGCTGAGGACGGGATGAAGGGAAAAGCTGTGCTCCCTGTCAACCTGCCTGTCCTGGCTATTGGCTCCGGAAAGGGAAAGAAACGGAAAGGCCCTCCTAAGCAGAACTGGAGGGAAAAGACTCACGTCGGGTCATCTAGCGGTGCCCCGAAAGGTAAGTCTTCCGGAATTCCACATGTTCGGAACCCCAAAGAGGCCGACTGCTTTTACTGCAAGCAGAAGGGTCATTGGAAGAGGAGCTGCCTAACGTATCTGAAGGATGTCATGGATGGTAAAGTGAAACCGTCACAGGCAGGTACGTATTCTATATCTAATAACTCATTTTTTTCCCGTTCATGGGTCCTTGATACAGGATGTGGTTTTCACATCTGTTCTGATTTGCAGGGCCTAGAGGAAAGTAGGGAACTGGAGCATGGCAGACTGAACCTGGTCATGGGCAATAGGCGAACATCACCTGTTACCAAGATTGGTGTTTATGGACTGATGCTGAGCAGTGGAGTTAGATTAGATTTACATAATTGTTGCTATGCGCCAGATATGGCAAAGAACATAATTTATTTTCATGCACTATTTAGACAAGGCTTTTATTATGAGTTTAATAAATTGAATGGTTCAATTTTGGTTTTCAAAAATGATGTTTTTATATTTAATGCTATGCCTTGTGATGGTGTTTATGAATCTATTATGTGTGTTGATAATTATGGTAAAAATGTGTTGACCATTGATGCTTCAAGCGGTGTAGAAAAGGCATGTCTGTGGCATTGTCGCCTTGGCCATATAAACAAGAAACGCATCGCCCAACTCCAAAAGGATGGAGTGTTGGAATCATTCGACCTCGGGTCAGATGATGTATGTGAATCTTGCTTACTTGGCAAGATAACAAAATCACCATTCAAAGGTTCCTTTGAAAGAGGTGAAGGTCTGTTGGATATCATACACACTGATGTGTGTGGTCCCTTCAGAACAACCACTAGAGATGGCACGCGGTTCTATGTGACCTTTACCGACGATTTTAGTAGATATGGATATGTCTACTTAATCAAGAATAAGTCGGATACCTTTGAAAAGTTCAAAGAGTTTAAGAATGAAGCGGAAAATCAATTGGGCAGAAAGATAAAGATGCTTAGATCCGACAGAGGCGGTGAGTATCTTAGTATCGAGTTTCTCGATTACCTCAAGGAATGTGGAATTGTTTCACAGTTGTCACCTCCAAGAACACCTCAGCTGAATGGTGTTGCAGAGAGACGCAACCGAACCTTGTTGGACATGGTTCGTTCCATGATGAGTCGAGCCTCACTTCCAATCCATTTCTAGGGGTATGCCTTAGAGACTGCCGCCCATATCCTAAATCTTGTCCCAACCAAGAAGGTTTGCGAAAACACCGCACGAGATGTGGACGGGGAAAGTTCCCTCGTTGGCACACATCAAAGTCTGGGGCTGTGAAGCATTCGTGAGACGAGATACTTCAGATAAGCTCTCAGAAAGAAGTGAGAGGTGTTACTTCATCGGATACCCGAAACAGTCTTTTGGATACTTGTTCTACAGACCGAGCGAGGACGTGGTCTTTGTAGCAAGACGGGGGTTCTTTCGAGAGAGAGAACTCATATCCAAAGAGGACAGTGGGAGTACGATCGATCTCGAAGAAATTCAGGAGACGCCCGATGAAACAACCTTAGAAGAAACTAGCAACCAACACGAGGAAGAAGTTCCTGTTGGACCCACTGACATTTCGTTGCCCCTAAGACGTTCAGGTAGAGTTAGCATACCGCCCGAGTTCTATGGTTTCCATATTACTTCGGACGGAGACACGTTAGTCAGTGATCGTACATTGACTAATTTGGATGAGCCAGCTAGCTACCGTGAAGCAGTGGCAGGCCCCGAGTCTGCAAAATGGAAAGAGGCAATGGACAGCGAGATAAAGTCCATGTATGACAATCAAGTTTGGAACTTGGTTGACAATGTACCGGGTCGAAAGACAGTCGGATGCAAGTGGATCTTCAAAAAGAAGACCGACATGGACGGAAAAGTGCATACTTATAAAGCTCGGCTGGTTGCGAAGGGATTCACTCAAACCCCGGGGGTTGACTATGATGAAACCTTCTCACCAGTAGCCAAGATTAAGTCAATCAGGATAATGTTTGTCATAGCTGCGTTTCATGATTATGAAATCTGGCAGATGGATGTCAAAACTGCTTTCCTTAACGGGAAACTGACTGAAGATGTTTACATGAGTCAGCCAGAAGGTTTTGTAGACACTAAGCACCCTGATAAAGTATGTAAGCTTGAAAGATCAATCTACGGGTTGAAGCAAGCATCTTGCAGTTGGAATCTTTGCTTCCATGAGAAAGTCAAAGAGTTTGGCTTCTCTAGGAGTGAAGATGAGTCCTGTGTATATGCCAAGGCTAGTGGGAGTATAGTCACTTTCCTGGTGCTGTATGTTGATGACATACTGCTCATGGGAAACGACATTCCGACCTTGCAGAATGTTAAGGCTTGGCTCGGGAAGTGTTTCGCCATGAAAGACCTAGGGGAAGCTGCTTATATTCTCGGGATAAGAATACTCAGAGATAGAAAGAGAAAATTGATAGGCCTAAGCCAGTGTATATATTTGGAAAAGGTGTTAAAAAGGTTTAACATGGAAAGTTCCAAAAATGGAGAGCTACCAATCCTAAGTGGTGTAAAATTGAGTAAGACTCAAAGTCCGAGTACCGATCAGGAAATAGCTGAAATGAGTCGAGTACCTTATGCTTCGGCTGTAGGGTCGATCATGTATGCTATGACATGTACTCGTCCCGACGTATCCTATGCACTAAGCTTGGTTAGTCGGTACCAGGGTAATCCTGGAAAAGCACATTGGATTGCAGTCAAGAACATACTCAAATATCTGCGAAGGACAAAGAATATGGTATTAGTCCTTGGTGGCAGTGATGAGTTAAAAGTGAGTGGATATACAGACGCCAGTTTCCAGACAGATATGGACAGTGGACGGTCCCAGTCGGGCTGGGTTTTTCTTTTGAACGGTGGAGCGGTCACTTGGAAAAGTTCCAAGCAGGAAACGGTGACTGATTCAACGTGCGAATCAGAGTACATCGCAGCGAGTGAAGCGTCTAAGGAGGCGGCTTGGCTAAAGAATTTCATCGGGGATCTTGGAGTTGTCCCGAGCATTCAGGAGCCGGTGGAACTTTTCTACGATAATGAAGGAGCGGTCGCCTTGGCAAAGGAACCGCGAGACCATGGAAAGTCCAGGCATATCGAAAGAAAGTACCACTACATTCGACATCAGATAGAAGAAGGGCACTTACTGGTTAAGCGAGTATCATCCGAGGACAATCCTGCAGATCCTTTGACTAAGGCTCTGAATAGGATTAAGCACAATCAACATGCTCGGAGCATTGGATTGAAGGATGATGTTAGTTTTAGTAATTAGATAGATTAGAAACTTATGACAGTATGACTGTAATTGACTCGGTGATTTTATAATAGAGATTTATAAATGAGTATTGTTACTGCCTTTGTCAATTGTTTATTTCTGTGTTTCTATATTTGCATGTTTAACTTCCTTAATAATTGGATTATTTAAAACTCCACAGTCGATCATACTGTTAGGAAGTAAGTATGAATTAAGACTGTCATGAAATGGTTGCAGACTGTCTAAAGAATTAGACATTGCAGTAAGACTGCTGCAACGTTCATGAGTACTTAGAAATAGAGATTTGAGTATTGGATAAACCCGCGCTTAACAGATTGCTTCATGGATTATATCACGAGCAATGTTAAGACGATAATATCCGGTGATCTTTAAGTGGAGAGATATGATATGTTATTTGTGATACAAGTACTTATTGACAATACGAAACCGCGCCAGTAACTCGGTGCTATAAAACGCATTGTTGTATGTATTTGGACCCGCAAAAGTTATGGACATATGAGTCGAAACTTATCCGTCCCATGACCCGATGGGAAACAGATATCTGTAGGCCTCTCGATGATTTAGAAGTTGACTGAAAGTGTTGGCCAACCGGGACTTGATTGATGTGTTCAATTAGTAGTCTCTAAAGTCATATGCAAATCAGAAATCGAGGAACAGAGTGTCAGACCAAGATTGATGTTAGTCCATGTCTTGAGTCTGAAAATATCCTGTTGGACGGAGGATCATCAGATCACTTGTCTTTGGACAGAACTGACTGGGTCAGAGTTCAGACAATTAAAGTCATAGACTTATCCAAGTGGGAGACTGTTGGATTAGGTGTCTAAGCCATGACTTGTAATTGAACTTTTATCTTATGATTAAAAGCAAAGTCCATTTGGGTTGTCCTCATGGGTGGAGGAAAGATAGTTCAGTAGAGAGAATAATTGATTTATTAATTGTGTAATAAATCAATAGAAAATATATATATGGTTTATTAATATATTTAAGTGCTAATATATTAATTAGAAACTATGTTAATTAATTGAGATTTAATCTAGAATTAATTGGATTTAATTTGGAGATTAAATTAATTAATTAAAAGGTGCAGGGACTGGTTTGGCATTTATTCAATAGTTGAATAACTGGCCAGGAAAACCAGGGACCAAAAGTGGCGCCACCTTGGAGGCTTCTCCAAGGGTTTGGCGAAACCCTATTAGGGTTTTGGTATGCCTGGTCCAAGTGGTCAAAAGCCTTGTCCAATTGGAGGCTCCTTAGGGTTTCAGGTGTAACCCTTGGAGGCTATAAAAGGAACCCCCTGGCACCTCATTCTTCACGCCATCTTCTCTCTAGATTCACTCTGCTGGACTGATTCTTCCATCCCCTGGGTGTGACTTGCATTTGAGGCAGGATACTTTTGCTGCTGCTTAAAAGGATCATAAGATCAAAGGTTGGTTTTCTTAGTTCTTCTTTAGAATTTAATTGTATCCTTTAGGTTCTAAGTTCTAATCTTCATAGAAGAAAACATAGATCAATATTAGGGTTGCATGTGAACCTTAGGTTATTTTGTGTTCATTGATTGCATAGAAACCCTTCAATGTTCATAGTTGTGATCCTTATTAACTATTGATTCTTGATCTAATGAGTTAGATGTGATTAAATTGTTTTGAGAATATTGAAGTATGATATGAGATGTTGTTTTGAGCAGATACACAGAGGAGGGAAAAAGATACACGAGGCACGGGTGGACCACTGACTGAGCATACATCAGGTGAGTAGTATTAATTCAATATAAATAGTTTGATTATAACTAAATTGACTTATTTCACATCTTAATTGGTTGAGAATTAACATGAATTAAAAAAGATTGAGAATTTCTTGTTAATGTGATTGCTGAGCTTGATTGAGTACACCAAATGACTGAGATAGTCATTGAAATAGAGATCAGTGATTTGAATTGTGGAAATTATGATAATTATTAGATTGATTTCTAAACTTTGATAAATTTTCTCACTGAGCTTAATTAGCTCATGTAAATAGTTATATGTTGTGTTATAGGTGATAGAGGTAAGAAGATTTCTGAGGGATGATTGCAAGGATATGGGACTTGACTTTTGACTGCTTGTAAATTAGAAAACACTCTTTTATATAGTTTTGTAACGGTCTTTTGCAAACCGGTTTTTGGGACATGTTGTTTAAAGTACTTGTTCTCTTGATTTCTACTTGTACTTATGTTGCTTAATCTTGATTATACTATGATCACTTTGTTTATCCTTGAGTGATTATGATGTAATCCAGAGATAAGAAACTGGGTGTTACAGTTTTTGATATGTAGTTATTATTATTATTAGAAAAACAGTAATAATGAGTTTACCTTTTATAATTTTTATGTTTTAATAACAATAAACAATAGTTTTTTTAAGTAATTACGATACAACGAACAACGTTTATAATTTTATAAAATTATGTCAGATTATATCAAAACAGTTATGTCAAATTTGAACGAATGTCAAATTAATGAATTTAGCTTTTATAATTTTTACGTTTTAGTAACAATAAACAATAGTTTTTAAAGTAATTACGACACAACAAACGACGTTTATAATTTTATAAAATTTTGTCAAATTATATCAAAACAGTTATGTCAAATTCGAACGAATGTCAAATTAATGAATTTAGTTTTTATTATTTTTACGTTTTAGTAATAATAAATAATAGTTTTTTAAGTAATTACGACAAAACAAATGACATTTATAATTTTATAAAATTTTGTCAAATTATATCAAAACAGCTATGTCAAATTCGAACGAATGTCAAATTATATTAAAACGTTTATGTCAAATTCGTACACATAAGCCTGGACAAATGGAGATGGTGTATAGCTGAGTTGACGGATCAACAATGATAGTTACCTGAAGAATTTTATAAAGAATAAATTCTGCATACAACCACTTGGTTTATAAAAAACTCAATAAATTTGAACGTCAAAAAAGAAAGACATCAGATTATCAATAAACACGAACGGTTATAATTTTATAAAAAGCTAATAATAATAAATATAATTTAATAATAATAATATTATTATTAATATTAATATTAGTATTAATAAAGGAAAAGACAACAAAAGACAAAATTAAAATAAAACAAATCAGTTAGTCAAATCAATAAGTGTATTAATTAAAAAACTAATTTAAAATAAATTGTAATTTTAAATACCTCACATCATACACACATGTCCTATCAAGAAGGTTTTTTTACCTACACCTTTAAATAAAACCATTTTTTGATTTGATGGCTATTAAAGAGATACAATATGTAATAAGGTACTTAGACTACACAGGGTGGTGTCAAATGGCCAACGAATGACAACAAGTTTTTGTGGGTTGGCAGCCGTTGACCATTTTGTAGGCAGTGGTGGCCAATGCCCAAGAAGATTTTTTTTTAATTAAAAAAAAAAAGGGGGAAAAGGGCTGTTTTTGGCCGTTGGCATCTCGCCAACCCGTCGGCGAATGACCATGGCGAGAGGAGAGGGAGTAGGGGTAGCGACTCGCCAAGGGGGTTGGCGATCCTCTTGGCGAGTGCTACTCCGTGTAGCCTTATAAGTTATAACACAACCCTTAATCTAAGGTACTTTTGTAATTTCTTTAAAAATCAAATTTTCTTTCGTAATTTTTCTGGAAATTAAAAGGATAGAATTTTGGTAGATCTATCGAGGATAAAAATCTATATTCAAATATTCAAATTAAATTTTAAATGGAGATCTATGATGTAAAAATGGTGTTAGCGATTTAGGTGCGCAAGATCCGGGTAGAAAGCTGCAGATAACATTGTTGTCATCGACACACAAAAGAAGCACATACGCAAACTAGAAATCCTTGTGTCAGCCGTCGCCAAGTCACAGTCGCTTGCTTGCTTGCACATCTATCTCTCTTCGCCACAAACAAAACCCCCCATTAAAAACCAACGCCGTTAAGCATAAGCAACACCCATTACTCCTCCTTAAATCCTAATCTATCCCGTAATTAATCTGAAAACTACTTAGTGTGAGGAGGAGTTGTTTCGAAGGAACACAAAATTAAATCATGGAGTCTTCCATTCTTCCTGCAGTAATCCGATTAAGAGCTTCTGCAAATTCATTTTTGTCACAGTTCGAACCTCTGGTTCTAGTTGTTGCTCCTCTCGTATCTTTTCTGGTCGCCCAGATTGTTCAATCGTTAATTCAAGTAGTTCATGAGAAGGGATTAAAAGCGACGCTTATTGTTTGTTTCATGACATGTGTCAAGTAAGTATTTTACATGTTTTGAGTACCACGTTTCGATGTTTAGATCATACGACGTCCGTAATCCAAGTTTTTCACTTGTCAAGTCAAAAACGTTGTATCTTGAGTAGAAATCACATAGAAATCTGTTTAATTTTTTTCGTGATTATTTTGATGTTGAACAAATATAATCGAGTGTTATTCCGAAATCAGGTTGGTGCCTGGTGTGAAGAGGTATATTGATGCTGAGAAACAGAAGGTACGATCTATATTATGTCATGAATTTTGGTTGCCGATAAAATTCGTTTTATGAGGGAGGATCCGTAGATTTAGTAAAGTCTATGTTTGAGTGATTTCTTAGTGTGTAATTGCTGCACAAGGCATCAAAATGTCTGTTATTCAAAAATTCTTTCAGTTTGGTTGTAGTTGCGGAGTTTTTTGTAGTTGATATTGTAAACAAAAAGTTTAGAATCCTAATTATGATTAGAAAGTGAAGGTGTTGTTCTACTGCATAGGTGGTTGACAAATTACAATCTTCTGGAAAATCTAAAAGGGATGGTTGGAGAACCGAGCTGCCAAGTACAGGATTAGGAAGCGGGGTTTTAGAGCAAATGAAAAATGAGAAACAAAAGGATGCAGCTTGGCAAGGCAAATGTTCTGGTACAGTGTATGTATCATGATTTTATTTTTTTGTGATTTCCAAACTCTGAGTACACATAATTGTTGCAGTTATATTGGAGGAAACGAATCTGAAGGTCACTTTTCGTTGATAAACGAGGCGTGTTCAATGTTAGTAAGATGGCAGCTTGTATGTAATTTATGTTGTATGGTGTGGTTATGTAAAAGTTAAAACATTTTATTTTAGGTTTGCACATACGAACCCGTTGCATCTGGATGTGTTCAAGAGTGTTGTGAGATTTGAGGCAGAAGTGGTTGGCATGACGGCTGCTCTTCTTGGAAGCAAAGAGAAGGCATGTGGAGGGCAAATATGTGGCAACATGACTTCAGGAGGAACCGAGAGTATATTGTTGGCTGTGAAATCATCACGTGATTACATGAAGGCCAAGAAGAATATCACATGTCCGGAGATGTGAGTTTCATCTTCTTACACCCTGTTTGCCAGATGACATGACTGAATAGGTTTTACTGCGTTTGGCATGTATTGATGTCAACGAGACAAAAGTTGAAATTTATTGTCATACTAGCAAACGTGTTGTGTCGTGTCAAAACATTAAACGGGTTGAAAGTGCTCAACCCTAACCCAACCCGTTTAATTATCGTGTCAACTCGTTTATTTTCATGGGGCCTTGAGTGGTATTGTTTTTTGAGAATGTAGGATCATCCCTGAATCTGCACACTCGGCTTATGACAAAGCCGCTCAATATTTCAAAATTAAGTTGTGGCGTGTTCCCGTGAATAAGGAATTTCAAGCAGATGCCAAAGCTATCAAGAAATACATCAACAAGAACACCGTATTGGTATGTTGTTACCCAAACCCAACATTTTTCCTTCTCTTATGATTCTTAATTGCTCAAACCTATATAACAATTCAGATTGTTGGATCGGCGCCTGGTTTTCCACATGGAGTCATTGATCCAATCGAGGTAACCACCCTGACCTATGAAAGTCATAAATTGTACTTGTTTTATTATTGTTTAAAATATATGTTATACTCACGAGTCACGAAGAAGATTCCTTTTTCATTGCACGCGAACCATCTTTCTTGGGTTTCTATTACAGGAGCTGGGCGAATTGGCGTCCAGTTACGGGATCTGTCTGCATGTAGACCTTTGTCTTGGTGGTTTTGTGTTGCCTTTTGCACGTAAACTTGGGTGTGCTTGCTTTCTCCAAGTAGTATTCTTATGCGATATCTGATAAACTGTATAATTTATCATTCGCATTAATTATTGCAGGTACCCTATTCCACCATTTGATTTTTCTGTCCAAGGAGTCACCTCTATATCAGCGGATGTGCATAAGTATGGGTTGGCCCCCAAAGGAACAAGCATAGTGTTATACAGAAACCATGAAATTCGCAAGGTAACAAGTCGAATATTCATCATCTCTTTGTGGGTTTGCTTTTTTATTTCTGATGGACATTGTGGCATATTTGGTGGTGGTTGCCTGCTGGAATCTGCCCGAATTTTTGATCCTTGTCTCTTAAACAGCATCAATTTGTTGCTGGTAAGCCTTTTTTCTTTATAAATTAGGGCAAATTACGGCACTATATTTTTGCACTTTTTCTGGTTTAACCATCAAATTTTCATTTGTTCTAATAAAACCACTAATTTTTGGAAAAAATTTCAACCTAACCACTATGACCTGAAGAAGCCGGTAACAGTGGCTTCAATGAAACTATTCACCAAAAATGGTGGTTTTTCCGAATCTTAAAAATTGGTGGTTAATCCGAATTTTTTGCAAAATATAGTGTTTTTTTCGTAATTAGACCTATATAATGTTTACACTTTAATTTATATAATTACGGAAAAAACACTATATTTCATTACTTTTTCTGCTGAAACTATCAAATTTTCATTTTTCTAATAAACCACTGATTTTTAGAAAAAGTTTTAGTCTAACCATTATGACCGGAACAACCGGTAATAATAGCTTCAATGCAACTTTTTACCAAAAATTGGCGTTATTTTCCAAATCTTTTAAAAATTGGTGGTTAAACCGAACTTTTGGCAAAATATAGTTCTTTTTTAGTAATTAACCCTAAAAATTATAAATAATGTGGTGCATGCCATGTCATCTCGTGCTGACGTGGCGCTAAAAACCCATCTACAGTTACGGAATGGTCTGGTGGTCTGTATGTGTCTCCAACGATTGCGGGTAGCCGACCTGGAAGTTTAATTGCGGGGGCTTGGGCAGCTATGCTTTCTTTAGGGCAAGAAGGTGCTCTATTTAAACTTGATTTTATAAATTATAACCTTTCACCACGTGTTATTATATCAAAACATTGCTGCTTTGTTGACTTTTTCAAGGTTACCTCGAGCACACAAGAGAGATAATGGAAGCATCAAAGAGGCTACAAAAAGGGCATGTCTTCTTTTTCTTGTGTATCTGATTGGTCAATTACATCAAAACTAGCCATCAAAATCGCTATTGTTTTTGCAGAGTAAAAGAGATTCCTGAGTTATTTATCATTGGAAGGCCAGATATGACGATTGTGGCTTTTGGTTCTATTGTGATAGACATATTTGAAGTGAATGACATATTATCCTCAAAAGGCTGGCATCTAAATCCCTTGCAAAGACCCAACAGGTAAACGCTTTATTTTTGTTTTTTTTATCAAGTAATAATATGGAAATGACATTTTCAAAGTATTCATCGTTTTTCAGCATTCATATATGCGTGACCCTTCAACATGTACCTATTGTTGACGACTTCCTGAAAGATTTGAAGGATTCAGTTCAAACTGTAAGCAAGAAACTGGGATCTATTATCATTAGAAAGCTACCAGTTACTTTACTTGCTTATGGTTGTACCAACAAATGTTTTTTATTTTTTTATTTTTAGGTAAAAGAAAATCCAGGGCCGGTAAGTGGAGGGCTGGCACCGATATATGGTGCAGCCGGGAAGATCCCAGATAGAGGCATGGTTAATGAGTTACTGGTAGATTACATGGACAATGCATGCTGATATGCTGATTTTTGGGTACTTGAATTCAATGTGTTTTGGTTGTTTGCCATCATTCTTTGTAAAAGCTTCCAAAGGAAAGGAAATCGTGTGTTTGATGATATGTAAACTGTTGCTATAAACAAACAAGTACAACATTTGAACAACTGGAAAATCATCTCTATTTGATCTTGGACGTGCATGTTTTTGCAAAAAAGTTATTATTCCAATTTCCAGCCCCCTTTGAGTTGGCCCACACGGAGCATAGAAGTAAATAAGGTTACTATAAGAGTTCAATGCTCATAATGATCTCAATCCATATTGAAATTGAAGCTCTCATGCTCTGCTTTTAGGCTGGAGGGAGTGGTTAGCATGTTCAGCACATGCTAAACTTGCCACATCAGCTTAGCACATGCTATTCAAATTTGGTGGGAGCAGTCAGCATGTGCTAACCATGCTAAAAGGTACAACTCTCATGCTAAAAAGTACAAATCATGTTGTTATGGCTTGTTGATGGCGAGCTCGTTGATTTCTTGGCGATGAGGTCTTCAGCGAGTGGGTTGGCGAGGGTGGCGGTGTGGTTGAACAGCTTCAGCGAGGGGGATGACGAGGAGTTTGGCGAAGCCACTCCCCCTAGCCTTATAGCTTATCAGGTAAGTTAAGTATATAGTCTACATCAATTTAAATTTAGTATAGTAACAAGTGCATGTTGTACAAACCTTCCAGAAAATATGTTTTCTTTGTAAACTGCCACGTCTAATTTCAAGCAAGTTCTTGTACTTTCTCAAATAGGAAATGCACCTTCAACTATTTTGACAAGTTAAAGTTCCTCCATTAGTTGTGCTATAAATATCCCCATTAAATTTTGTACCATTCTTGATATCCATCAAATCAAAATGAATTTTAATTAAATTAATTTTTTAATCTATAAATCACTTCTGATTTGATCAGTTGATTTGTTTTACCTATTTTTCGTCTTTTCTTGTCTTTTATTATTATTATTATTATTATTATTATTATTTAAAAAAGTTATATCTTAAACATTTTAGAAACAAATAAAAAATATATTATTCAGTGGATTGACTTTCTACGATAAAGAACGGCATGTCCGGGTCAAATGGATGTCATATTCACACAACTAACCACATCATTTCTCAATGTTTTTCATTATAAATATATATAAGGTTTATTTTTAGATACATTGCATAATAAATGACTGCATAAATTATACTAATTTTTCACAGACCGTTACTCTACAACAATGAATTGTTGAAGCATGATAAATAATAATAATGTCAGATGAAAAATAGTGATTAAATATAATTTTACATCATTTGTGTTATTTTTGCATTGTTTCTCAATGTTTCTCATATATATCTGTACATTTGTGTTATTTTTGCTAGATATTTTTGCTATATGACTAATAATGTCCAAAAAAAATAGTAGAATATTTTTACGGATAACTATTAATTTAGGAAATTAAATTTATCAATTGGAAATTACCCAGTAAAATCTAAACGAATCGTAACAAGATTAGGAAAACCAACATTTTAGGAAAGTATGGCATACAGTGTATGCTGCTCAAATAAATGCTTATGCTCGTTATCCAGATAACCCACCTCACAATTGTAATATTGACAATTTATTATCCCTGATTAATAAAGACAAACTTTGCTTTAGTATTATTATTTATTTTGTTGTTTTTATACATTCGTTAGAATTTGACATAACCGTTTTGATATAATTGACATAATTTTATAAAATTATAAACGTCGTTCGTTGTGTCGTAATTACATAAAAACTATTGTTTTATTGTTACTAAAACTTAAAAATTATAAAAGCTAAATTTAATATTATTGTTTTCTAATAATAATAATAATAATAATAATAATAATAATAATATAAAACAAATCAAATATTATTAGTAAAAGTAAAAAAAAAAAAAAGACAACAAATAGACAAAATAGACAAAAGACTAAATAAAAAACAATAAAAAACAAAACTTGAGGGATAAAAAAAGACAATAAAAACAATAAAAAACAAAACTTGAGGGATACAAAAAGACAATAAGAGGTATGTATAGATCCACCCTAGTTAAAATCGAAAATAAAACAGTCTGGGAATATTAGACGATCGCCATTCAAGTACATGTTCTCCAAGGAAATAGACATAAATTTGCCTATTTACGTTGTTATTTAGGAACAACAATATTTTTTAGTTGCTTGTTTTCTATTTAATAAATAATAATAACTAGGGTTTCGACTGTCCACGCGATGCTGCAGAAGCCCGGTATATTGGAAAATGTAGCTCGATATAAAACAAATTATGTAAGGGACGAAAATTGTAACTTTAAAATATAATAAGGGACCGAAATCGCAACTTACAAAATACCATTAATATAACTTTATAATAAATAGGGGTGAAAACAATTAATTCGAAATTAGTTGAGGGTAAAAAATGTAAATATGAAAGTTTGCTATAAAAAAATAAAAAATGATATTTCCAAATAAAAACTTATTTGAATTCTGTATTAAATGTTTTAACAATAATACTATAATATTGATTAAGTAATTTTGATTCTTGAAAAAGTAAACCAAATCAACACTAACTTATACTCACAAACTCTAAGTTGCAAATTAATATATATATATATATATATATATATATATATATATATATATATATATATATATATATATATATATATATATATATATATATATATATATATATATATATATAATAACCACTTGGCCTGTTGTCGAAGACAAGGTAACATAATCGTTAATGGTAGATAGATTTCCTAATGACTCTTAGTTCGTACTTCAAAACGGAACTTACCGCAAATATTGGTTTAAAGACGATTGTTGAAAAATATATTTTTGTATGTGACAATCACTGAAATAAGATGAACTGTTATTATCTAACAAATATTATCAGTTTATTTCAGATTGCGTGAATTCGAGATCAAAAACAAGAATAAATCAAGACCCGAGAAACTTTGAGAAAACATCCAAACCTGAGGAAGTAACGCTACAAACCAAAGAGCAAAATACAAAATATCAAACTGCTACAGCAATCACGACGCGACAGACATAGTGGTCGCGACGTGAAGAAGAAACAAAGACAGAAGACCAAAAACCTACAGCGCTCGCGACGCGACGAAGGTGATGGTCGCGACGCGAAGACATCCAGCGCGAAGCTCCAACGTGACACCACCAACTTTCTAATCGCGAGACTACCAACGCACCATCCTTCGCGACGCGACCAAAAGCAACGCGACCAAAAGGAATCGCGACGAAAAGCTCGACATACCAGCGAAGACGCACTGACCCGACAAAAAGCGCACCGACCACCAGCGGAGCACCTTCGCGACGCGACGGACCATATGGTCGCGACGCGAACGCTGTGTGTTCAGCAACTATAAATTGAGCCTTTCTCTTGCTGTTTTGTTACACCCAATCAACCAAGCATTATACACTTATATACTCTCCAAGAAACCCACGACCAGAAACCTCAAGACTCTCAAATTTCTGCATTTGGCAACAATAATCAAACCGCACAACCGCAAGAAACAAGATATCCTCCCGACACCAAAACTTCAAACCTCTAAACAACCTCTACCCGACACCAAACTTCAAACCTCCAAACAACCTTTACCCGATATCAAATATCACCAAAACCTCATCCTAGATAAAAGAACAAGAAATCGACACATCAAGAAAACCCAAGCAAAGAACAAGAATCGAAGCTTCAAAGAAAATCGTCATATTCATCTGCTATCGATAAGTTCTTTTGAAATTATCCGTGTTATTATTGATTTATTGAAACTGTTATAAATCAACTGTACCAAACATCCAAGACATAAAAATTGAACCGTGACAACGAAAACACATGTGGACTGTATTTAACCGAGACATCTAACTTCTAACTTCTAACCTTTTTATTTATTGTAAAAACACGTTATCGTTGATAATGACGTTTATTACATCTAACATCTAACTTCTAATTTCTAACCTTTTTATTTATTGTAAAAACACGTTATCGTTGATAATAGCGTTTATTACATCTAACCTCTAACTTCTAACTTTTACTTTATTTACCGCTTTCTGTCTATTTAAATACTGTCTAGTTTAGATTTACCGCTTTATTTTATTCCGCAACTCTTATTTTATTTCCGCATATTATAGACAAAATACATATCTGTCACACAGTAACCGGCTTAAAAACCCTTATTCGTGGAGATCGGTTATCGTATTTTCAACAATTGGTATCAGAGCTCGTGTGATTTAATCTGAAATTTTTGTCGTGAACTTTTGTGTAGCGTTTTTATAAACCACCAATAAGTTTCCTTTAAAAATTTCATCTTAATATCACTTGTTCATCAAAAAAAAATTTTTATCTATTAAAAAAAAAAACATTTAAAAATTACTTGTGTGATTTATTTTGAAATTTTTTGTCGAAAACTTTTGTGTAGCGTTTTTATAAACCACCAATAAGTTTTTTTTAAAAATTTCATTTTAACATCACATTTTCGTTAACAAAAAAAAAAAAAAAAAAAAGTCTTCCGCAAACTACTCAAACATAAATTCTGTATCTATTGCTAACAGTATAGGTTCAGGTACTCGAGCACCCATTCTTATTCCCGAAGAATATAAATCATGGGTAGGTCGTATGAATCTTCATCTCAACTCTATAAGTGAAGATGTGTGGAAATGTGTAGACGGATCTCTACCAGATAACATGACTTCTCTTACGAGTAACTTGGATATACTGAATGAAAGGAAGAAACTTGAACTTCAAGCCAAAAAGGAGCTTGTGTCTGGAATACCCCACAGTATTCTAAGCCAAATGAATGATATAATCCTTTTAACCGCAAACCAAATTTGGCAAACTTTGAAAAATCGTTTTGAAGGAAATGAGAGAATCATTGGAAACAAGAAAACATCTGTTTTAAATGAATTTGACAACTTCAAAATGTTTTCACATGAGACCATCCATGATGCTCATGACAGATTCAATCTCATTACCATCAAAATGAATAATTTAGGCATCAAAAAGTCACAGCATGAAATAAATCTCAAATTTTTAAACAACCTTTATGAAAGCTGGAAAATGGTCAAACTCATCATCCAGGGAAATCCGGCAATTCATACTGAATCTTTGTACAATCTGTACGGAGAATTACAATCGTATGAATCCTCGATTGACCCACCAACGTCTACTTCTTTTGGAGGACCGCTTGCTCTTTTGTCAACATCCTCTCAAAACCAAACACATTTTCCTGATCAAAGTCAAATTGATTTAAATCAAAACCAAGCTTTCTTAAGTAATCCTTGTGACTTGTCCGATCCAAATAATGAAGCTGACTACCATCAATTGTGTGCTTTGGTAGCAAACACTAATCTCGAAAGATTTTTGCCACATCATAGACCAAATTTTCAACAAAGATCTACTTTTGGACAAAACTTTCAGAATCGTGGATTTCAAAATAATCACAACTCTTACAATCAAAACAATGGTTTTCAAAATAACCAAAATTCTGGATTTCAGCAAAATCATTCAAAACCATCTCAACAGAAACAAACTCAAACATCCGAAAGACCACCCGTTAAGAGCCAAAAGGCTGACAATAACGATGATGATGATGATGACGTAATCATTTGTCACAAATGCAAAGGACTAAATCATTATGCCCGAGATTGTCGAGCCAAAATCAAGGTCAAAGACTCAGCTTACTACGCTCAAAAAGCCGAAGAACTGAAGAAACAAGAAAAGAAAGCAAAGCAAAAAAGCTTTGATGGCATTCTACGAACCTAGCGTGGAACACTGGCCAACTTCTGATGATGAAACAGATAATGAACCAGCTCAGTTAAACTTCTGCTTCATGGCTGACAATGAACCAACCACAAGAGCTCCATATGTCATCGATCAGGTATGGTCTATGATCTCAGATCTCGGTCTTTCAAGAACACCATTTGAGTCCCACATGACTAAGATTGAGAACAGTCTAAAAGCTGATCTCAGACTGTATCATGACACAATAGTCAAATCTGATATCTACAAATCTGAATTACAAACCTTGCAACTCAGATTTGGAGAATCCACTAGGACTAGAGACAAACTTGAAAGAGACATTGAACGAAAATCTGAAGAAAATAATCACATCCTAGAACAATTAAATGAAGCTCTAAAACAAAAAAAGGACTTAGAAATAAAAAATCAATCTGTTATTTCATCTGAAATAAAAGATATCTTAGAAAAGGAAGTCCTTCAGTTAAAACAAAAGGTTCAAGATTTAACTGACAACAACACTAGTTTAATTCTAAAACTAGATGATTCTTCAAAGCAAATCAAATTTCTTGAATCCGAAAATCAAAGATTTCAAGGAAAACTGGATTCTATCAATATTGCCAGAAAATTAAGTGATGATGTTTTCACTAAAGCAAATAACTTAGGAACTGGCAAAATTGATACGAATTATAAACCGGGAATTGGAAGAGAATCTTTTGAAAATGAAAAGACTGAAAATGAAAATGGGAAAATTAGTGAAAATTCTAAATCGCCTCAACCAGATTTTTTCTCATCTGCCAATGAGGACGATTCAGATGATGAAACAGTAATCAACTGTAGCCCAGATGATACTTTTTTCAACAAGTCATACAAAAGAGTTGTAAAATCTGAATCAGACTCTGCTAGTTCAGTAACTCATCAATTGAGATCTACTAAACTAACAAAGAATGATGGCACGATCAAACTTGAAAATTTCTTAAATGGAGAAAATTCTGTTCATCAAAATGGTAGTACTTCTGTTCCAACTGTCTTTCCCTCTTTAAACTCAACCTTTATTGGAAAGAACAGTCTGGGACAAAAGTATTCAAAGAAACAACAGACAAATAAACAACCCATTCAAACTGTCTTTAAACCAAAAGAACAAAGCAAGCCCATTGTTTTCAAAGAAAAACCTTTGAAACCAGTCGCTGTGCCACAAAAACAAACCTTTAATCCAAAACAAAAACCTTTTCAAAAACCGATTCAAAGTCACTTTCAAAAGATAAACTTCAATCTCTCAAGGAACTTTCAGAAACCATCATTTCACCAAACTCCATTCCATCATCAAAGTGTTTTCCAAAACCATTCAGATCCCAGATACAAAGAAAGGTTATCAAACAGAACTTCACATATAGGATACTTTTCACAAAATCAGAAATCGTTTCAAATGACAGGTTTTCAAAGACAAATCTTAAATTGGGAAAATCTGATAAGTCAAATCAAGCCTCAACCACTTCGTCCAATTAACACAAACCATAATGATTTCAGATTATCAAAAACCATTAACAAATCAGGACCCACCATGGTTTGGGTACCTAAACTTTCTGTCTAATTGCAGGCATTTTGTGCTGGAGAGCCCAAGGATGGCACATGGTATATCGATAGTGGCTGCTCCAAGCATATGACAGGAAACCAGAGCTTTCTACGAGACTTCAAACCCACAGAATCCAAACAAGATGTGACTTTTGGAAATAACATGACCGCAAGAATCAAAGGTTATGGAAACATAACAAATGGTCACTTCACCATCAAGAAAGTAGCCTATGTTGATGGCCTGAAACACAACCTAATCAGCGTATCACAACTTTGTGACAACAATCATGAAGTTCTTTTCACCAAACAACGAAGCATAATCACAGATGCCAAAACCAAAACCATTCTAGTTAATTCTGATCGTCTAGGCAACATGTATCCACTAGATATGGACCTTATCTATGGAAAACCGGACATCTGTCTCTTGTCCAAAGCTTCTGCTGATATTAGTTGGTTGTGGCATCGTCGTCTTTCCCATCTCAACTTCGGCTACATCAACAAGTTGATTGCAAATGATCTTGTTCGCGGACTGCCACTTCTGAAACTTGATAATGAAACTCTTTGTGCAGCTTGTGAAGGAGGAAAACTGTCCAAATCCTCTCATAAAAGCATTCCTGAATCTAGTGTATCCAAACCACTAGAATTACTGCACATTGACCTTTGCGGCCCTGCAAAAACCCAAAGCATAAAAGGGAAGAAATACATCCTTGTTATTATTGATGATTACTCACGCTTTACTTGGGTTTTCTTTTTAAGGCTAAAGTCAGAAGCACCTGAAGAAATAATCAACTTCATCAAACAGATTGAATTAAAGCTCAAACGACCCGTTTGAAGAATCCGAAGTGATAATGGTTTAGAGTTCAAAAATATAACTCTAGACTCATTTCTCAAAAACAAAGGCATCGAACACAACTTCTCAGCCCCTTACACTCCTCAACAAAACGGCGTTGTTGAAAGAAAGAACCGAACTCTGTGCGAAGCTGCAAGATCAATGCTTATCTTTGCTGATCTACCACAATACTTCTGGGCAGAAGCAATAGCCACAACTTGCTACACTCAAAATCGTTCTTTAATCCATAAACAACTTCATAAAACACCATATGAAGTCATTAACAACCGAAAACCAAACATCAAATTCTTTCATATTTTTGGTTGTCGATGCTTCATAAAGAATAACAAAGATCATCTTTCAAAATTTGAATCAAGATCAGACGAAGGAATTTTCCTTGGTTACTCCTTTACCTCAGCTGCTTATCGAGTACTGAATAAACGTACTAGAGTAATTGAAGAAAGTACCGATATTCATTTCGATGAATTTTATGTCAGGAAATTGGATCGTAAACATTTTGGTTCTAAAATGATCGATAATATTTTTCAAAATCCAATTCAACAAATGCCTACTACGGACATAGAAATTGATCTTGATTTACTTTTTGAACAGCCCAAAACCGCTTATAATTCTGAATTTCTAACATCTTCTACTTTTCCTAAAGGAAACTCCGATGCAGAAACTTCACAATCAAACCAAGAAAATACAGATCAAGTCGAGGGGGAATTACCAACACCAAATCCCTCTTTGAACACTTCCAATCCACCTGTTCAAAATGATCCCAGTGCATCATCTATGGGGGAACCTTCATTACCCCATTCTCACCCTATAATCCAAAAAGATATATCTGACAACAACCAAAATCTATTCCCAACAGAATCACCTGACCAAGAAGAACAATGGGACATAGAAACACCAATCGAAATACCTGAAAAAACTCGCCTAAACAAATGGACCAGGAATCATCCTGCAAACCAAATCATAGGAGATCCCAATTCTGGTATTCAAACAAGAGCCGCTACCTCAAATGAATGTTTATACGGAGCGTTCTTATCCATGACTGAACCCAAAACCATCCATTCAGCTCTCAAAGATCCAGACTGGGTCAAAGCCATGCAAGAAGAACTAGCTGAATTCGAAAGAAACCAAGTATGGGATCTTGTTCCTACTCCTCCCGATGTTACTGTAGTAGGTTCAAGATGGGTTTTCAGAAACAAAACTGATGATCAAGGCATAGTCTGTAGAAACAAAGCAAGACTTGTCGTCAAGGGCTATTCACAACAAGAAGGAATCGACTACGATGAAACTTATGCTCCAGTTGCAAGACTCGAAGCCATTCGTATCTTTCTAGCATATGCAGCTCACAAGAACTTCAAAGTATTCCAAATGGATGTAAAATGTGCATTTTTACATGGAGAGATTGATCGCGATGTGTATATTCAACAACCTCCAGGTTTTGAAGATCCACAGTTCCCAAATCACAGTTTTAAGTTACAAAAAGCAGTTTATGGCTTAAAACAAGCACCTCGAGCCTGGTATTCAACATTGTCAACATTTCTAGAAGAATCAGGATTCAAAAGAGGTTCAATTGATCAAACTCTCTTTCGTAAAATTTTTAATAAACATCTGTTAATCGTTCAAATATATGTCGATGACATTATTTTCGGTTCCACTGATGAATCATTGAGTGTCAAGTTTGCAGATTTAATGAAGAGCAAATTTGAGATGAGCATGATAGGAGAAATGACTACTTTTCTTGGACTTCAAGTCAAACAATCATCAGATGGAATTTTCATCAATCAAGAAAATTATGTCAAAAATCTTCTAACTCGTTTTTCTCTTGACAAATCAAATACAGCAAAAACCCCAATGGCCTTTGGTTACAAATTAGATGCAGACTTAAATGGCAAGCCGGTCGATCAAAAGAAATATCGAGGAATGATAGGATCACTCCTATACCTCACAGCCAGCAGACCCGACATCATGTTTTCTACATGTGTCTGTGCCAGATACCAAGCCAATCCTATGGAATCTCATGCTATAGCTGTAAAAAGAATTTTCAAATATCTTAAAGGAACTCCATCTCTTGGCCTTTGGTATCCAGCTAACTCTGATTTTCAGCTTAACGCCTTCACCGACTCCGACTATGGAGGATGCAGACTAGACAGAAAAAGCACATCTGGTTCTTGTCAATTTCTAGGAGGCAGACTGGTAAGTTGGACTTCAAAGAAACAATCATGCGTGTCCACTTCAACCGCAGAAGCTGAATATGTAGCTGCCGCAAGCTGCTGTTCACAAGTCATGTGGATGCAAACTCAATTACGTGACTATGGCTACAAAGTATCACAAATTCCCATATTTTGTGACTCAACCAGCGCAATTGCCATTTCTCACAATCCCGTGCACCATTCCATGACAAAGCACATCGACATTCGATATCATTTCCTCAAAGACAACATACAAAAAGGTCATATCGAATTGCACTTCATAAACACCGAAGATCAAATTGCCGATGTCTTTACTAAGGCTTTAGACGAAACCAAGTTTCAATACTTCCTAGGCCGTCTAGGAATGTTGAATCCAGATAACATCCATCCCTAATCTCTTACATTTTGTTTGTACAAAAGAGTGTTTACTTTCATTCAAATAACCAAAATTTTCAAAAAAAACATCCACATAATCAAAAATCAAAAAAATTAGGATAAAGTTTTATCTTTTTAAAGTCCTTATAAAACCATGTGATTAACATCTTCTTGACTAAATTTTCAGATACTTATGCTCGATGAATGTTCTCAGTTATATTGATTCTTAAATTAAAGAGAAGGTTCAAATTTCAAACATTTGTGTTATGTACATTCTCCTATTCCCTTTGAATTTATTTCAATTATAACGATTTTATCAATTAAGGGACATAAGATCAGGAGATTCAGATGAAAACCAAACCCATGTGAGAAATTGTGCCTCGTCTTTAAATGCTAAGTGGAATTCATTTCTATGAGCAAAGGTGTTTTCATTATGACTTATAGGATTTATACTCTTATACCGTGATGCTAGTCTCATTTTTGCTTAGATATCAAAATGACCAGGGACGATACAATCATTTCTTTATATATTAGACAAACTGTCTATTATATCACCTATCCCTATCCTCAATGAAGCCACATCAAGAAAAGAGTTATCATCTTGCATAGAAAGTCTGACAATTGAAGAAACGACAAAGTCGTATCCAAGAAAACCAGAAGAAAACTCAAAATCTCAAAACGCAAATGATGTCAACAGATCACAATTGGTAAACACATCAGATATCTTTTCACAAATCAAGAAAAGATAAAGACAAAGGTGAACACTTCACCAAAGCAAAAGAAGAGTTATTACAAAAATCCATAAAGACAGACATCTCTCAAACATATTCTCAAATGCTTTATCAAATATAACTGTTAAAACCAAAGATTTACCGGGATACTGTAGCCTTCATAATTGAATATCCTTAGTTGCAAACTGCACTATGAATATTTCTAAACCCCTCTACATGCATTTCCCGACGGAGAGAGAGTGAACATCAATGGCATGAATGAAGAAACCCTCTGAGTAATGCCAAAACCAGTCTTATGTGATTGATTATCTAATATGAAGACCAAGTGACTAAAGTATATAGGTATAAATCCACATTAAGCATAAGTCAACACCTTCAAACTGAGAAATATCACTCATCTTTAGTGATTATACACCCGTTCTGCACCCAGAACAAACAAACACCTCAATCAAGTGTGAGCTATACCCATGAGAGTTCATCTGAATCGACCTATTAAGATCACTTGTCGTCTTTATAAATGTTATAAAATCTTAAGGAATATTATGAAAGTACATATACAAAAACCTTTTGACAATTGAACATGAAACTTTGATTCAGAAACAAATATTCTTGACAAACATTTTTCAAAACATAAGTAAAATCTAGTCACACTCTTTCAAAACAAGTGATATGGTTTTATAAATGTTTTATCCAAATTACAAGAATTTTCAACCTTACCTTTTAATCTGTTCTTATTTCAGTAATGATCACATAGGGGGAAATTGTTGAAAAATATATTTTTGTATGTGACAATCACTGAAATAAGATGAACTGTTATTATCTAACAAATATTATCAGTTTATTTCAGATTGCGTGAATTCGAGATCAAAAACAAGAATAAATCAAGACCCGAGAAACTTTGAGAAAACATCCAAACCTGAGGAAGTAACGCTACAAACCAAAGAGCAAAATACAAAATATCAAACTGCTACAGCAATCACGACGCGACAGACATAGTGGTCGCGACGTGAAGAAGAAACAAAGACAGAAGACCAAAAACCTACAGCGCTCGCGACGCGACGAAGGTGATGGTCGCGACGCGAAGACATCCAGCGCGAAGCTCCAACGTGACACCACCAACTTTCTAATCGCGAGACTACCAACGCACCATCCTTCGCGACGCGACCAAAAGCAACGCGACCAAAAGGAATCGCGACGAAAAGCTCGACATACCAGCGAAGACGCACTGACCCGACAAAAAGCGCACCGACCACCAGCGGAGCACCTTCGCGACGCGACGGACCATATGGTCGCGACGCGAACGCTGTGTGTTCAGCAACTATAAATTGAGCCTTTCTCTTGCTGTTTTGTTACACCCAATCAATCAAGCATTATACACTTATATACTCTCCAAGAAACCCACGACCAGAAACCTCAAGACTCTCAAATTTCTGCATTTGGCAACAATAATCAAACCGCACAACCGCAAGAAACAAGATATCCTCCCGACACCAAAACTTCAAACCTCTAAACAACCTCTACCCGACACCAAACTTCAAACCTCCAAGCAACCTTTACCCGATATCAAATATCACCAAAACCTCATCCTAGATAAAAGAACAAGAAATCGACACATCAAGAAAACCCGAGCAAAGAACAAGAATCGAAGCTTCAAAGAAAATCGTCATATTCATCTGCTATCGATAAGTTCTTTTGAAATTATCCGTGTTATTATTGATTTATTGAAACTGTTATAAATCAACTGTACCAAACATCCAAGACATAAAAATCGAACCGTGACAACGAAAACACATGTGGACTGTATTTAACCGAGACATCTAACTTCTAACTTCTAACCTTTTTATTTATTGTAAAAACACGTTATCGTTGATAATGGCGTTTATTACATCTAACATCTAACTTCTAATTTCTAACCTTTTTATTTATTGTAAAAACACGTTATCGTTGATAATGGCGTTTATTACATCTAACCTCTAACTTCTAACTTTTACTTTATTTACCGCTTTCTGTCTATTTAAATACTGTCTAGTTTAGATTTACCGCTTTATTTTATTCCGCAACTCTTATTTTATTTCCGCATATTATAGACAAAATACATATCTGTCACACAGTAACCGGCTTAAAAACCCTTATTCGTGGAGATCGGTTATCATATTTTCAACAACGATTATAGTAAGAATTCAAAGATACAGTAGATCTACGAATTCCATCTTGATAAGTGATATGAAAATATTATATTAAATGGCATATGTAAATTTTTTTATATATCATGACTTCGATCAAATTGTTTATATGATCGTATTGCCTTAGGCACTCATTGTTGGAATCACAAGTCTTGTTGCCTTTCGGAAGTTGAGTTTGTGTGTCGATAATATTTTTGAAAATGACATCGACTATCTCAAATATGTAAGCCATAAAACATAATGACATGATAAACTTTTGTAATGTATATTTTCTTGCATACGTGACATGTATGCACGATGATTTTAGTCTATCAATATTGCAATCCTTATAATTAGGTTTGTAAACGAACCGAATGAACACGAATGGAGGCTTGTTCGTGTTCGTTCGTTAAGTTAGCTGAACAAACGAACGAACACGAACGGATAAACGAATGAGTACTTTTCGTGTTTATGTTCGTTCGTTTGTCAAATTATCTTGTTCATGTTCGTGAATATGCTAAACGAACAAACATATACAAAAATAGATAAACAAACACAATTGACCATATATAAACATAAACTAACATATAATATTATAATGTAATCAAATACAATCGAACATATATGAACACAAAACGAACTTAAATGAAGAAACATAAACGAACGCAAACGAACAACATAAACGAACGTTCACGAACGTAATTGAACGAACGAGATCATTGTTCATGTTCGTTCGTTTAACTAAACGAACGAAAATTTGTGTTCATGTTCGTTCATTTATTAAATAAACGAACATAAACAAACTTCCAGCCGAACAGTTCACGAACAGTTCATGAACAGTTCGTTGAACGTTCAGTTCGTTTACAACCATACTTATTATTACACATCAGAGGACTTTTATATGGGTTGGTTTAATATATAAGATAATATTCCAAGATCGTCATTTTTTCACTCATCTTCATTTTACTCGAGATCATGAACAACTATCTAGTTTTATTTGATAGACAAAACTGCAGAAATAATTCCTATGATTTATATAAAACCGTGGCTAAGGTACAAAATATTTTTGATACGCTAAAATAGTCATTATTTCACTGTTTATGTTCCATTTTGGTCATTGAATCTAACAGCCGTTAGTTGACATCCGTTATCTTCCCCATGTGCCCTGCACACAAGGGCAATTTAGTCATTTCACGTGCAGATACCAAATTTGCAATATACCATTTTACTCCTTATTTTTTTAATTCATTTATTTCAATAAATAAAATCTCTCTCTCTCTCTCTCTCTCTCTCTCTCTCTCTCTCTCTCTCTCTCTCTCTCCTAAGTGAAATCCGACCATTTTTGTAAGGCCCGTGTCCCGGATATTAATTTAAAAGCTTTGTAACGAATAATTTCTAAGTGTTTGAGAATTGGGACACTTAGCGGCGCTATGATCCTAGGTGATCGTGATGCTAGGTGGGGGTGCCTCGTAGCGCTACCACCTTTGGTGATCGCGACGCTAGATGAGGGTTTAAGTTCCGCATGCGGAGCACAGTAGATAGTGATGTTATCTATCGTGCTTAGCGACACGACGCGTCATTATTGTAAAACCCTAAATCTCAGGCCTTAGGCCCTATTTAAAGGCTCTTAATTCTACGGTTGACTCTTTTATCAGCCACCAACTTCCAGAGACGGCCTAGCTCAAGTATAGCATCCCAATGTGTTCTAGCCTCATTTCCTTTGTTTTGAAGGTTCCTTGAGGAAGAAGAAGAAAGAGAGCATTGGTGCCAAGGAGTATTCTGTAGCTGAGATCCGTCCTGCTGTTTCGCTTTTGGAACCTTGTAGATCTGATTTTGATTGAATCATAATCTTTGATTATAGAGAAAAGTGAGCCATACTGTATAAAGAGAGAATCATACACATTGTAAAACCATTGATTAATCTAATCATTCGACTCATTGGATCCTGATTGGTGTTCGTTCTTATTCCACATCTTGTCAAATCCGACTTAACAATTGGTATCAGAGTCTGGTATCAGAGTCGTACCTTGAAGATCTAGCGGTTATTTCAAGGGAACAATCTCGATTTGACAACTTTTGAAGATTGTTTCAATGTTTCAAGGATTGTTGGTGAGTTTTTCATGATTTTTTGAATTCATTTATCTTTTAGGGTTATTGTTCATAATGTTTTTGTCTAGATCTAGAATTTATTGTTCATGCCCTAAATTAATTTTTCTAGATCTGATTTTGATTGCATCATACTCTTTGAAAATCATTGTGGTCCAAATATATCACATTCCTTGATTCATCACTGTTCATATCTACCCAAAACCGTTACTGTTCATTTGCCCCAAAACCTCATTTCCAGATCTGTAATTCTTTTTCACGTTTTTGGATAAATCGAAAACAAGTTTGCAATTACGGGTCCAATATTGTCCAAAATCAGACGAATCTCATTTTCTCAATTCACGATTCATGCGGTTTCAACATTTAGATCTATTACTCAAACCAAAGTTATAAAAACCAAGCTACCGAACAATCCCTTTTGTGCTTACTTGCTCGACTATTAGAAACGCTCCAAAAACCACCGAATAAATCAATTTCTAGGGGTTCTCACCTATTTGGGAATATTTTTTTTATTCATCGTTGAGTTGTCATAGATGATTTTATGAACACCAATACCCGATTACAATCGTTACCTGGTTGGGAATGATATATGGATATGAATCGTAAGCACTTGAATAAAAACGTATGGGATACCGATGAATGTACTTGAGTATCAATGTTGTTCTAAAACTTGAAAGCATCGAGTGTTTTATCATCGATTGTGTGTGATTTGAGATCTGAGACAAAGGAGATGATGAAATCGATACTTGCTTTGAAACTGATAATCGAATTGATTGATGATTGTGTCGACTAATTTCCTGGGAAAAAATGTGAAGGATACTCAAACCTTGACGGAAATTTTGATGACATAAGGTCGTTTGATCCAAATGTTTCTTACGCCTTTTGTAAAATGGTATTTGGTCTTTGGAATTGGATTCAATCGGAACGGGTGATGATGGGAAGTGGTAAATGCGAATCGGATCTTTCAGAGTAGAAACTAAATCAAAGAAGCAATATGATGAATGTCGACCGGTTGATTGCCTTCAGAACAGAGATAATCAGAACCAACAAAATTACAGCCGAAGGTTGGGAATGATGAAACAGAAATGTTGACTGGTTGCCATCGGATGGATGGAGAAGGAGAGTATGCGGTGCCGAAGGGACCACATGGAAAAGAAACGCCGATGGGTTGATTGCCCTTGGTAACCAGTGCCTTCACCGGTTGATTACTACCTTCACAAGTGTGAACTGATCGGTGAAGAACTGATGCGTACTCTACCTTCAGAACTAATATGATTGGGATGAAAACGAACAAGGTTGAGGGTTATCAGAAACAAATTGAACTGATTGGAGAAGATAAAGGGGATGCAGTCGATTGAACAGATGAATAGAGAACTGGATCGGATGGAAGAAGATGGGAACGAATGTGATATACGAAGAGGAGGAAATCGGATGAAAAAGAAGATGATGTACTCTTTGACTTTATCGGTCAACATAAGGGTACCCATCGGATCCCTCAATTCGGATCCACTTTAAACCCATCGGATATCTTGCAAGCCTTTGAATCCCAACCCAACACTTCTTTCATACTCAAGCCCATCCTTGGATGTGGACCAGCTACTCTTAGTTTGTACTTGGACTGAATGGATTTTGGGCTGCTGAATTTACAAAGTTGAACCTATTGGATTAATTTCCTTGGGCTGCAAAAGAATTTTTTTGGGCTGAAATTATGATATATTTTCTCGGGCTACAAAGTTTATTTTGATTCAGATCTGAAGGACCTCGGATGACAAAAAAATTATATTTTTCGGATTCGGATCGAAAAACAAGAAATCTCTTTTGGGATGAAAAGTGAACAAAACAAAGATGAACAAGAACATGAAAATTTTTGAATTCCATTATTCATATTTACTAAAAAAATGTAGAATTTTTAGGCGATTGATGAATACGCTCAAGTCGAGGGGGAGTTTTTATGGAATTTTCCCGTTTGAGCGCATTCTAATTTTTGGCAGATTATTTCACGATGACATCTCTTTGAAGATCGGTGACACGCTGAGGGGGAGTTTTCACGTATATGAGGAGATCGGATTCGCCTTTACATTACGTGTGGTCATCATCTTCGGTTCCGCCAATCCCCATTTGCTGTCTTGCGCCACATCATCCATTCCGACCTTTGAGGGAGAGATTGTTGGGGTACAAAGCCCTTCATGGATTGATGCTTGGCGGGCTTGGATGACCCATTATGATTTGTGTGTAGAGGCCTTTGCCCTAGTTGTGGCTCCTACCTATATATAGTGTCGTTTATGTCATTTGTTAGGTAGAGCTCACAATGTGAGGTGTTTATGCTTTATGCTCATCCTTTGTACATCTCACATATTTGATAATTAATCATTCGGCACCTTGGATATTTGATTCGATCTTTACGTTATTATTATTCTGCATATGTCAAATCCGACTTTACAAATATAGAAACACGAGATTCAGTCATTGTTCTAATTTGATGGATCTTACACCTGGCCTGAAAACCAGTGGGAGTAATTGGATCTTCAAAGGAAGAACAACATGGATAGGAATGTACACACATTGAAATCAAGACTGCTTGAGTAGGGCTATACTGAGACTCAAGAAATTGATTATGAGAAAGGAACTCTCATCAGCAGCTGAGAAAGAATCTATTGGAATATTGTTTGCCGCAACTGCACCTTGTGAGACATGGCAAAGTGGATGTTAGAACCACTTTCCTTAAATGGAAAACAAAGGGGTTGTGCATATGGAACAACCTTAGGGTTTTGAATATGCCAAATACAGATAGAGTGTACAAAGCTTGAAAGATTCATCTATGGAATCAAACAAGCACCTCGCAGTTGGATCATTTGCTTTCATGAAAAGGTCAAAAGAGTTTGGATTTTCAAGAAGCAAGGATGACTCCTGTGATTATTTAAAAGCTAGTAGGAGTATTGTTTTAGTCTTCCTAGTATTGTATGCTATTGACATACTACTTATAGGAAACGATTTTCCAATGTTTCAAAGGGTAATGACTTGGCTTGGGAAATGTTTCGCTGTACAGAATCTAGGAAATACAATATACATACATGGAATAAGAATCTATAGAGATAGATAATAATGTGTAGAAAAGGACTTAGCCAAAGTACATGTTTGAGTATGATCTTGAAGAAGTTCGAGATGCATGACTCTAAGGAAAAGGTTTCCGCCCATGACATAAAATTGATTGGAAAATCAATGACCCGGTACTAGAAAAGAACTGGACAGAATGAGTCGAATCCCATATGCTTCTGCTATAGGATCGATCACGCATGCCGTGACATGTACTTAACCCAACATCTCGTATGCTTGGAGCGTAGTGAGTAGATTTCGGGATAACCCTCGTAAAAGTCAATGGAGAGTAGTGAAGGGAATTCTTAGAGTATCTAAGGAACACAAGAAATGTGTTCTTGCTTTATGGAGGAATAGGAAAAACTAAGAGGAACCGTCATAGTGATGCCAGAGATGACTCTTGTTCACAATCGGGATAAGTGTTCTTGAAAAATAGAGGATTGACAACTTGGAAAAGTTCCAAGACAAAATCAATGCAAGTCTGAGTATATAACAACTAGTGATGTTGTAAAGGAGACTACATGGTTGAAGGATTTCGTTGGTAATATTGGTTTTGTCCTCAACACCAATGAACTCCTTGAAATCTTCCTACCAAGGGTCCAGTCGCCTTGACTGAGGAACCTAAGGAGCATGAGAAGTCAGAGAATATACTCAGGGATTGCTGGTGTGTTTAGAAACCAAGTTAAGACATCATAGTGAATAGGGAATCATCGGAAGAATATCCAGATGATCATTTCACGAAGACATTAACGCGGACCAAGCATGAAGGTCATCTAGGGTCCATAAGCGTTAAGTTTATGAGCGATATGACTTAAGTATTTTAGTTATTAGTTTGATAAAATTGAAACATATATCAGTATCAAATTTTATCTAACTTGATGTATTATTAATGGAGATTTAATAAAGAGCTAGATTGCTACCATTTACATTAATTTAATACTATGTTTCACCTTAGCATGTTTAGAACCTGCTTCCCGAGTATTAATTTACTCAAACTTCCATAGTCAGTCGTACTCTTGGAAGCAAGTAGTGATTTAAGACTGTCATGGTGTGTTAGTAGATTGTCTATAGAGATTAGACATAGCATGGTGATTGCGACTAGCCCTCATGAGTGCTTGATAGAGACTCAAGTATTGGAACAACCCGCACCTAGAGATTACTTCATGGATTAAGTTACAAGTAATCAAGGATGATAATATATTTTATTCTTCAAACCGAGATGCATGGGGATCTGCTCTATGATTATGTTATGTACTGGTCCACTCAAACACTATCCGTAACTAGTAGTTATATAAGGTATGTATGACATGATGAAAAAGACAGAGACTATGTAGTCCGAGTTTATCTGTTCCTTCTACCCTAACAAGAAGAAGCGATATCTTGGGACCCTCGATGATTTGATACTGACATTAAGTGTTTGGCCAAACCCAGATTGGATTGATGTGTTCAGTCAGTAGTCTGAATGATTAATCATAAATCTCTATCGGGAAATAGAATTTTGAACTTTTGGGCTTGACCTTATCCATGGCCCAGGTTCAATACGATATCTTGTAGAACATAGAAATAATTGTCACTTATCTAGGAGTCGTCTCTTTTCTTTGATTAGAGTTCGGCAGTTGCATAGGATGACACACTCTCTGCTAATTGTCAGATAATATTGAGACCACACAAGTTGACAACTTGTCAAAGTGGGAGACTGTTGCAAAACCTTTAAAGTACAAAACACAATTTTTCATGCATAAATGACCAAGTTTAACCTTCCTTTCATGAATTAACTGATTAAAGGACAAAACTTTGATTTTAGATTCTGATAATCATACCTTATTGCACTAAAATGTATTTGGGGATCGATTTGAAACATTGGTAAGCAATCAGACTTTGGAGTGAGGTTAAGGCTATTTTACAGATCGAAGCCTTGTTTGATTCTAATATGTTTAACATAATGTCTATTCCTAACCACCCTACTGAACTTGACTCGCTTCAATACCAAACTTATCATGTAGCCTCAAAACTACACATGATGATTCAAGTGTTCCGAAATTTTCTTCAAAAGTATGACCAACATTGTCTGATAAGCAAATTTAAAATTCTTTTCATTAATGTTTCAAAATTGAACTAAATGAAGCTTTTCAAACTCAAGGATTGATCAAAACAAAACAAAAAGCACCAAAGAAAGAAACCATATGGTGAAATTTTTACTCTTCAGATAAGAAAATCCAAAAAGGAAAAGATAACCTTCAAAATGAAAACTTTGAAAACTCAAAAAGATAAACAGAAGGAAAAGTGTCAAAAGATCCAAAGACAACAAACAAGTAAAAAGATAAACAAGGGAGTGCAAAAGAAAGATTAATTAGCACTCAAAGGCTTATTCTTCTGTTTTAAATAACAATACAGGGAACTCCTATAACATAGTTGAGTACCATGTAGAGAATATGAACATTTCAAGTAATCTACCTTAAATGGTAAAGTTGGGGTGGTGTACGAAGCTCAAAGGCTTGTCATCAGAGAATAGTATCCAAACACTTCAACTGATGAAATCGAATAATTTTTCAAAAGGTTCTTCAAAATAAATCCAAATTCTAAAACACTTCTGATGCTCAATTAAAAAATGAAAACCTTTTAAATTTTAATGCAAAGAATGTTACCATTACCTGGTATGAAAAATTTGAAACACAAAAATACAATCAAATCTTCAATTCTGAATGCGAAATTAGGTTCACATTGGGGTGATTAGACTTATACATTCATGACTGATATTGAATCAAACAGACTTCAGAATGAAAAATGGACTTCCAACATGATCTGAATGATTCTGAACATTAACTTGTTAAATCTTCATTTCACAATATTCAGGAAAGTCAAGGTTAAATGTCATAATGCATCTCCAAATGTAAAACAAAATATTCAAGAAAAACAAAAGGAAACCCATTGGACTTCGGTGTATTGATAAACACTTCTCAAATAAATATTGCTATCCAAAGTGTTATCAATACCCTTCGGAGTTGCTCATAACTTTCACTCAAACCTTACACTCCGAAGGATACACATAACAGTCACAATATCATTGTTAATCCGAAGTCAATTAAATGTTCAAATAAGGTTTCCATTTATGATAAGGACAGAGACAAACATTCGTTTGAAGTAAATGACCGTTTGGTTAACAGCTGTCATGTAGAAAATCATGGAGAATCTTAACAAAAAGATCGTGTGAAAGTGGCGGTTTAATTTTAAATAATAATGACTGACAGACGAACGGTTCCGTTTTTGCAGAGATAGTGGAACGGATAGGTGCTGAGGTGTCATACTCTTAGTGGACCATTTCAAACGCGCGTTAAATTCCTTGGGACCACGAATACTATATATACCTCACCACCCATCAGTTCACCTCTTTACGCGATCATATCTCTCAAGCTTCCTCTGCAAAATTTCTCTCAAGAACCCTAATCTCTCTTCATCGTCCTCTTCAATACTCAATGGCAACTGAAGGTTCTTCGCAAACCACCGAGACAATTTCCATCCCTGTGCTCAAGAATCAGTCTGCTAACCTGGTTCTTCGCACTGATCTCAAGCTCTACCCTCAACCAATCGTTGCTCTGGTAGAGTGCTTAAAACAGTATTCTTGGTCACGCTCTGACCCACGCTCTAGCCATCCCTGCCACTTTGGTACACAGAGCCCACTATACATCAAATGCTCTGTTCGACACCAACAACAACGTCAAATCGGTGTTCTATGAGGCTATTGATTCACGGGGCAAGACCAAGAAGGTGCAACTGACGAAGGAGAAGTTTGCTGAAGCCCTTCGTCTTCCAACCTATAACTCAAAGGAAATGGTTATTCCAACGGCGGAACAGTTAGTGGACACGTTCAATGCCATGGGCTGTGAACCACAGTTGGAATGTAACACCCCTTTCTCAAACCATAATTTAATATAGTTTATATTACAAAACATTTTACAAAATGTGACCATGAAAAGTCACCTAATTTTTTTTATAAACTTTATTCTGAAAGGGTATTACAGACTCAATACAGAAAACCATAATTTAAACTTACTGTATACACACTGGTCCCACTCCAGCTCCTGCCCATCTCACCTAAGTACATAGCATTTAAAAATAATACGTGAGACATAAAGTCTCGTGAGTAATATGGGTTTTAGACCCAAAACTTTTCTGCTTTAAAACTTGAAATATAAACAAGTAAACTACTAGAACTTATTTCATAATAAATCTCAAATCTCTTTTCTTTTCTATCTTCAAAACTCAAAAATACTTTCTTTCTCAAAAATTACTTTCTTTTATCAAAACTGTATTCTTTCTCAAAACTATTTTCTTTTATAAAAACTGTATTCTTTCTCAAAACTACTTTCTTTTATCAAAACTGTATTCTTTCTCAAAACTGATTTCTTTCTTTAAAAACTGCTTTCCATCTATAACTGCTTTCTTTCTCGTTTTCTAGTGACCAACTGAAACTCATGAATTATTTTAATTTAATTCATTCAACTAGCTCCCCTCGCGGGACAGAACAGATCCGTCCGCTCGGTTATGCTCATTCTGTCTCCCCTTTGTGTCTTGGAATGGATTCAAGCACAAGGGTATACTAAGCTAGACAACTACTTCGCGACGGGAGGTACCATCCCAGTAGTGTCTTCTGATCTCCCGATTATGTGGGTAATCCTATCCCGGACAACTGGCTCTTACTTCTTTCTTTCTTTAATTCTTACTTCATTACATCTCAAATTGGTCAAAATGGGACACAATTTATAAATAACTCATACTCATACACTTTATAACTCTTTACTAAAAATACTTTCAAAACTGATTTTGACATCTTAGTTCACATAAGGAACTTCTTTCAAAATACTTTGTAAACTTTACTTCTTAAAATCTGCTTGAAACACTTAGCCCTTGTATAGAGCTACTTTAAAAACTATTTTCCAAACTTTAGTATTTACAAACATTTGGAAATCTTATTTTTCTGAAAATATCATTTTGCTATGTACTAGAGAAATCCTCATAAAACTCACCTTGGTTTAGATATAAACCACTATGCTTCTTATACGCCTTCTCCCTTTTCGTGCTCTCTAGTATTTGAAGCACCTCTTATACATATATCACATATATATATTTAATAAATATATGTTACAACTGACTCTACAGTTCTAAGGTCTCATATGACACAACTTCAAGTCATAACAAGTATATGACTACTAGCAATCATCTTTCTATGAATTATATACTCTTCAATATACTCGTATTCTACTACAGTACCCCCGAGGGGTCGAAAACTCAATTTAATATTTTTCCCAGACTTTTGAGACCATTAGAGACTTATGGTTTAAGTTTGAGGTGAATCGGACAAGCCTAGCTAAGATTCACACTTTTGAAGTTCCTGTCCAGAGGGCGCACTGCGCCTGGAACCTGGGCGCACTGCGCCTGGCGCCTGGGCAGGGTTCCAGACCAGTCGCGATTTGGCACTGTAGCATGCAGTTTTGACATTTTAAGTCCTTAATCCAGTTCTTAATCATATGGGGTTTGTTCCCTGACTAAAACCCTCCATTAATGCAAGGTTTTAATCCATTAAAATCAATTCAATCAATCAAATGCAGGAATTAAAGTTCTTGACCAAAATTGCAAATTCTCAAGAATAGCAATCTACTTCCATGTTCTTGAGTTATGTTCTTAACTAATGACTTATTGGAAGTATTAGCCACTTAAACCACATGATTCATAACTGAAATTTCAGTTTCAATTCAACCCAAGAACCAAATCAAGAATACGCCCAAAACTTAGGTTAGAACAAAGAAAGTCTTACCTTTCAAGGCTTGGAATCACCAATTCCAACCTTAATTCCTTGCTAGATCTTCCAGAAATTCTTCTTCTCCCGTGCTCTCTCTCGCTCTCTCTAGTTCTCTCTGGATTCTTCCACTGGTTTCTAGACATAGAGAGTAATAACTCTCTTATTTTATATTTAATTTTTTTATAAGTTAATTGCACTTTAGTCCCTTGGTTTCTAGCTTTTCTACAAAAATGGTCCTAAGATTCATAACTTTGCAACCAAGGTTCCATTAACTTTTAGCTTGACATTTTCTTGACAATTTGGTCATTTCCATGTCAAATGACCATTTTGCCCTTTTTGGTCAAATTTCACTATTCACACAATAAAACTCCAAATTTCACATAAACTTTTATTTCTTGTCATATTATTTTACAAATACATATTATTTTTCATAATAGTCTTATAACATGTCAAAAGACCATTTTACCCTTTTACAACTTTTTCACGGGTTCTTACAGTCACCCCTCCTTATGCGGATTCCGTCCTCGGAATCTTTTCGTAATCTGTGAAATTTGGATATCTTCTTTTCATTTCTTCTAACGTCTCCCACGTTAGGTTTGACCCTAATGGGTGCTTCCATTTAACTAGTACAAGGTCAATCTCCTTGTTTCTTAGCTTCTTAGTCTGCATCCCTAGAATCGCTTCAGGTTCTTCAATCAGCCTGCTAGGAGTCTCCACCCTCAGGTCGGTATACGGCATTACTAACTCTTCTTTACCAAAGTACTTTTTCATGTAGCATACATGAAAGGTATCATGTATTCCACTGAGTTCGGGTGATAACTCTAGCTTGAACGCCTGTAACCCAACTCTCTTCAGGGTTCTAAAAGGTCCAATGTATCTTGGACTCAACTTTCCTCTCTTACCAAATTTGACTACACCCTTCCATGGCGACTCTTTTATCATCACTAAATTACTTTCTTGTTACTCATACAGTCTTTTCTTTAGATCTAAGTAACTCTTCTGTCGGTCTTGTGCTGCTTTCATGTTAGCCTGAATCACTCCAATCTTCTCATTGGTCATTCTAACAATTTCTGGTCGTGTCAACTTAGTCTCACCCGCCTCCAACCAACATAAAGGAGTTTTACACTTTCTACCATACAATGCCTCAAAGGGTGGCATTTTAATGCTAGAATGGTAGCTATTGTTATATGCAAACTCCACTAAGGGCAGGTGTTCATCCCAACTGCCTCCAAAATCCATCACGCATG
The DNA here is from genome assembly GCA_023525715.1 of Cichorium intybus. Classification (NCBI taxonomy): domain Eukaryota; kingdom Viridiplantae; phylum Streptophyta; class Magnoliopsida; order Asterales; family Asteraceae; genus Cichorium; species Cichorium intybus. The sequence continues at coordinate 77,648,065 of CM042010.1, forward strand.
ATTGTAGCATGTCTTCTAATGTCTGGATCATTCGTTCACTCTGACCATCCGTTTGTGGATGATACGCTGTACTTAGCTGAATTCTCATCCTCATTTTCTCTTGTGAAGCTCTCCAAAAGTTAGAGGTAAATCTGGGGTCTCTGTCTGACACGATGGACAACGGTGCACCATATCTTCTTAACACTTCATCTGTATACAGCTGGGCTAACTTCTCCAATGGAGTAGTTTCTTTTTTTTTACTAGAAACAGTGCACTCTTGGTCAACCGGTCCACTATGACCCATATACTATCTCATCCTCTTCTCGTTCTCGGTAACCCGACAACAAAGTCTATGGTTACATCTTCCCACTTTCCGGCTGGAATGTGCAATGACTGAGCATCTCCATGCGGGACCTGATGTTCCGCCTTGACTTGTGCACAAATGACACACTTGGAGATGTACTTTTCTCAACTTTAAACTTAAACTTATATGACTCTTCTAAAATCAACTTTCTTAAATCTCTTGCTTTCAGCACCCAATTGCGGGTTCTAGAAGTCTTTAACTCTTGTCTACTTATTTCAAACTGCATGTTTTCCTCGTTTCTCATCTTTCAAGTCTATACTTTTTCCAACTTTTTGTTGGACTGCTTTAATCTGTTCTATAATACTGGACACTAGTTATATACATATCAATCTTGCATTGATTATTTTCTCTGGAACTTTTCTACTCAATGCATCTGCTGCTACACTTGCTTGCCTGAATGGTATACAATCTCGCAAACATAATCACTGATCAACTCTAACTATCTTTTCTGTCTTATGTTCAGCTCTATTTGAGTGAACACATACTGTAAACTCTTGTGATCAGTGAATAGCTTGCGCTTTGTTCTATACAGGTAATGCCTCTAAATTTTCAAGGCACATACTATCACTACTAGCTCTATATCATAGGTAATATACTTTGTTTTTAGGGCTTTCAACTATCTGGGAACATATGCTATACTCTTACTCCTCTGCATCTACACACAGCTAAACCCTCTATGTGAGGCATTGCTGTATACTTCAAAATCTTTTGTCCCATCTGTAATATAAGGACAGACGCATTACTCGACTTCTCTTTTAATGTAATAAAAGCTTTTACTTATTCTTCTTACTTGAGTAAATTTCATATTTTAAATTTACTTTCTTTCTCTTATTTTAGAAGCTCTATCACTTCATACTTTATTATAGAAAATTGACTTTCCAACAGTCAATCTACATTTCTAATTACTTCTTTCTTGTCATTAGACTTAAATCTCATATTATCTTTTTACAATTCCTTTAAAAAGTTTACAACTTCTTATATTTATATATACTAGAAGAATTGACTCCTCAAAAGTCAATTGTTGTTCTTGCTTCTTTTGTCTTATCTTTCATCTTTAATTCTCAAGAATTTTCTATCTTTTTTTTACAAGCAAAACCTTTTGTATCCAAGGTGTTGCTATAATTACTACTAAATTTTTCTTTGTTTTTACTACTAGTTTTCATACATTCTCATAAGGTTATTACCTTTATCATCTTGTTACTTGCATGTATTACTTTTATAAATACATGTCTGGTATCACTCTTTACTTATATCATTTTCACCTTTCGACCTATTAACAATTTAAATACTTCTTCCCTTTTCTTTATAATTTATGAGATTTCAATCTCTTTTACTCATTATACTTTCTAATATAGTCTTGTCCTTTTTTTTTTCTCAGCTTTCTTACTGTACTCTTATAAGTACACTTCTTATCTTCCTAAGTACCCCATGTACCATTTCCATCTTATTACTTATGTTTTAGTATTTTCTTGTAGTTCTTATTTCTCACACTAATGCTTAGTTTAGCATTCTATCTCTTGCTTACTCTTTATTTGCGATGGCTAATGCCAAAAATAACTTTTACTTCTCTTTTTATCCTGACTGCACTATAATCATATTTTTAGTAAAGATTAATATTTCTGACTCAACAATTTCTTGTTTTATATTATTATGCTTATTAAGCATACACTTAATAATCATATAGATTATCACCATTTTTCATAAACATTTAGTCTCTATGTCTTATATACTTTACTTATAAACTTTTTAGGTTTGATACCCAAAACTCTTTTATTATACTTTTCACCATTTCTCTCTATGTGTCATAAGGCTATATGCCCAACACATTACATTGTTCTTTCCTTTAAGCTTCATTTCTTTACTCTCTTTGTTTATATATATATATATATATATATATATATATATATATATATATATATATATATATATATATATATATATATATATATATATATATATATATATATATATATATATATATATATATATATATATATATATATCTTAAAGCGATATACGCTATACACTTTTTTATGTTCCATAATTACTAGTCATGTACCGACCATTTCTCTAATCTTTGGCTACTTTTACCCGTTACTTCCACTTAGAGGTAGTAACTTCCTGTCTCTTTATTTTAGTTCTTATTTTATATTTGACTCTTTGTCTAATACTTACTTGGATATTCACTTTTACTCTTTATCTCATATTATTTATGACTCTCAGTCATTTTTCTCACATTCTTTCGGTTATCCTTTTATCATTCTCAGTTCTTCTTATTTCATATTTATATGGTCACTAAATCTGATTTCAAATGACCATTTTTTGATAACTGTCTTTATATTCTTCTCATTATCATCATTGTCTGTCTTATCTTTAACTTGTCGCCCAACACTTGATTAGGCATTAAATCTCTATTTCTCAATTCATTCTCTTGCATTATGACAATGCAACTTACTCGTAGTCTTTAAAATTTTGTTTTTTTATACTTTCTCTTTCAGGTAACTTGCTTTGTTTATGTTACTCATTATAGTACTCTTCAAACTTGGTTATTTGCTCTAACTATTAGATGTCTTTATTTGTCATATTACTTTCAAGTTTGGAACTCACAACTTCCCATTTCTTATACTTTCATTTCTGTCTTTGATTCCTCTTCTAATACTTCGTTAAGTATTTTACTTTCATTTTATACTATCTTATTTACTCACAACTTTTATATATATACACTTTAATCTCTTGGTTGTCCATGAACAACACATCTTACTACTTCTCAATATTTATTTTATACTCCTTTATACATCTTTTGGGTTTGTCTACAATTACAAACTCAGCTCATTTCCTTTTTACTCTTTCTACTTAAATGTTTTCATTCTTCTTTCTTATATGAATTTCATTCATATATATGTATTCACTATCTTTTCCAATCTTTCTTTCTTTGGTCACTGTAGTGACATTACTCTTATTTTTTTTATAATCATAATTCGTTTCCGTTAGACAACGGAATTTTCAGTTATACTCTTTCTTTTATATTTGTACTATATACTTCATTACTTCCATTAAAGTTTTCAATACATTGATACTTTCTGGCCATGTCTCTTTTACTGATTCCTTTCATACTTTACGTTATTTCTCATATTATACAGTGGTTATCACAACCACAAATTTGAACTTTCCTTCGTCATTACCTTTTTATTCTTGTCATCTTATTTTCAGTGCTCTTTGCTCATACTTTCTTATGTTTTATTACATATACTTTACACTGATTCATACAAGGTATGGGGTTTTCCCCACTACATACTTCGTATTTGTTACTTCATCTTTAACACTTTTCCTTTATACTTTAGTATTTTCATTCATAATTGATTTTCTTACATAGGTATACCGAACCTATACTCTTCAATCCTTCTACACTTATCTCTGACAGCTTCACATAGTTCCTGTGTGGTTCTACCAAACTCAAATGTATATCCTGTGATTATGATAGTACGGGCCCATATTATTATAACCACCTATACACATTTGCTTCCCGTTTTACCACCAGGACTCATGTTCCGCTGTTGTGGATTTACTCCCAGTTCTACTTACTCTCAACATCATACTCAAATATGTACCCTACTTAACTCCTACATAGTTTAAGTCTAGGTGCAAGTACTGACACCTAGTTCACTTAAACTATGGCTCTGATACCAAAACTGTAACACCCCTTTCTCAAACCATAATTTAATATAGTTTATATTACAAAACATTTTACAAAATGTGACCATGAAAAGTCACCTAATTTTTTTTTATAAACTTTATTCTGAAAGGGTATTACAGACTCAATACAGAAAACCATAATTTAAACTTACTGTATACACACTGGTCCCACTCCAGCTCCTGCCCATCTCACCTAAGTACATAGCATTTAAAAATAATACGTGAGACATAAAGTCTCGTGAGTAATATGGGTTTTAGACCCAAAACTTTTCTGCTTTAAAACTTGAAATATAAACAAGTAAACTACTAGAACTTATTTCATAATAAATCTCAAATCTCTTTTCTTTTCTATCTTCAAAACTCAAAAATACTTTCTTTCTCAAAAATTACTTTCTTTTATCAAAACTGTATTCTTTCTCAAAACTATTTTCTTTTATAAAAACTGTATTCTTTCTCAAAACTACTTTCTTTTATCAAAACTGTATTCTTTCTCAAAACTGATTTCTTTCTTTAAAAACTGCTTTCCATCTATAACTGCTTTCTTTCTCGTTTTCTAGTGACCAACTGAAACTCATGAATTATTTTAATTTAATTCATTCAACTAGCTCCCCTCGCGGGACAGAACAGATCCGTCCGCTCGGTTATGCTCATTCTGTCTCCCCTTTGTGTCTTGGAATGGATTCAAGCACAAGGGTATACTAAGCTAGACAACTACTTCGCGACGGGAGGTACCATCCCAGTAGTGTCTTCTGATCTCCCGATTATGTGGGTAATCCTATCCCGGACAACTGGCTCTTACTTCTTTCTTTCTTTAATTCTTACTTCATTACATCTCAAATTGGTCAAAATGGGACACAATTTATAAATAACTCATACTCATACACTTTATAACTCTTTACTAAAAATACTTTCAAAACTGATTTTGACATCTTAGTTCACATAAGGAACTTCTTTCAAAATACTTTGTAAACTTTACTTCTTAAAATCTGCTTGAAACACTTAGCCCTTGTATAGAGCTACTTTAAAAACTATTTTCCAAACTTTAGTATTTACAAACATTTGGAAATCTTATTTTTCTGAAAATATCATTTTGCTATGTACTAGAGAAATCCTCATAAAACTCACCTTGGTTTAGATATAAACCACTATGCTTCTTATACGCCTTCTCCCTTTTCGTGCTCTCTAGTATTTGAAGCACCTCTTATACATATATCACATATATATATTTAATAAATATATGTTACAACTGACTCTACAGTTCTAAGGTCTCATATGACACAACTTCAAGTCATAACAAGTATATGACTACTAGCAATCATCTTTCTATGAATTATATACTCTTCAATGTACTCGTATTCTACTACAGTACCCCCGAGGGGTCGAAAACTCAATTTAATATTTTTCCCAGACTTTTCAGACCATTAGAGACTTATGGTTTAAGTTTGAGGTGAATCGGACAAGCCTAGCTAAGATTCACACTTTTGAAGTTCCTGTCCGGAGGGCGCACTGCGCCTGGAACCTGGGCGCACTGCGCCTGGGCAGGGTTCCAGACCAGTCGCGATTTGGCACTGTAGCATGCAGTTTTGACATTTTAAGTCCTTAATCCAGTTCTTAATCATATGGGGTTTGTTCCCCGACTAAAACCCTCCATTAATGCATGGTTTTAATCCATTAAAATCAATTCAATCAATCAAATGCAGGAATTAAAGTTCTTGACCAAAATTGCAAATTCTCAAGAATAGCAATCTACTTCCATGTTCTTGAGTTATGTTCTTAACTAATGACTTATTGGAAGTATTAGCCACTTAAACCACATGATTCATAACTGAAATTTCAGTTTCAATTCAACCCAAGAACCAAATCAAGAATACGCCTAAAACTTAGGTTAGAACAAAGAAAGTCTTACCTTTCAAGGCTTGGAATCACCAATTCCAACCTCAATTCCTTGCTAGATCTTCCAGAAATTCTTCTTCTCCCGTGCTCTCTCTCGCTCTCTCTAGTTCTCTCTGGATTCTTCCACTGGTTTCTGGACATAGAGAGTAATAACTCTCTTATTTTATATTTAATTTTTTTATAAGTTAATTGCACTTTAGTCCCTTGGTTTCTAGCTTTTCTACAAAAATGGTCCTAAGATCCATAACTTTGCAACCAAGGTTCCATTAACCTTTAGCTTGACATTTTCTTGACAATTTGGTCATTTCCATGTCAAATGACCATTTTGCCCTTTTTGGTCAAATTTCACTATTCACACAATAAAACTCCAAATTTCACATAAACTTTTATTTCTTGTCATATTATTTTACAAATACATATTATTTTTCATAATAGTCTTATAACATGTCAAAAGACCGTTTTACCCTTTTACAACTTTTTCGCGGGTTCTTACATGGAAAGCATCAGCATATTCAGGAAGAAATAGCTTCATGACCTTTGGAGGTATTTCTTTAGTGTCTTCCTTAGATGTCTTTCTGGGAGGACATCTGGTCTTGACTCTACAAGCCAATCCTTCCAAAGTCTACTGTATGAGATTTATTACGATGTCAAGGTTGATTTTACATCAATCCTTTGGGCTGATTTCTGTTCGCATATCAACCATGCCTCAAAGGGAACTGAGATTGCAAATGCAAGATTCTGGGCGATAGTTGTTGATGCTCACTACCAACAGATAGGGTTTATTTATGACCCTAACCTTCCTGAAATGCGATACACTCACATCACCGTCCCAGCTCTGGATGATGTACCTGCAGAGTTTTGTGCACAAATCCCTTGTGAGATGCTTTTAAAAGTCTCAATGGATTGCGATGAAGTTAACACTTATCGCAATTCACTTCTGATACCCTACCCTGTTTGTGAGATCATTCCATCTGCACCAGTTAAAGCCCCAGTTCTTACCAAGGGAAAAAAGAAATTGACTGGAGGACCAAGTGGTCCGAAGAAAACTGTGAAGAAGAGGAAGCCTTCAGAGCAAGCCACTCCAAAAAGAAGACAGTCCAAAATATCCAAGAAGGTTTCCGCAGTGGATGATTATTCGGAGTCAGACAGGGCTCCATCTGGAAATGTTCAGGGTGAAGAGGAAGAAGAACACCAATCCTCACCAATTCACGAAACAAGACCACCATCACCACCACAAACCACCAGACCACCAACTCCACCACATATCACAAGACCACCATCACCACCACAAACCATCAGACCACCATCACCACCACAAGCCACAAGACCACCCACTCCACCACATACCACTACACCACCTCTTACAACTGCACAACAGACAACTACAATCCGTACCACTTCATCTGATGTACCACCAAAATCAACCTCCACTGAAATACCACCTATTTCATCCCCCTCCGAACCATTTTTAAACATCACTTCCTTTGGTCTGGATACATCATTACCTGATTATCCATTCCATGAGGATTTCGATTTTGAAACCACCACATTTTCCAAGCCTCCTTCAGTAGAGGAGACCATGACTGTCTTTCACATGGCACCAATTGCTGTGGAAGAAAATGAAGAAGAGAGCCTGGATGATACCGACTTCATCCTGGGCAAACAATACAAAATTCTAAATTGGAAACTGGATACTCTTCTTCAGTCCAACACTGGCTTCGATCCCTCAAAGAAGCCTGAGGCAAGTGTTGAAGACCACATGGCTGAGGTCCAAAAAGCCTTGACAGACAAGATGGATGAATTGGTCATGGCTTTGGAGAAACGAATTCTCGATCAACAGATTGAAATTCAACGAATTCTAGAAACAAAGCTCAACACTACGGTTGAGCAAGTAGAAGAAAGGTACCGGCTCCTTAAGGAGCAAACTGATAAGAAAATTGATGATTTGGTGAATAGGATGGAGTTATCGAACTCCAAAGTGAAAAAGGAACTGCACGATCTTCGTGGCTCAACACAATCCTTCAATTCGCAATACCAGACCAGCTTTGCCAAACACTTATCTGATGCCCACAAAAAAGTGGAAGAGCTAACTGCAGAACATTCAACATTTGCAGTGGCTGCTTTTGCAAATGAACTCAGGAACACCAACCAAGCAATCCTGACAGATGTTGTTGGAAAGTTGAAGAACACCCTTCAACCACTAATCAATATCTCTGTCAAGATGGTGCGTTCTCAGGCTGCAAAAGGGAGACCCAAAGAGATTGCTCAGGGTGAACAAACGGTTTATCCTTCACAAGGGGGAGAATCAAAAGCCACAGGGTCTCAAGCCTTAGGAACCACAACCTCCGAAGACCTGGTGAAAACAACCGTAGAACCACAAACTACCTATCAATCCACCATCTTGGGTAGACCATCCTTTATTCCTCCAATCCTCTTTAAGGATGGTCCTACCTTCTGAACCACAACGACCGCAGAAGCCAGTGGTTCTAGTTCAAAGGCGGAGGTGAAAGAGATAAGGATTGCTCCTGATATGGAGCAAGTCCATAAAGAAAGGGAAGAGGAGTTCAAGAAGACCCTCATAATCAACAACATTGCCTTGGAAAACCAAACATGGACTGAGGAATTAATGAGATCCATCGGTTTTAATGATTTTTCTGTGAACAACAGGCTTCCCCCCAAAAGCCTTGAAACAAAAACAGACATCAACCAGCAACTGGATCTCCCCTACAATCCGAAGACCTTTGCTTTTCTGTAATTTGAAAGGCAAGTGCCAAGTGATCGGTTGTCTGAATTTAAGTCAAGAAAAGTCGCATTCCATACAAAGTTCATTCAGGCTCCGGACTATGTATGGAGTGAAAAGAAAATAGTAAAAATTATATCAATCAAGAAAAAAGAGTAGTATGTAGGATTTCAGAACCTCAATTTCTTTGTACTTCGTGGTATAAATGAAGAAGAGTCAAGATTTACCACTGTTGACTTCCCAATTATGAATCCTTCGGATTTCATAACTCTTCTTGACATCTTAAAATTTTCTGCTGGAAATGAATGCGAAGATATGGGGGTCTTCGTACTGGCAAAGACTCATATTTCCTCCTTCTTTCGAAACTATCTTCTGAGAGTTGCCAAGTTTGATATTGTTGTGGCAGCACTCTTCGGACAATCTCTTGCACCTCCACCAACTACGATTGAAAATTTTCATCACTTGAAGGCTGGGCAGATTGTAGACAAGCCCTGGGGTGTGGTGTTCAAGGGATTATCCAGTGACAAAGAAACTCTTGTCACTAAGTTCTTCGAGATAGATTTCATGGGTCGCTACCCTTCTGAGTCCATCTCAGAAGTCCTGGCTTTAGTGAACAATTGGTTCATGGATAACTGGCAGGAGAAGAAGAAAGTAAGGGAGCACCTCAACTGGTGGTTGACAGTGAGGTATACACTGAAGTAGGCCTTCAAGAAACACTTTCAAAGATAGGCTTCGGATGCACTTCACACAAAGGGGGAGATTGTTGAGTCTATTTGTGCTGAAGTGCTCAACTATCCGAAGACCTGGTCCAAAGACCCCGAAGCGTAAAACAGTTAATAGAAGACCACAAAGTCTGAAGACTCCGAAGGGTTTATCCTGGAGGATCCAAAGACTTCTTAGCTGTAATACTTTTTGTAAGCACACGTAATAGTACATTACGTGGTGCATGAATCTAGTATCCTATTGGTTAGTACTCTGATAGGATATTCTCTATAATAAAGTTGTACTATGCGTATCACTGATCACATATAAATATCAGTGATACCATACCGTGTCTTAGTGCGAGATTGTAATCGTCCTAATTGTAAAACCCTAAATCAATCAGTCAAGCATTCGACACAAGTTATCCATTTCACCGTGTTCTTTAACAGTTCTTAATTGTTCTTATCACTGTGTGATTACTTAGTTCAATATCAATTGTTAGGATACTAGTCATTACTTGATTATTAAATCGATTTCAACACCCAACACTTTACTGTAGCTCATCTGTGCTGGTTAGAATGTAGGTGGGTAGTACTAGGCCATGGGAAATTCTAGTAGGTGTGTGAGTGTAAGGAGTGGGTATAAAGTAGGATATCATCGAGTTGGGTTCCATCATTGAGATTGGTGCCACGATTCTTTTGTGTACTATAAGTATGCTAGGTGCCATCATTGAGTTGGGTGCCATTATTGAGCTGGGTGCGATGATTGACCTAGGTGCCATGATTGTGATGTGTAGTATAGTTGTGCTGTGTGTCGTGCTTGTGTTGTGTGCTTTTTGTGTTGTGTGCCTTTGATATGGGTATAGTATGTGTGATGGATATACCATGTATGTGTTGAATTCACTAAGCTGTGTGCTTAACCTTTCCTTATTAAATCATTATTTCAGGTACTTCAGGGTGGGTGATGACAAGGCGTGACATGTATACACTGGTGCAGCTTCTTTTAGAGATTATGTGTTGATTTGACTTATTTAGATTTTGACTTTCGCTGATTCTGAATTGTGTTGACATTTAAATGTTTTGATGATTGGGAAATGTTTTAAGTTTTTGAAGGATTTAAATAAGATGATGATTAATTGTTGAAAATATTTTTCTACTTTTTTAAATTTACTCTAAAATCTGGGACATTACAAGTTGGTATCAGAGCAGAGCTTGAGTGAATCAGCCTCACTTCAGTGGGTTCTGATATCAAGTTTGAGGCTCAAAAGTTTTCTTCAAAATATTTGTTGAGTAAGAAATTCGAACAATGATATACGATAATAGTATTAGAGGAATGATGAACAGACGATAAAATGAGGAAACACGGTGTCGAATGATTCGTGTTATCTTTTAGAGGTTTTACAATGATGGTGATAACAAGCACACTCGACCCGGACACGATATCACTGATATTTATACGTGATCAGGATATCGATAGTACAAAAAGATTCATTAGTACAAAAGGTATATTCTATACTAGTACTATCCAATGAGAATATAGCAACGTACAACCCGGAGTCTAACACTCCGACGTTCTGTATGGATATTGTTTGTTACTTGAGTCTTCGATCCTCCAGCACAAGGCCTTCGGACATTCAGACGAAAACTTGACACTTCACATGACATGGCCTTCGGATGGACAGACTCACTTCAGCACAAAAATGACTTCAACAATCTCCCCCTTTGTGTGAAGTGGCATCCGAAGCTTTAGCAGTAGTGACGTTTATATGATTCAACCATGCTATGTCTCACTCCCATCCACCAATCAAGCTGTTCTTTGAGTTTCTTCTTTTCTACGACATTGTTGATCTTACATGCGTATGCCCGAACAACAACATTCTTTATCACTTCGGTAGGGTATAGACCCTTAAAATCTACTTCAAAGAATTTCCTTATTTTTCGTCTATCCATTGCCATACCCTTGTAAACAACTCCCGAGGAATTGTTAAGAATCTCACCATCTTCAAATGTACCCAATTTTTTTACTATACATATTGGGGGAGCAAGGGTCTTACCGAAGCACTTGGCCACATCAACATCATATTCAGCAAGGCATTTCATGTAGTGATGAAGAAATCCATATAGGTGTTCTTTCCCTTTGGTGCCTATGGGAGCTGTTGGTGCGATATAGGCAGGAGCTTCCTTCAGCAGATCCAATATTACAATAAAGTCACGAGGATTCATGATTGAAAAGTCTGCTACAGAGAATCTTGATTCAACTTCCTCCGATCCTCGAAGGACGAAGAATTCATAATTCTAAAAGTAACCTTCAAAAAGCTCTCCTTCATTGAGATCAAATTGACTATACGTTTGTTGCACCATACATCCTTAGGTTCTTGAATGAAGGTGGCATGGAAGCATATCTTTCTCAGTCTAAATGTTCCATTTGATCTTCCTTTACAGCTTGGACGAACTGAAAGTATGAGAAAGTCTTCAGATTGTATGGTATGTCAAGTGGATGATCGATAGTATTTTCTATTGAATAATCCTCCAAGGGATGGTGGTTGAAGACCTCATAATCTTCAAAACCATGTGCCACAATTTGTTCGGCATTCCACGTTTTGTCGATTGGTCCCATGTCTTGCTTCCTTTCCCTAGCTAAGGAATTGATCACCTGTATTCTGGTAAACTCGTCTATCCTTTTCTTCTGTGTCTCTTCCTTGCTAAGTTCAATCATCACGCCCTTCCCCCTGTCACCAGTAGGTCTCGAGCCCGAAGCACCAACACCCGAAGACCCTAACCCTGAAGGTCGAACTCTAAGTATAGAAGTGATTGTGGAGAAGGTTGGACCCGAAGAGATAAGATTGATAACAACTCCCTCTCGGACGTTTGGATTTTGCAAAGGAGGTCATCCAAAGGTAGGAGTTAGGGAAATTGTTACCAATGTTGTTGTTGCTATTGTTGATGTTGTTGTTGTCATTACAGCGGTAGAGGCATGAGACCCTAAACCACTAGCTTCTCCCCCTTGCGAAGGATAGACCAAAGGTGCAGTTTGAGCAACAATGCTGGTGTGACAACCTAAATTTTAGTATATGAAATAAGGATTTAAAACTAAGAATCTTGATGTTAAGAGGTTCGATGTCCAGTTTACTTTAAATGTATACAAAAGGGAAAAATGGTCAAGGAATGGGGAAATATGTGAATTTATGTTTTATGAACTTTTATTAATTCATAATAAAGTATTATTTCCCATGGAAATTAGATTTAAAGACCCGAAGACAAAAATGGGAAATTTCGGGTCAAAAGTGAAAAGATTAATTGTTAAACTTTAAAAATTAATATCTAAATATCCATAAGGATTTGGGAAAAAGTCATCAAGGAGACTTTTGTACATTTTGATGTAATAAGAATATAGGAAAACGATTCAAGTTGCTTGGAGTTATAACAAAAACGTTATGACGGATTAAAGATGGCCAAAAAGTGACAAAAATGGCCGAAGGCTCATGTTTAAGGATCTGTAACGTAAAATCCTTTTTGATTCAGACTTAAGCCAGTAAGGATAAAATGTAAAGCTCCTTCCCACCTTTCCAAGGATATAGAGTTTGTAAACATCCGATGTTGTATGTGAAAGTTATGACTATCCAAAGATTGGGAAATATGATGAATATGTACAGAAAATTTTCCAAGGCATTTTAAGTTGAAAGGGCATTTCGGTCTTTTGCAACTTTGACTAGTCAAAATCAGTTGGCTTTATTTTCCTATGTGCGTATATCAGAAAAGGGGATCAAAAAGGGAGAAATACGTGTTAGTCATTTATGGGAAAGAAAACTCGAGAAGTTGAAACGCACATACAAAATCGATAGTGGTTGTGTGTGTGCGTATTTCCGATTCCGGAGAGCAAGGTATAGCGGGATAGAAGGCCAGGGGAATACGAGCCAGACGAGAGAAAAGGAAAGCGATAAGAGACAACAACAAATTTCTGTTACGTTTCTGTCCGGCGATGGTGGCGGCCGGAGGTTGCGACGGCCTGGGATGTCGAAGATGGGGTTTTTTCTGGTTCAATTATGAGCGCAATGCAGCTCTAATATTTTTAACTACTCGATTGTTTGGGCAGAACAGAAAGGTAATTCTTTGAGCCCTAATTAAACTAAATTCTAGAAGTATGATCGTAAATTGGAATGGTTCTTGAATGTAAAATGCATATATTGAACTACCATAACTATAATTGGATGACCAATGGTTTTGATAAGGGGATTTGAGTTAAGGGGATTAAGTTGTGTTAAGGTTGATCCTTGACAGCACCTTAATTCAAGAGTTAAGTGACGAGTTCATTAGATTGAAAGGGCTAATTTTTATGTTTTGAATTAGTTGATCGTCAAAGGAAACTCTAATTAAATTGTTGCGTGAGTTATATTGCTTCATATACATGTAAAAGAATAGTGAAACTTTGTTATTTCAATGTGATAATCTAGCATGTTTGATAACGATGGAATTGTTAAATGGTGGTAAATGAAACATTCTTGAAATAAGACTATTATACAAATTAGTACACAAATGACTAAATATAGTGGATTTGTAAAATAGGACGTAAGAGGAAGAATAAAGGCAATAAGTATGCATTGTTGAACACATGTCGAGAAATGTTAAAAACTTAGCATTTTTTATGAAGAGGGTTATACAAGTATTAAAATCTATAAATATGATTTGGAAGTCGGTTATATATGATAGTGGTGGAATGAAATTGGGCATTCCAACCCTTTTGGGACAATTTTGGTATTTTACAAAAAGGACATGAATATATCATAGAACTAAATTGAAATGACTTTTATGAAGTATTGGTAATATCTTGGAGTCAAGCAAATGAGAAATAATGTGTTTTGCGAGAATTTCTATTTATGGAAACTTTAATGGTCGGAATTTGCTAAAACGACATAAAAGAGTAAAACGAGAGATCTCTTGATATCTAAGTTATCAGTATTATCTTATAAACATGTCAGAAGTATAAAGTTGTTTAAATTACATATCAAAACCAAGAAATATAGAATAAGTCAAATTGGGACAAAAAGGGTAAAAGTCTCAAAAATGACTATTATGCTTGGAATGTAATTAGATGATGCTTAGAAAGAGTTCAAGTATGATTTGGTAATATTAAGTGTCTAGTTGAGTATTATGTACTAACATTTTAATAAATTAATAAAGGTTGAAAGATGTTGGAAGCAAGTAGAGTCAAGAGCTAGTAGATCCTTGTACCTAGACATACCTAGCTACCGAGGTGAGTACATGATGACTTTTCTGGGTACATAGCAACAAGTTTTGTTTTTAAGCTAATTGTTTTATGATTAATAGTTTGACAAATGATTTTCAAATGTTATGTTCAATGTTCCATGAAAAATGGTTTTTAAAGCTTGAATTATTAAATATTTATTTATGTTGACTGATTGAAATGGTTTGAAAATGATTCTAAAGTTAGAGTTTTAAAAGTTGTTTTATGAAAAGGTTGTGATGATTTCTATATGATTGAATGATGTTTATGATCGAGACAAACATGTAATGAAATGATAAATGAAATATGAACTAAATGTAAGAAATGTGAAAGACGTTCGGACAAGGATCTCACCCTAATGAGGGGAGGTCAAATGACACTATTGGGATGATACCTCCCGTTACTAAGTAGTTGTCTCAGCACCCCCTTATGGATATATTTGTTCTACTCCATGAAGGGAAATGGAACTAGCACGCCCTCACGGATAGATTGGTTCTATTCTGGGGAGGGAAACGGATACGGGTAAACCGGCATAATGCCAAATGGTATTAAATTAATCAAGAATTAAAGTTGGTCTAGGCTTGTTAAGAAAGTACCTGAATTATGTTTGTTTATGATGAATTTGCTTACTTGACATTTTAAGCTAAAGTATTTGAAGTTTTAACAATGAGATGTTTGGATGATAAGTAATGATTTATGTTTTAATGATTATAGCAACGAACTTTTGTTTTATTGTTTTGACATAACAGTGGAGTTTGCAGGTCTTGAAAAGAAGGGAAAGGTTTTCTTTATTTGATAATAGCTAATGATATTCAAATTGATTTAAACTCATTGAGTCTAAAACCTATGTATCTCACGAGGCATTTATGTCTTACGTATTTTTGTTTTAAAATGCTATGTACTCAGGAATAGGATGCTGGTTAGCAGATGATAGAAGGAAAGGACTTAGAAGCTGATATGAGGAATGTAAATAGAATGGATGTTCAGAAGATAAAGTATCTCAATTGCGGTATAACATGTCATGTAATTGAGAGATGTATGATTATGGTTTAGAATTCCCTTGTAGTTGTACAATAAATTCGTGTTATGTCCCATATTGGTTTTGGGTTGTTTTATTGAGTCGGGTCAGTATGGATTTGTCCATATTGCCCAAAGGTCATGCCAAATTTTTGGTAGAAATGTTAGTTTAATACGGGACATAGCTTTGAGATGTTTAAAGGCTTTACTATGGTTGTTTTGATATGAGTTTGTAACCCCCAAGGTTGTTAAATTAATTTTAGGCTTATTGTTTTTTTGGGACCAAATGTATCAAATGATGATTTAAAAACTAAAAGAAAAGTTTTTGTAAGAACATAATTTTTACTTCCCAATGTTTTTATAAAAAATATAAGATTTTGAAGCTATGAAAGACGGGGTGTTACAATTTGGATCAGAGCCATAGTTTAAGCGAATTAGGTGTTGAGCCTCGAACCAAGGCTTAATCTGTGTGAGATTTAAGTGAGACTACAGACTTAAGATAGGACCGTACATGGAAAAGTAAGGGTTGTGTTAAGATATATCGTATGATAGGTTTATGAACCTAAGATTATAAGATAGGTTGAGACCTATAGGGTGGTTAGACTGTTGAGTCTAAGATAAGATTGGATTGTTAGGGTACTATGTGTTTGTTTATGTAGTTGCTCACACTTATGCAAGTACCTGCTTATGAGCAATAAGCTTTTCTTGATACTTATTGTCAGTGTGTATTTCTATGGAGTTATAAGTTAACCTGAACCAGTGGACCAGGAGACCAAGTGATGATACCAGAAACAAATATGTATATGTGGTTATAATAATATGGGTCCGTACTATTATAATCACAGGATATGTATTTGAGTTTGGTGGAATCACGAAGGAATCTTGGGAACCTGGTAATGGATTCATGTAGGGAATAAGGAAGACAAGAAGGAAGGGTTGAGTGACATAGGATTGATGTATCTATGTAATAAAATCAAGTATAATTGAAAATATTGAAGTACGACTGAAATTAATAAAGATAATATAATGATAATGTATCATGGAATTGGGAAAACTCTGAATGAACAAGTAAGACAACTGATATACTATGTTAGGATCATTTACAACTTTAAAGTAAGTATACCAGAACAATGACTGAAGTAAAGAAAGATTGGAAAATATGGTTACATAAATGAATGAAACTCATATAAGAATGAAGTATGAAAACACTTAGTTGGAAATGTAAACGGAAATGAGTTTGGTTTTGTAATTTGAGACAAACCCAATGGTTGTATGAAAAGGTAAAGAAGAAAGATTGAAGGAAGTAGCATGGTATGTCTCCGTTGGGCAACTAGGGGATTTAAGTATGAGTATTAAAAGTTATGATCAAATATGTTATTAGAAAATGAAACTAGAATACTTAACTAAGTACTAGATAATGAATCAAAGAAAAAAATGAAAATAAGAATAAGAAGAAAGAATAAAATTAAGAAATGGGAAGTCGTGACGTCTAAACCCGAAGGAAATATGACAAGTAAAGGCATATAATGATTGGAGCAAATGACTAAGTCATAAATGTAGTGTTATAATGAGTAATACAACAAAGTAAGTTACTTAGTAGGAAAAAAATGAAAAATAGAAAAGCGTCAAGGATTATGAAATCTTAAGCATTTTTCCTTATTATAAAGTGATTATAAGAACATGAAGTTAGAATAAATAAACTAAAGCACTGAAAGGACAGGAAATAAGGGAAATTGATAAAAGTTGTCAAATCTTGATTGAGGATTTGAATTGGAAATTGAAGATCGCGAAGCAAGGCGTAGTATGTTGAAGCGCATTCATCTTAATGTGATTAAGCATGATAATTGGATTCTGAAGATCAAGAAGGAAAATGGACACATGTGAATATTTCGCAATAACAAGTTAAAGTAATGAAGGTATGTCATTCTTTCCATGTAGTATATTGAGACAAGGAAGTCGTTATGAGCTATTAGTTCTACAAGTTTATACTAGCAGCTAATGGTCATTATTGGTGAATTCATATTATGTTATTAAGGCATAATCACACGAATACTCAACAGCTGAAGACAACTGTTCAAGATGTAAGATGTTAATTCACAACTTATGAAGCTTATTGTGAGAGCATGTTATGGTCATCTTTGGGTTAGTAAGATTGTTTTGTTAGTAAGCTAGAACTAACACTAGAATGAAGATAACTTGTAAGGTCTTGCATGAACTGTGATGAGATTAACAGTTTCCCACCATATGATCATCTTAAAAATAATGCAGCGATTGGCAAGATGGTGTATACATATAATGACGAGCAATATGGTAATCTGGTTACGTCACAGATGGAATTGATTAAGGATGAATGGAAATCAAGATTTTAGTTATGTCTAAAGTTTAAAAGTGAAAAGAGATGAATAATACTAAGTTATTGCTATGTAATAAAAATATAGAGAATTGGACCTTAAAAGAAAATACAATTATTCCTTTTAAGGGGTAGATGGGAAGACTTGGATGTTTGGTCTTATGATGACTTCATTGATAGAAAAGGGTGCAAGTATAATTCTTAAGATATGATAAACTAAGTTCAACAAAGAGCTCAGAAGATGTCTAAGGACATTGTAAGATAGTTGAAGAATAGTCATCAGTAATGAAGTTCACAGGCAAATTTTGGAACTCTAATGTTGAGATAAAATGTTGCAGAAGTTATGGTAGTAACTAAATAGCTAGTACACAATTTATGAATGAAATAGATGAAGATCTAGTCATCTATAGTATCATAATTGTTACAATGCTGGAAGTAAGATAATCCAATAGAATGATCAGAGAATTTTTGAACTTAACAAAGTCAAGGATTAAATAACTATAAAGAAAATATCTAACTGATGATTGTACTTGAGTGAATACTAGCATGGAAGGATTAGTTAATAGCCAATTTAATCAAGATGTAAGGATATAAAGAGAAAGGCTTATGAATATAAAGTTTAATGATTGGAAGTTAAGTATGAATAGCAAAGTAGAATGTTATTTTGGATAAATATCCAAAACTCTATTGTGTGAATATTGATGCACCCGATCATTAGAACACAAGGATGTAGAAGAAGTAAACATGTTTGAGTGTTTGGTAGCGAGGAGAAAATAATTGAAAAATATGTGGACTTTGAAAAGTCAAACTTACTATCAAAATGTGATTAAGGAAGTTAGCTAGGTTTGAAATGGAATGCATCTTAGTGACTATGAGCTAGGTAAAGAAAGCACAAGAAATGAAGATGAATAACATAAAACGATTAAAACAAGGATTGCACAAGGCAATGAAAATTCGAAACAAGAGTCTTGTTGAAGACTTTGTAACAGTTTAGATTCCCATGCAATTATGTAGTTGCTAGTTATGCTGCTTCCCATGGAGTGATTCCGAGGATGGAATCCTTTTAAGGGATAGATATTTGTGATAACCTAAATTTTAGTATATGAAATAAGGATTTAAAACTAAGAATCTTGATGTTAAGAGGTTCGATGTCCAGTTTACTTTAAATGTATACGGAAGGGCAAAATGGTTAAGGAATGGGGAAATATGGGAATTTATGTTTTATGAACTTTTATTAATTCATAACAAAGTGTTATTTCCCATGGAATTTTGATTTAAAGACCCAAAGACAAAATGGGAAATTTGGGGTCAAAAGTGAAAAGATTAATTGTTAAATTTTACAAATTAATATCTAAATATTCATAAGGATTTGGGAAAAAGTCATCAATGAGACTTTTCTATATTTTGATGTAATAAGAATATAGGAAAATGATTCAGGATGTTTGGAGTTATAACAAAAAAGTTATGACAGATTAAAGATGGCCAAAAAGTGACAAAAATGGCCGAATGGTCATGTTTGAGGATCTGTAACGTAAAATCCTTTTGGATTCAGACTTAAGTTAGTAAGGATAAAATGTAAAGCTCTTTCCCACCTTTCCAACGATATAGAGTTTGTAAACATCCGATGTTGTATGTGAAAGTTATGACTATGCAAAGATTGGGAAAAATTATGAATATGTGCAGAATTTTCTGAGGCATTTTAAGCTGAAAGCGCATTTCGGTCATTTGCAACTTTAACTAGTCAAAATCAGTTGGCTTTATTTTCCTATGTGTGTATATAAGAAAAGGGGATCAAAAATGGAGAAATACGTGTTCGTCATTTTTGGGAAAGAAAACTCGAGAAGTTGAATCGCACATACAAAATCGATAGTGTTTGTGTGTGTGCGTATTTCCAATTCCGGGTAGCAAGGTATAGCGAGATAGAAGGCCAGGGGAATACGAGCCAGACGAGGGAAAAGGAAAGCGAGAAGAGACAACAACAAATTTCTGCTGTTATGTTTCTGTCCGGCGACGGCGGCGGCCGGAGGTTGCGACAGTCGGGGATGTCGAAGATGGGGTTTTTTCTGGATCGATTCCGAGCTCAATGCAGCTCTAATATTGTTAACTACTCGATTGTTTAGGCAGAACTGAAATGTAATTCTTTGAGCCCTATTTAAACTGAATTCTAGAAGTATGATCGTAAATTAGAATCGTTCTTGAATGTAAAATGCATATATTGAACTACCATAACTATAATTGGATGACCGATGGTTTTGATAAGGGGATTTGAGTTAAGGGGATTGAATTGTGTTAAGGTTGATACTTGACAACAACTTAATTCAAGAGTTAAGTGACGAGTTCATTAAATTGAAAGGGCTAATTTTTCTGTTTTGAATTAGTTGATCGTAAAAGGAAACTCTAATTAAATTGTTGCGTGAATTATATTGCTTCATATACATGTAAAAGAATAGTGAAACTTTGTTATTTCAATATGATAATCTAGCATGTATGATCACGATGGAATTGTTAAATGGTGGTAAATGAAACATTCTTGAAATAAGACTATTATACAAATTAGTACACAAATGACTGAATATGGATGCTTTGTAAAATAGGACGTAAGAGGAAGAATAAAGGCAATAAGTATGCATTGTTGAACACATGTCGAGAAATCTTGAAAACTTAGCATTTTTTATAAAGAGGGCTATACCAAAACTAACATTGGAATGTGTTATTGCAATTATACAAGTATTAAAATCTATAAATATTATTTGGAAGCCGGTTATATAGGATAGTGGTGGCATGGAATTGGGTATTCCAACCCTTTTGGTATTTTACAAAAAGGGCATGAATAGATCATAGAACTAAATTGAAATGACTTTTATGAAGTATTGGCAATATCTTAAAGTCCAGCAAATGAGAAATAACGTGTTTTGCGAGAATTTCTATTTATGGAAACTTTAATGGCCGGGATTTGCTAAAACGACATAAAAGAGTAAAACGAGATATCTTTTGATATCTAAGTTATCAGTATTATCTTATAAACATGTCAGAAGTATAAAGTTGTTTAAATTACATATCAAAACTAAGAAAAATACAATAAGTCAAATTGGGACAAAAAGGGTAAAAGTGTCAAAACTGACTATTATGCTTTAAAATTTACACTTCAATTTTGGAATGCAATTAGATGATGTTTAGAAAGAGTTCAAGTATGATTTAGTAATATTAAGTGTCTAGTTGAGTAGTATGTACTAACATCTTAATAAATTAATAGAGGTTGAAAGATGTTGGAAGCAAGTAGAGTCAAGAGCTAGTGGAGCCTTGTAGCTAGACATACCTAGCTACCAATGTGAGTACATGAGGACTTCTCTGGGTACATAGCAAGAAGTTTTGTTTTTATGCTAATTGTTTTATGATTAATAGTTTGACAAATGATTTTCAAAAGTTATGTTCAATGTTTCATGAAAAATGGTTTTCGATGTGGTTTTTAAAGCTTGAATTATTAAGTATTGATTTATGTTGACTGATTAAAATGGTTTGCAAATAATTCTAAAGTTAAAGTTTTAAAAGTTGTTTTATGCAAAGTTTGTGATGATTTCTATATGATTGAATGATGTTTATGATCGAGACAAACATGTGATGAAATGATAAATGAAATATGAACTAAATGTAAGAATTGTGAAATGTCCGGACAAGGATGTCACCCTAATGAGGGGAGGTCAAAAGACACTACTGAGATGGTACCTCCCGTCGCGAAGTAGTTGTCTCAGCACACCCTTATGGATAGATTTGTTCTACTCCATGAAGGGAAAGGGAACTAGCACGACCTCACAGATAGATTGGTTCTATTTCGTGGAAGGAAAGGGATACGGGGAAACCCGTATAAAGTCAAATGGTAATAAATTAATCATGAATTATAGTTGGTCAACGCTTTTTAAGAAAGTACCTGAATTATGTTTGTTTATGATGAATTTGCTTACTTGACACTTTAAGCTAAAGTATTTGAAGTTATAACAATGAGCTATTTAGATGATAAGTAATGATTTCTGTTTTAATGATTATAGCAACGAACTTTTGTTTTATTGTTTTGACATAACAGTGGAGTTTGCAGGTCTTGAAAAGAAGGGAAAAGTTTTCTTTATTTGATAATAGCTAATGATATGCAAATTGATTTAAACTCATTGAGTCTAAAACCCATGTATCTCATGAGGCATTTATGTCTTACGTATTTTTGTTTTAAAATGCTATGTACTCGGGAACATGATGCTGTTTAGCAGATGATAGAAGGAAAGGACTTAGAAGCTGATATGAGGAATGTAGATAGAAGGGATGTTCAGAAGATAGAGTATCTCAATTGCGGTATAGTATGTCATGTAATTGAGAGATGTATGATTATGGTTTAGAATTCCCTTGTAGTTGTACAATAAAGTAGTGTTATGTCTCGTATTGTTTTTGGGTTGTTTATTGAGTCGGGTCAGTATGGATTTTTCCATATTGCCCAAAGGTCATGCCGAATTTTCGGTAGAAATTTCAGTGCTGGCATCTCTCGGACTAGAATGAATTTGTTGATATTCTTGAAGTTCAAGTGAGATAATCTTCTATGCCACAACCAGCTAAGATCCGAAGGCGCCTTTGAAAGTAGGCAGATGGAAGGAGCCCCAACAATAGGCTTCATGTCTAATGGATACATCTCACCCTTCCTTTTGGATTTCAGTAAAATTTCCTTTGAACCCTTCTTCTTAATAACACTTCCAGTTTCATCGAATTTGACTTTCAACCCAGTTCCCACACATAGTTGGGAAACACTGACTACATTGTGCTTAAGACCTTCTATGTATGCTACTCGATTGATTGTGAACGTTCCGTTTGTGATCTTCCCATAGCCTTTAATGGGAAAAGTATCGTTATTCCCAAACTTCACATCCCCTTCGTCATCTAAGCTTCTAAAATCCGTCAGATATTCCATTCTCCCTGTCATGTGTCGTGAGCAGCCACTGTCAATGTACCATTCCTTATCGTATTGCTCATCTCTTAGTACCTACAAATCAAAGAGAAAGTTCAGGTACCCAACATGGTTTGGGTCCTCGAGGGTAAGTATTTGGATTATGGATCCATGATTCAACCAAATAATCCTTTTGGTTCCTGATGTAGAAGCAATTTCAGAAATAAGAGATGGTTCAGATGTTTGCTTTTGAATGACTTTTGGAACCCATTTCCAGATTTTCTTTCATTTTTGTTCTTTGGGTTTAACAGTTGGTGAAATTATTTGTTTGATGGGAACCCACTTTTTCTTGGAAATGGAATTCTTTTCAGACGAAGAGCTACATTGAGTAGATTCACATAAAAACTCTTCGTAGGCCAATTTAAAATCTTGAATGGTTAGGTTTTTATTTTTGAAAAGATCCATGTTTTTGACTAACCATACATGAAACGTGTTTATCAGGTTGCTTCCCTTAGTGAAAATTTTCTTTGAAAACTTTTTAAATTTTTGGTGGGAACAGATAGGTTTGTTTGGTTCAAAAAAAACCTTTTGATTTAAATCCGACGATTTCTTGACAATGGAAGGTTTTTGTTGATTTCGAAAGGCTTTCTGTTTATTTTGAGAATCACGATAATTTCTTCTTCGTCTATTATCATAAAATCTTATATGTTTTACAAAGAAGGTGTTTCATCGGATTCTTTTCTGTTATTTGAAAAAAGTGAGTATTACGTCCGACGAAGTTCTTCAATTGATGCATTTCCTGTTTTCGAATGTTAATTTTGACCTCCATATTTTCATTTAAATTGTTATGGAGCATTTTGTCAGTTGAGAAGAACCCTTCGGGTGTAATAGTCGCATTGTCTTGTTTCATGATTGAGATCAACTTGCTACTCTTCTCAAGATTGTTTAATAAAAACCATGCTTTTAAAGTTAGCAACCTTAAGATACGTGCATGCAAGTTCGACCAACTTTTTGGTTTTGTTATCTGAAAATTTTGTATAATCATCCGAGGTATCAAGAAAATGGATAAAACTAGATTTATCATCCGAAGAATCCTTTGTAACCACAGAAGAGAAGCTTTGAAAATTGTTTGAAGTATTTTTACTGTCATTGGTTGCACAGGATTTAGTTTTAGTTGAGGAACAGACTGAAGAAGATTTTTGTTGAGATAGGTCAATGCAGTCTATTTCCTCAATATCGGAATCAGAATCATAAGAGTCATTTTGACAAACATTATCATCCGAATCTTGTTCATCCACATTAACATTACCAAAAGCAGATTTATTAACTAGAGGAATGGTGGGAAGAGAGTTATCCATTACATTTAGAAGAGCATTGGAGCTTAAGAAAATTTCAAACGACACAATCCCATGAGCATAAGTTTGATTGGGAATATCAGTAGATGACACAATGGATTCGCATTCATTTGAAATTGAATCTACATCTTGCAACTTAAACTCAATGAATGGCAAAAGCTTTTTATGATGATCTAAAGAAATATCAGAAGAATGGTAGATACAAGTAATATGAGAATACAGTCTTTTAGCAGTTTCACAAAAAATATTTCTTTGTTTCAACAAAATCTCATTGATCTATCTTAATTGTTCCCTACTTTCTTCTAGTATATCTATTCTTAACTGACTCTTCTCTAATGCCCCACACACTCCTTCTAGTTTTCCCTTAAGTGAAGTTACTTCATCCATTTCCTGACACGCATCACTATTTGCTGAAACAAGTATTGATTCATATGCAGACAGTCGGAAGTAATTTCGTTAAGATATTTAATAAAATATTATTCTAGAACATTAAAGTTTTGAAGTAAAAGAGATACCTGTTCTGGGATGGTGAGACGAGAGTTTGATGAAGAGGTAGACCCTTGTGCCATGAGACAGAGATCGGCAATGTTGCTTTCATCTTCATTGTCTGACCCATCATCTTCAGACCATATGTTGCAACCAGTATGTGCAGAAAACATTGCACCATGTGTGGGTTTTCGGATTTCATCATCATCCAAACCAGATGACTAGATCTGATAGGTGCCATCTCCTCCCTTAGGGGCCACAAGAGAAAGACTCTGCGTCTTCATACGAACTTCTTCTAGTTTCTTCGCATAGTATGCTTCATCCTTAACTCTTTCATTCTTCTCGTTCGCCTTTTTTAACGTGCAATCTTTCGCTAGATGATTTTTACCAAAACAGTAATTGCAGTCGTACCCTGAATCTTCTAGCAGCTTCTTTTCTGGTTGAGGAACAGTTTCAGACTTCGGTTTGTTGGTAGAATCAGCAGGTTTCATTGGCTGCTTCCTACTGTTGAAGCTTTGGTTGAAGGTTGGTTTGTTCTAGTGTCTTTTCTGAAAATTCCTATTATTGTTTGAATATAAGGCCTTTGTTTCACCTTCTTCATCATCTTCTCCTTCGTCATCAGCATAGGCGACCTCTTCGGATTCAGCTTTCATGATAAAAGCTAGAGAACCAGCATTCGGTTGATCACCTGTTGAGTCTAGGACATCATACTCGTAGGATTTAAGCAGATTGTAGAGTTCTTCCAACAAGTAAGAGTTAATGCGTTCATGGGCGCGCACCATCATCGTGATCTGTTTCCATTCTCTTCGTAGGCATTGCATGAATCTGAAGTTTGTTTCATGCGAAGTCTTGGACACACCATACTTTTCCAATTCATAGACCAGATCATTGAACCTTTCAAAGGTCGGATCAGATTGAAGGCGACAGGAGGTAGTCCACTCTTTAATTCGTGCATGCATTGCTTGTCATTCTCGATCATCTTCTTATTTGCAGCGATGGTGGCTTCAGTCTCGACGGGAGGTGTAGTAGTTTCACCAGATTTGGCTGCAAATCTAGTCTAGAGATTGGCATTGAAAGCACTATCATTAATCGATCGCATGAGATCTTCATCCATCCCAGACAGATGATCTTCCATACAACCAGCCCATTGATCGTAAAATTCAGGAATCAGCATGGGAGCTTTGTTGTTGGAACCGAGTAAAGCAGTGTAATTCATCATTGTGTTTTTCATGTTATAAGCCATTGAAGATTCGGATCGTTGCAGAAAATTAACCAAATAGATCCAATAACAATTTGGAACCACGATTCAAAGAATGTAGTCAAAACTCAGAAAAAGATCGGCAAAACAACCCGCTCTGATACCACTTGTAAGATCAAAATTAGAATAACGCTAATAACTTTGAACAAATAGAATGAATATTCAAAGAGTCGAATGATTGTATTCACTGTAAAAGGATAGTGCTCCAAATCAGAATGATGAGCAACTATATAGATCGTTACAATGAATTTTCGTAAGTATTCTATCGACCGTACTAATAATCTAGAGTTACATCAGTGTAAATAGTAACAGGTAATGGACCTCAACAACAAGCCATTGTTTACAGATAAGTATAGAAACCCTAGACATTATCGCTAACTTCTAAAGATAAGAACAAAAACAACAGCTAGCATTACTTCAGATCAAGACAACATCTTCGGTTCAGTCTTCACCTTCGGACAAGAACTTATTGACTTCGGTTATATAATCTCAACACAATTAATATCCTAACAGGATCCACATGGTAATCATCATATTATTCTTCTGAAGTTTGGGGTCGTTGACGTGATGCAACCCCAGTTGTAACGACCCAAAAATCTTGAATTTTTATTTGAGATAATGCTTATAGTAAAGACCAAAATGTTTGGAAGTTTTTAAAATAATGTAGCGGGAAATGTAGTAAAATTCCAACAGTTTGGAGAAAATTGGTGAAAAAGGGTAATTTGGCCATTTTACCATAAAAGGGTAATTTGGTCATTTGACCATGGGAAGGACCAAATATGTTAAAAATATTGTTTGCTTGTGA
The DNA here is from genome assembly GCA_023525715.1 of Cichorium intybus. Taxonomy (NCBI): domain Eukaryota; kingdom Viridiplantae; phylum Streptophyta; class Magnoliopsida; order Asterales; family Asteraceae; genus Cichorium; species Cichorium intybus. The sequence goes on from CM042010.1 coordinate 77,674,869, forward strand.
CAAAATACAAGAAATGAAAGTCTTATGTCATAAAACTTGATTATTGTGGCCAAAGTTCAAGAAATGGAACTTTAGGGACTAAAACTGTAAATATGGAAAATATAAAAATGAGAAAATATCTCATTAATCCTCATAGAATTCAGAAGAGTCTAGAGAGAATGAGAGAGAGAGTCAGAGAAGAGAGCACGGGAGGAGAAGAAGATCAAACATCGTCGCAAAGAAATCAAAGGAACACAATTGGAACTAGTGATTTCCAAGCTTCAAGAGGTAAGGTTTCTTTGTTTTAAGTTTAAAATCTTGAACGGGAGTTGAACCTTAACTTCTGATTTTTATGGATGAGGTTAATCCAATGAATCCATATACTTTATCTAGCTCAAAACATCATAGAAAACAAGTTCTAACCATTGAATATGGTCGAATTCAAAGAAATGATGATTTGAGTCAAGAACCCTAGAAATTGGGTATATGAGTTTGAAGATGATTCTTAATGTTCTAATAAGTCCAAAGTGTCATAAAAGATGTAATAAATCAGTTGTAAGAGATAATTTCAAGAAATTTCAGTTTTTGGACCAAAAATGTCAAAAACGGGTTTTTGGGGAATTTGGGTGGAATCAGTGATTCCATGGTTAAAAGACTTGTTTAAAAGATGGGTTTTGGTCCTGGAATGAGTCTAAAACGATTAAGTAAGTCATAAAGAACTTAATATGTGAAACTAGTGAATTACAAGACAAAAATCAGACTGCTACAGTGCAAAATCGGACTGAACTGGAGTCTACAGCAAGAGCACGAGTCGTGCTCTTTTTGGCACGGGTCGTGCTCTCCTGCAAACCAAAGTACAATGTTATTTTGGGTACACACGAGTCGTGCTCCCCTAGAAGGAAAATATGCACGAGTCGTGCTCTTAATCAAGGGCTTTTAAAGTTTGAATTTGATGCTAGACATGTCCAAATGACTTCAAACTTTAACTACAAGTCCATGATGGTATGAAAAGTCCTGGAAAAATATGAAATTTAGAATACGACTCTCCGAGGGCACTGTAGAGCAATACGTGTACACCGGAGATGTATAAAATGAATATAAAGTTGTTTTTAAGGATTCTATCTAGCCATGATCTATATTGGTATCATAAGGACTCTAATGAGTTGTAGAATCAGTTATAATGAATGTTAATGTATAACATGTAATTATAGGTTCATGACAAATGATCATTGGATCAAAAGAGTATAAATACAAGGAACATGTAGTCAATCCACTAGCAATATATGAGGTGAGTACATACAGTATTTTTACCCATTCTGGGGTACATGGCAAGTAAGTATTTTCAAGATTTCTTATAAAATCTTATATGTGAAATTATATGCAAGAGTTTTATTTCTAACTTGTTTGTGAAAGTATATATTGGCCTATGAGTCAATTGAGTGAAAGTATGTGTATGTTGATCTATGAACCAATTATGTGAAAGTATATTTTGATTACAAGATATATATGTTTTCAAGTATGAATGGCATATAGCCACAAGATGTTTAAGAAGTATGTTTTGGTTACAAACCGTATATGTTTTCGAGTATTAATGGCATATAGCCATAAGATGTTGGAAAGTATGTTTTGGTATAAAGTTTAACATGTTAGAAAAATATGTTTTAAACATATGATTATTATGTGATGAAAGCTATATTTGGCATCTAGCCATAAAGACATAAAATGATGTAGTTTGGCACCTAGCCACAAGTTATATGTATATGAAAAATCTTCAAGCAAGCAGCAATTATTTTATATGACTGGTAATTGTAGCAAGCAGCGTTAGTAAGGGAACTATGTTCCAACCAACCCGGGTTAGGTAAGGGGTCTACTGGGGAAAAATCCCCATTGCGAAGTAGATTGCCTCAGCACTTCTATGGTGAGGATTGATCCGTTCTTTCTAGCCATAGAGACTTGGGGTATCACTTATATTGATTAAAGCCCTAAGTATAAAAATCCAGCAAGCTTATAAAACCAGTCAAAGAAAGTAAGAAAGATGTTATTTTTTTGTAAAGTATGTCATAAAATGATTTTTGAGAAGTAAAAAGTTATAGTATGTTGCTATTATAAAGTTTTGAAAGAAGATATTTTTGCAAGGCATGATATGTAATGATTTTGAAAAGTAATGAGCTATGGTATGATATTATTATAAAACTTTGAAAGATGTTTTATGTTATAAGTTTTATAAAAGTTGGAAAAGAAGTTAAAGGGTAGAGTCTAAAACTCATGTAACTCACGAGACATTATTGTCTTACGTATTTTATGTTTTTGCCATGTATTCCAGGTTAAAAGCTAAAGTATATTTGGCAGAAGTTTAGCTGGAGTGGAGCCCGAGTTAGCTCCCGTCTTGGACTCAAGGTTTAATCCTTTCTTGCTTACTATGGTTAGTTTTGATATGGATTTGTACACCCATTGTTTTCAAACATGTAAATTGTCGGTTTTTGATAAACCGTATTTTTGTATTCATGAAATTTTATGAAAAACCATAGTATTTACAAACAGTAGAAATGGGGTGTCTATACCAGATCATTCTTGAATTTCAAACACCAGTTATCCCAAATCATTCTTGAATTTCAAATTCTGGTAGAGAAGTGTCTATACCAGAAGTAGAAGTGATGGTGGATAAAGGATCAACATATGTAATGAGCGGTTCGGAAAACATGGGTTCGGATGGGGTAGTGGTGGAGGTTATTGGTGTTTCAGAAGAGGTTGAGATGGGTGGAACATTCGAAGACGAGGTTTGAATTGTTGTGGAGATAGGAGTTGAAGTAGTGATGGGTTCAGAGATGATGGGTTCAGAAGTATTTGGAGGTACATCAGCAGTGGAGCTTATGGGTTCGAAGGTTGTATGTATAGTGGAAGTAGGTGGAGCTATTGTAGGTGGGGTTTCAGTTTGAGATTGTGAGGGAGGTGATGGTGTGCGTGTTTCATGTACGGGTGATGATTGAGGAATGTCTTTGATTGGTACATCTGCAGAGATGGTTCAGCCTGAATCCGAAGAGTCTTCGACAACCACCCTTTGTTTGGTTCTTTTGGGTTGGGTTCGCTTAGTTTATTCGAAGGTCTTTCTTTTCTTGGTCACTTTCTACTTCTGAGCATTGGGACCACCAGCTGTCTTCTTCTTACCCTTAGGTCGTGAAGCCCCTTCGGCTTGGCGTTCAGCAACCAAGTCACGAACAGGACAAGGTAAGGTAAGTGTGGTTCGGTACGTGTCAATGACAGAGTTTGGCAATGGGACTTTTGAGATCATGGTGGGTGGACAGAAGCCTGTTTGGTTCTCATCCATAGGAGGAATCCCGAAATTGCCATAAGACATAAGTGTAAGGTTATAATCGTATGGATTGGCTGATTTTTGGTAGGCATCATGGACAATGATTGCCCAAAATCTTGCATTTGATATTTCTGTTCCTCGTTTGGAATGATTGACATGGGAGCATAAATCGGCCCATAATATAGATGCTAAGTCCACCTCCACATCGTAGTAGATTCCATAGAGCAATCCCATAAACGTCTGGCTAGCAGAATACAGACCCAAAATTCTACGAGAAAGGCACTTAAGAAAGATGCCAAAGAAGAATTTCCATAACCCAGGAAGCTTATTCTTCTTGAAGCTGCCAAGCATCTGAAGTTCTGGTGCATATCCATTGAGTTGAACATGCCCAGAGTTTTTTCAAGAGCGGGGACAATGAGATCTTTAGTTAGTTGGATTTAAAGAGCTCTGGCAAAACATTTCTTGGTCAGATTGAGGCGTTTGGTTGTGTTATCAGGCTGGATGGCTTCATAAGTTACTGATTCAGGAACATTATCGGCATTGTTGACAACAATGGCAGTGTAGTGTTCCCTGTACACAAGCATAGCCAAAACAACCGGGCTAGCAGTCAAAGCATAACCAAGACTTAAAGCATTCCACTAGGACATCATATGGTTTTAGGTAGAGGTTTGAATCAGATCTGAGAAGTTAGTTGGATGATTGGGATTTTAGAACTGGAACAGACATACCTTCTTCAGGATTCCCAAAAGAAGCATCACGAGCAGCAACCATTTTTGATGATTGAAGGAAGAAGATGATGAACAGTGAGACATTTTGGGAGTGTTTTGCAGAGAGAAAATAAAATTTTTGTTCGCGTAAAGGATGTAACAGTGTGAATTGTGGTATTTATACTGTTGGTGGTCCCAAGAGCATTAAATGCGTGTATTAGAGGGTCCATTAAAAGCATGCCACATCAACGATGTAACGTTCCATTGTCCCTGCAAAACGGAACCACCACTGTGTCAGTCATGATGAGTCTAATATCTCTTTGTTGGGATTTTGCGTAATTTGTGGTGTAACACCCGGTATCTCATACAAAGTACACCCAAAAATTTCAAACAATAACACATTAAAATGGGCATACTTGTACTGAAACCATGGAAGCAAGATGTTATCAACATGATTAATTATATAAAAGGTCCATAAAAAGAAGACCATGCATTACAAATAAAAATACAACACGACTAAATGACAGGCTCTAAGTTGTCCCTAATCTCTCTTTATCACATGCCTTCCCCAATCACTGCTACAGATACCTGCAAAAAAACATATAACTCAAGTGTAAGCTTATAAAAAGCTTAGTGAGTAATCTCCAATATACTATACATATGTTTCTCAATGCACATTTTCATCCTCCTCTATTGCTATTCGCATTAGCAAGTAAACATCTCCTCTTTATATCTAAAACCTGCAATCACATTAGCTTACAATACCAACTAATTATTAGCATACATCAAGTCATCAATAAGTACCACAATCGGTACTGCTCGTAAACTCGATCACATTCTCGCATGTACTCATTTTAAAAATCAACTATACTCAACCGTAACAATTCTCATGCCTGTAACAATTAGAGTCAAGGACTCTTTAACTCAACCACTCTAGTATATACTCTACTCTTATACTCAATATAGATTGCAACTCATCTCTTGTTATCCACAGATAACAGAACCACTCCAACTCTAAGTTACTAACATAGCACACATATATATACGACATATATATATATATATATATATATATATATATATATATATATATATATATATATATATATATATATATATATATATATATATATATATATATATATTACATACAACAAGATGTAACTCTTACTGAAGTACTTAAAAGTACTCACCTGATATCGACTTTAGTATGTGGAACACCCAATTTACGCGTATCGGGCTCCTGTTCGTTAGACTTGGCTGTATTACCATAGTTTGAATCAATTCTCCAATATTCACAATCATCTCAACAACATCTATCTCAAAAGATGTAGAAATTGAAAGAGGAAAAAGGAGTATAAACGGTAAATTTCAACTCTATATTTACCGAATCCCCCAAATCCACGGTTCTACTCATTCAACCGTAAAAACTCGACAATAATCACACCAATAACTCAAAGAAGCATCCATTAACAATCTATTAACAATATATATATAAAAATATATAGCTAAATCATGAAATTAAAAGCTAGGGGTTCAAAACGCCAACACCAACAAATTACTCACCTCGATAAATTAAGAATCATGAGCGTGTTTACGGGGTTAGATTCAAGTCTCTCTATGCTTCCCTACGAGTCTCCAGGCTCAATTTGATACAAAATCGCCCTAATATGCTCTGAAATTGAGTTATGGGTGTTTTTCTTCCGAAATGAGGGTTTGCTGCAAGTTATATGGTTCTGCACGACATTAGCTTCGCTAATGTGGCATGTATGAACCGTTTCGATTTGAACGCCCCATTTTGACCCATTGCATGCCTCGGTTCAACTCTAACAGAACCCGTCTAGGTCTGACAATGTCTCGGATAAGTTTTTAAAGCATCTTTACACGACCCGTGTGACTCTACACGACCAGTGTAACCTCTTTTTGGCATTTTTGAAGCTCAAACTTCTTCCAAATGGGTTTCTAATCACCCAAACTCATACAACAACCTAACTAATCTTAATTACAACAAGATTAGTATAACAAAGGCTTTAACCTCTTCTTACTCATCAAACAACTCAAAATTCAAAGGCAATCACTATAGATCGCCACACTCCTACTCTAAGCAACTCATAGCTAGAATCACACCAACTATAAGGTAATAAATCTACTTACCTTAATAAACATCTCAAAAGAAAATGGGTCTTACAAGTTCTCTCCTCCTTCAAAGGATTCTGTCCTCAGAATCTCTTGGAATAGGTATGGTATATACAACCACCTCACCATCGCAATCACACAACACATATGATAACGATGTTTTCATCTCGTCATCTCATATGACATCTACATATTGTCGCATCTCAGTTACTCATAATATAACTAACGTCCGCCATCAACCTCATAAGATGATCTCTATAGCCATATTGGCTATCATTATTTACATACACTCATATTTATGGCTCACATCGAGCCACATTCTCAGTGTGCCATACACTTTCTATTTCAACCTTAGTCCCATATAACCATCTGGGACCCAAATACCATCTCAGGTATAAAAATTTCCATTTCAAATCTCATTGAAATGATTTGTTCTAACAAAATAGGGAAAAACGTTCTCTCCGATTCCAAACTCATTTTCTCTTAATTCATTCCTCCAATCGCAACACGCCTGTTATTGATTCATCCTACTAGCATATTCTCATCGATCCGGGTAGGAGAAATACTCATATAACATATAAACACACATATCAAAATTGTTGGATTAGGTGTCTAAGCCATGACTAATAATTTGTATTTACCTAATTAATAGAAGCAAAGTCCATTTGGGTTGCCCTCATAGCTGGAGGTTTGGTAGAAAGTTCGGTAGAGAGAAAGGTTGGTTTATTATGGGATTAATAAATCAATAGAAATAAAAGATATGGTTTGTTAATATATTAAAGTGATAATATATTAATTAGAAACTATGTTGATTGATTAATAATTAATCAGAAATTAATTGGATTAATTTCTGTGGCATTAATTAGATTAATCAGGAGGTCAGGGATTAAAGTCGTACAAATTCAATAGTTGAATTGCGGCACGTGGCGCGCAAATTTAAAGGCCACGACGCGCGTACATATTCGTACGAATTCAATAGTTGAATTGCGGCGCGCGGCGCGCAAACGATATGGCCGCGGCGAGCGTACAGATAATCCGGAAAATGGGCTGCGGCTAGGGTTTCCAGTTTTGCCACTTGGTTCCCTATAAATAGGGAACCCTAGACCTCATTATCAGTCACTCATTCTTCAATTCTCTCTGGAATTTTCGTGACCTTCCTCTGGCTCCCTGGGTGTGATCTCATTTGAGGCAGGACACTTGTGCTGCTTAGCTTCAAGATTAAAACTAAAGGTTAGTTTTTTCTGATTTATTCTTTTAGTTAATTTTTGTTTGGCCTTTAGGAATTAGTTACATGTTCAAAGTAAGAAAACATAGATCTTTTCTAGGTTGCATGTGAACTTAGGTTATTTAGTTCATGGTTGCAGAAAACCTTTCAGTGGTATCAGAGCGTTTGGTTGTTTTCTTATTGAATTGCTGTAATAGTTTTCCTAAAATTAGGGTTTAAAGTTTATAAATCCTTTTTGGGCCTGAATCGATTTAGGGTTTTTGTTTTTTGGAACCCTATCCCCTCCCCTGGTAATTTTTCGAAAATTGGCATTAGGGTTTTAGGAGGTTTTCTATTTTTGGTAACTTTAATTGGTTAATTAAATGGATAACCTTAAACCCAGTTTGTTTGAATTCGATAATTAGGGGTTTAAGATAGGTTTAAATTGATTTGATTAATTTGGAAAAACCTATCTACATTTGAATTAATTTAATTAATTGTTTAATTAAAAGATAATTCAAGGGATTTAATTTAATTTTGATTTAATGGTTAAATTTCGAAAATTAAAGGATAAATCCTAAAATATTTTAAAAAGTTTAAAATATCTAGATTTAATTAATTTAATTAATAGTTTAATTAAAAGATAAATTAAATCAAATTAAAGGTTTAATTTAATTTGAAATTTAATAGTTAAATTTCAGGAAATTAAAAGATAAACCGGGAATATTTTAAAAGATTTAAAATACATCTTATATATATATTATTAAAGGTTAATACTATATGTATAAGATAAATTGGTTAGTCAAATCATTAGTAGGCCTCATTCACGAAGCTGGTCTATAAAGTGGGTATAAGGAGACTGCCTATAAAATGGCGGTCTAATGGGTGTTCACTCTCACCCACCGCTCGCCTGATCAGTGGAGGGTCGTTAGCCGAACAGTTTTGATAGGACCGCTTAATCATTAAAAGTATAATGATCAAAGTACTAGAACCCGTACAAAAATTCCCAATCTAGTTACTTTAGAAAAAAATGCGAATTTGATGCTAATCCATGAAGTTGCACATTGCACTTTATGAAACGTTGGTGGAGCGTGTGTGGGTTACCGTCACACCAATGGGGGTTCATAAAGAGTGGCAATGGGTTTCTCGGGTGTTATCATTGTTGATGGAGCGTGTGTGGTTAACCGGCACATCAATTTGAGATGATAATGGACCCCGAGAATACCAAGCTAATTTGCATGGTTATTCACACCTGGTTTGTGATCCTCGGCATCCCAGTCACAAACGGTGGGGCATATCCGAGATTAAACATGCCATTGAACAGTTCAATGAATCTCACAGATCTAGGAATTTCATAAGACTGAAATTGATAAAAGTTATCTACCTTAATGACCACTGTGTTGTGACTACGGCATCCCTCTTCACAGCATAGTTGGGGTATTTTGGATCCTAGCCTTGTTAAATAATGTATATTGGGTAATTATTTAAAAGGACGAATTAAACGAATAAATTCAAATTTTATATATGTCTGAAGAAAATGTCATTCTCCTCCTTCCCCTCCTTCACCAATTTTTGAGAGCTTCAGAAAGCACCTGTTAAATATGGTAAGGCTGACAGGCCTTGACTGTGTGATATGGTTTTGCAATTAGAGAATAGTTCTTAGTTTTGCTGGTGAACCATATCTGATTGAGTGTCCGCTCCCAAACATGGCATCACACAGCAGCTTGTGATGAGCATGACTCCTTAACTATTGAGTCCAAGGAAGTTCTTTGCCTTATGCTATTGATCATTGACCCCGAGTTCCGCAGGGATTTAGAATTCCTAGGGTCTGATAAGTTAGCACAGCTAGTTCAGGAAAGGTTCCGTGAACTGGTTGAATAAAGGGAACGAACTAGGATCTTCAAAGAGCTTGAAGTTGCAAGCTAGAAGGAAGTAGCACCAGTTTGCGTGTTCCCGAGATTGAGGGATACATAGGCGAACAGTATAAAACTGGTTTCCCTTTGTGATCGGGAGTTAAGCATTAGCTCAACTCGCTGATCTGTTCATCCCGATGAACAGAAAGGGTAACCGGATAAGACAATCGTGGAAGTGCATTCAATGTCGACTCTGCATGAATCGTTCATGGAGAAGCATAGTTCCATTAATTCAGCTGCTTCAGGATTGAGTCCAGTGTTAAGGTGCATCAAGAAATGCTCCAGATCGTCTGGACCGATTGTTCGATGTTTCAAACTAGGAATCTACAAGGTGGGACACAGTCACGAAAAGATTGGAAAATGCTCCAAAGCCAAACCGTTTGGTAAACTCATAAATATCTTAGAACTCAGAATACCTGATCCTCATTTCCTTGATACAGGATGTGTTTCTCACATCTGCTCTGTATGCACGAACTCTGGAGGATGCAGGATGGTGTCGCACAGGAGCATATTCGGATTGGATCTGGAGCTCGTGCGGTTTTTGAGTTAAGCTAGACATTTGTTCTTGTTATTGGTTTATAGATACATTTAACATAGATTTGCATGTACATTGTTCTGAGGATAATTCTGGTTTAATGAATTTTTTTTTAAAAAAACATGGTTGTTTTAATTGTCCTCGAAATGTTCTGTGAATGTGTTGATGACGTAAATGGTAATAACTTGAATGTTGATACATCCAATGGGATTGGATTTGTAAATTGTGTTCTTTATGATTGTTAAAGTGAATTTTATGAGAATCACTTCAACCAAAGGTCCAGTTGGACAGGACTTTGGAATCATTTGACTTAGAGTCACATGATGAATTGAGTGCTTAATAAAATTAATTGTGGCAAGAAAGGAATCACCCAAAGATCCAATGGATAGGATTTTGGAATCAGTTGACTTGGAGTCAGGTGATGATTGCACATCTTGAACAATATTAACAAAGTCATAAATTTACATGGAGATGTAAAAGTATTAAGATTTTGAGCGACAGACACATAAGCTACTGTGTATTGCTCGAATCTTCGAACAGAACACGATTAGTTATGCTTCAAAATATTTGCCAAATAGTTTGACAAATATGGCTTCGCTTATCAGAATAAGCGATTGATTGGAACCTTGAAGTGTTCAAGGATTTCAAAGGAAGTATAAGATCAACAGAACCTGAATGACAACATAGACTGAGAAAATGTTTCACAGTTTATCCTCTTCCAAGAACACTAATGGTTATAATGTGTCTTAGGGAAGATGATGGAGCATTGAACGAAATAGTTTTGATCCTCGGTGTATAAGATACACTGGATACATTTCCGACTGATATTTCAATGAATTGAATATTCAACCAGTCAGACCGCAGAAACCATATTCCGACCATATCTTAGACTAAGTAGGTTATGCCGACACTGTCTGAAATGTAAAGCTGGGATCGTCCCACTAGTACATAGAAAGTCCAGGGTCATGTAGCATTCGTCTGAATCTCATGACAAGCCTGAAACTAATCAGCAATGTCGTTTCGTTGGCCACTCCGGTTATCCTTTGAAAGAAGAGTACTTTTAGAAAGAACTCAAGTTCTAAGGAAACAGTGGGAGTAAGAATAATTCTGAATGAGTTCAGGGCTTAGCCAAGTGAAAGAACCTTTAGTCACCACTGGGACATGACCAGGAATTAGATTCCTGTTAAACCTGACATACCCTCTCTTCGCTTGACCAGTAGTTATTGTCACTGTCATAAGGAGTTATGATTTGGGTGATATACCGGGTAGTGGTAAAACACTAAAGATGGTACGGATAAGTAATCCGACTGCTGGAAGCATTGGTAAGCCCAGTTGCTGCCAAATAAGAGAACCTTACCGCGAGACACAGTCTATGTGACAGTTTGATTGATCTTTACAACTGGTCTAGGAATCAGTGGGAGTAATTGAATCATCAAAAGAAGGGAACATAGAAATGTACTTACAGAACATCTGGTTGAATGAGTCATCACTTGGAGTCAAGCAATTGATTCTGAGAGAAGCACTCTCAATAGAAGATGTAATCTGAGAGGATTCTGCGTGGCATAGTGTGAGTTGTTAGTGGAGCGTGTGTGGTTTACCGGCACACTAATAGGGACTCACATAGAGCATGCCATTACAAAAGGTACACGGCCCCGGGATTCGTCCCACGGGCATCTCGCAAGAAAGGATATTCAGATTCTCAAAATAGGCCAAAAGGTTTGGATTTTGTGAATAGCCTGAAAGATTTCCTTTAATATGTCGGAAAGGTTTGGATTTTGGTTTCGCAAAATGTGCCATAAGTTCTGGATTTTGTGAATAGTCCGAAAGAGTCATATGACGGTGTCAAAGCCAGTGGGAGTATCGTTGTTATATGCTATCATTGTATGTGGGTTACATACTATTCTAGGAAACGTCTCTTATCATTACAAAGTGTAATGACTTGGTGTTAAGAAACGGTTCGCTATGAAAGACTTTAAGAGATACAACATACTCAGGTGGTTATGAACATCTATTAGATAGATCAGAATTCTGCCAATATGATCTTGATGAGATTCAAGATGCATAACCCCAGGAATGGAGTTTCCTGTCATTGCAAAGTGTAATGAATTGGCATGAAAGAAACAAAGAAGGTGCAGCATGCTCACGTAGTTCATAGACATCTATCAGATAGATGAGACTGACAATATTGACTTAGCCGTTGAGAATATGATCTTGATGGGATTCAAGATGCATAAGAAAGAGTCCCCGAATGGAAATGGTTTCCGGAAATCATGACACAAGGATTATTGGTAATCTTAGGATTCCGAAAGGGCTTGGAATGAGATTACATCAGGTTCCTCGAGCCTCGTGGACAAATCAGAAGTGTTATAAACATATCCTGATGACTTAATGCTTAGAGCATTGTAAGTTGGATTCAGGATATTGCCTGGCTGAGAATACTGAATGGATTTTTGAACAGACGTGAGAAATCATTGGGAAATGATTAAGGTGATTGATTTGAAAGGATTTTCAAATCGGTAATTGTTTACACCAAAACGTGGTGCTGTAGGACTTCATGGTTAAAGAATTTCGTTGGTTTCTGATGGAGCGCGTGTGGTTCACCGGCACATCATGACACCTCGAAATTGTCTTAGGGTGTAGTCATGTAGACTAAAGACCCGAGAACCATGGGCAGTCACGGTACACATCACCAGAATGGAGTTGTGAGAGAGAATGACAAAATGACAAATTGAGATATCATCGGAAGAGTATCCGATAGGATTATCTGCAATAAAGTGTATAAGTGTTAGACACTTGGATACATAAAAAGAGTGAAAAGGTCATAGACATAGATATAAAAGGCTTGAATTGAAAGTTTAAAAGAGAATAAGAAACCGATAATAGTTATGATAAATCCGACTTGGTGATTACCTCGTGGAGACTTGGTAATTAGCAGGAGTAGCTGCCAGTCAGATTTTATGTTTCACTTTTTGCATGTTTACTTCCTGAATAATTGGATTATTCAAATATCCACAGTCGTTCATACTCTTAGGGAGTAAGTATGAAGGAAGACTGTCATGAATTGGTTTGTAGATTGTCCAAGGAGTTGGACATAGCAATAAGATTGCTGCAACGTTCATGAGTACTTGGAAATGGAGATTTGAGTATTGGATAAACCCGCGCTCAATGGATTGCTTCATGGATTATATCACGAGCAATGTTGAGACGATAATATCTTTTGGTCTTAAAGTGGAGAGATATGAGTTATAATTTGCAAGGCGGTTGTTCATTGATAGTACGAAAACGCATCGGTAACTCGATGTTATAAAACGTGCTGTTGTGAGTAATTTGTCGGGTAAAGGATATAACATATTAGTCGAAGCTTATTCGTCCCTTGACCCAGACGGGAAACAGATATCTGTTGGCCACTCGATGATTTTGAAGTTGACTGAAGCGCTGGCCAGCCAGGACTAAATTGATTCGTTCAATTAGAAGTCTAAAAGTCATAAGCAAAATCGGAAATCGGGAAACAGTGTGTTAGACAGAGATTGATCTCAATCCATGTCTCATGTCTGAAAATATCTTGTTGGACGGAGGATCATCTGATCACTTATCTATGGACAGAACTGACTAGGTCAGAGTTCGGCAGCAGTTTCTAGGAAGCTGCAGGTTGCTGATTAATCAGAGGTTAAATTGGTAATTATAGTCATAGACTTATCCAAGTGGGAGACTGTTGGATTAGGTGTCTAAGCCATGACTAATAATTTGTATTTACCTAATTAATAGAAGCAAAGTCCATTTGGGTTGCCCTCATAGCTGGAGGTTTGGTAGAAAGTTCGGTAGAGAGAAAGGTTGGTTTATTATGGGATTAATAAATCAATAGAAATAAAAGATATGGTTTGTTAATATATTAAAGTGATAATATATTAATTAGAAACTATGTTGATTGATTAATAATTAATCAGAAATTAATTGGATTAATTTCTGTGGCATTAGTTAGATTAATCAGGAGGTCAGGGATTAAAGTCGTACAAATTCAATAGTTGAATTGCGGCGCGCGGCGCGCAAATTTAAAGGCCACGACGCGTGTACATATTCGTACGAATTCAATAGTTGAATTGCGGCGCGCGGCGCGCAAACGATATGGCCGCGGCGCGCGTACAAATAATCCGGAAAATGGGCTGCGGCTAGGGTTTCTAGCTTTGCCACTTGGTTCCCTATAAATAGGGAACCCTAGACCTCATTATCAGTCGCTCATTCTTCAATTCTCTTTGGAATTTTCGTGACCTTCCTCTGGCTCCCTGGGTGTGATCTCATTTGAGGCAAGACACTTGTGCTGCTTAGCTTCAAGATTAAAACTAAAGGTTAGTTTTTTCTGATTTATTCTTTTAGTTAATTTTTGTTTGGCCTTTAGGAATTAGTTACATGTTCAAAGTAAGAAAACATAGATCTTTTCTAGGTTGCATGTGAACTTAGGTTATTTAGTTCATGGTTGCAGAAAACCTTTCAAAAATGTCTCACCCACGTCACACAACTTAATATTACTGGAATAAAATCCAAAATACAATAAAATTTTAGAAACTATGTCAAGTTTCACTTGCACCTACTCTAAATTTGGTATTTAACCCTTGACGCTTTGGTCACACAAGACCCCTTTCAGTTGTCTTATCACCACAACTGATTAGAATTTCTCCAAAAGCTCATTTATCTCTGTTCCCACCTCAGCACACTTATTAGGTTTTCACCCAATATCCAACTAACAATCCTCCACCAAGAATGGCTCCACTTCACCTCAATTTAACAACATACCTCATGTTGTTTCTCTCAATATACTCACTCATTTCATCCTCTCTTATATGGACAATCCACATCACATTCTCACTCAATCATTAGCTTTATCAGACTCAACAATTTCACGATCAAGTAAAACTCTGAACACATCTTCCTCTCTTCAAAAAAATTAAACTCCCTCCTTAAAACTCAATCCCCAAAATGGCACCAAAGGTAGAGAGGGAGTTTGCAGAGAAAAGGCCAGCTGAGAAGGGCCAGGAAGAAACTTCCCAAGAAAGTGGGCACTGATGCCACTGATAAGAGGAAGAAGAAAGACAAAAAAGTGTTGAGATCTACAAGATCTACATCTTTAAGGTGTGAAACATGTTCACCTATGATGGGTTTTAATAAATAAAATACAGCGTTTTATGCTAAAACGGCAACGAAATCTTTTTAAAATAACTAGTTTAAATAGACCATTTTAAACAAAACCATCAAGGATCCATTTACATGGGTAAGAATGATATTAGAATATACATATGATGTTTTAAAGAGATAACCTTTGAAGCCTTTGAACCCTCTTGGTATTGGGGTGTTGAAGTAGATGGCATAAAATCAAGAAGCTTGATATCTCTACAAGTATCCACCACCAAGGTAAAGGCACTTGGAACACTAGTTCCTTCTTGTAAAAAGAATTTCTTAAGCCTTTAAGTACTTAACAAATTAAGCACTAAAGGAGAAGTGCTTCTACACTCTCAAACTTGGAACAAACTTCACAAAAGGAAGAGAGTAGAGGGAGAGAAGAGTTTGCCACGTTTTTTAGGCTAGATGAGAGAAAAACTTGATGCAAACTTTGCATCTCACTCTCTTTTATACTAAAAAGTGAGTACCATAACCCATACTATCATTAAATGCAAAATATATGATATTACACAAGGTATGTGTGTGTAATTAAGGTGGAAAAATGACAAAAGTGTCCAACACTCTTCCTTTAGAAACTAACTAAGTCTAGTTATATCTTAATGTAACCCAAAGTGTCCAAAACTTTGTACATGATTTAATATATCATACCATATGATATAATTATTAGTTTAACTCCTTATAATTATTATTAAACAATAATTATTCTCTAATTAAATACAAGAGTTGAATTTATTTATTAATTATCAAATTCTTAATAAATATTCAATAAGTACCAACTTGATAACGGTGTGACCCTATAGGATCATATGTAATTAGAAATATCATTTCATAATGATTCTTGATCATATAGATCCAACAACCTAAACATTGGTATCTCAAGCGAGACCATGGAAATCATGAACTCATTCATGACATCCATTATAATTTTCGTTTCTTTTATTTTTTATTTTTTATTCTCACTCAGACCCTCAAACTTCCGAATAACACAAAATAAATCGTACATACATACGGCTCACCGTAATCTCTACACACAACTCACAAAGAAAATAATAATATCCAACACTACAATCTCTACGGTGAGATCGTATCTTATCACCCGACTAACTCACTAATATCAAGAAAATAACTCAAGATTATTATAGCAAAATCTACTACCCATCGTCTCATACGAATAAATAGTTTTGTCATCTCGACATTCACACATTTCTCTATTTGGCAGTAATTGGTTTGATTCCTAATAAACGAATCCTATGAATCACAATCACAATTACTCTCTTCCTCTTTTTTAACTTATGTCTTCTCATCATGTATTTATAAAACTCTATCTCATTCACCATGCAAGAAATCTCACACATTCTCAACACGACTACATGATAATCACACTTACTCACAGCAACACTTCTCAACAGTATTAGTCACTGTATTATCTCACAGTACACCCGTACTATTTGTTGAAGAATATTTGTGATGAAGTGCCCCTCTATCCGAAGTCCTGGCCCAAGAACCCGAAGTGTAAAATCAACTGATAGAAGACCCTGAAGTCTGAAGACCCCGAAGTGTTTAGCATGGAGGATCCGAAGACTTCTTAGCTGTAATACTTTTTGTATGCACGCATGATAGTACATTACGTGGTACATGAATCTAGAATCCTATTGGTTAGTACTCTGATAGGATATTCACTGTAATAAAGTTGTACTATATGTATCACTGATCACGTATAAATATCAGTGATACAATATCTTGTCGAGTGTGAGATTGCATCTTCCCAAATTGTAAAACCCTAATCAATCAATCTAAGCATTCGGCACAAGTTATCCTACTTCACTGTGTTCTTCACTGTTCTTACTTATATTTTACTGTGTGAATTGTTTAGTCAATCATATATACTATTAGAATCTTGTCATATCTTATTGTAGTCTCGATTTAAATATTCAACAAGTGGTATCAGAGCAGGACAGCTTGAAAACCTGTTATTAGAGCTTCATTTCATTGTTACAGTTCTAGATCTGATTTGTTTCTTAGATCTAGCATTCCGCAACTGATAACTGTCTCTATAACTTGCTTTTCTGAAAAGATCCTATTGAAATTTGTTCAAAATGACTGATTCTACTGCTTCTTATGCTAATATGCTCAACTATGCCAATATGATTGGTTCCTCAACCAAAGCACCTGTTCTAGTTCCAACCTACTACGATTACTGGGCTGATCGTATGAAGGATTATCTGGAAGGTCTTGATGAAGCAAAGGACATCTGGAGATCAGTAAAAGAAGGTCCTCACACTGACATCGAAGGGCGATTCATTGATATGGATGATGAAGATGTTGCTGGTGTTCTGAATGCAGCAGACCTAAGGAAGGTTAGAAATGATGAAAGGGCTATGAGAGAACTTAGAAGTAGACTTTGACCTGATGTTCGACATCACATTTCTGGAGCTAAATCAGCTAAAGAGATTTGGGATCGTTTGGCTGTTCTTTTTGCCGATGATAATACTTTACAATCAAGTGTTGTTCAAGAAGTTCTTGCTGATTTTAGTAACTTCAAACAACAAGAAAATGAAACTCTGGAGATAGCTTATGAAAGATATAGCAAAATGGTGTATGAACTGGAAAAGTATGGTGAAACTCGAAGCCAACAAGAGGTCAATATCAAGTTTCTCTACAGCTTAAGGCCTGAATGGAGACCCATTATGTTAATGATTAAATCTTATGAGAACATCAACAAATATTCACTCGCTGCTCTCTACAATCTCATCAAATCACACGAGCCAAAAATTTATGGAAGAAGAAGTGAGAATGCAGCTGCTGGTTCTGGTTCATTGGCACTCTTGTCAAATGCTGAGGAAGAAGAAGACAAGGATGAACCAGATGGCTACATGGAAGGAGAGAACGGAGAATCGATTGCATTGTATGTTGCAAACAATCGAAGGTTCAGAAAACCCTTTGTGAACAAGTCAAATTCAGCAAAACCATTTGTGAAAAGCTTCAACAAAAACTCTTACACTCCGATGCCAAAACCTGAGATTTTACACTCCCAAAGATGAAACAGCTAAATTCACTCCGAAGCCTGTTGAATCTAACACTT
This sequence comes from Cichorium intybus, assembly GCA_023525715.1. Classification (NCBI taxonomy): domain Eukaryota; kingdom Viridiplantae; phylum Streptophyta; class Magnoliopsida; order Asterales; family Asteraceae; genus Cichorium; species Cichorium intybus. Next base: position 77,692,907 of record CM042010.1, read on the forward strand.
CGGAGTCCTAAAAGGCCAAATCTGAAGATAAAAAAGTAGCTGGTGACTCAGGTTTTGATTGCAATTACTGTCATGGTAAGAATCATTTTGCAAAAGACTGCATGCTTTAAAAATGAATTGAGAAACAAAATCAGGTGAAGGATGAAGCTTACTATGCAAGAAAGATGGAGGAAGTAAGAGAAAAGACCAAGGACTTAGCCCTGATGGCTGCTGAAGATTATCAAGGAACATACCAAGTCTGGTCATCTGACTCCGAAGACGAAGATGTAAGAAAGCCAACTCATAGTGCTTTCATGGCCTATGATGATGGTAAGTGCTTTCCGATGATCACTTCTGAGGAGATTGAAAGTGAAGAGGAGTTGGGATTTGAAGACTTCGCAGGTCTGGGTTATGTAAGGTCGGAGCAGAAGATTTCAACCGATGCAGTGATTCCGAAGAGTTGGTCCGATGACTCTTCGGATGATGATAAAGTGGTTTGTCTGATGGCTAAGGATGCTCGCATGACTATTCCCGAACAGGTATCTAAACTACTCTCAAGAAGGATGACTCTTCGGATGATGATGAAGTGGTTTGTCTGATGGCTAAGGATGCTCGCATGACTATTCCCGAACAGGTATCTGATGGCTAAGGATGCTCGCATGACTATTTCAACCAAGAAGGATGATACCGAGATTTATCATACCGAAGTTGTATACCGAAATTATATTCAGAGCTAGGAAAAGAGAAAGTGTAACGTTGTAGTTTTCTTCTGCTTCTTGGTCTTTGGTTGTTATATTGGTGAACCTTCAGCTGGCTTCTTCTTCCCTTTCTTGGGAGCCAATTCGATCTTTAATGGTTTTGGGGGTATGGCTCGACGTTTCTGATGAGGGACTTGTGTTTGATAACAAAGGGGCTTGTTGGATCACCAAGGTTTAAGAATTCTCTCGATAACCTTCTGAGGTCACTGAAGATCAGATCTGATCGAGGAGTATAAGCTTTACATGCAGGCATCTTCAGCAAAGTTTCATCAGGCGTTGTTGGAATCGGAACATTAAAAATGGCGTAGAGCTGTTCTATGCACAATGCCTAGAACCTTGCTGAATGGATCTTTCTCGGGCTCTTTTGAGAAGCTGGAATGTAAGATATAAAGTCTTCGAACAAAATCGCAGCAAGGTCAACTTCCTTGCCCGTGTATAATCTCCATAAAAGTTCAAGCATTCTCCTGCTCAGTTGGTCGGTTCCACCTGTCTTTCTTGTTAAGCACTTAATGCAAAAGTGCACTAAGCATTGCCATAAGGGAGAGACACCACCCTTCTTGAATTGAGACAGGTTCTCCAGTTTGTATTTGTAGCCCGTGCGATATATTATTGTGATGAGTTGTCAAGAAGATGGGCTATCAAACTGGGCTTTATGGAACGGGAGCTCGAGAGCTGCTGCAAAGATGTTTTTATCCAAGGGCACCTCCCTGCCATTGGTGAGGGTAACCAAATAGTGATTCTCGTGCCTTTTAGCAAAAAGCAAGATTTTCTCCAAAAGATTAATAGGTATAGCAAGAGGTGGAGCAAAGAATGCTTGGGACAGAGAATGCTTAGATAAAAGTTGAATCACTACCCTTAAGTGTTCTTTGAAAAGTTCTGAGAATAGTCAAGAATGTTCCGAAATTTAAAATGTCAAAATTCATCAAGAAAGAAATATTGTATTGAACTTTAAAGTACAGAACTAAGTACCAAGTAGGCATGTTTTTGAAATTGAAAAGCAAGGATTTAGGTATTGAAGAATCCTAAATCAGGATTCAACATAACTAGCATTTCTAAGAAATTTTGGAATTTGGATGTGTCCAAGGCTTTTGTAAAAATATCAGCTACTTGCTCTTCAGTATGTATGAAGTAAAGTTCAATGTTACCTTGAAGGATCTGATCTTTGATGAAGTGATATCGTAGATCAATATGCTTTGTCATTAAGTGTTGGATTGGATTTTGGGAAATAGCAATGGCACTCTTGGAATCGAAATAGATGGGGACTTGAAGAAATTTGTATCCATAGTCCAGTAATTGGTTCTTCATCCAAAAGACTTGTAAGCAGCAGCAACATATTTTGCCCTACTGAAGATAGAGCAACACAATTTTGCTTCTTTGAAGACCAGCTCACAAGTCTTCCACCCAAAAATTAACAGCTTCCCGAAGTGCTTTTCCTGTCCAATTGGCATCCGGCATGATCAGCATCTGTGAATGATTGAAGCTTGAAGTTTTCGTCAATTGGGTACCAGAGACCCATCGCTTTATTGCCATTGAGATATTTAAATATTTGTTTCACAGCAGTGAGATGTGACAATTTCGATGTTGCTTGATATCTCGCACAGATACACGTTGCAAACATTATATCTGGCCTACTTGCCGTCAAGTAGAGAAGAGAACCGATAATTCCTCTGTAGATCTTATGATCTACTAGTTCACCATCTGGATCAGCAGATATCAAGTGGTTGGTTGACATTGGAACTCTAGAAGTATAGGAATTCTCAAGAGAAAATTTCTTCAATAGCTCATTTGTATATTTCTCCTGATGAATCAAAATTCCTCTACTAGTTTTCTTGATTTGAAGACCAAGGAAAAATTTAATTTCCCTATTCAAGCTCATATGGAATTTGTCCGTCATTATTTTGGCAAATTCATCAACCATCGCCTGATCGGTAGAACTGAAAATGATATCATCCACATAGACTTGAACGATCATTATATGCTTCTGATGTGATCAAACGAAGAATGTGGGATCGATTGTTTCTCTTCTATAACCAGATTGTACCAAGAAGTTAGACAAAGTCTCATACCAGGCTCTTGGAGACTGTTTGAGCCCATATACAGCCTTGTTCAGGCGGTAGACATGATTAGGGCGAGATAAATCTTCAAAGCCTGGAGGTTGTTGAAGATAAACAGCCTCATTGAGATCACCCTGTAGAAACACACTATTCACATCCATTTGATGGACGATGATATTCTTATGAGCAGCATAAGCCAAGAAGATTCGGATAGCTTCAAGGCAAGCTACTGGTGCATATGTTTCATCGTAGACTATTCCTTCAATTTGGCTATAGCCTTTAGCTACGAGATTGGCTTGTTCCGAACCACAGTTCCCATATCATCCAATTTATTTCGGAAAACCCATCTTATGCCAACAACAGTTTGATTGGCTGGTCGAGGCACAAGATCCCAAACGTTATTTCTCTTGAATTCTTCGAGTTTCTCTTGCATGGCCTAAATCCAATCGTCATCATCCAAGGCGTCAAACATTGTCTTTGGCTCAAACTTACTGATGTAAGCTGCATAATGACATTCATCCTGAATGGACTTTTTGGATCGGTTCTGAACTCTAGAGGATGGATTACCGATGATTTGATTTGGGGGATGACTCCGGGTCCATTTATGAAGTCTTGGGATAATAGTAGAATCTGATTCAGGTGGGACTATGTCTAGAATGAATTTTGGATCCTCAGGAGAGATATTTTGAATATGTGAGCCTTAAGCAGAAATTTCTTCATCGATATCGAAGGTAAAAATTGGTGCATCATTTGATGCATCTGCTGAAGAATCGTTTCTTTGATCATCTCTTGAATGTTGATGGTCCCCCTCAACTTGTGGGATTCCATTAACATGAGTCGAGAGCGGGAGCTCCCCTGGACATGTGCTGGGAGCGAAGGCTCCCCCTGAACCTGTGGAATTTGTGATGGGAGCGAAGGCTCCCCCTCAAATATTGCATTTGTATTGGAAACTCTTACCTCATTGGATGGGATGGTTGATTCTAATAGAATTTGTTCATTGGAAGAAGCAGATGGTGATGGAGCTGAAGCTGATGTTGTTTGCCAAATCGCTTCAAGAGAGCGAATTACCTCAGCATTGATTGCTGTTTCACGATGATCGAAGAGAAGATCATAATCAATTTAAGTTGCTATGATTGATTGGTGACATGCTGGCATATCGGCTTCCATGACATAAAGAATGTCTTGGGCTGGCTTCCTCCAAAGGTACTGATCATTGAATTCCACATCAAAGCTCTCTTCAATTACTCTAGTTCTCCTGTTCAACACACGATATGCAACAGACTTAGATGAATAACCCATAAAGATTGCTTCATCACTTTTGGGCACAAATTTCCCAAGTGATCTCTATTATTTTTGATGAAGCAACGACAACCAAAGATATGAAAAAATTAACGTTGGGTTTTCACCTATTCAACACTTCATAAGGAGTCATCAACAGTCTTTTATTGATGATTGAGCGATTTTGCACAAAGCATGCTGTTGCAACAGCTTCTGCCCAGAAGGACAAAGGAAGGTTGGCGAAATTCAGCATTGATATTGCTGCTTCAACTAAGGTTATGTTCCTTCTTTCGACCACACCATTTTGTTGAGGTGTGTAAGGAACTGAGAAATTGTGTTCAATTCCTTTGGAAGCAAGGAAGTCTTCTAGTTGACGATTATTAAATTTCGTTCCATTATAGCTTCTGATCCTCGTCACCGGCAGTTGCACATTGAGCTCTATTGAGATGATGAACTTTTTGAGTTCCAAGAAGGTATCTGACTTCAATCTATGAAAGAATACCCATGTGAAGCGAGTGAAATCGTCCACAATGACTAGGATATACTTCTTATGATTCTGGCTTGCTACCGCTGATGGTCCACAGAGGTCAATATATAGGATTTCCAAGTGATGAGAAATGTTGGAATCAGTGATGGATTTATGAGGCTTCTTCTTCTATTTTCCCAGTGCACATGCAGCACACAGATTCTCATTGTCGAATTTCAGAAGAGGAATTCCTCGAACCATTTCTCCTGTGACCAACTGATTCATGTACCAAAAGTTAAGATGAGCCAATTTTCGGTATCATAACCAGCTTACCTCATAATGGGCTTTAGAGAGTAAACATAGCCGAGGTTTTCCGAGAAAAAGAGAGATGTCCAGAGGAAACATGGTGTTGCGCCTCGAGGACTTCACAAGGAACTTTTCTCTGATTTTTATCATGATATAGTTGAATTCATCATCGAATTCAACTCGGAGACCAGCGCATACCAGTTGCCCTACACTAACGAGATTATGTTTAAGACCAAGGACATAGGCAACTTTCTGTATTGTGAAGTTCCCATTAGTGAGGACCCCATAACCCTTGATGATGCCATTCTCATCATTTCCGAATGTAACTAAACTTCCATTGCTGACTGCTTTGTAGTCTTTCAAAAATTCCAATCTGCCGGTCATGTGCATATGGCAGGCACTCTCAATTAGCCATTCATCATCCTGGTCCTCTTCACAAAATGCCTGAGTAATTAAACAGTTAGTTTGGGCACCCAAACTTTCTTGGGGCCATTTGATTTTTCAGACTTGAGATATTTGAAAGACTTTTTGGTTGTCCTATCCATTGTAGAAGTTTCAACTTTTGAATCATGAAATGTTGAGTCATAAATTTTTGAATCCGAAGTTGGTATTTTGACAACCCATTTTTGAACAGTTTTCTTTGAAACTTTTTGAAAAGAATTTTTGTTTTGCCTAGGAAGGTTTTTCGTCTTGTTGTTGACCGAAGAAGTTGCTGAAAACGGTTTCGGAATATTTTTACAACAATGACAGCAAATCGTCTTTTGTTCGCGTTTTAGGATTTTTTGTGCTGTATGTTTTTGAGAAACATTTGAAAAATTTTCAACAATTTTCTGATCATTTAAGATAGCTTTTCCTTTTTGAAGATTCTTTTGAATTGAATTGACGTTTTGTGAAGTCTTTTGAACAATATTTGTGGGTTTGAAAGAGTTTTGTTGCTATGTGCCTCTTTTAGGTGAGACAAAACATATGACCAAATTTTGAATGTAGAACTGGATTTCTTATACTCAATATCGTGGTTCCCTGATGTTGAGGCAACAGACTTTGTTGTTTTCTCAACATTGGCAATTTTGGGAAAAATTCCATTAGTAATCTAAACAGTTTGTGGTCTGGCGATAACGAGTAAAATTTCTTCTGTCTTCTATCATGTATTGGGCCTGACCAGTAGCACGACAGTTAACACGTGGCGTCGGAAGTAAGCCTTTATAGATGTACTTGTTTGGTACAGAAGTAGCTTGTTTTAGAGTGATGGATTTCGAGATGGTCGATGAAGTGAAGTTTGATTTTTTATGAGTTTAAATATAAAAGCACTTTTTCTTTTCTTCCCTTGCATGGGATCTGGGAGATCGAACATTTTTTCGATTAAGAGTTAGTTTACCCTGTTTTTGGTCAAATTTTTTCCTTTTCCCTTCTTAAAATTCTCTTTTGGAGAGGAAGAGTCAGATAAAGAATCATTTAACATTTTGTGCTCTTCCTGACTTGTTTTAAGATTTTTGAGAGATACGATTTTGTCCGAGTCCAAAGTTTGTTGGTTAGTTTCTTTTAATATTTTTGGAAGATTTTGCTGCAATACATCAACGTATGTCTTGATGCCCGGATCAGATGTTCCAGCAGTCATAGTTGGTGTATTGTCAGCAGTGTGACTTTTAATCGTGATTTTGTCAAAGTCGGCTTTGATGATAATTTGTTTGTTCGGGCTACTCTCAATTTCGATTTCCTCATCAATTTCTTCTTCTTTTGAGTTGTCCTCCACATCGGCATGACATGGATCAAACTCTTCGGCAACATAGTTGCCTCTCAGATTTGAAAAGAAAGAACTTTGATGAGAGGATGTTGAGGGAGTGTCAACAGGGACCGAGGTCAAATGTTTGGGCACAAATGAGATCGATGATGTTTACAGTTTACTGCTTTCAGCAGTGTCAACAGATTGACTTGGGATTTCTGAAAAATATGAAAAAGGGATTTTTGCTCCTTCTGTTGATACCGAGGTTGCAGCCTCTGAATTTATCAATGGAGTTCAGTTAATGTCTAGGTCAAGTCTAAGTCGGTTTTATCATCATTTATGTTTGAGGGATATTTAAAAAATGGACTTTGTTTTGAGTATATAGGATAGTTTTTGTTTTTATCTGTTCGAGCCCAGCCCCAGTTAAAGGTGTTTTCAGAAGTGTTAGAATTCGCAGGTGACTTGAAAACTTCAGTTGCTTTATAAAACTGATCAATTAGTTGATTTAATCTAACATTGTCACTCCGGGCTAAATCCCTTTGTGACACCAAAAGCTTATTTGATTTTTCAGTCATGATTCTAGAGGTTTTCTCTATCTTCAAATCGGATTCTAACTTATCTCATAACAGTTTCCTATCTTCTAATCTACTTTTCAACTTCATCACTTCATCGAATCCGTCATCCCTTTCGTCCAAAACCATTCGATACGCCACTAATGCATTTGCACAAGTGTTAGATATCATTTCCAAAGATGGTTCTAGATTAACAGAATAAATATTATTAGAATGTAGCATTTCATGTACCTGCCCAACTATGCTGACCCCGTTTCCGGTCTTGTGGTTTACCATAAAAGCATAGTTCTTTGAAGCTGAAGTGGCTTCTTCCATATCATGCATTTTCTTGAATTTCCCTATGCTAGGGATTGGAATTCCTGAGGATTCTTGGACCACCATACATTCAACAACAGCCTTGCCTCGCTTGCGTTTATTCTCATAAGTTTCTTCTTCGTCCCCAGAGGACCATACTTCCACGTTCCTAGATGTCGCCACAAATGCCTTCACTTTCTCTTCTTCTTTCTCTCTGTTGAAATTCTGAGGTGCCCTGCAATCCGCTGGATAGTGCCACAAGTAACCGCAGTTATGACATTTAATAATTTTGGTCTCACCTTTTTCCGGTGCTCTGGCCTGAGTGTGGCTGGCAGCAGGTGCTACTGCAGCCTTGGGCTTTTCTGCACGATGGTCTTCAGCAGAGGGTTCATGATGATTTTAAGAAGGTTGGTAATGATTCCTTTGTTGATTGTGGTTTCTATTATGGTGCCCTGATCGTTGATTGTTTGGCCGAAAATTTCTTTTCGGACTGCTAAAGGATGGGATTTTGTTGAACTTCTAACTAATGAGAGAGATCTCATGTTGGTAAGCAGCCTCTTCTTTGTCGTCATAGTCGGAGTAACATGACTTAGAAGGAGCTGGTAAGGTTAAGGTAGGTTGTTGGTTGGATTGGTATGATGGTTGAGGAGTAGGAGCTGGAGTTTGATTTTGAGGTGGTTGGTAATAAGTGGGATAGGAGATCTGTGGTACAGATGGATGATAAGACGGAACTTGTTTTTGTTAATATGAAAGTTGACTTATCTCTTGTGGTGCACTTTGGTGGTTGGTAGGAAGAAGGTAAGTTAGGTTTGCAACAGCCTGTTGGTACTATACAAGTTGTTGCAGAGAGTTGCCCAACACTGGAAGCTTGCGCTCGACTACCAAGGCCAAAGGTTCACCCAGTTGAGATTGACTGTATTTCACATCGTTCTCCTAACCTAGCAAGTTATTATATAAGCGATACATATTGAAGGTTTTCAGTTTCCTGAAGTCTTGTAGGATCATATTCACCATCATTAAGTCTCATCCCAGACCTTCAAGAAATCTGAGATTAATTTCTTGATTGGTCCTTATGGCTCCTGCACTCAGGAGACGAGTAACAATAAGGGAGAAATGGGTGAATGAGTCGGTTAGAGTTTCCCCAGGAAGAGCTGAAAAATGCTTCTATTAAGTGAGACTTGTTGTCAGCTTCTTTTCTTTCCCCTCTTCTGTACCTTGGAACATGTTTTGCAACAGAACCCATATATGTTGGGCAGTGGTACAGTTTTGAATGAGATCAAATAATTCGGGGGGAATTCCATAAGAGATTTATGTGAATGCAATCTGGCCATTGTCCATCTTTTCTGTATCCAAAGGTGTCAGTCTAGGTTGAGGAGCTCCTCCAAGGGCACCTTCAGCGGTGTCAGACCTGGGGATGAGAATGGGAACATGAGGTCCCTCCTCAAAAAATCTCCAGACGTCCTTGCCTTGTCTTCTAAGGTAATTTTGCATGCGTGTTGCCCAACCATTGTATTCCTTAGGAATAAGTATTGGAGGTCTGGTGGAGCTCCTAACACTGTTGGCAACATTTAAAGAGTAATTCATTTGCATGTTTGAAAGAGAGTTTAGAAACTTGAGCTTTGCAGCATACGAGGTTTATAGCAGGTCCAACGATTGTTACTAAAGCCAAAGCTTAAGAAAATTGAGCACGGTGAACCTTACAAATAGCCACAATGTCTCTGATACCAATTGTTGAAATAAAGACTAAGTAATAAGATGCGGAAATGAGGGACAAGTCCGAAGACTTGAAGAATTTCTTAGATGGATCGAGCTCAACAATAAATACAAACAGTTTATGAGGGGGAATGAGTAAGACAAGAAGATTAAAGTGCAAGAATTAGATGTAAGAAAGTAAGAACATAAGCATAAAGAAGATGAACAAGAGTTGATGGAATGGGAGAAGATTTTATATCATATGAAGATAGTTACAGATCAGTTCTCCAAATCATGAAGACAAAAGCCGGTGAAACTCTCCTTTTATAGTGCAAGGAGAGTTCCCAACAGACAAAGTCCTAAAGGTGGAATGAACTACAGACCTGTGCATTGCGTTTTACACTAAGGATAACATTACAGTTATTTGAGCAGCTGAACTGAAAACTTCTGTACCGAAATCCAAGAGTGGATTTCGGTGTCTTCTATAACTTGACTTCTGAACTTGAGTAGCTTCCGAACTTGACTTCCTAACTTGTGGCACAGACCGAAATTAATTTTGTTACACAGTTCCGAAATCCAAGAGAGGATTTCGGTATAACATATTTCGGATTCACATAATGATCATAAACATAAGTATAAAAGTCAAAGCATGTTCATTCATAACTGTATAGCATTCAGAAGTTACATGGGAACATACAACAAAATGATAGAAATATTTTAAGAAAGATTACAACTAAAAACTCCGAGTTGGTCAACGACTCAACTAACATTAACACTGAGACATGGATAAGGTCAATCTCAAAGGTCCAAAATTCTGTTTCCCGACAGTGATTTATGATGACCACATCAGACTACTGAATTGAACACATCAATTTAGTCAGGACTTGGCCGAGTACTTTAATGTTAACATCCAATCATCGAGGGGCCTAGAGATATCGCTTCTCCTTGTTAGGGCAGAAGTAACAGATAAACTTTGACTACATGGTCTCTGTCTATTTCTTCATATCACATATAGACATACCCTTTATAACTAGCAGTTTCGAGTTACATATGATGTCCTAATTTATCAAATGGTTGTGTAGGAAGCATTACATGTCACAAAAAACAACAAATTATAGATCTTCCATACAACTTAAAAGAAATCGACAAATCGTAATGTCATTTTTTATCCACACCTGGTTATAATTGTGGTGTTTTCACACTTGAAACCCATATTTGGTAGCCATTAGCTACAACATAATTCCTAAGAGCAAACTGGAGTAGTGCAAAAGTCTCGTACATTTCTCCAACTATGAGTTTCATTTTGTTCCATTTTCTATATTCTAAAGCCACTTCCACGTCATTTCATCATGAAGATGCACAAACTCAACCTCTTCCTCCTCATTACCATCGTTTGTTACTTCATCTTCAATACTTATGTTTGAGTTCATCAACATGTCATCATCACATAACATGTTAAGGAAATTGGGAATCCAAAAAACTAAAATTAAATGCCTCTTCATCGGACTCCTCATGTAGTATGTATTTTTTTTCTCATTGTTCCTCGCTTCTTTTGCTTGATGTCGATGTCATATCAACCACCGAACAAAAAAGCTTCCTCATTTATGAAATCAAACTCCAAGAAACAGGAAATTGAAGGTTTCAACAACTAGAGCAATTTCAATTGCTTTAAACTTCAAAAACGTCACCATAAATTATTCTTGCATCAAACAATGGTGGTTTGATAAAGAGATGGTACAACCCCTCTACTTTGTACTCAATTGACTCACAAACCCAATGTTTAGTTACACATTTTGCAAAAGGTGATTGATGTCTCGCTCTTTCTGATTTCCAAGTATTCAGGCATACTCACCATTTTTCTTACGGACAACAAGGATATATAACTGGTTTGTAATCGGTTAATAAATGAGAAATAAAAGACATCTCCCAAAAGCGTTAAAAAATATAAATTAGGGCCAAACTAGAAATGGGTGTCAAACTTAATGGCTTTTATCCAATTAACCCTGTTTATATTTGGTGAAAATATGTATGTTTATGTTAGTAGAATTGCAGTTCAATTGACAAAAAGAGTATTAATAAAGGATAATGTCATAAAATGGTAACTAATAATACATAATTTGCTCTTTAGGTAATTTATCTTTTAATTGTATTCAATAGGTCACTAAACTTTTTTCTGTGTTCTCATTACACCATTAGATTGCATTTCAATCTAATAATTCTGTCAAATTCAATATCATTATGGACGCAATATCAATGTCAGAATGGACAAAATGAATAAATTTTACTATATTGAATGTCACAGTGGACAACATGTAGGATTCTAGAATAGTTTAGCCGGTTAAAATCTACTCTAATGGTGTAATGAGAATATAGAAAAAAGTTTAGTGACCTATTGAGTATAATTAAAAGATAAGTGACCTAAAAAGCAAATTATGTATTATTGGTTGCCATTTTATGACATTAACCCTATTAATAATCATGGTTCATTCAATCCAAAAAAAAAAAAAAAAAAAAAAAAAACAATATTTGTTTATACAAAACTTACTCCATGTACACATAATTTATTCTTTCAACACTTTATCCATATAGTACTTAATAGGAAAAAAAACATGTCAGTAAAGTTTCTTCACATAATACTTATTTAGAGCTCATATGAGATTCATCCTGTTTGGAATTTGTATTCCTGCCCTCTTCAAAAGCTCTTTAGAAGCATGTTTTGCCCTTGAAATAATTTCAGCCTGCCCATTGACAAATTCCATGTTTTACACAAGTAAAATAGCTAAAACAATGATATATTTTTGGACAAATATTATAATTATCATATTACCTCATCAACATTCATGATTTTTTTATTCTTCATGATCCAACTACCATTGCACATAACAGAGACTACATTCTCACTTCGCAAGCAATATACAAGGCTAGAAATGCTGCATTTATTAACAATCAACAAATATTGTTAGAAAGAAAGATAGAATAAAGAAACATAAGTTTTTATAACATTTGGGCTATAACAAATTGGTAATGTTTGTATTTACCAGTCATGAACTGGAACCATAGACCACGAGGAAGGATTGATTACAATCATATCAGCCTGAAAAAATATGCACAAGAACAAGATTAAAATCATCCAAAGAAATACTTTTTGATCTTGATTACTCCATATAAAGAGGTATAAATCTTGTGTGTAACATAGCAAAAGGAAAAGAAAGAAAGAAAAAAGAAAAAAAAAAAAAAAAAACCTTTTTTCCAACTTCAAGAGATCCTATATCGTTCTCCCAGAGGACCGCTTTTGCAGCATTTATGGTTGTCATCTTCAGAACTGATTCAGCTGGAAGAAGTTTAGGGTTTGTAGTTCCATTTGTATAAACTTCCCGTCCCTTGTTGATCAAAGAAGCTAGGTACATTTCATCAACTGTACAAGAATAATAAATAATCTTAACCACATAATTGTGTTAATAGATTTGAAAAATACTTATCTTAATTTCTTCACACAAGATGCACATGCTACATAATATATATATATATATATATATATATATATATATATATATATATATATATATATATATATATACCAACTTTCGTCTGTGAGAGCTTTTCACTATTCATTTGGTTATGTTTTTTCCAGAATCATAACTACTAAATTAAGATCATAGTATAATTGTTAAAACATTTGATATAAGATCTAAAAAAACTTTTATTTAGAAATAGCAATTTTGATTCTTCTTATAGCAAACTTTTATATTTACGTTTTTTCCCCTCAACTAATTTCAAATTAATTGTTTTCATCCCTATCTATTATAAAGTTATATTATTGGTATTTCTTAAGTTACGATTGCGGTCCCTTATTATATTTTGAAGTTACATTTTTCATCCCTTATATAATTTGTTTTTTTGTCGAGCTGCGTTTTTCAATATATCGGGTTTCCGCAGCATCGCGCGGACGGTCCAAACACTAGTTAACTTTATTGCCCAAACCGGTTTAAAACATACTCGATTGTGAACAAATTATTCTAACAAGTCTTAGCAATTGAAGAAATCAATAACCTCAGTTTCAACTCTTATATAATTAGTGAATACAGATAAATATACAACATTAACAATTGAACAAAGAATGAATATTAAAGAACCGGAGATATACGATTTGTTTTTCAAATTTTAATTTTTATAAGAAAATTTCAATATTTTTTATGGTCAGGACCGTTGAAAGAGCATAAATTGAAAGAGCATAAAGTGATTTCTCAATTGGCCCATCGGGAAATATATGTGGTTGTTTTGTGTAAAGAGTTAAAAATGTGGTTATTTTGTTACAAGCCTCCACCCGTTTAGGTTATTTTTGTGATTTTCTCTTTTCATAAGAAAAATATTAAAAAAAGGTCAAATTTCAAAACATACACTAACTTTTCAAAAAAAATTCGATTTTGACACTCTATTATTTTTTTTTTTCAATTAAGTCACTAAGTTTTCAATTTTTTCCAATTAAGTCACTACGTGTTCAATTTTATTTCAATTTTGACCCGTTTGACCAGTCAACCGGTTGCCAGCTGACGTGGCATGATGACGTGTCGGTCTTTGATGATCGGACGTAACATGCTGACATAACATGCTGACGTGGCACCCGAGTGTCAAAATTGAAACAAGATTGAAAACACAGTGACTTAATTGAAAAAAATTGAAAACTTAGTGACTTAATTGAAAAAATAAATAACAGAGTGTCAAAATCGAACTTTTTTGAAAAGTTAGTGTCTTTATTTGATGGTTTTGAGGAATAAAACATACCAATGCTCATTCTATTATTTGATGGTGCTCCATCTGTCCCTAAAGATACACAAACATTGGCATCAAGCATTTCTCTAATTGGTGCAAACCCTAGCATCCGCATTGCAGCAGCAGGACAGTGAGACACCTTAACCCCACAACTAGAAAGAAATCCAATCTGCAACAGGTATAAGAATATCGAAAATGCCACTACAATCAATTTTCAAAATTACCTCCTTTTCATTCACCCAAACAGAATGTGCTGCAAGCAAATTGCTTGTCAAAAACTTAATCTTTTCCAAATATGTAACTGTTCCATGATCCACTTCCCTAGTTTGCATCACCACCTCATTTTCAGAAGGAATCTCTGCAACATGCTATTTTTTAAACAATTAACATCAGTCAACATGACAATATCTGTTCAAAATTCAAGGGAGAGAGAGAGAGAGACCATGTGGATTCCAGTTTTGAGTTGTTTGGATGCATCTCTTGTTGCAAGAAGTAAACGATCAGTTGAATTCATAATCTGTCTTATCCCAAACCATATTCTGATGCGTCCATCAGCAGTATTGTTGTGCTTCTTGTGCAATTCCTTTTGGGACTGTGCTATTTATTACACAAACCACATTAACTACTCGTATAATGGTTAACAAGAAACACGATCAATGATAATGAAATACAGAAAGTAGATTTCCATGTAATTGGAAATTTACCTGAATACATTCATCTGCAGTCCTAACGCCCCATGAAGATGGTAGGCCTTCACCAGAATCCATGATTGACTCGGTCAAACACGCGCGTAAACCTAGTAATTCTACTGCCTTTGCCATTCCAGATACATGCTGTCCTCCGGCTTCGGCAAAGCATGTGACCTGATAACCAACCAATCAGTTACCATCTGTTTTAACTTCAAATTTGTGTAAAATTATGGACATGCTTACACCAGAGTGTATTAGTTCGATTCCACAAAGCAAAGTGGAGATGTATGAATCCTCTTCAGTCATATTCGATTCATATGGCCAAATGCGATGGTGCAACCACGTAAGCAAATCCACATCATCAGCAATCCCTCTAGCTAGTTGTTGAGACGTATGAACGTGTGTATTGATAAACCCTAATAATTAGAGAACACAGAGTCAACACAAAATCAATCGTTATGTACGGAGCACTTGAACCTGCCATTTAAACACACAAAAGTTACGTGGCATAACTACTAATCGTTAATCCACGTAGTGAACGGCTCTGGTAAGCGAATTGGTTGCAACTCGTCATGACAGATATACGATTTTATGTAAAATGCTAACATATAATGATGGTGAACAGAAAATAACCGGGGAGGAGAAATTGGCCATGGAGATCAATGATTTCCTGTGAATTTGAAGAATACTGGCGGATTATATCTGAGGATTGACCGACGGCTATAATTCTATCATTCTCAATAACAATTCCGCCATTTAGAAAGACGTGGAGTTCAGTATCCATAGTGACGATCAACGCGTTGTGAAGTATAAGCTGTGAGTTGTTCATATCCGTTGCACCATTCATGACTCTGTTGCAGTTCCTCTGCTTCACTTTCTGATTGGGGTTATATCCCCGTCAACGGTTAATCGTAGGCCATGTACAAAGAGTTCGATGGATTAAAAGTTTAGGGTTAAAAAGGTTTGAATTTGGTCAATTATCTTATTTGTTTGTGTTTATTTATTATATTTTTTTTTTTGAACGGCATTTGTTTGTGTTTATTTAGTTATTTAATTTTGTTTAATTGTAAAATCTCATTTAATTTTTTAGTTTCTTTTTGAAATGGTCATTATGTAATCGGTTATGCTAACTATTTCGGAAATAATTAAAAAGTTAGGTGAGGTTTTAAACCATAAACAGAAAATTAAGTAACCAAATTCGATATTAACCTTCAAAAACTTTATTTTTTTGGAAAGTTGAATTTTTAGAACTTGTGTTAGTTGTAATTTAAATTAATTATGAAAACAGTCTTTATGTTTATTTTACTCCAATAATTCATTTTTGTAAATGATTAAAAAAGAATTATGTATACAAAGAAAATGGATGATTTCTAGTTGGGTGGTTTTCTATTTAATTAGTTGGTTTTAGTTTCTAATAAATGTTTTAACCGTCTAAAAAAAATGAAAATGATCATAGATTGATAAAAAAGTATTTAATATTTATACCAAATGTTTTCATGCACACGACTTACAATGAGAATGTTTATTGGTAGTAGATATAGAGATAGTAATAACTAATTTTTGTTCATCTATTTAAATCTTAGTCAATTTAAATTATATTTTATTTTCAAAACATCACTTAAAAATATACTCTTAACTAAACTGATATGAATCCTACGAGTTTAAAAAGTATTTAAATGTTAAATCCATTAATTATTTTATTAAGTAAAAAACTATTTTCCTGACATAATTTTGTAACAATATTAAATATATGGTTATTTAAACAAAATTAGAAATACACAAAAAAGTGTTGAATGGTTAAGATGACCAAACACAATGTTTTTGAGTCATGTTGTGACAACCGTCAATTTTGGTCAATGAAAGTCAACAAAACGTAAATTAGGATAATACTTTAAAAAGTATTTACCTCAACCATCGCGATGTATTATTGGCATCATAATACAATTTTCACTATTTCGAACATATATCGAGTACACAATCTATTTAAATTTGATAGATTACAGACAACGTAAAAATTCGATAAAGCATACAAATATTATTTTGGTATAAATAATATTCAAAGCACGATGTATTCGTGTTTACGAATTCGTGGACGTATAGAACGTCGAAAACGGAGTTCGCATACAAAAGTTACAGCAATTCAGTTGCTGAAAACAATAAATGTACATAGGAAATAGGCATTAAACGCATTACAGCGTGCCTTAAACGTTAAGTATAAAATATTGGAACACGTTTTATAGAACGTAATATGATCTAGTATTTAATTCTATACTCTGATTACTTTTCCGATAAAGTGTCATATACCGTGATCCAGAAATTTACCACGCTTTGACCCTTATATTTTTTATATAACGAATTGGGAAATAATTAAATTATATGATTATTAATATTAGTATTAATAATATTGATTAACATTATGGTTAGTAATTATATCTTTTAAACTTATACAATTATACATCATATTTTGTCAAACTTTTATAAAATACATCCATTTTATACAAGTAGCAAGTTGTTTTTATAAAAAGCTAGACAACTCTCTTCTCCTCTCTCCTCAAAACCTCCAACTCTCTCCATCATCATCACCTAGCCATTTTTTATTTAAAGAACCATACCCTTACATAACCATCCCACCAACATACCCTTACAAACACCATACTCCTTTCACCAACAAGTCACTCAAGCTCACTCTCTCTCTCTCTCTCTCTCTCTCTCTCTCTCTCTCTCTCTCTCTCTCTCTCTCTCTCTCTCTCTCTCTCTCTCTCTCTCTCCTCTTATATCTTCGACCAAGACCACACACACACACACAAAAATTCCAAACTTTGTTCATTTGCTCTCATTCATCTCCATTTTGCTCCAAGTGTTCCAAGGCCTTTGCAAGAGTTTTTGGTAAGTTTTTCCATGCATCTTTCAAGTTCCAATACATTTTATCATCACCTTTTGTTACCCTCATTCACATTCTTGAACAAAAAGCCTAAGCAAAATCTCCAAAAAGTCAAGAAGGTATTAGCTTCCAAGACTAGATCTTTCATTTTTACTCAACATCTCCTAAGGAAATCATTAAAGAGATTCATACCCTCATTTTCTCTTCTTTTTACATGTTTTAGGGGGAGAATACAAGCTTACTAAAATGCATGTTTTGATCTTGAAAATATAACATGATATGTGTGTTTGGTTATTTTTCTATAAAAGTGTTATACATGAAAATTGTGTTATAATAAACTAAGTTATATGTTTAACTTGAGAAAATAACATATAAAACTCTTATACATAAAAATCACTAACAAAAATACAAAATGTTGTTTTGTTGGTAAAAGTGGTCATAAAAGTGCATATTTGTTTCTTGGCAAAAAGACTTGGAAAACTTCTTTTCTCAAAAATGGTCATAAAAACTACTAGGTTATATTTGTTAGACAAAATTTCTTGTAAAAAGTTTTATACAACAAAACTAGTTTATTTTATGTAAATTGTTATTATTTGCATGAAAAATGACCATTTGTAAGTATTTGTCATCATTTTATAAAACGACTAATTTGATAAGTTGTCATCACTTTTATGAAAAATGGTTTTGGTTACTTTATGTTTATATTTAGTGCCTTAGATGTAAGAAAATGTATATTTACGAACATCTAGCATCTTATAGGTATAAATACGTAAAGACGACAAATACACTTATATAAATTATAATTGGTATAATTTATGGAACAAACTACGTCATTACAACAAATACGTACGAAAGATAATTATATAGATATATAATTATTTCCTAACTTTGGTAATTACAAATACAAATAATTTTCATTTATAAACAAGGATTTCATCACGTTGAGCGGTTATGTGAGACATTTTCTTCATCGTACTAAACAAAGTACAATGGTAAGTCTTAGATTATAACTTTAATAATTACGAGCGAGATAGTTGTGTATAGATCTATATGTGATTGACAATCCCCACCTATGGTTGTTCGCTACAACTACGACCGACGGGTCAAGGGTGACAAATGTCTTAACATTGCGACGCCCGAAGAACGTCGTGTCAGGCCCACATCATAGTCGTAGCTGGGTTATAATAACTCGCAAGTAACATCAACAAATATCCATTGTTTAAGGAAAAACATCTTCACTTGTTTTGTATGATTACAAAACTACATTTTTACACGTAATATAAGTAAAGAATTACTTATACATTTCAGTTTATGACTACAAAGTACAGTTTATCAAGATTTACAAATTATGGTTTTACTTAGACAATTCAGCCCAGTTTTATGGTCTAAAGCTACAATAACGTTTAAGAAAATATTGTTTTTCTTGTCTACAAATACTTCGGGTTCCACTAAGGAAATACTAGGTTTTTCTCATTACAAAATCTTATGAACTCACCAACGTGATGTTGACACTTTTAAAACTGCTTGTATTCTCAGGTTATCATTAGCCGAGATTGACAAACTTTTGGATTGGGACGCAAAGACATCACTCTTACTATTTTGTTTATCATACATGTAATTAGATTCGAAACAATTGACATTTGGAACATGTAACTTATCTAATTATAATGTACGATGGTTGTTATTTACTTATGCATCGATGTATTCAATTATTTTGATACTGTATAACATTCCACCCACAGACTATTCTGTCGTTTGGTTTGGGGGTGTGACACATGTTAATATAATTAATCATGTCAATCTTTTATTCAACCTGATTAATCATCATGAATCAAGTGTTTTATATAGTTTGAAAAATGTTGAAGCTTTTTTTTGTTTGGTATTTAAAATATAATATAAAAAGTGTTAAGGTTGAATTTGGGCACTTAACTTTCTGATTTGTGTTCATTTGGTCACTTAACTTTGTTTAAGTTTTAAAAGCTCACCTAACTTTGTATTTATTTCCAAAATGGTCACTATGACCGGTTATAACAAGTCATAGTGACCATTTCGAAAATAAATAAAAAGTTATATAACCTTTTAAAACTTAAACAATGTTAAGTGATCAAATGAGCACAAATCATAAAGTTAAGTAACGAAATTCGACCTTAACCTAAAAGTTTAAAACTGCTCTTATTTATTTGTTTTAAACTAGATTGAACTAGACACCGTTATATTATCCATGAAAAAATTAATTTTGTAAGGTTTTACTTTAAAACATCCAAAAATTAGTCATTTTATTTAAAATAACTAAGCAGATCGCAAGTGGACTATTCCCATATGTGATTTCCTTCTTCGCCTGCAATTTGGTTAGGATACGGTATAAAAAAAATTCAATGCCTCGAAAGTTTCAAGCCTCACCTGTAATATCCTCTGCCTCACTTGCGACATCCTCTAGGTCACCTGTGATTTCCTTTAGGGTTCATGGTGGTTCATGGGATTAGGTTCATGGTTGTCCAAGTTTAAAGGCTCATAGTTTCTTTATATGAACTCTGATTTAGCTGATTTTTTTGTAACGTGAAGTTTATTAGTAGATATATCCGTAAACATAAAAACACAAATATTTGATTTCGGAAAATGTTACTTTTGAAGCTCCAAAATAGATTGACAGTATCGTGAGTTAGTTTTTTTGTCCAACTTTGGAGGTTCATATTTTGCTCATAGAAAGTCTCTGATATAACTAGAGGTGTCTGTAAACATAAAAAACACTTTATTTCGATTATGGAAAGTTTTACTTATTAATGTCGAATGTAGGGTACATGGTTATATATGTAAATTAGTAAAATTGACGATTTTTGATATTTTTGCTATTACGAAACAATTCATTGCATATTTAGTAGTAATATTATACAAAATTTGAAGCATAAAGTTAAAAGTGTAGCCTAATAAAACCATGCATGATCTGTAGAAGGGATGATCTATTCATGATTTGTTCATGTAGGAAATGGAAAAAAGTGGTATACTGTGCGGTCATGCAATAGCAATGTTGCGAATGTTGAAAATGTCACCCATGGAGAAAATGGTTTATTATAATCTTAATGTTTCATACTTTAGAGGAGCTTACGGAAATGAAAAGGTTGATCCACTACCACCTCCTCCTGAATAAGATATTCTGATGAATGGTCGGACATTTTACCCCCTTTGTAACCAACTAATGAGTGTTTGTAAAAACTTGATACCTAATTATGTATTTCCTTATGGTTATATTCTATCATAGTTACATGTGATAGAATATTCTTGCCATGAATTGATGAACATAACATACCTACTACTTAATAACATTTATTTATACTAACGTCTCAAAAAATACATAGTTAGCTGTATTAGAATACATTTGCCAATTAATGATGATCATAACATTTTAGTTTATAAAAAACTTTTATTATACTACCATTACAAGTCACTAGAATTGCAGACATTATAATAGTAATACAATTCATTATTGTCATATGGTAATTACACTTGTAGACTAGAATAGCTACAAAGAACAACCAACTTAACAATAACAATATCAATATCTTCAATTTTCGATTCACTTCATGAATATTTTTTTAGTTCTTTATCTCTTTGAATTCTTGCAAAATCATACTCTTGATCGACCCAAACATTAACACTCTAATGTGTAGATTGTGCTTTCATTTAATCACTTGATCATCTTTTATCAAATTGTTGTTACTGTAAAACCAATAATTTAGGTAATTTCATTATATAACATATTGTTGGATTAGGTGTCTAGGCCATGACTAATAATTAGTATTTACCTAATTAATAGTAGCAAAGTCCATTTCGGTTGCCCTCATAGCTGGAGGTTTGGTAGATAGTTCAGTAGAGAGAAATAGTGATTTTTTATATGATTAATAAATCAATAGAAATAAAAGAAATAGTTTGTTAATATATTATGGAGATAATGTATTAATTAGAAATAGTATTATTTGATTAATAATTAATCCATAATTAATTGGATTAATTTTGTGGCATTAATTAGATTAATCAAGAGGACAAGGGCTAAAGTTGTTCCAACTCAATAGTTGAATTGGACACGCGTGGCTCGGCCATGTATGGGCCGCAGCTCGCGTATCAGTAATCCGGAAAATGGCCTAGAGATAGGGTTTATCTCAGTTTGAAAGTCAAACGAGGTTTATCTCTAAGGGCTGTCTGGTAGCCTATGAATAGGGACCCCTGGACCTCATTTGGAGTTGCTAGTTCCTCTTAATCTCTCTGGATTTTCATCCCCACCTCCTGCTCCCTGGGTGTGATCTCATTTGAGGCAGGACACTTGTGCTGCTTAGCTTCAAGATTTAAACTAAAGGTTAGTTTTTCTGATTTTATTCTTTCAATTAATTTTATTTGGCCTTTAGGAATTTTGTTACATGTTCAAAGATAGAAAACATAGATCCAATCTAGGTTGCATGTGAACTTAGGGTTTTAGTTCATAGATTTGCTTAAAACCTTTCAGTGGTATCAGAGCATTTGGTTGTTTTCTAGTTGAATTGCTATAACTGTTTTCCTAATATTTACGGTTTAAATCTTATAAACCCTAATTTGAGGCCATTTGGATTTTAGGGATTAGGGTTTTAGAAACCCTGGCCCCTCCCCTTGTTATTTTCGATTTTGTGCATTAGGGTTTTAGAAGGTTTTCTATTTTTGGTAACTGTGATTATTTAATAAATGGATAACCTTAAACCCATTATTTGGTTTTTTCCAAATTTAGGGGTTTAAGATAGAATTAAATTAATTTGATTAATTTGTGATGCCTATCTGGATTTAATTAATTTAATTAATTGTTTAATTAAAAGATAAATTAAATCATTTAAAGGTTTAAATTTAATTTTTAATTAATTGTTTAATTTCGAATAATTAAAAAGATAAACCAAGAATATTTTAAAATGTTTAAAATACATCTTATATATATATTATAATTAAAAGTTAATATTATATGTATAAGATAAATTGGTCTGTCAAATCAATACTAGGCCTCATTCACGAAGGTGATCTATAAGGAGGGTATAAGGAGATTGCCTATAAAATGGCGGTCTAATGGGTGTCCACTCTCACCCACCGCTCTCTTGATCAGTGGAGGGTCGTTAGCCGAACGGGTTTGATAAGACAGATTAATCTCATTAAAAGTATAATGTTATTAATGAAAGTACTAGAACAGCTTTATAAAATCCAAAATCTAGTTACTTTAGGAAAAATGTGAAAAGATGCTAATCCATGAAATTGCACATTACACTTTATGAGACATTAGTGGAGCGTGTGTGGTTAACCGACACACTAATAGGGGCTCATAAAGAGTGGTAATGGGTTTCTCATGATTTATCATTGTTGATGGAGCGTGTGTGGTTAACCGGCACATCAATTAGAGATGATAAATGACATTGAGGTTACCGAGCTAATTTGCATGGTTATTCACATCTGGTTTGTGGTCCTCGGCATCCCAGTCATAAACAGCAGAGCATATCCGAGATTAAACATGCCATTGAACAGTTCAATAAATCTCAAAGATCTAGGAATTTCATCAGACTGAAATTGATAAATGTTTATCTACCTTAATGACCATTATGTTGTGATTACGACATCCCTCTTCACACCATAGTTGGGGTATTTTGGATCCTAGCCTTGTTAAATGATATATTGGGTAATTGTTTAAGAAGGATTAAAATTAAACTAACAAATTCAAAATTTAAAAAATGTCTAAAGATAGCGTCCATTCTCCTCCTTCTCCTCCTTCACCCATTTCTGAGAGTTTCAGAAAGCACCTGTTACATATTGTAAGGCTGACTGGCCTGAACTATATGGTATGGCTTCACAAATAGAGAATGGTTCTTAGTTTTGCTGGCAAGCCATATCTCATTGAGTGTCCGCTCCCCAAAGCATGGCATCACACAGCAGCTTGTGATGAGCATGACCCCTTGACTATTGAGTCCAAGGAAGTTCGTTGCCTCATGCTATTGATCAGTGACCTCGAGTTTCGTAGGGATTTAGAATTCCTGGGGTCAGATAAGTTAGCACAGCTGGTTGAGGAAAGGTTCCGAAAACCGGTTGAAAAGGGACGAGCTAAGATCTTCAAAGAGCTTGAAGTCTGCAAGCTAGAAGGAAGTAGTACCCGTTTGCATGTTCTCAAGTTTGAGGGATACATAGGCAAACTATAAAAAATTGGTTACCCCCTTTAGATCGGGAGTTAAGCATAAGCTCGACTCGCTGATTTGTTCATCCAGATGTACAGGAAGGGAAACCAGGGTAAGACTATCATGGGAATGCATTCAATGTTGACTCTGTATGAGTCGTTCAGGGAGAAGCATAGTTCTATTAATTCAGCTGCTTCGGGATTGAGTCTAGTAATAAGGCACATCAAGAAATGATCCAGATCGTCTGGAACGGTTCATTGATGTCTCAAACTGGGAATCCAAAAGGTAGGACACAGTCACAGAAAGATTAGATGACGCTCCAAAGCCAAACCGTTTGGCAACTCAGGAATATCTTAATACTCAAAACTCCTTATCCTTAATTCCTTGATACAGGATGTGTTTCTCACATATGCTCTGTATGCATGGACTCTGTAGGATGCGAGATGCTGTTGCATAGGAGCATATTCGGATTGGATCTGAAGCTCATGCAGTTTTTGGAGTTTAGTTAGATACTATGACCTTGTTATTAGTTTATAGATGTATATGACATTGTTTCGCATAGTACATTGTTCTGAGGATAATTCTGGTTTAATAAAATATTTTCTTTTAAAACATGATTGTTTTAATTATCCTCAAAATGTTGTGTAAATGTGTTGATGGCATAAATGGTAATAACTTGAATGTTGATACATCCAATGGGATTGGATTTATAAATTGTGTTCCTTATAAGTGAATTTTATGAGAATCACTTCAACCAAAGGTCCAGTTGGACAGGACTTTGGAATTATTTGACTTAGAGTCGCATGATAATTGAGTGCTTAATAAAATTAATCGTGGCAAGACACATAAGTTACTGTGTATTGCTCGAATCTTCGAACACAACACAACTAGTTATACTTCATGATATTTGCCAATTAGTATGACAAATATGGCTTCGCTTATCAGAATAAGCGATTCATTGAAACCTTGAAGGTTCAAGGATTTCTAAGGAAGTATAAGATCAACAGAACTTGAGTGACAACATAGACTAAGAAAATGTTTCACAGTTTATCCTCTTCCAAGAACATTAATGGTTATAATGTGTCTTAGGAAAGATGATGGAGCATTGGTCAAAATAGTTTCATCCTTGATGTATGAGATACATCTTCAATTAGTTTCCGATGAATTGAATATTCAACCAGTCAGACCATAGAAACCATATTCTGACCACATCTTAGACTAAGTAGGTTATGCAGACACTGTCTGAAATGTAAAGCTGGGATTGTCCCACTTGTACATAGAAAATCCAGGGTCATGTAGCGTTCGTCCGAACCTCATGACTAGCCTAAACCTGATCAGCAATGTCGTTTCATTAGCTATCCCACTGTACCTTTGAAAGAAGAGCTCTTTTAGAAAGGACTCATGTTCTAAGGAAATAGTGGGAGCTAGGACAGTCCTCAATGAGTTCAGGATTAGCCAAGTGAAAGAACCTTTAGTCATCACTAGGCTTTGAGTAGGAATCAGATTTCTGTTAAACCTACATACTCTTCTCTTAAACAGTAGTATTGGTCACCGTCATAAGGTGTTATGATCTGGGTGACATACCGATTAGTGGTAAAACACTAAACTTGGTACGGATTAGCAATCCGACTACTTGGAAGCATTGGTGAGCCCGGTTGCTGCCAAATAAGAGAACCTTAGGGCGAGACACAGTCTATGTGGAAATTTGATTGATTTTACACCTGGTCTACAAACTAGTGGGAGTAATTGAATCATCAAAAGAAAATGACATAGATAGAAATGTATTGACAGAACATCTAGTTGAGTGAGACGATACTCAGAGTCAAACAATTGATTTCGAAAGAAGCACTCTCAATAGAAGATGAAATCCGAGAGGATACTTTGCGTGGCACATTGTGAGTCATTAGTGGAGCGCGTGTGGATTACTGGCACACTAATAGGGACTCACAAAGAGCATGCCAATACAGAAGGTACGTGGCCTCGGGATTCATCACACACGCACCTCGCAAGAAAGGATATTCGGATTCTCAAAATGTGCCAAAAAGTTTGGATTTTGTGAATAGCCTGAAAGATTCCTATAACTATGTCAGAAAGGTTTCGGATTCTCAAAATGTGCCAACAGGTTTGGATTTTGTGAATAGTCCGAAATAGTCAAAGCCAGTGGGAGTATCGTTGTTATCTTCCTATGACTGTATGTTTGTTACATATTGCTTATAGGAAACATCTCTTATCATTACAAAGTGTAATGATTTGACATTAAGTGAAGATTCATTATGAAAGACTTAATAGAGATACATCGTACTCAAGTGGTTGTGAACATCTATGAGATAGATCAAAAACTCTGCCAATATGATCTTGATACGATTCAAGATGCATAGCCGCAGGAAAGGAGTTTCCTACCATTACAAAGTGTGATGACTTAGCATGAGAGATATAAAGAAGATGCAACATACTCACGTAGTTTACAGACGTCTATCGGATAGATGAAATCTTCAGTATAGACCTAGCCATTGTAAGCATGATCTTGATAAGATTCAAGATGCATGAGAAAGAGTCTCCGAAAGGAAATAGTTTCCGAAAGTCATGACACAGGGATTATAAGTAATCATTAGATTTCGAAAGGGTTTGGAATTAGAATAGATCGGATTCCACGAGCTTTTTGGATCGATCAGAAGTGTCATGAAGATGTCTTGATGACTTAATGCTTAGAGCATAGTAAGTTGGATTCAGGATATAACCTGGCTGAGAATACTGGATCATTTGGACACATATGAGAAATCATTGAGAAATGATTAGGGTGAATGTTAGTAATAATTTGAAAGGAGTTTCAAATCGGTAATTATTTACATCAGGACGTGGTGCTAT
The DNA here is from genome assembly GCA_023525715.1 of Cichorium intybus. Lineage (NCBI taxonomy): Eukaryota > Viridiplantae > Streptophyta > Magnoliopsida > Asterales > Asteraceae > Cichorium > Cichorium intybus. The sequence goes on from CM042010.1 coordinate 77,719,398, forward strand.
AGGACTTCATGCCTAAAGAGTTTCGTCGGTATTCTGATGGAGCGCGTGTGGTTCACCGGCACATCATAACACCTTGAAATAGTCTTAGGGTGCAGTCATGTAGACTAAAGACCCTGAGAACCATGGGTAGTCACAGTACACATCACCAGAATGGAGTTGTGAGAGAGAAAAGACAGAATGACAAATTGAGATATCATCGGAAGAGTGTCCGATTGGATTATCTACAATGAAGTGTATCAATGTAAGACATTTTGTATACATAGAAAGAGTTAAAGGTCATATATATATATATATATATATATATATATATATATATATATACATATATATATATATATATATATATATATATATATATATATATATATATATATATATATATATATATATATATATATATATATATATATATATAAGGTTTGAATTGGACGTTTAAAAAAAAAAAGGAAACCGATAATAGTTTTATGACAAGATCCGACTTGGTGATTACCTCGTGGAGACTTGGTAATAAGCATGAGTAGCTGCCAGTCAGATTTTATGTTTCGCTTTTGCATGTTTTACTTCCCGAATAATTTAATTATTCAGAAAGGTCCACAGTCGCTCATACTTTGGAGTAAGTACTAAATCAAGACTGTCATGAATTGGTTTGTAGATTGTCTAAGGAGTTAGACATAGCAATAGGATTGCTACAACGTTCATGAGTACTTAGAAATGGAGATTTGAGTATTGGATGAACCCACGCTCAAAGGATTGCTTCATGGATTATATCAGGAGCAATTTTGAGACGATAATATCTTATGATCTTAAAGTAGAGACATATGAGTTATAATTTACAAGGCGGTTGTTCATTGATAATACGAAAACACATCGGTAACTCAGTGTTATAAAACGTATTGTTGTGAGCAATTTGACTGGCAAAAGATATAAGCATATGAGTCAAAGCTTATTTGTCCTTTGACCCTGACGGGAAAACAGATATCTGTAGGCCTCTCGATGAATTTGAAGTTGACTGAAAGTGTTGGCCAACCAGGACTAAATTGATGTGATCAATTAGTAGTCTTAAAGTCATATGCAAATCAGAAATCTAGAAACAGAGAATCAGACCGAGATTGATCTTGATCCATGTCTGGAGTCTGAAAAATATCTTGTTGGATGGAGGATGGTCACTTATCCATGGACAGAACTGACTGGGTCAGAGTTCGGCAGCAGTTTCTAGGAATGTACAATTTGCTAATTAATTAGAGGCTAAATCAGTAATTATAGTCGTAGACTTATCCAAGTGGGAGACTGTTGGATTAGGTGTCTAAGTTATGACTAATAATTAGTATTTACCTAATTAATAGTAGCAAAGTCCATTTGGGTTGCCCTCGTAGCTGGAGGTTTGGTAGAAAGTTCAGTAGAGAGAAATATTGATTTTTTATATGATTAATAAATCAATAGAAATAAAAGAAATAGTTTGTTAATATATTATGAAGATAATATATTAATTAGAAATAGTATTATTTGATTAATAATTAATCCGGAATTAATTGGATTAATTTTGTGGCATTAATTAGATTAATCAAGAGGACAGGGGCTAAAGTTGTTCCAACTCAATAATTGAATTGGACACGCGCGGCTCGGCCATGTATGGGCCGCGGCTCGCGTATCAGTAATCTGGAAAATGGCCTAGAGATAGGGTTTATCTCAGTTTGAAAGTCAAACGAGGTTTATCTCTAAGGGCTGTCTGGTAGCCTAAAAATAGGGACCCCTGGACCTCATTTGGAGTTGCTAATTCCTCTCAATCTCTCTGGATTTTCGTCCCCACCTCCTGCTCCGTGGGTGTGATCTCATTTGAGGTAGGACACTTGTGCTGCTTAGCTTCAAGATTTAAACTAAAGGTTAGTTTTTCTGATTTATTCTTTCAATTAATTTTATTTGGCCTTTAGGAATTTTGTAACATGTTCAAAGATAAAAAACATAGATCCAATCTAGGTTGCATGTGAACTTAGGGTTTTAGTTCATAGATTTGCTTAAAACCTTTCACATATAACTTAGATATACAATTTAATTAAAACGCAGTACATAAGATTAACTCATGGGCAACAAATTTGGCAATTGTAAGGGATAATTGCTTTTTCACGGTCGATAAAATCTCCTCTAAATCTAATGACATTTGCAATACGACTTTATTCGGCTACAAGCATAGAAACTTCTTTTTCATTTTCTTTAATCCAACATTTAGCAATTTTCAGTTTGACATACATATCTTTGACCCAATCCTGCTTTTGTTTCAACTTGACACAAAAGAGTTCTACATGTTCATCTATTTTCCTTTTTTTCAGAGTCTCTTCTGTTTTCTTTTTCTGCATTTGTGATCGCTTCAAATACATAGTAAAGAATATCCAGGCTGACCTGGGCAGACATCAGAAAAGGGTTAATATCTGAACAAATATAACATTTGTAACGCCCCATTTCCAAGATTAAAAAATTTTCTTTATTACCAAGATTCCAACAAAATCGTTATTTCAAAAAGTAAAACTGTTCAACATATTTATTAAACCAACAGCGGAATATTTGAAAATCATAACATAGTTCATTAAAATAAATCTCCTGTATGTGATGCACTACCGTCAAGCCTTGCCCTTTCCTTTGTCATTTGAAATACCTGAAATGTTATAATATCAACGGGTAAGCTTAAAGCTTAGTGAGTCCACAAATTACCATACATGCCCACACATTAAACAACTCGTCCTCGAGAACGACCCGACCCTACCCACCATACAACAACTACAGGCATCCATCATACAACAGCTATGTACACGGGAAGGTTCTACCCATCATACAACAGCTATGGGTTCCCGGTTATGGCCCAGCCCATCATACAACAGCTATGGGACAAGGCAATAGTCCAACTCGCCATACAACAGCTACGAGGGGACACGCATCGGTACTGAGCCCAACAACAAATAGCCACAGATATAGAGCAAATCATATAACTGTAAATAACATTCAAGGTGCCTAACATGCAACATCATATAGTAAGGTGAGGATACTCACCTGATTCGTAACCGTGTAGATATTCTCTAATATCCCCACTTAGCTCGTCCACACACCTAAATCCCACATACACAACAAGTCAAGCACTGACCAAACTCCTATAGACTTGCCTAAAGGTCAGACTCAACATTTGGTAACCAACATTGGTCGAAAATAAGCTTTTGGGTCAAACAGCCGTTCGCCGCGGCACGACCTTTCTCTTACGCGTCGCAGACTATCATTACTCTTACGGGGTTTTACTCGAACCCGCGTCGTCGACATAGCCTGTCCGCGCCGCATACTCGTATTAATCCAAAGTCTTATTAGCCCTTAATCAGTTCAGTTATCGGCTAGGGTTTCACTCTATACCCTTCCTGGGATCTGAAACTACCCTATGGTCACTTCCTTATGGACATGCAAGTCCATGCATGTCCTTGGTCCAAACCCTAAGTGTTATAAGTCATCTAAGGCTACAAACCAATGGGTAACACCCTATGACGAGATGAAAATGAAAGTCAGAAGAGTAAATCTTCTTACCTTACTTCTGAAAAACGAAGTGATGCCCACGATTCGTTACAAGCCTTGAATCTCTTCCTTCTAATCTCCAAAAACCTTCAAAGCCTTGAAACCGAAGAGCCTCTGCTAAAACCAGTCGACTCTACTCTAGGAAACCTCCAAAAACACGAACCCTAGGGCTGGGACCCTTTATATAGGCGTTTAAATCTGAATTAGGGTTTTTCACATCTGCGGCGCGCCGCGCCGCGGATCCTCCCGAGCCGCGCCGCGCTTACAAAATCATTCGCGAATCTAGATCCTTCCCGAGCCGCGCCGCGGATCCGTCCGGGCCGCGCCTCGGCGGAACGGGTCTTACAACATTCCTCTTATTCACAATGTCAAATACCATTTTAGAGGAACTCATATTTTTAATTAAGGAATAATAATATAATTGTAACACTATATTTAGCAATATATCTGAATAAATGTAGTCTGACTATGATTTAAAGATATTTGATCGTGAAGTCATACACGTTTGACTACAATGTCGTACAACAATCATGGCACGACAGTTCAATGTACTTTGACTGTGATTTAAAGATGTTTGACCGCGAAGTCTTACATGGTTGACTGCAATGTCGTACAACAATTATGACACGACATTTCAATGTAGTCTGACTGCGATTTAAGGATGTTTGACTGCAAAGTCCTAAACTGTTGACTGTAATGTCGTATAACAATTATGACGCGACAGTTCAATGTAGTCTGGCTGTGATTTAAAGATGTTTGACCGCAAAGTCGTACACAGTTGACTGCAATGTCGTATAACAATTATTAAGGTTGTCTACGGTGTCATATACAACATATCCTTTCGAAAACTTAGTGTCATATTATAATACTTGTCTCAGAAAAACCATTATTCTCAAACAATTTGTACTGCACTAAACAATGATTCATTTAGACACAAAGTTATTTTGTTGTTGTGCGCACGGGTGGGAAGTGGTTCATTGTTCATGAATAACCTAAATATGTTAGGCCTTTTGTTAAGAATCACTGAGTGCAGTTCTATGCTAGTATAAATTTTCATGATTTTGCTTATTTGGTGAAATCAAAGGCTGATTTGGCTGACAAATCAGTTGTTACATTATCATTTCAACATCCAGAGTACCTTTATGTTATTGACATGGTTGATGACAATGATATGTTACCTTTGATCAAGGTAATTCAAAATGTGAAGAATGTGGTTCATGTTTATGTCGTTAAAGATGATGACGAGAAGCGAAGTAGCGATAAGGGAAAAACCTCATACGATAATAGATCAAATGGATTTGGGAGCAAGAATCTGATAGGTAATATTATCTCTACCAACGTACCTATGTATAACATTGTACCAGAAACTGTAATCCAATCACCAATTCACTATGTTACACCTGAAAATTTCAACCACGTAGGAGATGACGATGTTTCCACTTGTGCGGATGATTTGAGCAAACGAGATATTATGGGTAATGAGGTTGCACAACATGAAAAGCACTACAAAGACGTTGGTCCTCTTCCCAATGATGGTAATCTATCACCCAACGTGAACCCAATATGTCACACCCCCAAACCACGATGGCGGAATCGTTGGAGGGCGGAACGAATCATCGTATCACAACAATTGTATACATTGAAACATAAGTAAATAAACAACCATCATACATTATAATTGGAAAGCTACATTGTTCAAACGTTATTTTTTAACCCAATTACAATATGATAACAAAATAATCAAAAGAGACGTCTTCGCCTCCCATCCCAAAAGATTAGTTGTACGTGACTAATTGTTACTTGAGAATACAAGTAATATTGCAAGTGAAAACATTACGTTGGTGAGTTCATAAGATTTTTGTAATGAGAAACTCAGTAATTCCTTTGTGAAAACCAGTAGCTTATGTACCAAGAAAACAATATTTTCTTTAACGTTATTGGAGTTTTAAACCCATAAAACCCTTGTATAAGTAAAACCGTACTTATCTGTACCTTGATAAAATATAGTTTAATTCAATAAAACGTGTATGTATAAGTAAAACCATACTTATATTTGTAACTTGATAAAATGTAGCTTTAATACCGTAAAACTCATACGTATAAGTAAAACCCTACTTATATTTGTATTTTACTGAAATGTAGTTTTAATTCCATAAAACCTATATGTATAAGTAAAAAACATACTTATATTTTGAATATTTATATAAAACCATTAGAAAATGTTTTTCCCCAAACCCAGGATATTCATTGTCATTCATGTGAGTTAATATAACCTTGCTACGACCTAATGGCCAGACACGACGTTCTTCAGGCGTCCCAGTGTTAAGACATTTGTCACCCTTGACCCGCCAGTCGTAGTTGTAGCTAACAACCATATGTGGGGATTGTCAGTCCATATAGATCTATATACAACTATCTCGCTCATAAATGATTAAGGTTATAATCTAAGACTTATTGTGTACTTCTCTTAGTACAGTGAAGAAATGTCTCACATAACTACCCAACGTGATGTTTTATCCTAGTTCGTACTAAAATGAAATCCTTTGTATTTGTAATTATGAAAATATACCTATGATAATTATAGTATGTAAATGTACTGAAAACTCCTTTACGTTTGTAATTATCAAATTGTTCATGATAATTATACTCATTATAATTTATATAAATGTTTTCGTCATGTTAACGTATTTAAGCCTAAAATATGTTAAGTAGTTGAAATGTGTAATGTCTTATATCTAAGGAACTAAATATAACTAACAAGATAAATTTACAATTTATCAAACAAGTCATGAAAAGTTGTTAGTTTTGGTCATTTTACATAAGTGATGACAACATTTTTAGTTCTTGTCATTTTGTCAAAATAATGGTAATCTTTCCTAATGGTCATTTTTCATACACTATACTTTAAAAATAGTCATTTTTGTGTTAAATACCAATTTCTTTGTAAAAAATCATTTCCCAAGCTTATTACGACGTTATAAGTCAAAATAGTCGTTATTACGTCAAAAATAACGTTTTTCTTATAAATCGTTATTTTTCATGTAAAGGTAGTAACGACATATTTATTTTAGACCATTTTAGTTATGTAAACCTTTACGTTTGATTTTTGTCCAACATTATATGACAAAATAGTTTTTATGACTATTTTAGTGAAAAAGGTATTTTCATGTATTTTTGCCCAAAGATCATATGGTGTTCCATTTTTATGACCATTTCACCAACAAAGTAAAACACGAAATTTTGTTGGCGACAAAGGTGTGTAAAAGCCCTGCATGTTTGTTTCTTGAATAAATATGTATTTTAGTTTATGTTAACACATTTTTATGCCAAACACTTTTGTAGTAAGATGACCAAACATATGAACATATCATATTTCAAGAGTAAAACATATAGTTTTAAGACTTGTATTCTCCCCCTTAAAACACTTAAAAAGAGTAGAATAAGGGGTATGAACTCACCCTTGCAGCAAATCTTGAGTTGGAGAAGAAAAGGCCAAAGCTTATCAAATTGGAAATGGCTTGATCCTCAAGATGATCTATGGTTCAAGATCAAGAGTGTGAATAAAAGAACAACCAAGAATGATGATGGAAATGACATTGAAAGCTTGGAATGAACATGAACTTATCAATATCTTTGTGAAAAAACATTGGAAAGACTTGGAATCAATTGGAACTTCTTTGAAAGACTTAGAGAGAATGAAAGAAAAGATGTTGGAGACCAAATGAAGTGTGCAAAGGCCTCATGAGGGCCGAGATTTATAAGGGAGGGTGAAGGTGGTGATCTTGCATGGGAACCATGCAAGATTTAACATATCTCATTTAATATTCAAAACTATACTTTTTATACTTTTATATTAGATTTCAAATCTAATGGAGATGATGGTGACGGTAGGGTAGGGTGGCCGGCCATGGGAGGGTAGGTGAAGTGTTTTTGTCTTTTATAAATTATACCCAAGTATTATATAAACATTAGTATTTTTATAAAAAGCGGTAAAACGTTTGCGTATTTTTTATTTGTTTGGGAGATATAATTATTAATAAATACGTTAATCAATATTAACAATAAAAATATTAGTAAGCATCTATTTAGATGGATTCCCAATTCGTTAGGCAAAGATATAAGCGTCTAAGTGAGGTAATCTTCCGAATACGCGATATTTGGCATTTTACCGGAAAAATAGTCCGATTATGAAATTAAATACTAGACCATATTACGTTCCATAATATGTGCTCCGATATTTAATGTTTAATTTTTAAGGCACCTCAAAATGCATTTTAATGTTCAATTCCTGTGTACATTTATCGTTCCCAGCGACTGAACTATTGTAACTTTTACATGAGAACTCCGTATTCGACGTTCTTTATGTCTACGGATTCGTGAGCACGAACACATCATGTTATGAATATTACTTATATCAAAATAATATTTGTGTGTTTATCGACTTTCTACGCTACTGTAATTTATTACACGTATTTATAGCGTTTACTCGATAATTGATTTCAAGTAGCGCATGTAGTATTATAATATCCAATAATACAATGTAAAGGTTATGAAAATTAAATTTCAACATTTCAACCTAATTTACGCTTCAGTTGACTTTCGTTGACTTTAATTGACCGAATTTGGACGGTTGTCACATCATCCTCCCGTTAAAAGGAATTTCGTCTCAAAATTAGTTTAAATACTAGACTCCTATGGATTTGGGAATAGTTGGGGATATTTTTGTTTCATATGATCCCCACGTTCCCAAGTAAACTCAGGTCTCCGCTTAGCGTTCCAGCGGACCTTTACTATTGGAATGCGACTTTGTTTTGTTCTCTTGACTTACTTATCTATGATCTCCACCGGTTCCTCTATAAAGTGCAAGCTTTCGTTGACTTCGATCTCATCCAGAGGAATGACCAGGGTTTCATCAGATGGACACTTTTTGAGGTTCGACACGTGAAAGTGTTGTGTACTTTGCTTAGCCCGTGGGGTAACTGAAGCTTGTAGGCTACAGGACCAATTCTAGCTAGAATTTCGAAAGGTCCTATATACCTTGGGTTAAGGTTTCCCCTTCTGCCGAAACGTATCATTCCCTTCCAAGGGGAGACCTTTAACATGACTCGATCACCCACTTGGAATTCCAGAGGCTTGCATCTTTTGTCTGCGTAGCTCTTCTGTCGATCACGAGACGCTTTCAGTCGTTCCTTTATTTGGATGATCTTTTCCGTTGTTTCTCGTATAATCTCTAAGTCGGTGATTGTGCTATTTGTCACTTGACCTCTAGCTAGTTAGCTATCACCAACTTCTTCCCAACACAATGGTGATCTGCATTTGCGCCCGTACAGAGCTTCAAACGGTGCGACTTTGATGCTATTGTGATAGCTGTTTTTGTAGGAGAATTCCATTAGTGGCAAGTGAACGTCCCATGCCTTGCCAAAATCTATCACGCAGGCACGAAGCATGTTTCCAATGTTTGGATGGTTCGTTCACTGTGGCCATCTGTTTGTGGATGGTAAGTTGTGTTAATATCAAGTTTGGTTCCCAAGGAGTTCTGCAGCGACTGCCAAAAATGCGAAGTAAATCGGCTGTCTCTATCTGAGATGATGGATATTGGCACACCGTGCAGCCTCACGATCTCTTGGAGATATATCCTTGTTAGCTTCCCCATCTTATCTGTCTCCTTGATTGGTAGGAAGTGTACAGATTTCGTCAGTCTGTAAACAATTACCCAAATGGTGTCAAGCCTACCAGCAGTCTTGGGTAGTTTCGTTATGAAATCCATGGTGATCCGCTCCCACTTCCACTCGGGTATCTCTGGTTTTTGCAACAAACCGAGGGTTTTTGATACTCTACCTTGACTTTTGCATAGGTCAAGCACTTGCTTACGAAGGTAGCAATCTCGGCTTTCATGTTCGGCCACCAGTACAGCTTCTTCAAATCGAGGTACATCTTGTCCGACCCAGGATGGACGGAATGCCTTGTCTTGTAAGCCTCTTCCATAACTAACTCTTTGAAGCCACCAAACTTTGGTGTCCAAATTCGGTTCATGAAGCATCGTGTCCCGTCCTCCTTGAGTTCAAACGTCTTGTCCATTCCCCATAGGGCTTCACTCATGATGTTTTTCGGTTTTAGGGCCTCAAGCTGAGCATCCCTAATTTAAGTGGGAAGGTGTGAGTGTATGGTCATTGTTAACGATTTTACTTGATGTTCCGAGTATTCTTTTCGGCTCAAGGCATCTGCTGCTACGTTTGCCTTTCCCGAGTGGTAACAAATATCGCATTCATAATCGTTCAACAATTCGACCCATCTCTGTTGCGTCATGTTGAGTTCTTTCTGCTTGAAGATATGCTGGAGACTCTTGTGATCTGTGAAAACTATACACTTTGTTCCATACAGGTAATGCCTCCATATTTTAAGTGTGAATACCACCGCTCCAAGCTCAAGGTCGTGAGTGGTTTAGTTGACCTCGTGGGTCTTGAGCTGTCAAGAAGCATAGGCAATGAATTTCCCTCTTTGCATAAGTACACATCCTATACCTTGTTTCGATGCGTCGCAATACACAACGAAATCTTCCATGCCTTCTGGAAGAGATAGGATTGGTGCACTGCACAACATTTTTTTTAGTGTCTGAAAGGCAATCTCTTGTTTGTCTTCCCAGTCGAAACTAACACCTTTCTGTGTCAATGTTGTGAGAGCTTTCGCTACACTGGAGAAGTTCTTAATAAATCTTCGGTAGTAATCAACAAGACCCAAAAATTGGCGTATCACTGTTGGAGTTTTGGTGCCTCCCAGCTTTCTATCGCCTTGATCTTGGATGGATCGACATGAATCCCTTCTTGGCTAACCACGTGGGCCAAGAAGTCTACCTTTCGTATCCAGAATTCACATTTTGAGAATTTGGCATACAACTTCTCTTTTCTTAGTAGCTCTTAGATCAATCGTAAGTGTTGACTGTGTTCTTCTTCACTTCATGAATATATCAATATGTCATCGATAAATACGATCACGAACTTGTTAGAAACGGTCTGCATACGCGGTTCATAAGGTCCATGAACACCGTTAGTGCATTGGTCAATCCGAAAGGCATAACGACAAATTCGTAGTGGCCATACCGAGTCCTAAATGTTGTCTTTGGAACGTCCTCATCCTGAACTCTAAGTTGATGGTACCCAGATCTTAAATCGACTTTTGAAAAGTAGTTGGATCCTTGTGACTGATTGAACAGGTCATCGATTTTGGGAAGTGGGTATCTGTTCTTGATAGTCAACTTGTTCACGTCTCTATAGTCAATACACATTCTAAAGGATCCATCCTTATTTTTCACGAATAAAACCAGTGCTCCCCATGGTGAGAAGCTCAGTCTAATGAATCCCTTTTCTTCGTGTAGTTGACTAGATACATCCTGCATCTCCACTGGGCCAGTCTGTATGGAGACTTTGCTATAGGGGCCGCTCCCGGGATCAAGTCGATTCTGAACTCGACCTATCGTGTTGGTGGTATTCCCGGAAGGTCTTTTGGAAACACATCAGGAAAGTCACGGACTTCTGGTATGTCCGCGATTTCCTTCCCTTCCTTCTTCTTGTCAACGACGTAGGCTAAGAAGCATAGGAATCCCACCCACCCTACTACTCGACTATAACGGGATTTCCTCCGGTGCTGACGAGTCGCCTCATAAATGCACAGCCATATATACAGTGTAGACTTAAATAGACATTCGAATAAAAGATCCTACCCTAAGGCAATTGTTGGAATAGTGTCCAAGGTCATCAACTTGTTAAGACACTTCTAATAAAAGGTAGAGTCATTTTCGGTTGCCCTCAAAACCTAGAAAAATAGTCAGAGTCAAAATAGAGGAAAGGTAATTTAGTTAATTAATTTATAGAGAATAAATTAATTAGTAACTAAATGAATAACGATTATTTAATAGGCAAGGATTTATGCCTCCTTTGTATTTGGTGGCTAGGGTTACTACCCTGGCCTTGGCATGCAAGTTTCCTAACTTGCAATAGTGCCTTATATGCCTATTGCCTTATATGATTAATCAATAGGATATTATTGCTTATTTAATTAATTGTTAAATTGGATTTTAATTGAATTAATTAAATTGAAATATTTTAAAATGTTTATATATATATATATATATATATATATATATATATATATATATATATATATATATATATATATATATATATATATATATATATATATCTTATACATATTATAAAGAGTATATAAATTACAAGTAAATAAAGCATGTTAATTTTTAAGATCTTAGTCTTAAAAACGCGGAGAACAAACTTAGGCCATTAGATTAGTTTTGAATGGTGAAGATTGAATATATGGTTATCCATGTGAACAAGTATAAACCAATCAGAAACATTGTATACATCAAAGCCTTGGTACATGTCTTAATGCTTAAAAAATCTTTATAAAATCATCCGATCAGATCCATTTTACACCTTACCCTAGATTTCCTCTCCTCACTCCTATCATCCGAATTTCCAATTTCTTATTTCAAAATTTGAAATCAAATCTTAACCGGATCCTCTCTGGACCCAAAGCCTTAGTATCACCACAACTCAACAAAAAAACCACCACTGAACAGTCACTCCACCATCAGAAAGGTTAGTATCGCCTCCACCTTTACTGCTATACCACTCCTCACAACAACCACCACCCAGACCAGCGTTTATCACGGTGACCACTACACCCAACCGACCTTTGCACTTAGCCTCAAAACGTCATCGGTAGATCTGAAGATCAGAAAGAACGTGACCTACGGATCACTGACAACCATCAGAAAACTCACAGCACCGTGAGAATGCATCACTCAGAACCATCGGGCCATCGACGACCATCTTACAACTCACAACCCCATCTATATGTTTATGTTTAGATTTGTGTATGTTATATCTGGATTGATGCTTATATCCGACAACTTTTATTTTTCAGATCTGTTTCCTCACTACCGCACGAGCAACACAATCGCACAACTCAAACACTCTACATTACCGAACAGCCTCATCACCACCACTAAACCACCAACGCTCGTACATCTAAACCACTGCCTAAAAACTTGGATCTTGACGATGCTTGGACATACACCACCACAACAACACCATGACGTGGGTTCTTCTTTCATTGCGTCTATGCACACATCCTACACCATCTCTCTTGTGTTCTTATTTTCTGATTTTATTTTTCCATCAAATGAAGTAATAATATTCACGATTTTTTTTGTACATATGGAGAAATCAACATTAACAAGAACGTGAAGGATTTTTTGTTGCACATTTGGAGTTTTCAACCAGGAATAATATGGAATTCTGTTTATATTTAAGATTTAGAATATATAGTTGTAATAATATCATTTTCACTGTATTTTTATACTTGATTTTTGTAACATGTCATGTTTCTGTATACTATAGATCTGTCTTTATTTTGTAGATATGTTTGTGTAATGTATATATCTTATGGATATGTTGATAAAAATCAGTGTGTATGTTTAAATCTTGTGTGTACATGTGTTACAAATATTTAGACTTGAGATGTTATTTTATGTATCTTATTTTTTTTCAAAAAAGATGGGCTTTCTCATCCATGTTTAATGTAACAGGTTACTATCAAGTTATTATAAGATACATGTAAAAAGTATCTTTCTCTCTGTCGACGCATGCATGGAAACGAACTGACACATGCTATTAAACCGGTTATGCGTGATAAAGTAACAAGTGTCTGACTCCTTCCTTGTATCCGTTTTTAACTACAAACATGCAAAGAGAAATTGATTAATGCACTTTGTGTAAATATGCATGTGTTGGCTTACGTTTGAAAAAGACTGTAACAAGCCATCATCTTATCTCTCTGGTTCTGTCTCTCAAATATCTTTCCGGTAAACAAATAAAGTCTTCTCTTTCTCTTTCCCGTAGAACATTATATGCAACATATGGTACAACTTGAAGGGCACACATAACTTTGTTGTCTTGGATATTATAAAAGATGTTTGAAGCTCGGTATACTTGTTGGTAACAATTCATTGGGAGTTTTGTTAATCTTATTGTTAGTATTAATGAATCAAGATATATTTAATTTTAAGGTACTGTGGCTATATTAAAACATATTATAGAAACGATTTTCTTATTGTTATTAATAAATGAAAATATATTAATAGCAAGGCTCCCTGACAATATCTAAACTTATTGTTAGTAATGAATCAAAATATATTCAACAATTCACCGAGAGTTTTGTGAATCTTATTGTTAGTAATAAATCAAAATGTCATAATTTTGTTGTCTTGGATATTACATAGAAATAATTTTATCAAATATAAAAAACTATTAGTTTCCCAAGGGAAATAAAAAAGCTAATTAGACAAATAAAATTTAATTTATATTAACTAAAGTTAATTACAGAAAATTTGATTTAATTCACATGAGTTTGACCTAGGACGTTTATATTTGAAATATTACATGCATCCAACAAACATAAAAGATACTATGTCAAATAGTAACAATCTTTGTTTTTTTAAAATTTATAAGAATTTCCAAGTACTCTTTATTTAGAATTTTGGTAACATAAATTATATGGTGTTATCTAATCAACATAAGTAATTTTCATTTAAACTTTATAAATCAAATATCCGTGAAATTTTGTAGATATGTTAAACCGATTTTTTATTAAGTAAAGAAGTAAACGTAAATCAAAACTAAATTAAAGCGAAGAAGAAAATTATAAATCGAACCGAGCCGACTACTTTTAATTTCATGCATAACTAGAACAGGACCGTATTTGCATCTAAAAAGTACAAATATATAAATGTGATTAATCTGTTAATCGTCGACTACTTTTATCAATTTATCATCATATAAATTGGTGATTTTACTAAGGAAATTGGACTGTAATTTATATTTGATTGAATCCTTCAAGCCTACCAAAATTTTTAATCAAGCTGGAGTCTACACATTAAATGTGATGTATCGAGAAGTTTTACGTGATATATAAAATGCAATTGTGTACGAATATTATTGATGTATATTTAAATGGTTTGTGGTTTTTGTTGATCCATTGTGTGTTAGTTGCAATAGTAACATATTTGTCGGATGAAAGGAAACTACTCATCAAAAAGAAACTAAACGTCGTTCGAAAACTCGCAAACTATTAACCGAAACGAATTATTAAATGCATTCTTAAGTACTTGAGAAGGACTAAAGAAATGTGCCTAGTATATGGAAAGCATACGAGGACCGTAGGTATTAGAGATGCTAGCAAAATGTCTTGAATGTTTAGTTTATAGTTTGGTAATCGAAACATAGAGTAGTGTTAATTATACATGACTTGGTGTTTTATTAGTGGATATTTAATAACAGACTAATAAGTCACCATTTTCATTTCAATTATCACTGTGTTTCACTTTTTCATGTTTGGAACCCACTTCCTGAATGGTAACACATTCAAACTTCCAAAGTCGATCGTACTCTTGGAAGTAGGGGTGCAAACGAGCCGACCCGAGCCCGAGCCGACGGCTCGTTAAGAAATATGTAGGCTCGGCTCGGCTCGGGCTCGGCTCGGGCTCGGCTTGTTTGTTTCCTGACAAGCCTAAATGAGCTTAAGCTTGACTTGAGCTCGTTAAGAAGCTCGTTTACTCTAATGTAGGAAAACAACAATTTACTTAATTCATATGACTAAATACGTTTTAATTTTAATTTATATAAAATAAAATAAAAATTATATTATAAATAGACTCGTTTAGGCTCACGAGCCTAATCAAGCTTGGTGACACAGGCTCGGCTCGAGCTCGTTTAACAAACGAGCCTTATATTAAGCTCGAGCTCGGCTTGGGCTCGTTTAAAATCGGTCTCAAGCCGAGCTTTTAGCGAGCCGGTCCCGGGTGGCTCACGAGCCGACTCGGCTCATTTGCACCCCTACTTGGAAGCAAACAGTGATTTCAGACTGTCATGAGTGCTAGTAGATTGTCCATAGATATCAGGCATAGCTTGATAAAGATTCAAGTATTAAAACAACCCACACCTAGAGATTACTTCATGGATTTAGTCGCAAGTAATCTAGGATGATAATATCTCTTATTCTTCAAACTGAGATACATGAGGGATTTGCACTATGATTATGTCATACTTCAGTCTGCTCAGACGCTATTCATAACTTGTTGTTATAACGAGTATGTCCGAGTATGGTATGATGAAATAGACAAAGACTATGTAGTCAAAGTTTATCTGTTCCTTCTGCCTGACAAGGGGAAGCGATATCTGTAGGCCCCTCGATGATTTGATGTTGACATTAAGAGCTTGGCCAAGCCGTGACCAAATTGATGTGTTTGAGTGGTAGTCTGAATGCGTCATCATATATCTCTATCGGGAAACAAACATTCAACTGACGGGAACTGACCATTTCCATGACCCGAGTTCATATTGTTATCTTGAGAATAGGGGAATAAAATATCACTTATCTAGGAGTGATTTCTTTTTGTTGATCAGAGGCTGTTGCATTAGATGGCACACTTTACTGATTTTCAAGTTGTGTTCAAGTTGACAACTTGTCCAAGTGGGAGACTGTTGGAATGGTGTCCAAGATCATCATCTTGTTAAGACACTTCTGATAAAAGGTAGAGTCCTTTTGGGTTGCCCTTAGAACCCAGAAAAATAGTCAAAGTCAAAATAGAGGAAAGGTTATTTAGTTAATTAATTTATAGAGAATAAATAATTAGTAACTAAAAGAATAATGATAATTTAATTTCTAAATTAATCTGGATTAATTTGGAACCAATTATAGGGGCTAGATTGTAATTGATTAAAGTTATAATCAATAAAACAAGTCTAGGGGGTGTGGCCGCCAAAACGCTCCAAAGTTTGGAAACCTTGGGAGCCTTGTACTATAAATAAAGGCCTTGGGGTGACACCCAAAGGCATCCCAAAACCCTTGAGCGCCGCCAACTCCCTCTCCCCCTCCTCCTTCTATGAAATCTCTTCCCTCTCTAGGGTTAGAGATCTTTGCTCTTGATCTGCCTGGTTTTATGGCTGCCCCTGGGTATAAGCCACTATAGGGATTCATACTTTGGATCCTGATCATCCTGCAATTGTGGCCTTGACTAGATGTCAAAGGCAATGACTTCTTGAGGTATATTGTTGGTTGTTGAAGTTGCTATGATTTTCTATGAATTGATATGATCCTGAATATGTTCATGGAATATTGTGTGATTTGATCTGTTTTGTCTTCCGCTGCATATGATTTTGTGTTTTTGATCAAATCCCAACAGAAACAACCAAACAAGAAACAGGCAATAAGGCCAAATCAAGCATTATCAGATTATGAAGTTTCTTACTATATACAACTTTAATGGCACTCATACACGAGACGATTCAGAGGTTTTTGACTGGTTTTTCGTTGTACACGATGATGGTTTCGTTATTCGGTAAGTTGAGTAGTATTGTTTTCTCATGGCACATGATATCGGTGTGGTCAGAGTCTAACCAATCCATGCCAACGGTCACCAAGGTAGGATCCTGAATTGCTTCTCTTGTTCCCAGGGACATAATCCTCCCTTGACCGCCTCTGTCTGGACTCTTTGCTTTCAGGTAATCTCTCTTGAAGTCCCCGGTTTCACTAAACCCAAAACAAGCGCAACTTATACTCGATTTGGACGCTTGATTGGTTCCCTATGCCGGAATCTTATAGAAATGGGTTGTATGTCCCTTTTACTTGCAGTTATAGCAGGAAATCTCTCTACAGACACTAGTATGATAATAATGTTAGCTCTATATGCCCAAGGATGATCATAAAATGATATTGCTAATAATGTATGATCCTATAGGGTCACACCAATAACAAGTTAGACACCAATTTGATCATTTGATACAATGAATTTGATTTATTATCAAATGATATAATACTTGCAATTTGTTTTGAGAATTATTATTTTATAGAAAACAATAATTGTTCCAAGTCATAATTCATATAAGATGAATTAATTTGAGAGTGTATATGATTATTTATATCATTTAATTGTTAGATGATTTAAATAATAAGCATTTAACCCTTTTGTTAATTTTTGTGTTAAAAATGTATATGTATATATATATATATATATATATATATATATATATATATATATATATATATATATATATATATATATGTTAATTATAAGTGTATATATTTTATACATGTGTGAATTAATAAAAGTGGTTGAATTAAGAAATAAGAGTTTATTATTTATAAACAATTTTATAGAAAAACTTTATAAATAATAAAAGCAAGCATCTTTTGTCTCTTTCTCTTAAAATTACGTCCACCACACACCAAGGGTGGTGTGTGGGCATGCTCCAACAAAGCATGACTTTATTCTCTTGGTTTTGTGGCCTTGACCATAAAATATTATGATTGCATGCATAAAAGAAAGTGGATGAAGCATCTTTATTGGAAGTATATGTTGGACGATTTTTGTACAAAGAATACACTCTCTCTCAAATGACTTTGGCTGAAGTTTTAGACCTCATAATTGCTCTCAAAACATCTCCTTTAACTTGATAAAATCGGATTCAAGATTAAGCACAAGAAGGTGTGTTTTTGCAAGTAGAAAACTAGCATTTTCTTGGTGTCACTACACTTGTTGGTGGATCAACTTTAAAGGGACTCTAACTTGATTCCTAGCCAGCAAATTCGTCTATATCAACCCAAGAACAAAGGTTATGATCTTGAACTTCATCTATGCTTCTTCTTCATCTTATCTCTACATGCATGTAGCATGATCCTCTTGGAATGGAATTCGTGTTCATCATTCATGCTTCCGTTGCAACTTCAAGTTTTTGAATGTCATAACATGAACATGGATTTCCAACAATTGGTATCAGAGCCAGGTTATATTGCATGCCTAGATAATAAGTTTATTTGGATAAACTTGGTTTTTGGAAGCCATGAATGTTCATCTTCTTGAATGCAATGTTCATGCATGGCTTCTTTGGCAACATGCAAGTATAAATCTTATGATTTTATGTAACCAAATTAATTTAATGTTTGCATGCATTTGGTTACATAATTGTTGCCTTAGAAAAACAAAGTGTTGATTTTTTTTATGATTTTATGTGATAAAATGGTGCATAAACAAGCCAAGGACCATATGATGCATATTTTGTGTTTAAATTCGATATGGTTGTAATCTATTCTTTTATTCAAATGGTTTGTAATAATAATTAGTTATTTCCTCACTTTTATTCATTTTGCAAGTATTAGAATAGTTGTATTTTATATTTTTTACAAAATGTAACAAGAGAAGGAAGTAAAAGGCCAAAAGAAGAATGCACCCAACAGCAACACTTTCTGCATAGCTGCTGTCCAGATTTAGAACCTGTTAAGGAGGGGTTTAAAAATTCATATCTTGGTCCTTTGGTGATATACTTATTGGTAACTTTTATATCTAGTATATACATTAAGTTTTGACAAGTATAAGCATCAATATGGCCAAGAATGAAGTGAAGAAAGCAACAAAACCACAAGAAAACCCTCCTGCTGCCCTTGTTCCTGTCGCAAGTTTTCGAGTGGCCAAAGAAAAATCATAACTCATTCCATGGTGTCAAGAAATGGTGGTTCAAGTGTCATTTGATGATATAAGAAGCTTGGCAAAATTGTAGCCAAATCGAAGATCATTTGGTTGAGTTTTTGTCACCTTTTTGTCCCTAGGTTTGGACTTGATATTTCATGTATGGCTCACATGAAATATCAAATTAGTTGGCTTGTGTTTATGCACCCATGCATGCATGTGATGATTGAATGTTTTATTATTTTATGTTGTGGATGAAAATAAGATTTTGCATGCTAGACAACCTAGATAATTAAACATAATCATCAAGGAGTTTGTAATTTTCAAATTGACATATAAAACATAAGATATAATACAATTGGTTTTATTAAAATGGGTTTTGTTATAAAACCTATAAAGTCAAGTTTTGAAAATGAATGAAACAAGAAATAAAATGGAAATTTTATGAACTCTTACAAACTCCAACCCTAAATAATAATGGTAATTATTTAGGATTAAAATTGGTTCTCATGTATGTGATCAAACTCAAACTTAATATTGGATATTAATTGTAATCTTGACCACAAACAAAAATCAATAAATTGGAGATTTTATGATTAAGGAACCAATTAACAAAATAAGATTTTAATGGTACCATGTTCATTGGATGCATGCAATCTACATGATACCATATGTTTTCAAAATTAGAATTGTAAAACATACAAATCCCTTTCGAAATACAAATCAATGCCGTCCCTCTTAAAGACACTCATGTATCACTTGAATATCCTTGTGGGATAAAGGTTACCTAACCACTTGGAGTGTTCTTGTGATAGAAGAGGTAGTTTTGCAATATTGATGGGATAAAGGACACCTAACCATTAATAGTTGTCAAAACTACACGTCCGTTTAAGTGGGATGATTTGTTTGGAAATCTTTTGTGATAAAGGTCACCTAAGCATTAGAAATCCAAGGCATAGATGGGATCAAACATGCCAAACTTATAAATGTTATAATGGGATCTCATAACTCTAGAAATTATATTTGGATATAATTGGTAAACCGTTACCTACCTTGTTAATTCGAATAGGCGGGATAAAGGATACCTAACTGCTTGTTTGTATTGCAACTTGGATTCTAGACCTTAATCAATTAAAGTTTATGAAACAAAAAGGGTATTAATTATTAAGGACTTAATATCATAAATTACTAAATTGAACCTTGTTAAAATTTTGTAGATGGCACCAAACACAACAAACCCGGCTCCAAACAAAACATCACTACGGTCTCTCCTTGAGGGAGAAAAACTAAACCACACCAACTTCTTAGATTGGTACCGTAGTGTGAGAATAGTTCTCAAACAAGAAAAGAAAGAATATGTTCTCAATGAACCACTTCCTGAAGAGCCCCCTGCCATTCCTAAGCCTGCACACGATGCATGGCTTAAAAAGATGGATGATTCCATTGATGCATCATGTCTTATGCTGGCCACCATGATTCCTGACCTTCAGAAGGACTTAGAGAATCATTCAGCCTATGACATGATCAATCAATTGAAGGAAATGTTCCAACAACTTGCAAGAACGGAAAGGTTCGAAACTGTTCGGGCTTTCCATGCTTGTAAGATGGAGGATGGACAGACGGTCAGCTCTTATATGCTCAAAATGAAGAGTCACATTGATCATTTGGCACGTCTTGGAGTTGTTATGCCTGAAGAGCTAGCAACAGATATGATCCTTAACTCCTTGACAAAGTCTTTTGATCCCTTTGTCATGAACTATAACATGAATGGTTTGAACAAGACTATCCCGAAATTACATGGGATGCTAATTACCGCGGAAAAGAATCTGCCTAAGAAAACCACTCAAGTTCTCATGATCAAGGAAGGTGGTACAAAGAGGACTAGACCCGAACACCCCACCAACTCCAAGGGCAAGGGGAAGGAAAAAGTTGTCAAAGGAAAGGGCAAGAAAGTTGTCCAACCATCCCGTCCGCCCAAGAAGAAGGCAAAGGTTGCCAAAGAAGACGCGTGCTTTGAATGTGGCAAAGTTGGGCATTGGAAGAGAAATTGCCCTACCTATCTTGCGGAGTTGAAGAAGAAGAAGGCCGGTGAGGGCAGAACTTTATAATTTATCTCCTAACACATGGGTATTTGATACTGGTTGTGGAACTCACATTTGTAATATGTTGTAGGGGTTCAAAAGGAGTAGGCGACTGAAGGCAAACGAGGTAGTACTCCGAGTTGGAAACAGTGTAAGGGTTGCTGTGGATTCAATAGGAAATTTTGATTTGTTACTACCTAATGGCTTGTATTTGACATTAACGAATGTTTATTATGTTCCTAGCTTGACTAGGAATATTATTTCGGTTGCTAAGTTGAGACAATGTGGTTTTAATCTTTGCTTTATAAATGATGACATTTGTGTTTCTAAAAACAATGTATTCTATTTCGAGGCTAGGCCTTTAAATGGAATTTATGAAGTAAACCTTGATGAAAAAACTAACCATGGCTCTTTATACCACACTTTCACCAAGAGACCCAAATGTGATTTGAGTCAAATTTATCTATGGCATTGTCGACTTGGGCATATTAACAAGAAACGCATATCCCAACTTCAAAAGAGTAGACTTTTGAAGGCAAATGAGAATGACTCATTTGATATATGTGAATCTTGTTTACATGGCAAGATGACTAAAGCTCCTTTCTCGGGAACCAATGAGAGGGCAAAGGACTTGTTAGGAATCATACATACGGATGTATGTGGTCCTTTCAAACCAATGACTAGATATGGTGAAAGATATTTCATCACCTTCACTGATGACTTTAGTCGTTTTGGTTATGTTTATTTAATTAAACATAAACATGAGGCGTTTGAAATGTTCAAAACGTTTCAAAGTGAAGTGGAAAATCAACTCAACAAAACAATTAAAGTTCTACGTTCTGATAAAGGAGGTGAATACTTAACTACAAACTTTATGGATCATCTTAAGACTTGTGGAATTGTTTCACAACTTACTCCACCTGGAACACCACAACATAATGGTGTATCTGAGAGGCGGAACCGAACACTATTGGATATGGTTCGATCCATGATGAGTAGAAGTACTCTACCTTTATCATTTTGGGGTTATGCTTTACAAACAGTTGCTCGTCTCCTAAACATGGCACCTACTAAGAAGGTAGATAAAACGCCTTATGAGATATGGCATGGAAGGGTTCCATCTTTATCCTATCTCAAGGTATGGGGTTGTGAAGCTTATGTTAGACAAGAAGCTTCAAACAAACTAGAACCCCGTTCAATCAAGTGTATCTTTGTAGGGTATCCGAAAGATTGTCTTGGATACTACTTCTACAATCCCATAGAGAATAAGATATTTATTTCTCGAAAAGCTGAATTCCTAGAAAACAAGTTTCTGACAGAAGAGGCTAGTGGGAGGTTTGTGGAACTTGAAGAACTTCAGGAACCACAGCCTGATACACAAGAAATTGGATCTAGCATTCAACAAGGAATTGTTGAACCTGAACAAACAGTTGATCAGGAACAAATTGTAACACAAGATGTTTGCAGATCTGGTAGGGTTCGATTTGAACCTGAAAGGTATGGTTACCTAATGATGGAAGAGGAATGTTATACGATAGATTATGATGAACCTGTCAACTACCAGAGTGCAATGTCAGATCCTGAATCTGATAAATGGCTTGAAGCCATGAACACAGAGATGCAATCCATGCACGATAACCAAGTATGGGACTTGGTTAATCTTCCCACCAATTGTAAGACCGTTAGGAATAAGTGGGTTTTCAAGAAGAAAACTGACGTGGATGGAAATGTTCACACTTTTAAGGCAAGACTTGTCGCTAAAGGATACTCACAAACTCATGGTATTGACTATGATGAGACCTTTTCACCAGTGGCAATGATCAAGTCGATTAGGATACTTTTTGCCATAGCCGCGTACTATGATTATGAGATATGGCAAATGGATGTCAAGACCGCTTTCCTTAATGGACACTTATTGGAAGATGTCTATATGGATCAACCTGAAGGTTTTGTCGATCCCAAGCATCCAAGCAAAGTGTGTAAGCTTAAAAGATCAATCTATGGATTGAAGCAAGCGTCTCGAACATGGAACATCCGTTTTGATGAAAAGATTACAAATTTTGGATTCATCAAAAATGAGGATGACTCTTGTGTTTACAAGAAAGCTAGTGGGAGCATAGTCATATTCCTAGTATTGTATGTAGATGACATACTTCTATTTGGAAATGACATCCCAACCTTGAAAGGTGTCAAAACGTTCCTTGAGAACTGTTTCTCAATGAAGGACTTAGGAGAAGCTGCTTATGTATTAGGCATAAAGATCTATAGAGATAGATCTAAGAGACTTATTGGTCTAAGCCAAAGTGTATATATTGATAAAATCTTGAAGAGGTTCAAGATGCAAGACTCCAAAAGAGGATTCTTGCCAATACCACATGGCACCATCCTAAGTAAGTCTCAGTGCCCAAGCACTAGGACTGAACTTGAAAGGATGAAACATGTCCCATATGCTTCGGCAATTGGGTCCATCATGTATGCCATGTTATGCACTAGGCCCGACGTCTCATGTGCCTTAAGCATGACTAGTAGATATCAACAGAACCCAGGTGAAGCGCACTGGACTGCTGTAAAGAACATTCTTAAGTACTTAAGAAGAATTAAAGACATGTTTTTAGTTTACGGTGGTTTGAAAGAAAGCTTAAAGGTAAAGGGTTACACTGACGCAAGCTTCCAAACAGATAGGGATGATTCGAGATCTCAATCTAGGTATGTCTTTATTTTAAATGGAGGAGCCATGTCTTGGAAGAGTTCCAAACAAGAAGTGATTGCACAATCCACTACAGAATCAGAATATGTTGCTGCTTCGGAAGTTGCTCAAGAAGCTGTCTGGATGAGAAAGTTCATTGAAGATCTAGGGGTTGTTCCTTCCATTCGGGACCCTATAGAAATCTTCTGTGATAATCTAGGTGCTATAGCTCAAGCAAAGGAACCTAGATCGCATCAAAAGACCAAACACATTCACCGAAGGTATAACTATATAAGACATGAAGTTAAGAATGGTGAAATAAGTATTCACAAGGTTCATACAGATCAGAATTTGGCAGACCCATTCACGAAGCCTTTACCCCAAGCTAAGCATGAAAGTCACGCTAAGGGTATAGGACTTCGTTTTTCTAATGAATGGATTTGATTTGTGTTTAGTGTTTTATGAATATGAAATTATGTAAACAACAAGAATTATGTAATATATACGACGTAATGTTTCATTCATAATTTTGTGTTTTATTAGCATGTTTAATCCTTGAATAATCTAATTATTCTAAATGTCCATAGTCGATCATAGTTGTGGGAGCAACTATGAAGTAAGACTAATATGAATTGGATTGGTTGACTTTTATGGGTAAAAGTAGCAAAAGGTTGCAACCAAATTCATAGGTACTTGTCAGTAAACAAGTATTGGACTTGACCCGCTTCAAGATCACTCCATGGATCATCGTCATAAGTGATTCTTAAACAAAGGTATTATCATTGTATCCTTAGACCTGAGATACATATTTGGGACTCAAATATAGGGAGTGCTATGCTTTGATGTGGTTCACCGTTGTTCTTGAAATATAGACAACCATACAGACCATACTCATGTATAATACTAACTATATGAGGGGCGTATGTAGTCAAGACGGGATTTGTTCCTCTTATGTGTTGAGAGTTAGACATCTAAGTTGCCTGATCAAAAGTTGAATATAAAATGAGAATGATCTAGATCCATGTCTCATGTTCAACATGATGTCTGTGACAAAGGGATAATTGATAAATAACATGGTACATCAATTAGAGCATTGAGCTTTTGAAGAATTGGATGTTGTTGAATGGCATTATGTCATGTGTTATTGGGGGCAGTGAAATATTGCTAGACGTTCATCACTGTCGGTATCATTCTATGATGCAACCTTGTGCAAGTGGGATATTGTTAGTTCTATATGCCCAAGGATGATCATAAAATGATATTGCTAATAATGTATGATCCTATAGGGTCACACCAATAACAAGTTAGACACCAATTTGATCATTTGATACAATGAATTTGATTTATTATCAAATGATATAATACTTGCAATTTGTTTTCAGAATTATTATTTTATAGAAAACAATAATTGTTCCAAGTCATAATTCATATAAGATGAATTAATTTGAGAGTGTATATGATTATTTATATCATTTAATTGTTAGATGATTTAAATAATAAGCATTTAACCCTTTTGTTAATTTTTGTGTTAAAAATGTATATGTATATATATAATTTATGAATATATATATATATATATATATATATATATATATATATATATATATATATATATATATATAATATAATATACATCTATATAAACATATATATATGTATATATGTTAATTATAAGTGTATATATTTTATACATGTGTGAATTAATAAAAGTGGTTGAATTAAGAAATAAGAGTTTATTATTTATAAACAATTTTATAGAAAAACTTTATAAATAATAAAAGCAAGCATCTTTTGTCTCTTTCTCTTAAAATTACGTCCACCACACACCAAGGGTGGTGTGTGGGCATGCTCCAACAAAGCATGACTTTATTCTCTTGGTTTTGTGGCCTTGACCATAAAATATTATGATTGCATACATAAAAGAAAGTGGATGAAGCATCTTTCTTGGAAGTATATGTTGGACGATTTTTGTACAAAGCATACACTCTCTCTCAAATGACTTTGGCTGAAGTTTTAGACCTCATAATTGCTCTCAAAACATCTCCTTTAACTTGATAAAATCGGATTCAAGATTAAGCACAAGAAGGTGTGTTTTTGCAAGTAGAAAACTAGCATTTTCTTGGTGTCACTACACTTGTTGGTGGATCAACTTTAGAGGGACTCTAACTTGATTCCTAGCCATCAAATTCGTCCATATCAACCCAAGAACAAAGGTTATGATCTTGAACTTCATCTATGCTTCTTCTTCATCTTATCTCTACATGCATGTAGCATGATCCTCTTGGAGTGGAATTCGTGTTCATCATTCATGCTTCCGTTGCAACTTCAAGTTTTTGAATGTCATAACATGAACATGGATTTCCA
This sequence comes from Cichorium intybus, assembly GCA_023525715.1. Lineage (NCBI taxonomy): Eukaryota > Viridiplantae > Streptophyta > Magnoliopsida > Asterales > Asteraceae > Cichorium > Cichorium intybus. The sequence continues at coordinate 77,745,610 of CM042010.1, forward strand.
ACAAATAATGGCATTTGTAGCACTTTGGGAGATTCCCGGAATACTGTTTTGGTAAATTTCCTAAAGGTACGTACTAAGGATAGGCAGGGAAGTTTTGGTATGTCTCAAATGTAAAGACTATTCAAGTGCCATCTACAAAAGAAATTACGAAATGATTGAGGATTTCTAGAGCTACAATTACCGTTGTGGGTACTCTCACCACAATAGAACCATATTCGAAGAATATGTTTAGGGAGTCATTGTCTCTAGTGAAGGCGGTGAAAGTTCATGATAAATTAAACCACATGATCTAGGTGATGGTAAAAGGGTTTAGAATGATAAATAACTTCACTGTTATCAAAATGTGTCATAACTCCAAGTGAATGAAGATACTCATGTGGTAACCAAACGAAGTAGTAAGAGAATGAAGAAGTTCATTATGATAAATCGTCAATGAGGGAACTCATATAGAACTATTTTGGTTACTATTTTGATAAATTATCCAACTCTTTAAGTCAAGGCAATTGAAAATTTGCAAGGAGTCGGAATACTTATAAAATGAGTTTAGGAGTTAGAAACTCATTGGAAATTGTAAAGTAGAATGCTACCTTGAAAGAAGGCGTAAAAATACTGATCATCGAGAATGGGTACATTCTAAATTTAGTGATTCTATGAAAGCAATCCTTTGGATGATAGAGAATCATAACATTTAAAACTTTTCTCTCCTCAAAATAGAGGACCTTATAAATTGTTTGTACAATGTTTCATGGTGTGAATGCAGTTCCGTACCTTCTGTAGTGTCAACGGTTAAGCTATAAGTTTGACGTGTGGCGTAAGGGGGTAATCCTTGATGACAATAACAATGCCCATAATGCCAGAAGGACTAAATGAATATATGACACGATATGGATCGAAGGAAAACTCCAAGTTATAGGAAATTTCCACATGTCGACGAAGTGCGTAGTCGAACCGGGAATGAAAAGCGTAAGGTTGAAGATTGTTCCAGAAACATGTGAATAATTTGGAAAGTGTAAGATGATGGTACACTTGAGAATACCACTCGTGTTTCTGAGGGCCTTGAACTAAAACTTAGAAATTTTTGACATAAGGGGAAGCGGTTTGTGCATTGAATTACAATATACGAAGTAAAGATGGTCGGGTAAGTATCCCTAAAAGAGAAGGTTTAGAATCAAGAGATATCCTAGCTTAAGTCTTAAGCTCAAGATGGAAACGATCCTAAGCCCTAAATCGTAGCGCAAAAGGAAAGTCTCACGTATTGGTCAACTATAGGTTAAACTTCTGTGTCTCCTCGTGAGTCATATCGAGAATACTCACCAATGGTTTTCAAGTCATGACTACTCATGGCGACTCAACTGTCCCTTAACGTGAAACTCCTGTTGTCGCCCTTGCTGGCATCGGAACCCTTTTCTTATTTGTAACTCAGGTGAGCAGACGATAAAGAGGTATTGAGATAATATTGATATTAGTGTCGACTTAGGATTGTCAATAGTGACTCTTAATAATAAGGGTTAATGACTTGAGAGGGTAATATACTTTTGTAAATGTTCACATTTAGGTAACATTGTTTTTTGTGTGCACATTTAGGTAACATGCTTGTTATACTTGTTCAGAAACGCGTAACAATGTTTTTTTTGTACACATTTAGGTAACATACTTGTTATACTTGTTCAAAAACAGGTAACAATGTTTTTTTTTGTTCACATTTAGGTAACTATATTGTTCACATTTAGGTAACAATATTCTTACCTGAATGTGAACAAAAAAAACATTGTTGCCCGTTTTTGAACAAGTATAACAACTATGTTACCTAAAGGTGTACAAAAAAAACATTGTTACCTAAATATGAACAAGTATAACAAGTATGTTACCTAAATATGCACAAAAAAAATAATGTTACCTAAATGTGAACATTTGCAAAAGTATATTACCCTCTCAAGTCATTAACCCTAATAATAACTAATACTATCAAAGTATTTATGTTAAACGTTGACGTGGTTACTAAGTGTTGTAGAATTCTCGAGTTTTTACTCGTTGCCCATTATGCTCACACTTAGTTATATGTCGGTCAAACCCTAGTCAAACGTAGTTGATCAGGCTGCGTCTTCCCATGATTTGATTACATATTATACTAAGTCTAATCATAGTTTCCAACTTAAACTCTAATGTTCTTGGATTTTTGTATTGGGATACTATCTTTGTTTGCATGCGTATACTTTTATACGAATATTACTATATTCTAAAAGTATTATCGTATGTTATAATATTTAGCCACAGGTATAAGTCCCCGTATCTATAGTTGTATTTTTTACTTGGAAGAATATACTTAGTTCGCTGTAGACAATTGCTCTGATACCAATCTGTCACACCCCCAAACCAGGCTGGTGGAATCGTCGGAGGGCGGAACGAATCATAGTATCACAACCATTGCATACATTGAAACATAAGTAAATAAACAACCATCATACATTATAATGGGAAATTTACATTATTCAAACATTATTGTTTCAACCCAATTACAGTATGATAACAAAATAATCAAAAGAGACGTCTTCGCATACCATCCCAAAAGATTAGTCGTACCTGACTAATTATTACATGAGAATACAAGTAATTTTGCAAGTGTCAACATTACGTTAGTGAGTTCATAATATTTTTGAAATGAGAAATTCAGTAATTCATTTGTGAAAACCAGTAGCGTATGTACCAAAAAAAAGGTATTTTCTTTAACGTTATTGTAGTTTTAAACCCATAAAACCCTTGTGTAAGTAAACCCGTACTAATATGTATCTTAAAAAAATGTAGTTTTAATTCCATAAAACCCGTGTGTATAAGAAAAACCATACTTATGTTTGTAACTTGATAAAATATAGTTTTAATACCATAAAACTCATACATATAAGTAAAACCGTACTTATATTTGTATTTTACTGAAATGTAGTTTTAATTCCATAAAACCCGTATGTATAAGTAAAAATCATACTTATATTTTGTATAAAGCAACATCTAGTTTTATATTTACATAAAACCATTTAAAGATGTTTTTCCCCAAACCCAGAATATTCGTTGTCGTTCATGTGAGTTATTATAACATCGTTATGACCTAATGGCCTGTCACGACGTTCTTCAGGTGTCGCAGTGTTAAGACATTTGTCACCCTTGACTTGTCGGTCATAGTTGTAGCTAACAACCATACGTGGGGATTGTCAGTCTCATATAGATCTATATATAACTATCTCTTTCATGAATGATTAAGGTTATAATCCAGGACTTATTGTGTACTTCTCTTTGTACAGTGAAGAAATGTCTCACATAACTACCCAACGTGATGTTTTATCCTAGTTCGTACTGAAATGAAATCCTTTGTATTTGTAATTATGAAAATGTACCTATGATAATTATAGTATGTAAATGTACTGAAAACTCCTTTACGTTTGTAATTATCAAATTGTCCATTATAATTATAGTATGTAATAATTATATATTTATATAATTATATTTCGTGTTTCTGTCGTATCTTTGTCGTTTGTTCCATGAATTATACTCATTATAATTTATATAAATGTTATCGTCATGTTAACGTATTTAAGCCTAAAATATGTTAAGTAGTTGAAATGTGTAATGTCTTACATCTAAGGCAATAAATATAACTAACAAGAGAAATTTACAATTTATCAAACAAGTCATGACAAGTTGTTAGTTTTGGTCATTTTACATAAGTGATGACAACATTTTTAGTTCTTGTCATTTTGTCAAAATAATGGTAATCTTTCCAAATGGTCATTACATTTTTGTGTTAAATACCAATTTCTTTGTAAAAAAGTCATTTCCCAAGCTTATTACGGCGTTATAAGTCCAAATAGTCGTTAATACGTCAAAAATAACGTTTTTCTTATAAATGGTTATTTTTCATGTAAAGGTAGTAACGACATATTTATTTTAGTTCGTTTTAGTTATGTAAACCTTTACGTTTGATTTTTGTCCAACATTATAAGACAAAATAGTTTTTATGACTATTTTAGTGAAAATAGTATTTTCATGTCTTTTTGCCCAAAGATCACATAGTGTACACTTTTTATGACCATTTTACCAACAAAGTAAAAGATGAAATTTTGTTGGGTACAAAGGTGTGTAAAAGCCTTGCATGTTAGTTTCTTGAACAAATATGTATTTTAGTTTATCTTAACATATTTTTATGCCAAACACTTTTGTAGTAAGATGACCAAACATATTAACACATCATATTTCAAGAGTAAAACATATTGTAGGTCCCAAACAATCCTAGATCTATGAATGGTATCAATCAAATCAATAAAACACAAGGAGATTAAACTTCAATGCACACCTTTGATTATAGAAAAGGTCTAGTACATAAGTTCTTGATTGCTTGAGTACAAGAAATTCTCTCTCTATCTTAGCACACTTCCCAATGCAATCAACCACACAAATGACGGCTCAAGGAGCCTTAAATACTCTACGAAAACCCTAGCTAAAACCCTAAGCCATCCTATAAAAGCCCACGGAAAAACCATTACAGCCCAACTGAAAAACCAAGTATTTCGGTCATTATCACCGAGAAACCCACTGTTTTTTGGTCCAAACCGAAAAACCAATTCAGCCCCTAAATTATATATATTTTCTATTTTAGACCTTATTAAATGCAAAGATTAAGCCACTAAAATAATTCCTAACAATCTCCCACATGGTATAGTGCTTTCATTTAATCTTCAGACTTCTCTTGGACTTGCCTTCGGTTGAGCACTGCAGCAACGTTTCAACAATCTTCCCTTTTGCATGACAATCTCCCCCTTAGCATGTGACGGGTATAGATGTTGGTAACATTCAGCGCGTTGCAGAGACAACTTCATCTTCGGTATCGGACTGTCTTCAGGTTTGATTGTAAGTTTATTGGGCTAGCCGGTCTTCAGCATAGGACGTGAATCAGCACATCCAACTTTTAATTTGACTTTGACTTTGGTGGAGTCTGAATCTTCAAATCTTCACTCTAGATCACATGAAGGTGCGAATGTAGCAACAGACTGACTGAGGAGGAATTCAAGCAGCTTGTCACGTGGAATTAAGCTTCGCCTTCTTCGGGAACAAAATGTTCATGTCGAAACTTTCAAACTTCACTTCTTGTTGACGCTTCTCAATACGAACAATGACTGCAAATCCTGTGGGTCATGGAGTTATAAACTCTCACCACAGTTGTTCAAGGATTCATCCTTGGCTCAGAATGAGACTTCTCGCAGTATCTGTGTGAACCAGGGGGAACGTACTGCGATTGTTTGAGTATCGGTGAACTACTCGTGGCCGTTTTGATTTAGGCCTCTGCATATCCTTGATCAGAGATCTCAATGCAGTTGACAAGTCAACAAGTTGACTTAGCTCTTGGTGAGACGTTCAATGGTATCTAAACTCTGCGGAGTGTACCATCCTAGTGCCAATTTTGAATCAGGTGAAGTTATTGGGGTCTCACAGCTATTGTGGTAAACAACAACGATCACTGACCCAGAGTTTCGATGTTTCATCAATACGAGGTAATATCATATTGAGTCACGAACATCTTATTTAGAAGAAGTTTAGGTCAAAAGTGGTATGAGCGTGTAATATGTCTTGGTTATTAGACATAACCATCGGCTAGACTTTTGAATTGTCATCAGTGTATGGTTTATTACACTAAGTCATCCAACTCTTGAATTTAGAAGCTTTGTAGGTAAGAATGGTTGTTGATGCCTCACATCTACTACTTGTGTTGTAGCAGAGATCACTGGCATAGAGTGTCGAAATATCATCACTACTTGGTTTAAAATGGTGAGTCGTCTATTTCTTGAAACAGAAAGATAGAGATGGTTAAGAATGGATTGGTGTGTGTGATAGATTACGGTACGCAATCTAACCAACGGCACAGACTTTTTAACACTCGATTCTGAGTGGCTTTACTCAAAGTGTCTAGAAGTTTGTGTTGCAGAAATACTTATAGATTTGGTTAAGAAAGGTTGTCAGTGCTTCAAACTTACTAAGGTGTAACAGTAAGTATCACTAGCACTAAAGTATTACCTCAGCAGTGAGTGGTATAACTCGGTGCGTCGTCGGTAGGTAAGAAATATTTTTGGATTTTTAAATTTTCTTAAAGTAAAGACAAAAAGAAAAGGAAAATATTTTTGTATTTTTAAAGTTTTGTAATTTTTGTTTTGTTTTTAATTCTCTCCCTAAAATTGTGCATGAAAGAGAATTGCGGAAGTAAAAACCATGAACAAATTTAACTAAACAAAAATAGAGTAAAATATTTACAGAACTGATTTAACAGTCATCGAAGCGTATCATTTTTAAAAGCTCAACAAGCATATCGAACCGAGCTTTTGTAAATGGTTTTGTGAACAAATCCAACACATTGTTATCTGTGTGAATTGGTTCCAAATGAATCAATTTTCGCTCGTAGCAATCTCGAATAAAATGTATTTTGATGTGGATATGCTTGGTCTTAGAATGCTGAACAGGGTTTTTGACAATTTGGATAGCTGCATCGTTATCACAAAATATGGGAGTATCAACAAAATTCATACCATAGTCAAGAAGTTGATGCTGCATCCAAATGACTTGAGAACAACAGGCCGAGGCAGCAACATACTCAGATTCAGTTGTAGAGGTTGACACGGTCTGCTGCTTCTTGCATTGCCAGGAAATCAGTCGGTCTCCTAAGAATTGACATCCAGCACTAGTGGACTTTCTGTCAATGTCGAATCCCCCATAATTGCTTTCTGAAAAAGCATAAAGATCAAATTCACGGTTCTTTGTATACCAAAGACCTAACTTAGGTCTCCCTTTGAGGTATCTAAAGATCCGTTTGACATCAGTTAAGTGAGAGAATTTAGGATTAGCCTGATGTCGAGCACACTGGCAGACTGCAAAAACGATATCCGGTCTGCTGGCCGTCAGATACATCAGAGATCCAATCATAGAACCGTAATATGTTTGATCAATAGATTGGCCATCTGGGTCTGACGTCAGCAAGGGTCGCTCAGCCATTGGAGTGTTAGCAACTTTAGCATCATTGAGGTTGAACTTCGCAAGGATATCCTCCACATACTTTCCTTGATGAAGCAGAATACCCGTTGAACTTTGCTTTACTTACAACCCAAGGAACGTTGTCATTTCACCCAACGAACTCATCTTGAATCGCTTCTTCATCACTTGCTCAAATTCTTTACATAAGACCTAGCTAGTCGAACCAAAGATGATATCATCCACGTAGATCTGGACGACAATTTGGTCGAACTTTTCACGCTTGATGAACAGCGTCTGGTCAATAGTGCCTCGAGTGTAACCATGCTACAATAGATGATCCGTCAATGTTGCATACTAGGCACGGGGAGCTTGATGAAGACCATAGAGAGCCTTATCCAGCTTGTAGACGTGATTCAGAAACTTGGAGTTGATGAAACCGGGAGGTTGATCAACATAAATATCTTCTTTCACCTTACCGTACAAGAAAGCAGTCTTAACGTCCAATTGGTATACAGTAAAGTTCATGTAGGAGGCATAGGAAAGGAAAATTCGAATCGCTTCTAATCATACAACCGGGGCATACACTTCGGTATAATCAAGACCTTCAATCTGACGGAAACCGCGTACAACCAGGCGTGCCTTGTTTCGCACAATAACTCCTAAATCATCTTGCTTGTTGCGAAAAACCCATCTCGTGTCAAGAGACTTTTGACCCTCTGGTAATTCCACCAACTGCCAAACGTTCAACTTCTCGAACTGGTTGAGCTCTTCATGCTTTGTGTCCACCCAGCTTGGTTCATTAAGTGTCATCTCCAGATTCTTCGGCTTAATTTGTGAGATAAAGCATGAGTAGAGACACTCGTTGACATGATCGCTCTGACTTCTGGTTTGAACCCCATCGTCAAGAGAGCCAATGACATTATCAATCGGGTGATCGTGTTGTACTCTTGAAGAAATAGCATGCTTGAGCGAAGCAGAAGAAACTGGAAGGTTTGTTATGTTTTCAATTCTGCTTGAGCCTGAAGTACCTCTATCGGAGTCTCTGAAATCGTGGGAGGTACTGGCTACATACTCATCGGGAATTCTCTCGGGAAATAGGGAGTCCATGAGTGTGGAGTTGAAAAGATCAGCAGGTTCAGAATTGATAACGCCTTTAGGAGTGGCAGATGCTTCAGCAACTGGTGGTTCGCTAACAATCTGGGATGAGTCAGCAGGAGCTTCAGTTGAAACCGAAGTGGAAACAAGAGATGCACCATCGTTAAGAATAGGATCTTCAAAAATCAAGGGCGGTATGATGGGATCAGCAATGATTTCCTCATCTTCATCTCTGCTGACTCCACTTGGACCTGGTTGTGTGCCTGAGACAACATCAGAAAACACATTAAAAGACTTAAACAATTTGGCATTGTTGAATATCCAGTCGGGACCAACTCGAGCATCCGCTTGATTCTCCTCTAGCCACCGTACATCAAACGATTCCACGATCTATTTGGTAACCTTGTTATACACTCGATAGGCAGTTTTACCCGCATATCCAACAAAGTAACAGTCATCTGCTTCAGAATTGAACTTTGGTGTAGCTTCAAGATGAAGAAGGGTGCAAGGACAACCAAAAGTATGGAAATGTGCAACAGATGGTTTATGACCATAGAAGATCTCATACGGAGTCATCATTTGGCGCTTGTTGATGACGACCCGGTTCTGAACATAACAAGCCGTGTTGATTGCTTCAGCCCAAAAGAACACCGGTAATTTAGAATCGCAGAGCATGGTGCATGTAGCTTCAATTAACGTTATGTTTCGACACTCAGCAACACCATTCTGTTGAGGTGTACGAGCAGCATTGTACTGACGCTGCACTCCTTTATCTACAAAAAATTTATCTAGTACCGCGTTCTTGAATTCAGTCCCATTGTCGCACCGAATTGCCTTCACTTTCTGATTCGTTTGATTCTCGATTAAGGTGACGAATCTCTTGACCAACTCAGTAGTTTCACTCTTTTGCTTCAAAAAGAAAACCCAAGTAAAACGTGAGTCATCATCAGTTATAACTAAACAATAAGAACTTTTATTAATACTGAGAACGTTGACAGGGCCGAAGAGATCCATATGAATCAATTGAAGGAGCAAGTCAATGGAGTTGACCAATTTGGGCTGATGTGGCTTCCGATGACGTTTTCCTTGAGCACAGGCAACACACTTTTCAAATGTGATGAAGTCTTTGATAGGAAGCCCCCAGACAAGTTCATTTTTCGCAAGACGATTCAAATTCTTCGCGTTGGCGTGACCAAGACGTCGATGCCATAGCATGGCATTCTGTTCAGAAGCTTTCGAGAACAAACAAGTTACGTTTTCAGGAGTGTTGTGATTCATGTCGATGATATAAGCATTGCTTTGACGTTCTTATAGGACAAGAATCCACTCCTCTGGAATGACAACACCAGTTTTCAAAATCAGACATTCCTTCTTCGTGAAGTGGGTTGAAAAACCTTTGGCACAGATTTGAGAAACGCTCAGCAGACTGTGCTTGAGCTCAGATACAAAGTTTACGTTCTCAAATTTCAACACGCCATTGGAAACAATCCCTTTCAGTGTGATATTTCCCTTTTCACCACCCGCAAAACAAACATATCAACCATTAAAATTTTCAACCTCGTGTAATTGGGACATGTTGCCTGTCATGTGTCTGGAACAACCGCTATCAACATACCAGGGTCTGCTGATATTCCTCCACAGCTGTTCCTGCACAAGTTGCAGGATTAATTAGATTTAGTAACCCATTCCATTCAGAAACTGGGTTGACCCAAACTATCGATACATTTTATGGATTCTAAACTCATATCATGATTGTCAAATAATGGGGAATTCACAGTAGATTTTGGAATGCTGCCTTTAGGAACCCATCTATAATTTGATTTAAATATCTTATCCTTGGACCAGATGAGAACTTTAGCATTTGATTTGGAATCAGAACTACTATTTGAAGTAGATTCTTGAGATGACTTTGATCTTACAAAGTTTGGTAAGGCATAGTCATTTTTAGAAGCAGTCTTTTTGTATTAAACAGTTTGATTCTTGGCTTTCACATCATTCCAATTCTTATTCCAAGAACGTGACCTTGAGGGTTTTCTTTTATAAGATCTCCCCCTTGGCACGTTCTGCCAAAACTGTTCATGTTGATGCGCATACAAATATGGGGGACAATTTCTGGCAATGTGACCAGCTATTCCATAGTTAAAACAAGTTTGTCTTTTAACAGGGGCAGTGGATGTTTTTCCAGGTCCAGATATATTCAAAGCATTTCCACACACACAAAAGCATGCAACATAACATTTATCAGAATTTTTAAACCTAGAATTTTGAAAGTTCACATCATTACGATTTTTGAAAGCTCTAACAATTTTAGCAGTTTTAACAGACAAATTCAGAATAGACGAATCAGAATCATTAGTCTTAGAACAAGTTTTAATAGAATCAAAAGTACTATTGTCTTCCTTCTTCTCATCTTTCTCTTTCAAATTATCTGCACATGAGGTAGAAGAATCAGTAGAGTTCGGTGTATTACTCTCAGCGGTGCCAGATTGATTCTTTTTGATGAAATTGGAGTGATAACATTCCTCAGACTCTTCGGTTTCAAGAGACGGAGTAAAATTATTGTTAAAAGGAGGTGGGACAGATCTATACCCAAATCCTTCACCATGTTTACTGGCCCATTTAGTTTGATGTTCAATTATAGACTCAACTACTTTGCTTGACACATCGAATTTTTTGAAATTAAATTCAACATCATTGAATTTTGCTTTCAATGCGTCAAGCTCAGCAGTTAATTTAGCAATTGGTTCTTTTGCACAACGATATCGAGTGCTTACAGTACTCCATTCCTCTTGAACTTTCTTAAAATCAGATATTTTAACATTAAGTTTTTCTTGTAGAGGTTTCAGTTTCTTTTTAGCATTATAAACATCATTTGTAAGGTTAAACACTTCTTTAATAAGACGATCATTGTGTTCATGATACTTTGCAATTATATCAATGCAAGATTGAGAAGAGCAAGAAACTTTACTAACCTCAGTTTTGGCAGGGGTGGAAGCAGGAGTAGTAGAAACCATGAAAGCAAATTACAGATCCATCATTTGTTCTTCTACAGCATCAGCATCCATGTTTCCTTCGATCTACGCCAAGTGTGCTCCACCAACTTCAGTAAGATTCAAGGCTTGCATCTGGTCATCCCAAGAAAACTGTTGTGCCACCATTGCTCTTTCATTGTTCTAGGGAGCAGCATGGCGATTGTTTCCGACAGGCACTAGATTTCTCTCAGCATTCTCCATTCTGGGCTTAGTACATTCACGAGCGAAATGACCAGGCTCGTTACAGTTGAAACATCGGAGATTTGCTTTGCTGAAACCCACCTTCATGTCTCCATTGTTGGCAGCCCAATTGTTTCTGCCTGTCCTTTATGTAAACTTCTTTGCCCTGAATACCGCCATAGCGATATGCCAGGAGATGTCCATCTCTTCAATATCAACGGGATTGACTTGGTCAAGATCTCCAGACATCATAGGTTGAACTAGTTCACCAGCCATGAGAGCATTATAGCACTTTAGGAGACCAGCCATCATGTTTAAATTTTCTTCAGTTCCTTTAGGAAGAGTTGGAGCTGGAGTAACAGGAACAGAAGGGCTTGGAGATACCATCGGCTTACTGGAAGAGGAAGAAGCTTGATAAATTGGAGCTTGAGCATGCAAAGCAGAAAAAGCACTGTTTGAAGAAACACATAGGTTGGCAGATTGATAAGAACTGACGTGGTTTATCTCTCATTGTTTGTCATCCATATCACATGCTTTGATGATAGCCAAAGTTTCAGAGAGAGACAAACTATTTAAATCCTTCGTCTTCTTGATCACGGCCACATGCATATCCCAATTTCTTGGAAGAGAGTTTAGCAGCTTCTTGATGATTTCAGATTTCGACAGAACCATTCCAGCGATACTCAACTCAGTGTTGAGAGTGATAAAGCGTTGCAACTGAACTTCAAGTGTCTCTCCGAGAACATGATTAAACATATTAAATCTCTGTCTAAGCAGATCCTGTCTGCTTTGTCACATGTCCTCGTTCCCTTCATAAACCTTAATCAGTGCTTCCCATAAAGTTTTAGTAGATTTGTATTCCCTGAATCCTTGAGCGCTATCAGGAGACAAAGCCATCGTGAATTTAGCGAGGGCACGATCATTAACTTCAGTTAATTCGAAATCTTCATCCGAGTATTCTTCCTGAGAATTTATAATCACCGAACCATCCTCAAGTGTATTTGTTATTATAACCGGACCTCTCACAATGCTTCTCCATATCTTGTTGTCCTTCATTTTCACATATTTTTCAAATCTGAATTTCTGTTCATCAAAGCCTTCAGCATTTAACAGTCTGGGAATGCGGGTAACAGTACCCATCATGGTATCGAGATCAGAATGCAAATTGGTAGTAGTCAAATCCATTGAAAATGAACTGAAAAACGCCAAAAGTCAACTAACAATTTAAACTATAAAACACTAAGTCAACAATACTTGAACCGAAAACGAGACCGAAATGCCAGAAAAATGGTCGAAAACCCAAAAAATTTCTGCCGAAAAACAAAAATTTGACCCAGTCCTTTCGAAAAATTTTACCCCCTTTTTACGGAAATTACTGTTCACCGAAAATGTAGGAACGAAAAACCTTCACACTGAACAACTTGGCCGAACAACAATACCGAACAACAGCTTGACCGAAGAACTCAAGCGAGAAACGAAGACCGAACAACAATTTAACCGAGTAACAAAACGAGAAACTAATACCAAACAATCAACTAACAACCGATTTTCAAGAAACCCTAAAAGACACCGAACAATTCAAATGGACTAACTGAACAACCCTTAACGGACCGAACAACCACTAGCCCTAACCGAGAAACTTGAAAAACCCTAGTGACACAGCGCCGCCGCCGAACAACCCTGGGAGCGTGACCGAACAACTCAAGTCAGATCTGAATCTCGCAAACAACTTCACAAATAACTTTTTTGTATCAAAAACGTGATTTTTGATGGCTTTAGCCTGAAGATATCCAAGAACACGAAGAACACAAGCACAAAAACACCAAAATCAAGATCAAAACCGTCCAAAATAGTCCAAAAACCTTCAAAACTTCAAGATCTAAGCAAAGAAAAGAAAAGCTTAATACCAAAAACTCAAAAACACAATGGTTTTCAAGCTTTGATACCAATTGTAGGTCCCAAATAATCCTAGATCTATGAATGGTATCAATCAAATCAATAAAACACAAGGAGATTAAACTTCAATGCACACCTTTGATTATAGAAAAGGTCTAGTACATAAGTTCTTGATTGCTTGAGTACAAGAAATTCTCTCTCTATCTTAGCACACTTCCCAAGGCAATCAACCACACAAATGACGGCTCAAGGAGCCTTAAATACCCTACGAAAACCCTAGCTAAAACCCTAAGCCCATCCCATAAAAGCCCACCGAAAAGCCATTACAGCCCAACCGAAAAACCAAGTATTTCGGTCATTATCACCGAGAAACCTACTGTTTTTTGGTCTAAACCGAAAAACCAATTCAGCCCCTAAATTATATATATTTTCTATTTTAGACCCTATTAAATGCAAAGATTAAACCACTAATATAATTCCTAACACATATAGTTTTAAGACTTGTATTCTCCCCCTTAAAACACTTAAAAAGAGTAGAAAATGAGGGGTATGAACTCACCCTTGAAGCAAATATTTAGTTGGAGAAGAAAAGGCCAAAGCTTAGCAACTTGGAAATGGCTTGATCCTCAAGATAATCTATGGTTCAAGATCAAGAGTGTGAATAAAAGAACAACCAAGAACGATGATGGAAATGATATTGAAAGCTTGGAATGAACATGAACATACCAAGATCTTTGTGGAAAACCCTTGGAAATACTTGGAATCACTTGGAACTTCTTTGAAAGACTTAGAGAAAATGGAAGTAAAGATGTTGGAGACCAAATGAAGTGTGAAAAGCCCTCATGAGGGCCGAGATTTATAATGGAGGGTGAAGGTGGTGGTCTTGCATGGGAACCATGCAAGATTTGACATATCTCATTTAATCTTCAAAAGTATAGTTTTTATACTTTTATATTAGATTTCAAATATAATGGAGATGATGGTGAGGGTAGGGTAGGGTGGCCGACCATAGGGGGGGGAGCAGGGTGAGGTTTTTTTGCCTTTTATAAATTATACCCAACTATTATATAAACCTTGGTATTTTTATAAAAAGCGGTAAAACGTTTTGTGTATTTTTTTATAAGTTTGGGAGATATAATTATTAATAAATATGTTAATCAATATTAACCATAAAAATATTAGTAAACATCTATTTAGATGGATTCCCGATTCGTTAAGGGAAGATATAAGCGTCTAAGCGCGGTAATCTTCCGAATACGCAGTATTTGACATTTTATCGGAAAAATAATCGGATTATGAAATTAAATACTAGACCATATTACGTTCCATAATATGTGCTTCGATATTTCATATTTAACTAGCTTGAGCCCGTGCTTCGCACGGGTTAGGCGAGATCTTCGTAAGTGGGTTAAACAGGTTGCAGGGTTTTATTAACGTCAATTTCTGTTATATACGGTTCTCTTATTTATTCTTCAAAGACTTTAAATGTTCTTTTCTTTTTAACTATGAATGGAAATGTATTTTGACTATGAATGGAGATGTAATTTAATTTCTTTTAGATAAGTATGCGTTTTTTGTGTAATGAGTTTCTTCTTCCTTTCCTGTTTTGTATGTCTATTGTCGGATTATCTATTACATGTATGGCAATGTAATTATCTATTATATATATGGAAATGTAAACAGTTTGGATGTTTCTTTCCTTACCCATTATAACAATGTACTTGCATAATATGAAACACTCATAGCAAAATGCAAGTACGCTGCAGTTATGGGTAAAAAACAAAGTACATTGCTATTATGGGTAAAGATATGTGAGTACATTGCTATTATGTGTAGAAAATTGTCACACCCCCAAACCGTAATGGCGGAAACGTTCGATGGTGGATGACTTTATGAATAATATCATAACAATTTGAATAATAGTGATTCCAAGCAAAACAACCATCATTAAATAATTGCAAATGTTACATCGTTTAAAAGTTGCATGTTTCAAATACAATTACAAATGAGATCAAAATAAGCAAAAACGACGTCGAAACGTCCCTTCGGATAGCGCTGGAGGTTTACCTTATCAATTTTCTGAGAATACAAGTAACTTGAAAGAGTGTCAACAATTAAGTTGGTGAGTTCATAAGATTTTGCATAAGAAATGTCCTTTGTTTATAACCGATAGTATTGAAAACCAAGAAAATCCAGTATTTTCTCATAAAAATGTCCATGTCTTTAAATCCCAAAAGACTAAAATGTAATATGTAAACTGTAGTGTATAATTCCTTAGAAATGTATGTTTTCACGTAAACGATTTATAAAAATATTAAGTTGATTATTTTCCCATGTGAGATACCCTTATAACCATACTGTGACTAGTTGACCTGCTGCGACGTTCTTCAGGCGTCGGAATGTTAGATATTTGGACACCTCAGACCTGCCGGTCTAGCTGTAGCTAACAGCTCAAGTGCGGGGTTGTCAAGCCCGTATAGATCTATACTCAAATATCGCGCTCTCTTACCAAGACTCTGGTTATAAAAATTCAGGACTTATAGTAGGCAGTTATAGAAGTACTGTGAAGATTCATCTCACGAAAATGTATGTATTTCAATCAACTTGTTTACGTAAGATTAGTATATAAAGACTCTTCTAATCATCCATTATCATTTTTCCCATGATAATATAGTAGTGTTTAATAATTATATAATTTTATATAATTATTTTTGTCATAATATCCTTATATTCATAAGCTATTCCAATAATAGTCTATTTTTAGTGTTCCGTCGTAATAGTCATATTTTTACGAATAATAACGAAATAACTTATTCAGATGATTATAAGTATCATCTTTTAAGATATTTCTCACAAAAATGGTATAATAACTTGGTTATAATCATTTTTGCTAGAAAGTGATATTTCCCGGTTACAAAAACGTAGTTTTTATTAGTTTTCGTTTTTATGACGTTTATGTCAAAAATCTAGTGTTTTACACACTTTATTTATAGTCTTGTATCTTTTACACAAACATAATATGTCATAATGTTTATAATACATGGATCTAACCATTTCTCATGTCAAGATCATTTGTACACAACTTCTAGTTTCCATATTTATAACATTTTTATCCAAGATCTAGCATTTTTACATATTTTATTTATAGTTTGGAGAATTTTACACAAACATAATAATCACTATGTTTATAATACATGGATCTAACCATTTCTCATGTCAAAAACATTTTTACACAACAATTAGTTTTATGAACTTGTGTAAATCATCATTTATAACATTTAAACACATATAAACTTGGATAAAACAACATTTATAGCATAATAACTTGTATTCTCCCCCAAAAAGTTTAGAAAAGATGAAAATGAGGGGTATGAACTCACCCTTGAAGCGTGCTTCACTTAAAAACTATGTTAGTCTTGAGAGATTAGCGGTAGGAACGAAGATCCAAGCCTTGGAGCTCGGAGGACCCTTGGACAATGCTATTACCCAAAGGTTTTTCATAGATGTTAGTGTGTGTAATTGGAACAAAACTTGTGCAATATAGATTAAAATCACAAGGTGAAGATGTCTTACCAATTAGACTTGCAAAAACACTTGAAAATGGATGTTTGTGGTGGTGTATGATGGTGGCGGTTTGAAGAGAGGAAGAAGGAGGGAGAGAGCCGAGAGGAAGAGAGGGAGAGGAGAAGAGAGAGTGAGTGTTGGTTGGGTGCTCTTGGTTCTAAATGAAAAGATGTTCATATCTTGTTTGATTTTGATAGATTTTAGTTGATTTCTTTTGTATTATTAAATTCCTAGACTTTATTATATCTAAGATGGTGAATAGTCACCTTGGATTGCATGGGGGCTGGTGGTGCAGCCGATGGGGGTGGGGTAGGAGGGGTGGGTGAGTTTGTTTTTATAAATATAGCATCCTACTTATATAAAATGTGTGATTTTTATAAAATCGTAAGTCGTTTTAGTGAAATTTTGTGAGTTTTTGACGAAACAAAGTTCTAAATAATTATTTTGTATTAAAACATTTTCAAACATTTTTTTTATTGGATTATGACTTGTTGGATGCTGAAATACGCATTTAGACGCAGTATTCTTCCGATTTCGCGATTTTCGGCATTTTATCGGAAATTGAATTTGGTTTTGAAATTAAATACTAGATATTATTACGTCCCATATTATATGAATTGTTATTTCATATTTGATGTTTAAGGCACCACATTTTGCATTTTGAGTCCAAACCCTGTGTACATTTATCCGTTCACAGCGGTTTAATCGTTGTAACTTTCATATACGAACTCCGTTTTCGTCGTTCTATATATCCACAGGTTCGTAATTTCGAGTAGATCGTTTTATGAATATTATTATTCTCGAAATAATAACTGTACGATTATCGAATTTTTACGCTACAGTAGTTTACTGTCCGCATTTTCGACGTTTAATCGATAATTGTTGTGACTTAGCATACGTAGTATTATAATATTTAATAATTTATCGCAAAAGTTATGGCAAATAACTTTTAAACATGTGGATTAACGTACGCTTCGTTTGACTACAGTTGACTTTTGTTGACCAAAATTTACAATTGTCACATCATCTACCCGTTAGAAAGAATTTCGTCCCGAAATTTAGCTCTTGAGTAGATCCTCAAGGGTTTAGGAAGAGATGTGGATACTTTTGTTTCATTTGGTCTTCACGTTCCCAAGTAAATTCTGGTTCACGCTTGGCGCTCCAGCGGACTTTCACTATTGGTATACGGCTTTGTTTCGTTCTCTTGACTTCCCTGTCCATGATCTCCACAGGTTCTTCTACAAACTGGAGGTTCTCATTCACCTCAATCTCATCGAGCAGAATGACAAGAGTCTCATCGGACAGACACTTCTTTAAGTTGGATACATGAAATGTGGGATGGACATTGCTGAGCTCTTGTGGTAGTTGGAGTTTGTAGGCTACTGGACCGATCCTAGCAAGGATCTCAAAGGGCCCAATGTATCTGGGGTTTAGTTTCCCACGCTTTCCAAAGCGTATCATTCCTTTCCATGGTGAGACCTTTAACAACACTCGATCGCCAATCTGGAATTCCAAAGGTTTGCGTCGTTTATCTGCATAACTCTTTTGTCGGTCACGAGATGCTTTCAATCGTTCACGGATCTGAATGATTTTCTCCATCGTCTCTCGTATGATCTCCGGACCGGTAAGAGTGCTGTTAGGTACTTGACCTCTGGCTAGTTGAGTATCACCCACCTCAGCCCAGCACAGAGGAGATCTGTACTTGCGTCCATATAAAGTTTCAAATGGAGCAACTTTGATGCTAGTGTGGTAACTGTTGTTGTATGAAAACTCAATGAGCGGTAAGTGGGTGTCCCACGCCTTACCAAAGTCTATCACACAAGCTCTCAACATGTCTTCCAGCGTTTGAATGGTTCTTTCACTTTGCCCGTCTGTCTGTGGATGGTACGCTGTACTCATGTCGAGTCTGGTTCCCAAGGCTTTTTGCAATGATTGCCAAAATCGTGAAGTGAATCGACTATCTCTATCTGAGATAATTGAAATTGGCGCACCATGCAATCGTACTATTTCCTTGATGTACGTCCTTGTAAGTTTCTCCATCTTGTCGGTCTCCTTGATTGGCAGGAAGTGAGCGGATTTGGTTAACCTATCGACGATTACCCATATAGTGTCTAATCCACCAGTTGTCTTTGGTAATTTGGTTATGAAGTCCATAGTTATCCGCTCCCACTTCCACTCAGGTATTTCCGGTTGTTGCAGCAAACCCGAGGGCTTCTGGTATTCTACTTTAACCTTGGCGCAAGTCAGGCACTTGCCCACGTAAGTAGCAATTTCCGCCTTCATGTTTGGCCACCAATACAGTTTCTTGAGGTCCAAGTACATCTTGTCGGACCCAGGATGAACGGAGTATCTAGTCTTGTGAGCCTCATTCATGATAACGTCTCTGTATCCGCTGAATCTCGGTGTCCAAAATTCAGTTCATGAGGTAACGAGCTCCGTTATCCTTAACTTCAAGGTTTTTATCCATCCCTCGCAAGGCTTCATTTGTGACGTTCTCAGGTTTTAAGGCTTCTAGTTGCGCCTCCTTGATCTGAGTGGACAAATGGGAATGGATCGTTATTGACAGAGACTTTACTCGGCGACCGGAGTACTCTTTCCGACTAAGGGCATCTGCCACCACATTGGCCTTTCCTGGGTGGTAACGAATTTCGCATTTATAATCACTCAGCAGTTCTACCCATCGTCGTTGCCTCATGTTGAGTTCTTTTTGGTTGAGGATGTGCTGGAGACTCTTATGGTCGGTGAAGACCGTACACTTAGTGCCGTACAGGTAGTGTCTCCAGATCTTCAACGCGAACACTACTGCTCCCAACTCGAGATCATGTGTAGTGTAGTTGAACTCATGAGTTTTAAGTTGTCTTGAAGCGTAGGCAATGACTTTTCCTCTTTGCATGAGTTCGCAACCCAGACCCTGATTCGATGCATCGCAGTAGACCACAAAGTCTTCTGTTCCTTCTGGAAGGGACAGAATAGGAGCGCTGCACAAAGCTTTCTTTAAGGTCTGGAAGGCGACGTCTTGTTTATCTTCCCACTTGAATGTTACACCCTTCTGTGTCAGGGCAGTAAGTGTAACATCCTCGTTTTGGGCCTAGAAAATTTTAGGCTTAAATCGACAAAATAATTTCTTTTTAAAATGTCGAATTAAATTCAAAGTAGTAATAATAATAATTTATTAAACAAATAGGTAAATGATTTTCTTGAAATTTTTATGATTCATAAATTGTTTTGCTTGAGATTGCTGCTCAATGCAAATACATATTTTTAAATCTCATAATTTTATATAAATACGTTGAGATTAATACTAAAGGTTTTAAAGGCGATTCAATTTAATATAAGAAATCTTATTATATTTATGACTGGTTGTTGTCATTTTATCAAATTAAATAAATTTGTTATTAAAAATGGATGATCTAGTAAAGTTTTCATATCATAATGTCCAGGAGATTTTGTAAGAAACAACTTAGGGATATTTTAGTAATTTTGTTCAATGAGCGTGCGTTTCCATAATAGCCCTTAGTGGAGGGTGCATGAGTTTGTTATCTCTTCCGTGCCCCTGACCTGGACATGCGAGAGAGAGGAGAGAGTTGGATCTAGAGAGAGGAAGCTGGTTGAGCTTGTGGGTCTCGGTGATCTCTCAACATAACCTTGCCTCATAATAGAACAAGAAAACGAGTGAGGCGTAGAGAGAAAGGTGCGAGTAAGGGTCGGGTGAATGGTGGGTTTGGATGGCTGCATCCGGTGAGCTCGGGCAAAGAAGAGATACGAGTATCGCGGAGGGGGAGGTGGAACCGGTGGATCTCCCCGGCGACCGACCACATCGATGGTAGTAAGAGACAAGAGACAGAGATTGGCATTGGAAGCTAGGGTTTAATTGTGGTGGCGGATGGTTGGCAGGGTGTGACGTGGATTTCTGCCGCACCTAGAAGTCGGTGTCCAGCCATGGGAGCAGCTGCAAGCCAGCAATGGCTTTTGGTGATCGCAAGCAAGAGAGAACGGGATGTAATAAGGGATGTCGCGAAGGTTCGACCACCATCTGGTCGGAGAAGAGAAGGCACCGGAGAGGAGGGTTTTAGCTGGAAGGAAGGTGCAACGCCGGAGCGGTTGGCTGCTGTCGGAACTGTTGCCGGCGGCATAGTAACGGGGCAGCAACGAGATATGTTTTGCGAAGCATTCCAGAGGTATGTCGGATTGGTTGGGTGGATCTGGGGAATAAAAGAAACTCGATGGAGGCTTGCCACCTGATGGGTAGAAGCAGTCGTCGCCGGAAAATCGTGGTCGCCGGTTGGAGCCCTTTGTGCAGGAGCGTATGCGGAACAAGGAGGAAAGGTACCGTTTGACCTCGTTTGACTCCATTTAGGGCACGTATTAGGCTTTTTCCTCTAATGGGCTGATTACTTAGTGGACTACCATGTAGACTCAAGTTATTGGATCAGATTAATAGAATGGACTCAATATTTACCTTAGATAACCTCATGAAGCAAGGAAATCATGGCCCGATTACATAATTAATGAATTGATTTAAATTCTAATTGTCCATTTAAACGTATTTTTGAATACTCAAATAGTAATTGGATGAATTTAGTTTAATTATTGAAGTTCAATCATTCGTTATTATTTTTAACTAGACGATTAATTATCCATGATGCGAGTGTACTAATTAAACGTAACCTAAACTCGTTATTATTGATAATATGAGTTATAAACCAAGATAGTTAGATTAATTCAAAGTGTTTTTACTTATTATACATAATATTATTTTAGTAAAGGAAATTTAAAACCAATTATTAGAAATAACATGGATTTTAAAGAAAGATTATGTCACAAGTGAATTTTAACAATATGTGACTTTTGGGTAACAAAATGTTGTTTGATAAACAATATGACATTTTTATGTCTAGTGTAAGCACGATGAGTTGTTTAAGATGATTTTTAGAATGAACGTTTAAACCTTGTCCTTGTATTGACCCAAAATCAGTTATTAGATGAAACTTTAGTTAAGCTAGGAGACGATGACACTTTAGATGGCGTATTAATTCTTATACGTTTGAATCATAGGGACTTGGAAGTTGAGCAGATGTTGCCTAGGATTTGACATTTTTAGTCAAGGACGTTTCGAGATTTGTGTTGACTTCTCAGTCAGCCTTCAGGTGAGTTTACCGGAAGTACACATCCCAACTATTATCTTTTGTGTGTGTTATCAATTACTTTTCATGCATATTATTATGTGCAATGTGTTATATGATTACTACTTGTGCATTGCATGAAAATGGGTTTCTAAAAATGTTTTCAAATAAAGAGTATGATGTTGTTTTTGAAAGACGTTTTGAGCATCCTATTGTGCATTGCATTTCATATAGGATGGGATTGACCGTGTGATACCTTGAGGACGAGTTTGACCCTTCTCAATCAAAGAGGGTGAAGAGTTATTATGAGTTTGACCCTTCTCTAAAATAAAGAGGGTGAGGAGAGTTTGTTCCCGACAATAGGGAACCGCATGAGGGAGTTGCTAACCCTCATGGGACTAGTGTGATGGCCACTAGTTCTAGTTTAGCCTATACGGGGATCGAGTGATATGCTTCGTGCGTGTCATTTGTGAACTTAGGTAGGTGCCATTGAGGTGAGTTGGACTTTTATGAGATGGACGTGAGTTTGGGATAGTTGCATCATGCATTGCATTTGCATATCATAACTATCTATTTTGAGTAAATCCTTACGATGTTTTAAGTTTTTTTGAAGTGTGATTAAAATCTATTTTTGGGGGTTTGTCCCGAGTGTGGTGGTTCACTGCCTACTCGAAATGGGTCAACCTCGGGTAAGCTCACTAGGCATTTCAATTGCCTAACTTATTTTGATGTGTACTCAGGTTGAGAAGTTTAGATGACTTTAGAAGAGCTGGACGTTTAGAAGGCCACGGTTTGTGTGGTTTCATTTAAGCTGTGTAATGGTAGTTAAATTGTTACAACCTCGCTACTTTATAAACAAAAATGTTTTATCTAAAATGGGACCAAATGGTGTTTTTCTGCAACTTAAACCTAAATTATTACTCATTAAACCCCATGTGTTTTAAAATGGTTTTGAAAGAAAATGACTTATTTGTAGTTGATGAAATTGAAGTTTTACTAAAGGATGATTTTTGAAATAATGATGATAAACCATGGGATAAAATGATGTTTTATGAAAAGCTTTAAGCGAGGGTGTTTCAGTAAGTGGCTTCGTAATTTTGGAGAAATTTTGTATGAATCTTCGGTAATAGCCAGCAAGGCCCAAAAATTGACGGATTTCGGTCGGCGTTCTCGGTGCTTCCCAGTTTTCGATGGCTCTAATTTTGGAGGGATCCACATGTATCCCTTCCTTGCTGACTACGTAGCCTAGAAAGTCCACCTTTCGAATCCAAAATTCACATTTTGAAAATTTTGCATACAACTTCTCTGCTCTTAGCGTCTCCAAGACTTGCCGTAGGTGTTGACTATGTTCCTCCTTACTTCGTGAATATATAAGTATGTCGTCGATGAACACTATCACGAATTTATCTAAGTAAGGTCGGCATACGCGGTTCATCAGATCCATAAACACTGCGGGCGCATTAGTTAATCTGAAGGGCATCACAACGAATTCATAATGGCCGTACCGAGTCCTGAATGCCGTTTTAGGAACGTCTTCTTCTTGGACTCTGAGTTGGTGATACCCCGACCTTAGATCGATTTTTTAGAAGTAACTCGATCCTTGGAGTTGGTCGAAAAGGTCATCAATTCGGGGTAATGGATATCGGTTCTTGATAGTGAGCTTGTTCAATTCCCAATAGTCAATGCACATGCGGAATGACCCATCCTTCTTCTTCACGAACAAGACCGGCGGTCCCCAAGGTGAGAAGCTCGGTCTGATGAACCCTTTACTTAGCAATTCGTTCAGTTGGCTGGTTAATTCTTGCATCTCTGCCGGGGCTAATCGGTATGGCGCTTTTGCTACTGGGGTGGCTCCAGGGATTAAATTGATTCTGAACTCGACTTGTCGTGCGGGTGGTACTCCTGGAAGGTCTTCTGGGAATACGTCAGAAAAGTGGCAGACTTCGGGAATATCTTTAATGCTCCTTACTTCTTTCTTCTCGTCAACAACGTGGGCCAGGAAGGCATGGTATCTTTTCTATAGGTATTTCCGAGCTTTGATGCAAGACACGGTTCGAAGGCTGGTACTAGGTTTATCACCGTAGACAACAAGGGTCTTGTCATCCGGCAGATGAAATCGGATTCCTCGTTCGTAACACATGATGTCGGCATGATGGGGGATTAGCCAATCCATACCAACAATCACGTCAAAGCTTCCTATTCTAACAGGCATTAAGTCAATTTGAAAGGAGTGATCGTCCAGAGTAAGTGTACAGCCTATGTATATGTCGTTTGTGCTTTCTGTTTTGCCATTTGTCATTTCTACCGTAAATGTTTCATTGAGTGGTTGAGGTTTTTGTTTTAGTAAATATTTAAACTCGTGGCTTACAAAACTCCTCTCCGCACCGCTATCAAATAGTATACAAGCATATGAATTATTGACGAGGAACGTACCTGTAACCACGGTAGGATCCTACACCGCTTCCGCGCGTCCCATAGCTAGGACTCTTCCATTTCTCCCAATGTTCTTTGTCTTCGGACAATCACGCTTGAAATGTCCCGTCTCACCACAACCGTAACAAGCCTGACTCACCCCAGCATTAGAGGCTTGGGTGGTTTGTGGAACTGGCGCCTTGCAGAAACGGGCGGTATGACCCTTTTTGTTACAGTTCGAGCAGTGCATTTCCCTACAGGCTCCGGTATGGTGGAAATTGCACTTGTTGCACTTGGGTAGAGTTCCATTATATTGTCTGGTTGTTGTTGGGGTAGTCGGGACAGTAGCTGCACGGACTGCCACAATCTGTTGTCTTTTGGCACCTTCTTGGTTAGGCTGGCCCTTTCCCCTGTTCCAGGGTTTCCTCTTATGATCCTTCTCCTTTGGTTGCTCAGTTTTAGGTGTCATAGTGCCCTGGCGGACCCCATGATCAACTAATCGTTGGGCCAGTCGTTTGGCACTGTCGAAGGTAGCGGGGCTCGCTGATTCTACATTTCCCTGGATCTGAGGAGATAGCCCCCAAATATAGCGTTCCACTTTCACTGATTCTGGGGTGACCATAGCAGGGCAGAGGGTTGCCAAGTCATTGAATCGGTTCGTATAGGTGGTCAGATCTGAGCCTTTCATGGTAAGATTCCACAGTTCCTGTTCTAGTTTTTGGATCTCCCCTCTGGGACAGTACTCTTTCATCAGCATGGTCTTTAATTCCTCCCAACTTATTGAGTTGTCCACAGGAAGTGTCAGAGCCTTAACATGACCCTTCCACCAGGACATGGCCGTCTCGGCAAAGGTACAAGCGGCAAATTTGACCTTGAATTCCTCGGGGCACGCGGAGATATCAAAGATTGATTCAGTTTTCTCAATCCATCTGGTGAGAGCAAGAACACCACCAGTGCCATGAAACGCCACAGGTTTGCAATTCGCGAAGTCCTTGTACGTACATACTCGCGGTTGGTTTGGTGTTTCCCCATTTGTGGAGTCGTTGGTGCCGTTTCTACTCCCGCTCCTGTTTGTCCCATTCGGGTTAATTTGAGCGATAGCGGCTGCTACCTCAGCAGTAACAGCGGCTTGGAAAGTAGCTGAGTCCATCATGGGTGGTTCGGGTGTTTCGATTGGTGCGCGTCTAGCGTTTCTTCGACGAGGTGGCATATTTCTGCCACAAGGATTCAAGATTTGACGTTGGTTAGTTTTTAGAAGGATCGTTATAAGTATGTTGTCATTAAAATACAGCGCTTATATCTTTAAACTTATCTTTGCCCTTTTCTTTTCGTAATTTGTAACCATATTCAAATATCAAACATACATATCAGACACTTGTACAACGTTTTATAAATAAAATACGTCATCCTATTAATAATAATTTGTAGCGTTACATGAACTTGAGACAGGAAAATTTTGACCTTCGCAGAGGTCTACAATGCAAAAATAAGCAAACGACGTAACGACCCACAAAGAGTGTAATCACTTAATTGTAGGGTCGCGCCTACATACAAGAGCGAGTAGCGTATAGCGCTTACTCATGAAATCCTAGGCTATAACAAAATTTGAGTAGTACGAGTACTACTCATGACGAACTGGATCCCCTATCTCCACGAAACGCGGCTACCTGTGCCCTCAAGTCGGCAGCCTCTCGTACGGCCTCCTCGGCCTCCTGTAATCGCGTAAAGGTCTCTCGGAACATCCCTATGGTCGTCCTCCCATCCTCCTCAAGCGAGTCGACCCTCTCGGAAGTACGGTCATGAGCCTCATCGAGGCGTCGGAGGCGTGCGGTGGTGACCTCGGTAGCAGCCCCCACGTCTAGGACTTGGCTGGATGTCGCCCTGATCCAATCCTCCTGGCGGCTAATACGCCCAATCATGACCGGTAAGGCCCGGTTTGCGGAACCTCCCTCGCTGAGGTCGAAGAAGTCTCGACACCTGCCATAAGGGGGAATCACACCTTGCTCGCGGCTCCACTGGCGTAGGCGCTCTGCCCATTCTGGCCCATTCTGGCGTCGGGTCCTGAAGAGGTTCTTCTATTAGTAAGGGGCGGTGGATGGGAAGTACCCTCTTTCGAGGAGTACGCATCCATAACGGGCCACCAGGGTAGCGGTATACCTGGAAGCTTGGCTCCGGGGGTGGCGCATGATGCTCGCGGATCGGGTGGCGGGGGTTGATGACTTCGGGCTCGTCATCGGACTCCTTCTCATCCCATAGGTCCTCATCTTCCGACATCTCTTTTGGTTCTTCTTCCGGGTAGTAAGGGTCTCCTGGTAGGTGATGTCCGGCCATGGCGTCTGTAGGAGAATTGGGGTGTAAGAAGTATATAAAGGGATCCTTAAATACACATATATATAATTAAGTAATGTATACAAAATACTCCTATAATATTTTAACTTTATGTTTGGTTCTATAGCGTCCTAAAATACTCCCATAGTATTTTACTTTTATGTTTAGTTATTTGGTCATTGGTAAGTGTTCGGACTTGTTGTTCACCGCGACTATTCCTAAGTATACGTTAACCATATCTTGGACAAATACAGTTGATCAGGCTTTATTTATCCAAGATATAATTACCAAAACACTTAGGCCTAATCGTAGTGTTCAACTCATCCTACCACTTTTGTATGTTTTCGTTATCATATCGTTCTAGTATGTATGTATGTACTTATACTTTTTATAAAAATTATCATTGTAATTCTAAAAGTATACTTGTATGAAAATATTCTGAGAGTTTTAGTCTCATTGTATTTATAGTTGTGTATCTTTAAATGGATTGATATACTTAGTTCACTATAAACAATGCTCTGATACCAATCTGTCACACCCCCAAACCGTAATGGCATAAACGTTTGATGGTGGATGACTTCATGAATAATATCATAACAATTTGAATAATAGTGATTCCCAGCAAAACAACCATCATTAAATAATTGCAAATGTTACATTGTTTAAAAGTTGCATGTTTCAAATACAATTACAAATGATATCAAAATAAGCAAAAACGACGTCGAAACGTCCCTTCGGATAGCGCTGAAGGTTTACCTTATCAATTTCCTGAGAATACAAGTAATTTGAAAGAGTGTCAATAATTAAGTTGGTGAGTTCATAAGATTTTGCGTAAGAAATGTTCTTTTGTTTATAACCGATAGTATTGAAAACCAAGAAAATCCAGTATTTTCTCATAAAAATGTCCAAGTCTTTAAATCCCAAAAGACTAAAATGTAATATGTAAAATGTAGTGTATAATTCCTTAGAAATGTATGTTTTCACGTAAATGATTTATAAAAATATTAAGTTGATTATTTTCCCCATGTGAGATACCCTTATGACCATACTGTGACTAGTTGGCCTGCTGCGACGTTCTTCAGCGTCGGAATGTTAGACATTTGGACACCTCAGACCTGCCGGTCTAGCTGTAGCTAGCAGCTCAAGTGCGGGGTTGTCAAGCCCGTATAGATCTATACTCAAATATCGCGCTCTCTTACCGAGACTCTGGTTATAAAAATTCAGGACTTATAGTAAGCACTTATAGAAGTACTGTGAAAATTCATCTCACAAAAATGTATGTATTTCAATCAACTTGTTTACGTAAGATTAGTATATAAAGACTCTTGTAATCATCCATTATCATTTTTCCTATGATAATATAGTAGTGTTTAATAATTATAAAATTTTATATAATTATTTTTGTCATAATATCCTTATATTCATAAACTATTCCAATAATAGTCTATTTTTAGTGTTCCGTCGTAATAGTCATATTTTTACGAATAATAACGAAATAACTTATTCAAATGATTATAAGTATCATCTTTTAAGATATTTCTCACAAAAATGGTGTAATAACTTGGTTATAATCATTTTTGCTAGAAAGTGATATTTCCCTGTTACAAAAACGTAGTTTTTATTAGTTTTCGTTTTTATGACGTTTATGTCAAAAATCTAGTGTTTTACACACTTTATTTATAGTCTTGTATCTTTTACACAAACATAATATGTCATAATGTTTATAATACATGGATCTAACCATTTCTCATGTCAAGATCATTTGTACACAACTTCTAGTTTCCATATTTATAACATTTTTATCCAAGATCTAGCATTTTTACACATTTTATTTATAGTTTGGAGACTTTTACACAAACATAATAATCACTATGTTTATAATACATGGATCTAACCATTTCTCATGTCAAAAACATTTTTACACAACAATTAGTTTTATGAACTTGTGTAAATCATCATTTATAACATTTAAACACATATAAACTTGGATAAAACAACATTTATAGCATAATAACTTGTATTCTCCCCCAAAAAGTTTAGAAAAGATGAAAATGAGGGGTATGAACTCACCATTGAAGCGTGCTTTGCTTAAAAACTATGTTAGTCTTGAGAGATTAGCGGTAGGAACGAAGATCCAAGCCTTGGAGCTCGGAGGACCCTTGGACAATGCTATTACCCAAAGGTTTTTCATAGATGTTAGTGTGTGTAATTGGAACAAAACTTGTGTAATATAGATTAAAATCACAAGGTGAAGATGTCTTACCAATTAGACTTGCAAAAACACTTGAAAATGGATGTTTGTGGTGGTGTATGATGGTGGCGGTTTGAAGAGAGGAAGAAGGAGGGAGAGAGCCGAGAGGAAGAGAGGGAGAGGAGAAGAGAGAGTGAGTGTTGGTTGGGTGCTCTTGGTTCTAAATGAAAAGATGTTCATATCTTGTTTGATTTTGATAGATTTTAGTTGATTTCTTTTGTATTATTAAATTCCTAGACTTTATTATATCTAAGATGGTGAATAGTGACCTTGGATTGCATGGGGGCTGGTGGTGCAGCCGATGGGGGTGGGGTAGGAGGGGTGGGTGGGTTTGTTTTTATAAATATAGCATCCTACTTATATAAAATGTGTGATTTTTATAAAATCGTAAGTCGTTTTAGTGAAATTTTGTGAGTCTTTGATGAAACAAAGTTCTAAATAATTATTTTGTATTAAAACATTTTCAAACATTTTTTTTATTGGATTATGACTCGTTGGATGCTGAAATACGCGTTTAGGCGCAGTATTCTTCCGATTTCGTGATTTTCGGCATTTTATCGGAAATTGAATTTGGCTTTGAAATTAAATACTAGATATTATTACGTCCCATATTATCTGAATAGTTATTTCATATTTGATGTTTTAAGGCACCACATTTTGCATTTTGAGTCCAAACCCTGTGTACATTTATCCGTTCACAGCGGTTTAATCGTTGTAACTTTCATATACGAACTTCGTTTTCGTCGTTCTATATATCCACAGGTTTGTAATTTCAAGTAGATCGTTTTATGAATATTATTATTCTCGAAATAATAATTGTACGATTATCGAATTTTTACGCTACAGTAGTTTACTGTCCGCATTTTCGACGTTTAATCGATAATTGTTGTGACTTAGCATACGTAGTATTATAGTATTTAATAATTCATCGCAAAAGTTATGGCAAATAACTTTTCAACATGTGGATTAACGTACGCTTCGTTTGACTACAGTTGGCTTTTGTTGACCAAAATTTACAATTGTCACAAAAATAAAAGTATGTTGCCACTCATTGTAATTTGCTCTATAATGAATGCATTAACTGTAAGTAATATCTGCTGATGTTGCATAGCAAACCTACCAAGGACAATACGGTCATTTATTGAGAATCTGTCATAATGAGTGAATGAAGTTTCGGAAATGGACACGTACTTTACTGTTTCTTGCTCAAACAGAGACATGAGATAGGACATCGGGTGATGATAAAGAAGCAGCTGATCCGGAACGCATCATTCCTTCAGTGAAAATGCTGACCTGGAATAATTTTAAAAGATTTGAAGAAATTTCAAAGATGATGTGATATTTAGATAATTGAACAACATCATACCGCCAATTGGTTGCAAGAGTTGATGGTAGGACTCTCCCTTGGTGGAAAGTGAAAGTCGGGTTCTATCAAGGACTGATTTTGCAAATAATGCCCAATCTTTGTCTCCGGTTTTCAACATGGTTAATGCCCGATCCCATCCCTTTTAAAACAATTTCATACAACAGTTTCTTTTAGCATCGTACACTTTTATCTAAACAATAAAAAATGGGCATAATTAGACATGTTATTGATAATTTGATATTACCTTCCAACAATAGATAAGGTCTTCGTTGTTATCTAATGAAAGTATGAGGTTCTCGAGAAGTAAAGTGACCAGATACATAATTATCTGTGGAGGAATTTAAATTGTAAAGAAAATTTTAAAAAAAAATGAAATTTTAGTTAAATACCTCTGGTTTGGCTTTCTTTAACTCTTCATAGCTTCTTTCAATGGCTGTCCTTACAGTAGAATCAAGAGCAATGTCCATGAATAGAAGATCATTGAGACATTAATTTGATGAAGAAAGTAGTGGCTTAAGTTCTGCATAGCTTACACAAACACAAAAACAAATTGAAGACGGAAAATTAAAATCAAACATAATATCACAGTCACAACGTTATGCAGAAAAATTGAACCTTATTCCACAGGAAGCTTATTCCAGAAATACATAAACTTCTTCCATAAAATCAAGCAGGAAACAATTTGAAGACAGCAATTTGAAAGCTTATATCGTGTAATCAAGCAGATTCCCACATATCAAAAATGGAATATACTAACCACATAAATCGGATATACCAACAAATTGAGAACTTATTCCACAAATCAGAGATCGAAGCTAAAGTAGGAAAATACGTAAACCAAGCAAAATCAAGCAGCAAACTTAAAGAAATTTGATCAAATGCGTGATGAAGAGGCGTACCAGATGGAGCAGAGTTCCTAAACTGAGAAATTTAAGGAAGAACAACACTGCAGGCTTGAAAGTCGGTAGCTTCTTGTTGTAACAAATTTAACGAAGATGGTGGTTCCGGCGAGAAGATCACTCGGTCTCTCTTTCTTCTCGATATAGGATCTGCGGGTGGAATTGGGAACAAAGGAGTGGAGGTTAGAGTGAATGAAAGGGCACGACTTGTTAGAGAAGGGGAGGTGTCGTAAACAGAGGAAACAGTGGAAGGGAAGCTGGTGCAATGTGATTGGTGGAAAAGACCCACCCCCCTTAGAATCGTAAAAACCCTCCTACCCCCAAAACTTCTAGAAATCTGCTTCTATTTCATCTATATATAGCTAGGTTCGACCCATGCTCCGCACGGGATTGACTTGTTTCTTTTGTTTCTTTTTTGTTTTGACTTTGCATATTTTCCAGCTGCTTCACGGATTATATGTTTTTTATTGTCTGTTTAGTGTTTGTTGTTTGCTTTCTTTTTGCTTATGTTAACTTAGGATTGGCTAGTTTCTTCTTTGAGTTTGTGTTTTTCGTTTCCTGTTTTTTTATGTATATCTAGTGTTATATAGGTGGAAGAAGCCTCAAGAAAGAGTGTTATGATAATATCCGTTACTTGATATATTCCTTGTGTCAACAGGATTAATAATCTCATCATCCCACAACAATATTTATCTAACACATAATAATTCTATCTAACATAAGAACCAAAAACTTAAAAAAAAATTATTTTTCGAGTTTACTCAAATATTTATATAATTACCTGGATTCCCTCTTTTTTCTTCTTGCTCTTTTCTATCTCAGACATCACCCCACCTACCTGCACGAGTTTAACATCATATTTTGACTAATTTTGAAATACCGAAAATACCCTTTGACCAAAAAGCAAAGATCCTACCTGAGCACCACCCATCATCCCTATATTTGCATTTGGTCAGAAGAACATAAAATTCGGACTATATGCCCGCCCACACATTGCATAATTTCCAACCCCAAAGCTTCCACCAACAACAATAGTAATCTTGGGTACTGTAAATAATTAAAAAAAGACAAGGGTATTTTCGTCATTTTACTCTTGAAAAGATTTCTTTAAGCTTTTCCGGTCTTTTAAACTACAACATTTCCAAGAAATATCAAGAATTTGTATAGACGGTAGAATTCAAAGAAAATGCTTAAAAGGCAGTTTTGGAATTTAACAAAATTACCTTTGCACAAGAAACAGCCATCACCATTTTTGCCCCAGCTTTTGCTATACCATTTGCCTCTGATTTTGATCCAACCTATCACAAAATATCAATCATCTTCAAATAACAATGTACTTTCCTGAATTACCATTTTACCCTTGACATACCATGAATCCTAAGATATTTTGCAGGAACACCAGGGGAATATTACGTTGGGAACATAATTCCACAAAGTGGGCCCCTTTAAGAACCGATTCATTAAACAAAACTCCATTATTTCCAATTATACCCAGGGGCTGTCCAAGAATTGTATCAAAACCTGTTACAACCTACAATATAGCGTCCTAATGATGTCGAGTTCCATAAAGAAATGAACTCAATAAGTCATAACGGGTCGAAATAACCATTTAAAGAGCCAAACATGTTTATCACGTGAAAAAAACCCCGGCTTCTTTGAAACCATAATTTAATGTGCAGCAATTCACAAAATATTTTCAGCCAAACATGCTTTGATTCTAATTAGACACGTTAAATTCCCTGAGTCAACGACTTTGAACATAGCAGTCACATTAGAAATCATGACTGGGCACTCTCCCTTCTCATCATACTCAGAAAAATCCCCTCTAGACAGATCAATATCCTCAAATTTTGTTCCTTCAATCTATCCAATACAGAAAAATAATTTATATGATGAAAGTATTTTAAAAAGTATAATACTTCAATGTGCTTTACAACTTAGAGATTCAGCTTTCCAGTCACTGCTGAATGCAAAATCCAAGGGTTCAAAACCCCTGCAGTCACATACCATCAATGGATCATGCTTCCCTCCTTCACTAAATTCAAAAGTAAGTGGAGAGCCTCTACCAAGGATCATAGTCACTGTTCCTTCCCTTTTACAGAACTTACACTGATACACCATAAGTTTCCATTTAGTTTAATATTATTTAAAAGTATTTTATTTATAAATGGTAGCAATTTTGAGTTTGATGATAACCTTTTGGATAAGATTGATGGTTCCATTTTTTGGGAAAGGGAGAGTCTCGTTCAGGCTCACACATGTTTCCTTCTCGGTTACTTCACTGCAGTTTTCACACTTCAACTATACAACAGAAGGTGAGAAAAGATATATGAGACTGGAATTTGATTGTATCTACATATGGATGTAATAATTGAAGATTAAAATGTTCTATGTAAACCAGTTGTTGCACACAACAGAAGGAGAGGTGAATTGGTGATGCTTTTGTAGGATGCAACATCAAGAGTTATTCTAGGCATTTCATCGAGCACCTTATGTGCGTGTAACCATAGTTGTTAAACTCGTACGAGTCACGAGTCGACTCTTACGAGTCGAGTCATTTTAAACCCTAAACGAACCGACTCGGTGGTATGACTCGAAATTGTTGTGACTCGGTAGAAAAAATACGAGTCACGAGTCGACTCTTACCGAGTCGAGTCAACTCGTGACTCGGATGAGTCAAATAACATGTGGGTAATCTTGTTTTCCAACAGATAATGTTGTTTTTAACTAATAAAATAGATATTTCTCTACATATATATAACATTATTTGATGACATTGTTCTCAGTTTAATATATTAAAATTTAGGATAATATAAAGAGAGGTATATCCACTACCATTCAATAAATATTATATCTTTATATGTGTATTATATATTTCTATATAATTTCTTTAATATCCTGACTCTTACGAGTCGAGCCGCGAGTCGAGTCACGAGTCGAGTCGCGAGTTGACAACTATGCGTGTAACCATCCAAACAGGGTATAGACTTAAGAGTATATATAATCAGGAACTAATTAGTTGTTTGTATCAACCATTCCGAGTGTGCTGAGCGAAACCAAGTGATATGGACACAAATTAAACTTCAATGCCTTCGATATGGATGGGTCGGGTACCTGGATAATACGTGTAGGTTCCGTGAATTTGATTGACGGTCGAACACGTTGATTGGAAGTAATCACTGTCACCTAGAGTTACCGTCCGAGTTAAAATCAGGTAATGGGAAGTCGTGATTATAGGATTCATTGTATCGAGGTCAGAGTCCAGGGCTTGAGGACGGAATTTTGATGTTTACGTGAATAGACCTCAAAATCGACTGAGCAAACCGGGGGAAGGAGGAACAACGGGTGTTCAAGCCGGATCCAGCGTCAATTCGAGTTAAATGTGTGACACCTGGACAGACTGAGCGCCGATAATGGGAAATCGATGCTTCCGACCTTGAGATCAGCAATCATGGCTTTCGATTTTCGTAGGTTACGTACCGAAAGCGCAAAATTCATTGGAGATTAGCGATAATCTTGATATGCACCAAAAGCAGTGAATTGGTTCGGGAGAACAACTCCTCCGGTGTGTGTATGTGATTTAAGTAGTGCGAATTTCTATACCTTCAATTGAATTCTTCGTGCGTTTTAACTATTTTTTTGCTAGTGCGATTATGTGCTCTCTGTGTGTGCATGTGTGACTCAAAGGTGCAAACAAAATTACGAAGCAGGAGAGAGAGAGAGAGAGAGAGAGAGAGAGAGAGAGAGAGAGAGAGAGAGAGAGAGAGAGAGAGAGAGAGGTGGTACCTGCTGACCTGCCGGCGAGAAGAGGCCGCGAGTGAGGATGAAGAAAGCAAAAATTTGCGGGCTAGGTTTGGAATTTACCAAATTCTCTCACAAGCTCTTCGGCAAATTTCATATTCTCCGTTTTCTTTTCCGGTCAGCCTACAAAGGTTCGGGAAAAGGAAAGAAAAGCAGAAGGAAGCAGGAGGTGGCGATTCAGTTTGTTGAAGATGAAGCAGGTGGCAACAGATGGCAATAAGATGGTACAACGTGATTGGTGGAAAAGACCCATCCTTCTTAAAATCGTGAAAACCCCGTACCCCCAAATCCTTCTAAAAACTTGCTTCTATTTCATTATATAGTAATAACTAGGTTGAGCCCGTGCTTCGCACGGGTTAGACCAAAACGTATTAAGTAGATGTGCATGCATTGACCTTTATTTTTTCCCTCTAATAGCAATGTGCATGCATTTCGTTACTTATATAGGCAGTGTACTTGTAACATATTGATATTATTGGAAAAAAACTGCAAGTGCGTTGCTATTATGAGTAAGGAACTGCAAGCAAATGGCAAATATAGGTAAAAAGATTTAGGTATATTGCCATTCGAGCATAAAAGAGTTCACACGGTGCTCGAATGGAATATGATCAATGTACCTCAAGCTTAGGACGTCTTTCCATTTTTCCATTAAGTATCATCAGATAAAGTGTTGTACGGATAAATGATGTATACAAATATTTGAGAAAATGACAACCCATTTGCGGAAAATGGAAAGAAAAAAAAAGTAATGACAGATTCCTATAAAAATTATGACTTAATGGGGAAGGCCTCATTTCTCTGTCTTTCTCTCTTAAGCCGTTCTTTTCTTTCTGCACTAAGTCGAAAAGAAACACACATGCAAAAAGAAGACATATCCATAACCTTCTATTTTTCCAGAAAGAACGACTTAATGACCAAAGTTTGAGAAAAGGTTTTCCCGTTAAGTCTTAACTTTTTACAAAATTGACACAGAAGGTTTTTTTTTCTTTACATTTCGCCAAGTGTCATCAGTTTCTCAATTATTTTTTAAACACGGCCTTAATTTTTAGAAAATTTGTGGCATACCGGTCTCGATAACCGTTGATGCACATCGGATGGCAGCAATTGGGCAAGACAATCTTGGTACAAGGTTCTAAGCAAATCCCGCATTCATCTTCTCTTTCCAAATCAAGATTCGAGAATCCAACTTGGTTTTCTGGTTTCTTTTGGTCAGATCTCTCTATCCTCGAGCTTACTCCTGCAGAACCACTGTGATCTTGATAATCGAGCTTCACTAAGTCACAGTGTAATCTTCTCAAAGATGGTAGTATCACATCTACATTCAGCGGTCTCAAATCAGAAAACAAAAACGAAAACAATATATTGAAATTCTTATGATGGATTCAAATGCTAAAACGGTAGGTATAGCTACAATAAAAAACCATAGAAGTCATTTATGGTTGCCTTTCTTCCACGTCTAGAAATTTTCGGTCTTCCATCTGTATATACCTGCAAGTAAAGACACAAGATAAAGTTTAACAAAATAGCATAAATAACACACTTCATTAGTTCCAACAATTTAATTAAAATACCAAATAAAAATAAATATAAAAGAGTACCCTTTTCGAGATGCACGGCTGAAAACAATCACATCGGCTCCTAACCGCATAGTGCTTGTCTTGAACCCATCACCATCTGAAAATACAAATCTTTAAAGTTTTTAAAATCACTAAAAATTTTAAAGAATTTGAAATAGTTACATTGTCAAATTGTGTCATTTGTCTTATTTGTTTAATATCCCAAACTCATGCACTTTCGTATACCCTCAGGGTCTATTCCACCTCCATCATATGTAATAAAAATTTCAAACTGCTGAGTCAGCATTGATATTGATACTTATAATACCCATCAATGAAAGTAATTATATCAAGAATTACCAAGAAAAAGTAAAGCAGGAGAATTGTCCCTTTTGTTGTAGATTCCTGTCAAGTTTCACAAAAGTTGCTCCATTGTTGATCTAGTACACAAGGTTAACGATAATAAGTCAATTACAATATAACATCATACAGACAGAATGACATGGTAAATGGTTATAAAGAATATATTGTTTTTTTACTTCTATTGATTAATTCTTGGAATGTTGGATTACCTCATCAACAGCATTATCCAAAAGCTCAGCAATTGCTGCAATAAGATGAAATTACACTGTGAGTATTATTAGAAGAATGCACGCAGTAGTGTGTGAAAACCATGAATGTTTGTTTCTCCTCCTTCGGCAGTTCGGCCCCACCCATCTAATCTCCTAATTCTGTCCTTTCTTTCCTCCATTCTCTCTCTCCTCCCCAAACAAAACCCCCACCTCTTTAAAATAGAAATTGTCAAACTTGAAGCCCAGAGGCCAAAACTACCTGTTACAAGTAACAAAGAAAAGTCAATCTCAACTACATAAATGTTCAAGAAACGGTAAAGCTAATTACATGTAATGTTCGACGGCCTAGCATTATTCAAAAGAAAATTCAGAATACACAGAGCCACAAGTCTACGTAGATTTGGGTACATACTGGCCAAAAGTTTTAAACCAAAATTGACTTCATCGACAGGTAATAAACAATGGTCATCGCATAAGAAATCATCAGGAGATATGTGAAAAAGATCCCAATTCATGAACAATCAAATTTGGGGTACTGCTATTGGAAACTACAGTTCCATGAAGTAAATCAATATGTGTAAGGTTAGGGAATCTAAAGAACATACGACCAGATATAAAGAAATCCCAATCCAAAACCCTGAGTGTTCTTACCAAGCGACTTTGGAGATTCAACCACCGTTTTGAGACTAAACAATCAGAGTTCCGTTGTGAGGTTTCCGGATGTTTAGAGAAGATGTGGAGGAGGATCTCGTTAGAAAGGAGAGGAGTAAAATCATCGGATAAAACAATTTGGGGAGCTGCTCCGCTTGGACCAGTAATTGTGACATCCGCCTAAAATGGATTCGATTCAACCCAACCCAATTGGAAATTTAATAAACCCTACTCGAGATTTCTTGACGCTAATAGGATCAAAACCCTTACACTACGATATAAATTGACGTTAATAGCAATATATCATAGTATAACGTTATAACTATAATAAAATTAAATTATGATACCATATTAAAATCAAATCAAAGTATGATGCTCTAATTAAATTAAAAGAATCAATCTTGAATGCTATAATTAAACTTCAAATCAAAGTAGATTGTTATAATCAAATAATAACCTATTTTTTTATAAAACTCTATTTTTATAAACACTACATTAAATTTTATAAAACTCTTAAGATGCTTGTGTTAGTGGGGAATTATGAAGACCACCAAAAGTAAAAGGTTATTCACATTGTCTCCCACTCACACCTTCCATCATCTTTCCTTTCATTTTTCTCCCAACACATTATTCTCATCACCACTCAAACCATATCTATTCTTCCTCTCACTCTCAATCTCGAAATTCCTCCTAAAAATCTTCATTTTTCAGCCAAGAACACTTCAATATACTCAAATCTCCATCCCTCTTGAAGCATTCATCAAGGTATGTGGTTAAAAGTTCCAAATTTATACATGAAACAAATTAAATCCACCAAAATATCTAAAACTCATTTTATGCATAAACCTGATTTTTCTCAGACTCTCATAAACAAAATAAGAAGTTATGGAAATTTTCAGAAAATAACTTATTTTTATTGAATTACTATAATTATTGCAATAAAATATGGCAATAATTCACATAAAATACTTTTTGCAGTCAATAAATTCTGGAAATATATTGGAACAACCCATATATTGTGAAAAGTGGATTTATAAAGTTTCATGCATTTATATGACTGTTTGATGCTTATTTTGTATTTTATTTTGTTGCAGACAAATAAATTGCAAAATATAGTTAGGTATGTTAAAATCTAGCTTTTATATTTTTCGCACCTAATACACATTTTAAAGACTCCATGACAAAATTTACAGATTTTTGTAAGAAGGTTTGCTTATTTTTCCTGATTTAATGTTTATTTAATGGTTTAAATTGATAATAAATAGCTACACATGTCCAAAAATTATAAAACCTTATCAGAATACCATATATAACATGTTAATCATAAATAAAAAGTCTAATGAATTTCTCTTAATATTTCCCTATTATTTATGATTTTATTGATTAGTTAATAATGAAAAACATAAGAAATACTTCCCATAGTCCAAAATATCCAACATAATTACAGTAGGCTCAATATATTGTTAGAATACTATGGTTAATTTTCCAGAATTTTTGGGAATCATTTATTATTTTTCCCGAATTTTGTTGTGGTTTAATTATTAAAATACTAAATAAATACTAAAGCAGTTAAGAAAAATATGA
This sequence comes from Cichorium intybus, assembly GCA_023525715.1. Classification (NCBI taxonomy): domain Eukaryota; kingdom Viridiplantae; phylum Streptophyta; class Magnoliopsida; order Asterales; family Asteraceae; genus Cichorium; species Cichorium intybus. Next base: position 77,784,925 of record CM042010.1, read on the forward strand.
AAATTTTACAGTAATTACTATTTTATGAAATAATGATGTTATGATAATTTCAGAATGTTTCATTACTGTTTAGTATTTAAAACCATTTTCCTAAATATCTAAGCATGTAAAAATGCCTTTTTAATGATTATTTCATATAAATAATTGTTTATAATATATAAAATCTGTAAATACTTATAATTTGACAAGTTATTATTTTAATAAGAAATTATTAAAATCTTGACTAAAGTGAAAATATAAATTAATTAAGCAAAGTAATTAATTCAATTTAAAATTCATCTAACCTATGAATACATTAATATTCAAAACAAAATTTGATTATTGTTAATTCATCTAATATAAGAATATGTGTATAATTATTTTTATTAATACTCCATTCCCGTTTAGTAGTTCCTAAACCAAAACTATTAATTATAATAGGTTCCACGTCGTTTTGACCCGGGCCGTCTATCGTACAACACGCGTATTCCGTTTGGACTAATGTGAGTAATCTACCCCATATTTTATAATTTTCAATACTTTTGGGGTGTATCATGTGGTTCTAATATGTTTTCAACTTCATTTTATTGTTTTATCACAATTGAGACATTATTGTGACATTTATACTTGAATCATTATTTGTATAATTGTTGTTTGTTTACGCTACATGTACTTGTAGTGCATTATCATTTTTAGTCTAATCTCCATGACTATGCCCGTATTCTTGAGGTACGTTATGGACAATAATAGCGCTATTGGGTTGACCACCCCGCCTTGGGACGCTAAGGTGATTGATCGCACGTGGTTGTGTGTGTATGATGATTAGATGCTCCATCCTATATATACATATATATGTATATATAGGGTGAGGACTTATTGTTGTTGTTATCATTTGTTAATCAATTTTTGATTTATAAACTGTTATCTCAATAACAGTTGCTTGCCAACTTCAAAAGAAAACAAATTTCAAATTATTCAAACTCACAATTTTCTTTAATAAAACTAGATTACTCACCAACTCTCGTAGTTGACCTGTTTTTACCCATGATGCAGATTTGAAGAATGAAGTTGATGAAAAGTAGGGTGTACCTTAGAAACCCACAAGACTATTTAAATTTGATGTAATAAATGTTATTGTATTTTGATTTGTATTTGTATGTTGTGGATCTTGTTTGCATACTTAGTACTTAATTGAATCTAATCATATTATAACATAGTTGTCATGAGACTTTGAACAATATATCACGCCTTGATCGATTCCGCCAAGGATCGAGGCGTGACAGATTGGTATCAGAGCCCTTGACTATAGGGAATTAGGTTAATTGCCTTGACCTAGTCTATAGCCTCTAGGGTCCTCTTCTATGCTAGTTTATAAAATGCACACACAACTGCATGCAATTCGCACTTAGAAAATTCTAAGAATACATTTGTGTGCTAATTGCTCCCTTATGTGCTTACGTATTACTCCTGACACTTATATGTGTGCATACACTTGTAAATTTTCTCCTCTTTCTCTGAAAATCACACACATACTCAAGTGGTTTTAAAAAAAAATTGTATATACATATATATTCCTTAGAGCTCATAGGAAATTCAAAGTCATCCACTCTAGTTGGGTAGGATCATAGTAATGGACGCGTAGTAACTGGAAGGGGGAGGTGCCGGTAGCCCGAAAGTCCTGACTAGGCAAGCATTCGTATACATCCCAATCAACCGAGGGACCAGTTTGCTTACCTGGGGACCAAAGGCGAGAGTTCCCAAACCTATAGGCCAAAGCGCGTCATTCACATTACTTTTGAGCCATCAAAATACCCAACCTTATCAAACGTATCCGAAAGGATACACTCCAAAATGGCCAACTCATTGGACTATTAAGTTCCCTAATGGGCCTTGAAGTGGGAAAAACATGTGAAAACTTAGTATTGTGGGGGCCCATGCAATTGCTACATGCTTCACATTTAGTACCCATGGAAAGCCCAAAAGGTGCCCAACACTCCTAACCATGGCCCAACAAGTGTTTTACAATCATTTTACCCAACAATGTCTACAAACTTAATTTCCATAATTAATTTACAAATAACTCACAAGTCCATGTGCGTGTTTCTCATAGATGGCATTACAAGCCCCTTTGTAACCATTGTAACTATCACCATATGTCCACCAGCCCGTGTCGCCTTTGTACGACTTGTGGTCGCTATGGCCACTTGGCGGACACATGCCGTGCACCAAAAACACAGCGACCATTCGCTCTACCCTCAAATCAGCAAACACAAACCCGATATCCAACTGGAACATGCTTCAACTGTGGTGACCCTACCCATTTCAGAAACACGTGTCCTAGGCTTGTCAATATCATTAACACTCAAGCCCAGGAAAATCCAACAATGCAGGTTCCAGCTCCCAAAGGCCGAGCATTTGTCATTACCGCAACCCAAGAACAGACCGATAACAAGGTCGTAAATTGTACGTTTCTCATAAATGACTGCTACGCGTCAGTACTTTTTGATTCAGGTGCCGATAAAAGTTTTGTGTCTTTGGAATTTGAACCCATACTTCACACACCTCGCACGATTCTTGATGAACACTTTACCGTAGAAGTCGCCAATGGAAAATACATTTCACTCAATGCAGTCATCCAAGATTGCACTTTCGATTTTTGCGGTCATAAATTTTCCGTCAATTTAGTTCCTATGAAACTTGGTAGCTTCGACATCATCGTGGGAATGAATTGGCTATCCCAAAACCATGCTGAAATAGTATGTTACGAGAAGTTTATTCGTATTCCTCTTGCCGACGGTCAAAGTCTTCGTATTTATGGCGAGACTCGTTCAAAAAAAGCTTAGTCTTATGTCATGTACTCAAGCTCGATCATATCTACGTAAAGAATACATGGCTTTCTTAGCCCATGTGGTGGAAACAAAGGTCAAAGAAAAGAAGATCGAAGATATTCCGATTGTACGAGACTTTCCCGACATCTTTCCTGATGACGTATCTGGACTCCCTCCACTACGTGAGCTAGAGTTCCGCATCGATCTCGTTCTTGAGGCTGCTCCCATAGCCAAGTCTCCATATCGGTTGGCTCCAACCGAGATGCAAGAATTGGCAAGTCAGCTCCAAGAATTGACCGATAAGGGATTTATCCGCCCTAGTACTTCACCCTGGGGAGCCCCGGTTCTCTTCATCAAAAAGAAAGATGGTTCGTTTCGTATGTGTATCGATTATCGGGAGTTAAATGAATTGACCATTAAGAACCGATATCCGTTACCTCGGATCGACGACCTTTTTGATCAGCTTCAAGTAGCTTCATGCTTCTCAAAAATCGACCTCCGCTCGGGTTATCACCAACTTCGAGTGCGGGAAGAAGACATCCCCAAAACCGCTTTCCGAACCCACTATGGTCATTACGAGTTCACCGTTATGCCTTTTGGCCTAACGAATGCCCCTGCCGCATTCATGGACTTGATGAATCGGGTATTTAAACCTTATCTCGACTGTTTTGTTATCGTCTTTATTGATGACATCCTTATTTACTCCAAGACAAAGGCAGACCATGAAAGACACCTTCGTCTAACTCTCCAAACATTGCAAGGAAATCAACTCTATGCCAAATTTTCGAAATGCGAGTTTTGAGTAAATGAGGTACAATTCCTCGGTCATATTTAAGTGACAAGGGTATTTTAGTGGATCCCGCAAAGGTTGAAGCAGTTAGGAATTGGAAAGCCCCACGTACCCCCAATGAAATTCGGTCATTCATCGGTTTAGCTGGCTATTACCGGCGTTTCATTCCAAATTTCTCAAAGATCGCTTTACCGCTTACTTTTCTCACTTGCAAGGGTACGCCATTTGATTGGGGACCCAAGCAAGAAGACGCTTTCCGAACCGTTAAACAAAGATTGTGTGACGTTCCGATTCTTACACTCCCTGAAGGATCCGAAGATTTCGTGGTATACTGTGATGCCTCCAATCTCGGTCTAGGTTGTGTTTTGATGCAAAGGGGAAAGGTTATAGCTTACGCATCGCGACAACTCAAAATCCATGAAAGGAATTATACGACTCATGATTTGGAGCTCGGTGCCGTGGTTTTCGCTCTTAAAATTTAGAGGCATTACCTTTACGGCACTAAATGCATAATTTTCACCGACCACAACAGCTTGCAACATATTCTTAATCAAAAGGAACTCAACATGAGACAAACACATTGGGTTGAACTCCTAAATGATTACGAATGTGAAATACGCTATCATCCGGGCAAGGAAAACGTGGTAGCCGACGCGTTAAGTCGAAAAGAACATGCCAAAGCATTTCATCTAATATGTTCTCCTATCTTGTCTAATCTCAGTGACCGAATTCGAGGAGCCCAACACTCGGAAATTACCGAAAATGACATGCCCACGGGAATTGATGGGGAGTTGGAAAGTAAATCTGATGGTATTTTCTATTATCAAGATCGCAATCGGATCCCAGATCGCGACAATCTTCGTACCTTCCTGATGGAAGAAATCCATAAAACTCGATATTCCATTCATCCTGGTGCTGACAAGATGTATAATGGCCTGAGAACCAATTATTGGTGGTCGGGAATGAAAAAGGATATTGCTTTATTCGTGGCCAAATGTCTTACATGTTCCAGGGTCAAAGCAGAACATCAACGACCCTCTGGACTATTGGTCCAACCGGTAATCCCCGAGTGGAAATGGGAAGCGATCGCCATGGATTTTGTAACCAAACTTCCCCGTACCACCAAGGGACACGACAGCTTTTGGGTAATCATTGACTGTTTGACCAAATCCGCTCATTTCCTTCCCATCCGTGAACATTTCAAGGTCGAACAACTTGCTCGAATTTACATCGACGAGATAGTTAGTCGGCATGGCATCCCTCTCAGCATCATTTCAGATCGTGATGGGAGATTTCTCTCTCGGTTTTGGCAATCACTTCAAGCAGCCATGGGAACCCGCCTCGATCTCAGTACTGCCTATCATCCTCAAACCGATGGTCAATCTGAGAGGACAATTCAAACACTCGAAGATATGTTGAGGGCGTGTGTCTTAGATTTCGGAGGAAACTGGGACTCTCATTTACCTTTGGTGGAATTCTCCTATAATAACAGTTATCATTCTAGCATCAAGATGCCACCATTTGAGGCATTGTATGGCCGTAAATGCCGATCTCCTATTTGCTGGCATGAAATTGGCGAGTCCCACGTAATTCGCGCAACAGTGGATTCTCCAATCGTTGGTCCTGAGCTTATCCAGGAAACAACCGACAAAATCACTCAGATTCGCAATAACCTTCTCACAGCTCGTAGCCGACAAAAGAGTTACGCCGACAAGCGACGCAAACCGCTTGAATTTACCGTGGGTGACATGGTCATGTTAAAAGTGTCCCCACGGAAAGGTGTGGTTCGATTTGGACGCAAGGGTAAATTGGCACCCCGCTACGTAGGGCCGTTTAAGATCCTGAAAAGGATCGGACCAGTAGCCTACGAGTTGGATCTACCAATAGAGCTTAATAAAGTTCACCTAGTATTTCATATAGCCAACCTCAAGAAGTGTTTAGCAGACGAGAACCTTCATGTTCCTCTCGAGGATATCCAAATCGACGAGACAATGCAATTTATCGAGAAACCCTTGGAAATTGCCGACCGAAAGGAAAAGCAACTCAAAAGAAGTCGCATTCCCCTGGTCAAGGTCAGGTGGCAGTCAGCACGTGGACCTGAGTATACATGGGAGCGTGAGGATCAAATGCGTACAAAATACCCGCAACTTTTCTCTTAAGGTACTCTCTTCTTAAACTTCGGGACGAAATTTCCTAAAGTAGGGGAGACTGTGACATCCGCCTAAAATGGATTCGATTCAACCCAACCCAATTGGAAATTTAATAAACCCTACTCGAGATTTCTTGACGCTAATAGGATCAAAACCCTTACACTACGATATAAATTGACGTTAATAGCAATATATCATAGTATAACGTTATAACTATAATAAAATTAAATTATGATACCATATTAAAATCAAATCAAAGTATGATGCTCTAATTAAATTAAAAGAATCAAACTTGAATGCTATAATTAAACTTCAAATCAAAGTAGATTGTTATAATCAAATAATAACCTATTTTTTTTTATAAAACTCTATTTTTATAAACACTACATTAAATTTTATAAAACTCTTAAGATACTTGTGTTAGTGGGTAATTATGAAGACCACCAAAAGTAAAAGGTTATTCACATTGTCTCCCACTCACACCTTCCATCATCTTTCCTTTCATTTTTCTCCCAACACATTATTCTCATCACCACTCAAACCATATCTATTCTTCCTCTCACTCTCAATCTCGAAATTCCTCCTAAAAATCTTCATTTTTCAGCCAAGAACACTTCAATATACTCAAATCTCCATCCCTCTTGAAGCATTCATCAATGTATGTGGTTAAAAGTTCCAAATTTATACATGAAACAAATTAAATCCACCAAAATATCTAAAACTCATTTTATGCATAAACCTGATTTTTCTCAGACTCTCATAAATAAAATAAGAAGTTATGGAAATTTTCAGAAAATAACTTATTTTTATTGAATTACTATAATTATTGCAATAAAATATGGCAATAATTCACATAAAATACTTTTTGCAGTCAATAAATTCTGGAAGAATATTGGAACAACCCATATATTGTGAAAAGTGGATTTATAAAGTTTCATGCATTTATATGACTGTTTGATGCTTATTTTGTATTTTATTTTGTTGTAGACAAATAAATTGCAAAATATAGTTAGGTATGTTAAAATCTAGGTTTTATATTTTTCGCACCTAATACACATTTTAAAGACTCCATGACAAAATTTACAGATTTTTGTAAGAAGGTTTGCTTATTTTTCCTGATTTAATGTTTATTTAATGGTTTAAATTGATAATAAATAGCTACACATGTCCAAAAATTATAAAACCTTATACGAATACCATATATAACATGTTAATCATAAATAAAAAGTCTAATGAATTTCTCTTAATATTTCCCTATTATTTATGATTTTATTGATTAGTTAATAATGAAAAACATAAGAAATACTTCCCATAGTCCAAAATATCCAACATATTTACAGTAGGCTCAATATATTGTTAGAAAACTATGGTTAATTTTCCAGAATTTGTTGGAATCATTTATTATTTTTCCCGAATTTTGTTGTGGTTTAATTATTAAAATACTAAATAAATACTAAAGCAGTTAAGAAAAATATGAAAATTTTACAGTAATTACTATTTTATGAAATAATGAGTTTCTGATAATTTCAGAATGTTTCATTACTGTTTAGTATTTAAAACCATTTTCCTAAATATCTAAGCATGTAAAAATGCCTTTTTAATGATTATTTCATATAAATAATTGTTTATAATATATAAAATCTGTAAATACTTATAATTTGACAAGTTATTATTTTAATAAGAAATTATTAAAATCTTGACTAAAGTGAAAATATAAATTAATTAAGCAAAGTAATTAATTCAATTTAAAATTCATCTAACCTATGAATGCATTAATATTCAAAACAAAATTTGATTATTGTTAATTCATCTAATATAAGAATATGTGTATAATTATTTTTATTAATACTCCATTCCCGTTTAGTAGTTCCTAAACCAAAACTATTAATTATAATAGGTTCCACGTCGTTTTGACCCGAGCCGTCTATCGTACAACACGCGTATTCCGTTTGGACTAATGTGAGTAATCTACCCCATATTTTATAATTTTCAATACTTTTGGGGTGTATCATGTGGTTCTAATATGTTTTCAACTTCATTTTATTATTTTATCACAATTGAGACATTATTGTGACATTTATACTTGAATCATTATTTGTATAATTGTTGTTTGTTTACGCTACATGTACTTGTAGTGTATTATCATTTTTAGTCTAATCTCCATGACTATGCCCGTATTCTTGAGGTACGTTATGGACAATAATAGCGCTATTGGGTTGACCACCCCGCCTTGGGACGCTAAGGTGATTGATCGCACGTGGTTGTGTGTGTATGATGATTAGATGCTCCATCCTATATATACATATATATGTATATATAGGGTAAGGACTTATTGTTGTTGTTATCATTTGTTAATCAATTTTTGATTTATAAACTGTTATCTCAATAACAGTTGCTTGCCAACTTCAAAAGAAAACAAATTTCAAATTATTCAAACTCACAATTTTTTTAATAAAACTAGATTACTCACCAACTCTCGTAGTTGACCTGTTTTTACCCATGATGCAGATTTGAAGAATGAAGTTGATGAAAAGTAGGGTGTACCTTAGAAACCCACAAGACTATTTAAATTTGATGTAATAAATGTTATTGTATTTTGATTTGTATTTGTATGTTGTGGATCTTGTTTGCATACTTAGTACTTAATTGAATCTAATCATATTATAACATAGTTGTCATGAGACTTTGAACAATATATCACGCCTTGATCGATTCCGCCAAGGATCGGGGTGTGACAGTAATCGTGCCGGAGAAGATGACCGGCAACGGTGGCTTAGGTGTGTGCGTAAACCGAATCAGAAGGAGTCGTGATTTTAAGACCCAATCAGTCTCTCGGCTGTCTGATTTATTTTTTTCTCAAGAATTCGAAAAGGTTCCGAACAAAATGACCCAGTTGGAGTTCTTGAAGAAATTCAAGAAATTGAAGCCTTCTGAACTTGTTTGTTTCTGCATCAGTCTTAGAACTTGAGAATCTGAAAGAAATCAGAAAAAATCGAAAAAACTAACCTGAAGGCGTAATCCAGGAACCAGAGAAGAAACAGAGAAAGAAACAAAAATTGCATCGGTATTTGAAGTTGTTTGCTTGATTGTCTTTGTGTTTGTACATGTGGATGGGGATCAGATAACGAAGCAGACAGGAGGTGGCGGGAACGGTGAAGTAGACAGGAGGTGGCGGATGGAGAGGAAGCACAAACCCGGGAACGTGGCAGCCGGGAATAGCGCAAAAGGAACCTACCCCCCTTAAAACCCAAAAAGCAGCCCTACCCCCAATCTCTTCTAGAAAACCTGCTTCTAATTGTTTATATGAGAATTTTTAAGGAACCTCATAATGAATTTTAATGAAGCTTCGTGCTGTGCACGTGCGGCTTGGGACCTCTAAAAAGTAATTTTTTATTTTATGTATAAGGATTTAGTTCAAAACTGATTTTCTTTTTAATTTTCGTGTTTTTATAAAATTGGATTGTCTTCCAATTTTGGTCCTTTCTTCAAATATTTTTTTTTCAATTTTGGTCCCCTTTCCTAAATTACCCAGGTTTAAATTTTTTTTCCCTATAATACCCTTTTACAATAAACTTGAAATTTAGTTGAAACTTGTTTACAAATCCAAGCCAAAATGAAAATATATTTTATAAAAGTAATAAAATACTAACCGATCTAATAATGTACATTTGATAAATGGACGATTGCTAATCGGATCTGATGCCACCCATGAATGTTCTTGGATCGGGACAGTTCCCGGAGAATTGAGTCAAAATAGCTCTTTAGTTGTGGATAATATTACCGAAGATGGTGGTGACGATGGCAGATCGATTTTCCGGCGAGGCACCGCCGGAGTTTGGTTAGGTGGAGGGTCGGTTTTTGAAGTTGAAATTAACCCCTTCGCTACAAGTGTATTTAAAAGACTTGACACGGGGTACGACGGTGGCGGCTGTGAAACAACTGCTAACATGGCCGGAGGTTCGACAATATCTAGTACCGGAGATTTTGGATGATCTAAAGAAGCACTCGCTAATGGGTTAGGATCAACGGAGATGGTGGTTCGTGGAGGCGGCAGAAGAGGGCGGTGGGCGGCGGCGGTGGTGGTTTTTTGTAATCGGGATACTGGTTTACTATCTGCCCCGGGCAGCTAGTCAGTTGCTGGCCCGTGTTGTAGGATATGGGCTATTTTACTTGGTGGAGGACAGTGGTATGGTGGTGGTTGTGCTTGCGGTGATGCAGATCAGTGAGTGTGTCTTTGCTGCCCGGTTACTAAATTTGGCGGGAACTCTTGTGGCCTGACTGGCGGCAGTTGGCGACTAAAAACTCCGGTATCTTTATGATATGTAGATAGTGAATCAAATGAAGCTTTTGAACTAATATCTTGTATTATCCCTTTTGGCTTCTGAATTCGAATCTCAAAACCCTAAAAAAACGTAAGTCATCAGTTTCATATTGCACGAAATAGCAACGTACTTTACATTTTTTGTCAATAATAGCAATATTTAACAAACAAAGTACAATGCCCATATTGATAATAAAATGTAAGTACGTTGCTATTTTCAAGTTAAAAGGGTCCATTCTACTTTCTAAAACTTACCGACTTGATTATACTAAGGATATATATTGAGATGCTGAAAGTAGTTACTGATTCTGGAACTTGAATGTAAATATAAATTCAAAATCTAAACGGTGAACTTTAAGTAGTTACCGGTTCGGGTTGTAGAATTTTCTTCATATTCCATCCATAACTCATAAATCTCGTCAGCTGTAATACACTACACCAAGTAAGCAATCACAACATAGCATTGTACTCATTTCTTTCCACAATAGCATTGTACTTTCAAACTTTTCTTTATTAAGATATTGTACTTTAAAACATCTACTATAACAATGCAAGTTGCTTTGTATTTGAATAATAATTCGGTAGATTTTTCAAAGAACAGTGCTGCAATAGGAACAAATAAAAAAATAGAATGCTATAATGAACAAATGGAAGAAAAAAAATAGAATGCTATAATGAACAAATAAAGGAAAATACGTTGCTATTTGAGTGATATGTACGTCGTGGTCCTCCACCAAGAAGTTTGCCCATATGGTTAAGTGTTTCTTTCTCTATTGGACTCTTTTCCAGTTTTGGGATCCCAACTGATGTAGTTATGTCACCAACAATGGCTATTTAAACAATAAAATGGTTATACAGTGAAGAAGATGACATTTTGGAAACCATGTTCTCTTTTAATCTATACAAGTGAACCATGTAAAAGAGAAAACAAATGCATATTGTTTACTCGATACATATTTTAAACATAATTTTTCTAGACTTATAGGGAAAAAAGAAAATGCTAATTGCAAGAAAGTACCTGCAGGGGTACCATGATGCTCTCGTTTTGTATCTTTTTTGTAAGCATATGACACTGTTATTTGACGATTGCATAGATATTGTCCGTTCATTGACTGGATAAAAATACAAAAATAAAATCATTAACTTTAAATAATAAGATTTCACAATTAATCAGAAACCTCAAAAGAATCATAGCTAATGAATCTAAATCCACAGGAATTCCCTGCCTCAGGATCTCTCGTGATCTATAACACATAAATTGTTAAATTCAATTTAATAAATTTTATGAAAACAGTAGGGTAAACAATATGGTGAGTTAGTATAAATGTATATTTACCTTGAGGTTTGTAACAATGACTCCAAAAGCACTGAAAGTATCATAAAGAATTTTTTCATCTACTCCTGCATACAATATTGCAGTAAATTGTCAAAAAAAAAAAAAAACAGTCACATTATAATTCAAGAAAAATAAATAAATTCATCTGTTAATCTTAGCAGGATCCAAGTTTCCAATAAATAGATTTGCTCCCACGTCCAAGCTCTCCTTATCTTGTGATGCTTGTAGTGGAAAACAAAATAAAAAAATTAATTTTCAAGATATTTTACGCAACTTTGAAAAGAATAAGTTAAGAACTTTTTATGGAAAGATTCTGTAGTGTACCTTATTCACTCGTATTGGCTTTCCATACAGCTTAATCATGTTGAGAAATTTAATTGCCTTCATCATCAAATTTATGATCATAAATATTAATTTCATTGTTAGGAAATTTTTATAATTATTACACTTACCTAATCAGCATCTTCTTCACTTCCAAACTCTAAAAAGCCATAGCCTTGGTGGATCTATCTTTAGGAACATACACGTTGACTATAAACGAATGACACTAAAATTGAAATTACCCTGATCACAATGAACATGTTTAGAACATACCTAACAAATTAATCAAAATTTCAGGATTTAAGCAAAAATACCTGCAAAATAAAATGTCTTCAGATTACTTCTGGGTCTTCTTCAATAAAACCCAATTTTCTTCAACATATTACCATTTTTATTGTTAGGCGATTCATCCTCCATATCCTTTGAAAACGGCGAATTCAACTTCCCGCCAATCGTATGCAAATCAAGTGACCCTGTCCGCTCCACAAACTTCCCATTGCATTCTGTAGTTTTGCACTTTTTTTCCACCTCCTCCTGCTAAAAAACTTATATAGCAAGGAAATTTTTTTTATAAGTAGGATGCTAATAATGATCTTTTTGTTATAAATTCAGCGTTACCACTACAATTATGAACAAACTAAAAACTAGAATATAGATGAAGAAAGAAAGAAAGCTTGAGAGCTTGGAGAGAGTAGAGAGAGTTTATATCACTTGTGAAAGAGTTGATATGAGATGCATTTTCTTCCTTACATTGATGGTCTATTTATACTACCAAGTCTACTATTCAAATATAGTTGTTTAATTGGTAAATGCAAAGTGATGACAAAGTGATGACATAATGTTGTCATTCACCAATTACTTGTAACACTTCCCCTTGAATGACATCATTCTACATCAGAGTTCAACTTTGAAGTACTGCCTCATTAAAAACCTTGCTAAAGAAAACCCAATGGGAAAAAACTTTAGCGAAGGGAAAAAGAGTGCAGTGTCTAGTTGACTCCCCCTCATTTAGATATCGAATGACCATTATGTATTGTGTAGATGTCTCATTCCAATACCATGAACATGTTTTCTAAAGATCTTGGTAGGAAGTGCCTTTGTGAAAAGATCTGCTGCATTGTTGCTAGATTGAACATATTTTAGTTCAATCTGTTGATTCTTTATACGCTCTTGAGTGTATTCAAAAAACTTTGGAGGAATATGTTTTGTCCTGTCGCTTTTGATGTACCCTTCTTTCATTTGAACGACACATGCTGCATTATCTTCATAGATTAAGGTTGGAGATTTATATTTATCAATTCCACAAGAAGTCAGTATAAGTTGTGTCATCGATCTTAACCATGTACATTCTCTACTAGCTTCATTTAGAGCAATTACTTCTGCATGATTTGAAGATGTGGCGACGAGTGTTTGCTTTTGAGAACGCCAAGATATTGCAGTACCTCCATTCATGAATACATATCCAGTTTGAGATCTAGCTTTATGAGGATCAGACAATTAACCTGCATCTGCATAACCAATCAAGCCTTGTTTTGAACTATTAGAAAAAATAAACCTAAATCAGTAGTTCCACGAAGGTATCGTAATATGTGCTTGATTCCATTCCAGTGTCTTTTTGTTGGAGATGAACTAAATCTTGCTAATAGATTTACTGCAAAAGAAATGTCAGGTCTAGTACAATTAGTAAGATACATAAGAGCTCTAATTGCATTAAGATATGGTACTTCTGGACCAAGAATTTCTTCATTTTCCTCACAAGGGCGATATGGATCTTTGTCAATATTTAGTGATCTAACAATCATTGGAGAGCTTAAAGGTTTGGCTTTATCCATATTAAAACGTTTCAAGACCCTTTCTTTATAGTTCGATTGATGCACAAGTATCCCATTTGGCATATGCTCAATCTGTAAACCAAGACAATATTTGGTTTTCCCAAAGTCTTTCATTTCAAATTCTTTCTTTAAAAATTCAATAACTTCAAGGATTTCTTTATTATTCCCAATAATGTTCAGATCATCAACATAGACGGCTATAATCACATATCCAGATGTTGTTTTCTTAATAAATACACACGGACAAATAGTATTGTTTTTATAGCCTTTGCTTATTAAGTAATCACTTAGACGATTGTACCACATACGTCCAGATTGCTTTAACCCATACAATGATCTTTGCAGTTTGATAGAATACATTTGTTTGGGTTTTGCACTTAATGCTTCTGGTATTTTAAATCCTTCGGGGATTTTCATATATATATATCACTGTCAAGTGATCCATATAAGTAAGCAGTAACAACATCCATAAGATGCATATCTAAATTTTCAGAAACTGCTAGACTGATTAAATATCTGAAAGTGATTGCATCCATAACAGGAGAATATGTTTCTTCATAATCGATTCCCGGCCTTTCAGAAAAACCCTGAGCAACAAGCCTGGCTTTGTATCTCACAATTTCATTTTTCTCATTTCTTTTTCGTATAAAAATCCATCTGTATCCCAATGGTTTCACAACTCTAGGTGTGAGTATAATAGGTCCAAAAACCTTTCTGTTATTGAGAGACGTTAATTCAGCTTGCATGGCCTCTTTCCATTTACCCCAATCCTGCCTATTTTGGCATTCAATGACAGATTGTGGTTCTGGATCCTCATTGATAATATTGCATGCAACTGAATAAGAAAATATTATATCTTCTAATTCATATTGGCTCCTTACTATTTTTATATGACCATAATTAATTTCAATCTCCTTATCATTTATTTCCTCAACTGGGGAAGTAATGTTATTTTGTGTTTCTTCATGAACACTTTCATTATGCTCAAACATATTTTCCATTCCTCTTCTTTTTCTAGGATTTGCATCCTTAGAACCAAATGGCCTTCCACGCTTCAGGCGTGCTTTGGATTCTTGAGTTACTTTTTTATCAGATTGTCTATCTGGGAGTTCAATTCGAGCTGGAGCGTTAACAGCAGGTATATATGATTTAGTAACTCTTTTTGTATCAGTAAATGCATCAGGTAATTGATTTGCAACTTCTTGCAAATGTATTATTTTTTGAACACCCATCTCACATTCTTGTGTACGGGGATCAAGATATGATAAAGAAGGTTCATACCATGAAACATTCTTTTCTTGGGTTTTCATTTCTCCCCCAAGCGTTGGGAAATTTTCTTCATTGAAATGGCAATCAGCAAGACGTGCTGTAAACATATCACCTGTCAAAGGTTCAAGATATCTTATTATTGAATTTTTTTTCAAAACCAACATATATTCCCAACCTCCTTTGAGGACCCAATTTTGTACGTTGTGGTGGAGCAATAGGAACATATACTACACTTCCAAAAATTTTAAGGTGGGATATATCTGGTTCTTTTCCAGAAACAAGTTGAAGGGGAGAATGTGTATGATATGCACTTGGTCTCATACGAATCAGTGATGCAGCATGGAAAATTGCATGACCCCATATGGAAACAGGAAGTTTTGTTCTCATTATTAATGGTCTAGCTATTAATTGGAGACGTTTAATCAGTGATTCTGCTAAACCATTTTCAGTGTGTACATGTGCAACTGGATGCTCAACAGTAATTCCTATAGACATACAATAATCATTAAATACTTGAGACGTAAACTCACCTGCATTATCAAGTCTCACTTTATTGATGTTATAATCAGGAAAATGTGCTCTCAGTTTAATAATCTGAGTTAGGAATTTTGTGAATGCCATGTTACGAGTTGATAATAGGCAAACATGAGACCATCTAGTTGATGCATCTATTAAGACCATAAAGTATTTAAATGGTCCAGAAGGTGGATGAATTGGTCCACATATGTCTCCTTGAATTCTTTCTAGAAATCTAGGTGATTCCCTTTCAACTTTCATTGGTGAAGGTCTTGTAATTAATTTCCCAAGGGAACAAGAAATACACGGGTTCTTATTATCTATTTGAGGGAACTTCTGGTCCTTCAATGGATGCCCAAATGTATTTTCAATTATTCGGCGCATCATTGTTAATCCTGGATGGCCCAGCCTGTCATGCCACAAACTAAATATTCTAGGATCACAAAATTTTTCTTTAACCACCAAATTTGAGTCAACTATATTTATATATGTAAAATGTAAACCAGAATCAAATTGTGGTAATTTCTCCAATATATGGTTTTCATTTATTATAAACATATATTTCTTGTTTCCTATTGTTTTAGTGAATGTGTCATATCCGTTAAGATATATATCATTAAAACCCAATAAATTTCTATTCGACTTTGGGGAAAATAGCGCATTACTGATTACAAACTTCGTACCATTAGGTAACATGAAACAATCATTTCCTGCTCCTACAATCAAGTCTACAGGACCTGATATTGTATTTATGTGCCCTTTTATGGGTTTTAGTGTGGAAAAATATTTCTTTGTTTTCAAGATGGTGTGTGTGGTACCACAATCAATTATTAAGAGTTCGCCAAGATTTCCTTGGTTTTGTGCTCCAGTTGAACTCATTTTGAACTTCATATAAGAAAAATAAATGATGAGTTATGAACATAATTTTAATAAAAGTGACTCGAAAAAACTTCATTAAGAAAGAAAAACATTACAATAAAAAATTAAAAACATGTTACAAAAGGAAACTAGTTTTCTAGGATGTCTAAATCATTGCAAAAGTCAAGAGTGTTTAGTTCAATGTTTCCTAGATCAACACCATCGATGAGGTTGACTTCTTTCCCCTTTCCTTTAATGGAATCTTGGTAAAGTTTACAAAGATGGGGATCTGTACGACAGGTCCTTGACCAATGACCTGTGCTACCACATCTATAACAAGAACCTCCGGGGTTCTGTGATGTTCCGGCATCATTTATTTTTTCTTGTGGTTGGACATTATTTCCTTGTGGAGTGTGTTGATTATTGTTTCTTTGACCACGCCCACGATTATAAGGATGACCGCGTCCACGACCCTGAGTATAACCGCGCCCAAAATTTTGGTTTTGGTTAAAATGGTCTCGACCGCGACCACGGCCTCGTCCACGACCACGACCACGTCCTCGTCCATATGAATTATTTCTTGGTTCATAAGTGATAGTAGCATTTGCTTCAGGAAGTGCTACTGAACCTGTTGGATGGGACTCGTGGTTCTTTATTAGTAGTTCATTATTTTGTTCAGCAACAAGGAGAAGTGTATTAAGCTCAGAATATTTTTTGAGCTTTTGCATACGATATTGTTGTTGCAATGTCATATTTGATGCATGGAATGTGGAGAGAGTTTTCTCCAACATTGAAGCATCAGAAACATCTTCCCCACAAAATTTTAGTTGTGAACATATCCGAAATAATGCGGAATTATAGTCGTGTACCTTTTTGAAGTCTTGAAACCTCAACGATAACCATTCAGCCCTAGCACTTGGAAGTATAACTTCCTTTTGGTGGTCAAATCTTTCTTTTAAGCTTTTCCAAAGAGTGCTAGGATCAGTGGTATTGAGGTATTCATACCTCAACATTTCATCGATATGTTTGCGAAGGAAAATTATTGCACGTGCTTTATCTTGCGACGTGCACTTATTTTTTTCTTTTATAGTTTCAGATAAATCCATGGACTCAAGATGCATCGTAACATCTATAGTCCAAGGCATGTAGTTCTTTCCGCTGACTTCAAGAGCGGTAAATTCAAGCTTTGCAATGTTTGACATATTGTAGTTCCTAAGAAAAATAAAACTCATTAAATTTGTCGTTTAAAGGTGGGGATGGGTTTTACTATTTTTATTATAGTTACAAACATAATAAAATAGATGAATCTTCTCAAATTCCTTTTATTTTAAAAATTAAAATTTTATTTTTAATCGGTTGCGCATAAATAAACGTTAGTATATATAAATAGATGTCAGAGCATGAATAATAGTTAGTATACATAAATAAATGTTAGTGTGCGTAAATAAACATTAGTTTATATAAATAAGCATTAGTATACATAAATAAATGTTAGTATGCGTAAATAAATGTTAGTTTGCATAAATAAATGTTAGTTGCCGTAAATAAACGTTAGTTTGCATAAATAAATGTTGGTTGCCGTAAATAAACGTTAGTTTGCATAAATAAACGTTAGTATACATAAATAAATGTTAGTTGCATAAATAAAAATTAGTATTCGATAACAAAAGTTAGTTTGCAATAATAAATGTTAATAAAGCGTAAGTAAATTTAGAATAAGAAATGAACTTCGTTAGTAGTCATAACGTCAAGGATAAATAAGAAAAGAAATTTGTTAGTAGTCATAACGTCAAGGATAAATAAGAAAAGAAATTTGTTAGTAGTCATAACTTCGAGAATAAAATGTTGTTTTTTTTTTGTTATCGTTGTTATTATTATTATTATTAATTAACATTCTAGTTTTGATGAAATTACATACCTTGATTAGATCGATGTGTCTTTTAATCGCCTTCGTTAGAGCCTCGTGCTGATGACGTGTTATAAATTCAGCGTTACCACTACAATTATGAACAAACTAAAAACTAGAATATAGATGAAGAAAGAAAGAAAGCTTGAGAGCTTGGAGAGAGTAGAGAGAGTTTATATCACTTGTGAAAGAGTTGATATGAGATGCATTTTCTTCCTTACATTGATGGTCTATTTATACTACCAAGTCTACTATTCAAATATAGTTGTTTAATTGGTAAATGCAAAGTGATGACAAAGTGATGACATAATGTTGTCATTCACCAATTACTTGTAAGGGTGGGGGGAGTAGATCCCTCCCATCCCACTGAACCCACACGCCACGTCAGCTTTTCTCTCTCCTCTCACTTCCATTTTCCCCATCTTTCACCAATCTTTCACCAATCTTTCACCCATGGAACCAGTACCCACTGAACCCACTGAACCCACAATGCCACATCATATATTTGATATTTAAATGTTTTAATTAAATGAATAAATTAATTTTAACACTTAATTTAATATTAGAAATAATAATAAAATGCACAAAATTTAAAGAAAATTCAAATTACATTTAATTAAAAAACACACCGGTACAAGAAAAAAAAAGCCTAAATACGGAAATAAAAATCTTAAAAACGGAAATAAAAATCCTAAAGTTCCCACCCATACATTTCTGCAATTTCCTGTTTCTTCCCAAGAACCAATGCCAATTTTGATCCGGTCAAATGATCATGTGATTTAAGGAAGAATTTTAAGTCTTTTTGTTCACGAGACCTTTTGAGCGCTTCGATCTCTTGCTCAAGGAGGGCCGATTTCCTCGTCAATTCTTCCTCCTGTTTCTCCAAAACAGCCATTTTCTTTGCACGGAGGGTTTCCTTCTTCTGCGCTTCTGCCTCATTAATATTCGCCAGTGCGGATATCTTATCGACGATGGTCTGATAACCATCTGGCATTGATGAAGATCCAGCTACATTTTTCCCTTTTCTTTGCCGGGAATGTGATGATGGTTGTGGGGAAGCTTCATCAAGATCGATTGGTTGAGGCGAAAAGTGTGCATCAGAAGGAGAGTTGGTGAATTGGTTGGAGCTGGATGTCTTACTTCGTTTGGCGGAATGATGTGGGGAATGCATCCCCATTTCTTTGACCGTTTCCCATTTGGCATGCTCTTTGAGTATTTCCCATGCCCCTGTATGTGAGAAACTGGACCGGTACAATTTCCGGTACTCTGAATGGGTGGCCTGTAAAACATCCGCATCCCCCCTCCCACTGGCACGCATGTTCATTTTATTGTTGTAAATACAATTGAACTTATTTACCTTATTTAGCATATCTTTGTACTTGGAGTTGACTTGATGCTTGGTCCGATCGGTACCTGGAATTTGCGCCTGGAAATGTTCCAAAACATTCTGCCAAAAAGAGTCGGACCGTTGGGTGTTTCCGCGTTCTTGGTCCTCAGAACAACTAATGTATGCCTTCGCCAAGGCGACCTCCTCCCTCTCCTCCCAAATTCTGCGTTTTACTCGGTGGGTGTAATTCCTTTTACGCGTAGAGGGTTGTGTCTCTGGGACAACCTCCTCTGCGTCCTCCTGGTCATCTGCATGCTGCTCCTCTTGCTCCTCCACTTGCTCGTCCTCTTGCTCCTCCACTTGCTCGTCCTCTTGCTCCTCCTCGTTATCCGAGGGTGGAATGGTTTCATCACTGGACTCCACTTGGTTACGGAAATGAGAAGTGTCCGGGACGTAGCATTGTTGGAATTGGTTGGGGTATTGTGGAAACTGAGTTTGATATTGTTGGAATTGGTTGGGATATTGTGAAAAGTTTTGTTGGAATTGGTTGGGGTATTGTGTGTAACTGTAAATGTGTGGGGATGGGGTTGGGGGAACTTCACGGCTCCTGCTTTGTGAGGAACTGCGACGTTTGGATTTACCACGATTTGAATCCATTTTATAAAAAAAGAGTTTTTTATAAAATAAAGGGGCAAAGGGTTTTTGAGAGAAAATGAGAGAAGAAAGAAGAGTGAAGGTGTGATTTGTGAAGGAGTGGAGGTGTGGTATTTATAGGGATGAGGGGAATGTAATTTTTTAATTATTAAAAATTTTTTTTTTTTATAAATGTGGCTGGGATCATCGGGTTCACCATCCTCTCTCACCCGCTACAATGCCGAAACCGCCGAACCCGCAAGGAGGAGGGGCAGCGGTACCGGAGGTACCGGCGGTACCGGCGGTACCGCCCCCATCCCCCATCGAGCCCGCTTCGATCTATTGTTTACTCCGTGCACCCTAAGGGTGGGGGGAGTAGATCCCTCCCATCCCACTGAACCCACACGCCACGTCAGCTTTTCTCTCTCCTCTCACTTCCATTTTCCCCATCTTTCACCAATCTTTCACCAATCTTTCACCCATGGAACCAGTACCCACTGAACCCACTGAACCCACAATGCCACATCATATATTTGATATTTAAATGTTTTAATTAAATGAATAAATTAATTTTAACACTTAATTTAATATTAGAAATAATAATAAAATGCACAAAATTTAAAGAAAATTCAAATTACATTTAATTAAAAAACACACCGGTACAAGAAAAAAAAAGCCTAAATACGGAAATAAAAATCTTAAAAACGGAAATAAAAATCCTAAAGTTCCCACCCATACATTTCTGCAATTTCCTGTTTCTTCCCAAGAACCAATGCCAATTTTGATCCGGTCAAATGATCATGTGATTTAAGGAAGAATTTTAAGTCTTTTTGTTCACGAGACCTTTTGAGCGCTTCGATCTCTTGCTCAAGGAGGGCCGATTTCCTCGTCAATTCTTCCTCCTGTTTCTCCAAAACAGCCATTTTCTTTGCACGGAGGGTTTCCTTCTTCTGCGCTTCTGCCTCATTAATATTCGCCAGTGCGGATATCTTATCGACGATGGTCTGATAACCATCTGGCATTGATGAAGATCCAGCTACATTTTTCCCTTTTCTTTGCCGGGAATGTGATGATGGTTGTGGGGAAGCTTCATCAAGATCGATTGGTTGAGGCGAAAAGTGTGCATCAGAAGGAGAGTTGGTGAATTGGTTGGAGCTGGATGTCTTACTTCGTTTGGCGGAATGATGTGGGGAATGCATCCCCATTTCTTTGACCGTTTCCCATTTGGCATGCTCTTTGAGTATTTCCCATGCCCCTGTATGTGAGAAACTGGACCGGTACAATTTCCGGTACTCTGAATGGGTGGCCTGTAAAACATCCGCATCCCCCCTCCCACTGGCACGCATGTTCATTTTATTGTTGTAAATACAATTGAACTTATTTACCTTATTTAGCATATCTTTGTACTTGGAGTTGACTTGATGCTTGGTCCGATCGGTACCTGGAATTTGCGCCTGGAAATGTTCCAAAACATTCTGCCAAAAAGAGTCGGACCGTTGGGTGTTTCCGCGTTCTTGGTCCTCAGAACAACTAATGTATGCCTTCGCCAAGGCGACCTCCTCCCTCTCCTCCCAAATTCTGCGTTTTACTCGGTGGGTGTAATTCCTTTTACGCGTAGAGGGTTGTGTCTCTGGGACAACCTCCTCTGCGTCCTCCTGGTCATCTGCATGCTGCTCCTCTTGCTCCTCCACTTGCTCGTCCTCTTGCTCCTCCACTTGCTCGTCCTCTTGCTCCTCCTCGTTATCCGAGGGTGGAATGGTTTCATCACTGGACTCCACTTGGTTACGGAAATGAGAAGTGTCCGGGACGTAGCATTGTTGGAATTGGTTGGGGTATTGTGGAAACTGAGTTTGATATTGTTGGAATTGGTTGGGATATTGTGAAAAGTTTTGTTGGAATTGGTTGGGGTATTGTGTGTAACTGTAAATGTGTGGGGATGGGGTTGGGGGAACTTCACGGCTCCTGCTTTGTGAGGAACTGCGACGTTTGGATTTACCACGATTTGAATCCATTTTATAAAAAAAGAGTTTTTTATAAAATAAAGGGGCAAAGGGTTTTTGAGAGAAAATGAGAGAAGAAAGAAGAGTGAAGGTGTGATTTGTGAAGGAGTGGAGGTGTGGTATTTATAGGGATGAGGGGAATGTAATTTTTTAATTATTAAAAATTTTTTTTTTTTATAAATGTGGCTGGGATCATCGGGTTCACCATCCTCCCTCACCCGCTACAATGCCGAAACCGCCGAACCCGCAAGGAGGAGGGGCAGCGGTACCGGAGGTACCGGCGGTACCGGCGGTACCGCCCCCATCCCCCATCGAGCCCGCTTCGATCTATTGTTTACTCCGTGCACCCTAACACTTTTTACATTATCAAAGGATTAAGCAATGTTGATGTGCATATACTCATTTTGCACCCTTTTTCTAATTCGTAATTTTTTGTCGGATCACAATCATATAAATTTCAAAAATCATATGCATGTATAAAATGTTATAGATCTTATTTGAAAAAAAAAAAAGAGAAATATACAAATTTGGTCCCTGAAGTATACTGTTTTTCTTTTCAGTTTCAGCCCAAAGGGAAAATGATCATTCAAAAAAAAATACAGCAGCTAGTCTGCTAATTTGACGACACATGCACCAAAACCGTTAGAAAACTTCAAATAAAAACTAAAACTCTGGGACCAAATTTATAATTCACTCCAAAAATATATTTTACCACTTTACCTTGCATCTTAGCTGTTTGAAGTTGCAAGGAGGAGATCCACTGATCCATTTAAAAGATCCAACACGAAATGACGGCGTTCTTTTGTCAACTGAATAATAGTTTCTTAATACGAGAAATACGTTCTTTTTACATCTTTTTCAGCAACATACCTGCATAAAAATTGCATGGAAGCATGTATTTATTAATATTTAAAATTGATATAATAATATGTGAAAAAATTAGAGTAATAAATTACCATTGGCCTCCTGCAAGACCCAAACCTTGGCGTTGACCAATTGTGTAAAACCAAAAGCCCCTATGGACTCGTAGAAAATGCCCTGTTTCACCTTCCAATATTATGCCTTCTTTTTCACCGATATGTTTTCCCACAAATTCACTAAACTTAATCTGCATAATTATATAAATTACCACTTAAGATTAATAATCTCCAGATGTGGATTTTTTGTTGGACAAAATTATCTTGGAAAATTGTTATTTTGATAAACAAAAATATTAATTATAAAAATACCCTCATTACCAGTTTACCTCCCGATCGTTACCATACAACCTTTTTTTAATGACAAAAATACCCTCAAAATTGAAAGACGCCTAGAGTATGTCCAATTATCTCTAGAATTGAGCCACCCCTGGAGATTACCTCCAGAGTGATTGCATTTAATAGAAATCCATTATCTCATGTTTATTAAAAAAAAACATTCAAACATCCAAATCTACAGGTACCACAAAAGGTGAAGAAAGTACATTTTCTTATATCTATATATTGCTTCGTGAGCTTCTTTGGCCATCTCTCCAGGTTGTGTTTTTAAACTTGTTAGCACGAATTGTTTTTTGTGATTTGATAAGTCTTTATAGTCAAATTAGAACTGCTAGAGATGATTTATAGTCAAGAACAGAAAAATAAGAAATCAATATAGAGTGAATGTTGATGAAGCTTAATGTGCTAACTAAATATATAAATCGGCCCCTTTATTAAAGCAAATCAACCCATATTTATGATTATTGAATTCATTGGGATTGGAGACGTACCAAGTCCTCTAGTGAAGCTGCTTCCGATTTCCTCATACTCCTTTCCATTGAAGAAGTTTGACCGTAGATCTAGAAGCCATATACTATAATACTTAAATAAGGAATCGTCAGTTTTACACAAACAAAACCAGTAGACATAGTTATAGGTAAAAAAAATGGATTTTGCCATTTCTCTTTTTCGTCTAGTTTTACTTGCTGTCTCGATCGGTATTCGTGTTAAGAAGAGGATTTTTTTTTTAATTTTAGCCCATCAAATTCAAAACAATATTTTCAATTAAAGAATCAACAATGACAAATTGCAAGACATAGTAACGTACTTTAATTTTTACCGGTTAAAGCAATATACTTTACTTTGCTTTTTACGTGCATTCACTTAACCTTAAAACATAGTTACAATTCTTACCAATAATAGCAATATCTAGTACAATGCCAAAACCGGTTGCAAAAATGCAAGTACGTTGCTATTATAAGTAAAATATAAAGTATAGTTAAGAAACGTAAGTAAACTACATTGTTATTGCCAGTAAAGACATCAGTAGCAAAAAGCAATACCACAACAACTAAACTAACCAACAATGCATTAATATCCCTTACCCGGTCACCCTGAAAACCAATATAAATCCATTGTGAAGGTGTTGGCATGTGGTTTGTAGGGCATCTTTCAAGGTTGCTTTCATCATCCACCAAATCCAAACCTACAGCCTGTGATTTAAATAGTGTATAAAAAACTAAAGAATATTAAAATACCAAAAGAAAAGAAGAAATATATTTTAATTCATGCTTGTTTCAAGAAAACATGCAACTGAGGATGTGGTCCAAGGCCGACTATAACCTCAAAGAGAGGAAGAAATATGTTATCAATAATTGTTTGAAAAGATGTATAAATCATAGATGAAAATTTATAAACCTTAATATGAAGAGTGCCTCCACCAGATTCACTACCGCTTTTGTTATGAAGCTCTAAGCACGCACTATTCTCATAAAAGCAAGACCCCTTCCAATTCAACAACGAATTATTTGCAATAAACGCTGCCCCAACGAAGGTTAGCATAAGATCGGCGGCGCCTCGAAAAGTGTTGAGAAGAGGCCATGAAACTTGGCGGGGCCAAAGTGGGAGTATGTCTTGTGGTCTGATTGGTGCTTTAAGGGCTTGTACTCGTAGACTGTGGGTACAAGTAAGGATGAAGATGCAAATTAGGGCTATCGCAAACTGGTTTTTGCAGGTAAACGTGGATGAAGGAGAAGGGGGCGGCATTACCGGTGGATTGCAGATGCAAATTTCGTTTCAGAGAAGCTTTGGTGTATACCTCGGGGATTACCCAAGAGAGCTGCACACTTAGTTAGACCAACTTCTCCAAAGTCTCCAGTTGCTACTGCAAGTGCTTTTGAAAGTATTGAAGGATCCGATGAAGATGCCGATATGAATGAAAGCATCAATCTTGATCCTATATACCTTCACACAAATGGAAACACAGTAAACTCCTAAACCCCTTTGATAATTCATCTTCTATCTTCAACTTTTCCACATCATTTTTAGTTACCTTACAATTTATGTGGACATAAAATGAACAGGAACAATGGCATAAATTTATCCAAAGAAACATATAACGGTAGGTTAAATAAGACAAATCACAAGCAATTTTAGGAAAAATTGATTCAATTCCTTGACCAAGAAATTCTTACAATTTGGATTGAGCTTCGAATTGGCAGATCTTTTTCCTTTGTCCAACCGATCTTCTACAATTCCTCTAAATCTCCCCCGGCCGCCCGGATTGCAAGTCCCCCATCTTTATCATCCCGTCGACAAAATCCCTAAAGAACTCCGATTCATCCTCACTGTACCTTCGAACATATCCTCTCGTTTGCGAGAAAGCAAACAACGTTTCATCGAAATTAACAAACCCTCTTCCGTTCACCAAATCCTTGTAGTACTGATTGTCGAAAATATGAGGCATGAATGAAGTTTTCATTCTGTACCCTGTCGCCTCTAGGTCTTTCCGTTCCCGCTGATTGTTAGGATCGGCAACCTCAAAAACCGAAATCGGACCATGTCCCTCTCGATTTCTTCCGATTTCTTTCTCTCTCTGATTGATGTAAGAGGTATCCTCTCCACCATATGGTGAAGCAGATAGGAGCTGGCGAACGGGGGAATAAAGAAAGAGACGGCAGAATGGTGAAGCAGACAGGAGGTGGCGGATGGAGAAGAAGCAGAAACGCTAGAACGTGGAAACCGGGAATAGGGCTAAAGGAAGTGTCACACCCCCGACCGAGGCGGCGGAACATGCCGGGCTGTGCGACTAAGTTCTTGGATCACAGGCAATTGAATATACAGTACAAGTACAACAATAAACCAAAGGATAGTTGTATTTCATCTTGAAGTTTGAATACATGGTTCTTACAAATAATAATAGTAGAGTACATGAAATGCCTTAACAGATATAACAAAACTAGGTTGCCTGAAATCCGTGAAGATTTCCATCTTCTGAAAGTCTCATTGATTTCCTGAGAATACATGTAGTTTTGAGGGTCAACACAAGGTTGGTGAGAGTTACAGGTTTTATGCTGAACACAGCACTGATACTTTTAAAATAACTAAAAGTATTCCTTTTGTAAGTATAATCATACTTGTAAATGAGTTTGTAAAGAGTTGCTGAAAATCGTAAGTAATACCATACTTATAAATGAATTGTATAGAGTTTTTGAAAACCATAAGTAATACCATACTTATAAATGATATGTACGTTTATGAGAAACCCATCAATGCTTATAGTTGAGTCCTATAACCGAGCTATTCGACTGAAATGTACCCCCCTACAACGCTTCATGGACGTTGTAGTAATGAATTAAATAAATATCACCTACATCGATTTGCAAGTCGAAGTTGTAGCTAATAACTATAGGTGGGGGTGTCAACCCGTATAGATCTATACATATGTATCTCGCTCTGCTTGATTAACGGTTATAGTAGTGTCGGGTCTAAGTATTTCTACTTAGTTATGAATAGTGTCTCACTATCTAAGCCATTGATAAATGTAGGATAGACAAGTCTAATCGAGTATGTTGATAAGTATATACGTAAAAGAGTACAATACTCGCTTATTAAAAACATTTTATAAAGCTATAATAACATTTATAAAACTTGATATGAAATTGGTAAATGTTTATATTGCACATGTATTCTCCCCCATAATATATAAAAACATGGACAAAGGGGCCGTAACACTCACATTTGAAGCGTGAATTCAGTTTAGATATAAGAACGATCGTGTTTGAGAAGCACCGCAAAATAACACCACAAAACAACAAGGTTTTGTGCGGCGAAGTGATGGTGCGACGGTAGTGGAGCGATGGCCAACGGTGGTGGTGTTCTTGGCCAAAAGGAGAGCAATTGGAGAAAGAAAGAAAAAGCTAGAAGCTTTGGTGAATTGGTGAAGAAAAATGAGATGCAAAGCCTCTTATTTATAGTCTCATGGAGTAGTTGGGGTTGGTGAAAATGATGTCGTGGATGACATAATTCGTGCGCAAGATCCCGATGTCTAATAATTTTTTCGAGACCGGAGAATTGTCGAGCCGAGTGCACCGGTTTCAGAAACCCAAACGGATTTATTTTTCGAGTTGTAAAACACTGGGAAAACGTGTTTAAATATGTGCGTTCGATTATCCATAGCATCCAGCGTTTGACTTTTATAAATATTTTTGCTAAAAATATTTCGAGTATGGAATCCAATAATAGACCATAGTCTGAGTCCAATAATGTTCTCGGAATTTCCATATGAGGTGCGCAAGTACCTCAACGGATCGAAACGATTTATGTAGTTAAATAAAATCAGTGTTACACTGGTTTGTTTTGGCTTGTTTTCTTATAACAGTCGTAACTTTTGCATATGAGCTCCGTTTTGAATGTTATTTATATTTCCGAAATCAGGGAAACATGTACTCTGAGGTTAGATTGCTTGTTTTGTTTCACAAATGGTTAATAGTTATTTTCAGTTTTTCAGACGTATTAACTAGGGTTTCAGTTTGTGCTTGAGATATTCCATTATAGGAAGTAAGATTTTATCTCGTATATTATTTTAATCGTAATGACACTATATTTTCCAAAGTATGCATTGAAGCTCAAAAGGTTTGGTTATAAAGAGGTTTGCGGTGAATTAACTGTTTATAGTTCTAGGTATAAATTTCCGGGATGTCACATTACCTCCCCGTTAAAGGAATTTCGTCCCGAAATTATTTCGTAACATAACACTTCTGCTCGATTGTGTAGAAGTCACACGGGTCGTGTTCTAGTTACTATAGCATCCAGTAGCATCAAGTAGACTTACACGGGTCGGGTTTCGGAGCACGGGTCGGATTTTTAAAAGTTAACGATGCTAACTTTAAAGGTTGGTGTCGCTAACGTGCTTCAGTGGGGTTATTTGGACAGCTTTCCTCATTTACCCCATTTACGAACCAAAATCCTCCTAGGTTATTTTCATAGCAAAAGGTGCGAAATTTGGTCATTTTGATCAATGATTTTGTGTAGTAAAAGTTTGTGGAGGTTGGATTTAACACCCGAAATGCGTTCTCTAGTTCTTAATTCACAAGGTTAGTTATTTTGAGTTTCGGGGTTTCAAACTCTAGATGTCCAAATCTGAAAGTATGCTTCGATTCATCTCATGTGTTGTTAGTGGATTGCTAATATATGTTGTATTGAGTCCTCGTTGCGAATATTGTGATGTTTTAACGGTTGATTTGGTAAAACCATGAAATTGGGGGTTTCGGTTTGATAGCATATGATATTCACTAATTGTGATTTGTATTAGCTATTTATTTCTTAATCATTTGAGTTAAGTATTCCGGAAATGCCTGAGGATGTTTAAGATATGATATGTGATTTCATTTTACAGTTGATACTCGTAGGATGGAAGGAAGTACGTAAGATACAAGTGGACCACGAGATGCACCTATGCCAGGTGAGTAGTTCTAATTCATTATTTATGATTATATTATGATATAATTGAATTAACTATAAATCTTAATTGATTGAGATAATCAATTTGTACGAGTTATACAAGGTTGAGAATTTCCTATCATGAACGAGTACTTGGTGTGATTGAGAACTCTAAGTGACTGGGATAATTAAAGAGATTAAGATCAATGATGTTTTGTTTTAGTAGTCGTTGAGAAATGATGAAATGATTTACTAAGTCTTAATTATTTCTCATTGAGCTTAGTTAGCTCATAAAAATGGTTATGTTGTATGTATTATGGATGACAGGGGCAAGAAGATTGCAGAGGGATGAATGACTAACTTGGGGCAAGACTTTTGGACTTTTTGTGTACTATGGCATGCTATTTTGTATAGTTTTGTAAAAAAAAATGGTCTTTTGTAACCTAGTTTTGGGACATATTTGTATTAAGTAATCGTGTTTATGATAACTGCTTGTGCTTTTGTTTCTTAACTTTGATTACATTATTAAACCCTTTTGGTTATTAGAGTATTTATTGGTGTAATTTGGAGATAGGAAAATGGGAGTTACATGGAGGGATCCACATGTATCCCTTCCTTGCTGACTTCGTGTCCTAAGAAATCCACCTTTCACATCAAAATTCACATTTTTAAATGAGTACTGAAAATTCTTTGAACTATTTCCGCTATCAAGAGATATACATTTTTTTTATTAAAAAAAAGTCTTTTCATTATCTTGTCCTTATCGGATTTAAGCAGCGAATGTTGAAAAAATGGCACTTAGGGTAATGGAAATGTCGCACCTACTATAGATGTTTTGAATTTCGGTAGTAATAATGGGGGTTGTCCTTTCAGTTCTAGCTGTAAGATATTATATAAACGGGTATGTATCATCATTTGTATCTAAGATTCTTTTCAGTCTAATTTTTTTTACTACTAGTTTATTCTTATATAATCTCAGATTTCCAAATCGAGGCATGGAAAACAGATCTCATATGGAAAACTTGTCAGACGCTGAGCAGAATTTCCTAAGGGAAGAGGGTACCTCCCTATCGTTTAATCAGATACCTCTACTGGAGTCTGGTAATTATAATATCCTTAACTCCTTTTATTTCTTATTCATTTCTCTAGCGTTTTGATTTTGTTTTAAACTATGTGAGGTATAGATTTTCCAGATATATTACCGCTGGATCAACTTCAAGATGATCCTGAAGTTTTTCCTCTGATGGGTATTCTCCCTGAAGATCCACTGCCTTTAAATCAAGACATCGCTGTTGGGCAATCTCAATATATACTTCCAGGTTAAGTCATTTTGTTGAGCTTTATGTTTATTTTTCTTAATTATCTAACATACGTTATACACAGATCCATTTGTAGATGACCTTACTAATGATAATCTAAGCATGAACGTGCCCATACTGCATAGTGGAGTAGGTCTAACAAATCAGGGGTTTCAAACTGACATTCAAAATCAGGATCAAATACAGCCGATCCATGATGATACTATCGAGCTCGCTTCAGAGAATCCTGAGTCTGTGGGTGGTTTTCAATATCAGGATCATTTTCAATTGATCCAAAGTAACTTAGAAAGTTTCAAGAATGGGAATTCTGGGTTTATGGTTGATTTTGGAAATCAAGAACTATTACCCATAATAGGTAACAATGAAAGTGTTAGTGATCAGGATCATACACAATTGATCCAAAATGAAAACGTTTCAACCTCGATTCCAAGAACCTTTGAAATTCGTAGAAAAAGGGGTTTTGGACATGCGTTGAGTAAGGAAACAATATCCATGCATTTTGATAAGCCCATTTTGGAAGCTGCAAGGGAACTCAACGTTGGATCAACACAGTTGAAGCAATGCTGTAGGAAGTTAGGCATCAAAAGTTGGCCTCGACGACAGATTAAGAGTCTACAAACTCTTATTAACCATACTCAGGTTAAGAATTGTATTTCTTTCTCCACAATTTTAATACCATGAGATTGTAATGACTGAAAGTATTTATGCCACAGGAATTTGATAATAATCCTAGTAGAGCAGACGTAATACTTGGTCTAGAGAACGAGAAAAGAGCAATAGTCGAGGGTTCTAGTTCGAAGATAACTGATACCGCAAAGAGATTGAGGCAAGCTGTCTTTAAGTCTGTTTACAAGAAAAGAAAGGTTCAGAAGAGGGAAGAAGCTTCATCAGGGACCCATACACAGTAGCAATCTCTGCCTTCTGTTTCTGCTATGAGTGGTTTTAACCATGATTTTCTCAAGACCATAAGTGAAGAGAACCCAGAAGACTTGGCAGGTGACATTGCCCGCCTTCGGCTTTCAGATTGAATTTCTACCAATATTAGTTTAATGGAACTGTTGGTAGGAATGATGGTAGGTTTTCGATAATAGTTATTGGTCAGGTATTATCAAAATATCATGTTGACTGTGCAAGGATAGGGGCAGATAAAGTGTCTAAATGTATGGTTCTATAGTATTATAAAATATTCCTATAGTATTTTAGCTTCATATTCTATTTTAGAGTTTCTTTGTATATGATTCTTGGTAAGTTTTTTTTTAGACTTGTTGTTCACTACGATTATTCCTAAGTACATGTTAGTCACACATTGGACCAATATAGTTGATCAGGCTCTATCTATCTTAGGTATGATTACATAATTACCTAGGCCTACTCGTAGTGTTCAACTCATCTTATTACTTTTGTATTGTTCTGATTATGACACTGTTCTACTATGTATGTACTTCTACTTTATAAAAATATCATTTTATGTTAAAAGTATACTTTGTACGAAATGTTTTAGAGAGTTTTAGTCTCATTGTATTTATAGTTGTATATAGTATTCTCATCGCGGGTCAGAGTATATATATAACTCCTATATATATTGTTGGTGGGGTTTGCAGTATTATTAGTTTTTGTTTTGTACCTCAAGACTATCAAATAAGGATCGGCCAGATGAGAAGTACCGGTGGGCAGGATCGTTTTGGCATTAAAGCTGTTCTGAATCCAAAACCCAAGCGATAGTTCAAACTAGACACCTCACCCGTAAATACTCGAGAAGTAGTGTAATTAATAATAATACTTTTATTAGAAGCCTGTTGCTATAGTTGTATTCCTCTTTCGAGTATACGAGTTCTCTATAGCCAATTTAGCTCTGATACCATTCTGTCACACCCCCGACCGAGGCGGCGGAACATGCCGGGCTGTGCGACTAAGTTCTTGGATCACAGGCAATTGAATATACAGTACAAGTACAACAATAAACCAAAGGATAGTTGTATTTCATCTTGAAGTTTGAATACATGGTTCTTACAAATAATAATAGTAGAGTACATGAAATGCCTTAACAGATATAACAAAACTAGGTTGCCTGAAATCCGTGAAGATTTCCATCTTCTGAAAGTCTCATTGATTTCCTAAGAATACATGTAGTTTTGAGGGCAACACAAGGTTGGTGAGAGTTACAGGTTTTATGCTGAACACAGCACTGATACTTTTAAAATAACTAAAAGTATTCCTTTTGTAAGTATAATCATACTTGTAAATGAGTTTGTAAAGAGTTGCTGAAAATCGTAAGTAATACCATACTTATAAAAGAATTGTATAGAGTTTTTGAAAACCATAAGTAATACCATACTTATAAATGATATGTACGTTTATGAGAAAACCATCAATGCTTATAGTTGAGTCCTATAACCGAGCTATTCGACTGAAATGTACCCCCCTACAACGCTTCATGGACGTTGTAGTAATGAATTAAATAAATATCACCTACATCGATTTGCAAGTCGAAGTTGTAGCTAATAACTATAGGTGGGGGTGTCAACCCGTATAGATCTATACATATGTATCTCGCTCTGCTTGATTAACGGTTATAGTAGTGTCGGGTCTAAGTATTTCTACTTAGTTATGAATAGTGTCTCACTATCTAAGCCATTGATAAATGTAGGATAGACAAGTCTAATCGAGTATGTTGATAAGTATATACGTAAAAGAGTACAATACTCGCTTATTGAAAACATTTTATAAAGCTATAATAACATTTATAAAACTTGATATGAAATTGGTAAATGTTTATATTGCACATGTATTCTCCCCCATAATATATAAAAACATGGACAAAGGGGCCGTAACACTCACATTTGAAGCGTGAATTCAGTTTAGATATAAGAACGATCGTGTTTGAGAAGCACCGCAAAATAACACCACAAAACAACAAGGTTTTGTGCGGCGAAGTGATGGTGCGACGGTAGTGGAGCGATGGCCAACGGTGGTGGTGTTCTTGGCCAAAAGGAGAGCAATTGGAGAAAGAAAGAAAAAGCTAGAAGCTTTGGTGAATTGGTGAAGAAAAATGAGATGCAAAGCCTCTTATTTATAGTCTCATGGAGTAGTTGGGGTTGGTGAAAATGATGTCGTGGATGACATAATTCGTGCGCAAGATCCCGATGTCTAATAATTTTTTCGAGACCGGAGAATTGTCGAGCCGAGTGCACCGGTTTCAGAAACCCAAACGGATTTATTTTTCGAGTTGTAGAACACTGGGAAAACGTGTTTAAATATGTGCGTTCGATTATCCGTAGCATCCAGCGTTTGACTTTTATAAATATTTTTGCTAAAAATATTTCGAGTATGGAATCCAATAATAGACCATAGTCTGAGTCCAATAATGTTCTTGGAATTTCCATATGAGGTGCGCAAGTACCTCAACGGATCGAAACGATTTATGTAGTTAAATAAAATCAGTGTTACACTGGTTTGTTTTGGCTTGTTTTCTTATAACAGTCGTAACTTTTGCATATGAGCTCCGTTTTGAATGTTATTTATATTTCCGGAATCAGGGAAACATGTACTCTGAGATTAGATTGCTTGTTTTGTTTCACAAATGGTTAATACTTATTTTCAGTTTTTCAGACGTATTAACTAGGGTTTCAGTTTGTGCTTGAGATATTCCATTATAGGAAGTAAGATTTTATCTCGTATCTTATTTTAATCGTAATGACACTATATTTTCCAAAGTATGCATTGAAGCTCAAAAGGTTTGGTTATAAAGAGGTTTGCGGTGAATTAACTGTTTATAGTTCTAGGTATAAATTTCCGGGATGTCACATTACCTCCCCGTTAAAGGAATTTCGTCCCGAAATTATTTCGTAACATAACACTTCTGCTCGATTATGTAGAAGTCACACGGGTCGTGTTCTAGTTACTATAGCATCCAGTAGCATCAAGTAGACTTACACGGGTCGGGTTTCAGAGCACGGGTCGGATTTTTAAAAGTTAACGATGCTAACTTTAAAGGTTGGTGTCGCTAACGTGCTTCAGTGGGGTTATTTGGACAGCTTTCCTCATTTACCCCATTTACGAACCAAAATCCTCCTAGGTTATTTTCATAGCAAAAGGTGCGAAATTTGGTCATTTTGATCAATGATTTTGTGTAGTAAAAGTTTGTGGAGGTTGGATTTAACACCCGAAATGCGTTCTCTAGTTCTTAATTCACAAGGTTAGTTATTTTGAGTTTCGGGGTTTCAAACTCTAGATGTCCAAATCTGAAAGTATGCTTCGATTCATCTCATGTGTTGTTAGTGGATTGCTAATATATGTTGTATTGAGTCCTCGTTGCGAATATTGTGATGTTTTAACGGTTGATTTGGTAAAACCATGAAATTGGGGGTTTCGGTTTGATAGCATATGATATTCACTAATTGTGATTTGTATTAGCTATTTATTTCTTAATCATTTGAGTTAAGTATTCCGGAAATGCATGAGGATGTTTAAGATATGATATGTGATTTCATTTTACAGTTGATACTCGTAGGATGGAAGGAAGTACGTAAGATACAAGTGGACCACGAGATGCACCTATGCCAGGTGAGTAGTTCTAATTCATTATTTATGATTATATTATGATATAATTGAATTAACTATAAATCTTAATTGATTGAGATAATCAATTTGTACGAGTTATACAAGGTTGAGAATTTCCTATCATGAACGAGTACTTGGTGTGATTGAGAACTCTAAGTGACTGGGATAATTAAAGAGATTAAGATCAATGATGTTTTGTTTTAGTAGTCGTTGAGAAATGATGAAATGATTTACTAAGTCTTAATTATTTCTCATTGAGCTTAGTTAGCTCATAAAAATTTCCCGCTTCCTTTCTCTTCATTGATATCCTTTTAGGGTTTTTTGGTTTCTTCTTCCTCATTTTACTCTCCCTTATTTGTCCTTATTTTTCCTTCTGCCTTTTTCTCTCCTTTCCTCTTCTCCCCCCTCTTTCAGAAGATAAATGGCGGAACACGGCCGACAAGAGATTCCTGACGACGTTTATGGTCCTCTGGTAGAACGGTATGGTTTTCAACCGGAGGATGGGGTTCTCCTTCCTCATGCCGACATAGGGTTTTCCTTGCCTCCTGAGGGGAAAACCGGCGTTTATCTAAAGACTTTTGATGCCGGGTACCGCTTGCCGACGTCGGACTTTATGAGTGAAGTTTTGCGTCGTAACATTGTCGGTCTGCACCAGTTGACACCGAACTCCGTAAATAAAATAGTGGCTTTCGAACTTTTGTGTCGCAGTCTAGGGATTGTGCCTGACTTCTATATGTTCAAGCATTTCTTCCGTTTCGCTGCGTCTAGGGAGAATTATGCTTTTTATCGAAGGACTTCTGTCCATACACTGATTCCGGAGCCTAAGTATTCTCCTAAAAATTGGCAGGACAAGTGGTTGTGGGTTAATATTTCTCGTGTCGGTACGGTGCATCATCGGACTGGTGCTGCTTTTGACCAGATTCCGAAGTTGTTTCCACATCAAGAGCAAATAGTGAAGACTCTGAACGGTTTCCCCGTCGTTCCGGAGGAGTTTCCGGAATTTATTCTAGCCGGTGGGGGTTTGAGTACGGCATGGCGCATGCGCGGGAAAATGCCAGAGTTTTACGTTTTACGGAAGAGTATGGATTGTCCTTTCTCATTTTTCATTTTTGTTGACTGGTTTTTGATTCTTTCTTATCTTGCCTTTGTTTTGTAGATGCCCCATGTAAAGTACCTTTTGAGGACGTTCTTGCAAAGGAATGGGGGAAAGGGGAATTGAAATATCGAGAGGTCGATCTTGTCGACAAGGTGGCTTCGTCGTTTGCCTTTCGCAATCCAGACATTGTTACGCGGGTTAAAGAGATACAGGATTTGAGTGATAAGAAGACCGATGAGGGTGCATCCGGGAGTATGCCTTTGATAGATACGAAGGTTGGAGGGTTATCAAAGGGTGATCGTGAAGAATCTTCTGAATCGATGCAGGATAGCAAAGAAGGTATCTTGAGAGGATCTGCCAGATTAGCGAATAAAAGGAAATTGGCATGGGAACCGATAGGAGGGGCAGAGAATCCTCCAGACACTAGGTTGATTAGGAGGGTGAATCGTCGTCACTTGTTGAACAAACTGAAGCAGGATGACCTTGGTATAATAGATATCCCTGATGATGAGGGGACGAATGTTGGGGGGAAGAAAGCTTCCGTGGAGCCTGAGAGTACTGGTGGTGGATGACATGATGAGGAATTATCTTTTGACCCAAAAATCTTGTCTGATTCCGGTGGGATGGAGGGTTTTGGAGGCGATGAGGGTGGTGGCTTTGATGCTGGTGCTGGAGGTGAGGGCGATTCTGGGGCTGGTGGGAGCGGAGGTGCGGCTTTGGATACTCGTGTATTTACTGATTTCTCTTCTTTGCCGTTTGTTCCTGAGTAGAAACTTGTTAACAGGTCTCCTTTGTTTCCTCAAGAGAATGTTGTCGATTTCGCTCTTCACGCGTTCCCTCCGGCTGCGGAGGCCGAGATGGAAAACTTTTCTCATGATAATCTGGTAAGTACACTGAGGTTTGCTTCTGCACAGTCTGCTTACTATTTGGCAGCTGCGGCGAAGAGGATAGAGCGTTTGTCATCCTCTTCTTCTCTCCAAGAATCTTTGAAGCTTGAAGCTCGTAATGCTCTGGCCGAAAGTGCCCGTTTACGTGAGGCGAACAAGGAATTAGAGGGTCATATTGCCCAGTTGGAGGCTGCTGCTCGCCAATTTGACCACAAATGCGAGATACTGGTTGCAAAGAAAATGTCTGTGGAGGAGCAGGTGGAGAAGCTTAACCGGGACAATGAGGCCTTGATGATTCGGTTGGAGAATGCGGATACTGAGCTGTGCGAGAAAGATCATCTCTTGGAGGAGAAGGGGGTTGCTTTGAAGGCAGTAGAAAAAGATCTCAAGTGGGTTGTAGAGGAGGGTGCTGCCAGAATCGTGGAAAAGGTTTTTCTGATTCCCGAATTTATGCACGGGATCAACCGCATCCGTTGGACAAGTTATGTGGCTGGTGAAGAAGCAGGTAGGCGCGGTCTTCGCCAGGAATTGAAGATTGGGGGTCCAGATGCTGGGGAGGGAGGTTCGGCCTCCGAGTGTGCCAGGGAGGTTGATGATGCGATGGAAGAATTCGCAACTCTTGATTATGTAGGTTTGCTGAATTTGAGGGAGCTTGGGGTGGATGGCTTGAAGGAGTTACTCAAGGTGGAGGCTGATGGGTGAGTCGTTTGTTTATATCTTTTAATATGGTTGTAATGATATTCCTGGATAATTTCTTCTGTTTTGGTAGTTATGGACAAATGTTTTGTTTATGTATGGTGAACAAGGTTATGGTTGTATGTTGACTTTGTTTGGTTGGTTGTGTCTGTGGATTACTTTCCTTTTGGAATAGTGTTTAGTTGTTTGTGTCATATCGATTTAGGTTTGAGAATGACAGATATGAATGTAAGCAGTGTTTAGTTGGTTGTATTGGGGTGTAACTTAATGCGAGTGGTGCTCGGCCGATAGTATTAAGTTGTGACTTAATACGAGTGGTGCTCGGCCAATTGTGTTAAGTTGTGACTTAACATAGATGGTGCTCGGCCATTTGTATTAAGTTGTGACTTAATACGAGTGGTGCTCGGCCAATTGTGTTAAGTTGTGACTTAACATAGATGGTGCTCGGCCAATTGTGTTAAGTTGTGACTTAACATAGATGGTGCTCGGCCATTTGTATTAAGTTGTGACTTAATACGAGTGGTGCTCGGCCAATTGTGTTAAGTTGTGACTTAAAATAGATGGTGCTCGGCCATTTGTATTAAGTTGTGACTTAATACGAGTGGTGCTCGGCCAATTGTGTTAAGTTGTGACTTAACATAGATGGTGCTCGGCCATTTGTATTAAGTTGTGACTTAATACGAGTGGTGCTCGGCCAATTGTGTTAAGTTGGTTAGGTGATCAGGCCAACCAATTATTATTAATACGCCTTAAACATAAACGTCATGCTATATAGTCGTCAAAATCCGATTTTTTGCAACATCAAATCCATTACATGTGTTCGAAGATAACAAAGAAAGAAAAAGAAAAGAGGGGTGTCGCAATTGGTATTCGGGCCTCCTTGTATTAATCTTTAGAAATGAAAGTTCTTCAGATGCTGGATATTCCATGTCCTCGGTATCGGGTTGCCATCCATGGTTTCTAGCACATATGCCCCGTTCTGGTGTGCCTCTACCACCTTATATGGACCCTCCCAAGTTGGGCCTAATTTCCCCCTCGGCTGGGCATGGCTAACTTCGTTTTTTCGCAATACCAAGTCACTTACTTTGAATGCCCTTCCTTTCACCCGTCTGTTATAGTACCTTTCCGTGTTAGACTTATACCTTGCCTGTCTAACGCTGGCAAGTTCACGTCGTTCTTCTAGCAAATCCAAATTGTGTCTCAGGTCCTCCTCCGTCTTTTCAGTGCTGAAGGCAGAGACCCGTAGAGAGGTTATGGAAAGTTCTGGCGGGAGCATTGCTTCTGATCCGTACACCAAGCTGAATGGTGTTTCTTGTGTGCTGGTTCTTGGTGTTACTCGGTAGGACCAAAGAACGCTTGGTAGCTCCTCCACCCAGTTTCCTTTGGCCTTTCCCAGTCTTTTCTTGATTCCATTCACTATGGTGCGGTTGGTAACTTTTGTTTGGCCATTGGCTTGTAGATGAGCGACCGACGTGAACTGCTGTCGGATTTGTCTTTCCTCGCACCATCCTCGAAAGGGATTCTCGGCAAACTGCAGCCCGTTGTCACTGATTAATACTCGTGGGGTGCCAAACCTGGTGAGTATATGTTTCCACATGAATTTGATGATGCTACGTCCAGTTATGGAGGCTACAGGCTCCGCCTCTACCCATTTGGTGAAGTAATCGACTGCCACGATTAGGAATTTTACTCTTTCTGGAGCTTCCGGAAAAGGCCCGACAATATCGATGCCCCATTGGAAGAATGGCCATGCGCTTGTTATGATTGTCAGGGTGGCTGCGGGTAGATTCTGTGTTGGGGAAAAAGTCTAGCATTCTATACATTTGCGTTTTATCTCCATTGCATCGGCGTGAATGTCAGTCCAGTAAAATCCCATTCGCAGGATTTTGCCCGTTAACGCCCTTGCTCCCTCATGGGCCCCTGCTAGCCCAGAGTGTATTTCGTCTAGTGCCTGACATCTTTCTTTCTATGTTATACATTTTAGCCAGGGGGTCAGGTATCCTTTTTTGTAAAGATTCCCTTCGATTATGGCAAAGTTGGGAGCTTTGACCCGGATCTTGCGGGCTTCCGTGTCATCTTCTGGCAAGGTCCCATGCTGGAGGTATTCCATGAATGGAGTACTCCAAGTTGTTGAGTCCTCTGATGTTTCGTTAACTTGTTTTTCTTTGATACTGCTCTCAGGTAACACCTCGACTAAAACTTTTTTGGTTAAATGGTCGAATGATGTTGAGGCTAGCTTACTCAAGGCGTCGGCTCGCCTGTTTTCTGACCGGGGAATCTGTTTAATTGAGAAACTATCAAAGGATTTTGTTAACTTTTGTACTGCTTCCATGTATTTTTGCATTCGTTTGTCTCTGGCTTCGTATTAGCCATTTATCTGGTTCGTCACCAATAATGAGTCACTTAAGGCTGTCACTTGCTTTGCCCCATTTTCAATTGCTAGTCGAAGTCCAGCCAACAAGGCTTCATATTCCGCCTCGTTATTTGATGTTCGAAAGTCAAAACGCAATGCGTACGTGATCTCTTCGCCCTGAGGACTTTTTAGAATCAGGACAGCCCCTGATCCTTCTTTTCCGGCTGCTCCATCAGTGAATAAAGTCCATTCGCATAGTTGTTCCTTGGCGGGGGAACGTGTGACAGTCGGTGTTTCTGTGAACGATTGGTCGGGGACTTCGATTAAGAAATCTGCCAGCGCATGTGCCTTGATGCCTGTGCGAGGCCGGTAAGTGAGGGCGTGTTCTCCCAGCTCTATGACCCATTTGGCTAGTCTTCCGGAATTTTCTGGGTTTAGGAGGATCTACTTAAGTGGCTGACTGGTGAGTACTTCAATGTGGTGCGCTTGGAAATATCGGCGGAGATGCCTGGCAGCATGTACGAGTGCTAGAACCAGTTTCTCGAGCATTGGGTAATTGATTTCCGGGCCGTGGAGTGCTCGGCTGATGAAATACACTGGGAATTGTGTATTGCTCCTTTCCACTACTAATACCGCTGAGATGGCTTCATGTGACGCTGATAAATACATGGATAATATTTCACCTGGAATAGGACTAGCCAGCGTAGGTAAGTTGCTCAATGCTTGCTTAAGATTTTGCCAAGCTCCGTCAGCTGCTGCCGTCCACCTGAATCCTTCCTTATTGACTTCCCCTTTTAGCGTATTGAAGAGTGGAAGGGCTTTCTCTGCTGATTTTGCTATGAAACGGCCTAATGCTGTTAACTTTCCATTCAATGTCTGCATCTCTTTCAATGTGGCTGGAGGCTTGGTCTCAAGGGCATCTTGTACTTTAGCGGGATTGGGGAGGATACCTTGGTTTGTCACATAATATCCCAAGAAATGGCCTTCCTCTACACCAAATACACATTTCGCGGGGTTTAGCTTCATCTTAGCCTGCTCCAATGTTTTAAGTGTCTCTTCTATGTCTGTTATTAATACGGTCTCTTCCAAGCTCTTGATTACCATATCATCGACGTAGACTTCGATGTTTCGCCCGATTTGGTTGCGGAATAATTGATCTACCAATCGTTGGTATGTTGCACCTGCATTTTTCAATCCAAAGGGCATTTTCCGATAGCAGAATGTTCCTCGATCGGTGTAAAATGCCGTTTTCTCTTCGTCCTCTTTTTTCATTTGTATTTGGTGATAGCCCTTGTATGCGTCTAGAAAACACTTCCACCGAAAGCCTTGAAGTGATTCAACTTTTTGATCTATCTCTGGTAGAGGGTAGCAATCCTTAGGACAAGCTTTGTTTAGATCTGTGTAGTCTATACACATCCTCCAACTTCCGTCGCTTTTCTTGACCATTACTGGGTTGGCAATCCAGTCAGGGAAAATAGCTTCCCTCAATATCCCTGCTGCAACTAATTTGGTCACTTCTGCATTAATTGCCATGTTTCGTTCACCCGCCTGGCCCCGCTTTTTCTGCTTGATGGTATTACTTCCAGGCTTAACGTTTAAACTGTGCTCTATTACATCTCTGTCTACTCCCACCATATCGGCAGGCTCCCATGCAAATACGTGTTTATATTGTTTAAGGAGAATAATCACTTTCTTTCTTGTTTTTTAGGGGCAAACTGGTACCAATACGAACCGGTTGCTCGGGGTAATCTTGGTTAATAATTTCTTTGTCGTTTAACTCTTCCGTTCTGGCCTTTTTGGCTGGCCTGATAATATCGTTTGGTTGCATGACTTGACAACAGCTTAGAGTCTGGGGGCTTGCGGCCAGAACGCAAGCTACCTCGTTTAGTGTTCTGAATTTCAGGAGGCCGTGCACCGTAGATGCTACCGCCCCAAACTTCAGTAGCCCTGGCCGTCCCAAAATCATGTTATGCTCTGAGGGTGCCCTTACAACGACGAAGTCGATGAGTGACGTTTTGTGGAGTTTTCCGTCGAAACTCTTCAGCGTGAATGGTATGGAGATAGTTCCAAGTGGCCATATGCTATGACCAGTGAATCCTACGAGTCGTCCCCTGGCGGGCTTCAGTTCTTCTTTGACGCCTTGCAGCAGTAGGGTAAAACAGTGTTCATGTATGATGTCGGCAGCACTTCCGCTATCCACATATACTCTATGGATTTTGATATTTTGGACATATCTAGTGAGTACCAGAGGGTTATCTCCTTGCCAGCTCTCAAGTCTCGGGTCGTCAATTGAGAAATTTAAGTTCAGGGGACCGACCTCATGATGTGTGTGTTTTCTATCAAGGCGGGCAGGTCGTTTCTGACTAGCCCGAATAGTTAGAATCTCGAGAGCTTTACCACATGTATTATCATCCTTCCTTCCTCGTTCAGCTTTTCTGTCTGCTTCAAATTGTTCTCGTATTTTTCTTGCAATTTCTACCAAATTACCCTTCAGGTGTTTCTCCTCCATTTCTTTCTTCAGCATGGCACAATCAATGGTGTCATGGGCCCTGCTTTTATGATATTCGCAATATCGTTGTTTACTATATGGGGCTTTGTTCGTGGTAGATTCTTTAACTGCATAGATATCTGTCTGCCTGTTCCGGAGTTCCTCTCGATAAAGTAGATTGAATCGTGTCGCTTGTATTGGCCATCGGTTGTTGCCTTGAGATACTGTTGCTTTTCTGCTGTACCCTCTTCCTGCCTAAGGAACCTTTCGACTCGTTACTTTATCTCGTGTCGGGGTTGTGGAGGCCTTCCTAGAAATTTTCGGGATAACGGTCCTGGTAACAATCCCCAGGTGAACGCTCCCGTCACCATGCGGTCATCCTGTCCCGGTACATCTAATGTGGCTTTGTTAAATCGCCTGAAGAAATCTTTCACAGACTCGCCTTCCCGCTGTTTGCAACCCATTATAGCGTGATTATGACCCCTATATTTGCGTAGTTGCATGAAATTAGTTAGAAACAATTGTTTCAACTGCTCAAAGTTGTATATACTGTTCGGTGCTAAACTTTGGAACCATGCACCCGCGTTCCCGTCCAGCGT
The DNA here is from genome assembly GCA_023525715.1 of Cichorium intybus. NCBI lineage: Eukaryota > Viridiplantae > Streptophyta > Magnoliopsida > Asterales > Asteraceae > Cichorium > Cichorium intybus. The sequence goes on from CM042010.1 coordinate 77,827,666, forward strand.
TGTCGGGAAGTACGTACACCAAAAGCGTTGATCTAACTTCAGCGAGGTCATGTGCCATTCATAAGTGTCAATGTGGCTGTCTGGGCATGTAGTTCCATTGTATACCTTCAACGTTGGTAGTTTAGCCGTACTTGGGATCTCGTAATCCAGGAGTTCTTTGACAAGAAGGGCAGGTGCAGTAATTGTCGGAATTGGATTCAGTGTTTGTGGTTGGAAGGACTGGTAGAATGGCACAAATGGGTATTGTGGTGTCATGTAAGGTGGGTTCATTATTGGAGCAGTAGGATAACTGTTAATGTAAAATGGTGGTGGGGTGAATTGAGTTGGAGGTGTAGGGGCGCTTACAAAGAAATTCTGCGGTACAGTAGGTGTCGGAGATGGGGTCGACGGTGTTCCCGCGACAAACAATGGTGGAAAAGGCGGTAAGAAATTTGCCGGGACTGGGGTTGTCGTTGACACTCCCGCCGCTGCGAGAGTAACCAATGGAGGTGGGAACAGCGGTTGCGTTGCTGTTGGCCTTGTGTGGGGAAAAGAATTAACATAAGGTAGCGGCGGCGTCAACAGGGTTGGCATCGAGGTCTCTCCTAGTGACGTCATAGGTCGTATTGGACTGCGTTGGGCGTCGCCCTGTTGACTTCCGGATGGTGTCGCCATTCAAGGTTGGGAGATTGTTGTTCTTTGCTTCGTCACACAAACGGATGGCGCCAATGATGAGAACTGGTCCTTCCTTGGATATGACAGTCGTCGGGAACGGAGACCTGAGTTCACAACAATAAAAGAAAGGGTCAGTCGCACTCCGAGAGGCGATCCCGGGAGGGCGCTCCGACGGTCTAATTAGTACGGTGGTCGGAAAAGTGAGAGGATAACATAGCGAAAAAGGTGAGTGAGAATAACGATGATATGTGATGATGATCTCATCGAGGGCACGATCATCATATACCGTTATACCTGCGTGGGGACCATTTGTCAGTTGGTAGCGGATCTTTATCTTATTGGTTGATCGTCTGTTGCTAACTGTGATTGGTTCATTCATCTGGCCAGGTGGTAGCACGGGGACCACCTGGTTCGATCGTGTCTCAACGGATCGCACGATGATCATTACAGGGTGATATGCTATTCTGGTATTGGTACATATGGCAATCGGCCATTGGTGACTGTCGAGTCGGGTACGATCCAGCCAGGCCTCTGGCGGCTGTCTGTCTGTCTGGATGTTGGCGAGTCATGCCGCTGGCATGCTGGCGGGAGGCTATGCGTATCCGTATGATACACTATCAATATTTGTGTGTTTATCGACTTTATATGCTACCCGAAACCCTAAACCATAAACCACGTATTTATAGCGTTACTCGATAATTGATTTCAAGTAGCGGCATCATATCCGGCGGCAGATCTGGGGGTCGAGGTTCCATAGCAGAGACTGAGAAAGGACCGAAGGTCGACTAAATGGAATCGACGACAGGACTGAATGGGACCGACGATGGGAAAGAGTCTGTTTTTTCCCCACTGTCCTGAGACTTTTTATTTTTTAAAATTAAATTTTAAATTAAATAAATAGAGGGGTAAAATAGTCTTTTTACCTTCCATTTAGAAAATGTTAAGTGTATCGGAATGAGGGATCAATAGTGAAAATAAACACTAACCACAGGGGCAAGAATGTGAGATTTCGAGTTCAGAGATCAATACGAAAAGTGGGCCAAACAACAGGGACCAAAACTGTAATTTACTCTTTAATTTAAGTAAGTTACAAGAAAAAACATAATGAACTTCAAGGAAAAATGGAAAATCGCATTGCAGTTTCCAACGCTTAACCGTAAAAACTCAAAATGGGACACACCCTCCTTAATCGGACCAAACAACCATATGATATTAAGTCCTTAAAATAGGAAATTGAGATGTTCCCCACCCTCCTTCTTCCCCAATTCCATTCATTCATTCATCGCATCCAAAAGTTTAATGGAGAAAATTTATAGCGGTAAGGCCAAGAACCGTCGGAAATCTTACGTGGACTTGCCTAAGCTCCGTGATGCTGATGTTGCCGAGGCCTCTGAGGTTGGGGATGACGAAAATGAGTCTTTGTTAGATCTTGATCTTCCTCAAATCTTCACCGACATAGATCTTCTGACCGACGAACTATCCACCGTCGATGAAAAGTCCATCTCACCTGAAATTCCTGATAAGGTGAACACCTTCGTTGGGTTCATAGAATCAAGGATTAGTAAAAGATACAATTCCATAACACCTGGCATGAGGTTTGGTAATATGACGGAGGAAGACGAGTTTTTCATAGAAGCCATTAAACGTTTATCAAAACTGAAAATTGTTTTGGATGAGTTCCCAAATACATCATCCTTCAATAGGGTCAGCAAGGTCCTGCAACAAGCAATGGTGCTCATGGAAGAAGAGTTTGGGGCTCTTTTACAAAATTGGGTCGCTCCTACTGACCCAATATCGAAGGGGATGGCGTTTAAGTCTTCTTCCTCGAAATGGGATCCTTCACATACGCCAACACCGGAGACTTCAGAAGAAAACAACGAACAAGACTTTCCAGGGTACTCCGAAGAGAACATTATTCTGATGAACAAAATTGCATCTCTCATGATCCCTGCAGGGTACCAATATGAATGTTGTCAGGTGTATAGTACGATGCGGAAAGATGGATTAAATGAGCAAGTCAGAAGGTTTGAATGTGAAAAAGTGAATGCGGAAGATGTTCCTAAATTGAAATGGTTGTCCCTGGAACCCGATATAACACGATGGGTCATGTTAGCGAAGCACTGTTCCAACGTCCTTTTCCCAGGCGAAAGGAAGCTTGGTGAGACTGTGTTTTCCGACAACGTTACGGTTTTCAGTGGCTTGTTTATTAACCTCCTACGTGGCGTCACCACACAACTTGTTGAATTTGCAACCGCTGTGGCAACGGCAACACCCAAATCAAAGAGGTTGCTGAAATTTCTCGAAATATATGAGGCGATCCGCGATCTTGGTGACTCGGTCCACGACTCGGATTCTGGCAACGTGAAACTAGAAGAAACTTGCACCCTCAAGTCCGAAATATCATCTGCCAGAGACAGCATCGGGGAAGCAGTTTTCAACATGTTCAATGATCTAAAGAATTCTATCCGGAACGATGCCAACAAAACTCCCATCCAGGGTGGCGCAGTACACCCCCGGACACGCTACGTCATGCACTATATGAAATGCGCATTTGACGAGTACCAAGACACGTTGGAACACGTGCTCAGACAACACATCCAACGGGATGCTGACGACACAGAGGAGTCTTCAATATTGTCGAAACAATTATTGGCTGTGATCGAGCTGCTAGATAGTAGCCTGGAAACAAAGTCAGCACTGTACAAGGACCCATCTTTAGGGTACATATTCCTAATGAACAACGACCGGTTCATATTACAGACAGTGAAAGAGATGAAAGTAGTGCTGGGAGATAATTGGTGTCGACGAAAGTCATCGGATGTGCGGAACTACCACAAGAGTTACCAGAGGGAAACATGGAACAGGTTATTACAATGTATCACACAAGAAGGTGTCCAAGTCAACGGCAAACCAAATAGACGAATATTGAAAGAGAGGCTCAAGAATTTTAATGCAATGTTCGACGACATATACAAGACACAAAGCACGTGGGTAGTCAGCGATCCGCAGTTGTTATCCGAGATTAGGGTTTCGATAACGGCGGTGGTGAGTCCAGCGTACAGGTCATTCGTCGGCAGGTATAAACCACAGTTCGAGGGAGCCAAGAGCATCGATAAGTACATCAAGTATCAACCCGAAGATATTGAAGCAATGATTGAGACTTTATTCGAAGGTAAACTATAGATTTGTTATATTCAAAAACCTTTTGCAAATATCAAGTTAATTGTTTTATTTGCATTTTGCTAAAATGTTTTATTATATGACATGAAACTATCGAAACTACAAGGCATAGAGAAGGTGGACAATCAAATGAACGCTATACAAGCTGTATCAACGGTGAAGCAGACGACAGGGGCTTTCAAGAATCTCCTCAAGAGTTATAAAAACGTGGGGCTTATGTAATCCGTAACACAACAATAGCTATAATTAGATAGAAGCTAGAGAAACTTTAGTTGATTAGTAAGTTTCCTTTCACAGTTGTATACTTGTATAGATATGTATGTATATAGGAGGACACTGTGAATACAACAAAGTTTTCATTTCGGTTCTTGCTTGAAAATATCGTACCTAGAGCATCTCTAATGCTCGAATTTAGAAGTCCGAAACCCTCTAACGTCATCCCACACTAGTTAACACAAACTTTAAACCAATCGACACAATTATGAGTTTATTTATTTAATCTATATTTTTATATTAAATAATAAGGCATAAAACCAAAAACAAATTATTAGTTTTGGGTCAATCTACTTACACCCCTTATCAAATCTAAAAGGAAAATTATATTTATTCCTAATAAATCCTCCTAATTCATCTTCTTACCTACTATATAATGACATGTGGAATCCACTAATCTTCTCTCTTAATCTCATCTATTGTTTTTGACACTTTATTGATCTCATGAGTAGGAAGAAAGTTAGGAACATTTAGTAGGAAGATATAGAACATCTCAATTTAAAATGACCCCTTCATAATTATTTATATATATTTCTATAAATAAGCATTTATCAAATTTAAAATGACCCCCTCATAATTACTTATATATTTTTATAAATAAGCATTATCATTAATTAGCTAATTATTATGTTTTTTAATAACCATATCAACATTTCTTATTTTTAGAGTATATCTAATCATACCCTTTTTATAGATATTGTTATATATACTCTGGTCTATCCATCTAGGTAACCTTATCCAAATAACATAAGATTCATTAATTAACTAGTATTCATTAGCCAAATACCTTATATATGGTCCAACGACAAAGGTGAATGTCCGGCTTCCTTGAGGTCTTGGGTTCAAATCCTACTAGGGGATTAGGTGGATTAGGATTAGGTAGGTTAGGATAGATATAATATTTGTCGGTTAAAAAAAATTAAAATATTGTTATTTAAATATTTTATTTCAAACTCATTAATTTTTTCAATTAGTTTTTTTAATTATTTATAATAGTATAAATATCTAGAAATAAATATTAGCAACTTCATGTATTTCGTAATTTTAATTCAACATCACAAAATATAAGACAAAATTTTGTAACAACTAATCCTTTATACTTATAAACGATTTTTGAGTAGGTTTGAGATGCTTATACAATTCTAGACGCGACTTATGCATAACTTACATCCAATTGATTATAGAATCAGACGATCGTCACGGCCGGCAAAATATATTTAGATTTTTTATGATCATTTTTCCAAAATAATAAATGAAACGTTTTTGCGATGGAACCCTTGAGAAAGTAGTGTAATAATGAAGGAGCTATTAATTAGTCTAGCATATATATTAAAGTATGAATGTTGGAAAATGGTTAGAAAACCTAAAAAAAGACCAATTAAAATTAATCAAAATACGCCAAAATAGTATGGAGTGTAGTTAATAAATAGACTGGAGTGCATAAAAAAACTCTTTTATATTTTAAATCTGCCCCTTAATGGTTATAGCTATTTTTGATGTGGCTATCATTATTTTATAATTACTTTGCCTTTTTATTTACTTGTTAAATAATTATTAAGTCTATAAAATATAACATATTAAATAAGATGAATTTAAATATGTTTAAAGATATAATAATGATTTATAAATATGTTTAAATCTAATGAAACCATTTTATAAAAAAAGACTATAAAAAATAAAATATATAAATAACCCTCATACCCTATTACTCAAATATAAAATGAAGAAACCCTAATTATTCCTTGTTTATAGCAGCCTCTCTATCTTGCCTCTCACACTCGATGTTGCATATCTCTCACTCTCGATCTCTCACACTCTCCAATCTCACACTTCCGGCCAACATCGGGGCTTGTCCGCCTCTTGCTCTCACCGCCGGCTGTCTCATCCCTCATGGTCTCGATCTCATTGGCGGTCTCCTTCTCTCTATCGATCTTTGCACCTTCAAGATCTCATTCTCTCTCTCTCTCTCTCTCTCTCTCTCTTATTTCTCTCTCTCTCTCTCTCTCTCTCTCTCTCGATCTCACTAGCGACCACAAACTTTCTTACAAGCGCCTCTTCACTATCGCCGCTCTCTCTGCCATGCTATCACACATACACACACTCTCTCTCTCTCTCTCTTAATATCTCTCTTTTTATCTCTCTGCATCCTCTCTCCGTTGATCTTATTATTTTTGGAACCAGGATGGGTGTAGATATCCCATTTGGTCGCTAGAGGTTGATCTCCGATTTGGTTGCTGGAATCTGAAATGGTGGTCGTCGGCCAAAGATTTGTTCTTGGTAGGAAAAGTAATGTCGGTAGAAAAATACTTTTGATCTGTACCCTAATTTTGATCCATAAATTTTGGTAGGAAACGGATATTGATTATACCTATTATTTTAATATATTGTAATTCTATATTTCCAAAAGGATGTCGAATTTCTACTGGATAATGGTTAAATATAGTTTTATAGAAACTATAGAACGACATAGAAAGTATAAAAAAGTGGTCAACTAAAATAATTTTTACCAACTAAAACATCATTTAGGGGGTAAACCCAAAAAATCTGGGGTATAATTAGTAGGACCGTTATTTTTATAATCCTTATCATAATAAATAATCATTAGGTAATTATAAAGTTTTTTTATATTATTTTTATATAAATGCATGTAAAGTTTAAAAAGGTAATACATAATATTTAAAGTTTAATACAGAAAATAGCATAAAATTAAAAAAAAATGTTTTAAAGTTTAATAAAAAAATACAATTTTTATTTTCTTAATCTTAATTATAATAAATAATAATTAAATAACCATAAAATCACTACAAGATATACTAGTAATACCGGCGTCAAATGTCACAGGTAAAAACCCACAATGTCATCTGTAAAGGTATACACCGCCATTAAAAAACGTTGTTATTACTCAAAAGCCATTGGTAATACATGTCACCGCTAATGTTTGTCCCATCTCCGGTGATGATGTGTCACCAGCAGTACTTGTCGCCGTGTTTTAGTCTAGAACAACTTAAAATGGAAAAAAATTGAAACCGATTTTATTTAAAAAAAAGATTTAAGATGTTCCTGAATACAAATAGTGTTGGGGCGCAGCGGAAGGGCCACCAACGAACATGACCAAACACTTTGACAAACGATCTTAGACAATCAAGCCTAGTGAGAAATACGAAAAATGATAATGAGAAACACAATGATATAAAGTGGTTCACCTAACAGTGAGTCGGGCTACATCCACTATGAGAACTGAGAGAAATTTACATTGATAATCTTCAATGTTTTACAAGAGAGAATCTATAACTACACTACTATTTTCGACATGTTAACATATTACATAGTGTAGAGATCGAGATGTATGAATATCGAGATATGGAAGGCTGAACAAGCAAAGTCTTGGGTTGGAAAGACGAAATGACAAACTAGCCCTAAGCCTAGTCACTTTATAGACTGTGAAGTGACTATTCCATGCTCCCATACTACCCCTGACACAGAGGATTGTTCATCGCATGTTCCCGAGATACTTTTGACAGCGGAAATGACAATACCAAGTCAGGGTCTGACTAAGGCTTTATTTTGGACAGAGATTACCCAATTGGTCTTCGGTCGAGTGCTTCCTTTTGAACGAGACTGTGACTGTCTGTGCTTCTGCACTTTTTTCGAACTACACTTCATACAAGGGTAAACTCTTCATTTAAGAAAGAACTGTTTTGTCTGAAAATTGTATCGACCAGAGGATGCTACTGCCTCATCTTCTTCTGCTGTTGATGCATTCTCTATTGTGACCGTAGCCCAAGCTTTAATTGTCACTGTGAAACTGCGGTCCGCATAAGATACTGATGATTGGCTTCCTTGGACATAACTCCTTTGTCCGGACTTAGCTCTCACTTCGTCATAGTCCTTTAGTCTGGTAATCAGTCTGTCACCAACTGACTCCTGCTATCTGTCTTGGATACTGCCTTTGTATGCCTAACCAAGAACATAACTCCTAACCCGGACGAAGCAGGCAGCTTTAGTCTTGCTGATCTTCTTGCCTTTGGTTTCAACATTCTGTTGATCTGCAATGGTTGATCTAATCGGAGTGAAGAACTCCCTCTTGACCAAAAGACTGAGGACTTCTCCAAGATGCACAGATTGATAGCACTGGCTAATCTCGCCTCTGTTTCTGGTTGCTTCGGACACCAGGACCTCTTCGGTTGTCTTGGATTGCTCCGGTTCGGATTACGCTCCACATTTGTTCAACAAATAATACAATAAATAAAATAAATAGAATATTACACAAGTACATAGATACCAAAAATACATAAATTTAAAAAAAAAAAGAAGTTAAAAACTCACTTAATGAAGGTAATTAATGCTCTATTAATGTTATAATAGAGTTTCGTATTAGTTTTTAGGGTAATTTCGAAAGCTTTTTAAACCACTTGTTTTTCCTTCATCATTTTTTAGAAGATTTGTGGCATTTAAGACAAAACCACGGCAAAACCATTTATGCGCCAACAACGTAACGTCGCAAATTCCAGAGTAAAATTTTCATTTTTAATAATTGTTTGAATACATAAAACGAGTAGGAAATAAACCATTCGTTCCAAGTTCGGTATTTAAAACATTTAAAACCATATATATTAAATCAAATACAAAACATTAACCTGCCAAGACTTTGAACACCAAAATGTTGGGTGCAATACAGCCGTGTGACACTCCAATCCTTTATTCTGAAAAAGTATTTGAAAAACATTTAGGGTGAAAGAGTAAGCACAAAACTTAGTGAGTTCCCCATGATACCACATATTCCATCATATTCATACATATAAGGCACATACAACATCTAGGAACGACCTGTCAAACCTCGTCCTTCTATCATTCAACACATTCGTGGTGTCTGGAACGACCTGCCACACATCGTCCTTTTATCATTCAACACCTTCGTGGTGCCCGGTGCAACCGGTCAAGCATCGTGATATCAACAAAGTTGTTAGAATGAATCACATAATTACACATAAGCACAAGCAGTCCTACTTTACCCAATGTAATACCTCACCCTATAGTACCGAGTTACATACGCATGTAACTTCACATGTAGTATAATGAGAAAACTTACTTGATCCGCCGAGCCGATAACACTCCACGCACGATCTCAGGAAAAACACAGATCCCTAAATTAGCGATAAACACAACTTAGCAAATTTCGAACCCCAATCAAGGTAAACCCTTAGAATCGGTACCCTGAATCTCCCAAGTTTGACCAAAAGTCAAACTGGTCAAAAAGTCAACGGTTAAAGTCAAAGTCAATGGTCAATGGCCAGATAGCATCGCTATTCCCCAAGATAGCGTCGCTATTCCCCAAGATAGCATCGCTATCCAAGATTTAGATCGGGGTCATCGCGATAGATAGCGTCGCTATCTATGAATTTTCCCAAAACTTCATTTAGCACTTAATCCATTAAGTCAAGGGCTAATACTCTCCAGAACTCATCCAAAAGGTTTGAAATTCCATAAAAATCCTAATTTTCTTGACATGCATGCCCTATGCATCTCAAAGTTCATTCTTAGGTCAATAAGTTAACCAAATCCATGCGTAATCACTTGATGCTCAACATTCTCATTCCTAATCTGATTCATAGGAGAAAACCAACTACTATAAGGGACCAAAAGGCCTGGAGTTGCTCCAACTCCAACACCCAATCAAGGAAAGAGCTAAACTCCATTAAATTAGACATAAGCAAAAAGAAAACCCATTCTAAAGAACAAATCAGGGGAGGAGTCACTTACGATGGTCCAGAACAAGTCTTGAATCTGATTCCTCAACTAAAAAGGATGCCCAAGTTTAACCACTACAATCCTCCTTCTTCGAGAGTGTTCATCAAGCAACCTCTAAGCAAGAACTCTCTCCCAGAACAATTTTTGAGCTTCTAACGGTGGAATAAATGGAAATTACAACTACCTAGGTTTTAGAACCCTTAAATATGCCCCAAAACCCGAGAGATAGGGTTTTGTGCATTTATCGGTTAACATCGCTATCTCGACGACTCCTAAAAAACGTTTTAAGAAGATAGTGGTGCTATCTCTGTAGATAGCGTCACTAGATCCTATTTTCCCAAAAATCAATTCCTTTAAATCCAAACTTGGTCATTCCGGGAACAGGGTCTTGTAAACAACCTCCAAAAAAACTCAATACTACAATAAACCAAGAAATTAGAAATAGGAATCATTAAGCCATGAAATACAATAAGAAAAAAATCAACATTAATCAGATGTAGAACTTGTTATCGATAAGTCACAAAAAATCTAGAAAAAAGAAATGCTATATATGGATAAAAGAGTATAATTCAAGAAAGTAATTTATATTATTCTAATGTTTAAAAAAGTTATACAGATGCATAAGAAATACTTGATTATTGTTCAAAAAATCTATCCATTTTACAATTTATATTCTTGAAAATGCTTAAATTTTTTACACAGTTTACAAGAAATGATACATTTTTACCAATAAAGAGCATCATTAGTTTTCCATAATATAGTTAGATGGATAACGCTAGCTTCTAAATTACAATAACTAAGAATTAAATTAAAATTACTATCAAGCTAAAAAGACAACAACTAAGAATTACAAAAATAATAACAATAAAAATTACCATCAAGCTAAAAAGACAATAACTAAGAGTTACAAGAAATAACACTATTCAATTATCTTATTCATCACGCCCGAATTGATCTCAAATATATCCAACAGAATGTACTAAAAGTTGTTGATTTATTGTACCATGTATCCAATAAAGATCATCATTAGTTTTTCATAATATAGTTAGATGGATAACGCTAGCTTCTAAATTACAATAACTAAGAATTAAATTAAAATTACTATCAAGCTAAAAAGACAACAACTAAGAATTACAAGAAATAATAACAATAAAAATTACCATCAAGCTAAAAAGAAAATAACTAAGAGTTACAAGAAATAACAATAAAAATTACCATCACACCCGATTGATCTCAAATATATCCAACAGAATGTACTAAAAGTTGTTGATGTATTGTACCATGTAGTTACATGACTGTTGATTGTAATGATGAAATTATTGATACGTCCATAAGGTACCTGAAGGAGCTGGGATCTTTCTTTTACCGTCTTCTTTTTCCAGCAACACCGAACCGAATCCAAAGCCACCCGCTTCAACTTATCTATTTCATTCGTAACCGCCTGAAACGAACACAATCCAAAGCCCTGCTTAGACGGATCCCTTCCAATCGACTTTTCACACACCTCTGTTGATAAAACTCCTTTCAAATGAACATTCTGATCAATGATTCCGCTTACACCCCTTAACACGAACCTAGCTACAACTTCATGTGATGAAAAACGTCATCTACTTAACCTCCATATACCATGATGACACCATCTCTATTGCTCTCGGTCCTATCTTTGGGCAAATAGCGACCTGTATAAAAGCTATAATCAACACCACCCCATCACGTGAACCTGGTTAGCTCTGATACCAATTGAAGGACCTGGGATCTTTCTTATGCCAAAGAAATGAACAAACAAATACTTGGGTTGTTGTATGTGCCACAAAAGGAAGAAGAACAAATAATATGGGGACACGATGGAGCAATAAAATGATATCCACTCACCTACATCACCTAAAGACCCGGTTAGCTATTTGACTTACTCTCCTCATCCATGGAACTAGTCAAAATAAACCATCTAATTAATCTAATAAACTATAGAATAAAACATAACAAATAAAAACATAGAAACTCATTATTTCCTAGTTACAGAGCCATGCACGTGATTCAAATAAATAAAACGATTAATCCAACAGGTACGAGTGTCAAATGATGATTGTAATTATGAAATTGTTGATACGTCCATAAGGTACGGGTCTCAATTGATCTACTGTAGTATATTCGACAACGAACTTTTAAGAGATATTAGAAGCTCTTAGCTTTTCTTTTTAAGAAATAAGATGAACTAAAGAAAAGGTTTCGTTTGACGGTACGAGACTTTTGCCTTTATTTTAGAAAAAAAAGTTATTAATCCAAAAGCTACTTTAAGTAGATTTTATGAGTTTTAGTTTTTCACAGCTTTTATTTTTTTCATTTTATGTAATTTTACACATTTAAAAGCTAAAATTACTTTTACTAGAACATTTATGCAAAAATAAAAACTACAGCTTCCAACCACCGACTAGTTTTGTCAGAAACGTCCTACATCATCTCAAAAACAAGATATTATATTATCTTCATTCTCTGTTATCATATTCAAGACCGACTCAATGGGCTGGACAAGCTAGGCGACCTCCTAAGGCCCCCCAAACACCAAAGGGCCCTATTTTTATATATGTTCAGACTGTATCAAGCCCAAAAAATGAACGTTATTAAAACATTAACAAAAAAGAAGTTTGAAACGGTCCAAATGTCCATATTTGAACTGAACCGATTTTACGTAGGAGACACGTCATTAGGTGCATCAAATAACCGGATTCCATTTGCTCTCTCACAAGGATTTTTCGTAGGAGACACGTCATTTTGCTCTATCACAAGGATTCCATTTTATAGGGAGAGGCCACCCTTCTTTTTTACTCCCACCACCGATGTGGGATGCCATTAAATTATAAACTTTCAAAACTCTTATTTGAACTTTGAAGACCACCCTCTTTTATAACTTACCAAACATTTTTGGAAACGTCCTAAAACAATTTAATATATATGTTCAAATTTCAATCAATCGAAAAAGATGACTCCCATTTTAAAATATATAAATGATTCTAAGGTTTTGGAAAAGTTAAACTCACGGTTTAATATATATATATATATATATATATATATATATATATATATATATATATATATATATATATATATATATATATATATAGTCAAGAATAGTGCGTACCAAGTACTCACCGAGTACTCCCCGCCTAGCCGATTACTCGCTACTTGCTAGTCCGCCAACCTGGTAGCACCTAGCGACATTTGCAACACTAATATATTTAGCCCAAAAAATCTATTACTTTGCTAGAAAGGCCTAAACTTAGCCCAAATCATAACTTATCGATGATATCAGGAAAAGGAGTAAGAGCCATCGATTGCCAAGACTAGTAAGTTTTCTACTTTTCTTAAATCTGAATATATCGATTTCTTGATTCATCAAATCAATCATCGGATTTGGTTATTGGTAGATTTCTGATTTATGTTTTCTGGTTTTGAAGCAGTCATCGTGGTGATTGTTAATCCAGTTTCTGATTTTGTGATTGGTGTCCAGACTCCAGATTTCGTGGTTTTGTGTTCCACTCTTCAGTTTTCAGTTTTGCTTTCTGATTTCTAAGTAAGTTTATCATAATTGAAATCTTTAATTTTTTTATTTTTTCTTGATTGAATCGTATATTCATATTGTAGTTAATGGCATCTGATTTCTGCTTTGTTTTCATGTTTATCAGATAATCAGATATTTAAATTATGAGGCAGTGAGGTTTGGTTTTTGCCTTGGTGTTCAACTGTTCATCGATTCATGCTCTATTGCTCTTCAGATTGTCCTTCTGATTTGTGAGTTTTCTTATCTATGTGTTTCTAGATATACATATTTAACTTATAAAAAGGGTCCTAGAAAATAATTTTTGGAAGTGAAAAAAGGAAAAAAAAACAACAAGCTGAACAATTTTTAGATAAACAAAAAGGTTCAATGAATAAATTTATAAAAAAAAGTAGGTCCTTCTAGTTTTTTGGATGAAATAACACTAATGAAGATTGTAATGTCAATATTTTAGATGAAAATAAAACTAATGAAGATAATAATGTCAATATTGTAGATGAAAATAACAATAATGAAGAAAATGTCAATATTTTAGATGAAAATAACAATAATGAAAATGTGAACAATGATGATGAAGATAATAATGTCGCACGTGAAAAATACTAATGTTACCTTTGGGAATGAGAATAACAATGAACAATTTATTTCACCATTAGATATTTTTGATGCTACAAATTGGGATAAATATATGTATAGAGAAAGATATGTTAGACCATATTAAATGTGATACCATTATTGATGACTTTGTCTCTAAAAAGGCTCGAAAATGTAAGTTTATTTAGAGTTTTATTTTGTTGTTGTTATGTATTATGGTCCAGAGCATGTTCTGGCCTTTTTATTGTTTTGTTTTGTTTTGTAATATGTTGTTGTTAGGTTGTTTGACACATGTGGTATTGTCCTATGATCATTTTTTCCATAGGTGGGGAGTCCCCAGCCTGCTATTTGTATTTATTTTCTAAATTAGTACAAAATTCCGGAGGTACCGTCCTCTTTTATTATAAAAAAAGTTTATCGCTAGGGGCCCCATTTTATATTTCGCCCCGGGCCCCAAATCGGCTTGAGACGGCCCTGATCATATTATGATGAATATTATCTTAAATATTATTTGTGGGTGCTAGAATTTTGCTCGTCGAATGTTTGTTTGGCATCCTTTATTGTTGCATATTGACTTTTCATAAACATCTTCATTATCGTGTCTTGAGGACGTGTAATTTTTTTTATCAGTATAGCTCTTATCATGTATATACCATTTTCCAAATATTATGTTGTCGTATATTTCCCTCATTCATTACAAATGGACTTGTCCATGCCTGAGCATATAATATATCCAGAGTAGTGGTCAGAGGAAACGAGAACACAAAAATTTAGGTTCTTACAAAGTCAAAAATTTTCAATATCTTATAATCCAAGTAGATTTGTGAGAGATGATTCTAGTGTAAATGGTCTAAAAGCATATACTAGTTATATCTCAACTAATGCTGATTGTGGTGGGGGTGGTCCAAAACTTCTTTCGAAGAACATAATTCCTTAATGTAGTGAGGGTTCCAATTTGAATTAATCTTGATGTCAAGGTGTAGCTTCCAAACTCAATTAATAAGATCCATAAAAATCGTCAGTGCGTTAATTAAGCCAAAAGGAATAACGTAAAACTCAAAATAAACTCAAAATAAATGTATATTTTTCTAAAGGACATCTTCTCAATGTCTTCATGTCTATCTTTCAACTTATGGCATTTGGATCTATGCTCAATATTTAAAAAACAATCCGCTCGTTAAAGTTAGTCAAAGAGATCATCAGTTTTGGGTAAGGGATACCGATTCTTGAGCATCACTTTGTTGAGGCTGAGATACTCAATAAACATCCTTATCGATCCGACTTTCGTCTTTTTCAAACAAAATCAGATCTCCTCGAAGTGAAGTGACACTATTAGAAATAAGAGGAAAATACGACGAACATTTCCGACATAATTATTCGGTCGTAAAATTCCGATGAAACTGCTACAAAACAAAAACCCTAAATTTTGCGACAATTCTGCGTCAAAATAGTGGCGAAAACTATTTTGTAGGTCATTCGTCGGAAGAGTTCGACTGATTTCCAAGGAAAACCGAGGAAAATATTTTATTCAATTTGGTAAATTTTGTATTTTCTTTGTCGTAAAATCCAACAGAATTCTGACGGAAATATTTGTTCTAATTTCAATTTTAGTTTTTGTCGTTTATTTGTCATAAAATCCGATGGAAATCCGACAAAAACTTCAAAATATGTTTTTCAACCTTCGTACTTGTTGTTACTATTATAATTAGTACTATTATATGCTCCTAAAATGCTTTCCACACATTTTTTGATATTATTATTATTATTAAAATGCAAATGAATGCCTTTGCAAAACTATGTACATGTGTCTTTGTATATACGCATGTGTATACATGTGTAATTATGTATACATGTCTATATGAATGCGTCTATACATTTATATGTTTATGTATTTATGTATATGTATATGTGTGCTCATGTATACATAAACGCATACACATGGACTCATTTGTGGGTAATGATTGGGGAAACGTGTGGAAAATTTAGAAAGGAAACATTTGTAATGTGCTTAATCTCATAATGAGTACTTTGTAATTGATTACAAGTTCCACACGCATGAATATGGTAAGTTCCACGCCCTTTTCAACACATCCACGTACCTTCACAAATGATACTATCGGGATACTCCTAGGAGAACATTCTCCTCGTATCACCGGTGTGGATCCTCCAAGTGCATCTACTGTAACAGTTTTCTCGCGGTAGTCCATTTGGGCTCTATTCTCCTCCAACCAATCCATTCCCACGATGACATCAAACTCTTTAGTAGTGATCAGCTTCAAATTAATAATGAGTTCGATCTCGTTAATTTCAAGTCGACACTTTTGATACTGATCCCTCAGCACTACATATCCTTCATCAGCTACATCCACTATCAAACTCTCACTCAACATAGTTAACAAGACTTTCAGTTGGACGCAAATGGCACAGATACAAAGGAAATCGTGGCGCATGGGTCAAATAATTCATGAGCCTGAAAAGAGTTCAAGCTAAAAATACTTGTCACCACGTTCGGCTGATCTCGCGCCTCATCCACCGTCATCTGGAACGCCCTAGTCTTGGCGCTCCCACTTTGTCACACCCCAAACCAGGATGGCGAAAACGTATGGGGGTAGATGACTTCATGAACAATATCACAACAACGATTGTACCATAGTAATCAAAGCAAACACATCCATATATATATATATATATATATATATATATATATATATATATATATATATATATATATATATATATATATATATATATATATATATATATATATATATATATATATATATATATATATATATATATATATAATTGCAAATGTTACATGAGTTCAAAAGATTGTTTGTTTCAAATACAATTACAATATGACATCAAAATAGGTAGTACGACGCCGTAGCGTCCAATCCTAAAAAGCTGGTAGCTGGTTTATCAATTTCCTTAGAATACGAGTAGTTTTGAAAGAGTGTCAATAATTAACATGGTGAGTTCATAAGAGTTTTGTATGAGAAAATCTATTTCCTTGTAAATGATAGTATTGTAACCTAGAAAATCCAAAATTTTCTTATAAATGTGTATTGTAACCTAGAAAATCCAAATTTTTCTTATAAATGTGTCGTAGTCTTAAAAACTCAAAGAGCGATAATGTATAAGTATTTGTATACTTGAAAATAGTATTACACAGTTTTATTCTTGTATAAAACCATTTAAATGTATGTTTACTCGTAAACTTAAATGTATCCTTGATTTCCCTTGTGAGTTCCCTATAACCATACTATGACCGATGTAGGCCTGCTGCGACGTTTTTCAAGCGTCCTAATGTTAGACATTTGTTACCCCAGACCTGCCGGTCTAGCTGTAGCTAGCATCTTAGGTGCGAGATTTTCAGTATCGTATAGATCTATACACAAATATCATGCTCTCTTACCGAGACTCTGGTTATAGTTTCAGGACTTTAGTATGTGTACTTAAATAAGTATAGTGAAGACTTTCTCACATAATTGTTATCAACTTGTTTACATTTTATTTGTAAATGAAAACCCTTGAATTTGTAATTATCACTTTCTCATGATAATAAAATAGTGTATAATAATTATATACTTTCATATAATTATTTGTTTTGTCCCCAAATGTCATGATAGTATTTGTATCCATAAACTATACATATTATAGTTTATTTTAAATGCTTTGTTGTACAATATATATATATATATATATACACACACACACACACATATATATATATATATATATATATATATATATATATATATATATATATATATATATATATATATATATATATATATATATATATATATATATATATATATATATATATATGTTAACTTACTTAGATGTTCATAAATAACATCTTTTAAGATATTACCCACAAAAATGGAAAAACTTGGTTATAACCATTTCTGTTAGAAAAGTCATGTTCCATTCACAAAAATGTAGTTTTTATTAGTTTTATTTTTATGACTTTTCCTTAGAACTACTAACATGTTTATGTTCATTGTTTCATAGATTTGTATTTTTCTAAACATATCACATAATAATGTTCATAATACTTGGATCTAACATTATTTCAAGTAGAAAACATTTTTACATAAAAACTAGGTAAAACATGTATATATAGCCATTTTTCATGGTGTAACTTGTATTCTCCCATTAAAAACTTGAAAAAAGATGAAAAAGAGGGGTATGAACTCACCCTTGAAGCGTGATTTAACACAAACGAGCTTTGATTTGGGTTTGGACTTGAACAAACACTCCAAAATAACGAGGTTTTTAACCGAAAACCGGTGGTCAACAGCGGTGGAGCGGTGGCCGTTGTTGGTGGACGGTGGCCGGAGGTGGTGTGGGAGGTGATGTGGGCCGATGAAAAGAGAGAAAAGGATAGGAGAGTTGGTGGATTTTTGTTCAAATGAAGATATGGTGCTTATTTATGTGATTTGGGGAGTTTGGCTCAAACCTTTTTTTTGTTATATTTCTTGTAATCACAAACTAGCTTTAGGGTGATGGTGGTGAAGAGGATTGATGGTGAGGGGGGGGGGGGGGGGTGAACCGACGGTTGAAGGGGGGTGGGGGTAGGGTGTTAGTCTTTTATTATTTATACACTCAAGTTATATAAAGGTGGGTGTTTTTATAAAACGCGGTAAAACATTTTGCGTAGTTTTATCAGGTTTCAGAGATTTAATTACTAATAATTATGTAAATCAATATTACGCATACAAATATTAGTAAACATCTTTTTAGATTGATTCATAATTCGTTAAACGAAGGTATACACGTTTAAGTGCGATATTCTTCCGAATACGCGATATTTGACATTTTACCGGAAAATAAATTCGGCTATGAAATTAAATACTAGACAATATTATGTTTCATAATATGTGTTCCGTTATTTCATTTTTGATGTTTAGGGCACCACGTAATGTATTTTAGTGTCCAAACCCTGTGTATGTTTTTTGTTCTCAGCGATTAACTGTTGTAACTTTCACATGCGAACTCCATTTTCGATGTTCTATATGTCTACGGATTCGTGAGCATGAATACATACCAAAATAATATTTGTGTGATTATCGAGTTTTTACGCTACTGCAGTTTATTATCCGTATTTACAGCGTTTACCCGATCATTGTTTTAAATTAGCGTACGTAGTATTATAATATCCAATAATACATTGTAAAGGTTATGAAAATTACATTTCAACATATTGACCGAAGCGTATGCTTCTGTTGACTTATGTTGACTAATTTTTACAGTTGTCACACACTTCAAAATATGTTTTCCAACCTTTATAGTTGGTGTTACTATTATAATAATAATTATTATATGCTCCTAAAATGTTTTACGACACATTTTTTGATATTATTATTATTAAAACACATATGAATGCCTTTTCATATCTATGTACATGTGTCTTTGTATATACGTATGTGTATACGTGTTTAATTATGTATATATGTCTAAATAAGTGCATCTATACTATAATTGAACATCAAACTAAATGGGCCAGTAAACATGGTGAAGGATTTGGGTATAGATCTGTCCCACCTTCTTTTAACAATAATTTTACTCCGTCTCTTGAGACTGAAGAGTCTGAGGAATGTTATCTCTCGAATTTTATCAAAAGTGATCAATCTGACACCGCCTGAGAGTGATAAACCGAACTCTACTGATGCTTCTACCTCATGTACAGATAATTTGAAAGAGAAAGATGAGAAGAAGGAAGACAATAGTACTTTTGATTTTGTTAAAACTTGTTCTAAGACTAATCATTCTAATTCGGCTGCTTTGAATTCGTCTGTTAAACAAACTACTAAATCTGTTAGACCTTTAAAAATTCGTAATGATGTGAGCTTTCAAAATTCTAGGTTTAAAAATTCTGATAAATGTTCTGTTGCATGCTTGTGTGTGTGTGGAAATGTATTGAATATATCTGGACATGGACAAACATCCACTGCTTCTGTTAAAAGACAAACTTGTTTTAATTGTGGAATCGCTGGTCACATTGCCAGAAATTGTCCCTGATATTTGTATGCGCATCAACATGAACAGTTTTGGCAGAACGTGCCAAGGGGGAGATCTTGTTCGATTAGATGTCTAAGCCATGACTAATAATTAGTATTTACCTAATTAATAAAAGCAAAGTCCATTTGGGTTGCCCTCATAGCTAGAGGTTTGGTAGAAAGTCCAGGAGAGAGAAAGATTGATTTATTATATGATTAATAAATCAATAGAAATTAAATAATAAGTTTATTAATATATTAAAGTGATAATATATTTATTAGAAACTATATTAATTAATTAGAAATTAATCTGGAATTAATTGGAATTAATTGGAATTAATTTGGTGATTAATTTAATTAATTAAAGGTGCAGGGGCTGAATTGTAATTATTCAATAGTTGAGTAGTGACAATTGAGGAAGGTTAGTGGTTTCCGAAATCTATATATAGGATATATAATTTCGAAATTCATATATATGAAGAGATAAATATGTTTGAATTGATAAGATAAAGGTTTATCTTGATTTGAATTCAAAAATGTTTATCTTTAAGGTTTATCTGGTTATCATTTGAAACCTATAAATAAGGAGCCCGATAGCCTACAAATTTCGTAATTTTCTCCTCCCCAACTCTCTCTGGATTTCGCCAACTTCATAGCCTAGGTGTGATCTCATTTGAGGCAGGAGACTTGTGCTGCTTTGCTTCCAAGAAATCTTAAAAGGTTAGTTATTTTATTTTATTCTTTTAGTTATTTTCTTGTGGCTTTTAGGAATTTATTATATGTTCAATTAGAAGAAAACATAGATCCTTATAGGTTGCATGTGAACTTAGGGTTTTAGTTCATAGATTTGCTTAAAACCTTTCAGTGGTATCAGAGCATTTTGGTTGTTTTCTTGTTAAATTGTTATAATTGTTTTCCTAAAAATTAGGGTTTATAGCTTATAAACCCTAATATATATGAAATCGATTTAGGGTTAGGGTTTTGAAAACCCTAGCCCCTCCCTTTTAGTAAAATCGAAAATGGCATAGGGTTTTAGAAGGTTTTCTATTTTTGGTAACTTTGATTATTTAATAATTGGATAACCTTAAGCCCATTATTTAATTTTCGATTTTTAGGGGGTTTAAGATAGGTTTAAATTAATTTGATTAATTTGTGATACCTATCTAAATTTAATTAATTTTTTAATTAAAAGATAATTAAAGGTTTAGTTTAATTTTAAAATTTAATAGTTTAAATTTCGAAAAAATTAAAGGATAAACTAGGAATATTTTAAAAGTTTAAAATATCTAGGCTTAATTAATTTAATCAATTTTTAATTAAAAGATAAATTAAATCAAATTTAAAGGTTTAATTTAACAAAAATTTAATAGTTAAATTTCTATAATTAAAAGATAAACCAAGGAATATTTTAAACAGGTTTAAAATACATCTTATATGTATTATAATTAGAAGTTAATATTATATGTATAAGATAATTGGTTAGTCAAATCAATAGTAGGCCTTATTTACGAAGCTGGTCTATAAGGAGGGTATAAGGAAACTGCCTATAAAATGGCAGTTAAATAGGTGTCCACTCTCACCCACCGCTCTCTTGATCAGTGGAGGGTCGTTCGCCGAATGGTTTTGATAGGACAACTTAATCTCATTAAAAGTATAATGTTATTAATGAAAGTACTAGAACAACTTTATAAAGTCCCAAATCTAGTTACTTTAGGAAAAATGTGAATAGATGCTAACCCATGAAATTGCACATTACATTTTATGAGACATTAGTGGAGCATGTGTGGTTAACCGGCACACTAATAGGGGCTCATAAAGAGTGGTAATGGGTTTCTCATGATATCATTGTTGATGGAGCGTGTGTGGTTAACCGGCACATCAATTAGAGATGATAAATGACATTGACGTTACCAAGCACATTTGCATGGTTATTCACATCTAGTTTGTGATCCTCGGCATCCCAGTCACAAACAGTGAAGCACATCCGAGATTAAACATGCCATTGAACAGTTCAATGAATCTCAACAGATCTAGGAATTTCATAAGATGAAATTGATAAGTGTTTATCTACCTTAATGAACATTATGTTGTGATTACGTCATCCCTCTTCACACCATAGTTGGGGTATTTTGGATCCTAGCCTTGTTAAATAATAAATTGGGTAATTATTTAAAAGGATTAAAATTAAACTAACTAATTCAAATTTTAAATGTCTAAAGAAAGTGTCATTCTCCTCTTACTCCTCCTTCACCCATTTATGAGAGTTTCAGAAAGCACATGTTCAATATGGTAAGGCTGACTGGCCTTACCTATGTGATATGGCTTTGCAAATAGAGAATGATTCTTAGTTTTGCTGGCAAACCATATTTGACTAAGTGTCCGCTCCTTGTTTTACCAAAACATGGCATCACACAGTAGCTTGTGATGAGCATGACCCCTTGACTATTAAGTCAAAGGAAGTTCGTTGCCTCATGCTATTAATCATTGACCCCGGGTTCCGCAGGAATTTAGAATTCCTGGGGTCAGATAAGTTAGCACAGCTGGTTGAGGAAAGGTATCGAGAACTGGTTGAAAAAGGAACGAACTAGGATCTTCAAAGAGCTTAAAGTTGCAAGCTAGAAGGAAGTAGCACCAGTTTGCATGTTCTCATGCTACATGGGCAAACTGTATAAAATTGGGTCACCCCTTGTGATCGGGAGTTAAGCATTAGCTCGACTCGCTGATCTGTTCATCTAGATGAACAAAAAGGGTAACCAGATAAGACAATCATGGAAATGCATTCAATATCAACTCTGTATGAGTCGTTCATGGAGAAGCATAGTTCCATTGGTTCAGCTACTTCGGGATTGAGTCCAATAATAAGGTACATCAAGAAATGATCCAGATCGTCTGGACTAGTTCTTCGATGTATCAAACTGGTAATCCACAAGGTGAGACACAGTCACAGAAAGATTGGAAAAATGCTCCAAAGCCGAACGGTTTGGAAACTTAGGAATATCTTAAAACTCAGAACTCCTGATCCTTAATTCTTTCATACAGGATGTGTTTATCACATTTGCTCTGTATGCATGGACTAGGTAGGATGCGGGATTTTGTTGCAAAGGAGCACATTCGGATTGGATCTAAAGCTCATGCAGTTTTGGAGTTTAGTTAGATACTATGACCTTGTTATTAGCTTATTAGATGCGTGCGACATTACCTGTCATATAGTACATTGTTCGAGGATATTTTGGTTTTATAAAATGTTGATTTTCTTTTAACACCTGGTTGTTTGAATTATCCTTGAAATGTTGTATGAATGTGTTAAATGCATGAATAGTAATAACTTGATTGTTGATGCATCCAAAGTGTTTAGATTTAGGAATTGTGTCCTTTATGATTGTTAATGTAAATGTCATAGGAATCAATTCAACCAAAGATCCAATTGGAAAGGACTTTGGAATCATTTGACTTAGAGTCTCATGATGAATTGAGTTCTTAATGTGGCAAGAAATGAATCACCCAAAGATCCAGTTGGACAGGACTTTGGAATCATTTGACTTAGAGTCAGATGATGATTAAGTTTTTAATAAAGCACATGTGGCAAGAAATGAATCTCCCAAAGATCCAGAGGATAGGATTTTGGAATCAGTTGACTTAGAGTCAAGTGATGATTGCAAGTCTTGAACAGAATTAACAAAGTCATAAATTTACATAGAGATGTAAAAGACGTCAAGATCATGAGCAACGAACACATCAATTGATGTGTATTGCTCGAATCTTCAAATAGAACACAATTGCTTATACTTCACGGTATTTGTCAATCAGTATGACGAATATGGCTTCGCTTATCAGAATAAGAGATTGAATTGAAACCTTGAATAGTTCAAGGATTTCAAAGGAAGTATAAAATCAACAGAACCTGAGGGGCAACATAGACTGAGAAAATGTTTCACAGTTTATCCTCTTCCAAGAACATTAATGGGTATAATGTGTCTTAGGGAAGATGATGGAGCATTGGTCGAAATAGTTCGATCCTCGATGTATAAGATACATTTTCCAAGTCAGACCATAGAAACCATATTCCGACCACATCTTAGACTAAGTAGGTTATACAGACACTGTCTGAAATGTAAAGTTAGGATCATCCCACTTGTACATAGAAAGTCTAGGGTCATGTTGTGTTCGTTCGAACCTCATGACTAGCCTGTACCTGATCAGCAGTGTCGTTTTATTGGCTATCCTGACTGTAACTGTGAAAGAAGAGTTCTTTTGGAAAGGACTCATATTCTAAGGAAACAGTGGGAGTAAGGATAATCCTGAATGAGTTCAGGATTAGCCAATTGAAATAACCGTTAGTCATCACAAGGCTTTGAGCAGGAATCTGATTCCTGTTAAACCTGACATACTCTTCTCTTAACCAGTAGTATTGATCACGATCATAAGTAATTATGATAAGGGTGACATACCGACTGGTGGTAAAACACTATAGTTGGTATGGATTTACAATCCGACTACATGGAAGCATTGGTTAGCCCGATTGCTGCCAAAGAAGAGAACCTTAGGGCAAGACACAGTCTATGTGAAAATTTGATTGATTTTACACCTGGTCTAAAAACCAGTGGGAGTAACTGAATCATCAAAAAAAGCAACATGGACAGATACATACCTTCAGAACATCTGGTTGAGTGAGACGATACTCAGAGTCAAGTAACTGATTCCGGGAGAAGCACTCTCAATAGAAGTTGAAATCCGAAAGGATACTGCATGGCACATTGTGAATCGTTAGTGGAGCACGTGTGGATCACCGACACACTAATAGGGACTCACAAAGAGTGTCCCAGTATAAAGGTACATGGGCCCGGGATTACCCCATGGGCATCTCGCAAGAAAGGATATTCAGATTCTAAAAAATATGCCAAAGGATTGGATTTTGAGAAAGGGCCGAAAGATTTCCATTAAGATGTCAGAAAGGTTTGGATTCTCAAAATGTGCCAAAAGTCCTCGATTTTGTGAATAGTCCATAACCGTGTCAAAGCCAGTGGGAGTGTCGTTGTTATCTACTATCTCCATATGTGGGTTACATACTGTTTCTAGGAAACGTCTCTTTTCATTACAAAGTGTAATGACTTGGTGTTAAGAGACGGATCGGTATGAAAGACTTAATAGAAATACGACATACTTAGGTGGTTGTAAACGTCTATGAGATAGATCAAAACTCTGCCAAGATAATCTTGATGAGATTCAAGATGCATAGCCCCATGAAAGGGTTTTCCAATCATTGCAAAGTGTGATGACTTGGCATGAAATAAATAAAGAAGGTGCAACATACTCACGTAATTCACAGACATCTATTGGATAGATGAAATCGCCAGCATAGACCTAGCTGTTGTAAGCATGATCTTGATAAGATTCAAGATGCATGAGAAGAGTCTCCGAAAGGAAATAGTTTTTCGAAAATCATGACACAAGGATTATAAATAATCTTTGGATTCCGAAAAGGTTTGGAATAAGATTAGATCGAGTTCCACAAGATTCTTGGATCGATCAAAATGTCATGAACATATCCTGATGACTTGATGCTTAGGGCATATTAAGTTGGATTCAAGACATTGTTTGGCTGGGAATACTGGATGGATTGTTTGAACTCATGTGAGAATTCATTGGGAAATGATTGGGGTGAAAGTGATAGTAATAATTTGAAAGATTTTCAAAGTGGTAATTATTAATGTCAGGACATGATGTTGAAGGACTTCATGGTTAAAGAATCTCTTTGGAATTTTGATGGAGCGCGTGTGGTTCACCGGCACATCATAGCACCTCGAAATAGTCTTAGGGTGCAGTGAAGTAGACTAAAGACCCCGAGAACCATAGGAAGTCACAGTACACATTACGAGATTGGAGTTAGGAGAGAAAAAGACAGGATAACATATTGAGATGTCATCGGAAGAGCATCTGATTGGATCATCTACAATAAAGTGCATCAATATAAGATACTTTGGATACATAGAAAGAGTGAAAGGTTCATAAAGACATAGCTATAGAATTAGAATTGAAAGTTTAAAAGAAATCTTGAATTTGATAATAGTTAATGACAAGATCCGACTTGGTAATTACCTTGTGGAGACTTGGTAATAAACAGGAGTAGCTGCCAGTCAGATCTTTATGTTTCACTTTCGCATGTTTTACTTCCTGAATAATTTAATTATTTAGAAAGGTCCACAGTCACTCATACTTTGGGAAGTAAGTGTTGAATCAAGACAGTCATGAAGTGTTTGTAGATTGTCTAAGGAGTTAGACAAAGCAATAGGATTGCTACAACGTTCATGAGTACATAGAAATGGAGATTTGAGTATTGGATAAATCCACGCTCAATAGATTGCTTCATGGATTACATCACGAGCAATGTTGAGACGATAATATCTTATGATCTTGAACTGGAGAGATATGAGTTATAATTTACAAGGGAGTTGTTCATTGATAGCATGAAAACGCATCGGTAACTCGATGTTATAAAATGTGTTGTTGTGAATGATTTGACTGGTAAAAGATATAAGCATATGAGTCGAAGCTTATTCTTTCCTTGACCCTAATGGGAAACAGATATCTGTGGGCCTCTCGATGATT
Organism: Cichorium intybus; assembly: GCA_023525715.1. Classification (NCBI taxonomy): domain Eukaryota; kingdom Viridiplantae; phylum Streptophyta; class Magnoliopsida; order Asterales; family Asteraceae; genus Cichorium; species Cichorium intybus. The sequence goes on from CM042010.1 coordinate 77,854,282, forward strand.
TTGAAGGTGACTAAAGTGTTGGCCAGCCTGGACTAAATTGATGTGTTCAATTAGAAGTCCTAAAGTCATAAGCAGAATCGGAAATCGGGAAACAGAGTACCGGACATAGATTTATCTCAATCCATGTCTCACGTCCGGAAATATCTTGTTGTACGGAGGATCATATGATCACTTATCTATGGACAGAACTGACTGGGTCAGAGTTCGACAGCAGTTTCTAGGAAGCTACAGTTTGTTGATCAATTAGAGGATAAATTAGTAATTATAGTCATAGACTTATCCAAGTGGGAGACTGTTGGATTAGGTGTCTAAGCCATGACTAATAATTAGTATTTATCTAATTAATAGAAGCAAAGTCCATTTGGGTTGACCTCATAGCTAGGGGTTTGGTAGAAAGTCCAGGAGAGAGAAATATTGATTTATTATATGATTAATAAATCAATACAAATTAAATAAATAGTTTATTAATATATTAAAGTGATAATATATTAATTAGAAACTATATTAATTAATTAGAAATTAATCTGGAATAAATTGGAATTAATTTGGTGATTAATTTAATTAATAATGGTGCAGGGGCTAAATTGTAATTATTCAATAGTTGAGTAGTGACAATTGAGGAAGGTTAGTGGTTTTTGAAATCTATATATAGGATATATAATTTCGAAATTCATATATATGAAGAGATAAATAGGTTTGAATTGATAAGATAAAGGTTTATCTTGATTTGAATTCAAAAAGGTTTATCTCTAAGGTTTATCTGGTTATCATTTGAAACCTATAAATAGGGAGCCCCATAGCCTACAAATTTCGTGATTTTCTCCTCCCCAACTCTCTCTGGATTTCTCCAACTTCATAGCATGGGTGTGATCTCATTTGAGGCAGGGCACTTGTGTTGCTTTGCTTCCAAGAAATCATAAAAGGTTAGTTTTTTTGATTTTATTCTTTTAGTTATTTTCTTGTAGCCTTTAGGAATTTATTATATGTTCAATTAGAAGAAAACATAGATCCTTATAGGTTGCATGTGAACTTAGGGTATTAGTTCATAGATTTGCTTAAAACCTTTCAGATCTTATAAAAGAAAACCCTCGAGGTCACGTTCTCGGAATAAGAATTGGAATGATGTGAAAGCCAAGAATCAAACTGCTCAAAACAAAAAGACAGTTTCAAAAAATGACTGTGCCTTACCAAACTTTGTAAGATCAAAGTCATCTCAAGAATCTGCTTCAAATAGCAGTTCTGATTCCAAATCAAATGCTAAAGTTCCCATCTGGTCCAAGGATAAGAGATTTAAATGAAATTATAGATGGGTTCCTAAAGGCAACATTCCAAAATCTACTGTGAATTCCCCATTATTTGACAATCGTGATATGAGTTTAGAATCTGTAAAATGTATCGATAGTTTGGGTCAACCCTTTCTGAATGGACTAGGTTCCTAAATCTAATTAATCCTGCAACTTGTGCAGGAACAGCTGTGGAGGAATATCAGCAGACCCTGGTATGTTGATAGCGGTTGTTCCAGGCACATGACAGGCGACATGTCCCAATTGCACGACAGTGAAAATTTTAATGGTGGATGTGTTTGCTTTGCGGGAGGTGAAAAGGGAAAGATCACTCAAAGGGGAACTGTGTCGAATGACGTGTTAAAATTTGAAAATGTAAACTTTGTTCCCGAGCTCAAGCACAGTCTGCTGAGCGTTTCTCAAATCTGTAATAGAGGTTTTTCAACCCACTTCACGAAGAAGGAATGTTTGATCCTCAAACCTGGTGTTGTCATTCCAGAGGAGTGGATTCTTGTCAGATCCGAACGAAAGAGCAATGTTTATATCATCGACATGAATCACAACGCTCCCGAAAACGTCACTTGCCTATTCTTAAAAGCTTCTGAATAGAGTGCCATGCTATGGCATCGACGTCTTGGTCACGCCAACGCGAAGAATTTGAATAGTCTTGCGAAAAATGAACTTGTCCGGGGGCTTCCCATCAAAGACTTCATCACATTTGAAAAGTGTGTTGCCTGTGCTCAAGGCAAACATCATCAGAAGCCACATCAGCCCAAATTGGTCAACTCCATTGACTAGCTCCTTCAACTGATTCAAATGGATCTCTTTGGCCCAGTCAACGTTCTCAGTATTAATAAAAGCTCCTATTGTTTAGTTATAACTGATGATTACTCACGTTTTACTTGGGTTTTTCTTTTTGAAGCAAAAGAGTGAAACTACTGAGCTGGTCAAGAGATTCGTCACCTTAATAGATAATCAAACGAATCAAAAAGTGAAGGCAATTCGGTGCGACAATGGGATTGAATTCAAGAACGCGGTACTAGATAAAATTTGTGCAGGTAAAGGAGTGCAGCGTCAGTACAGTGCTGCTCGTACACCTCAACAAAATGGTGTTGCTGAGCATCGAAACAGAACTTTAATTGAAGCTGCACGCACCATGCTCTGCGATTCTAAATTACCGGTGTTCTTTTGGGCTGAAGCAATCAACACGGCTTGCTATGTTCAGAACCTGGTCATCATCAACAAGCGCCAAATGAAGACTCCGTATGAGATCCTTTATAGTCATAAACCATCTGTTGCACATTTCCGTTCTTTTGGTTGTCCTTGCACCCTTCGTCATCTTGAAGCTACACCAAAGTTCAACTCTAAAGCAGATGACTGTTACTTTATTAGATATGCGGGTAAAACTGCCTATCGGGTGTATAACAAGGTTACCAAACAGATCGTGGAATCGTTTGATGTACGATGGCTAGAGGAGAATCAAACGGATGCTCGAGTTGGCCCCGATTGGATATTCAACTATGCCGAATTGTTTAAGTCTTTTAATGTGTTTTCTGATGTTGTCTCAGGCACACAACCAGGTCCAAGTGGAGTCAACCTAGATGAAGATGAGGAAATCATTGCTGATCCCATCATACCGCCCTTTATTTTTGAAGATCCTATTCTTAACGATGGTGCATCTCCTGTTTCCACTTCGGTTTCAACTGAAGCTCCTGCTGACTCATCCCAGATTGTTGGCGAACCACCGGTTGCTGAAGCATCTGCCACTCCTGAAGGCGTTATCAATTCTGAACCTGCTGATCTTTTCAACTCCACACTCATGGACTCCTTCTTTCTCGAGAGAATTCACAATGAGTATGTAGCCAGTACCTCCCACGATTTCAGAGACTCCGACAGAGGTACTTCAGGCTCAGGCAGAATTGAAAACATAACAAACATTCCAGTTTCTTCTGCTTCGCTCGAGCAAGCTATTTCTTCAAGAGTTCAATGCGATCATTGACACGCCTAGGTCGTCGTGCGGTCAAAAATAAGAAAATAAACCTCACACACACTAGTATAGCGGTAGCAAGGGTCGATCCGCGGGAGTTTGGTGGTCAGGATAGAATGACAGTATACCAACTATAGTGTCACTCTACAGTCAGAGGTATTGTTTCTACTTTCCCAAAAACGAACACAAAACACAATATCAAAACAATTGCCAAAACCTAACTCAAGCATGAACTAAACTAACCCAAATCAAATCCTAGACTAAAGTTCCTTACTGAAATCAAAAACTAAATTCAGAATTTAGAAGCAAACAATCAAACCAAAGACACCAAACAAACATCCAAACATCAATAATACTTTATAATTCAAAACCAAACTCAGATCCAAACCACACAATCAAATATCAGATCTAAACTACTGACTATTCTACTAAAATCAAAAACTACAAATCTAAACGAACATCGAGTAATCAACAGAAATCCCGATTGCAGAATACCTCGATACCGAGTTGATAAAACAAGAGAAAAAATAAATTACTAACCAAAATACTGATTCCCAATGAAAACTGACGAAATTCTTCCTTCGGATCCCTCCTTCGCGTCCCAGGATGCTTCAAAAGTCAGACGGGACTCCGGTATTTATAGTTGTGCAAAATTAGGGTTTCCGCGTCGCGTCCAAGGTCTTCCCGCGTCGTGCGTGTTTTCTAGCCCGATATTTCGGAGTTTGAAATTCAAAAACGAAGATTTTATCCAGTCACGAGATAGCGGCGCTATCTATGTCAGATCCGATTTTTCGCCGTTTTTGCTCCATAACTTCTCCAGAATTGCACTAAAACCCCTACATTTACACTAAAAACATTTCCAAGCACTTTGGCACAAAAGTAAGTGATATTAGCCAATTTAAGACATATATTTAATCCAAAACATAGCTTAACGATGACTATAATACTTGATATTACTAGGCGTCGTCAAATACCCCACACTTGTGCCTTGTTTGTCCCCAAGCAAGAGAGTTTTTTAACAGATTTTAACTAAGACTCAAATATTTTTGAATGTGTTCAATTTCAAAGCTTATTGTCTCCAGAGTTAGAGTGAAATAGTTTTTGAAAACATAACTAGAATATCCTTTGGAATTCACGACTTTCTAGAGAACCCTTGATTACAAATTTTCTGTCCATAGTTAAGTGTACATACTCATTCAGATTCTAAAGGCCATTAAAGAACTATCCATGACTTTCGATGTTGTCCGTGTAACGAGCTTTCAGAAATACCATCCCAAACCAGACGATCTTAGGTGGTAAGGTGCATAAATGCCTCTTCGAGGCCATCCTTTTCGGACCTACCGGCTCGAACAACAAAGGCCACTGATTGACAGTCCCTTCCTAAATTCCAATCCTAAAATACTCCAATCTTCTAACTCCTAAAACTGAACTTATTTGACTAAACTCATAGCATGATAACAGTTAAATAGTATTTCTTGAAAATTACAATCTATTAAAAATTTTGAAAAATTGCTAAAAATTTTGAAAATTGATCATTTCCTGCAAAAATTTCAAAAATGACTCTTTCGACCGTCCACACCCAACACTTAAAACCGTACAACGTCCCCGTTGTACAAAATTATTTCAAAACAAGGGAGAAAGAGTTACCCCTTAGACGGTTGACCGCTTGATTGTCGGGACCATTTGTAGCAGAGTTGATTGTCCAGGAGTCGGGGCGCAACAGTAAACACACTCTCATAACACAAGTGTAGGGGTATGGTGACCCCATACTTGCGTTATGCAACTCCATCAGTTGGTACAGCAATCACAATTTGGCAAGTAATAGCAATCTACTAACAAAAATATCAACTCATGCAACGATGTTACGTTTAATTACAGACATAATAAATTAAATACAAAAAGCTAAACTAAAAATAGAAAGAAAAAAAAATAAAAAGGTACAAGAAAATATCACTCAGAATCATGATGCGTCCCAGATGGTCCTGCTCCGTCATCTTCACCAGTCGATGGTGGTATCCCAAAATGCCTCAAGATGATGCTCTCTAATCGTCGTATATCAGCCCGGATATCTATCTGGGCTGTCTCAATCCTGGTGAGCCTCGCATCTAATCCATCCTCCCTGCCTGTCGGCTCCTGGTCTCGGTGAGCCTGAGATAGCTCTGTCCAACGTCGCTGACATCGTAGAGCGGGAACCTCGGGCTGTGCAACTGGAACCTTGGCTCCCTCTATCTCGGCCTCTATCTCCTCCTCCTGGTGATCCTGCTGCTCAGGTATATCTGCTCCTCTATCTGCTGCTATGTAGTAAAGACTTCCAACAGGTATAACTATATCCATTGTTACCAGAAAGCAGCCCCCATCGATCTTGGCCGATATGAGGTCAATAGTCACCTCACATCAGCCGTCAAAATCTCGTAAGACTCAGCCAATCTGGTAATATAATGCCCCTCGGCAAGTGGGCAAGCTCCTCGCGTCCAATTCCCCTTGTTGACCATGAAGTCGGCCAACAAGCGTGGAAGATGTACAAACTGGGTGGGGTTGATGATACCCCACAGAGGAAACATGTCAGTCGCTGGTATCTTTTTACCGCCCCTGCGGTGAGCAACAGTGAGGGCCACGATCCGATGAAGCAGGCGGTGCACCGCTGAACGGATCCTGCTCTTGCGGTTCTCCATAGGATCATACTCGAAAGTGCTAACAACAGCCCAGATGGCTGCGTGAGAGACTCCGTCAGGAAGGTGGGTGTGGCATGCAGCCAGGAATAGGCCGAAATGAGCGCTGGCCATCTCCTCTCGTGTGTATACGTATGTACGCTGTGCCAGCTCCCTGACCGAGCACTCTCGGTGAACTCCGCCAAGTCTGAAGTATAGTCTCTGCTGTAGCAGATCCTGGTGCGTAGGACCGAAGGTACACGTCGAATAGAACTCTAGAATAAGCTCTCTATAGATAGTCTCTCCAGCAGGTATCAGTCGGTCCCATCCTCCGCACGTGAAGCTGTGCGTGCGGTCATCACTGGTCCATGTACGAACCAAATGCGGCGCCAATCGGCCCTGTAGTCCGCAGGCCATCAAAAAATCTCGCTCCAGAGTAGGTGCTACCTTGATCTCTCTAGCAGACACGATCGCTAATCGTCTTTGATAACCTGGAGTAGCGGGGTCGTCCTCTAGAAACTGCAAGAATGCATGCAGTGGGACGGGAGCGCGGTTCCTTTGTGGACGTCGAGTTATCTTGGAGGTTGAATCGTAGCTTGGTCGGAGCAATTGCACAAAAACAAGAAAAATCCGGCGGTTTTGGTCGTGGTCGGCGTTAACAGACGGGAAGAGAGGTGGGAGTTTGGAAAATAGCGGCCCTATTCAAGGTTAAAAGCCATCTCGCGATTTTACCCAAATATAGCGCAGCTATCTTTAAGGATAGCGGCTCTATCTTTAATTTTTCCATTTTTTCCATTTTTCAATTATTTTAAAATCCCGTTCGATTACCCCACACTCGGGCCATGCCATGTCCTTTTTGAAAATATTTCCAAGCGATATTTTGACAAAATAAAATTTAAAACTAAAAATCAAATATTAAAAATACTTATCGAAATGCCGGGTTGCCTCCCGAAAGCGCTTCTTTGTTCGGTCTTTTAGCTGGACCGTCTTTCCACGGCTACGGTGGATCATACGCCATTTGACTTCCCTGATTTCCAGTCACTACCGTTCCCTCGTTGATTCCTTGCTCTATTTTCCCCGTGTCAAATGGTTTGCCGGTTCTGTTGCTGCTGCACGGTTATTGTTTTCTGATTAATTCGCATGAATATTTGGAAGTGGCTTTAAACCTCCAAGCTCGGTCCTTCCTTCGGTGTCTCTTCAACATCACCGGCTTGACGTGGAGCGCGCTCAGTGCCGCTCCCAATAATTGTTTTGCGAAGCATTTGTTCGCATCTTGTGGGTCGTCTGCAGTTTGCAGTTTTGGTTTGCAATACCAATAGAAATTTTCCAATCAAATGAGACTAGAGGGCATAATATTAATATGCTCCCAAATATCCTCATCGATGGTATTGATCACATCTAATTTTCCATTCATGAATGGATCATGAGTGGCACCAAAATTGTGTTTATTATTTTCGAAGACCACATCATTGTCGTCATCTTCTTGGTCATTGTCCAACAGGTGGATCGGTACCAAGAGTGAGCGTCTAGTTTTATCTGGTGATGGTATAGATTCACTCATCACCATATCTTTATTCTCAAAATGTTCAGAATTTTCAAAAACTGTAGGGTCGAGGGTGGTATTGTATCTATGCCCTCTTCCCCGATAATCATTTCAACCATGTCATCTGGTGATGGTATGGGTTCACTCATCACCAGATTTTGGATTTCAAAAGTATCGACAATTTCAGAAATTTCAGGAGTCGTTGGGATGGGGTTTGTACTATCACTTGCAGCCCCCTCCTCAACTTCCTTTTCAACCAAATGATCTGGTGATGGTATAGGTTCGCTCATTACCAGATCAACATTTTCCACATTCTCAAAAACATCAAAAGTTGTTGAGTCAGGGGTAGTATTGTCACCTAAAACCTCTTCCTCAACAACATTTTCGACGCTCTTAGTGGTCTCTAGAATTTCCCAAGGTGTATGACCTTCCATCACATGTTCAGGTGATGCAAGTTCACACATAGTATCATTGGTATTAAAATCACTCACCTCGGGTTTTGGCGAGGGTGGCGGACATTCCCTAATTTTCTCCAACTGATCTAATGAATTTTGCAATCTTACAAGAGCATCGACCTAATCCTTCTGTATTTGGTATGTATTAACCATGAGTTCCAAGAGTTGGGCCCAAATTGCAGAATGTTCAGGTTGAGATGACTCATCGGTCCGCCATCCATTGTCATCGAATGATCCATTGTTGCAATCATCCTCGTAAAAGTTGTCGGCTGGATTTTCATAATACTCATACTGATCTAGGTACATGTAATCGCCCATTATGAGGACGTACACATACACAAAATCAACAAACTAAAATCAAACATCAAAAGAAACAAACCTCCTGATCGTCTATCCTAAGCGCACAACTCCCCGGAAATGGCGCCAAAATTTGACACGCCTAGGTCGTCGTGCGGTCAAAAATAAGAAAATAAACCTCACACACACTAGTATAGCGGTAGCAAGGGTCGATCCGCAGGAGTTTGGTGGTCAGGATAGAATGATAGTATACCAACTGCAGTGTCACTCTACAGTCAGCGGTATTGTTTCTACTTTCCCAAAAACCAACATAAAACACAATATCAAAACAATTGCCAAAACCTAACTCAAGAATGAACTAAACTAACCCAAATCAAATCCTAGACTAAAGTTCCTTACTGAAATCAGAAACTAAATTCAGAATTCAGAAGCAAACAATCAAACCAAACACATCAAACAAACATCCAAACATCAATAATACCGAAAATTGCAAATAAACCAAGAACCGAATCATTACTTTATAATTCAAAACCAAATCAGATCCAAACCACACAATCAAATATCAGATCTAAACTACTGACTATTCTACTAAAATCAGAAACTACAAATCTAAACGAACATCGAGTAATCAACGGAAATCCCGATTGCGGAATACCTCGATACCGAGTTGATAAAATAAGAGAAAAACTAAATTACTAACCAAAATACTGATTCCAATTGAAAAACTGACGAAATTCTGCCTTCAGATCCCTCCTTTGCGTCCCGGGATGCTTCAAAAGTCGGACGGGACTCCGGTATTTATAGTTGTGCGAAATTAGGGTTTGAAATTCAAAAACAAATATTTTATCCAGTGTCGCGACCAAGGTCTTCCCGCATCGCGCGTGTTTTCTAGCCCGATATTTCGGAGTTTGAAATTCAAAAACAAATATTTTATCCAGTCGCGAGATAGCGGCGCTATCTCAAGAGATAGAGGCGCTATGTATGTCAGATCCGATTTTTCGCCCTTTTTGCTCCATTACTTCTCCAGAATTGCACTAAAACCCCTACATTTACACTAAAAACATTTCCAAGCACTTTGGCATAAAATTAAGTGCTATTAGCCAATTTAAGACATATATTTAATACAAAACATAGCTAAAAGACGACTATAATACTTGATATTACTAGGCGTCTTCAATCACCCGATTGAAAATGTCATGGCTCTCTTGACGATGGGGTTCAAACCAGAAGCCAGAGCGGTCATGTCAACGAGTGCCTCTACTCATGCTTTTATCTCACAAATTGAACCGAAGAATGTGGAGATGGCACTTAATGAACCAAGTTGGATGGACGCAATCCATGAAGAGCTCAACCAGTTCGAGAAGTTGAATGTTTGGTAGTTGGTGGAAGTACCCGAAGGCAAAAAGTCTCTTGACACGAGATATGTTTTTTCGCAACCTGCAAGATGATTCAGGAGTTATTGTGCGAAACAAGGCATGCCTGGTTATACACGGTTTCCGTCAGATTGAAGGTCTTGATTATACGGAAGTATATGCCCCGGTTGCACGATTAGAAGCGATTTGGAATTTTCTCGCCTATGCATCGTATATGAACTTTACTGTATACCATATGGATGTTAAAACTGCATTCTTGTACAGAGAAGTGAAGGAGGAGATTTATGTTGATCAAACTCCATGTTTTGTCAACTCAAAGTTTCCGAATCACGTCTACAAGCTTGATAAAGCTCTTTGTGGTCTTCATCAAGCTCCCCGTGCCTGGTATGCGACATTGACTGATCATCTGTTGCAGCACGGTTATACTCGAGGCACCATTGATCAGACTCTGTTCCTCAAGTGCCAAAACTCCGACAAAATTGTTGTCCAAATCTATGTGGATGATATTATCTTTGGTTCAACGAGTGAGGCCTTGTGCAAAGAGTTTGAACAAGTGATGAAGAAACGCTTTGAGATGAGTTCACTGGGTGAGATCCTTAGGTTGCAAGTTAAGAAAAGCTCAACGAGTATCCAGCTTCATCAAGGAAAGTATGTGGAGGATATTCTCGAAAAGTTCGACTTCAAGGATGCAAAAGTGGCTGACACTCCAATGGCTGAACGACCACTGCTGATTGCGGATCCAGATGGTCAATCTGACGATCAAACATACTATCGTTTGATGATTGGTTCGTTGATGTATCTGACCGCCAGCAGACCGGACATTGTTTTTGTAGTTTGCCAGTGTGCTCGACATCAGGGTAATCCTAAAAACTCTCATTTAACTTCTGTCAAACGAATCTTTAGATACCTTAAAGGGAGACCTAAATTGGGTCTCTGGTATCCAAAGAATCATGAATTTGATCTTTATGCTTTTTCAGATAGCAATTATGGGAGTTGTGACATTGACAGAAAGTCCACCAGTGCTGGATGTCAATTCTTAGGAGACCGACTGATTTCCTAGCAATGCAAGAAGCAGCAGACCGTGTCTACATCTACAACTGAGGTTGAGTATCTTGCTACCTCGGCCTGTTGTTCTCAAGTCATTTGGATGCAGCATCAACTTCTTGATTATGGTATGAACTTTCTTGACACTCCCATATTCTGTGACAATAAGGCGGCTATCCAAATTGTGAAAAACCCTGTTCAGCATTCTAAGACTAAGCACATTTACATTAAAGTTCATTTTATTCGAGATTGCTTCGATCGAAAATTGATTCATTTGGAAAAGGTCCACACAGATAACAATGTGGCGGACTTGTTCACAAAACCTTTTGCTAAAGCTCGATTCAATGAGCTGGTCGAAATGCTCAAAATGATACGTTTCACTAACTGTTAAATCAATTATGTAAATATTTTACTCTATTTTTGTTTAGTTAAATTTGTTTATGGTTTTTACTTTCGCAATTCTCTTCCATGCACAAATTTAGGGGGAGAATTAAAAACAAAACAAAAATTAAAAAACTTTAAAAATACAAAAATATTTTTTTTCCTTTTCTTTATGTCTTTATTTTAAGAAAATTTAAAAATCCAAAAAAATTTCTTACCTACCTACGACGCACCAAGTTATACCACTCACTGCTGTGGTAACACTTAAGTGCTAGTGATACTTACTGTTACACCATAGTAAGTTTGAAGCACTGACAACCATTTCTTGACCCAATCTAAGGTTTTTTCTTCTGCAACACAAACTTCTAGACACTTTGAGTAAAGCCACTCAGAGTCGAGAGTTACAAAATCTATGCCGATGGTTAGATTGCGTACCGTAGTCTATCACACACACCAATCCATTCTCAACCAACTCTATCTTTCTGTTGCAAGAAATAGACGACTCATCACTTTAAACCAAGTGGTGATGATATTTCGAAACTCTATGCCAGTGATCTCTGCTACAACACCAGTAGTAGATGTGAGGCATCAACAACCATTCTTACCTACAAAGCTTCTAAATTCAAGAGTTGGATAACTTAGTATATGTAATAAACCATACACTGATGACAATTCGAAAGTCTAGCTGATGGGTATGTCTAATAACCAAGACATATTACACGCTCATACCACTCTTGACTTTCATCTTCTTCTAATACATATGTTCGTGACTCAATGTGATATTACCTCGCATTGATGAAACATCGAAACTCTGGGTCAGTGATCATTGTTGTTTACCACAATAGCTGTGAGACCCCAACAACTTCACCGGATTCAAATTGGCACTAGGATGGTACACTCCGTAGAGTTTGGATACCATTGAACGTCTCGCCAAGAGCCAAGTCAACTTGTTGACTTGTTAACTACATTGAGATCTTTGATCAAGGATATGCAGGGGCCAAAATCAAAATGGCCACGAGTAGTTCTCCGATACTCAAATAATCGCAGTGCGTTCCTCCGGGTTCACACAGATACTGCGAGAAGTCTCATTCTGATCCAAGGATGAATCCTTCAACAACTGTGCTGAGAGTTTATAACTCCGTGACCCACAGGATTTGCGGTCATTGTTCGTATCGAGAAGCGTCAGCAAGAAGTGAAGATTTGAAGATTCAGACTCTAGTCAAGATCAAAGTGAAATCAGAAGCTGGATGTGCTGATTCAAGACCTACGTTGAAGACCAGCAAGCCCAATGAACTTACAAAGTCAAATATGAAGACATTCTAGGGGTCCCTATTTATAGGCTCCAGGTGGTTACAGAAAAACCTTGCAGATAAACCTTTTTAAATTTAAATCAAGATAAACCTTTTATCATTTAATTCAAACCTATTTATCCTATTTATCAATTTCCATTTTAAGGATATAACCATCCTTAAAATCGCCAACTCCAAGTTGTCCTGGACAGTCACTACTCAACTATTGAATATTTACAAATCAGCCCCTGCACCTTTAATTAATTCAATTAATCACCAAATTAATTCCAATTAATTCCAGATTAATTTCTAATTAATTAATACTATTTCTAATTAATATATTATCAAAATAATATATTAATAAACTATTTATTTTATTTATATTGATTTATTAATCATATAATAAATCAATCTTTCTCTTTTCTGGCATTTCTGCCAAACCTCTAGCTGTGAGGGCAACCCAACTGGACTTTGCTACTATTAATTAGATAAATACAAATTATTACTCATGGTTAGACACCTAATCCAATAGTCTCCCACTTGGATAAGTCTATGACTATAATTGTCAATTTACCTTCTAATTAACCAGCAAATTGTAGATTCAAAAAAACCGCTGCCGAACTCTGACATAGTCAGCTCTGTCCATAGATAAGTGATCATATGATCCTCCGTCCAACAAGATATTTCTATACTTGAGACATGCATTAAGATCAATCTCAGTCCGATACTCTGTTTCCCGATTTCTGATTTGCATATGACATTAGAACTTCTAATTGAACACATCAATTTAATCCTGGTTGGCTAACACTTTCAGTCAACTTCAAAATCATAGAGAGGCCTACAAATATCTGTTTCCCATCAGGGTCATGGAACGGATAAGCTTTGACTCATATGCTTATATCTTTTACCAGTCAAATCGCTCACAACAACACGTTTTATAACATCGAGTTACCGATGCGTTTTCGTATTATCAATGACCAATTTCCTTGGAAATTATAAGTCATATGTCTATGCTTTAAGATCATAAGATGTTATCGTCTCAAAAATTGCTCGTGATATAATCCATGAAGCAATTCTTTGAGCGTGGGTTTATCCAATACTCAAATCCCTATTTTCTAAGTACTCATGAATGTTGTAGCAACACCGTTGCTATGTCTAACTCCTTAGACAGTCTACAAACCAATTCATGACAGTCTTGATGAAAGGTTTTCTGCAATCTATGAACTAATAATCCTAAGTTCACATGCAACCTAGAAAAGGATCTATGTTTTTCTATCATTGAACATGTAACAAAAACCTAAAGGCCAATAATAAATTTCTAAAGAAATAAATAAGAAAAATCAACCTTTGATTTTAATCTTGAAGCCATCAACACAAGTGTCCTGCCTCAAAGGAGATCACACCCAAGAGCAATAGAAGAGGCAGCGAATTCCAGAGAGACAGAGTGATGGTGGCACAGGATTAGGGTTTCCCAGGAGGCTCTATTTATAGCCTCCAGGTGGCTATAGTCAAAACCCTAGAGGAGCCCTCTGATGGACATGCATGTTACCCATTTGGACAAAGCCTCTAAAACCCTAATTAGGGATTCGAAATTATGGAGGCTCCCTCCATAATCTTGCCACCTTTAAGGCTCCCACTGGCCAGCCATTTATTCAACTATTGAATAATTTCAAAACCAGTCCCTGCACCTTTAATTAATTAAATTAATCACTAAATTAAATCCAATTAATTCTAGATTAATTTCTAATTAATTAATGTAGTTTCTAATTAATATATTATCACTTTAATATATTAATAAACTATTATTTTATTTCTATTGATTTATTAAACATTTAATAAATCAACCTTTCTCTCTACTGAACTTTCTGCCAAACCTCCAGCTATAAGGGCAACCCAAATGGACTTTGCTTCAATTAATAAGATAATTACAATTTATAAGTCACGGCTTAAACACCTAATCCAACAGTCTCCCACTTGGATAAGTCTATGACTTTAATTGTTCTTTTATCTTTAGATTAATCAACAACCTGTAGCTTCCTAGAAACTGCTGCCGAACCCTGACCCAGTCAGTTCGTTCCATAGGTAAGTGATCATATGATCCTCCGTCCAACAAGATATTTTCGGACACGAGACATGGATTAAGATCAATCTCTGTCCGATACTCTGTTTCCCAATTTCCGATTTTGCATATGACATAAGACTTCTAATTGAACACATCAATTCAGTCCTGGCTAGACAGCAGTTTAGTCAACTTTAAAATCATCGAGAGGCCTACATATACATGTTTCCCATCAGGGTCAAGGAACGAATAAGCTTCGACTCATATTCTTGTGTCTTTTACTCATCAAAATCGCACACAACAATACGTTTTATAACATCGAGTTACCGATGCGTTTACGCATTATCAATGCACAACTGACTTGTAAATTTCAACTCATATGTCTCCGTTTTAAGACAATAAGATATTATCGTCTCAACATTGCTTGTGATATAATCCATGAAGCAATCTATTGAGTGCGGGTTTATCCAATACTCAAATCTCCATTTCTAAGTACTCATGAACGTTGTAGCAATACTGTTGCGATGTCTAACTCGTTAGACAATCTACAATCCAATTCATGACAATCTACAATCCAATTCTTTTAAACTTTCAATTCAAGTTTTATATCTATGTCTATATGAACTTCTCACTCTTTCTATGTATCCAAAAGTGTTTTACACTGATACATTGCATTGCAGATGATCAAATCGGATGCTCTTCCGATGACATCTTAATATGTCATCTTGTCATTTTCTCTCTCCTAACTCTATTATGGTGATGTGTACTGTGACTTCCCATGGTTCTCGGGGTCTTAAGTCTACATGATTGCACCCTAAGACTATTTCGAGGCGTTATGATGTGCCGGTGAACCACACGCGCTCCATGAGAATACCAACGAAACTCTTTAACCATGAACTCCTTAAGCACCACGTCCTGATGTTAATAATTACCGATTTGAAACTCCTTTCAAATTATTATTACCACATTCACTCCAACCATTTCCTAATGATTTTTCACGTGTGTTTAAAAAATCCATCCAGTATTCTCAGCCATACTATATCCTGAATCCAACTTACTATGCTCCAAGCATTAAGTCATCAGGACATGTTCATGACACTTCTGATCGATCCAAAAGCTTGTGGAACTCGATCTAATCTTATTCCAAACCCTTTCGGAATCTAGAGACTATCTGTGTCATGACTTTCGAGAAAACTATTTCCTTTCGGAGACTCTTTCTCATGCATCTTGAATCTTATCAAGATCATGCTCACAGTGGCTGGGCCTATACTAATAATTTCATCTATCCGATAGATGTCTATGAACTACGTGAGTATGTTGCACCTTCTTTATATCTTTCATGCCAAGTCATCACACTTTGCAATGATACGAAACTCCTTTCATGGGTTTGTACATCTTGAATCTCATCAAGATCACATTGGCAGGGTTTTGATCTATCTAATAGATGTTTGTAACCACTTGAGTATGCTGCATCTCTATTAAGTCTTTCATAGCGAACCATCTCTTAATTTCAAGCCATTACACTTTGTAATGATAAGAGACATTTCCTAGAAGCAATATGTAACCAACATACAGTAATAGGCAGACAACAACGATACTCCCACTAGCTTTGACTCATTCAGACTATTTACAAAGTCCAAACCTTTTGGCACATTTTGAGAATTTGAAACCTTTCTAACATAGTTATTGGAATCTTTCAGGCTATTCACAAAATCCAAGCTTTTTGGCACATTTTGAGAATCCGAATAACCTTTATTGCGAGGTGCCCGTGGGATGATTCTCGGGGCTACGTACCTTCTGTATTAGCATGCTCTTTGTGAGTCCCTATTAGTGTGTCAGTAATCCACATGCACTCCACTAACGACTCACAATGTGCCATGCAGTATCCTTTCAGATTATATACTCCCACTAGCTTTGACTCATTCAGACTATTTACAAAGTCCAAACCTTTTGGCACATTTTGAGAATTTGAAACCTTTCTAACATAGTTATTGGAATCTTTCAGGCTATTCACAAAATCCAAGCTTTTTGGCACATTTTGAGAATCCGAAAAAACCTTTCTTGCGAGGTGCCCGTGGGATGATTCTCGGGGCTACGTACCTTCTGTATTAGCATGCTCTTTGTGAGTCCCTATTAGTGTGTCGGTAATCCACATGCACTCCACTAACGACTCATAATGTGCCATGCAGTATCCTTTCAGATTTCATCTTCTATTGAGAGTGCTTCTCCCGGAATCAATTACTTGACTCTGAGTATCATCTCACTCAACCAGAGGTTCTGAAAGTACATTTCTATCCATGTTGCTTTCTTTTGATGATTCAATTACTGCTACTGGTTTTTAGACCTGGTGTAAAATCAATCAAATTTCCCCATAGACTGTGTCTCGCCTTAAGGTTCTCTTATTTGGCAGCAACCAGGCTCACCAATGCTTCCAAGTAGTCGGGTTGCTAATCCGTACCAACTTTAGTGTTTTACCACTAATCAGTATGTCACCCAGATCATAAAACCTTATGACGGTGACCAATACTACTGGCTAAGAGAAGAGTATGTCAGGTACAAGCCTAGTGATGACTAAAGGTTCTTTCACTTGGCTAATCCTGAACTCATTCAGGACTGTCCTAACTCCCACTGTTTCCTTAGAATATGAGTCCCTTCTAAAAGGGCTCTTCTTTCACAGATACAGTGGGATAGCTAATGAAACAACATTTCTGATCAAGTTCAGGCTAGTCATGAGGTTCGGACGAACGCTACATGACCCTGGACTTTCTATGTACAAGTGGGACGATCCCAACTTTACATTTCAGACAGTGTCTGTATAACCTACTTAGTCTAGGATGTGGTCCGAATATGGTTTCTATGGTCTGACTGGTTGAATATTCAATTCATCAGAAACTAATTGAAGATGTATCTCATACATCGAGGATAGAACTATTTCGACCAATGCTCCATCATCTTCCCTAAGACACATTATAACCATTAATGTTCTTGGAAGAGAATAAATTGTGAAACATTTTCTCAGTTTATGATGTTACTCAGGTTCTGTTGATCTTATACTTCCTTTGAAGTCCTTGAACTGTTCAAGGTTTCAATTCAATCGCTTACTCTGATAAGCGAAGCCATATTTGTCAAACCAATTGGCAAATTATTATGAAGTATAATTAATTGTGTTTTGTTCAAAGACTCGAGCAATACACAATAACTAGTGTGTCTGTTGCTCATGATCTTAATGTCCTTTACATCTTAATTGTAAATTTATGACTTTGTTAATTTTGTTCAGATATGCAATCATCACCGGACTCTAACTCAACTGATTCCAAAATCCTATCCTCTGGATCTTTGGGTGATTCATTTCTTTCCACATATGTTTTATTAAGAACTCAATTCATTACGTGACTCTAAGTCAAATGATTCCAAAGTCCTGTCCAACTGGACCTTTGGTTGAAATGATTCTTACAAAATTTACTTTAACAATCATAGAGGACACAATTCCTGAATCCAAACACTTTGGATGTATCAACATTCAAGTTATTGCCATGCAATTAACATACTCATACAACATTTCAAGGTTGATTTTAAACAACATGTATTAAAAGAAAAACACCATTTTATAAAACTGAATTATCCTTGAACAATGTACTATATGACAGACAATGTCGCACGCATCTAATAGAATAATAACAAGATCATAATACCTAACTAAACTCCAAAACTACATGAGCTTCAGATCCAATCTGAATGTGCTCCTTATGCAACAATATCCCGCTTCCTACATAGTCCATGCATACATAGCATATGTGAGAAACACATCCTGTATCAAGGAATTAAGGCTCAGGAGTTCTGAGTTTTAAGATATTCTTGAGTTGCCAAACCTCGGCTTCGGAGCATTTTTCCAATCTTTCTGTGACTGTGTCCCATCTTGTGGATTCCTAGTTTGAAACATCGATGAACCGGTCCAGACGATCTGGATCGTTTCTTGATGTGCCTTATTACCGGACTCAATCCTGAAGTAGCTAGATCAATGGAACTATGCATCTCGACTCATACAGATTCAACATTGAATGCATTCCCAGGATCGTTTTACTCTGGTTTCCCTTCCTGTACATCTAGATGAATTGATCAGCGAGTCGAGCTAATGCTTAACTCCCGATCAAAAGGGGTAACCAATTTTATACAGTTTGCCTATGTATCCCTCAAACTTGAGAACATGCAAACGGGTGCTACTTCCTTCACACTTCAAGCTCTTTGAAGATCTTAGCTCGCCCCTTTTATTTCAACCGATTTTCAGAACCTTTCCTCAACCAGCTGTGCTAACTTATCTGACCCCATGAATTCTAAATCCCTGTGGAACTCGGGGTATTGATCAATAGCACGAGGCAACGAACTTCTTTGGACTCAACAGTCAAGGGGTCATGCTCATCACAAACTTCTGTGTGATACCATGCTTTGGGGAGCGGATACTTAACAAGATATGGCTTGCCAGCAAAACTGAGAACCATTCTCTATTTGTGAAGCCATACCACATACCTCAGACCAGTCAGCCTTACCATATGTAACAGGTGCATTCTAAAACTCTCAGAAATGGGTAAAGGAGGAAAAGGATGAGAATCGACACTTTCTTTAGACATCTATAAAATTTGAATTTATTAGTTTAATTTTAATCCTCTTAAATAATTACCCAATTTATTATTTAACAATGTTAGGACCCAAAATACCCCAACTATGCTGCGAAGAGGGATGCCGTAATCACAACATAATGGTCATTATGGTAGATAAACATTTATCAATTTCAGTCTTATGAAATTCCTAGATCTGTGAGATTCATTGAACTGTTCAATGGCATGTTTAATCTCGGATATGCTCTATTGTTTGTGACTGGGATGCCGAGGATCACAAACTAGATGTGAATAACCATGCAAATGTGCTAGGTAACCTCAATGTCATTTATCATCTCTAATTGATGTGCCGGTTAGCCACACACGCTCCATCAACAATGATAAATCATGAGAAACCTATTACCACTCTTTATGAGCCCCTATTAGTGTGACGGTTAACTACACACGCTCCACTAATGTCTCATAAAGTGTAATGTGCAATTTCATGGGATGGAATCAATTCACATTTTTCCTAAAGTAACTAGATTGGGATTTTATGAAATGTTCTAGTACTTTGATTAATATCATTATACTTTTAATGAGATTAAGCGGTCCTATCAAACCCGTTTGGTTAACGACACTCCACTGATCAGGAGAGCGGTGGGTGAGAGTGAACACCCATTAGATCGCCATTTTATAGGCAGTCTCCTTGTACCCTATTTATAGACTAGTTTTGTGAATGAGGCCTACTATTGATTTGACTAACCAGTTTATCTTATACATATAATATTAACTTTTAATTTTAATATATATAAGATGTATTTTAAACTTTTAAAATATTTCTGGTTTAATCCTTTAATTTTCTAAAATTAACTCTTTAATTTAAAATTAAATTTAAACATTTAAGTGATTCAATTTATCTTTTAATTAAACAATTAATTAAATTAATTAAATCTAGATAGGCATCACAAATTAATCAAATTAATTTAATCCTATCTTAAACCCTTAATTTCAAAAAAGGCAAGCAAGTGGGTTTAAGGTTTCCATTTATTAATTAATCAAAATTACCAAAAATAAAAACCTGCAAAACCTTAGCTACCAAATTTCGCAGATAAGGGGTGGAGGCTAGGGTTTTCAAAACCCCAGCCACCAAAAACGATTTTGGCCTCCCCAAGGGTTTTATTTTCGAAAAACCTTGATCAAATAAAGCAGTTACAACAATTCAATCAGAAAAACAGCCAAAGCTCTGATACCACTGAAAGGTTTTCAGCAATCTAAGAACTAATAATCCTAGTTCACATGCAACCTAGAAAAGGATCTATGTTTTTCTATCATTAAACATGTAACAAAAACCTAAAGGCCAATAATAAATTTCTAAAGAAATAAATAAGAAAAACCAACCTTTGATTTTAATCTTGAAGCCAGCAGCACAAGTGTCCTGCCTCAAATGAGACCACACCCAAGAGCAATAGAAGAGGCAGCAAATTCCAGAGAGACAGAGTGATGGTGGCGTAAGATTACGGTTCCCCAGGAGGCTCTATTTATAGCCTCCAGGTGGCTACAGTCAAAACCCTAGAGGAGTCCTCTAATGGACAAGCCTGTTACCCATTTGGATAAAGACTCTAAAACCCTAATTACGGTTTCGAAATTATGGAGGCTCCCTCCATAATCTCGCCACCTTTAAGGCTCCCACTGGCCAGCCATTTATTCAACTATTGAATAATTACAAAACGAGTCCCTGCACCTTTAATTAATTAAATTAATCACTAAATTAAATCCAATTAATTCTAGATTAATTTCTAATTAATTAATATAGTTTCTAATTAATATATTATCACTTTAATATATTAATAAACTATTAATTTATTTTTGTTGATTTATTAAACATTTAATAAATCAACCTTTCTCTCTACTGAACTTTGTGCCAAACCTCCAGATATAAGGGCAACCCAAATGGACTTTGTTTCACTTAATAAGATAATTACAATTTATAAGTCATGGCTTAGACACCTAATCCAACACTTGATTCATACTTATTTCCTAAAGTATGTGCGACTGTGGATATTCGAATAATCATATTATTCAGCAAGTAAAACATGCAAAATTGAAACACAATGATAAACAATTGACAAGTAGTAGTAAACAATACTTATCAATAATTCTTATTATTAAATCACCAAAAGTCAATTACATTGTTACAAGTTTCAGAAAACTATCTAATTACAAAAACTAATATCATCTCGCAATCTGATACTCCTAGCATGCTGATTGTGCGTTGATCCTACTCATAGCCTTTGTCAAGGGATCTACAGGATTCTCCTCAGATGATACCCTCTTCACAAGGAGGTGACCTTCTTCTACCCTATCCATGATGTAATGGTACTTTCTATCGATATGTCTAGACTTTCCATGATCTCTCAGTTCCTTTGTCAAAGCAACCGCTCCTTCGTTATCGCAGAAAAGTTCCGTAGGCTCCTGAATCGTCGGGACTCCTCCAAGGTCACCGATGAAGTTCTTCAGGCAAGCCGCTTCTTTTGACGCTTCACTTGCTGCTATGTACTCTGATTCACACGTAGAATCAGCCACAGTCTCTTGCTTGGAACTCTTCTAAGTAACTGCTCCACTATTTAAAAGAAATAGCCAGCCCGACTGAGACCAACCGTTGTCTTTATCTGTCTAGAAGCTGGCGTCAGTGTACCTACTAACTCTCAATGTATCACTTCCACCAAGGACTAGAACCATGTTCTTCGTCCTCTGCAGATACTTGAGAATGTTCTTAACAGCTATCCAATGAGCCCTACCAGGGTTTCCTGATAACGACTGACCATGCTCAAAGCAAAGGACATGTCAGGGCGAGTACATGTCATAGCGTACATGATCGACCCTACCGCCGAAGCGTAAGGTACCCGACTCATGTTAGCTATCTCATCATCTGTACTCGGGCTTTGAGTCTTACTCAAATTTGCATTGCTCTGGATAGGCAGCTCTCCCTTCTTGGAATTTTCCATACTAAACCTCTTTAGTACCTTATCCAAGTATGTACTTTGACTAAGTCCTATTAGTCTCTTCTTCCTATCTCTCAATAACCTTATCCCAAGAATATAGGCAGCTTCTCCTAGGTCTTTCATAGGCAAACACTTCCCAAGCCAAGACTTAACATCTTGCAAGGTTGGAATGTCGTTTCCCATGAGCAGTATGTCATCGACATATAGCACCAGAAAAGTGACTATACTCCTACTAGCCTTAAAGGTGTGTACAGCCCTTCGTAATAGTCAACCCCCAGGGTTTGAGTAAAGCCCTTCGTAACCAATCAAGCCTTAAAGGTGTGTACCTTTCCATCCATGTCGGTCTTCGTCTTGAAGATCCATTTGCACCCAACTATATTTCGACATGGTACATTATCAACCAAATTCCAAACCTGGTTGTCATACATGGACTTGATCTCGCTGACCATTGCCTCTTTCCGTTTGGCAGACTGATGGCCTGCCACTGCTTCCTTGTAGCTAGCTGGCTCATCCAAATTTACCAGTGTCCTATCACTGACAAATGTGTCACCATCCGTAGTTATATGGAAACCATAAAACTCGGGTGGCATGCTAACTCTACTGGAGCGTCTAAGAGGTAATGACATATCTGTCGGACCAACAGGAACTTCCTCCTCTTGTTGGGTGCTAGTTTCTCCTAAGGTTGCATCATCGGATGACTCCTGAATTTCTTCAAGGTCAATGGTACTCCCATTGTCCTCTTTGAATACGAGCTCTCTCTCTTGAAAGACTCCTCATCTCGCTACAAAGACAACGTCCTCGCTCGGTCTGTAGAACAAGTATCCAAAAGACTGTTTTGGGTATCCAATGAAAACACACCTCTCACTTCTAGCTGCGAGTTTATCGTGAGTCTCTCATCTTACGAAAGCTTCACAACCCCAAACTTTGATATGTGCCAACGAGGGAAATTTCCTTGTCCACATCTCGTGAGGTGTTTTGGCAACCTTTTTAGTAGGGACAAGATTGAGGATGTGGGCGGTAGTCTCTAAGGCATACCCCTAGAAGTGGATGGGAAGAGAAGCTTGACTCATCATGGAACGAACCATGTCCAACAGGGTTCGGTTACGCCTCTCAGCAACACCGTTCAATTGTGGTGTTCTAGGAGGTGTAAACCATGAAACGATTCCACATTCCTTAATATAGTCAAGGAACTCGATACTATGATAATCACCACCTCTGTCGGATCTAAGCATCTTTATCTTCCTGCCCAGTTGATTCTTAACTTCCTTCTTAAACTATTTGAATTTTTCAAAGGTTTCTGACTTATGCTTGATCAAGTAGATATATCCATATCTTCTATAATCATCAGTAAAAGTCACGTAGAACCGAGTGGCATCCTTTGTGGTTGATCTGAAGGGTCCACATACATATGTGTGTATGATATCCAACAGACCTTCACCTATTTTAGAAGACCTTGTGAAAGGTGACTTTGTCATCTTGCCCAAAATGTCAATGCCACAAGCATGCCTTTTCTACACCATTAGACGAATCAATCTGCAATACACTATTACCTAAATTGTCTACACAAGTCACAGTTTCATACACACCATCACAAGGTAAAGTTTCAAATATAAAGATACCATTCTTATAAACCGAAATTGAATCATTCAAATTATCAAAAGAATACTTAAAACCTTGTTTGAACAATGCTTGAAATGAAATAATGTTTCTTGCCATATCTAGCGAATAGCAACAATTTAAAAGTTCTAAACTAACACCATTACAGAGCACTAAGCTATAAAATCCGATCTTGGTTACAGGTGACGTTCGCCTATTGCCTATGATCAAGTTTATTCTCCCATGCTTCACCTCCCTACTTTCCTTTAGGCCCTGCAAATCAAAACAAATGTGAAAACCACATCCTGTGTCAAGGACCCAAGAACTAGAAGATGATGAGTTTTTAGAGATAGTGTATATACCTGCTGACGATGGCTTCACTTTGCCATCCTTGATATCTTGCAAGTATCTGGGGCAGCTTCTTTTCCAGTGGCCCTTCTCTTTGCAATAAAAGCAGTCGGCATCTTTGGGGTTCGAGATATGAGGAATGCTAGAAGGCCTGGATCTTGGGCCATTACTGGATGACCCGGCTTGAACCTTGTCCTTCCAATTCTGCTTGGGAGGACCCTTCCTTTTCTTTCCTTTCCCTTGTCCAATTGCCAAGACAAGATTGTTCACAGAAGGTACACCTTTACCCTTCACCCCGTCTTTTGCAGTCTGCAGCTTGTTATATAGCTCAGCCAATGAGGTATGAGGGTTGTTCAAATGATATGCCAGTATAAACTGATCATAACAACTCGACAAGGAGTTAAGGAGCATATCAATGGCCAGCTCCTCGTCGATCTACATATACAGCTTCTGCAGCCTTTCCACATAACCTTGCAATCTTTGCATGTGAGTGCAAACAAACTCTCCGTCATTTAGCCTACAAGTCATGACGGCTCGGACTACTTCACATTTCTCCACACGAGCTCGCTTTTGGAACTTTTCCGTAAGGTCCTTGTGCATCTCATATGGCCAGTAGTCTTCGTAGAATCTTTGCAATTCAATAACCATTATGGCAACCATGATGCAGGCCACTTTGGTCGCATCATCATAGTGTTTCTTATACGAGGCATATTCCTCGGGAGTAGCTGAGTCGGGGTCAACTTCAATAAGCTCTTTGTCAAGAACATACTCTTTGTTCTCAAACCTTAAAGCCATTTTTATGTTCCTCATCCAGTCATTGTAGTTCGTGCCATCCAATGTCACTTTGGAGCACAATGAGAGGATTGAAGTGACGTTACTGTTGTTGGAGTGGGGTGCGGGTTGGGGAGCAGAAGCATCAGCTGGGTAAGACATCTATAAAAGAAGGTAGTTTTAATTAGATATTTATTCCTTAATATTAACCCAAGAATAATTATTAAGGCTAGGATCCAACTATGTAACACACAACTTAGAAGAGGGATGCCGTAATCTAATATAAAGGTAGGTGAATGACGATTCACCAATTCCACCGCAGAAGATAATCATATTAAGTGAAATTCCTAGATTTGTGAGATTTATTAAACTGTCCAATAGCATGTTTAATCTCGGAATATGCTCTTCAGTTTGTGATTGGGATGCCGAGGATCACCAACAAGATGTGAATAACCATGCAAATAAGCTTGGTAACCTCAATGTCAATTATTATCTCAAATTGATGTGCCGGTAAACCACACACGCTCCATCAACAATGACAAATTTGAGATACCCATTACAGCTCTTTATGAGCCCCTATTAGTGTGCCGGTAAACCACACACGCTCCACTAATGTCTCATAAAGTGTAATGTGTAATTTCATGGATTAGCATATCTTTCACATTTTTCCTAAAGTAACTAGATTTGGGATTTTTATAAAAATGGTTCTAGTACTTTGATTAATAACATTATACTTTTAATGAGATTAAGCGGTCCTATCAAACCCGTTTGACTAATGACCCTCCACTGATCAAGAGAGCGGTGGGTGAAAGTGGACACCCATTCAACCGCCATTTTATAGGCAATTTCCTTATACCCTCCTTATAGACCAGCTTCGTGAATGAGGCGTACTAGCGGTTTGACTGACCAATTCTTATACATATAGGTATTAACTTTTAATAATAATATATATAAGATGTATTTTAACTTTTAAAATATTATTGGTTTAAACCTTTAAATTTTCGAAAATCAACTATTTATTTAAATTTAAATTTAAACCTTAATTGATTTAATATTAATCTTTTAATTAAAAAAATAATTAAATAATTAAATCAGATAGGCATCACATATTAATCAAACTAATTTAATCCTATCCTTAACCCACTAGATTTCGAAAATAACACAGAAGGTTTTAAGGTTATCCATTTATTAATTAATCACAATTACCAAAAATAGAAAACCTTGTAAAATCCTAATGGTCAAAATCGCAAATTTAAGTGGGGAGGGGCTAGGGTTTCGAAAACCCTAACCCTAAAAATCGATTAGGCCTCTTTTAGGGTTTAGTTTCTATAAACCCTAAATTTAAGGAAAAACAATTATAGCAATTCAAACAGAAAACAACCAAAAACTTTGATACCACTGATAGGTTTGATGCAAATCAATAAACTCAAATCCTAAGTTCACATGCAACCTAATTTGGATCTATGTTTTCACTATTTGAACATGTAATATAAACCCTAAGGCCAATCGAAAATTTACTAAAAGAATAATAAACGAAAAACTAACCTTTAGTTTATATCTTGAAAGTTAAGCAACACAATTGTCTTGCCTCAAAAGAAGTCACAACCAGTAGCTAGGGAGGTCGAAATCCAGAGAGAAAGTAGGAGAAAAATGGCGTAGGAAAAGGGTTACCAGGGGTCCCTATTTATAGGCTCCAGGTAAACCTTGCAGATAAACCTTTTTGAATTCAAATCAAGATAAACATTTTATCATTTAATTCAAACCTATTTATCCTATTTATCAATTTCGATTTTAAGGATATAACCATCCTTAAAATCACCAACTCCAAGTTGTCCTGGATAGTCATAACTATTGAATAATTACAAATCAGCCCCTGCGCATTTAATTAATTCAATTAATCACCAAATTAACTCCAATTAATTCCAGATTAATTTCTAATTAATTAATACTATTTCTAATTAATATATTATCAACATAATATATTAATATACTATTTATTTTATTTATATTGATTTATTAATCATATAATAAATCAATCTTTCTCTTTCTGGCATTTCTGCCAAACCTCTAGCTATGAGAGCAACCCAAATGGACTTTGTTACTATTAATTAGATAAATACAAATTATTAGTCATGGCTTAGACACCTAATCCAACAGTTTTGTGGACTCAGTGGTAGATGTCTTCTCAATATTTGGAGTTTGAAATCAAAGATTTTTTTTACTTTTATGCATTGTAACCTAGAAAACAATAAAGAAATAAATTTCCACAGAATGGTTATAATTTAAAAACAATAAAATTGCCATTTACTTACCGGTGTTACGACATTATTTTGACTTTCATTGGGTGAGTTCTTCTTTAACCCACCATTAATCTCCACAGAAGGGAACTGCAAATTGCCATTTATAATAAAAAGGTAAATTGCCACAAAATAGTTATAATTTAAAACGAATGACTTTCATTGGTAGAGTTCTTCTTTGACCCACTATTAATCTCCACAGAAGGGGACTGCAAATTGTAATGAGAATGAATAATTTAATTATTATTTTATGCATTAATATTTTAATAAAAACAATATGACCTTTTTTGGTAACCCCATTTCATGGGATGAAAGATGAGCTAATACTTGATCAAGTTTTTCCTTTGATGACCCTTTTGTATGCAGAACATTCCAGAACCTCCCGACTGTCACTCCATTGCTAACACCTTTTATTGATAATTTATCCTTGCCCAACACCAGTGTGAGGGCATCCA
Organism: Cichorium intybus; assembly: GCA_023525715.1. Lineage (NCBI taxonomy): Eukaryota > Viridiplantae > Streptophyta > Magnoliopsida > Asterales > Asteraceae > Cichorium > Cichorium intybus. The sequence continues at coordinate 77,881,705 of CM042010.1, forward strand.
TGCGAGGATCAAGCATCACTTCTCCATTTTGTATATTTTGTTCACTATCAATCTTTACATTATAATGGCAAATTAACTACACAATTATTTTATTAATTAAAGGACCAAAAAAAAACAGTTACACTTAATATTTTCTCCGCCACTTCTTTAACATTTTCATTTATGATATCTCCATTACTGTCTTCTCTTGCTTTCCTCTACATTAAAGAACGTGCAGGATCTACATTAGGAGAAATTACCCCCATTTTTACCTTGTAAAAACTCCCACAAAGACTTACATCAAAAACTGTGATCAAAAAATATTTTGGAAAGTCTGATAAACACAAGTATATTGCATACCAATTTCTCTCTTAAGGTTGTATATCCTCCTCGTCCCAACCAATGCTGATATGGAGATTTGCCATGCCCAATCTTTCCTAACTTTGATACATCCTTCAAACACATATTCAAATTGATGTCAAAATATATTTAAAGTATAGAATTTACAAATAAAACTATAAGGTTAAAAACAACACATAAAACCTTGAATTCTTCTGATTGTGTATCACAAACTTGTCTCATTCCTTTTGCTTTATAAATGTTCGATATTGTCTAGGTATTTTACCAAGTTTTGTTGGTCTACCAAGGTTGGGAAGAATAAAGTTGGCATACACCTTCCTTTTGAAATTACGAAGGAGGGTTTCATTACCCCCTTTTTCCTGCAATCTTCAATTTCATAAAATCTCTGCAATAAATATTGAAAGTAAGTTGGTCATATGGAATGGAAATGCAACTTAATGTAATAAGTACATAAGGTTTACCGTAATTTTCTCCCAAAGCATATCACGGTCTACTTTCTTGACCGTCTTCCATGAAAGACACCTCTATCCAATGTGTTCCCTTACCAGATCTCCTAAAAAACTAGGAAATTTTGATTTATAATCACCGGTTAACCTCCCCAAATTATCAAATGGTAATACATGTTTTCTTCCTCTAGAATTTACAAATTTTGTTCTGAGCTCTGATAACCTGGTCAACCCTCTTGTGTTTTTTGTTTTAATGGTACCTATTGCATCAGTTGCTTGTATACTATGTTGATCCAAATTGCCATCAGAGTCACATCCAGCTAAACTGCGGTAATGTTCGTCTATCTCTCCTTCCATGTATTGGTCAATTATATGGTCTGTTTCATAGTCCTCCATATTTTGTTCAACAATTACTGTAACATTCATGATTCCTGTACCATAAAAGAAAACACAATAAGGTAAGCAAATCATAGCACAAAATTAGAGTTAGTAATCATAGAAAGCTTAACTCGAAAAAATGAAATCGTTCAATTAATCACAGTCTTCCCAAAACCTGGTTAATAGCCATAGCAGTAGAGCAGCGTCGTGATTAAGGAAGGAGATACTCTGTGCAGCATGGTGATTGGCGAAGGAGATACTTGTTACAGCCTGGTGATTCAAAAATCCCGCTAAGTTGTGTAATGTAAATCTCTTTTGAAATCATGGTAACGGTTTCCTTTTATCCATGGATCTGCTGGACATGAAAAAACTTTGTTATTACACTTGATCCGCCTATCTTCTTAATGGTGTTATCCGTTTGAAAATTTTCAGTGAATATTTATGGTGATTGTGATTCCCGCCCAGTTATTCAATCCGGTCATCTAATTGTGGAAGGTTTTTATTGATACTTACGACCAAATTTTGTCTTTTACTAACAACTCAGCACATTTGACATTTTAGAAAAAACTTTACATTTTTAGTCCCATAAGGTTCAACATTATGTATATTGAACAGTTGACATTTTAGAAAAATTTACATTTTTAGTCCCAAAATTGTTTTCATCAAACAATATTGTTAGTATTTGTAATATAAACTTTAAATGTTAAACATTGTGTGTATACAACTCAGCACATTTGACATTTTAGAAAAATTTACATTTTTAGTCCCATAAGGTTCAAAAGGTTTTTATTTACTAAATAACTTATAAAGTATACCCCAAAATTGATTTCATTGATCTTATTGTTATTATTTTTAAATAAATTTTTTAATTGTTAAAATTATGTATCTAGAACGGTTACATTAAACTTAAAAAAATAAAGAAAAATATAGAGATGAATGTAATAGTGTTTGTTAACACAATGCTAAATGTTATTTCCCATAAAATAAAAATGCACAATGTCAAACCATCTTGTTTAATTAATACATGTCATTCCTTTAAATGATCAATGCATTACATTTAGTTAACCGACTAAAAGATTACATATGCCAAACACACATCAAATACATGATGAAATAAACACCATAACAAAAAATATGAATATATACATATTCAGTTACAATATGTACTATATCTCTATTCTATTGACATTTCATATAAAAAATGCAATTCTCTTAACCACCTACATATGTTGCAATTATGAAGACCTTGATCAATTGACCAAAATAATGATTTAATACGATTATAGGTGTGTGATACATCATTACACTATAAATCTACATTGTCTACTTTAAACTTGGTATAAACTTGTAACTAAAATAGACTTTTGGTATAGTCCAAGTCTTTATAACCAATTGTTTCAACAACATTCATTGCTTTCAAAATCGATAACCCATCAGATGTTGATTCATTTGCCTCTGCAATAAGCAATATTGCAAGAACATAAGAAGCCCCATTGTGACCTTTACGTGAAGGTTTTCTAAAGTTCTACAAGGCTTCTGTGTTTTCACCTAATTGGAAGATTTGATACTATGATCATGAAAAGGATTAGAATATTAAAAAAAATTAAACAATGATAAAGAAAGATTAGTTTTTCTTAGATATACCATTCCGGCTCTCTGTATAGTTCTTCTCTGTATAGTGCTTCAGGGTTTTCAACCTCTTCGCATTTACTCCAAAATCGTCTTTCCTCAACTTCGTAAGGGATGAATGGGGCTATTGGTTGGTAATGAAGAAAACTCTTTCCAACACGTGATTATTGTTACATATTTGAAGGAATTTCCTGGTTGTAAATGAAAAAAATTAGTTACAGAGTATGAGGGTTTTTATTTCAACAAAAATACCTTTCTGACGTGTTTAGCAGGTCTTGTAAGGAACATGCTCCAACGCTTGCAAGAATTTCAAGAAGAATTTCGTCAAGCAGAAGCACAATGTTTGTAGACATTTTTTTAAGCGAGTTTCTTCCGAAAACGAATGAAACAAGAAAAAAAGGAAAATGGGAGAGAAAATGGGGAAGCACGCTATCCGTAGACTGTAGCGGAGTAGGGTTATAATGGTTATCTACAAACACGGTCTGGCGCATAATCGGCGTTTCAGTTCCATATCGGTATTACGATTAAGATTATTTTATTTCAAATATTGAAATACATATTATTAATCAAGTGTTATCGTATGAAGTTTTTAAAATATTCATTGCATATCAACTAATCTAATTAATACATTACATAATTATAATAGAATGACTACAACAATTCTATTTTAATTATATTACATAACCCATCACAACCCTTTCCAATTGACCATAACCCATCACAACCCTTTCCAATTGACCATAACCAACCACAACCCTTTCCAATCGACCATAAGCCATCACAACCCTTTCTAATAAATCATAACCCATCACAACCCTTTACAATGGTCCATAACCCATTACAACCATTTCTAATTGACCATAACCCATCACAACCCTTTCCAATCGACCATAACCCATCGTAACCCTTTCCAATGGCCCATAACCCAACACAACCCTTTCCAATGGTCCATAACCCATCACAACCCCTTTCCAATTGACCATAACCCATCACAACTCTTCATAATCGACCACAACCCATCATAACCCTTTCCAATTGACCATAAACCATCACAACCCTTCATAATCGACCAGAACCCATCACAACCTTTTCCAATTGACCATAACCCATCACAACTTTTCATAATTGACCATAACCCATCACAACCCTTTCTAATTGACTATAACCCATCACAACCCTTTCCGATGGTCCATAACCCATCACAACCCTTCATAATTGACCATAACCCGTCACAACCTTTTTCCAATTGACCATAACCCATCAAAACCCTTTCCAATGGTCCATAACCCATCACAACCCTTCATTGTTGGAATAGTGTCTAAGGTCATCAATTTCTGGTAATATTTCTAATAATAGCAGGGTCCTTTTGGGTTGCCCTCATGACCAAGAAAAACAAATAGAGTCAGAAATAAAAGAAAGGATGATTAGTTTATTAATTTATTGAGAAATAAATTAAATAGAAACTAGATCAATAAATTAATTGATAAATTATATTAGAATTAATTTAGAATCAATTAAAAGGTCTGGATTGTAACTGATTAAAGGTTTAATCAATGGGGCATTGGGGTTCAACTCTAAGGCATCCCAAGCCTTAAGTGAGCCACCAACCTCGTCCCTCTCTCCCTTTCTGGGAAATCTCTTCCCTCTCTAGGGTTAGACTTCTTTGCTTTTGATCTGTCTGGTTTTCTCGAGATCACTGGGTGTGAATCACTAGAGGGATTCTGCTTTGGATCCTGATCATCCCTTGCAATCATGGCACTGATAAGGAATCAAAGGAAAAAACTTGCTGAGGTATATTCTGCTTAAGTTCTAAGTAGTAATAACTGTTATTAATTACATGATCATGGACTATGTTCATGGATAATCTATGATTTGATCTTGTTTGTCTTCCGCTGCATATGTTTATGTGATTAAATCCCAACAGTGGTATCAGAGATTCTATTCATATGTTATCTACAGTTTGATCTTAAACAGCTGATTGTGATTTCATTTTTAATATTAAAATCGAAATCTACATTGGGTTATGGTAAAATTTTTGGATTTAAACATGTTATGATCTTAGGGTTTATGCTAGAAACTTGAATGTTCTTGTGCATGCCTGTTAAAATCGACTTTAGCTGGTTTCTTTGTGCCTCCTTACTATTAGTCGAAAATATGCTACGGTTTGGAAGGGTTTCTGTGCCTCATTGTGATTGTCGAATCACACTAGGTTTTAGGAAGGATTTTCAGTGCCTCCTTGTGTGTTTAGGGACAAGGGTTATTGCCCTAGCTTTCCTTGCAAGTTTCCTAACTTTCTTTGCTGCCTTATATGGCCTGTTGCCTTAATTTAGTTATTCATATAGGATACATATATATATATATATATATATATATATATATATATATATATATATATATATATATATATATATATATATATATATATATATATATATATATATATATATATACATATATATATATATATATATATATATATATATATATATATTAATTGTTAAATGGTATTAATTGAATTAATTAATAAATAAAATATTTTAAAATTTTTAAAAAACATTTATATATATTAGAAGAATATATATATATATATATATATATATATATATATATATATTCTTCTAATATATATATAAATGTTTTTTAACAATTTTAAAATATTTTATTTATTAATTAATTCAATATATATATATATATATATATATATATATATATATATATATATATATATATATATATATATATATATATATATATAAGAATAAATTAAAGCAAAAGCATTGGTCAAACCATGGCTAAGCTCAACCACAAAATAGTGTATGTGGTTTGAAGGAAGGTTCTTATAAACCTAAATGAAGTTGGTTTTCCAATGGCATTCATTACCCATCACCTTCAATGCCCAACACCTTTTACCATGTGAAGTTACCTAAAAGGTTTGATATGGCAGTGTTTCTCCGAGTTAAAAGTATTAACTTAATGTATTAAAAAAAACCCGTTTTAATTATATATACAATGTGAAATATGTGCTACCCATGAGATTTACACATTATTTTTATGACCTACTGGTGGAGCTGTGCGGTTAACCGGCACGCCAGATATTGTTGTAGTTGAGGGTGATGTGACACTCGTGATTCTCAAGCGTATCTTGACCTGGGCATCAGGTGGGTTCTGCATGGTCAATTCACCATCTGATTCATGATCCACAACATCCCTATCAAGAATTTGAGATGAGCACAAATAAGATTAACATGCCATTGACTGTAGTCAATGAATCTCATAGATCTAGAAGTTTCATACGAATGAAACTGATAAAGACATTTTGTCTACCTTGATGACCATTATGGTGTGATTACGGCATCCCTCTTCACATCATAACTGGGAAATCTTGGATCCTAGCCTTAGTAAATAAATTGGGTAATTATTTAAAGGATTAGAACTCAAACTAACTAATGTAAAACTCTTTTTTATAGATGTCTGCCAATAACAACAACAAAAACAACTCGGGTCTCCCTCTTCCTACTTCATCTCCTCCTCCTCCTACACCAACAAACATATCACTGTTGTCCGTCCTCTCGAAGGACAAGCTTACGGGTCCGAACTATCTCGATTGGATCCGGGCTTTAAAGATTGCTTTGAGATTCGAGTTCAAAGAGGATGTCCTTGAAGTTGATATCCCAAAGCTAGCTAATGATGTTGCTGATGAAGATGTAGCTGCTTATGATAAGCACTATGATGACTCAACTAAGGTTGTTTTCATGATGTTGGCGACCATGACCTCGGAGCCCTAAAAAGGGCTTTTAGAATGCTGGGGTGTACGACATCAATTTGCAGCTCAAGCAAAATGTTCCAAGAGCAGCCTAGGAAGGAATGATTTGAGATCATCAAATCCCTGATTGCTTGTAAACTGCAAGACGGAGCATCTGTTTGTACGCACGTTCAGAAAATAAAGTCGTACATAGACAGGCTGGAAAATCTTGGTGTCCAATTACCTCAGAAGTTAGCCATTGACATGGTTCTTAACTCACTTTCTAGTTCATACCAACAGTTCATCATGAACTATAATATGAACAACCTAGACAAGACCTTGATGGAGTTGCACGGGATGCTGAAGACTGCTAACGTGTCACACCCTCAAACCGTATTGGCGGAATAGTTCGAGAGTGGATGACTTCATGAACAATATCATAACAAAGTTGAATAGTAGTGAATTCCAAGCACACAACCATCGTTTAAATCAATTACAAATGTTACAAAGTTTACTTATTTCAAGTCTCAAATACAATTGAAATGATATCAAGATAGATAAAAATGACGTCATAACGTCATATCTTGTAGCGCTTGCATTTACCTTGTTAGTTTCCTGAGAATACAAATAGTTGAAAAAGTGTCAACAATTAAGTTGGTGAGTTCATAAGATTTTGTAATAGAAAAGCCCTTTGTTTGTAAACGGTAGTAATTGAGAACCAAGAAAATCCTATATTTTCTTATAAAAATGACCAAGTCTTTAACTTCCAAAGACTAAAATGTAATATGTATAATTGTAGTGTAAATTCCTTTGAAGTGTAAATTTTACGTAAATAATTTATAAAAGAAATTATTAAGTTGATATTTTTCCCCGTGAGATACCCTATAACCATACTGTGACTAGTTGGCCTGTTGCGACGTTCTTCAAGCGTCGAAATGGTAGACATTTGGACACCTCAGACCTGCCGGTCTAGCTGTAGCGAGCAGCTCAGGTGCGGGGTTGTCAAGCCCCGTATAGATCTATACTCAAATATCGCGCTCTCTTACCGAGACTCTGGTTATAAATGTACAGGACTTATAGTAGGTACTTATAAAAGTACTGTGAAGATTCATCTCACGAAATGTATGTATTTCAATCAACTTATTTACGTACGATTTGTATATAAAAACTCTTGTAATCATCCATTATCATTTTTCCCATGATAATATAGTATTGTTTAATAATTATATAATTTTATATAATTATTTTTGTCATGTTTAAGCGTCAATCTAACCTTATGTTCGTAAACTATTCCAATAATAGTCTATTTTTAGTAATTCCGTCGTAACAATCATATTTTGCGAATAATAACGAAGTAACTTGTTCAAATGTTTATAAATATCATCTTTTAAGATATTTCTCACAAAAATGGTGTAATAACTTGGTTATAACCATTTTTGTTGGAAAATAATATTTTTGTTTATAAAAAACGTAGTTTTTACTAGTCTTCATTTTTATAACGTTTTTACCCAAGATCTAGTATTTTTGTACGCTTTATTTGTGGTTTTGTAATTTTTACATAACTTAATATGTCAAAGTGTTCATAATACATGAATCTATTCATATTTTATGTCAAGTTCATCTTTATAATATTTTGTCCAAGATCTAGTATTTTTGTAAGGTTTATTTGTGGTTTTTGTAATTTTTGCCCAACTTAATATGTCATAGTGTTCATAATACATGGATCTATTCATATTTTATGTCAAGAGCATTTTTACACAAATATTAACTTTATAAACTTGTGTAAATCAACATGTATAACAATAAAACACATATAAACTTGAATAAAACAACATTTATAGTAAAAGAACTTGTATTCTCCCCCAAAAGGTTTGAAAAGATGAAAATGAGGGGTATGAACTCACCTTGAGTGGTAGATCTTAAGGTTTCTTGGTAGAAGGTGGAAGAGTTTGGTTCTAGGACTTGGATGACTCTTGGACAAGCTAATATCCAATGAATTTTGATGGATGTTAGTGTGTGTAAAAGGTGTAAAACTTGTGTTACGTTGTTTAGAATCAAAAGATGGATGAATCTTACCACTTAATCTTGTGAAGGGAGCTTGGAATTGAAGCTTGAGGAAGATGATGATGGTGATGGTGTGAGCCGAGAGCAAGAAGAGAGGAAGAGAAAGGAGAGGTTTGGTTGGATACAAATGAACTAGGCTAGTCTCTCTTGGAAGATTTAGTCTTAGATATTTCCTATTATAAAATTACTAGCTTCATAAGTGCCTAGATTTTAAATATTTACCACTAAAGTCATATTGGAGCACTTGCTTCAGCCAAATGAGTGTAGGGTGGGGGGTGGGGTAGGGTTGGTTTTTATAAAAATAGCAATGTACTTATAAAAATGGGTGATTTTTATAAAATCGTAAGTCGTTTTAGTAAATTTTTATGCGTTTTTAACGAAACGAAGTTCTAAATAATTATTTTGTATAAAAACATTGTCAAACATTTATTTTGATTGAAACATAACTCGTTGGATGTCGGAATACGCGTTTAAGCGCGGTATTCTTCCGATTTCGCGATTTTTGACGTTTTACCGTAAATTGTATTTAGCTTTGGAATTAAATATTAGATACTATTACGTTACTTATCATATAAGTTTTTGTTTCATATGTGATGTTTAAGGCACCACATTTTGGAATTTGAGTCCAAACCCTGTGTACATTTATCCGTTCACAGCGGTTTAATCGTTATAACTTTCACATACGAACTCCGTTTTCGACATTCTATATATCCACAGTTTCGTATTTACGAGTAGATCATTTTATGAATATTATTATTCTCAAAATAATATTTGTACGATTATCGAATTTTTACGCTACAGTAGTTTGCTGTCCGTATTTTCGACTTTTAATCGATATTTGTTTGATTTAGCATACGTAATACTATAATATTAATAATTCATTGCAAAAGTTATGGAAAATAACTTTTCAACATATAGATTAACGTACGCTTCGTTTTACTACAGTTGACTTTTGTTGACCAAAATTTACAATTGTGACATCATCTACCTGTTAGAAAGAATTTCGTCCCGAAATTTAGCTCTTGAGTGAATCCTCAAGGGTTTGGGAAGAGATGTGGGTATTTCTGCTTCATTTGGTCTTCGCGCTCCCAAGTAAACTCAGGTCCTCGCTTGGCACTCCAACGGATCTTAACTATTGGTATGCGGCTCTGTTTGGTTCTTTTGATTTCTCTATCCATGATCTCCATTGGTTCCTCTACGAAGTGTAGGTCTTCATTGACTTCGATTTCGTCAAGGGGAATGATCAGGGTTTCATCGGACAAGCACTTCTTGAGATTCGACACATGGAAGGTGCTGTGTACTTTGCTCAACTCCTGGGGTAGTTGAAGTTTGTAGGCTACAGGACCGATCCTTGCTAGGATTTTGAATGGTCCAATGTACCTTGGGTTAAGTTTTCCCCCCTTGCCGAAGCGTATCATCCCTTTCTAAGGGGAGACCTTCAACATGACAAGGTCACCCACTTGGAATTCTAGTGGTTTACGCCTTTTGTCTGCATAACTCTTCTGTCGATCGCGAGAGGCCTTCAATCGTTCCCGGATTTCAACGATCTTTTCCGTTGTTTCTCGTATGATTTCTGGCCCGGTGAGGGTGCTGTTTGTCACTTGACCTTTGGCTAGCTGTGTGTTGCCGACCTCGGCCCAACACAAAGGTGATCTGCACTTACGTCCGTACAGTGCCTCGAATGGAGCGGCCTTGATGCTAGTGTGGTAACTGTTGTTGTAGGAGAATTCAATTAGTGGCAAGTGAACATCCCACGCCTTGCCAATGTCTATTACACAGGCGTGAAGCATGTCTTCCAGTGTCTGAATGGTTCGTTCACTTTGGCCATCCGTCTGCGAATGGTAAGCTGTGCTCATATCGAGTCTGGTTCCCATAGCCTTTTGCAATGATTGCCAAAAGTGTGAAGTGAATCGGCTATCTCTATCCGAGATGATTGATTTTGGCACACCATGCAATTTTACAATTTCTCTGAGGTAGAGCCTTGCCAGCTTATCCATCTTATCAGTCTCCTTGATTGGTAGAAAGTGAGCAGACTTAGTTAGCCTATCGACGATTACCCATATGGTGTCTAGTCCACCAGTTGTCTTTGGTAATTTGGTTATGAAGTCCATAGTTATCCGCTCCCACTTCCACTCGGGTATTTCTGGTTGTTGTAGCAGGCCCGAGGGTTTTTGATATTCTAGTTTAACCTTGGCACAAGTCAGGCACTTGCCCACGTAAGTAGCAATTTCTGCCTTCATGTTTGGCCACCAATACAGTTTCTTGAGATCTAGATACATCTTGTCGGATCCGGGATGGACGGAGTATTTAGTCTTGTGAGCCTCATTCATGATAATATCTCTGTATCCACCAAATCTCGGGGTCCAAATTCGGTTCATGAGGTAACGAGCTCCGTCATCCTTAACTTCAAGGTTTTTATCCATCCCTCGCAACGCTTCATTTGCGACATTCTTAGGTTTTAAGGCTTCTAGCTGTGCCTCCTTGATCTGAGTGGACAAATGGGAATGGATCGTTATTGACAGAGACTTTACTCGACGGCCCGAGTACTCTTTTCGACTGAGGGCGTCAGCTACCACGTTGGCCTTCCCTGGGTGATAACGAATTTCACATTCATAGTCACTTAGTAGCTCTACCCATCGCCGTTGCCTCATGTTGAGCTCTTTTTGATTGAGGATATGCTGGAGACTCTTATGGTCAGTGAAGATTATACACTTAGTGCCGTACAGGTAGTGTCTCCAGATCTTCAATGCGAATACTACCGCCCCCAACTCGAGGTCATGTGTAGTGTAGTTGACCTCGTGAGTTTTAAGTTGTCTTGAAGAGTAGACAATGACTTTTCCTCTTTGCATGAGTACGCTGCCCAGACCTTGGTTCGACATATCGCAATAGACCACAAAGTATTCTGTTCCTTCTGGAAGGGACAGAATAGGAGCGCTGCACAAGGCTTTCTTTAAGGCCTGGAAGGCGGCGTCTTGTTTATCTTCCCACTTGAATGTTACACCCTTCTGTGTCAGAGCAGTAAGTGGTTTCGCAATTTTGGAGAAATTCTGTATGAATCTTCGGTAATAGCCAGCAAGGCCCAAAAACTGGCGGATTTCTGTCGGAGTTCTTGGTGCATCCCAGTTTTTGATGGCTTTGATTTTGGAGGGATCCACATGTATTCCTTCCTTGCTGACTACGTGGCCTAGAAAGTCCACCTTTTGAATCCAAAATTCGCATTTCGAAAATTTCGCATACAGCTTCTCTGCTCTTAATGTCTCCAAAACCTGTCGTAAGTGTTGACTATGTTCCTCCTTACTTCGTGAATAGATAAGTATGTCGTCGATGAACACTATCACGAATTTATCTAGGTAAGGTCGGCATACTCGGTTCATTAGATCCATAAACACTGCGGGCGCATTAGTCAATCCGAAAGGCATCACAACGAATTCATAATTGCCATAGCGAGTTCTGAATGCCGTTTTAGGAACGTCTTCTTCTTGGACTCTGAGTTGGTGATATCCCGACCTTAGATTGATTTTCGAAAAATAACTCAATCCTTGGAGTTGATCGAAAAGGTCGTCAATTCAGGGTAACGAATACCGGTTCTTGATAGTGAGCTTGTTCAACTCTCGAAAGTCAATGCACGTACGGAATGATCCATCCTTCTTCTTCACGAACAAGACCGGCGCTCCCCAAGGTGAGAAGCTCGGCCTGATGAACCCTTTGCTTAGTAGTTCGTTTAGTTGGCTGGATAATTCTTGCATTTCTGCCGGGGCTAATCGGTAAGGAGCTTTTGCTACCGGGGTGGCTCTTGGAATTAAATCGATTCTGAACTCAACTTGTCGTGCGGGTGGTACTCCTGAAAGGTCTTCTGGGAATACATCAGAAAAGTCGCAGACTTCGGGGATCTCTTTGATGCTCTTTACTTCTTTCTTCTCGTCAACAACGTGGGCTAGGAAGGCATGATATCTTTTCTGTAGGTGTTTTCGGGCTTTGATGCAAGACACGATTCGGAGGCTGGTACTGGGTTTGTCACCGTAGACAACAAAGGTCTTGTCATCCGGCAGATGAAGTCGGATTCCTCGTTCGTAACACATGATGTCGGCATGATGGGGAATTAGCCAATCCATACCAACAATCACGTCAAAACTTCCTATTTTAACAGGCATTAAGTCGATTTGAAAGGAGTGATCGTCCAGAGTAAGTGTACAGCCTATATATATGTCGTTTGTGCTTTCAGTTTTGCCATTTGCCATCTCTACTGTAAATGTTTCATTGAGTAGTTGTGGTTTTTGTTTTAATAAGTATTTAAACTCGTGGCTTACGAAACTCCTCTCCGCACCGCTATCGAATAGTACACAAGCATATGAATTATTGACGAGGAACGTACTGGTAACCACGGTGGGATCCTCCACCGCTTCCGCACGTCCCATGACTAGGACCCTTCCATTTCTCCCAACGTTCTTTGTCTTCGGGCAATCACGCTTAAAATTCCCCGTCTCACCACAGCCATAGCAAGCTTGACTCACCCCAACATTAGAGGCTTGGGTGGTTTGTGAAACTGGCGCCTTGCAGAAATGGGCGGTATGCCTCTTTTTGTTACAGTTCGAGCAGTGCATCTCCCTACATGCTCCGGTGTGGTGGAAATTACACTTGTTGCACTTGGGTAGTGTCCCATTATACTGCTTGGTTGTTGTAGGGGTAGTCGGGACAGTGGCTGCACGGACTGCCACAATCTGTTGTCTCTTGGCATTTTCTTGGTTAGGCTGACCCCTCCCCCTGTTCCAGGGTTTCCTTTTGTGGTCCTTCTCCTTTGGTTGTTCAGTTCTTGGGGTCATGGTTCCCTGGCGAACCCCATGGTCAACTAGTCGTTGGGCTAGTCGTTTGGCGCTATCGAAGGTAGCGGGGCTTGCTGATTCTACATTCCCCTGGATCTGAGGAGATAGCCCCCAGATATAGCGCTCTACTTTCACAGATTCTGGCGTGACCATAGTAGGGCAGAGGGTTGCCAGGTCATTGAATCGGTTCGTGTAGGAGGTCAGATCTGAACCTTTCATAGTAAGGTTCCACAGTTCTTGTTCTAGTTTCTGGATCTCCCCTCTGGGACAGTACTCTTTCATCAGCATGGTCTTCAGTTCCTCCCAACTTATTGAGTTGGCCACAGGAAGTGTCAGAGCCTTAACATGGCCCTTCCACTAGGACATGGCCGTATCAACAAAGGTACCAGCGGCGAATTTGACTTTAGATTCCTCGGAGCATGCGGAGATTTCAAAGATTGATTCTGTTTTCTCAATCCATCTCGTGAGAGCAAGGACACCACCAGTACCGTGGAAAGCCACTGGTTTACAATTAACAAAGTCTTTGTATGTGCACACTCGCGATTGGTTTGATGTTTCTACATTTGTGGAGTCGTTGGTGGCATTTCTGCTCCCACTTCCATTCGTCCCATTGTTGTTAATCTGGGCAATAGCGGCTGTCACGGCGGCTGTGACGGCGGCTTGGAAAGTTGCTGAGTTCATCATGTGTGGATCGGGTGTTTCGGCTGGTGTGCTCCTAGTGTTTCTCCTTTTGGGTGGCATATTTCTGTTATAAGGATTTTAAGATTTAACGATGGTAAGTCTTCGGAAGGATCGTTATAAATCTGGTGTCATTAAGATATGGCGTTTATGTTTTTAAGTTTTATCTTGTTCTAATCCTTTCATAAATTGTAATTATAATACAGTATCAAACATACATGTCAAACACTTGTGCGACACTTATAAATAACATAAGTCATCACATTAATAATAATTGTAGCGTTACATGAATTTGAAACGGGAAATTCGACCTTCGCAGAGGTCTAAAGTGCAACAGAAATAAACGGCGTAACGGCTTACAAAAAGTGTAATCACTTGATCGTAGAACCGCGCCTACATACAATGGTGAGCAGCGTATAATGCATGCTCAAAGGCTTCCTAATCTATAACAAACTTGAGTAGTATAAGTACTACTCATGGTGATCCAGATCTCCCAGCTCTGCGTATTGCATCCAACTGTGCCCTTAGGTCAGCAGCCTCTCGCTCGGCCTCCTCGGCCCTCCGCTCTACCTCTCGGATCCTCTGCTTAGAATCTGATATCCGCTCAAAGGCCTCCTAAAACATACCCATGACTGTCCGTCCATCCTCTTTGAGTGAGTCGACTCGTCCAGAGGTACGGCCATGGGTCTCGTCCAAGCGTCGAAGGCGTGCTGATGTGACTTCGATGGTAGCTCCCACATCCATGACTTGGCTGGTGGTTGCCCTAATCCGCTCGTCCTGTCGGTTGATGCGTCCGACCATGACTGGTAAAGATCGATCTGCAGGGCCCCCTCCAATGAGGTCGAAGCTCATACCATAAGGGGGTACCAGGCCCTGTTCTCGGCTCTACAGGCGTATGTGCTCAGCCCATTCTGGCACCTGATCCTGAAGAGGTTCTTCTATTAGTAAAGGACGGTGAATGGGGAGTACCCTCTTCCGAGGGGTACGCATCCATAACGGGTCACCGGGGTGGCGGTATACCTGAAAGTCCGGCTCTAGGGATGGTGCGTGTATGTCGCGGATCGGGTAGCGTGGATCGATGACCTCAGACCCGTCATCAGAATCTTCGTCCTCCCATTGGTCTTCTTCTTCCGAAGCTTCCTCTGGTTCCTCCTCCGGAACCTCTTCTGGTTCTTCTTCTGGTTCCTCCTCCGGAACCTCTTCTGGTTCCTCGTTAAGCCATCCCCCATTTCCGTCCTCGGGGAAATAAGGGTCTCCCGGCAAATGGAATCCTGCCATGGTGTCTGTACTAGAATTGGGGTGTAAGAAGTATATAGGGGGACCTTAATTACACATATATATAATTAAGTAATGTACACAAAATACTCCTATAGTATTTTAACTTTATGTTTAGTTCTATAGCGTTTTAAAATACTCCCATAGTATTTTAAATTTTATGTTTAGTTGTTTGATTATTGGTATGTGTTCGGACTTGTTGTTCACCACGACTATCCCTAAGTACCCGTTAATTATATCTTGGACCAATAGAGTTGATCAGGTTCTATTTATCCCAGACATAATTACTAAAGCACTTAGGTCTATCCGTAGTATTTCAACTCATCCTAATACTTTTGTATGTCTTCGTTATAATATCGTTCTAGTATGTATGTATGTATGTATTTATACTTTCATAAAAATTATCGTTATAATTTTAAAAGTATACTTGTACAAAAATGTTTTCGAGAGTTTTAGTCCCATTGAATTTATAGTTGTATATCTTAAATGGATTGATATACTTAGTTCACTATAAACAATGCTCTGATACCAATCTGTCACACCCTCAAACCGTATTGGCGGAATAGTTCGAGAGTGGATGACTTCATGAACAATATCATAACAAAGTTGAATAGTAGTGAATTCCAAGCACACAACCATCGTTTAAATCAATTACAAATGTTACAAAGTTTACTTATTTCAAGTCTCAAAGACAATTGAAATGATATCAAGATAGATAAAAATGACGTCATAACGTCATATCTTGTAGCGCTTGCATTTACCTTGTTAGTTTCCTGAGAATACAAATAGTTGAAAAAGTGTCAACAATTAAGTTGGTGAGTTCATAAGATTTTGTAATAGAAAAGCCCTTTGTTTGTAAACGGTAGTAATTGAGAACCAATCCTATATTTTCTTATAAAAGTGACAAAGTCTTTAACTTCCAAAAACTAAAATGTAATATGTATAATTGTAGTGTAAATTCCTTTGAAGTGTAAATTTTACGTAAATAATTTATAAAAGAAATTATTAAGTTGATATTTTTCCCCGTGAGATACCCTATAACCATACTGTGACTAGTTGGCCTGTTGCGACGTTCTTCAAGCGTCGAAATGGTAGACATTTGGACACCTCAGACATGCCGGTCTAGCTGTAGCGAGCAGCTCAGGTGTGGGGTTGTCAAGCCCCGTATAGATCTATACTCAAATATCGCGCTCTCTTACCGAGACTCTGGTTATAAATGTACAGGACTTATAGTAGGTACTTATAAAAGTACTGTGAAGATTCATCTCACGAAATGTATGTATTTCAATCAACTTATTTACGTACGATTTGTATATAAAAACTCTTGTAATCATCAATTATCATTTTTCCCATGATAATATAGTATTGTTTAATAATTATATAATTTTATATAATTATTTTTGTCATGTTTAAGCGTCAATCTAACCTTATGTTCGTAAACTATTCCAATAATAGTCTATTTTTAGTAATTCCGTCGTAACAATCATATTTTGCGAATAATAACGAAGTAACTTGTTCAAATGTTTATAAATATCACCTTTTAAGATATTTCTCACAAAAATGGTGTAATAACTTGATTATAACCATTTTTGTTGGAAAATAATATTTTTGTTTATAAAAAACGTAGTTTTTACTAGTCTTCATTTTTATAACGTTTTTACCCAAGATCTAGTATTTTTGTACGCTTTATTTGTGGTTTTGTAATTTTTACATAACTTAATATGTCAAAGTGTTCATAATACATGAATCTATTCATATTTTATGTCAAGTTCATCTTTATAATATTTTGTCCAAGATCTAGTATTTTTGTATGGTTTATTTGTGGTTTTTGTAATTTTTGCCCAACTTAATATGTCATAGTGTTCATAATACATGGATCTATTCATATTTTATGTCAAGAGCATTTTTACACAAATATTAACTTTATAAACTTGTGTAAATCAACATGTATAATAATAAAACACATATAAACTTGAATAAAACAACATTTATAGTAAAAGAACTTGTATTCTCCCCCAAAAGGTTTGAAAAGATGAAAATGAGGGTATGAACTCACCTTGAGTGGTAGATCTTAAGGTTTCTTGGTAGAAGGTTGAAGAGTTTGGTTCTAGGATTTGGATGACTCTTGGACAAGCTAATATCCAATGGATTTTGATGGATGTTAGTGTGTGTAAAAGGTGTAAAACTTGTGTTATGTTGTTTAGAATCAAAAGATGGATGAATCTTACCACTTAATCTTGTGAAAGGAGCTTGGAATTGAAGCTTGAGGAAGATGATGATGGTGATGGTGTGAGCCGAGAGCAAGAAGAGAGGAAGAGAAAGGAGAGGTTTGGTTGGATACAAATGAACTAGGCTAGTTTCTCTTGGAAGATTTAGTCTTAGATATTTCCTATTATAAAATTAGTAGCTTCATAAGTGCCTAGATTTTAAATATTTACCACTAAGGTCATATTGGAGCACTTGCTTCAGCCAAATGAGTGTAGGGTGGGGGTGGGGTAGGGTTGGTTTTTATAAAAATAGCAATGTACTTATAAAAATGGGTGATTTTTATAAAATCGTAAGTCGTTTTAGTAAATTTTTATGCGTTTTTAACGAAACGAAGTTCTAAATAATTATTTTGTATAAAAACATTGTCAAACATTTATTTTGATTGAAACATAACTCGTTGGATGTCGGAATACGCGTTTAAGCGCGGTATTCTTTCGATTTCGCGATTTTTTACGTTTTACCGTAAATTGTATTTAGCTTTGGAATTAAATATTAGATACTATTACGTTACTTATCATATAAGTTTTTATTACATATGTGATGTTTAAGGCACCACATTTTGGAATTTGAGTCCAAACCCTGTGTACATTTATCCGTTCACAGCGGTTTAATCGTTATAACTTTCACATACGAACTCCGTTTTCGACATTCTATATATCCACAGTTTCGTATTTACGAGTAGATCATTTTATGAATATTATTATTCTCAAAATAATATTTGTACGATTATCGAATTTTTACGCTACAGTAGTTTGCTGTCCGTATTTTCGATTTTTAATCGATATTTGTTTGATTTAGCATACGTAATACTATAATATTAATAATTCATTGCAAAACTTATGGAAAATAACTTTTCAACATATAGATTAACGTACGCTTCGTTTGACTACAGTTGACTTTTGTTGACCAAAATTTACAATTGTCACATCATCTACCTATTAGAAAGAATTTCGTCCCGAAATTTAGCTCTTGAGTGAATCCTCAAGGGTTTGGGAAGAGATGTGGGTATTTCTGCTTCATTTGGCACTCCAACGGACCTTAACTATTGGTATGCGGCTCTGTTTGGTTCTTTTGATTTCTCTATCCATGATCTCCATTGGTTCCTCTACGAAGTGTAGGTCTTCATTGACTTCGATTTCGTCAAGGGGAATGATCAGGGTTTCATCGGACAAGCACTTCTTGAGATTCGACACATGGAAGGTGCTGTGTACTTTGCTCAACTCCTGGGGTAGTTGAAGTTTGTAGGCTACAGGACCGATCCTTGCTAGGATTTTGAATGGTCCAATGTACCTTGGGTTAAGTTTTCCCCTCTTGCCGAAGCGTATCATCCCTTTCCAAGGGGAGACCTTCAACATGACAAGGTCACCCACTTGGAATTCTAGTGGTTTACGCCTTTTGTCTGCATAACTCTTCTGTCGATCGCGAGAGGCCTTCAATCGTTCCCGGATTTCAACGATCTTTTCAGTTGTTTCTCGTATGATTTCTGGCCCGGGGAGGGTGCTGTTTGTCACTTGACCTTTGGCTAGCTGTGTGTCGCCGACCTCGGCCCAACACAAAGGTGATCTGCACTTATGTCCGTACAGTGCCTCAAATGGAGCGGCGTTGATGCTAGTGTGGTAACTTTTGTTGTAGGAGAATTCAATTAGTGGCAAGTGAACATCCCACGCCTTGCCAAAGTCTATTACACAGGCGCGAAGCATGTCTTCCAGTGTCTGAATGGTTCGTTCACTTTGGCCATCCGTTTGCGGATGGTAAGCTGTGCTCATATCGAGTCTGGTTCCCATAGCCTTTTGCAATGATTGCCAAAAGTGTGAAGTGAATCGGCTATCTCTATCTGAGATGATTGATTTTGGCACACCATGCAATTTTACAATTTCTCTGAGGTAGAGCCTTGCCAGCTTATCCATCTTATCAGTCTCCTTGATTGGTAGAAAGTGAGCGGACTTAGTTAGCCTATCGACGATTACCCATATGGTGTCTAGTCCACCAGTTGTCTTTGGTAATTTGGTTATGAAGTCCATAGTTATCCGCTCCCACTTCCACTCGGGTATTTCTGGTTGTTGTAGCAGGCCCGAGGGTTTTTGGTATTCGACTTTAACCTTGGCACAAGTCAGGCACTTGCCCACGTAAGTAGCAATTTCTGCCTTCATGTTTGGCCACCAATATAGTTTCTTGAGATCTAGATACATCTTGTCGGATCCGGGATGAACGGAGTATTTAGTCTTGTGAGCCTCATTCATGATAATATCTCTGTATCCACCAAATCTCGGGGTCCAAATTCGGTTCTTGAGGTAACGAGCTCCGTCATCCTTAACTTCATGGTTTTTATCCATCCCTCGCAATGCTTCATTTGCGACATTCTCAGGTTTTAAGGCTTCTAGCTATGCCTCCTTGATCTGAGTGGACAAATGGGAATGGATCGTTATTGACAGAGACTTTACTCGACAGCCCGAGTACTCTTTTCGACTGAGGGCATCAGCTACCACGTTGGCCTTCCCTGGGTGATAACGAATTTCACATTCATAGTCACTTAGTAGCTCTACCCATCGCCGTTGCCTCATGTTGAGCTCTTTTTGATTGAGGATATGCTGGAGACTCTTATGGTCAGTGAAGATTGTACACTTAGTGCCGTACAGGTAGTGTCTCCAGATCTTCAATGCGAATACTACCGCCCCCAACTCGAGGTCATGTGTAGTGTAGTTGACCTCGTGAGTTTTAAGTTGTCTTGAAGCGTAGGCAATGACTTTTCCTCTTTGCATGAGTACGCTGCCCAGACCTTGGTTCGACGCATCGCAATAGACCACAAAGTCTTCTGTTCCTTCTGGAAGGGACAGAATAGGAGCGCTGCACAAGGCTTTCTTTAAGGTCTGGAAGGCGGCGTCTTGTTTATCTTCCCACTTGAATGTTACACCCTTCTGTGTCAGAGCAGTAAGTGGTTTCGCAATTTTGGAGAAATTCTGTATGAATTTTCGGTAATAGCCGGCAAGGCCCAAAAACTGGCGGATTTCTGTCGGAGTTCTTGGTGCATCCCAGTTTTCGATGGCTTTGATTTTGGAGGGATCCACATGTATTCCTTCCTTGCTGACTACATGGCCTAGAAAGTCCACCTTTTGAATCCAAAATTCGCATTTCAAAAATTTCGCATACAACTTCTTTGCTCTTAATGTCTCCAAAACCTGTCGTAAGTGTTGACTATGTTCCTCCTTACTTCGTGAATAGATAAGTATGTCGTCGATGAACACTATCACGAATTTATCTAATTAAGGTCGGCATACTCGGTTCATTAGATCCATAAACACTGCGGGCGCATTAGTCAATCCGAAAGGCATCACAACGAATTCATAATGGCCATAGCGAGTTCTGAATGCCGTTTTAGGAACGTCTTCTTCTTGGACTCTGAGTTGGTGATATCCCGACCTTAGATCGATTTTCGAAAAATAACTCGATCCTTGGAGTTGATCGAAAAGGTCGTCAATTCGGGGTAACGGATACCGGTTCTTGATAGTGAGCTTGTTCAACTCTCGATAGTCAATGCACATACGGAATGATCCATCCTTCTTCTTCACGAACAAGACCGGCGCTCCCCAAGGTGAGAAGCTCGGCCTGATGAACCCTTTGCTTAGTAGTTCGTTTAGTTGGCTGGATAATTCTTGCATTTCTGCCGGGGCTAATCGGTAAGGCGCTTTTGCTACCAGGGTGGCTCCTGGAATCAAATCGATTCTGAACTCAACTTGTCGTGCGGGTGGTACTTCTGGAAGGTCTTTTGGGAATACATCAGAAAAGTCGCAGACTTCGGGGATCTCTTTGATGCTCTTTACTTCTTTCTTCTCGTCAACAACGTGGGCTAGGAAGGCATGGTATCTTTTCTGTAGGTATTTTCGGGCTTTGATGCAAGACACGATTCGGAGGCTGGTACTTGGTTTTTCACCGTAGATAACAAAGGTCTTGTCATCCGGCAGATGAAGCCGGATTCCTCGTTCGTAACACATGATGTCGGCATGATGGGGAATTAGTCAATCCATACAAACAATCACGTCAAAACTTCCTATTTTAACAGGCATTAAGTTGATTTGAAAGGAGTGATCGTCCAGAGTAAGTGTACAGCCTATGTATATGTCGTTTGTGCTTTCAGTTTTGCCATTTGCCATCTCTACTGTAAATGTTTCATTGAGTAGTTGTGGTTTTTGTTTTAATAAGTATTTAAACTCGTGGCTTACGAAACTCCTCTCCGCACCGCTATCGAATAGTACACAAGCATATAAATTATTGACGAGGAACATACCGGTAACCACGGTGGGATCCTCCACCGCTTCCGCACGTCCCATGACTAGGACCCTTCCATTTCTCCCAACGTTCTTTGTCTTCGGGCAATCACGCTTAAAATGCCCCGTTTCACCACAGCCATAGCAAGCTTGACTCACCCCAACATTAGAGGCTTGGGTGGTTTGTGAAACTGGCGCCTTGCAGAAACGGGCGATATGCCCCTTTTTGTTACAGTTCGAGCAGTGCATCTCCCTAAATGCTCCGGTGTGGTGGAAATTACACTTGTTGCACTTGGGTAGTGTCCCATTATATTGCTTGGTTGTTGTAGGGGTAGTCGGGACAGTGGCTGCACGGACTGCCACAATCTGTTGTCTCTTGGCATTTTCTTGGTTAGGCTGACCCCTCCCCCTATTCCAGGGTTTCCTTTTGTGGTCCATCTCCTTTGGTTGTTCAGTTATTGGGTCATGGTTCCCTGGCGAACCCCATGGTCAACTAGTCGTTGGGCTAGTCCTTTGGCGCTGTCGAAGGTAGCGGGGCTTGCTGATTCTAAATTCCCCTGGATCTGAGGAGATAGCCCCCAGATATAGCGCTCCGCTTTCACAGATTCTGGCGTGACCATAGTAGGGCAGAGGGTTGCCAAGTCATTGAATCGGTTCGTGTAGGAGGTCAGATATGAACCTTTCATAGTAAGGTTCCACAGTTCTTGTTCTAGTTTCTGGATCTCCCCTCTGGGACAGTACTCTTTCATCAGCATGGTCTTCAGTTCCTCCCAACTCATTGAGTTGGCCTCAGGAAGTGTCAGAGCCTTAACATGGCCCTTCCACCAGGACATGGCCGTATCAACAAAGGTACCAGCGGCGAATTTGACTTTAGATTCCTCAGAGCATGCGGAGATTTCAAAGATTGATTCTGTTTTCTCAATCCATCTCGTGAGAGCAAGGACACCACCAGTACCGTGGAAAGCCACTGGTTTACAATTAACAAAGTCATTGTATGTGCATACTCACGATTGGTTTGATGTTTCTACATTTGTGGAGTCGTTGGTGGCATTTCTGCTCCCACTTCCATTCGTCCCATTGTTGTTAATCTAGGCAATAGCGGCTGTCACGGCGGCTGTGACGGCGGCTTGGAAAGTTGCTGAGTTCATCATGTGTGGATCGGGTGTTTCGGCTGGTGTGCTCCTAGTGTTTCTCCTTTTGGGTGGCATATTTCTGTTATAAGGATTTTAAGATTTAACGATGGTAAGTCTTCGGAAGGATCGTTATAAATCTGGTGTCATTAAGATATGGCGTTTATGTTTTTAAGTTTTATATTGTTCTAATCCTTTCATAAATTGTAATTATAATACAGTATCAAACATACATGTCAAACACTTATGCGACACTTATAAATAACATAAGTCATCACATTAATAATAATTGTAGCGTTACATGAATTTGAAACGGGAAATTCGACCTTCGCAGAGGTCTAAAGTGCAACAGAAATAAACGGCGTAACGGCTTACAAAAAGTGTAATCACTTGATTGTAGAACCGCGCCTACATACAATGGTGAGCAGCGTATAATGTGTGCTCAAAGGCTTCCTAATCTATAACAAACTTGAGTAGTATAAGTACTACTCATGGTGATCCGGATCTCCCAGCTCTGCGTATTGTATCCAACTGTGCCCTTAGGTCAGCAGCCTCTCGCTCGGCCTCCTCGGCCCTCCGCTCTACGTCTCGGATCCTCTGCTCAGAATCTGATATCCGCTCAAAGGCCTCCTAAAACATACCCATGGCTGTCCGTCCATCCTCTTCGAGTGAGTCGACTCGTCCAGAGGTACGGCCATGGGTCTCGTCCAAGCGTCGAAGGCGTGCTGCTGTGACTTCGGCGGTAGCTCCTACATCCATGACTTGGCTGGTGGTTGCCCTAATCCGCTCGTCCTGTCGGTTGATGCGTCCGACCATGACTGGTAAAGATCGATCTGCAGGGCCCCCTCCAATGAGGTCGAAGCTCATACCATAATGGGGTACCAGGCCCTGTTCTCGGCTCTACAGGCGTATGTGCTCAGCCCATTCTGGCACCTGATCCTGAAGAGGTTCTTCTATTAGTGAAGGACGGTGAATGGGGAGTACCCTCTTCCGAGGGGTACGCATCCATAACGGGCAACCGGGGTGGCGGTATACCTGAAAGTCCAGCTCTAGGGATGGTGCGTGTATGTCGCGGATCGGGTAGCGTGGATCGATGACCTCAGACCCGTCATCAGAATCTTCGTCCTCCCATTGGTCTTCTTCTTCCGAAGCTTCCTCTGGTTCCTCCTCCGGAACCTCTTCTGGTTCTTCTTCTGGTTCCTCCTCCGGAACCTCTTCTGGTTCCTCGTTAAGCCATCCCCCATTTCCCTCCTCGGGGAAATAAGGGTCTCCCGGCAAATGGAATCCTGCCATGGCGTCTGTACGAGAATTGGGGTGTAAGAAGTATATAGGGGGACCTTAATTACACATATATATAATTAAGTAATGTACACAAAATACTCCTATAGTATTTTAACTTTATGTTTAGTTCTATAGCGTTTTAAAATACTCCCATAGTATTTTAAATTTTATGTTTAGTTGTTTGATTATTGGTATGTGTTCGGACTTGTTGTTCACCACGACTATCCCTAAGTACCCGTTAATTATATCTTGGACCAATAGAGTTGATCAGGTTCTATTTATCCCAGACATAATTACTAAAGCACTTAGGTCTATCCGTAGTATTTCAACTCATCCTAATACTTTTGTATGTCTTCGTTATAATATCGTTCTAGTATGTATGTATGTATGTATTTATACTTTTATAAAAATTATCGTTATAATTTTAAAAGTATACTTGTACAAAAATGTTTTCGAGAGTTTTAGTCCCATTGAATTTATAGTTGTATATCTTAAATGGATTGATATACTTAGTTCACTATAAACAATGCTCTGATACCAATCTGTCACACCCTCAAACCGTATTGGCGGAATAGTTCGAGAGTGGATGACTTCATGAACAATATCATAACAAAGTTGAATAGTAGTGAATTCCAAGTACACAACCATCGTTTAAATCAATTACAAATGTTACAAAGTTTACTTATTTCAAGTCTCAAAGACAATTGAAATGATATCAAGATAGATAAAAATGACGTCATAACGTCATATCTTGTAGCGCTTGCATTTACCTTGTTAGTTTCCTGAGAATACAAATAGTTGAAAAAGTGTCAACAATTAAGTTGGTGAGTTCATAAGATTTTGTAATAGAAAAGCTCTTTGTTTGTAAACGGTAGTAATTGAGAACCAAGAAAATCCTATATTTTCTTATAAAAGTGACAAAGTCTTTAACTTCCAAAGACTAAAATGTAATATGTATAATTGTAGTGTAAATTCCTTTGAAGTGTAAATTTTACGTAAATAATTTATAAAAGAAATTATTAAGTTGATATTTTATCCCGTGAGATACCCTATAACCATATTGGTGACTAGTTGGCCTGTTGCGACGTTATTCAAGCGTCGAAATGGTAGACATTTGGACACCTCAGACCTGCCGGTCTAGCTGTAGCGAGCAGCTCAGGTGCGGGGTTGTCAAGCCCCGTATAGATCTATACTCAAATATCGCGCTCTCTTACCGAGACTCTGGTTATAAATGTACAGGACTTATAGTAGGTACTTATAAAAGTAATGTGAAGATTCATCTCACGAAATGTATGTATTTCAATCAACTTATTTACGTACAATTTGTATATAAAAACTCTTGTAATCATCCATTATCATTTTTCCCATGATAATATAGTATTGTTTAATAATTATATAATTTTATATAATTATTTTTGTCATGTTTAAGCGTCAATCTAACCTTATGTTCGTAAACTATTCCAATAATAGTCTATTTTTAGTAATTCCGTCGTAACAATCATATTTTGCGAATAATAACGAAGTAACTTGTTCAAATGTTTATAAATATCATCTTTTAAGATATTTCTCACAAAAATGGTGTAATAACTTGGTTATAACCATTTTTGTTGGAAAATGATATTTTTGTTTATAAAAAACGTAGTTTTTACTAGTCTTCATTTTTATAACGTTTTTAACCAAGATCTAGTATTTTTGTACGCTTTATTTGTGGTTTTGT
Source organism: Cichorium intybus (assembly GCA_023525715.1). Lineage (NCBI taxonomy): Eukaryota > Viridiplantae > Streptophyta > Magnoliopsida > Asterales > Asteraceae > Cichorium > Cichorium intybus. Next base: position 77,907,734 of record CM042010.1, read on the forward strand.
AATTTTTACATAATTTAATATGTCAAAGTCTTCATAATACATGGATCTATTCATATTTTATGTCAAGTTCATCTTTATAATATTTTGTCCAAGATCTAGTATTTTTGTATGGTTTATTTGTGGTTTTTGTAATTTTTGCCCAACTTAATATGTCATAGTGTTCATAATACATGGATCTATTCATATTTTATGTCAAGAGCATTTTTACACAAATATTAACTTTATAAACTTGTGTAAATCAACATGTATAACAATATAACACATATAAACTTGAATAAAACAACATTTATAGTAAAAGAACTTGTATTCTCCCCCAAAAGGTTTGAAAAGATGAAAATGAGGGGTATGAACTCACATTGAGTGGTAGATCTTAAGGTTTCTTGGTAGAAGGTTGAAGAGTTTGGTTCTAGGACTTGGATGACTCTTGGACAAGCTAATATCCAATGGATTTTGATGGATGTTAGTGTGTGTAAAAGGTGTAAAACTTGTGTTATGTTGTTTAGAATCAAAAGATGGACGAATCTTACCACTTAATCTTGTGAAAGGAGCTTGGAATTGAAGCTTGAGGAAGATGATGATGGTGATGGTGTGAGCCGAGAGCAAGAAGAGAGGAAGAGAAAGGAGAGGTTTGGTTGGATACAAATGAACTAGGCTAGTCTCTCTTGGAAGATTTAGTCTTAGATATTTCCTATTATAAAATTACTAGCTTCATAAGTGCCTAGATTTTAAATATTTACCACTAAAGTCATATTGGAGCACTTGCTTCAGCCAAATGAGTGTAGGGTGGGGGGTGGGGTAGGGTTGGTTTTTATAAAAATAGCAATGTACTTATAAAAATGGGTGATTTTTATAAAATCGTAAGTCGTTTTAGTAAATTTTTATGCGTTTTTAACGAAACGAAGTTCTAAATAATTATTTTGTATAAAAACATTGTCAAACATTTATTTTGATTGAAACATAACTCGTTGGATGTCGGAATACGCGTTTAAGCGCGGTATTCTTCCGATTTCGCGATTTTTGACGTTTTACCGTAAATTGTATTTAGCTTTGGAATTAAATATTAGATACTATTACGTTACTTATCATATAAGTTTTTATTTCATATGTGATGTTTAAGGCACCACATTTTGGAATTTGAGTCCAAACCCTGTGTACATTTATCCGTTCATAGCGGTTTAATCGTTATAACTTTCACATACGAACTCCGTTTTCGACATTCTATATATCCACAGTTTCGTATTTACGAGTAGATCATTTTATGAATATTATTATTCTCAAAATAATATTTGTACGATTATCGAATTTTTACGCTACAGTAGTTTGCTGTCCGTATTTTCGACTTTTAATCGATATTTGTTTGATTTAGCATACGTAATACTATAATATTAATAATTCATTGCAAAAGTTAAGGAAAATAACTTTTCAGCATATAGATTAACGTACGCTTCGTTTGACTACAGTTGACTTTTGTTGACCAAAATTTACAATTGTCACATAACGCCAACATGAGGCAGGCTCGTGGAACCAACTCCCCTGCTCCCGTCCTAGCCATTCATCATAGTGGTGGCAAATGGAAGGAAAGTTCTCATACCAAGGAAAATGGAAAAGCTAAGGGAAACCAAGGCTTTAAGAGAAAAGCTGACTCCGACATTGCCCCTATCAGTGAGCCGAAAGAGGCTATCTGCTTTTACTTCCAACAAAAGGGACACTAGAAACATAGCTGTCGGAAGTACCTAGAAGACCTGAAGGACAACAGATTCAAAGAGTGTGGCACCTCAGGTATATTTATGATCGAATTACATAGTGCTATCACTTTTAATTCTTGGGTCCTTGATACAACGTGTGGTACTCACATTTGTGCTGATATGCAGGGACTAAGGAAAAATAGGAAGCTACAGCATGAGGAGCTCAACTTGATCATAGGAAACAGACAAACTGCTGCTGTTACGAGGATGGGGAGCTATGAGCTGATGGTGAATAATAGCAGTTCGATTAAGTTATTAGATTGTTGCTACTTGCCAGATATGGCCCGAAAGCTTATTTCATTTTATATAATGTTTGAGGATGGTTATAAATTTGGTTTTGCCAATGATAATGGAAATATTTTGTTTTATAAAAATGGTTATCTTTGTTTTAAAGCTAGTCCTTGCAATGAGATATATGAAACTGCTGTTTGTGTTGGTAGAACTAATAATATAATTGGTTATATAAACAAGAGTTGCATTGCTAAACTCCAGTCGGAAGGAATATTGGAATCATTCGACTTAAAGTCAGATGATGTATGCGAATCTTGCTTACTTGGCAAGATGACTAAATTGCCATTCACAGGAAGCTACAAAAGAGGCAATGATCTGTTGGAACTTATTCACATAGATCTTTGTGGACCGTTTAGATCAGCCACTAGACAAGGAGAATGCTACTTTGTGACATTAACTAATGACTTCAGTAGATACATAAGTCGGAAACCTTTGAAGTGCTCAAAGAGTTTCAAAGCGAACTAGAGAATCAACTGGGCAAGAAGATTAAGATGCTCTGATCCGATAGGGGTGGAGAATATCTTAGTCAGGAATTCTACGATCATATAAAGGATTGTGGAATAGTTTCACAATTCTCTCCTCCCAAAACACCATAGCACAACGGTGTGTCTGAAAAGAGAAATCGAACGCTGTTAGACATGGTTCGATCTATGATGAGTCATGCTACATTTCCGATACGTTTCTGGGGTCATGTCTTAGAAACTACCGCTCGCATCTTAAACCTCGTCCCAACTAAGAGGGTTGCTAAATCACCCTCTGAAATGTGGGGTGGAGAACGTGCTTCACTAGCACATATAAATGTCTAGGATTGTGAAGTCTTCTTTCGGCATGAAGCTCATGACAAGCTTGAACCTAGCGTAGAGAAGTGTTATTTTGTCGGTTATCTACGAAATTCATTTGGATACTTGTTCTACAAGCCTTTTGAGAACAAAGTATTTGTTGCTCGGAGAGGAGTATTTCTGGAAAGAGGTCTCATATCCAAAGAGGCTAGTAGGAGTAAAATCGATCTTGAAGAGATTCAAGAGTCAACCAATGAAGAACCTATAGTGGACACTAGCACTCAACCTGAGGATGAGACTCGTGTTGAGGAAACTGACATATCTCCACTGCCTCTTTGCAGATCCGGTAGAGTTAGCCATCCTCCTGAGTTTTATGGCTTCCATATCACTACAGAAGTTGACACACTGATAGGTGATAACACACTGGTTAATGAGGATGAACCATCCAACTACAAGGAATCGATGGCAGGCCTTAAGGCTACAAAATGGAAAGAAGCCATGGAGAGCGAGATTCATTCCATGTGTGATAACCAAGTTTGGAACTTCATTTATCCTACACTAGGCCTCAAAACTGTCGGGTGTAAGTTGATCTTCAAGAAGAAGACCGACATGGATGGGAATGTACACACTTTCAAGTCTAGGTTGGTTGAGAAAGGTTTCACTCAGACTCAAGGATGTGTATATGGCACAACCTGAAGGTTTTTTACATAGAAACTATCCGAATAGAGGGTATAAGCTTGAAAGGTCCATTTATGGACTTAAACAAGCTTCTCGTAGCTGGAACATCTGCTTCCATGAAAAGGTCAAAGAGTTTGGATTTTCTAGAAGTTAGGATGAGTACTGTGTATATGTCAAAGCCATTAGGAGTAATGTAGTATTTCTGGTACTGTATGTCGATGAGATACTCCTTATAGGAAATGACATCCCAACATTGCAAAGTGTGAAGACTTGGCTTGGGAAGTGTTTTTCAATGAAGGATCTATGAAATGCATAATATATACTTGGTATAAAGATCTATTGGGATAGATCGAAGCGTCTAATAACACTAAGCGAGAGTACATACCTAGACAAGATCTTGAAGAAATTCAGGATGCTTGACTCCAAGAAAATATTATTGCTCATACAACAAGGGATAAAGCTAAGTAAAGAGCAATGTCCCAGGACAAGTGATGAACTGGACAGAATGAGTCGAGTCCGATACACTATAGGATTGATCATGTATGCCATGATATTGTTGGATTAAGTGTCTAAGCCATAACTATAATTGATACATATACTTGAATTGATAGCAACATAGTCCTTTTAGGTTGCACTCAAACCTAGCAATGGATAGGATGAACTATAGAGAGAGATTAATTTACTAATATATTATGAGGATAATATATTAATTAGAAATAGTAATATTTAATTAATGACTAATCAGAAATTAATTAGAATTAATTTTACGATTAATTGGATTAATTAAAAGTACTGGGGATGAATTGTAATTATTCAATAGTTGAGCAATAGATAAATATGGGATATACATTGGATGAAATTAAGGATTTATATCCTTAAAATTTCTATATATATATATATATATATATATATATATATATATATATATATATATATATATATATATATATATATATATATATATATATATATATATATATATATATATATATATATATATTGGTTATATATGGTAATGATTACGGTTTTAAATTATATGATAAAAGGCTTATCATATCTGAATTTAAATAAGGCAGTGTATAAGCCTTATCACTTATCAACTTAGGGCTATAAATAAGGAGTCCCAATACCCCATATACTATGCCATTTTTTAAGAGACTCTCCTCCTCTCTCTGGTTTTCCTGCTTGCTAGTATTTTGGGTGTGAGCCATTAGAGGCAATACATTTTTGGTGCTTGCTTCCAAGAGATCACCAAAAGGTATGTGGTTCTAAACCTTCTTTAGAATTTTCGATATATGCCTTAGGGTTCTTAGTTATAGATTCAATTAGATAAAACATTGATCCTTAGGTTGCATGTGAACTTAAGAGTTTTAAGTTTATTTTTCTGCATATTCTCCATCAGTGGTATCAGAGTTTAGTTTGTTTTCTTTTGAATAACTATAATTGTATAATTGTTTTTAGGGTTTATAAAAATTAAACTCTGGCCACCATGGATGTCGACTTTGGGCTAGGGTTTCTGAAACCCTAACCTCCACCCTTATTTTTGAAAATTGCAAGGGATCTTCTAGTGTTTTCTGTTTTTGGTAATTATGATTAATTAATAAATGGAAACCCTTACCCTATTTTCAAAAACTTAGTGGGCAATGATTAGGATTAAATTATTTGATTAATTTAATTTGATAATCCTTATCTTATTTAATTCATTTAATTAATTGTTAATTAAAGGATAAACATTAAATCAATTTGGGTTTAAATTTAAATTTAAATTAAATTGTTTAATTTGCAAAAATTTAAAATAGATAAACCAAATATTTTAAAAGGTTTAAAATACATCTTATATATATTGTTATTAAAAGTTAATATTTATATGTATAAGAACTGGTCAGTCAAATCGCTAGTATGCCTTATTCACGAAGCTGATCTATAAGGGAGGTATAAGGAAACTGCCTATAAAATGGCGGTTAAATGGGTGTCCACTGTTACCCACCGCTTGCTTGATCAGTAGAGGGTCTTTATAGAACAAATTTGATCCGACAACCTAATCTCATTAAAAGTATAATGCTATTAAAGAAAGTACTAGAACCTTTAATAAATCGCAAATCTAGTTACTTTAGAAAAATGTGAAAAGTATGCTAACCCATGAAATTGCACATTACACTTTATGAGTCGTTAGTGGAGCGTGTGTGGTTTACCGACACACTAATAGGGACTTATATAGAATGGTAATGGGTATCTCATAAATTATCATTGTAGATGGAGCGTGTGTGGTTTACCGGCACATCAATTGAGATAATAAATGACATTGAGGTTACCAAGCACATTTGCATGGTTATTCACATCTTGTTTGTGATCCTCGGTATCCGAGTCACAAATGGAAGAGCATAATCTGAGATTAAACATGTCATTGAATAGTTTCAATGAATCTCAAAGGTTCTAGAAATTTCACTTAATTTGATTATCTTCCATGGTGGAATTGGTAAATTTTCATTTACCTACCTTTATATGATTTACAATTAGATTACGGCATCCATCTTTTAAGTTGTAAATTATATAGTTGGGTACTACCTTAATATTTATTTTGGGTTAATATATTAAGAAATACCCTTATCTAATTAAAACTACATTTCTCTTATTGATGTCTACTTCTACTGATACTTCTGCTATCCCATCCCTTCCCCACAACAACCACAATAACTTCTCTTCGATCATTTCGCTCTGTTCGAATGTGACATTGTATGGCACCAACTATAACTACTGGATGCGAAACATTATATGGCTCTTAGATTTGAGGACAAAGAGTATGTTCTCGAAAAAGAACTCATTGAGATCGATCAAGAAATAACTATTCCTGAGGAATATGCCTCATATAAGAAACACTACGATGATGCAACCAAAGTGGCCTGCATCATGGTCGCTACTATGGTCCCCGAATTAGCAGAGATTTTATGAGGACTATTGGCCATACGAGATGAACAAGGACCTTATGGAAAAGTTCCATAAGCGAGCTCGTCAAGAAAAGTATGAAGTAGTCAAGGCCCTTATGGCATTCAAAATGAACAAGGGAGACTCTGTCTGTGCCCACGTACAGAGAATACAACGATACGTGGAACGCCTTGTGAAGTTTAATGTACATTTCGACGAGGAGTTGGCTATTGATATTTTCCTGAACTCCTTGCCTGGTCGTTATGATCAGTTTATCTTAGCTTATCATTTGAACAAATGTGAGACCACCTTGGCTCAATTGCACAACATGCTGCAGACCGCTGAAGTAGGAATGAAATGTAAAGGTTTAGCCTCCACTTCTACCAGTGCTCCCGTTCTGGGTATTGGACAGGGAAAGCGGAATAAGAGGAAATGTCCTCCAAGACAGAATTGGAAGGGCAAGGCCTATGCCAGGTCATCTAGCAATGACCCAAAGGCCAAGCCTAGTTCTGACGTTCCTCCCATCTCAAATCTCAAAGAGGCCGATTGCCTCTACTGCAATGAGAAAGGGCATTGGAAACGAAGCTGCCCGAAGTAACTAGAAGACCTCAAGGATGGCAAGATAAAATCGTTACCCGCAGGTGTATACACTATTTCTAATAACTCATCATATTCTCGTTCTTGGGTCCTTGATACAGGATGTGGTTTTCACATTTAGTCTGATTTGCAGGGACTAATAGGAAGTAAGGAGGTGGAGTATGGAAGGATAAACATGATCATGGGGAATAGGCGATCTTCTCCTGTTACCAAAATTGGAGTTTATAGTCTAGTACTTGGTAATGATGTTAGTTTAGAATTGGTTAATTGTTGCTACTCGCCAGAAATGGCACGTAATATTATTTCTTTTCATGCATTGTTTAGACAAGGTTATAGATATTCTTTTGATAATATGAATCGATCTATTTCAGCTTATAAAAATGGTGCTTTTATGTCACGCCCCCAAACCACGATGGCGGAATTGTCGGAGGACGGAACGAATCATAGCATCACAACCATTGCATACATTGAAACATAAGTAGATAAACAACCATCATACATTATAATTGCAAAGTTATATTTTTCAAACGGTATTGTTTCAACCCAATTACAATATGATAACAAAATAATTAAAAAAGACGTCTTCGCGTCCCATCCCAAAAGATTAGTCATACCTTACTAATTGTAACCTGAGAATACAAGTAATTTTGCAAGTATCAACATTACGTTGCTGAGTTCATAATATTTTTGTAATGAGAAACTTAGTAAACCCTTTGTGAAAACGAGTAGCGTATGTACCAAGAAAATCGGTATTTTTTTTAACGTTATTGTAGTTTTAAATCCATAAAATACCCTTGTGTAAGTAAAACCGTACTTATCTGTATCTTGAAAAATGTAGTTTTAATATAAAACTCATACGTATAAGTAAAATCGTACTTATATTTGTATCTTGTTGAAATGTACTTTTAATTCCATAAAAACCTTGTTTAAGTAAAACCCTACTTATTTATATCTTAATTAAGTATAGTTTTAATCCCATAAAACCTGTATGTATAAGTAAAATCGTACTTATCTTCGTACATTGATAAAATATAGTTTTAATTCCATAAAACCCGTATGTATAAGTAAAACCGTACTTATATTCGTATAGTGATAAATTGTAGTTTTAATTCCCATAAAACTCATATGTATAAGTAAAACTGTAGTTATATTTGTATCTTGATAAAATGTAGTTTTAATTCCATAAAACTCGTATGTATAAGTAAAACCCTACTTATATTTGTACCTGTAGTTTTATATTTACATAAAACTAATTGAAGATGTTTTTCCCCGAACTAAGGATATTCGTTGTTGTTCATGTGAGTTACTATAACATCGCTATGACCTGATGGCCTGGCACAACGTTCTTCAGGTGTCGTAGTGTTAAGACATTTGTCACCCTTGACCTGTCGATCGCAGTTGTAGCTAACAACCGTAGGTGGGGATTGTAAGTCCCATATAGATCTGTATACAACTATCTCGCTCATGAATGATTAAGGTTATAATCCAGGACTTAATGTGTACTTCATTTAGTACCATGAAGCAATGTCTCACATAACTACCAAACATGATGTTTTATCCTAGTTCGTACTGAAATGAATTCCTTTGAAATTGTAATTATCAAAATGTATCCATGATAATTATAGCATACAACCTTACTTGTATACGTATTGAAAACTCATTTGTATTTGTAATTATCAAAATGTATACATGATAATTATAGCGTAAAACTTAGTTGTATATGTATTGAAAAATTCCATTGTATTTGTAATTATCAAAATGTATCCATGATAATTATAGCGTAAACATTACTTGTATATGTATTGAAAAACCCATTTGTATTTATAATTATCAAAATGTGCATGATAATTATAGTGTGTAAATGTACTGAAAACTCATTTACGTTTGTAATTATCAAATTGTCCATGATAATTATGGTATGTAATAATTATATATTTATATAATTATCTTTTGTATTTCTATCGTATCTTTGTCGTTTGTTCCATAAATTATACCCATTATAATTTATATAAATGTTTTCGTCATGTTAATGTATTTATGCCTAAAAGATGTTAACTAGTTGAAATATGCAATTTCTTACATATAAGGCACTAAAAAAATGAAGTTGGACAAAAAAATGAAGTTTTGTTGGTGAAAAAGGTGTGTAAAAGTCTTGCATGTTAGTTTCTTGAACTAAATTTGTATTTTAGTTTATCTTAACATATTTTTATGCCAAACACTTTTATAGTAAGATGACCAAACATATGAACACATCATATTTCAAGAGTAAAACATATAGTTTTAAGACTTGTATTATCCCCCTTAAAACACTTAAAAAGAGTAGAAAATGTAGGGTATGAACTCACCCTCGAAGCAAATCTTGAGTTTGGAAGAAGAAATGATCAAAGTTTAGCAACTTGGAGCTGGTTTGATCTTCAAGATGATCAAGATCTTTGTTCAAAACCCTTTGAAAGGCTTGGAAACACTTGAAACTTGTTGGAGATTTTGGAGAGTATGGAAGCAAGTATATGGAAGATCAAGTGAAGGGTGCCAAGGGCCTCGTGTGACCGATTTTTATAAGGAGGGTGGGGGGGGGGGGGGGGGGGGTTGGACAATCTTGCATGAGAACTCACAAGATTCACAAATCTACTTTTAAGATTTTATGTGTACAAATAATATATAAGTAATAGATTTGTATCTTATGGAAAAGATCTGAGGGTCGCTTCATGGCCGGCCAAGGGAGGGGGTAGGGTGAGGTTCTAGCATTTTATAAATATTATACAAGTATTATATAAACCTTGGTGTTTTTATAAAAAGCAGTAAAATGTTTTGCGTATTTTTATAAGTTTTGGGAGATATAATTACTAATAAATATGTAAACCAATATTAATCATAAAAATTTTAGTAAACATCTATTTAGATTGATTTCCAATTCGTTAAGCGAAGATATAGCGTTTAAGCGTGGTATTCTTTCGAATACGCGACATTTGACATTTTACAATAAAAATAATCGGGATATGAAATTAAATACTAGACCATATTACGCTTCATAATATGTGTTCCGCTATTTCATATTTCATGTTTAAGGCACCACACAAGGCATTTTAATGCCCAATTCCTGTGTACGTTTATTGTTCCCAGCGATTGAACTGCTGTAACTTTTATATGCGAACTTCGTTTTTGATGTTCTATATGTCTACGGATTCGTGAGCACGAACACATCGTGTTATGAATATTATTTATACCAAAATAATATTGGTGTGATTATTGAATTTCTACGCTATTGTAATTTATTATACGTATTTATAGCGTTTACTCGATAATTGATTTCAACTAGCGTATGTAGTATTACAACATCCAATAATACAACGTAAAGGTTATGGAACTTACATTTCAACATGTTGACCTAATGTACGCTTCAGTTGACTTTAGTTGATTTTTGTTGACTTTAGTTGACTTTTGTTGACCAATTTTGATAGTTGTCACATTTTATATTTGAAGCTTTACCATATAATGGTGTGTATGAAACTGTGACATGTGTAGACAATTTAAGTAATAGTGTATTTCAAATTGATTCGTCTGATGGTATAGACAAGGCATGCCTCAGTTTAGATGTAAGGACCCAAACTAGGATCCCTCTAATGATTCACACCCAAGACCACCAGAAGGACAAACAGACAAAACTTCTTCTAGGTTGAAGAATAAGATCCATAACCCTTGAAGGATTAAGGAAATTGCCAAAACTTAGAGGAAGGGGAGCGGGAAGGAATTGGCGGCTCAGAGGAGGCCAAAAGGTGTGCTTAGGGTTTGATCCCTAAGCCTCTATTTATAGTAGAGGGCTCCTAGGGTTTCAAACATAAGGAGCCTTTTTACAGCCGCCCCCTGGACTTGTTTCTATTAATTAAATCATTAATTAATTAAAATCCAGTCCTTCTAATTAATTTATATAAATTAATTACAAATTAATTTATCAATTAATTATTGATTCAGTTTCTAATTAATTTATGTCTCAATAAATTAATAAACTACTCATTCCTTCTCCTTTTCTGCTAGTGTTTATTTTTACTAGGTCATGAGGACAACCCAAAAGGACCCTGCGATTATTAGAAATATCACCACAAGTTAATGACATTGGACACTATTTCTAACACTTTCATGTTTACTTATTTAAGCATTATATTCATGACCTCCCATTTGCCTAGATCATTAGCTGTCTTATGCAAGATAGCTCACTTGGAATTTACATACCCACACACACTTAGAAAGCTTCAGGAAGCGTTCAGAAGCTTGTGGAGCAAAGAAATGGACAAAAAGAGCAAGCTAAAAAACACATGGCCCGTGTACCTTTCACACGGCCCGTGCTAGAAAATTTTCCCAACAATAGCCAAAACACAGCCTGTGTACCTTTCACATGACCCGTGCCAGAAGAATTTCCCATCGTCAGTTAGAACGCATGACTTTTGATAATTATTCTTAAATTTCACGTTTGTCCTTAGGCGACACACCACATTGTTAAATTATATCTTTCCTCTTTGCTTGTTTCATATAACTATATGGTTTGGCTCCAAATGACCACCAACCCAATAACAATTACTTTTTAGCTAAGAGCTTCATACTTCTTTCTTATTTAAGTTTTATCCATATATGTGATCATACTTTCCAATCTTGCTTTACTTCAGTCATTATAGTGACATGAATTAGTTCTTTATTCTATATTCTTGATTCCTTCCCGCTAGACAACAAAACCTTTAGTTACTCAACTTAGAAGATTTATATTGTTGGATTAGGTGTCTAAGCCATAACTATAGTTTAGGAATATACTTGGATTGATGGCAGCACAGTCCTTTTGGGTTGCCCTCATAACTAGCAGAGGACAAGATAACATGTAGAGAGAGAGATATGAACATATTATGAGGATAATATATTAATTAGAAATAGTTATATTTAATTAATAATTAATCAAAAATTAATTTGAATTAATTTTTGGATTAATTATATTAATTAAAAATGCAGGGGCCGAATTATAATTGTTCAATAGTTGAGCAACAGACAATTAGGGTTTACCTAATGGGTTGGACGAATTCCAAGGATTAGGCCTTAAGGAATTCAAAACCCATATATGGGTATAAGGTCTATGTATGGCAATGATAAGCAGATTGAATTATATGATAAAAGCCTTATCATATCATCAATTCAAATAAGGCAGTTATATGTCTTATCACTTATGACTTATCATTTTTGGGGCTATAAATAGAGACCCCTAGGAGCCTCATTATTCACGCCAAACTCAATAAAGTTCCTCTCCTCTCTCTAGTTCTGCTTGCTTGCTAAGTTCTGGGTTTGAGCAATTACAGGTACGACACTTGTGGTGCTCGCTTCCAAAGGTCAAAGGTATGAAAATATTCTCTATGAATTTCGGTTATACCCTAAGTGTCCTTAGTTATAGGTTCAATTGATAAAAACATAGATCCTTATTAGGTTGCATGTGAACTTAAGATTTAATAAGCTCATTGTTTGCATAGAACCCATTAGTGGTATCAGAGCGTGTTTTTTTTCTGTTGAATAACTATAACTGTTATTTAGGGTTTATAGAAATTAAATTCTAGCCTCCACATGGATGTCGACTTAGGCTAGGGTTTTGGAAACCCTAGCCTCCACACTGTGTTTTTCGAAAATTGTATGTGCCTCTTTAGGGTTTTCTATTTTTTGTAAATATGATTATCTAATAAATGGAAACCCTTGGCCTTTATTTTTGGAAAACTTAGTGGGCAAGGATACAATGAAATTAATTGATTTATTTTGTTAATCCTAAATTGATTTAATTTATTCAATTGTTAAGTAAAGGATAAATTAATATGCTTTTAATTTTAGATTTTCATTAAATTAGATTTAATTTGAAAATTTAAAAGGAATAAAATCAAATATTTTAAATTGTTTAAAATACATCTTATATATATTATTAAAAGTTTAAAATACATCTTATAAATAGAGACCCCTCGGAGCCTCATTATTCACGCCAAACTTAATAAAGTTCCTCTCCTCTCTCTAGTTCTTCTTGCTTGCTAAGTTCTGGGTTTGAGCCATTACAGGCACGACACTTGTGGTGCTCGCTTCCAAAGGTCAAAGGTATGAAAATATTCTCTATGAATTTCGATTATAACCTAAGTGTCCTTAGTTATAGGTTCAATTGATAAAAACATAGATCCTTATTAGGTTGCATGTGAACTTAAGATTTAATAAGCTCATTGTTTGCATAGAACCTATTAGTGGTATCAGAGCGTGTTTTTTTCTGTTGAATAGCTATAACTGTTATTTAGGGTTTATAGAAATTAAATCCTAGCCTCCACATGGATGTCGACTTAGGCTAGGGTTTTGGAAACCCTAGCCTCCACACTGTGTTTTTCGAAAATTGTATGTGCCTCTTTAGGGTTTTCTATTTTTGGTAAATATGATTATCTAATAAATGGAAACCCTTGGCCTTTATTTTTGGAAAACTTAGTGGGCAAGGATACAATGAAATCATTTGATTTATTTTGTTAATCCTAAATTGATTTAATTTATTCAATTGTTAAGTAAAGGATAAATCAATATGGTTTTAATTTTAGATTTTAATTAAATTAGATTTAATTCGAAAATTTAAAAGGAATAAAACCAAATATTTTAAATTGTTTAAAATACATCTTATATATATTATTAAAAGTTTAAAATACATCTTATAAATAGAGACCCCTAGGAGCCTCATTATTCACGCCAAACTCAATAAAGTTCCTCTCTTCTCTCTAGTTCTTCTTGCTTGCTAAGTTCTGGATTTGAGCCATTACAAGCACGACACTTGTGGTGCTCGCTTCCAAAGGTCAAAGGTATTAAAATATTCTCTATGAATTTTGATTATACCCTAAGTGTCCTTAGTTATACGTTCAATTGATAAAAACATAGATCCTTATTAGGTTGCATGTGAACTTAAGATTTAATAAGCTCATTGTTTGCATAGAACCCATTAGTGGTATCAGAGCGTGTTTTTTTTCTGTTGAATAACTATAACTGTTATTTAGGGTTTATAGAAATTAAATCCTAGCCTCCACATGGATGTCGACTTAGGCTAGGGTTTTGGAAACCCTAGCCTCCACACTGTGTTTTTCGAAAATTGTATGTGCCTCTTTAGGGTTTTCTATTTTTTGTAAATATGATTATCTAATAAATGGAAACCCTTGGCCTTTATTTTTGGAAAACTTAGTGGGCAAGGATACAATGAAATTAATTGATTTATTTTGTTAATCCTAAATTGATTTAATTTATTCAATTGTTAAGTAAAGGATAAATCAATATGCTTTTAATTTTAGATTTTCATTAAATTAGATTTAATTTGAAAATTTAAAAGGAATAAAATCAAATATTTTAAATTGTTTAAAATACATCTTATATATATTATTAAAAGTTTAAAATACATCTTATAAATAGAGACCCCTCGGAGCCTCATTATTCACGCCAAACTTAATAAAGTTCCTCTCCTCTCTCTAGTTCTTCTTGCTTGCTAAGTTCTGGGTTTGAGCCATTACAGGCACGACACTTGTGGTGCTCGCTTCCAAAGGTCAAAGGTATGAAAATATTCTCTATGAATTTCGATTATAACCTAAGTGTCCTTAGTTATAGGTTCAATTGATAAAAACATAGATCCTTATTAGGTTGCATGTGAACTTAAGATTTAATAAGCTCATTGTTTGCATAGAACCTATTAGTGGTATCAGAGCGTGTTTTTTTTTCTGTTGAATAGCTATAACTGTTATTTAGGGTTTATAGAAATTAAATCCTAGCCTCCACATGGATGTCGACTTAGGCTAGGGTTTTGGAAACCCTAGCCTCCACACTGTGTTTTTCGAAAATTGTATGTGCCTCTTTAGGGTTTTCTATTTTTGGTAAATATGATTATCTAATAAATGGAAACCCTTGGCCTTTATTTTTGGAAAACTTAGTGGGCAAGGATACAATGAAATCATTTGATTTATTTTGTTAATCCTAAATTGATTTAATTTATTCAATTGTTAAGTAAAGGATAAATCAATATGGTTTTAATTTTAGATTTTAATTAAATTAGATTTAATTCGAAAATTTAAAAGGAATAAAACCAAATATTTTAAATTGTTTAAAATACATCTTATATATATTATTAAAAGTTAATATTTATATGTATAAGATTAAGTCAATCAAATCGCTAGTATGCCTCATTCACGAAGCTGGTCTATAAGGAGGGTATAAGGAAACTGTTTATAAAATGACGGTTTAATGGGTGTCCATTCTCACCCACCGCTCCCTTGATCAGTGGAGGGTCGTTATCAGAACGGATTTGATAGGACAAACCTAATCTCATTAAAAGTATAATGCTATTAGACAAAGTACTAGAACCTTAACGAAATCCCAATCTAGTTACTTTAGGAAAATGTGAAAAATATGCTAATCCATGAAACTGCACGTTACAGTTTGTGAGTTGTTAGTGGAGCGTGTGTGGTTTACCGACACACTAATAGAGACTCATAAAGGGTGGTAATGGGTATCTCATAATTTGTCATTATTGATGGAGCATGCGTGGTTTACCGACATATCAATCGAGACTATAAACGACATTGAGGTTACCAAGCAGATTTGCATGTTATTCACATCTTGTTTGTGATCCTCGACATCCCAGTCACAAATAGAAGAGCATAATCCGAGATTATAACACGCCATTGAATAGTTTCAATGCATCTCAAAGTATTAGGAATTTCACTTAATATGATTATCTTCCACAATGGAATTGGTAAATCGTCATTTACATACCTTCATATAATTTACAATTAGATTACGACATCCCTTTTCTAACTTGTAAATTATTGTGTTGGATCCTAAACTTAATATGTTGTTTGGGTTAACATATTGAGGACTGTCCATATCTAATTAAAACTGTCTTCTTTTAAAGATGTCTACTCTTGATGCTTCTGCTACTCCGTCCGCTCCCCACTCCAACCATAATAGCAACTTCACATCGATCCTTTCACTTTGTTTGAAGGTGACCTTAGATGGAACCAACTATAACGACTGGTTGTGGAATATTAAGATGGCTCTTCGTTTCGAGGACAAAGTGTATGTGCTTGAAAAAGAACTCATCGAGGTCGATTATGAAACAACTACTCCTGAGGATTATGCTCTCATACAAGAAACACTACGACGATGCAACCAAAGTGGCATGCATCATGGTCGCTACTATGGTCCCCGAATTTTAGAGATTTTATGAGGACTACTGGCCATACGAGATGAACAAGGACCTTATGGAAAAGTTCCATAAGCAAGCTTGTCAGGAAAAGTATGAAGTGGTCAAGGCCCTCATGGCATGCAAGATGAAAGAGGGAGAGTCTGTCTGCGGCCACGTGTAGAAAATGCAAAGATACATGGAACGCCTTGTGAAACTGAATGTGCATTTTGACGAGGAGCTGGCTATTGAAATAGTCCTTAACTCCTTGCCCAGTTGTTTTGATCAGTTTATCTTAGCTTATCTTCAGAACAACAACGAGACTACTCTAGCACAGTTACACAACATGATGCAGACCGCTGAGGCAGGAATGAAGGGTAAAGGTTTAGCCTCCATTTCTGGCAGTGCTCCCGTTCTGGCTATTGGACAGGGAAAGGGGAAGAAGAGGAAGGGTCCTCTGAGACATAACTGGAATGGAAAGTCCCATTCCGGGTCATCTAGTAATGGTCTAAGGGAAAAATCCAATTCTGACATTCTCCCATCTCGATCCCAAAGAAGCCGATTGCTTCTACTATAATGAGAAGGGACATTGGAAACGAAGCTGCCCAAAATACCTGCAAGACATTAAGAATGGCAAAGTAAAGCCATCGTCTACAGATATATACAGTATCTCTAATAACTCATCATCTTCTCATTCTTGGGTCCTTGATACAGGATGTGGTTTTCACATTTGTTCTAATCTGCAGGGACTAAAAAAAGTAAGGAGATGGAGCATGAAAGAATGAACCTGATCATGGGGAATAGGCGATCTTCACCTGTCACCAATATTGGCATTTATAATCTAGTGCTTAGTGATGATGTTAGTTTTGATTTCATTGATTGTTGCTACTTACCAGAAATGGCTCGTAATATTATTTCATTTCATGCATTATTTAGACAAGGATATAGATATTTATTTGATAATATGAATGGATCTATATTAGTATATAAAAATGGTGTTTTTATATTTAATTCTTTGCCTTGTGGTGGTTTGTATGAAACTGTGACATGTGTAGACAACTTAGGCAATCGTGTATTTCAAATCGATTCGTCTAATGGCATAGACAAAGAGCGCTTGTGGCACTGTCGTCTTGCACACATTAACAAGAAATGCATCGCCCAATTACAAAAGGATGGAGTGTTGGAATCATTTGACCTAAGGCCAGATGATGCATGTGAATCTTGTCTTTTCAGAAAGATGACAAAATCACCTTTCACAGGGTCTTGTGAAAGAGGTGAAAGTCCGTTGGATCTCATACATACCGATGTACGTGGTCCCTTCAGATCGACCACAAGGGATGCAAATGAATTTTATGTGACTTTTACTGATGATTATAGAAGATATGGCTATATCTACTTAATCAAGCATAAGTCAGAAACCTTTGGAAAGTTCAAAGAGTTCAAGCATGAAGTCGAGAATCAATTAGGAAGGAAGATAAAGATGCTTAGATCCGATAGAGGCGGTGAGTATCTTAGTATCGGGAGTTCCTAGACTATCTTAAGGAATGTGGAATAGTTTCACAGTTGACTCCTCCTAGAACACCATAATTGAATGGTGTGGCTGAGAGGCGTAACCGAACCATGTTGGACATGGTTCGTTCCATGATGACTCGAGCTTCTCTTCCTATTCTTTTCTGGGGGTATGCCTTAGAGACAGCCGCCTATATTCTCACTCTTGTCCCTAGCAAGAAGGTTTTGTCGCCAAATATTCTAAGTAATTGCGGAAAGTAAAGTTGCGGAATGTAAGGTTCCGAAACTGGGAAGTTTCGGAGGTGGACAAGTCCGAGGACTTGAGATGGACAAGTCCGAAGACAGACTTGAGATAGATGCGGAATTAAAATGAAGAGGTAATACTTAGAATAGATCTTAATAGCTCAACAATAAACAATATGATTTAACAGTTATATGACTTAGAAACTTAAAGACTGAGAAATAAGAGTGCTAGAACAGTAAAGATAATAAGAAATGCAGATAAGAACATGAGAGTTGATGAAATGAGAGATTATATTGATAATGAAAGGAGTGTTGCAAGAGATCTCTCAAATTCATGAGGACTGAAGATGGACATGGTCTCCCTATTATAGAATAAGGGAGGACCTTCCGACGAAGACCTATGGACTGAAGAGGAGACAACACGTCTCTCTTCAGTCAGACAATAAGGATTAAACTAATATAATAATACCATGTCAGACTAGGATGGCTTGTCTATAATATAATAATACTCTAAGTACAACAGACATGCTTCTAGGGGGTCACGCCTGATCTAGTCTAATCATATCCTATGCGTTGGAGTGCTTATCCGTTTGCCTTATCTTTCAGATGATCTTTCTGATCTTTAGTCTTCTTTGTAGAATGATTAAGTATGATATTTCCTTTGAGTTGTTCATATTGATAGTCCGAAATCCTGTGTGGATTTCGGAGTCCTGGCAGTTCCGAATCAGAGTATCTTGGAAATATGGTCTTGTTGGTCTTGATCTTCTGAGTTAGTTCGGAGTATAGTCTTCCGAACTCTTTCTTCTGAGAAGTGTACTTTCTGATCTTGACATTCTTTGGAGTTCCGAAATCCATGACTGGATTTCGGATGATTACAAGATTATCAGAACACAACTTATAAATGATAATAATAGAAGATGTAACTTATCGCACGTTGAAGATATAACTACTTGTTTAATACTTAGATCATTCATACAAAACATTCGTCTAACATTTCATCAAAATAAAGAAATTGACATTACATCCGAACATGTCAAATGACGAGTTGGTCAACGAGTTGACTTTTAGCACTAACAATTCCCCCTTCGGTAACCAATCGAGGAGTTTGATTCAGCATCTTCAAATTTTGTCCATTATACCTTGTTTTGCAGCATATCCCCAGAATTTTCTGATCTCCAGTAGCCATTCCATTCTTAGAAGTATTTCTTTCTTAGCTCCTGGATCTGATGAGGATGATTTCTTACCGGCCTTGATGTATTCTTTCAGCATTGCACTAGGAACCCTTCTGATCTGGTCAGCACGAAGAAAAAGGAAGGATCCTTTTTCTGTAGGGTTCTTGTATACCAGTCCAAGTACTAGATCGAAGGTGGCACCTCTTTTCCAATTGTCTCTGTTATCTGGCATAGATAGATCAGCTTTGTGTGTGAACTGCTGATCTGGATGATTCTTAATGATTTTGTACATTTTTGCATCAGTAAAGTAGAATTCTTCTACGAGGCCATGTAGAAATCTTCTGGCTGCAACATAAGCTTCTCTAGCGTCTTGTTTTTCTTTGTTGGACAGCTTCATTACTATTGTAAAGATGTCTGATGGGTTCATTTTTCGGAAGTCGGGTTTTGTTATCAGAATCTTCTTGTCGTAGTTGTAGTTTCTGACCAGCTCATATTCGAAGAATTTTGATTTCTGAAACTTTCTTCTTTTGACACTTAAAACAGCTGTGACTTCGTCTGACCATGTATCAACTTAAGGTTTGGTCCATGTCTTGAAGAATTGTTGATTTTTGTAGTAAGCAGCTAGTTCTTTGTTGGCTCCTGATTCTCCTGTGAAATTGAGAGGGTAACGGTACTTCTCTCCGTTTGGAGTCAACGGTATGTTCCAATTGTGTTTGGACGTGGGGGAGGATTGTATGACTTGAAAGGTTTGTAATCAGAATCAGTCAATGGTCGGAACATGAGGATGTTTGAAAAGTTGGGTGTGTTGGGACCAGTTGGATCGACTTGGTTTGGGTCAGGATCTGACTCGGTACTAAAGTCTTCAGCATATTTAAGAGCTTGGGAATCGAAGAATTTCGTTTTCTTGTTCTTGACCTCTGGGGGATCGGATTCCTTGATAGGCGAGTATACGAGAATCTCGTCTTCTAATGGAACTTCATCTGTTGGAGTCTGAATTTTCAGAGGAGAGAGATGAGGTGTAGACTCAACTATTGGAGTCTTTGTTGGAGATTCTTTTGTAGTTTCTTTCAGAATCTCCTTCCGAATTATTTCCTCCTCTGTTGACTTTTTCTCAGCAGATAGTTCTATTTCTGATTCTTCATTGCTGACTCGGGCGTGTTCCTAATTGGTTCTTTCTTCATGTTGATGTTGATCTCCTGTTGTGTTTTCCATGGTTTCTTCATTGTTCTCTTTGGTACCACTTGGACCAGCATTTGTATCTACTATTATATCATCGGTCGGAGTCTCTTTGGATTTATCCTCCTCTCCCCCTCCTGGGGCACCTGCAGGGACTGAAGGGGGCACAGGCAGGCGGTCCAGAATGGAGTCGAGTTTGGCAGAGACATTATCAACTTCCTTTTTAATACAGTCAGGAAGAGGTGTAGCTGACATTGTTTGGAGATCTTCCATAACTTGAATATTTAAGTTGGTGCAGAGTTTGAGTTGCTCAATAGGACCTTCCATTGTGTCGGTGATGGTTTGCAATGTGTGTGTAATCATCTGAAGAAGGAGAGCATGAGTTCTTCTGAGGGAGGAGTTCTTGGCCAGGACCCCATTAAGGTAGCTGGCCATATGGTCTATTGTGGCGGTAAGCTTGGTTTGCACGATGTTAACGAGTTCAGGAACTTGCTTTTGACATTTTTCTACCTCGTCAATCATCTTTTGAGCTATTTTCATCATGTTTATTGCATCAGAGTCCCGTTGAGCATCAATTGTTACGAGACCATCTTGGATGATTTTTTCAGCTTGACTGTCGCAATGTAAAAGAATATCTCTTTTCTCTAGTGCAGCGACTCGATTTTTAAGTTTGGCAAGTTCTTTAACCAGAGCCTCCTGATTTTGTGAGGCTTTTAAATCAGTCAGAAGGGTGGTTAAAGTGTCATCCTTCTGATGTATAGAGTCATCTTTAAGTAGGGAGGTGACTGATTGAGGGGGAATCTGGGTGGCAGCTTTATCGGAGGATGAATTGGTATCACTGAGGTCGACCAGATGCATTTGGGATGAAGAAGGTTTATCGACCTCTTGATCAACACCAAAGAGGGAGGTTCCGATAGGCACTGATTGAGTTTCAGATATGATTAGTCTGGAGCCAGACTCAGTAGGTTGTTCGACCATATTCTTCAGCATTGTCTTTTTCTGAAGATCTAGAGCAAGAAATTTGTCCCAAGTGAGAGGGACGATTGCTGAGGCAATCTTCGACCAATCTGTTTCAGTGGTATCAAAAAGATAGACGGGGGTGTCTACCAGGTTGTTGAGAGAGGAACTCAGAAAGGAATCAATATGTAGAGTGAGGGCATTGATTCGCTTTCGTTCTGATTTGATCGTTTCTGAATCTGTGTTGATGGTGGTCCAAATGTCGAGAGGGTTTGAAGTTCCTTTTGTTTAAGCTCAAATTGCTGTTTAAGACGGTCGACTAGTGACGTCTGTTCATGAACTGCGGTCTGGAATTTCCATTTGTCAAATTCGGTTGCATCAGTGGGAGGTTGAGTGCGATCTGGGATAAGGGTAGCAGAAGGGTTGTCTTCAGTGACTGGTTCTTTCTCTTTAGTTTTCGGAGGTGAGTTATGTTTTTCTACCATAATCATATCTTCCTGAGTATCTTCCGAGTCTGGAGAGTTCTGTCTTTCCTCCAAATTTTCTGACTCGGAATCTTTAGAAGATGGTTCAGATGTCTAACAAGAGAGAACACAAGTTAGAGGGTGGAAACGTATTCCAGATGTAACACATACCTGAGGTAAACCAATCTTAATGTATCATTGAGATAGTAAAGTTTGGATCAAAAGTGATTTGGAGACTCAAAAATTGTAGATTTATGATTTCCATGTTGTTAAAACTATGAAGTTAGAACAAAGTAACCAAGCAATGGGATACCTCGATTTCTCAAGTGCCAATGATCAGAACACTTGGTTTTGAAAGTGAGTCCAATTGTTGTTTTTAAATGAGCATGGTTATAAGTAAGGAAGTTTGGAGATAAATAGAAAAAAAATATCAGAAGTTAGAAAACTTCGGAAATCAGGAATCAGAAGGTGGTCAGAAATGATAGACTTCTGAAGATTTAGAAGGGGGTTCAGAAGTAAGAAACTTCTGAAAAGTCAAAAGGGGGGGGGGGTGAGAAGTAAGAAACTTCTGAAAAGTCAGACAGGGGATTCAGAAGTAAGAAACTTCTGAAAAGTCAGAAAGGGGATTCAGAAGTAGGAACATTCTGAAAAGTCAGAAAGGGGATTCAAAAGTAAGAACATTCTGAAAAGTCAGAAAGGGGAAAGAAAGTGGTACCGTTTTGCTTTTTCACTATTTCTTTTTAGGAGGTTGTTCGGATGGTGAGGACCCGGAAGCTTTCTTTTTGGATTTCTTGGGGGCCACACATTCTTTGAGAGAGTGAGGGGGTAATCGGGTACTCCCTATGTTGTAGTGAGGTGGAAAGTGAAAGCAGGCTCTGTCTGATCTGCTAAGTTCAGAAGCGAGTCAGGTAATCTACGGATTTTTCCAAAAATGGAGTCTGTTTTTGGGGCATAAGGTTTGGCTTTAGGCATGATTAATTTGTCTTCGTCGGATCTTGGTGGAGGGATTGAGATCTGAAGAGTTTGATAGATGTATTCGATGCACATGGCCCAAAAGCGTGCCAAGTGAATTTGACCTTTTGGTTTCTGAGAGGTGGGTATATAGGAAAGAAAGTCGTCAAATAGAATTGTTGCATGATCGTTTTCATAACCAGAATAGAGGCTCCAAAGAAGTTCCATGAGGCGTTTGCTTAACTGATCTGTACCGCCCATTTTGCCGGTTAAGCACTTAATGGTGTAGTGAATCAGACATTGCCATAGGGGTGAGATGTGTCCTTTAGACATTGGAAACAATTTTGGCAAGTCGTACATATATCCCATCTTATGAATCATGGATTCAAGTTGGGCATTGGTTGGGTGGTCAAAGATGGATTCATGGTAAGGAAGTTCCAGTGCTGCGGCGAGTATTTTCTTGTCGAGGATGATGTTTCGGCCATCGTATAGGGTTATGGTATAACCGGTTGGGCATTTGGTGGCGGTGGAGACAATATCTTGAAGTAAAGAGACTGGTATAGCAGGGGGTGGATGAAAGAAGGCTCTAACCAGTTTGTGTCTGGATAGTATGTGAATGAGTATGCGTAGATGTTGCTTGTAAACATTGAGATCTTGTGAGAGATAGAGATTGGTGATGGCAACAAGTACTGTGTCGTTGTTGCTTTTTGATTGTGAAGCCATTGGAGAGGTATGATGTGAGAGATGAAGAGTAATGGAGGTTTTAGATTTTTAGGGTTGAAAAATTGGAGACGGCGACGAGAGAGAGTTATGATGATAGAGAGGGAAATCTAGAAGAGATGAAAGAGTGTGTGAGATTAGAATAAGAGGGAACGGTTATAACAAATTTGAAATTGTGTAAGGAACTGTCGACTTAAGAGAATGAAGGGACGTGTGAACAGTTCTGTCAGAAAGCGTATGCTTGGCATTAAATGCTGTGTAATGATGACAGTGAATGGTCCATTAAAGGACGAACAAGTGTGGCAGAGAGAATATCCGTCGTGGAAATGCCGATTGTATTGTTTTCAATTATTGGGAATTAAATGTTGTTTGTATTTAATTTTCATTCTTACATTAAATTTGTCCTGTTGAGATGTCTGAGGTACGATTTGTAATGAATGCAGGGGTTCTGAGTGTAGGTAGAAATACATGGAATGTATCAGAAAGATTGATTCAGAGAGAGAGAGGGCTGAGTTCTGAATATTGAAGTTTGGAGAAGGAAGTAGTACTTCTGAGAGCTATTAATCAGATGTGGTATAGGCGTGAAGGTTCTGATTGTAGTTCGGAGAGGAAAACTCGGAAGCTGCCTTCTGAGTATGTCAGGTTAATGGAGAACTTAAGAGTTGTCATGTCATTTATGTATAGATAATCAATGGCGCCGACTGTTTAACCTAAGCTGTCAAATCATGTAGCGCATCTCTATATTACTAATCTCAAAGCGATGAGGTGTCGTGAAATTGGGAAGGGAGAGTAGTGATTTGCGTGCCTATAAGAGAGGGTTGCTCTTAAGCGTAGAAGTCACATAAGAGATTGAAAGATTATGATGGCAGCAAGACGGCCTTTCAACCGGGATGAGAAGGTGGAGGTAAGAATGCAAGAAGGGGAATACGCAGGAGCAGTTTATGGAGGGGTGATCAAGTCAGTGTGGAATCATCGTTATGAAGTGAAGATGCCTACACTGACTGATAGAGCCACTGGTGGTCCTTTAAATGTTCATGTGGATTTCGCATATCTGCAACCGGTTCCTTCTAAGGTGTTGGTGGAGTTTAAGCAATTCGACTTTGTGGAGGTGTGGTATCGTAGAGGATGGTGGCCAGCTGCAATTTCGAGGAAGACGCCATTTAACCAGTTCCATGTGGTTTTGGTGGATGGGACTCGACTGTTTGTTGATGAGTCAGAACTGAGGATTCATCAGAGGTATCATCTCAGAGAGACTCCAATGTAGCAATATTACAAGCTCTGAAGGTTTAAGAAAAATAGGGGGGTCTGATCTTTGGAGAAGTGTGTTTGTGTTGGGCGATGTTGTGTGTTTTAGTGATGTTGTATTTGTGTTTGTGTTTTTTTTGCATTTTGTTTTGTTGTCGATTCCAGTTGACTATGTAATAGACTTGGTTTGAATGAATGAGAACTGGTTGTTGTGTTTAATCGTTATGTAAGAATCTTTCTGAATGGGATAAGAGAAGTTCTGAGGTTTAGATTCAGGATATATGATAGATATATCGGATAAGTTCGACGAAGTTCTGATAAATGAGATGGCAAAAAGAAAAGTTTTGTCGTATATAGTATAGAAAGAAGGATGGAGATAGGATTAGGTGAGGATGCGACATTTATGGGATAGCGAGAAATCTGCGTTGATGCACGAGCGATTATCGATTACGCCGGCAGAGTTGCCGAACTGTCTAATCAACAGTTTAGGTCATGATGCTGATGTGACGGATGCATTAACTGCCGACTAGGGTCATTTTGACCTCTAAGGCATTGATTTAGAGAAGATCAACGGACTTGTGGATGGCGTATAAAAAGGGGGTTTTGGCTTAATTGATAACACATTGTACCAAGACTAAGTTTTCCACATGGCTCGTTATTTCTTCAAATGCTTGGATGAGGTTGAGGTGAAGCTTACCCAAGGTGACTTTACAGGGGGATTCTACGAGGGGGTGATCACTAAAACGTGGAAGAGGAGGTGTGAAGTGTGATTGAGGTGTCTTCCAGATAACACAACGGGTGAGATGATGATTGTGAAGGTGAAGTATGGCTGTCTTCGTCCTGTTCGTCCTACGGTGATTGTGGTTTACAAGGTGGGGGATTATGTGGATGCTTGGGATCGTCAAGGCTGGTGGTGTGGTGTTCTTGACAATGTGATTGGAGACGATGTGTATGACATGGTGCTTTTGGCGGATGGAAAGCCTGTTCGTGTGTGTCATTTGTCTGTGCGAATCACACAGACCTTTTCGTATGGTAGTCCGCCAAAGTGGCAGTATAGAAAACACTAGGACGATAAGGTTGTGGTCTTAGTTGGTTTAGGTGTTTTGAATGTTTTTTCTTTTTGAATCTTAAGTCATAGAATTTTGATCTTTTCTTGATGTAACAACTATAACTTAATGGATTATGACTATGTACTCACCTTTCGTCTTAATGAAATATGAATATATGTTGTCTTTTGTGAATTTTTGCTTTAAGATGAATGGTATGATAGCTTAATTTTGAGTATTTTTCGCAGGAGATCTTCTGAGAATATATGATAGCTTCTGAGAATCTAGTGAGTGTAACAAGATGCTAGTCGGAAGTTTGGTGGTTCTGAGGGACAAGTCAGAAATTGTTCCGACCAGAATTTTTGGAGTAGATGATAGTTAGAGGCTGAGTATCATTCTCGGAAGAATTCTGAGTCAGGGTTTAACATACCAAGTTTGTCCAGAAAATTGTTGAATTTTATGGAGTCTAAAGCTTTCGTAAAAACATCAGCAACCTGTTCTTCAGTAGGAATAAAGTAGAGCTCAATGTTACCTTGTAAGATCTGATCCTTGATGAAGTGATACCTAAGATCGATGTGCTTCGTCATAGAGTGCTGAATAGGATTATGAGAGATGGCTATGGCACTCTTAGAGTCACAATAGATGGGAACTTGAAGAAATCGGTAACCATAATCCAGGATTTGAGTTTTCATCCAAAGAACTTGTGAACAGTAGGTAGATGCAACCACGTATTCGGCTTCTGCTGATGACAAGGCGACACAGTTTTGTTTCTTTGAGGACCAGCTGACTAACCTTCCACCTAGAAATTGACAGCCTTCGGAGGTGCTCTTCCGATCCAATTTGCATCTAGCATGATCCGAATCGGTAAATGCTTGAAGTTTAAAGTTGTCTCCGACTGGATACCATTGGCCCATTGCCTTAGTACCTTTAAGATATTTGAAAATTTGCTTTACGGCTGTCAGATGTGACAGTTTCGGAGCTGCTTGATATCTAGCACATAGGCAAGTTGAAAACATGATGTCGGGTCTACTTGCGGTTAAGTACAGGAGTGAACCGATCATCCCTCGATACAACTTGTGATCTACAGGTTCGCCTTCGGGGTCTGCAAAGATTTTATGGTTGGTGGATATTGGAACTTTGGCGGTAGAACAATTTTCAAGAGAAATTTTCTTCGGAAGTTCATTTGTGTCTTTTTCTTGATGAATAAAAATTCCTCTTTTGGTTTGTTTGATCTGGAGGCCTAAGAAGAAATTTATTTCTCTGTTCATACTCATGTGAAATTTGTCTGTCATTACTTTTGCAAATTCCTCAACCGTCGATTGATTCGTTGATCCGAAAATGATATCATCTACATAGACTTGTACGATCATAATGTGATTTTGATGTGATCGGACAAAGAATGTAGGATCAATGACTCCTCTTCTGTATCCGGATATTACTAGAAAGTTTGATAGTGTTTCATACCAGGCTCTTAGGGATTGTTTTAAGCCATATACCGCCTTATTCAGACGATATACATGGTTGGGTTGAGACAGATCTTCAAAACCCGGAGGTTGTTGAAGATAGACTACTTCTTGAAGATCACCTCGAAGAAATGCACTTTTTACATCCATTTGATGTACAATAATGTTCTTGTGTGCTGCATAGGCTAGAAATATCCGAATGGCTTCTAGTCTTGCAACTGGTGCATAAGTCTCATCATAGTTAAGTCCTTCGATCTGACTATACCCTTTTGCTATTAATCTGGCTTTATTTCAGACTACTGTTCCCATGTCGTCTAGCTTGTTTCGGAAGACCCATCTAGTGCCGATTACTCTGTGATTGGATGGTCTCGGAACAAGATCCCATACGTTGTTTCTTTTGAATTTGGCTAGCTCTTCCTGCATGGCTTTGATCCAATCATCGTCGTCTAGAGCGTCTAGAACTATTTTTGGCTCAACTTTGCTGATATACGCAGCAAAGTGGCATTCGTCTTGAATTAATTTCTTGGATCTTGTTTGAACTCTGGTAGATGGATTTCCGATGATTTGGTTCGGAAGATGGTTCCGAGTCCACTTATGTAGTCTCGGAAGTAGAGCTGGATCGGAGACAAGAGGAGGTACATCTTGAATGAAATCATTGTCATCAGGCGAAATGTTTTGATCTTGAGATTCTTCAGCGGAAGTGTCTTTATCGGCTTCAAAGGTGAAGATTGGTGCATTATTGAATGCAACATCAGAAGAATTGATTAAGGTATCTCCTGATGGAACATCTGCTGACACAACAACTCCTGAGGGTTGAAGGTCCCCCTCGGATTGTGATATCCCATCAACATGAGTAGGGAGCAAGGGCTCCCCCTCAGCAGTTGCCGGGAGTGAGGGTTCCTTCTGAACCTGATGAATTTGTGAAGGAGACGAAGACTCCCCCTCAAATGTGGATGCATTATTTGATGGTTCTGCCTGATTTTTCAGATGACGTGGGTTCTGAATGATATGAAGGTCCTGAGGCTGAACTAATTTGCTGAATTACGTCAGGAGAGTGAATGATTTCGGCTTCTTTTGCGGTTTCTGGTGGATCAAAGAGTAAGTAATAATCAATTTAAACTGTATGAATGGGTCGATGTCCCACTGGAACATCATTCTCCATTACATATAGAATATCTTGATTTTTCTTTCTCCATTGATATTGATCGTCGAATTCTATGTCGAAGCTTCCTTCAATAACTCGAGTTCTCCTGTTTAGAATATGATAAGAAACTGATTTTGGTGAATAACCCATGAAGATTGCTTCATCACTTTTGGATATAAATTTTCCCAAGTGATCTTTGTTATTTTTAATGAAGCATTTTGCAGCCAAAAATATGGAAAAATTTGACATTGGGTTTTCTCCCGTTTAAGATTTCATAAGGTGTCTTCTGAAGTCGTTTGTTGATGATGGATCGATTCTGAACGAAGCATGCTGTTGCGATGGCTTCTGCCCAAAACGTTAGAGGAAGGTTTGCAAAGGTTAGCATTGATCGAGCGGCTTCTACTAAAGTTCTGTTTCTTCTTTCTACTACGCCGTTTTGTTGAGGTGTATATGGTGCTAAGAAGTTGTGCTCTATTCCTTTAGATGCTAGAAATTCTTCAATTTGTCCATTGTTGAACTCAGTACCATTGTCACTTCGGATTCTTCTAACGGGTAGTTGCACTTTGAGCTCTATTGAAGTAATGAAATTTTGGAGCTCAAGGAAGGTATCTGATTTTAATCTTAAGAAGAATACCCAGGTAAAGCGAGAGTAATCATCCACAATAACCAGAATATATTTCTTATGATTCAGACTGACAACTGTTGATGGACCACAAAGATCCATGTGAAGAAGTTCTAATGGATGAGTGATGCTCGAGTCGGTGATTGACTTGTGGGGTTTCTTCTTCTGCTTGCCTAATACACATGCTGCATATAGGTTCTCGTTATCGAACTTCAGAAGGGGCATCCCTCTGACCATTTCTCCAGTGACAAGCTGATTCATATATCGGAAGTTAAGATGGGCTAGTTTCCGATGCCATAACCAGCTGACTTCGGAGTGGGCTTTGGATAACAGACATAATCTAGGTTTTTCTAGAAACATGGAGATATCTAGTGGAAACATGTTGACTTGTCTTGGGGATTTCACTAAGCATCTGTCTCTTGTACTCGTCATAATGTAGCTAAATTCATTATCGAATTCTACTCGAAGACCAGTGCCGACTAGTTGACCCACGCTTATGAGATTATGTTTGAGTCCTAGAATGTAGGCGACCTTCTGGATGGTGAAGTTTCCGTTGGTTAGTACACCATAGCCTTTGATGATGTCGTTTGTGTCGTTTCCGAAAGTAACGTATCCTCCAAAGCTGACTTCTCTGTAGTCTCTTAGAAATTCCAGTCTCCCGATCATGTGCATTGAGCAGGCACTATCAATTAGCCATTCGTCATCCTGCTCCTCAGCACTGAATGCCTGTTCGATGATGCTCACTCCTTTTCCAGTCTTGTTGTTGGCCATAAATGCGTAGTTCCTTGGCCTGTAGGAGGATGAGGATTCAGCAGTGTCCTTAGGATGTTTGGAGCTTGCTATCCCTGGGATTGGAGTTTCTTGGTTTGCTTGCACCATCATGCATTCACCGAACCCTTTTCCTCTTTTTCTTTTGTTCTCAAAGTGCTCGTCATCATCTCGGGAAGACCAGATCTCAATGTTTATGGATGCGACAAATGCTTTGACTTTTTCTTCTTCTTTCGCCTTTGGATAATTCCTCGGAGCTCTGCAGTCAGCAGCATAGTGCCATAGTCCTCCGCAGTTGTGACATTTGATTACCTCTGATTCGTTCTTTTCAGAAGTTGGAACTTGATTAGTGCTGACATCTGGAGCTGCCTTTGGTTTCTCCTGCTGCTGCTCCTCAGGTTTCGGATAGAAACGATTTTGACCAGATTGATGATATCCTTTCTGATAGTTGTTTTTCGGTTGATATCCTGCTTTTTGGTTAGAAGGACGAAAGTTCTTCTTTGGACTAGAGTAGGATGGGATTCTGTTGAACTTCTGACTGATCATTGCAATCTCGTGTTGGTATGCAACTTCTTCAGCTTCATCATATTCAGAATAACATGATTCTGAGATTTGGTCTGGAGCAGGGAGAGCAAGAGTTAGAGTTTTAGATTAGTAAGAAGTTGGAGATGGTTGTCCTTGTACTGTTGGGGTTTGATAGTATGAAGGATAAGAAATTTGTGGTTGAGAGGGATGGTAAGATGGTATTGGGGTTGGTTGTTGGATTTGTTGAGGATTCTGATTTGAGACAATCCGAGGTGCAGGAGAGTTCGGATTGGTAATTTGCTGAGTTGCTTGCTGATGTTGTACTAGATGTTGAAGAGTGTTGCCCATAGTTAGATAGTTGTGGTCTGCAATTAAGGCCATCGGTCCTCCGAGTTGCATTTGCTGTTGAGAACCTTTTATGTCATGTTCTTGCCCAATGAGATTGTTGTATAGTCGGTACATGTTGAAAGTTTTTAACTTTCTAGAGACTTGAAGAATCATTTTAACAAGCACCCAGTCTTTTCCAAGTCCTTCAAGAAATCGGAGATTAATTTCTTGATTGGTTCTTTCTGCTCCTGAACTTAGGAGTCTAGTGACAATTATAGAGAACCGGATGAATGCCTGTCTCAGTGATTCTCCGGCAAATGTTGTGAAGTGGTGTATTCTGAAAGACTTGATACCAGCTTTTGATCTTTTGCTTCCTCCGTCCCTAAGAACATATTTTGTAAGAGAACCCAAATCTGTTGGGCTGTTATACAGTTTTGAATGAGATCAAACAGTTTAGGAGGGATTCCACATTGGATTTCGGTGAAACCGATTTGGTCATTGTCCATTTTATCAATGTCAAAAGGAGTCAATCTTGGCTGAGGAGTACCACCTAGAGCTTCTTCAGCAGTGTCAGCTCTAGTGGTGTAGTTAGGGACATGAGGTCCCTCCTCAATAGATCGCCAGATATCTTTTCCTTTTATTTTGAGATAGTTGCACATACGAGATGCCCAGCCATTATACTCGGTAGGAATGAGTATAGGAGCTCGATTGGATCCTCCGACACTATTAGCAACATTTAGTGAGTAATTCATCTGCATTTTGAGTAAGAAGGGATATAAAGAAAGTTTAGAGTTTGAGCTATAATAGCATGCAATGATCCACAGAGGATTCTAAGGTTGTTGCTACAGCCAGGGTTTTGAGCAAACTTGGCACTTAGAATGTTATAGACAGCTATTATGGCTCTGATACCAATTGTTGTCGCCAAATATACTAAGTAATTGCGGAGAGTAAAGTTGTGGAATGTAAGGTTCCGAAACTGGGAAGTTTCGGAGGTGGACAAGTCCGAAGACTTGAGATGGACAAGTCCTAAGACAGACTTGAGATAGATGCAGAATTATAATGAAGAGGTAATACTTAGAATAGATCTTAATAGCTCAACAATAAACAATATGATTTAACAGTTAGATGACTTAGAAACTTAAAGACTGAGAAATAAGAGTGCTAGAACAGTAAAGATAATAAGAAATGTAGATAAGAACATGAGAGTTGATGAAATGAGAGATTATATTGATAATGAAAGGAGTGTTGCAAGAGATCTCTCAAATTCATGAGGACTGAAGATGGACATGGTCTCCCTTTTATAGAATAAGGGAAGACCTTCCGACAAAGACCTATGGACTGAAGAGGAGACAACACGTTGTTGGAAATCCATGTTCATGTTATGAGTTTCAAAAACTTGAAGTTGCAACGGAAGCATAAAATCATGAACACAAGTTTCACTTCCAAGAGGATCATGCTACATGCATGTAGAGATAAAAGGAAAAACAAACATAGTTAAAGCTTAAGATCATAACCTTTGTTCTTGAGCTTGGTTTGTACGACTTGAAGTGGCTAGGAAGCAAGGAAGATTCCCTCTATAGATGAGTCCACCACAAGTATGAGCACCTAAGATGCTAGTCTTCAAAACTTTCAAGATGAACACCTTTTCTCCTTAAGCTTAAATCTGATTTTTGCTAGGTGTAAGGAGGTGTTCTTGGCTGATTTTAAGAACATGAAAGTGATAGTATATGCTCTCCAAAGTGGCCGGCCAAGAGGAGAAAGAAGAGAGAAGAATGCTTAGTCAAAAAGAAGCAAGAGCATTTCTATTTTATATATCCATGTCTTGGGGACTTAAGATGGACAAGTCCTAAGACAGACTTGAGATAGATGCGGAATTATAATGAAGAGGTAATACTTAGAATAGATCTTAATAGCTCAACAATAAACAATATGATTTAACAGTTAGATGACTTAGAAACTTAAAGACTGAGAAATAAGAGTGCTAGAACAGTAAAGATAATAAGAAATGCAGATAAGAACATGAGAGTTGATGAAATGAGAGATTATATTGATAATGAAAGGAGTGTTGCAAGAGATCTCTCAAATTCATGAGGACTGAAGATGGACATGGTCTCCCTTTTATAGAATAAGGGAAGACCTTCCGACAAAGACCTATGGACTGAAGAGGAGACAACACGTTGTTGGAAATCCATGTTCATGTTATGAGTTTCAAAAACTTGAAGTTGCAACAGAAGCATAAAATCATGAACACAAGTTTCACTTCCAAGAGGATCATGCTACATGCATGTAGAGATAAAAGGAAAAACAAACATAGTTAAAGCTTAAGATCATAACCTTTGTTCTTGAGCTTGGTTTGTACGACTTGAAGTCGCTAGGAAGCAAGGAAGATTCCCTCTATAGATGAGTCCACCACAAGTATGAGCACCTAAGATGCTAGTCTTCAAAACTTGCAAGATGAACACCTTTTCTCCTTAAGCTTAAATCCGATTTTTGCTAGGTGTAAGGAGGTGTTCTTGGCTGATTTTAAGAACATGAAAGTGATAGTATATGCTCTCCAAAGTGGCCGGCCAAGAGGAGAAAGAAGAGAGAAGAATGCTTAGTCAAAAAGAAGCAAGAGCATTTCTATTTTATATATCCATGTCTTGGGGACACAAAGCATCCAACTCTACTTTCCATGTTCAAACATGTGGTCATGGGGAAGTGTATATGGCCGGCCATGCTTGGTCAAGAGGAGGGATATATCATTTTCTATTATTTATAAAATTTATCCTATAAGTTTTATAAATAATAAACTTTCATATTTTGTTTTATGGAATAGCATTTAAACCATTACGAATTATATAAATAAACCAATCAAACATGCTTTCTTTAGGTAGTGAATATATACATATATATATGTACATAGATATATATATATATATATATATATATATATATATATATATATATATATATATATATATATATATATATATATATATATATATATATATATATATATATATATCACATTATGCATATTTTATTTAATTTACCAATTAAATTAAATAAAAGGTTTACTTATAATTCAATTAAATCATTTAACAACTTAAACATTTTAATTGTTATACTTAACAAATTCATCACATATGAATTATAAATCAACCTTTAATTTTGAAGTTATTATTATTATTTACCTTAAATAATAATAATCCTACAAGATTAAATTGCAAGTTCAGTATCATTTAATGGCAAAATCAAATTTAGCATTCTAAATGATCAATTGGTGTCAAACTTGTTGTTGGTGTGACCCTATAGGATCATGTATTATTAGTAATATCATTTTATGATCATCCTTGGGCATATAGAACTAACAATCTCCCACTTGCACAAGGTTGCATCATAGAGTGATACCGACAGTGATGAACGTCTAGCAACATTTCACTGCCCCCAATAATACATGACATAATGCCATTCAACAACATCCAATTCTTCAAAAGCACGAGGCTCTAATTGATGTACAAGGTTATCTATCAATTATCCCTTTGTCACAGACATCATGTTGAACATGAGACATGGATCTTAATCATTCTCATTTTATGTTCAACTTTCAATCAGACGCCTTAGATGTCTAACTCTCAACACATAAGAGGAACAAATCCCGTCTTGACTACATACGCCTCTTATGTAGTTTGTACTATACTTGAGTATGGTCTGTATGGTTGTCTATATTTCAAGAACAACGGTGAACCATATCAAAGCACAGCACTCCCTACACTTGAGTCCCAAATATGAATCCCAGGTCTAAGGATACAATGATAATACCTTTATTCAAGAATCACTTATGATGATGATCCATGGAGTGATCTTGAAGCGGGTCAAGTCCAATACTTGTTCACTGACAAGTACCTATGAATTTGGTTGCAACCTTTTTCTACTTTTACCTATAAAAGTCAACCAATCCAATTCATATTAGTCTTACTTCATAATTGCTCCCACAACTATGATCGACTATGGACGTTTAGAATAACTAAATTATTCAAGGATTAAACATTCTAATATAGAACACAAAATTATGAATGAAACATCACGTCACATATATTACATAATTCTTGTTGTTTACATAATTTCATATTCATAAAACACTAAACACAAATCAAATCCATTCATTAGAATAATGAAGTCCTATACCCTTAGCGTGACTTTCATGCTTAGCTTGGGGTAAAGGCTTCGTGAATGGGTCTGCCAAATTCTGATCTGTATGAACCTTTTGAATACTTATTTCAACATTCTTAACTTCATGTCGTATGTAGTTATACCTTCGGTGAATGTGTTTGGTCTTTTGATGTGATCTAGGTTCCTTTGCTTGAGCTATAGCACCTAGATTGTCACAGAAGAGTTCTATAGGGTCCCGAATGGAAGGAACAACCCCTAGATCTTCAATGAACTTTCTCATCCAGACAGCTTCTTGAGGAGCTTCCGAAGCAGCAACATATTCTGATTCTGTAGTGGATTGTGCAATCACTTCTTGTTTGGAACTCTTCCAAGACACGGCTCCTCCATTTAAAATAAAGACATACCCAGATTGAGATCTCGAATCGTCCCTATCTGTTTGGAAGCTTGCGTCAGTGTAACCCCTTACCTTTAAGCTTTCTTCCAAACCACCGTAAACTAAAAACATGTCTTTAGTTCTTCTTAAGTACTTAAGAATGTTCTTTACAGCAGTCCAGTGGGCTTCACCTGGGTTCTGTTGATACCTACTAGTCATGCTTAAGGCACATGAGACGTCGGGCCTAGTGCATAACATGGCATACATGATGGACCCAATTGCTGAAGCATATGGAACATGTTTCATCCTTTCAAGTTTAGTCCTAGTGCTTGGGCACTGAGACTTACTTAGGATGGTACCATGCGGTATTGGCAAGAATCCTCTTTTGGAGTCTTGCATCTTGAACCTTTTCAAGATTTTATCAATATATACACTTTGGCTTAGACCAATAAGTATCTTAGATCTATCTCTATAGATCTTTATGCCTAATACATAAGCAGCTTCTCCTAAGTCCTTCATTGAGAAACAGTTCTCAAGGAACGCTTTGACACCTTTTAAAGTTGGGATGTCATTTCCAAATAGAAGTATGTCATCTACATACAATACTAGGAATATGACTATGCTCCCACTAGCTTTCTTGTAAACACAGGAGTCATCCTCATTTTTAATGAATCCAAAATTCGTAATCTTTTCATCAAAGCTGATGTTCCATGTTCGAGACGCTTGCTTCAATCCATAAATAGATCTTTTAAGCTTACACACTTTGTTTGGATGCTTAGGATCGACAAAACCTTCAGGTTGATCCATATAGACATCTTCCAATAAGTGTCCATTAAGGAAAGCGGTCTTGACATCCATTTGCCATATCTCATAATCATAGTATGCAGCTATGGCAAAAAGTATCCTAATTGACTTGATCATTGCTACTGGTGAAAAGGTCTCATCATAGACAATACCATGAGTTTGTGAGTATCCTTTAGCGACAAGTCTAGCCTTAAAAGTGTGAACGTTTCCATCCACGTCGGTTTTCTTCTTGAAAACCCATTTGTTCCCAACAGTCTTACAATTGGTGGGAAGATTAACCAAGTCCCATACTTGGTTATCGTGCATGGATTGCATCTCTGTGTTCATGGCTTCAAGCCATTTGTCAGATTCAGGATCTGACATTGCACTCTGGTAGTTGACGGGTTCATCAAAATTTATCGTATAACATTCCTCTTCCATCATAAGGTAACCATACCTTTCAGGTTCAAATCGAACCCTACCAGATCTGCGAACATCTTGTGTTACAATTTGTTCCTGATCAACTGTTTGTTCAGGTTCAACAATTTCTTGTTGAATGCTAGATCCAATTTCTTGTGTATCAGGCTGTGGTTCCTGAAGTTCTTCAAGTTCCACAAACCTCCCACTAGCCTCTTCCGTCAGAAACTTGTTTTCTAGGAATTCAGCTTTTCGAGAAATAAATATCTTATTCTCTATGGGATTGTAGAAGTAGTATCCAAGACAATCTTTTGGATACCCTACAAAGATACACTTAATTGAACGGGGTTCAAGTTTGTTTGAAGCTTCCTGTCTAACATAAGCTTCACAAGCCCATACCTTGAGATAGGATAAAGATGGAACCCTTCCATGCCATATCTCATAAGGCGTTTTATCTACCTTCTTGGTAGGTGCCATGTTTAGGAGACGAGCGGCTGTTTGTAAAGCATAACCCCAAAATGATAAAGGTAGAGTACTTCTACTCATCATGAATCGAACCATATCCAATAGTGTTCGGTTCCGCCTCTCAGATACACCATTATGTTGTAGTATTCCAGGTGGAGTAAGTTGTGAAACAATTCCACAAGTCTTAAGATGATCCATAAAGTTTGTAGTTAAGTACTCACCTCCTCTATCAGAACGTAGAACTTTAATTGTTTTGATGAGTTGATTTTCCACTTCACTTTGAAACGTTTTGAACATTTCAAACGCCTCATGTTTATGTTTAATCAAATAAACATATCCAAAACGACTAAAGTCGTCAGTGAAGGTGATCAAATATCTTTCACCATATCTAGTCATTGGCTTGAAAGGACCACATACATCCGTATGTATGATTCCTAGCAAGTCCTTTGCCCTCTCATTGGTTCCCGAGAAAGGAGCTTTGGTCATCTTGCCATGTAAACAAGATTCACATATATCAAATGAGTCATTCTCATTTGCCTTCAAAAGTCCACTCTTTTGAAGTTGGGATATGCGTTTCTTGTTTATATGCCCAAGGCGACAATGCCATAGATAAATTTGACTCAAATCACATTTGGGTCTCTTTGTGAAAGTGTGGTATAAAGAGCCATGGTTAGTCTTTTCATCAAGGTTTAGTTCATAAATTCCATTTAAAGGCCTAGCCTCAAAATAGAATACATTATTTTTGTAAACACAAATGTCATCATTCATAAATGAAAGATTAAAACCACATTGTCTCAACTTAGCAACCGAAATAATATTCCTAGTCAAGCTAGGAACATAATAAACATTCGTTAATGTCAAATACAAGCCATTAGGTAGTAACAAATCAAAATTTCCTATTGAATCCACCGCAACCCTTGCACTGTTTCCAACCCGGAGTACTACCTCGTTTGCTTTCAGTCGCCTACTCCTTTTGAACCCCTGTAACATATTACAAATGTGAGTTCCACAACCAGTATCAAATACCCATGTGTTAGGAGATAAATTATAAAGTTCTAGGTCTATCACATAGATACCTGAAGTGCCCTCACCGGCCTTCTTCTTCTTCAACTCCGCAAGATAGGTAGGGCAATTTCTCTTCCAATGCCCAACTTTGCCACATTCGAAGCATGCGTCTTCCTTGGCAACCTTTGCCTTCTTCTTGGGCGGATGGGATGGTTGGACAACTTTCTTGCCCTTTCCTTTGACAACCTTTGCCTTCCCCTTGCCCTTGGAGTTGGTGGGGTGTTCAGGTCTAGTCCTCTTTGTACCACCTTCCTTGATCATGAGTACTTGAGTGGTTTTCTTAGGCAGATTCTTTTCCGCGGTAATTAGCATCCCATGCAATTCCGGGATAGTCTTGTTCAAACCATTCATGTTATAATTCATGACGAAGGGATCAAAAGACTTTGTCAAGTAGTTAAGGATC
The DNA here is from genome assembly GCA_023525715.1 of Cichorium intybus. Taxonomy (NCBI): domain Eukaryota; kingdom Viridiplantae; phylum Streptophyta; class Magnoliopsida; order Asterales; family Asteraceae; genus Cichorium; species Cichorium intybus. The sequence continues at coordinate 77,945,938 of CM042010.1, forward strand.
ATATCCGTTGCTAGCTCTTCGGGCATCACAACTCCAAGGCGTGCCAAATGATCAATGTGACTCTTCATTTTGAGCACGTAAGAGCTAACCGTCTGCCCATCCTCCATCTTGCAAGCATGGAAAGCGCGAAAAGTTTCGAACCTTTCCGTTCTTGCAAGTTGTTGGAACATTTCCTTTAATTGATTGATCATGTCATAGGCTGAATGATTCTCTAAGTCCTTCTGAAGGTCAGGAATCATGGTGGCCAGCATAAGACATGATGCATCAATGGAAAGCCTGAAAAGTTTCGAACCTTTCCGTTCTCGCAAGTTGTTGGAACATATTCTTTCTTTTCTTGTTTGAGAACTATTCTCACACTACGGTACCAATTCAAGAAGTTGGTGTGGTTAAGTTTTTCTCCCTCAAGGAGAGACCGTAGTGAGGTTTTGTCAGGAGCCGGGTTTGTTGTGTTTGGTGCCACCTACAAAATTTTAACAAGGTTCGATTTAGTAAATTATGATATTAAGTCCTTAATAATAAATACCCTTTCTTGTTTCATAAACTTTAATTAATTAAGGTCTAGAATCCAAGTTGCAATACGAATAAGTGGTTAGGTATCCTTTATCCCGCCTATTCGAATCAACAAGGTAGGTAACGGTTTACCAATTATATCCAAATATAATTTCTAGAGTTATGGGATCCCATTATAACATTTATAAGTTTGGCATGTTTGATCCCATCTATGCCTTGGAATTCTAATGCTTAGGTGACCTTTATCACAAGAGATTTCCAAACGAATCATCCCACTTAAACGGACGTGTAGTTTTGACAACTATTAATGGTTAGGTGTCCTTTATCCCATTAATATTGCAAAACTACCTCTTGTATCACAAGAAGACTCCAAGTGGTTAGGTAACCTTTATCCCACAAGGATATTCAAGTGATACATGAGTGTCTTTAAGAGGGACGACAATGATTTGTATTTCGAAAGGGATTTTGTATGTTTTACAATTCTAATTTTGAAAAAGAAATAGTATCATGTACATTGCATGCATCCAATGAACATGGTACCATTAATATCATTTTGTCAATTGGTTCCTTTAATCATAAAATCTCCATTTTATTAATTCTTTGATTGTGGTCAAGATTATAACTAATATCCAATATCAAGTTTGAGTTTGATCACATACAAGAGAACCAATTTTAATCCTAAATAATTACCATTATTACTTAGGGTTGGAGTTTGTAAGAATTCATAAAATCTCAATTTTATTTGTTTCAATTATTTTCAAAACTTGACTTTATAGGTTTTATAACAAAACCCATTTTTAATAAAACCAATTTTATTACATCTTATGTTTTTAAATGTCAATTTGAAAATTACAAACTCCTTGATGATTATGTTTAATTATCTAGGTTGTCTAGCATGCAAAATCTTATTTTCATCCACAACATAAAATAACAAAACATTCAATCATCACATGTATGCATGGATGCATAAACACAAGCCAACTAATTTGATATTTCATGTGAGCCATACATGAAATATCAAGTCCAAACCTAGGGACAAAAAGGTGACAAAAACTCAACCAAATGATCTTCGATTTGGCTACAATTTTGCCAAGCTTCTTATAACATCAAATGATACTTTAAACTTCCTTTCTTGGCACCATGGAATGAGCTTTTGAATTTTCTTTCCCCTCCTTGACACTTGCGACAGAAACAGCCCTTGACAGGAGGGTTTTTGTTGTTTTGATAACTTTCTTCACTTCATCCTTGGTCACATTGATGCTTATACTTGCTAACACCTTTTGTATATACTAGATATTAAAGTTACCAACAAGTATAGCATCAAAATACCAAGATATGAATTTTTTAAACCCTCCTTAACAGGTCCGAAAATGGCAGCCATGGCAGGAAAATATTGCTGTTTGGTAGTTGCTTCTCATGCCTTTATCTCCTTCTCTTGTTACATTTTATAAAGATATACAAGAATACAACTATTCTAATACTTACAAAATGAATAAAAGAAGGAAATAACTAATTATTATTACAAACCATTTGAATAAAAGAATAGATTACAACCATATCGAATTTAAACACAAAACATGCAACACATGGTCCTTGGCTTGTTTATGCACCATTTTATCACATAAAATCATAAGAAAATCAACACTTTGTTTTTCTAAGGCAACAATTATGTAACCAAATGCATGCAATCATAAAATATAGTTGGTTACATAAAATCATAGATTAAACACTTGCATGTTGCCAAAGATGCCATGCATGAAACTTTCATTCAAGAAGATGAACATTTATGGCTTCTAAAAACCAAGTTTATCCAAATAAACTTATTATCTAAACATGCAATATAGCCATGGCTCTGATACCAATTGTTGGAAATCCATGTTCATGTTATGAGTTTCAAAAACTTGAAGTTGCAACGGAAGCATAAAATCATGAACACATGTTTCACTTCCAAGAGGATCATGCTACATGCATGTAGAGATAAAAGGAAAAACAAACATAGTTAAAGCTTAAGATCATAACCTTTGTTCTTGAGATTGGTTTGTACGACTTGAAGTGGCTAGGAAGCAAGGAAGATTCCCTCTATAGATGAGTCCACCACAAGTATGAGCACCTAAGATGGTAGTCTTCAAAACTTGCAAGATGAACACCTTTTCTCCTTAAGCTTAAATCCGATTTTTGCTAGGTGTAAGGAGGTATTCTTGGCTGATTTTAAGAACATGAAAGTGATAGTATATGCTCTCCAAAGTGGCCGGCCAAGAGGAGAAAGAAGAGAGAAGAATGCTTAGTCAAAAAGAAGCAAGAGCATTTCTATTTTATATATCAATGTCTTGGGGACACAAAGCATCCAACTCTACTTTCCATGTTCAAACATGTGGTCATGGGGAAGTGTATATGGCTGGCCATGCTTGGTCAAAAGGAGGGATATATCATTTTCTATTATTTATAAAATTTATCCTATAAGTTTTATAAATAATAAACTTTCATATTTTGTCTAATGGAATAGCATTTAAACCATTATGAATTATATAAATAAACCAATCAAACATGGTTTCTTTAGGTAGTGAATATATACATATATATATATATATATATATATATATATATATATATATATATATGTACATAAATATATATATATATATATATATATATATATATATATATATATATATATATATATATATATCATATTATGCATATTTTATTTAATTTACCAATTAAATTAAATAAAAGGTTTACTTATAATTCAATTAAATCATTTAACAACTTAAACATTTTAATTGTTATACTTAACAAATTCATCACATATGAATTATAAATCAACCTTTAATTTTGAAGTTATTATTATTATTTACCTTAAATAATAATAATCCTACAAGATTAAATTGCAAGTTTAGTATCATTTAATGGCAAAATCAAATTTAGCATTCTAAATGACCAATTGGTGTCAAACTTGTTGTTGGTGTGACCCTATAGGATCATGTATTATTAGTAATATCATTTTATGATCATCCTTGGGATATAGAACTAACACACGTCTCTCTTCAGTCAGACAATAAGGATATAATAATACAATGTCAGACTAGGGTGGCTTGTTTATAATATAATAATACTCTAAGTACAACAGACATGCTTCCGAACTCTTTCTTCTGAGAAGTGTACTTTCTGATCTTGACATTCTTTGGAGTTCCGAAATCCATGACTGGATTTTGGATGATTACAAGATTATCAGAACAGAACTTATAAATGATAATAATAGAAGATGTAACTTATCGCACGTTGAAGATGTAACTACTTTTTTAATACTTAGATCATTCATACAAAACATTCGTCTAACATTTCATCAAAATAAAGAAATTGACATTACATCCGAACATGTCAAATGACGAGTTGGTCAACGAGTTGACTTTTAGCACTAACAAAAGGTTACCAAAACACCTCATGAAATGTAGACGGGGAAAGTTCACTCGTTAGCACATATTAAAGTTTAGGGTTGTGAAGTCTTCGTAAGACGAGAGACTCATGACAAACTAGAAGCCAGAAGTGAGAGCAATTATTTCATTGGTTACCCAAAGCAGTCCTTTGGATATTTGTTCTATAGACCGAGTGAGGACGTGGTCTTTGTAGCACGAAGATGAGTCTTTCGAGAGAGAGAGCTCATATTCAAAGAGGACAGTGGGTGTAGGTCCAATAATCTCTCTAAATAACAAAGATATCAATCAAACAATAAGAACACAAGGAGATTTAACTTCAATGCACTCTTTGATTAACAAAGACTAGTACATAAGTTTGCTATTGCCAAGAACACTGAATAATTCTCTCTCTAGCTTAGCACACTTTCCAAGGCCATCCACAAGACAAATAAGGCAATTTTTTCCTTAAATACTCTAGGCCTAACACCCTAATAACCTAAGCCCATGGACCGAACCATCAAGCCCAAAGGGGTTTTCGACCACAAGGACCAAACCGAACAACCTAGGGTTGTTCGGCTTACACCGAATTTCCAATTAAGCCCCTAAAACAATATATTTTACAATTTTAGTCCTAATAAATAAAAGATTAAACCAAACTAAAATTAATTCCCAAGAATCTCCCCCTTGGTTTAATGCTTTCATTTATCTTCAGGCTTCTCTTGGATATTAGTTGAATACTGCAGAGGATTTTCAACAGTCTCCCCCTCAAATTGACAATCTCCTCCTTAGCAGGAAAACCTTCCTCTTAGCAGGTGACAGGAGTGAATGTTGATAGAATTCAGCACATTGCAGCAACAACTTCGTCGTCGATGCAGGTTGTCTTCAGATTTAGATTGGTAAGCTCCTTAGGCATTTGAATATGTCTTGAATCAGCACATCCAGCTTTTTATTTGACTTTGACTTTGACTGGAGTCTGACTCTTCATCTCTTCATTTGATCACTTCAGGTGTTCATGTAGTAACAAGTTGACTGAGGAGGAATTCAAGTAACTTCTCACATAGAGTTCAGCTTCACCTTCTTCGGGAACAAATCTTGGTGTCGAAATTCTTGAATGTAGCATTTGACCGAAGCTTCTCGATACAATTCACTAATCAGCAAATCCTGTGGGTCACGGAGTTAGAAGCTCTCACCACAGTTGTTCAAGTATTCATCCTTGCCTCAGAATGAGACTTCTCACAGTATCTGTGTGAACCCAGGGGAATGCACTGTGATTGTTTGAGTATCGGAGAACTACTCGTGGCCGTTTTGATTTAGGCCCCTGCATATCCTTCATCAAAGATCTCAATGCAGTTGACAAGTTGAGAAGTCAACATGGCTCTTGGCAAGACGTTCAATGGTATGTAAACTATGTGGAGTGTACCATCCTAGTGCCAATTTTGAATCAGGTACGGTTGTTGGGGTCTCACAGCTATTGTGGTAAACAACAACGATCACTAACCCAGAGTTTCAATGTTTCATCAATGTGAGGTAATATCACATTGAATCACAAACATTTGACATAGAAGATGTTTTAGGTCAAGAGTAGTATGAGCATGTAATATGTCTTGGTTACTAGACATACCCATCGGCTAGACTTTCGAATTGACATCAGTGTATGGTTTATTACACTGAATCATCCAAATCTTGAAATAGAAGCTTTGTATGTAAGAAAGGTTGTTGATGCCTCACATCTACTGCTGGTGTTGTAGCAGAGATCATTAGCATAGAATGTTGAAACATCATCATTACTTGGTTTAAAGTAATGAGTCGTCTATTTCTTGCATCAGAAATTGTAAAGATGGTTAAGAATGGATTGGTGTGTGTGATAGATTACGGTACGTAATCTAGCCATCGGCACAGACTTTGAACTCTCGACTTCGAGTGGTTTCTCTCAAAGTGTCTAGAAGTTGGTGTTACACAAGAAAAGTGTTGATTGGATAAGAAGCGGTTGTCAGTGCTTCACACTCATGGAGGTGTACCAATGAGAATCACAAGCACTTAAAAGTTACCTCAGCAGTGATTGGTATTAACTCGGTGCGTCGTCGGTAGGTAAAAATGTTTTTGGGTTTTTTAATTTTTACGGAGAGATATGAAAATTATAAAAAAATAAAAAAATCTTTTTGTCTTTTTAAGTTTTGTAATTTTTTGTTTGTTTTTCTTGATACCAATTGTAATTACTTATAAATTTCTGATACCACTTGTTAAAGAAAGAACATAAAAGTAAAACATATTTTTGGATTTTCTGAAAATAAAGATATGAAAATTATAAAAAATATGAAAATATATTTTGTATTTTTAGATTTTCTGATTTTTGTATTGTTTTTCGAAAGGCCTCAAAGAAACCTTGGAATGGGTCAAATTTTTTTTGTTTTTCTTCTCCCCCTAAACTTGTGCATGGGAAGAATAGCGGAAATAAAACATATACAAATTTACCTAAACAAAAACAAAGTAAAAATATTTACAGAACTGATTTAATAATCAGTGAAGCGTATCATTTTCAGCATCTCGACTAGCACATTGAATCGAGCTTTTGCAACAGGTTTTGTGAATAAGTCTACCACATTATTATCAGTGTGGACTTTTCCAAATGGATCAATTTACGCTCGAAGCAATCTCTGATAAAATGGATTTTAATATCAATGTGCTTAGTCTTAGAATGCTGGATCGAGTTTTTCACGATTTGGATAGCAGCTTCATTGTCACAGAAGATGGGAGTATCAAGAAACTTCATACCGTAATCAAGGAGCTGATGCTGCATCCAAATGACTTGAGAACAGCAGGCCGATGCAACAACATACTCAGCTTCAGCTGTAGACGTTGACACGGTCTGTTGTTTTCTGCATTGCCATGAGATCAGTCTGTCTCCAAGAAACTGACATCCAGCACTGCTGGACTTTCTGTCAATTTGACACCCTCCGTAGTTGTTATTTGAAAAAGCGTAAAGATCAAATTCACGGTTCTTTGGATACCAGAGACCAAATTTTGGTCTCCCTTTAAGGTATATAAAGATCCGTTTGACAGCATCAAGATGAGAAGGTTTAGGATTAGCCTGATAGCGAGCACACTGGCAGACTGCAAAAACGATATCCGATCTGGTAGCAGTCAGGTAAATCAGTGAACCGATCATCGAACGATAGTAAGTTTGATAAACTGATTGGTCGTCTGAGTCTGAAGATAGCAGAGGTCGCTCAGCTATTGGATTGTTAGCCTCTTTTCAATCCTTGAAACCGAACCTTGCAAGAATATCCTCCACATACTTCGCTTGATGAAGCAGGATACCCGTTGAACTTTGCTTCACTTGTAACCCGAGAAACATCGTCATTTGTCCCAACGAACTCATCTCAAATCTTTTCTTCATCACCGTCTCAAACTCCTTGCACAGAATATCGCTTGTTGAACCAAAGATGATGTCATCCACATAGATCTGGACAACGATTTGACCATCATCTTGGTGCTTGATGAACAAAGTCTGATCAATACTTCCATGAGTGTAACCATGCTGAAGCAAATGTTCCGTCAAGGTAGCATACCAAGCACGAGGAGCTTGACGCAGACCATAAAGGGCTTTATCAAGCTTGTAGACATGATTTAGAAACTTGGAGTTGACGAAACCAGGAGGTTGATCAACATAGATTTCCTCTTTCACCTCTCCGTACAGGAAAGCTGTCTTGACGTCCGTTTGGTAGACGGTAAAGTTCATGTAAGAAGCGTAGGCAAGGAAGATCTGAATCGCTTCAGGACGTGCCACAGGAGCATAAACTTCCGTGTAATCAAGTCCTTCTATCTGTCTAAAGCCTCGAACCACCTGACGTGCCTTGTTTCGCACAATCACTCCCGAATCATCTTGCTTGTTGCGAAACACCCATCTTGTATCCAATTCCTTCTTGCCTTCTGGTAGTTCCACCAATTTCCAGACATTCAACTTCTCAAACTGGTTCAGCTCCTCATGCATTGTATCCACCCAACTAGGTTCGTTGAGTGCGATCTCTACGTTCTTCAGCTCAACTTGAGAAATGAAACACGAGTAGAGACACTCATTGACTTGACCACTTTGGCTTCTGGTTAAGACACCATCGTCCAGAGGGCCAATAACATTGTCGATTGGATGGTCCCGTTGAATTCTTGAAGGGACTTCATATTGGAGCGAAGCAGTAGAGACCGGAAGATTGGTTATATTCTCAAACCTTTCTGCGCCCGAAGCACCTCTATCAGAGTCTCTGAAATCGTGAGATGTACTTGCAATGTACTCATCAGGAATTCTTTATGGAAAGAGAGAGTCCATGAGAGTGGAGTCAAAAACATCAGCAGGTTCAGGTTGAATAACAACTTCAGGTGTAGTTGACTGTTCAACAACTGGAGTATCGCCAACAACTTGGGATGAGACATCAGGAGCATCCTCAGATATGGTAGCGGAAACAGGAGATGCGCCGTCATTAGGAATTTGATCTTGAATAATGACTGATGGAGTGATAAGATCAGGAATGAAATCTTCAGCATCATCATTGGTAGTACCACTGGGGCCTGGATTGTCACCTGAAACAACATCAGAAAGCACATAGAAAGGTTTAAACAATTCAGGATAATCAAACAACCAGTCAGGTCCAACACGGGAATCAATTGGATTCTCTTCTAGCCAATGAACATCAAATGATTCCATGATTTGCTTTGTCGCCTTATTGTACACTCGATACGCGGTTTTATTCGCATATCCAACGAAGTAACAATCATCCGCCTTGGAGTTGAACTTCGGAGTAGCTTCAAGATGAAGAAGAGTGCAAGGACAGCCAAAAGTGTGGAAATGTGAAACATTTGGTTTGCGACCATAAAGAATCTCGTAAGGTGTCTTCATTTGAGGTTTATTGATGATGACCCGATTTTGAACATAGCAGGCTGTGTTGATGGCTTCAGCCCAGAAAATCATCGGCAGTTTAGAATCGCACAGCATGGTACGCGCGACATCAATAAGAGTTCTGTTGCGTCGCTCAGCAACACCATTCTGTTGCGGAGTACGAGCATTAATAAACTGACGCAGGATACCTTTATCTGCACAAAACTTGTTTAGAATTGCATTCTTGAATTCTGTTCCATTGTCGTATCTGATGGCTTTCAGCTTTTGATTTGTTTGATTTTTAATAAGCTTGATGAATCTAATGACCAGATCTGCAGTTTCACTCTTGTTATTTAAGAAGAAAACCCATGTAAAACGTGAGTAGTCATCAATAATAACTAAACAGTAAGAACTTCCATTGAGACTGAGAACATTAACTGGGCCAAATAGATCCATGTGAATCAGCTGAAGAATTGAATCAATGCAATTGATCTGCTTGGGCTTATTTGACTTTCTGTGATATTTGCCTTGAGCACAGGCAACACATTTCTCGAATGTAATGAAGTCCTTGATTGGAAGACCTGCAACCATGTTGTTCTTTGTGAGATGATTCAGGTTCTTTGTGTTGGCATGACCGATATGTCTGTGCCACAGCATCGTGCTTTGTTTTGCAGCTCTGGAGAATAAGCAGGTGACATTTTCGAGAGTGTTGTGATTCATGTCGATGATGTAAGCATTGCTTTTTCGTTCCGATCGAACAAGAATCCACTCCTCTGGAATAACTACGCCGAGCTTGAGAATTAGACATTCCTTCATGAAGTGCGTCGAAAAACCCTTGTCACACATTTGAGAAATGCTCAGCAGACTGTGCTTGATCTCAGGTACAAAATTCACGTTCTCAAACTTCAACACACCATTCGACACCGTCCCTCTTTACGTGATCATCCCTTTTTCACCTCCCACGAAGCAAACACATCCCCCGTTGAATTTCTCAATGTCGTGTAGTTCGGACATGTCGCCTGTCATGTGCCTAGAACAGCCACTATCAACATACCAATGTCTGCTGATATTCCTCCGTAAATGTTCCTGCACAAGTCGCAGGATCAATTAGATTAGGGACCCAGTCCATACAGAAACTAGGTTTACCTTCACTATCAATACATTTAATAGATTCAAAACTCATATCACGTTGATCAAATATTGGTGAGACATTTGAAAATGTTTTAACACTGCCTTTGGGAACCGATTTCATATTTGGTTTAAAACGCTTATCTTTTGACCAAATGGGAACTTTTGCGTTTGAAGAAGAATTAGAACTGCTAGAAGTTGATTCTTGAGAAGACTTGGGTCTTACAAAAGTTGGTAAGCCATAGTTACTTCTAGAAGCAGTTCTATTACAGGCATTCGTGTTATTTTGATTTCTCTTTCTAAAATGTGACCTTGAGGATTTTCTCTTATGAGATGACCGTTTTGGTACATTCTGCAAAAATTGTTCATTTTCAGATCCATAAATGTTTCGAGGACAATTTCTGGCAATATGATCGGCAATTCCACAGTTAAAACAAGTTTGTATTTTTAAAGGAAAATTGGAATTCTGTCCAGGTCCAGATTTAATCAACTTATTTCCACACACACACACATGTAAGCAACAGATTTATCAAACAATTTTTTCTTCCTAGCAGATTTTAAAAATAGAATCACGAGAAATTTTAGAATCCACAGGAGTCTTAGTGTCAAATGTAACATCATCACACAAAACATCAGAATTAGTCTTCAAACAAGTTTTAATATAATTAAAAGCAGGCGAGTCTTCAACTTCCTCAATCTTCGTTTTTAATTTATCTGCACATGAGATAGAAACATCAGTATTTTTCATTTCAGAACTCTCAGTGGTGCCAGATGTATTCGGTTGAATGTAATTTGACAAAAAACAGTCTTCAGATTCTTCAGTGTTTGGTGATGGAGTAAAATTATTATTGTATGGAGGGGGAACAACACTATACCCAAGACCTTCACCGTGTATGTTTGACCAAACAGTTTGTTTTTCAAAAATAGTTTCAACTACTTCACTAGATACATATACCTTTTTAAAGGTTGATTCAGCAATTTCAAATTTTGATTTTAATGCATTTAGTTCAGCAGTCAAACTAGCAATATCTTCATTGGCAAACCTAAGGTGACATCTAGTTGTGCTAAGTTCGTCTTGCATTTTGTGATAGTCTGAGGTTTTGGCATCTAAGGCTTCTTGAAGGGGTCTTAATTTTCTTTTGTGTTTATAGACAAGGGTTTCAGTTTCTAAGACTTCTCTAACTAAGTTTTCATTCAGTTCACAATATCTAGCAATGATATCAATACAATACTGAGCAAGAAGTTTCACTAACCTCATCACTGGCAGGAGTGGTAGATACCATGAAGGCAAACTGCAAATCCATCATCTCTCCTTCAGCAGCATCCACGTCCATCTATCCTTCAATTTGTGCCAGGTGAGCTCTCCCCTCTCCATTCAGGTTCAGGTCCTGCAATTGATCCTCCCAAGTGAATTGCTGAGCAACCATCGCCCTTTCAGCATTCTGAGGATGAGGAGCCTCCCGATTTCTTCCAACCGGCACCATGGTTCTGTCTAGATTCTCCATTCTTGGTTTGGTGCACTCATGAGCAAAATGAGCGAGCTCGTTGCAGTTGAAACACCTCAAATTAGCTTTGCTGAGACTCATCTTCCTATCACCATTGTTGTTTGCCCAAGTATTCCTTCCAATTCTTTGAGTAAACTTCTTGGCCCTATGCACCACCATAGCAATGTCCCAAGAAATGTCCATCTCTTCCAAATCATCTGCATTGATTTGATCAAGGTCTCTAGCACTCATACGGTGAAACAGTTCACCAACAACTAAGGCATTAAGACCAGGCATCAAACGAAGATTCTCTTTAACACATTGAGGAAGAGATTGAGCAACAGTTGGGGTCTTGACAGAAGAAGCAGCAACAGGTGGAGCTTGAGGAGCCACAGAAGATGAACCAGATTGGGCTTTAGAAGTGGCATGACTAGTAGATTGAACAGAGAAATCATTGTTTGTAGAGGTTCCAATGTTTGCAGACTGGTAAGAGCTAACATGATTCATTTCTCTCTACTTGTCATCCATGTCACAAGATTTTATGATAGCCATAATCTCAGAAAGTGAGAGTCTGGCTAAGTCTTTGGTCTTCTTGATGACAGCCACATTCATATCCCATCTTCTAGGAAGTGAATTGAGAAGCTTCTTGTTAACATCAATATTGGGAAATGAAATCCCAGCAGTAGATAGTTCAGTGTGAAGGGTAATGAACCGTTGAAGTTAAGCTTCCAGAGATTCTCCAAGGATATGATTAAACATGTTGAATCTTTGGCGAAGCATATCTTGCATACTTTGCTTCATATCTTCATTTCCCTCATACACGTCAATCAAAGCATCCCACAAAGATTTGGCAGTAGTATATTCACAGAAACCCTGAGCAATCTCAGGAGAAAGTGCCATAGACAGGGTAGCAAGGGCTCTTTGATCGGGTTCAACTTTTTCAAAGTCCAAATTAGTGTAATCTTCAAACGGTTTATCCACCAAAACTTCTCCTCGAGTCATGGTAATTCTGACTGGTGGACGTAAAAAACTCTTCCACAGTTTAACATCTTTCATGTTAATGTATTGTTCAAATCGATATTTCCATTCGGTAAAACCTTCAGCTTTAATCAAACGAGGAATACGGGTAACGGTACCCATAATGGAATCGAGGTCACTGTTAACGGTTGACATTGCGGGATCCATCGGTAAGTTTTAAAGTTTCGAGAAATTAAATCACAAATTTAAAAATGCAAAAATTAAATGCCACGGGACCGAATAACTAGCCCAACCGATCAATTTGTGCGAGAAACGTCTTAAGCGAACAACCGATCAATAAATACTGAATAACCACAACCCGAACGAGTAACTTGAAGCGGACCGAGCAACTGGATGGAAACAATGACCGAGCAACTGCCAAACCCTAATGTCACCGAACAGCAACTAATGGGCTAACCGAGTAAGGCTCTTAATGGACTGAAGAACCAAATGCAGACCGAACAAGCTCAAGGAACCCTAGAGAACACACGCCGCCAACCGAGCAATCCTTCAGAAACCCTAATCTTCTTTCCGGCGCCGAGAAACCCACTAAAACCCTACAGCGCCGTCGAACAACTCCTTGTAGCCTCACCGAGCAACCCTAAAAACGTGCAAACAGTTCCGGAAAACCAATTTTTGGATCAAAAAACAGGATTTTTAATGCTTTTGCTTGAAGATCTTCGAAGAACACCAAGAACAAATGCTCAAAAACACCAAAAACTGTCACAAACAACTCACAAAATGGATCAAACACCCCAAAAAACTAAGAAAATCTCCAAGAACAAATGAAAGATTGATACCAAAACAAGCTCTGATACCAATTGTAGGTCCAATAATCTCTCTAAATAACAAAGATACCAATCAAAAATAAGAACACAAGGAGATTTAACTTCAATGCACTCTTTGATTAACAAAGACTAGTACATAAGTTTGTGATTGCCAAGAACACTGAATAATTCTCTCTCTAGCTTAGCACACTTTCCATGGCAATCCACAAGACAAATAAGGCAATTTTTACCTTAAATACTCTCGGCCTAACACTCTAATAACCTAAGCCCATGGACCGAACCATTAAGCCCAAAGGGTCTTTTCGACCACAAGGACCAAACCGAACAACCTAGGGTTGTTCGGCTCACACCGAATTTCCAATTAAGCCCCTAAAACAATATATTTTACAATTTTAGTCCTAATAAATAAAAAATTAAACCAAACTAAAATTAATTCCCAACAATGGGAGCACCAATGACCTTGAAGAAATTCAAGAGTCAGCCAATGAAGGAACCTTAGAAGATACTAGCACTCAACCAGAGGTGAAACTTCCAGTTGAACCGGTAAACAGTTCATTACCTCTTAGACGTTCCGGTAGAGTTAGCATGCCACGAGAGTTCTATGGTTTCCATATTACTATAGATGGTGACACGTTTGTCAGTGACAGAACACTGGTAAATCTGGATGAGCCAGCTAACTACAAGGAAGCGATGGCAGGCCCTGAGGCCGCTAAATGGAAAAAGGCAATAGACAGCAAAATCAAGTCCATGTATGACAATCAAGTTTGGAACTTGGTTGACAACGTATCAGGTCGAAAGACAGTTGGGTGTAAATGGATCTTTAAGAAGAAGACCGACATGGATGGAAAGGTACACACTTTTAAGGCTCGACTGGTTGCGAAAGGTTTCACTCAAACCCTTGGGGTTGACTATGACGAAACTTTCTCACCAGTAGCTAAGATTAAGTCCATTAGGATAAAGCTTACCATAGCTGCCTTTCATGATTATGAAATTTGGCAGATGGATGTCAAAACCACTTTCCTTAACGGGAAGTTGACTGAGGATGTTTACATAAATCAGCCAGAGGGTTTTGTAAATGCAAAGTTTCCTAATAGAGTGTGTAAGCTTGAGAAATCAATCTACGGATTGAAAGAAGCTTCTCGTAGCTAGAATCTCTGCTTTCATGAGAAGGCAAAGAGTTTGGTTTCTCTATGAGCGAAGATGAGTCATGTGAGTATATCAAGGCTAGTGGGAGTACAGTCACTTTTCTGGTGCTATATGTTGATGACATATTGTTCATGGGAAATGACATTGCAACCTTGCAAGAAGTCAAATCTTGGCTTGGGAAGTGTTTTGCCATGAAAGACCTTGGAGAAGCTGCCTATATTCTCGGGATAAGAATATTAAGAGATAAAAAGAAAAGGCTAATTGGACATAGTTAAAGTGTTTACTTAGACAAGGTGCTAAAGAGGTTTAGTATGGAAAATTCCAAGAAAGGAGAGAGCTACCTATCCAGAGCAATGCCAAATTGAGCAAGTCTCAAAGTCCGACTACAAATGAGGAAATAGCTGAAATGAGTCAGGTACCTTACGCTTCGGTTGTAGGGTCGATCATGTACGCTATGACATGTACCTGCCCTGACATGGCCTTTGCTTTGAGCATGGTCAGTCCCTATCAGGGCAATCCGGGCAAGGCATATTGGACAACGGTTAAGAACATACTCAAGTATGTGCGAAGGACGAAAGACATGGTCCTAGTCCTTGGTGGCAGTGATACATTGAGAGTAAGTGGTTACAGTAACACCGACTTCCAGACAGATAGAGACAACTTTCGGTCTCAGTCAGGCTGGGTGTTTCTGTTAAACGGTGGAGAGGTTACGTGGAAACGTTCCAAGCAAGAAACGGTGGCTGATTCAACCTATGAATCAGAGTACATATTTGTAAGTGAAGCATCAAAGGAAGCTGCTTGGAAAGTCATGGAGAGTCAAGACATATCGACAGATGGAGGGTAAGGAACCGAGAGATCATGGAAAGTCAAGACATATCGACAGAAAGTACCATTACATCAGTAGAAGAAGGTCACCTCATAGTGAAGAGGGTATCATCTAAAGATAATCCTGCAGACCCTCTAACAAAGGGACTGAGTAGGGTGACGCACTATCAGCATGCTAGGAGCATTGGCTTGAGAGATGATATTCGTTTTTGTAAGTAGATAGGTATCTCGAAACTTGTAACAAAGAAAATGTAATTGACTTATGGTGATTAAATAATGGAGAATGATTTATGAGTATTTTTTTACTACTATTTGTCAATGGTACATTATTGTGTTTCATTTTGTATGTTTTACTTTCCGAGTAATTTGATTATTTAAAATTCCAGAGTCGATCATACTTTTGGAAGTAAGTAATGAATTAAGACTGTCATGAATCGAATTGTAGATTTTCTAAGGAGTTAGACATAGTAATAGTATTGCTGCAATGTTCATGAGTACTTAGAAATGTAGATTTGAGTAATGGACCAACCTGCGCTCAAGGAATTACTTCATGGATTCTATCACGAGTAATTCTGAGACAATAACATCTTATGGTCTTGAAACGGAGACATATGAGTTGAAATTTACAAGTCGGTTGTGCATTGATAATGCGTAAACGCATCGCTAACTCGATGTTATAAAACGTATTGTTGTGCACGATTTGATGGGTAAAGGACACAAGCATATGAGTCAATGTTTATTAGTTCCTTTTGCCCTAACGGGAAAAGCGATATCTTTGGGCCCCTCAGTGATTTGGTGGTGACTTATAGTGCTGGGACCAGCCAGGACTAAATTGATGTGTTCGATTAGAAGTCCTATATCATCACAAATCATGAATCAAGAAAAAAAACTATCAGACTGAGATGGATTACTAATCTATATCTCAAGTCCGAATGATATCTAGTAGAAGGGAGGATCATATGATCACTTATCTAAGGACACGTAACTGACTGCGTCAGACTTCGGCAACGTCTTTTGGAAGCTACAATTTACTGGTCAATTTAGAAGCTATATGGAATTACAGTTATAGACTTATCCAAGTGGGAGACTGTTGGATTAGGTGTCTAAGCCATAATTATAATTTAGGAATATACTTGAAATGATGGCAGCAGAGTCCTTTTGGGTTGCCCGCATAACTGGCAGAGGACAAGATAACATGTAGAGAGAGATATTAATATATTATGAGGATAATATATTAATTAGAAATAGTTATATTTCATTAATAATTAATCAAAAATTAACTAGAATTAATTTTGGGATTAATTATATTAATTAAAAGTGTAGGGGCTGAATTGTAATTATTCAATAGTTGAGCAACAGATAATTAGGGTATACCTAATGGGTTGAACAAATTCTAATGCTTAGGCCTTAAGGAATTCGAAACCCATATATGGGTATATGGTCTATTTATGGCAATGATAAGCAGATTGAATTATATGATAAAAGCCTTATCTTATCAGGAATTCAAATAACGCAGTTATATGCCTTATTACTTATCATTCTAGGGCTATAAATAGAGACTCACAGGAGCCTCATTATTCACGCCAAACTCAATAGAGTTCCTCTCCTCTCTCTAGTTCTTCTTTCTTGCTAAGTTCTTGGTGTTAGCCATTAGAGGCACGACACTTGTGGTGCTTGCTTCCAAAGGTCAAAGGTATGAAAACATTCTTTATGAATTTTGATTATACCCTAAGTGTCCTTAGTTATAGGTTCAATTGAGAAAAACATAGATCGTTATTAGGTTGCATGTGAACTTATGATTTAAGCTCATTGTTTGTATAGAACCCATCATATATAACATATTTATATTTCTTTTGCTTCATATCTCCTCAACGGTTTGACATATTTCATATTGATCATGCTTTCCTTAGTAGTTTCCCTCATAGTTCCTCTTGATTTTATTTGTATACTTTATAATGGTAGCCAATGCATACAAGGTATCCCAATTGTCTTAATTGATTCATTTTGAGTTTTCCTAACTCCATTGCACATACTCCTTATATATGGTTAGTGCGTTTAGTTATACTTGATCTTATCACATAGGATAATACTCCTATGTCATTCAACCTTTCTTCATACATCTCTTCTAGAGTCCCATGATCCTTCGTGATTCCACAAATCACAAATACATATCCTGTGAATATGATAATATAGGCCCATATTATCATAACCACCTATACATATTTGATTATGGAGTCACCACTAGGTCTCCTAGTTCACTGGTTCCGATTAAACTTATAACTCCATAGAAAATATACATATTGTAAATAGATATTAAAGAAATCCTACTGCTCATAATCAGACACTTGCATAAGTGTGAACAATCATAAAAGTAGACACATAGTTCCCTAACAATCCAATCTAATATTATACTTAGCAGTCTAACCATCCTATAGGTTTGTAACTTATCTTAGGATCTTAGGTTCAACAACCTATCTTATGATACATCATATCATAACCCTTACTTTCTTGCTTACAGTATTATCTTAAGTCTGTAGTCTCACTTAAACCTCACGTAGTTCAAGGCTAGGTCCGTGTCTCGAAACCTAATTCGCTTAAACTATGGATCTGATACCAACTTGTAACACCCCATCTTTCATACATCTTAATTGGTGTAATAACTTATAAAACATAGTGAACTGAAAATTCTGTTCTTTCAAAAACTTTTCTCATGCATTAAGTCATGTCTTTTAAAAATTTGGTCCCAACAAAAACAAATAAGTCTAAAAGTAATTAACAACATTGGGGGTTACAAAATTATATCAAAACAACCATAGTAAAGCCTTAAGGCATGTCAAAGCTATGTCCGGCAACATATCTATCGAAATTTCGGCATGACCTCTACTAAATCGAACCAATCAAAAATAGCCCATAAAACTTGGGACATAGCCAAAACATCACAATACATCTACATGGGAATTCTAAACCATAATCATAACATCTCTCGATTACTTAACATAAATATACCGTATGAAAAGTAACTCTATCTTCTGATCCTCTTTTCTATGTATGTCCACATGAGAGCTTCCGAGTCCTTTCTTTCTATCCTTTGATGACAATCTTCATGTTCCTGAGTACATAGCATTTAAAACAAAGATATGTAAGACAAATATGTCTTGTGAGATACATGGGTTTTAGACTCAAGCATTTGTAAACATAACATATTATCATTTTCAAAACCTTTGTAATCAAATCATGTATTGACACTTTATTAGATACTCCATAACAAATCATGTCATAACACTTTTTGTAAAAATCTTTGGAATTTCAACATATCAACATTTTGCTTGTAAAGCATTTCCATAGTATGATTAGATGGAAAACCATACCAACATAAAACATTTCAAAACTTTAGCTTGACTGGTATTCAATCATAACTTGATTTTTATACTTAGGGCATTAATCACCTTAGATGATACCCCAAGTCTAGACTAGGATGGAAAGAACAAAATCAGTCCACCGTAGCCTCATAAGTTTTAGGACATCTACTTTGTGAAGGTGTCGATACCACCCAAGTAGCCGGTACCACATTCTTTGTTCATATTGTTGTATTGCATTACTGCATTTGTTCATATCTCGAATACCAGTCATATAAAACATAACATTACTTGACATCTATTTACTAATTTGTAAATACATTAAGGCTAACGCCAAAACATTCTTTTCAAATCCTATTCGGCTTAATGGCAAAACATACTTTCAAAAACATATTCAACTTAATGTCAAGTCATACTTTCAAAACATAACGGTAAACTTTCATAAGCATGGCATGGATAGTAAAGCTTGCATATAAATTCACATTTAAAAGTCACATAAAACTTTATATATACTTAGTAATTCAGGCTTTTAAAAACCATTTGGAAAACCATTACTCATAAGACATTTAGCATAACATAAAACGTTCAATATTTGTAACTTGTAGCTATGTACCTAGTAAAAATCCTCATGTACTCACGTCGGTAGCTAGGTATGTCTTAGCTACAAAGATCAACGAGCTCTTGACTCTACATACTAAACACATAATCTTTATCAAATCATACATGCACTCTTTCTATACAATATCTAATTCCATTCTAAAGGTTAAGTATGCTCCTTAAAGCAGAATAATCATTTTTGGACGTTTTCACCCCCTTTGGTCCCAAATTTGACTAATTATGTATTCCTTAAGTTTAACATGTAACTTAAATTATTTTATAAGTTTAACATACTTATAAAACACTACTAGTTTCTTAGATGTCAAAACATCTCTCGTTTTACCCTCTTATGTCATTTTTAGTAATTTAGGTTGTTAAAGTTTCCATAAATGGAAGTTCTTGCGAAACATGTTATTTCTCATTTGCTTGAGTCCAATGTATCACCAATAGTTCATAAAACTCATTTCAATTCAATTCTACGATCTAATTGTGTCATTTTTATAAAATACTAAAAATTGTCCCAAAAGGGTTGGACTGTCTGATACCATTCCAACACTTTACAATTATCTTCAAAAATAACCCTTGTTTGTACTTCATCATTTCATATTCTTTAGATAAGTTTCTATGTCAAATATATGTTTCCAATGTTTATAAAAATCCAAGTGTATCAACAAATTCCAACAAATTTCATGTTTACAAAATTTGTCCCATTCTTGCAACTATTACCAAAAAGTGTCTTAAATTAGTGTAGTTCAACCCATGCATACAAACCAAACAAATATTCAAATATTGATTCCAAGGGTAATTAAATTATTTCCTATTAACTTTCTTTTCCATATCTTTTTATATTAAACATTGGAATTGATAATTCAATTCCATTTCTTCCATATTTTCCTTAAACATGTAACTAACAACGATTAAATAACTTCCTTTATAGAAAAACATACCAACTTACATTATCATACTCTTTAACCAACTTATGCCCAGAAATTCCAAATTACCAATCAAATATACTTGGTTCCTTAAAGCTTGCAAACTGATTTAAGCATATATTCCATAAATCATACCCTAATCACTAACATGCAAATAAAGAATCTTATGTCAAACATCACCATTCACCATTCTTAAGTGTTTTGAACCCATAAAGTGACAAAAATCGGAAAACCAACCTAAATCCCAATTTATATAAAGAAATTTGGGATTTACAAGCTAGGGTTCAAGAACTTAGGTCTTTACCTTGAGATTTATGTCCATTTAGGAGAAATCGTGACTTTTTTTTCTATTCCAGAAGAACATTCGAACCAAAACATATCATCCTCGCCACCATCGACCATGAATTCTGCTGCCATCACAGCTCCGTCGTAATTCCGGCCACCAAAGCCTTCGAGGTTGTTTCTTCTCTACGAAAACGAGAATGGCAGCAACAGCCCAGCTGCTGCCTTTGATCTATTCAGTCTCTCTCTGCCTCACTCGATCTCCTTCTCCCTCTCACGCATCGGTTTTCAATCACATACACATCACCAGAGGTGTGTGTGTGCCTTTTCTTCTCTAACTCTCTTTTCCTTGGCCTCAATCTCTATTTCTTTTTTCATTTCCCCCCTTTTCTCTTGCTGAACGCGAACACAAGAAAAACAAGGGCTCAAAACTGAGTTTGAGGGTAAATTCCCAAAATACCCTTAAATTCATTACCTTAGAAATATTTTCTGTATTTACACTTAGTTTTTTCCTAGTTTTTCCATAGCCATAACTTCCACACACGAAATCCAAATTTTACAAATCTTATACCTATAAAAAGGTGGAAATGAGCTTAACAACTTTCTCCTGTTGACATAAATCTAAATCTTTATAGATTTTACGTTACAGACCCTCAAACATGACCCATTGGCCATTTTGTCACTTTTTGGCCATCTTTAACTCGTCATAACTTCTTCATTATAACTCCAAATGACCCGGATATTTTTCCTGTATTCTTATTACTTCAGATATTATAAAAGTCTCCTTGATGACTTTTTCCTAATTCCTTATAGATTTTTAGATATTAATTTCTAAACTTTGACAAAAAGTTTCTTCACTTTTAGTCTCTAAAATTCCATTTTTTCCTCACCTCTTTAAAGGAAATTTCTAAACGAAGGTAACACTTCATTATAACCTAATTAAAGTTCTTAAAACATAGATTTCTATATGTTTTCCACTTTTGACATAGATTTCTATATGTTTTCCACTTTTGACCATTTAACCATTAAACTTTCTATCATTTACAAAAATTTTGATATTGTCACATAATAGTATCATTATACAAAGTTTTTCTCTTCTATTTTCACTTCATATTAGAAAGTTTTTTTCTTCATTTCTGCAAGTTTATTCGTGGGTTTTGGAGTGTGAGTTTTAAAGCTTTATAACCCACATTTGGTATCATTCGTGAGTTTTGGAGTGTGAGAATTGAAGCTTTATAACCCACATTTGGTATCAAAGCCCTAGGCTTAAACCGTGGGTCGTAGGAAGAGGTTCTATGTGAACTAATTGCAGTGCAGTGAGAGCTAAACAAAGCTCTGTGTGAGCTGAGTTCAAAACCTGAAATCTGTGTGATAGAGTTTTTTTTGAAGATCAATCTATAGGAGTTGAGGGAAAGGTTGTGTGTCGGATCGAAGTGTTGGGTGAACTCAGAAGACAAGCAACCTATGGAGACGCTAGTAAAAGTGAGGAAGAAAATTAGGAAAGGATTGAGTTAGGCACGATGTCGGCAACAAATTCTGGTGGAACAGGCACGATTACCTGTGAGCAGTCAGCAGTCAAGGTAGTAGTATCCCGTTGCAATGCCCCAAGTTGACAGCTATAAATTATATGTGTTGGTCGATTATGGTGGAGTCAACCCTACAAGCATACTGTTTGTCGGAAGCGATGGATCCAGTAACGGGAGGAGTGGTCGAGGCAAGAAAAAATCTAATGGCAAGAGCATTTGTGTTTCAAACTCTACCCAAGGATATATTGCTTCAAATGGCTAAGCATATGGATGTAAAGATGTGTGGGAAGCGCTTCGTGTGCGGTATTTGGGAGCCGAAATAGTTCAAAAAGCAAGACTCCAAACACTTAGAACAGAGCTAGAGATGTTGAAGACGAAAGAGAGTGACACGGTTGATGAGTTTTCAGGAAAAACTTAGTGAGATTGCTACAAAATTAAAGAATCTTAGGTCTAGCTTGGAAGATGAGATAGTGGTAAGAAAATTGCTAAATTCGATTCCTAAGAAATTCTTGCAGATTGTTGCATCTATCGAGCAATACACGGAGGTAGAGAAATATGTCACTTGAGGAAGCTGTGGGGAGGTTGAAGGCATATGAAGAGAGGATTAAACTTTTTGATGAGGATGATAATGATCAAAGCAAACTCTTACCGTCAAAAGAGGACTCGGAAGAGAGAACCACGTACAGTAATTTTGATCAAGAACAATTTGGACAAGGACGAGATCGAGGTCAAGGGAGACGTTGTGGTAGAGGTCGAGATGGCCGGTTTCAAAGCACTGGATACCGAAGGGAGCAAGGTACGTATAGATATAATCGGCATATTAAATGCTATAATTGTCAAGAATATGAACATTATGCAGCTGAGTGTCCTAAGAAAGAAAAAAAGAAGTTAATTTGTCTCAAGATGATGATGAGCCGGCACTACTTTGAGGAAACGGATTAATGTCAAGATTAAGAGGGTGAGTGTTTGGGTAATCTTGACAATAGTCACGGGTTATAGTTATGTTTCAGCATGTTAATTATAATTAAAGTTGTGGTTAATAGGTTTGCTAGTCACGTGATGCATGGCTAAATTAATAAGTAATTTTAGTTAGTTTTATTTAAAGGAAGAATAAAAAAAATAGTGGGTAGAGGATTTGGCTGATTCACATTATTGTGGACGTTGGTATCGAAGAAGTCATCACATTTACCTGCTTTTTAGGATTAAAGTTGTGGACGTTGTTAATTATAATTAACATGCTTTTCAGCATGTTAATTATAATTAAAGTTGTGGTTAATAGGTTTGCTAGTCACGTGATGCATGGCTAAATTAATAAGTAATTTTAGTTAGTTTTATTTAAAGGAAGAATAAAAAAAATAGTGGGTAGAGGATTTGGCTGATTCACAATATTGTGGACGTTGGTATCGAAGAAGTCATCACATTTACCTGCTTTTTAGGATTACAGTAGTTTGTTGCTTGTTTCTAGTTCCCACGTATTGTAATGTAAGGCTATATATATAGGCCTTCTTTAATATGACTAAACTAAGCCTTTTTTATGTAACTTTTTCGTAAACCTCTTTTCAGTTTGTAGACAAAATCGACTTAAATAAATAATCGATTAACTTCAAGATCGAAGTATAAAACCCAAATATCTCGATAATGATTCAACGGAATATAAAACTATTGAATAATCAACCAAGAATAGATCGAACGGTAAAAAAGAAAGAACACAGGATATTTACGTGGAAAACCCAAATCGGGAAAAACCACGGGCGGAGGAAGCCGAGAACCAATTCACTATATTTTGCGGTGTTTACAAAACGTTGGGAGAAATACAAAAATACAAAGAGTTAAAACTCTTTATGTATTAAGAGGAAGAGAAGAGAAATGTTGTGTGTTGTGGTTTGTAAACTAATTCTCTATTCTTTATATAGAGAATGGCATAGAATGCCATATTTGAAAACATATATAAAAAATTCTTTGCAGCAACTAACCAAATTTGAAAATGAGTTTTTTGCAGCCATTTTACTTTGGTTGGTCAATTATGGAAGGCATATTCTTCAATCTCCACCTTGACTTCAAAATTGAGCAAGTAATAGACTGATTCTGCAACATGTTTAACCATCAGAAAACAACTCATCAACCTTCAAAACTCCATAAGAAACTGCAATCACCATATAGAGAAAAATTGATCCTGAAAAATGAAATACTTCCTCCACCACGAGCCTAATCAGGCTCAAATGCGATCAGAAACACCTACCAAATCCAAACATGTTTTGAACTTGGCTATTGGAAGACTTTTGGTGAACATATCAGCAGGATTATCATTGGTGCTGATCTTGTTTACTGTAATATCGCCTTTAGCAATAACATCTCTGATGAAGTGATAACGAACATCAATATGTTTCGTTCGATCATGGAACATTTGATCCTTTGTCAGAAATATTGCACTTTGATTGTCACAAAAAACAGTTTTAACGGATAACTTGTTTGAAAGCTCACCTATCAACCGTTTCAACCAGAGGGCTTCTTTCACTGCTTCCGTAACAGCCATGTATTCGGCTTCGGTGGTGGATAACGCTACGGTGGACTGTAACTGCGCTTTCCAGCTAATTGCGCAATCACCCAAAGTAAACACGTACCCTGTAATCGATCGTCTTTTATCCAAGTCCTTTGCATAATCGGAATCCACATAACCAAGTACTCCACTATCGGTTTTGCCAAACCGCAGACATAAAGATGAAGTACCTCGCAAGTACCGAAAAATCCATTTAACAGCAGCCCAATGCTCTTTTCCTGGATTCGCCATGTATCTGCTCACCATGCTTACCGCATATGACAAATCTGGACGTGTACAAATCATAGCATACATAAGAGATCCTACAGCGCTGGAGTATGGTACCTTTTCCATGTATGCTAGATCTTCTTCGGTGGTAGGACTTAAGGCGGATGATAGCTTGAAGTGGGCTGCGAAAGGAGTGCTGACTTCTTTTGCATCATGCATATTGAAACGGTGCAGAACCTTCTCAATGTAGCTTTGTTGAGAAAGGTATAGAGTTCTTGCACTGCGGTCTCGCACTATTTCCATTCCTAGAATTTTCTTGGCAGCACCCAAGTCCTTCATATCGAACTCAGCATTCAACTGGTCTTTTATCTTTTGAATCTCCTTTATATTCTTCGCTGCAATTAACATGTCATCCACGTATAAAAGTAGATAGACCATTGAACCATCGTCACACTTCTTGTAGTAAACTCAGCTGTCGTAGGTGCACCTTTTCAGCTTGTGACTGGTCATAAATGAGTCAAACCTTTTATACCATTGTCGCGGAGATTGCTTAAGGCCATAAAGAGACTTCTTCAATTTGCACACGTAGCTTTCCTTGCCAGGAGCTACGAAACCTTCAGGTTGTTGCATATATATCTCTTCCTCAAGCACACCATGTAAGAATGCTGTAGTACCATCAAGTTCCTCTAACTCATAGTCATGAGAGGCAACTAATCCCAACAAGACACGTATTGACGTGTGTTTCACAACCGGAGAGAAAATGTCGGTATAATCGATACCTGGGATTTGACTGTAGCCTTTGGCTACCAAACGAGCTTTATATCTTGGTTTGTCACCAGGGTGGATAGCCTCCTTCAACTTGTAGACCCATTTGCACTTAACTGTCTTCTTACCCTTTGGAGCTGGAACGAGATCCCATGTGCCATTTTACTGAAGAGATTTCATCTCCTCGTGCATGGCAACCATCCACTTATTAGAATGTTTGGATTGAATGGCCTCGTTGTAGCTTGTGGGCTCCAGAACAGACTCAACTTCATTGGCGACTGTAAGTGCGTAAGCGACATAATTGGCTTGAACATATCTCTTTGGAGGTACAATCTGTCTGCGAGGTCTATCTCTTGCAATGGAGGGATTGTGAGGTTGGCTTGGAGCTTCGGCTGGCTCATGAGAAGAGGAATGTTGATTATTCGAGGGTTGAGAAACCTCGACATCTTCATGAGACTGGTCCTCGAAAGATGAATTTAAAGGAAGCTCCACCTCCACTCGAACTTTGTCTTTTTCCGAATTTTCATTTTCTCTGGTCTTAATGTTGGAGACAGGATGAAGCATGGCTTTTTCATCGAAGGTCACATCTCTTGATGTAATGACCTTCATAAGCTCTGGGCTCCACAATTTGAAACCTTTCACTCCTGTCTTGTATCCAATAAAAATGCACTTAATGGCTCTTGGTTCTAATTTGCCATTATCAACCCGTGCATATGCTGGACATCCAAACGGTATTAATTTTGTGTAGTCAGCAGGCTTACCAGACCATAGCTCAAACGGAGTCTTCTTTCCAATAGTACGTAAGGGGTAGCGGTTGATAATATAGCATGCGGTGGAAGCTGCTTCGGCCCAAAAAGACTTTGGTAGCTTCGAGTGAGAGAGCATGCATCGGACCTTCTCCATGATGGTGCGGTTCATTCTTTCCGCAACGCCGTTCTGCTGTGGTGTGTGGACTACAGTACGGTGACGTGTAATCCCTTCCTTACGACAATAGGAGTTGAATTCTTCTGAGCAGAATTCCAGTCCGTTATCGGTACGAAGGTATTTCACTTCAAAACCTGATTGCTTTTCAACCAATACTTTCCAATCTCTAAAAGTTTGGAATACTTCTCCCTTTGACTTTAAGAAGAACGACCATACCTTTCTTGAGAAATCGTCAATGATCGTGAGCATATAAGAGGCTCCACCTTTCGATGTAACCTTTGCTGGTCCCCATAAATCAGAGTGTATGTAGTCAAGTGGCCCTTTCGTCGTATGTTTGCCACCGATAAAACTCACTCGCTTCTGCTTTCCAAATACACAATCTTCACAGAATTCAAGTTCGGTTGATTTGTGCTCCCCGAGCAACCCCCTTCGGCTTAGTTCACTCATACCGTGGTATGACATATGACCGAGCCTGAGATGCCATAGGCGAGAATGATCAACATTGGAGAGGGATTTAGAACTAACCGAGGCTTCGCCAGAAATAACTTGTCCGTCCATAATGTAAAGGTTCGCGGATCTCCGAACTCCTCGGATGACAGTCAAACCGTCTTTCAAAATATGGAGTTTCCCGTCTTTGCCAACAAACTCGTAACCTTTCTTCTCGAAAGTACCGAGACTTAGTAAATTTCGCCTAAGACCGGATACGTGCTTCACATCTTGAATCGTTCGAACAACGCCATCGAACATGCGGAACCTGAGTGTACCCTGTCCAATAATACGACACGAAGTGTCGTTACCCATTAGAACGTGGCCTTCGTTAACCTTTTCATATGAATGAAAAACGCTTCGGTTGGAGCTCATATGAAAAGTACACGCTGAATCAAGTACCCACTCACTCGTGGTTATTAAACCGTAGTCCGAAACGGATAGAAGCTCGCCATCGGAACTAGTTTCGGCAACATCGGCTTCAATGGTGTTATTGGTTGTTTTTCCCTTTGCGATTGCCTTTGCTTTCTCCTTGTTCTTTAACTTGAAACATTCATCGATTAGATGTCCCTTCTTGTGGCAATAATTGCAATATTTGCGATTGGCTTTGGACTTAGATCTAGATCGGTTTTGTGAAGAGCTACCTCTCTCGTTAGGTCTCCCTCTGATGTTGAGACCTTCGGCTTTAGAATCGCTGCTACTGTTCCCAACTATCTGCTTCATCTTTTCCTTTGAATCAAGAGCAGTCATTACCTCGTCAAGGACAAGAGTCTCCCGAGAATAGATAATGGTGTCACGAAAGTGATCGTAGGAGTCTGGGAGAGAAGATAATAAAAATAACGCCAAGTCTTCATCTTCATATTTGACGTCCATATTCTCCAGATTTCCTACAAGCTCTTTAAAGGTAGAGAGGTGATCAGACAAAGAACTACCTTCACTCATCTTTAGGTTAAAAAGTCGTTGCTTCAAGTGTAGCTTGTTGGGCAAGCTTTTCGTCATAAGTAGCTGCTCGAGTTTTAGCCAGAGAGCCGCTGCGGATGTCTCTTTCAACACATCTTGGAGAACGTCGTTAGAAAGATGCAAACGGATCTGCGACGACGCCTTCAGATCTTTCATCTCCTTTTCCTCAGTCGACCAAGTTGCCGGCATTTTCTCCATTCCTAATAGTGCTTTGTGGAGATCCATTTGGATCAACACATCTTTCATCTTTACTTGCCAGAGAGGGAATCTTGTGTTTCTGTCAAGTAAAGGGATATCATACTTCATCGATGACATGGTTGGAAATAGTTTTTACGAATCGTTATCGGAAAACCTGGATAGCTCTGATACCAATTGTAGACAAAATCGACTTAAATAAATAATCGATTAACTTCAAGATCGAAGTATAAAACCCAAATATCTCGATAATGATTCAACGGAATATAAAACTATTGAATAATCAACCAAGAATAGATCGAACGGTAAAAAAGAAAGAACACAGGATATTTACGTGGAAAACCCAAATCGGGAAAAACCACGGGCGGAGGAAGCCGAGAACCAATTCACTATATTTTGCGGTGTTTACAAAACGTTGGGAGAAATACAAAAATACAAAGAGTTAAAACTCTTTATGTATTAAGAGGAAGAGAAGAGAAATGTTGTGTGTT